>CP103013.1:0-1372450 GCA_024752465.1 Allantophomopsis lycopodina | reverse complement strand
AGACGAGAAATAACGCGAGCCTTGAAGAACTTTCGATGTAGTATGCCTGAGTACGTCTATTCTTATTCTCAGCATCGCTAGCTAGCTGGGCGTTTCAATGTATCTCATTCTCCTCCATGATTCATCTCGACTGATACTCCTTACTCCTTACTCCATACTGCGGATGTGGGCTCGCCCCGTATGGGTATGTCTTGCGCGAGGGGAGGGGAGGTGAGGTGGCTCGTCACCATTCTTACGAAGCCCAGTACGTATGAGTGAGGGTGGGGAGTCATCAAGTGGCTCAAGCTCCACGGCACTCACCAGATTTTCCCCCCTGCCACTGTGTAGTCTCTGTCTGGTGTTTTAGCGGGCGGCAGGCAAAGCCCACACTACCACACAGTAAGTATTTGCAAGCCATCCACGACATCCCGTCATTTATTCCGCACCAGATCTGAGGTACCCCCCGCACCGTTTATCAGTGAATCTGGCCTTGGCTGAGTACCAGATTCTCTTTGGGGGCGGATCGCGAGCGAAGGTCCTATTTCAGGCATACCAACCTACGAGGATGTTAAAGCTCCGTACATAAGCTTCGGAGACAGAGCCTTGAGTAAATCGGGCGTCGATGCGGCAAGAAGTAAAGTATCCAAAGCACAACAAAGAATACAAAGATGTCGACCTCGGACATTGTTGTTTTCTTCGCCGCCTGTATTTGCTGCAAAAGGGGATGGAACTGCTCTTAAGGCGGTAGACGGCGAGAGAAGAGCTCATCCTTCTCCATATCGAAGACGCGTATGTCCAGAGGAACTCGGGATCCAACAAAGTGGAGCTGGAAATTTTTCAAAGCTCCTTATGTGCAAGTAAGTATTCATATGTTTGATGCTAGTACCGCTGGGTCGGATGCGATCCCTGCTGTAGCCTGCAGAGGTGAGCAGGTCATTGATAGGGTTAATCCATGCGTGCACTATTCATATTTATTTCGCCCTTCGGTTGTCATTGTGCCTGGTACAGACAGCAAAGCACTGTTGTAGCGCCGAACATTTCTCATACCTGGCAATGAGATGTGACTATCTACATTTATCATGCATATGCACAATGCTACTTATACTGTACGTGAGTCCATGACGCTGTTCTCAAAGTAGTAGCATATTTGCCGAATTAATTTGCTTTGTCCGTTACAGGTACCAAAAGTGGTCACATCCGTCCCAATAAATAACCCGCTATGGCATTGACAATGAATGCAGGGGCTCTTGAATATACAAAATAGACTATCCGAAGTCCGAATTCCGTATATAGCGTATGCACCAGCACATCGCTGACCTCCTTCGCTTTGCGCCTTGCACATCGTATGCACAGGGTTTTTCGTATGATAAGGTGGACGTGCAAAAGTTCAAATAATGCTGTTTGTTTCAATATGCAATTAACAAGCATTCAAGGTGGCTATAGCAATCCTTGTCCACTCCTTCTGTGTCGAGATCTCAAGAAGCCTACAGGGTTAACGGATATTCGTCAATGGCTGACGAACGCAAGTGCGGCTCTTCAATCAAAGCACTTCTAGTTTCTCTCATCCCTACTCCTTACAATTCCTTTGTACTGATGATTCCCGTGTAGACAATGGACTTGGACCTTGCACGATCCTGAAATACAACAGCTACAAGGACGGAGTAAACTCGCAACCTCTGCAGATCCGTAGCACAGAAGGTGCAAAGCAAGACATCTGTCGTGGTACACCAAATGCATACTACAGCCACACCTTTGGCCTGCACATCTCGTATTTGCATTCGTTCTGAGAAGTGATATGTGTGTGTTTACTGTATGTAGATATATCGGACTTGATAAATGAACGAGAATACCCAATCAGCTAAACCAAAAATACATAGCCTTGTATTCTGAGCGCATAATAACACATGTCTATGCTCCCAGTGCTCGTTCGATTCTTCCCAGCACATCCAACATATCCTAACATACCTCTGTCACGAATCACCAGCAAGCCAGTGTCTTTCTTTCCGAAATTCTCCCAGAAGAGGTGCTACATAATCCAAATCCGGTATCCTGGCATTCTTATAGTCGATTCTTCCAAGTGGCATCTGTACCCGAAGTACTGATGGAGTTGCAGAGACCTTTGAAAACAAGGATCTTTGTGAAGTAATCCAAGTCTCCATAGCTCACTCAGTTCTCGAAAATACGTGTTCAAGATCCACCTTCAAAGTTTATGACCTTATTCGTTTCGGAACTTGCAAAGAGATAGATGGCACTGCCAACGTACCAGTGTGGAGTTCTATACTTAGCTACTGGTAACGTGTGTCGTGTACGCTTGACCACTCAGAAAAGTCTGTCTTTGTGATAGACAACTTCTGACTTGGATTAGGGATATTGTAGATCAGCATGCCTGACATTGGATGGAAGGATGAGACTCTAAATAGAGTACATCATGATCCTATACAGTTCTTCTCATTATTTACTATTACGTTGTCCAAATATGGAACATACTGTTCCACCTTCTAAGCTCTACCTGTGAAGTGCATTAATAAGATGAATGGTTGGTTATATTGCCGGCCTCGCGAGTGACAGGTTGACATGTTCCATTAACACATGAGATTCCTAGCGAGCCGGACCACAGACACGAGACAAATTTAGAGACTACGGAGCAAGCAGGATGTAATATGGTATGCGTGGAATCCTAGATGGTTCGTATCCTAAGACGAACCGACCTCAGAAAGGTAGCTTCAAGAGACGCGCTACTCCTTACAGTCTTGAATTTCAAGGGCCACCTCAAGAGGACTCAAAAATTCCCGGTCCATTGAGGCGGAGTAACAAAGTCGATAGTAGCTTGTGGTTTCCTTATCTTCTTCTCAAGTGGGCGTCTCTTTGCTTTTTCTTGTTATCTCGACTTTATTGTGTTACAGTGATATCGTCATTCTTTCTCATTCTTATTGCGCTCTTGACGCAAGTCCTCTCATTCCTCAACTTACTTTGCTTTACTTTGATTTTTGATACCCCGCCACGAAGTTTTATACATCATCGATGTTGTATTATACACCAAAATTCTTATAGACGCATTAATATCTGGGCTTGAATAGCTACGGACGAGCCCCGCAGAGCTCGACATCGACGTCATGGTCCAGCTTTGCAAAACTTTCCTCTTGGGCGCCTTGTTCAGCACAGCGACTGCACTGAGATGGAGTGAGGAATATGTTGGATATAATTTGAACGTGAACGAGACCGCTTCAGATCCTCTCGATTACTATGGAAAGTGGGAGAATCATACATTCCATCCATCACCTGATAATTGGAGGTTCCCAGTTTACACGGCAAGTCATACCTAGTTTCCTTTCGATTAGTACATGGTTTCAACATCAGAAGACTCTGGGCCATATGTATCTCTCAGTTATTATACAGCTATCATTTATTATATGATTCTAGATTATCTGATTACACTTCACATTCTAACAGCTTTTAGATATTCCTAGACACGTTCGTCAATGGCGACCCTACGAACGACAATGCCAATGGCACACAATTCGAACATGATATGTTACAAACTCAACTTCGGCATGGAGGAGATATTCAAGGTGTCATTGACAGTTTGGATTATATTCAAGGAATGGGTATCAAGGGGCTTTACATTGCCGGTTCTCCATTCATCAACGAGCCATGGGGCGCAGACAGTTACAGTCCTCTAGATCTTACGCTCTTGGATTTACATTATGGAAGGATTGAAAAGTACAGAGAAATGGTTACGGAAATTCACAATCGCGGAAGTAAGATATTTCTCATTGTAGTGTGCTGAGAAACTACTAATATTTTTACTGCAGTGTATATCATTATGGACAACACCTTGGCAACCATGGGAAATCTCAACATGGCAGTTGATTACGAAAACACTTCGACTCCGTTTTCTTTGTCTGAACATAAACAAGCATGGAGAGACTCGAATAGGCAATACCTTGATTTCAAGTGGAGCAACGACTACAACGACACTTGCGACTATCCACGGTTCTATCTGGAAACGGGTTACGAAGTTGGCACAGATGTCACAGACGAACTTAAAGGTTGCTATAATTCAGAGTTTGACCATTATGGTGATGTCGAAGCATTCGGTGTGTTCCCAGATTGGGAGCGACAACTGGCCAAGTTTGCATCTGTGCAAGATCGTCTTAGAGAATGGCACGACCCAGTCCGAGCAAAGATCAAGCATTTTGCTTGTATGACTATCATGTCATTGGATATTGACGGGTGAGTTGAATTGCATGAGCTATAGAGAACATTGCATCTGACTCTGCTGTATCTAGATTCCGCATAGACAAGTCCACGCAGGTGACCGTTGATGCCCTGGGAGACTGGAGTAACTATATGAGAGAATGCGCCAACAGCGTCAACAAGACGAACTTTTTTATCCCTGGAGAGATCACCGGTGGAAATACATTCGGCAGTATCTACTTGCACGTAAACCCTCGTGTTTCATTGAAAACTGGCTAATGATTCTACAGGGGTCGCGGACGCACTCCAGACATGATTACTGACCTGACGATTACCGAGGCCGTTACGTTGACGAGTGATAACGATAGCTCCCTGTTCATCCGTGATGAGGGCCAAAATGCTGTAGATGCTGCTGCTTTTCATTACTCTGTTTATCGGTCCTTAACTCGTTTCTTGGGCATGGATGGTAATCTGGCATCCGGATACGATGTGCCGGTAAACTGGGTGGACGCTTGGAACGAGATTCTTGTCACGAACGATCTCATCAACCCTAACACAGGCTCTATCGACATTCGCCATATGTATGGAGTCGCCAATCAGGATGTTTTTCGCTGGCCAGCTATTTCGAATGGTACACAGAGACAATTATTGGGAGAGTTCATTACAACTCTTCAGATGCCAGGCATTCCAATGATGTTATGGGGCGAAGAGCAAGCGTTCTACATCCTCGACAATACTGCATCAAACTATGTTTTTGGTCGTCAATCCATGTCTTCTGCAGTTGCATGGCAGACTCATGGATGTTATACTTTGGGTGCTGAACAATACTACGACTGGCCGGTCAACGCATCTCTATATGGTTGTGGTGACGACTGGAACTCCAAGGACCATCGTGATCCTTCTGCACCAGTTCGAAATGTGTTAAAAGCGATGTACGAAATGCGTCAGAATTACCCAGTTCTTAATGATGGCTTCTTTCTACAACAACTCTCGAACTACACACGAGGTATATAAAACCCACTCCACTGAACTCTTTTCCTTTTTCTTTTTTTCAATCGTTCAAGTTCCCTGGATAGTTCAGACTATCTAAGTAATCCAAATCACATTGGATGATTCAAGATTTTTGATTGATTTCCCTTGGATAGCTTCTTCTGAATAATTCATATTCAATGCTAACATTTTGGGCAGATGTCTATTATCCTGGATCCGAAGGTGTGGCTACACAGACGGGCGTGTGGTCAGTTGTCAGAGGAGAATATGACGGTGTTCAAGATCTTTCAAGCAGTGGAGGTCAGGGAAACCAAAGTATTTGGCTGGTCTACACCAACGAAAATCATACGACAACTGTTACCTTTGATTGTTCCAGTAACGACACTGGCCTTATTTCCCCTTTCCCCGCCAACACTACCGTTAAGAACCTCTTTTACCCTTACGAAGAGTATACTCTTTCATCAAGCGCTGAAAAGCTCTGGCTATACGGATCCCAGGAGTACAATGGTTGCATTGATGAAATGGAATTTCCCCAGTATGGTTTCAAAGCCTTCGTACCGGTAGATTCGTTCGTTGCTCCATCTCCCACTATTACCAAATTCACCCCAGGCCACGATTACCGACTTCAGTCAACGGTTGCAGCAAATGAACAGGAAGAAGTTCTTATCGAGCTCTATTTCTCTCAGGAGATGAACTGTGACGCTTTGAAGGGATCCATTGTGCTGAACTCAACCACAGAGAACGGAGAAATTGCAACTCTTGACAATTCCACAGTCGTATGCGAGAATATTACAGCTATATTTGCAAATGATTATGTCGGAACCATTCCGAGTGTATGGCGATTCTCTGCCAATCTCACTAATGTTTCCAACGGGGTTCATTCTTTGACCGTCAAGAATGCATCGAACGAGGACCAGACTGCTTATACTGGTTCTGTCGACAAATTTCTATTCCGTGTTGGTCAAGTTGATAACCCAATAGTCTTCCCAATGTCAGCAAACTACACGGAAGAATTGCTTCACCAATACGACAACGGCACCTTATATGTCAGCCACAAGGCTGCCGGGGCAGATTACTGGCGATATACTCTAGACTGGACAACTTATAGCGATTGGATGCCGTACGTTGGAGGAAATGACACACTTGAGGCCAAGAATTGGACTGGAACGAAGAAACAAGCCTGGGAGGGAGAACATCTTATTGTTCAGTACTACAACCAAATGAGTGGTTCTTCTGACTATCAACAACATGCGGATCTCAGTTCTACGCAAATTCAACGTCGATTCCCCCATTTGTTTGCTCACGGAAAATATAATGAGTACGGATACGATGCCGGTCTAAAGGATGAATTGGAACAAGACGATGGTGGAACATGGAGATTCAACTTCATGACAGAATGGACCGATGAAACTCTTCTACAAATCAATGTGTGGGGTATGAACCCTGATGGCGAGCCCGATCAAACTGCTGTATATGGTGATGTGGATGACGACGGCGTTCTTGACCGCATGGCGCCATCATCTCTTGCTACGAAAGCCATCAATATTACTTCCGCACCGAAATGGCCACATCTTGGCTACCTTGTTTCCATCACCGATTCGGACTTTCGTTACACGCTTACTCCAATGGGCAACCAATGGATGCAGCTCGCTATGTACATCATTATGTGGACAGTCCCCATGATTACTGCAGTGCTTTCTGTCTGGCTGTACATGAAGTCTTTCTATTCCGTCAAGTTCAACACCGATGGCGTCACGGAGAAGGCCCAATATATTCCTCTTGCTATCAGACGCCGTTTTGGTCGTGCAGGTTCTGGTGCAGGAATAAGTACCCTTTCTCTTTTTAGACCGCACTCTAGACAAGACGATGCTGCCAGACAAGCCGCTGCCATCGAAGCTGAAGCCGGTTCCGGCAAGAGACGTACTGTTCTGATTGCTACTATGGAATATGATATCGAGGATTGGGCTATCAAGATCAAGATTGGTGGTTTGGGTGTCATGGCCCAGCTCATGGGGAAATCCCTGGGTACTCAAGATCTGGTCTGGGTTGTTCCATGTGTTGGAGGAATCGACTATCCAGAAGATACTCCCGCCGAGTCCATGTATGTCACTATTCTTGGCGAAACTTATGAAGTCCAGGTTCAATATCACGTACTCCGGAATATTACATACGTTCTATTGGATGCGCCGGTCTTCCGAGCACAGTCCAAAAGTGTTCCATATCCGGCTCGTATGGACGATCTTGAATCAGCAATTTATTATTCCACTTGGAATCAATGTATTGCCGAGACAGTCAAGCGTTTCCCAATCGATTTATATCATATAAATGACTATCATGGGGCATGTGCTCCTCTTTATCTTCTTCCCCAGCGCACTATACCATGCGCGTTGTCACTTCATAACGCCGAATTCCAAGGACTGTGGCCTTTAAGGTCTGCCAAAGAACACAAGGAAGTCTGCGAGGTATTCAATCTATCACCTGAGATCGTCAAGAAATACGTTCAGTTCGGAGATGTCTTCAACTTGCTTCACGCAGCTGCATCCTACTTAAGAGTACATCAAAAAGGATTTGGGGCCGTCGGTGTTAGCAAAAAATACGGAGCCCGCAGTCATGCAAGATACCCTATTTTCTGGGGACTGGATAAAATCGGACAACTTCCTAATCCTGATCCATCTGATACTGGAGAGTGGACAGGTGAAGAAAGCAAGGTAGAAGTTAAGGTTGACGAAGAATTCGAAGCCGCCAGACCAGAACTGAAACGACAGGCTCAAGAATGGGCTAATCTCGATCAAAATCCCAATGCAGAACTTTTGGTATTCGTGGGAAGATGGAGTATGCAAAAGGGAGTCGATCTTATTGCTGATGTCATGCCGAACGTGCTTGAAGCAAACCCGAATGTCCAATTAATTTGTGTTGGGCCACAAATTGACCTTTACGGAAAATTTGCTGCTCTTAAGCTTGATGTCATGATGAAGAAGTATCCTGGACGAGTGTACTCGAAGCCAGAATTCACAGCTCTTCCGCCTTTCATTTTCAGTGGAGCCGAATTCGCCTTAATTCCGTCCCGTGACGAACCTTTCGGCTTGGTTGCTGTGGAATTTGGCCGCAAAGGTGCTCTTGGGATTGGAGCTCGAGTTGGAGGCCTTGGCCAGATGCCTGGATGGTGGTTCACAGTTGAGAGTACTACAACATCTCACATGATACATCAGTTCAAAATCGCTATTAAGGACGCTTTAGCCTCGAACACAGAAACACGAAGAATAATGCGAGCAAAGAGTGCCAAGCAAAGATTCCCCGTCGCTCAGTGGATCGCTCAATTGGAGAAGCTGCAATCTAAAGCTATCAAGAAGCATGACAAGGAGGCGCTAAAGCGACCAGCCAACGCTCGTACCCTTGGTTCAGGACTCAGCCATCTCAACCTTTCTAGACCACGTTCTGCTGATACTGAGAGGAATAGCGACGAGGATCAGTATTCAAGGCCAAATACACCAGGGACACCGGATTTTTCAAGACCAGTCAGTCGCAACTTGCCAGTTTTTGCACCAAGACTGGGAGGGAGCGCATCAGGAGATTACTCGCTTCCAGGAGAGGTATCCCACCTTGAGTCCCCAGGAGGAAGCCCTCGAACCTCCATCACACTTGGTGACAACTCACAAGCAGATTATATGCCACAGACTCCAGGGGCACTGGGAATGTCCCTGCGTGCAGGAACAGCAAGTGTAGTCAGTCTCAGCACTATTGTTGGTGAAAAGACAGACTTCCAGCTTCAAAAAATCGATCCGGACTTCACTGACAGTCGAGGCGAGTACTATAAGACTTTTGAACAGTCTTTGGATAAACTTAATGGAGATAATTCAGAAGACCAGCTTTGTATTGAAGAATTTCTGATGAAGTCTGAGAGAAAGTGGTTCGGCCAATTCCGGGATGCAAAGTTGGGACGCTCTTCGCTCGCTCCTTCTAGAAGAAATTCGTTATTTGGAAGTCGATCTATTGCTGCGAGTGAGGCACCAAGCATTGGTCAGGGTCTTGGAAGCACTATGGGCCTTGCAGGTATCATGGTCGCCCAGAGTCATGACCAAGACGAAAAATACGAAAAGGATGAATGGCTTCTCGGTGCTGATTATACTCCACCTACCGGAGTCCAATGGTTGATGTCCTACCGTATTGGTGACTGGCCTGTGTACTCGTAAGTAAATTGAACGTGTGTTTTCGGAATTATAAGCTAACAAAGATACAGCTTCTTCCTTGCTTTCGGCCAAATCATCGCTGCGAACTCATACCAGATCAGTCTCCTTACAGGAAGTACTGGGCAAACTGCTAATCAGCTTTATGAGATTGCTGGTGTATATCTTGCTACCTCAATGATCTGGTGGGCGATGTTTATGAGGTTCAAGAGTCTTTACACCCTCTCAATCCCATTTTTCTTCTACGGTTTGTCTTTCCTCCTTCTAGGAACGGCTCCTTTCGCTTCATCAGGTGGTCGCAGTGCCATGAAGACCGTTGCTACACTCATGTACGCAACGGCATCATCATCTGGCTCCATTTTCTTTGCCCTCAACTTTGGTGATGAGGGTGGCTCCCCAGTTAAGACTTGGGTATTCCGCAGTTGTGTTATTCAGGGCACACAAACTATTTATATCACCGCCCTGTGGGCTTGGGGATCTTATTTGACCAAGGAAACCAATCTTGGATTCAAAGGCGCAACTATCAGCACTAGCAACAAAACAATGGCATACATTGCCATCCCAATTGCTGTTCTCCTTTGGGTCGTCGGGGTTTTAATTTACATTGGTCTACCAAAATACTATCGCCAACAACCAGGCAAAGTACCGTCCTTTTACCGCTCTCTTTTCCGCCGAAAGGTTGTCCTGTGGTTCTTCTGCTACGTCCTTATCCAAAACTTCTTCCTCTCTTCTCTCACTGGTCGCAACTGGTCTTACCTCTGGTCATCAAATCACGCCAAGATCTGGCAGATTGTCCTTCTTGTCCTCCTCTTTTTTATCGGCGTCTGGGCTGCTTTTCTTTGGGGATTCTCCATTCTTTCGAGAGACCACTCTTGGATTTTGCCTATCTTCGCAATCGGCCTCATCGCTCCTCGCTGGGCGCAAATTCTCTGGTCCTGCAGCAACATTGGAATGTGGGTGCCGTGGGCTGGAAGTCCACTGGCATCCGCACTTGTCGGTCGCTCGCTCTGGCTATGGCTAGGAACACTTGATGCTATCCAGGGTGTTGGCTTTGGTATGATCTTGCTCCAAACACTTACTAGAGTGCATATTGCCTCCACACTCACTGCCGCTCAAATCTTGGGCTCGCTTGCCACTATCGTGGCCAGAGCAGCAGGTCCTAGTAAACTTGGCCCTGGAGACGTATTTCCGGACTTCACACCGGGAGTGTATCCTGGCGCACGAAAGGCTTGGTTTTGGATTGGTCTAATCTTCCAATTTATCATCTGTGCTGGATTTTTCCGCTTCTTCAGAAAGGAGCAGTTGAGCAAGCCTTAAGATTTCTTTCTTTATTTTTGTTTCTCTTTCATGTCTTTTTTATAGGCTGGAGGTTTGTGTTGATTTAGCGCTGCTTGGTATTTGGTCTCATATTGCACATAGACACTGTATAGACATAATTTTCATAATTAATACACAATATTACTAAGGCATGTGCTAATGACATATGACGCATAAATGTGTCGTGGTACGGCTTTGAAAAACTAAAAAGTTCACAATAACGAACGATTTATATCTACGCATAAAGTGTTTTAACTTGTACTGTCTCATACCATACTGATACACAATCTAGATGCACAGCTGGATGATAGCCAAGAGGTTAATACGACCGGGTAACGATAACGGGATCATATTGGAATATAAAGCATCAATTACACTGCCAAACTGTGCATCGTAATCATTAATTCCATCATCATTATCATCTTACCAAACGCCGAACACATCCACTCCCCACATATTTGTTTCCTTAGCCCTGCCTTTCACCCAAACACCAAAACAAAGTCCCAGACTAGAGAGAATGCCAATGGAGGCCCTCAGCTACAGATACTGCTGTATAGCTCTAGCCTGCACATCAAAAATGTCATTCCTCCATCCACCCGCATCATTATCATCCACAACCTCACCCGCCTGCGCTGCTTCCTCGTTCCACAACTTAACCACGCTGCCAGGCGTGTATTTACCAGCGAAGATACCACGGCGATCACCAGAGGTGCCCGTGACGCCAATATTCGTGTAGAGATCGGGGTCCTCTTCAGGCGTGAGGCGGGTGATAATAGCCTTGATGAAAGTCTTAAGGTCATGTGGGTCACTGATACGGGTAGCCCGTAGACGTTCGCGCGCAAAGACCAACTCACGGTTCGCGGCGTGCAATGTATCGCTGATGGCAGTGGCGAGCTGGTGCTCGAGGACTTTCCGGAGAATGGGGCGGAGCAAAGGCTTGAATATCCAGGCGAGGCAGGCGAATTTACTCTTGCGTAGCGTATAGCTTAGATGGTGGATCTTGACATTGACATTTCGCAGACTCAGCATCTTCTCCAGTCGTTCTTTTCCCACTTCTACTTCGATTTCGATGTCAATTCCACGGTCGTCAAGCTCGAATGATGCGATTCCTTCATCAGCTAGTCGGAAGAGTCCTTTGCGTGTGCGGAACCAGAAGCCTATTTCATCGGCGCGGATGGACATGCCATGGACCTTAATCTTAACTATGTTATTGGTAGTTGCGACGGTACGGAAACGTGCCTTGTGGATTGAGAGATCATTGTACGTTTCAAGCTTGAGGCGGAAGGGGAGGAAGGAAGTATTGTTGATAGTGCGGCCGGGTTCGAGGATCAAATTCTCAAGGAGTAAATCGATCTCTGGGACGGAAATTTCAAGACGCGGAATAGGTATGTATTGGATTGCCTGAATGATTAGAGGGATGAAGACGGTGTATGTGTCGGTGAAGAGATCATGGTTTGTTGACAGGTTCTCCGGGGACAGAACCGCCCAAAGACGCGCAGTTGTCTTTAAAAGGTTGGAAACATGGTGATCGTGAACTACCGAATCATATGTAACGTGAGCTTGTTTAATTAAGCGGTGAATGTCCTGTCGAAGCGGTGATTCTGTGCCCACTTCTTTCGATTTCTCCTTCAGATCATCCATTTTATCTCCTGCAGATTCGAAGAAGTCTGGATCCGTAAACATTTTCTGAATTGAGGTGGATACATCACCCATAAGAGTTTCAAATTCCGGGTCTTTCTGGGAATGTTCCATGACTTTGTTCGTGCGGTTCTCGAGTTCTTTCCAATGATCCTTGTCTCCAAAGGAGCTCAGGAGTGACCAAGCATTTTTAACTGCTTTGTCAAGTGCTTGGTTTGTATCAACATCCTCTTGTATAGTAGAAATTGTCTCATCCGCAGCACGAGAATATACTTTTGCGTATCTATTAATAAGTAGGCCGACAGTACCCACAGAATCCGAATAGTCAGGACGTTTTCGTAGTTTGGTGACGGCATGCTTAAGGCGGAAAAGTAAAGTCTCCTTCTGATCACCAATAATGTTCTCCTGTAAACTGGAACCTGCCTCCTTGCCTGTTGTCTTGAGACCATCCGCGATAACGTCGCCAATCTCTCTAACTTCGTCGCCGAGCTCTTCGGTGGTGGGTGGTGGACCTTCTTCGCCTCCTGGATGTTTGATTATCTCTGATTCATGTTCAGATGGCTCTACTTTTTTTGCGGCATCTTCTGCAACATGTGATAAAGTATTGGCAGTATCAGCAAAGACCTGGCGTCCGATGGTACTCAGGTCATTAAGAAACAGGCGGAAATCCGAGTTTGTCAAAAGAAGGCTTCCAACAGTTTTGATACTCTCATAAGCTATTGGAAATTAGCGGGCTTGTTAGATTGTATATATTTAAATAAACTAACCTGCTCTCGCATCTGCTTTAGCTCTTGTCGAAGACACATTGGACACGAGGTCTGGAGCATCAATTGACATGCGTGCATGTAAAATGAACCATATAAAGTCCTGAATTTGATCTTGGTCGTTCTTACTCCTCAACAACTCAATGAAATCTGAGATCCATTGCTTGGTCAGTTTCAGTACCGCCTTTCCACTGGGACTGAGGCCTTGTGTTTCTGGATTCAAAACATCCGAAGCCAATAGAGTTCTTAGATTGAGGATGAGCTGTTCTGTCGATGGCATGAAGCCTTTTGACAAAGCCCTCCACATCTGATATGTATGGAGTTTTTGGTGGAGGGCTCGCTGCAATGAGGTATCGTCCTCATACTGGGGTAGAAGTGGTTGAGTGTCGCCATTGGACCTGGATTTCTTGCGGGAGCCGAAGCATGATGACATACTTGGAGACTTCAGCTCGAACACGAGCAGTGAGAAAGATTGACTGGAGTAGTAAGACTGATATAGAAATTTGGAGGTATGTAAACGGCAAGTCTCTCTGCTTATAACGAAATTGATGCAAATGTCGGTGACCGTTGTAACGCTGTAAGAAACAGTGGGGACGCGCGGTGCGCATTTAAAGGCAACAATAAATACGATGACGGAAGTCGATTCACCATGTTTATTGTTAGAGCACCGCAGTGAGTAGTGACGACTTTACCCCACAAACTTGAGCAAATGTCGTGTGCCACAGGCAGAGATGGACACAGCATGTGATTGGCTGTAGGATATTATAGTTTACAAGTGTCATAAAAAGCCTGTATTTATTAGGTAAAATGTGTCAATGAAGTTATAAAGTAGCACTAGTACGTACAATGCAGTATGTGCAGTATGTGCAGTATGTGCATTTAAGAATTGATTGGCGGCAACATAAACAAACCCCCATCTGCTTCATCATTAACTCTAACTCGTACTTCCAGCAGAGTATTAAATTACATCATCTCAATTGACACATAGCAGTCATACATCTAGGTATCTTTGTTGTTACACGAAGCCTGAGAGAAAGGGTTGAAGCTCTCTGAGCTGAACGTCAATAGCGACTGGACTAATAAGGTAAGTAGCTATTAAGGCCTCAAAGCTAAATTCCATGATGGCATTTCCAGACTAATTATCTTATCGCAAGAAAATGGTGGGCCGTATCGCATCAAATATTCTCCGCTCCGTTCAATTAAATACATGCATGACGCATACGCCAGTCGCATCAAACAAAAACAGTATTTCTCACAGGTCTACAGGATGGAGAAACGTAAGGAGGAATTAACAAGGCGCCCATTATATGGTATTTACTCATGACATGCAGGTCTATTGATTTGGGCTGATATTCGCAGTCTACGACCTTCCGCAAGATATCCTTACAACCTTACATCCAAGAGATTCTACTCTACTGTCGAGCTCCGAAGAAGATACTCTTGAAGCGTCTTCAGGGTCCAGGACCTTATCCACACCCTCTGAGGATGGAGTAGTTGGTGCAAAAGCGTGTTCCTTGTGCGGTACTACTTTTGAAACTGTCGAAGACCAGCGAAGCCATATTAGATCCGACTTCCATGGATACAACCTAAAGCAAAAGCTACGAGGGCTCCCGCCAGTCAATGAGAACGACTTTGAAAGGCTTATAGGAGGTCTGTAACTCATCATGATCTAAGACTTCTTTACTACCTGCTGACTTGCAAAGATCTCGACGAAAGTCTCTCGGGCTCCGACTCCGATGACTCAGACGACGATGACGACGAATCTCGAAAAGAAACGACATTAACGACCCTTCTACGAAAACAAGCCAAGATTTCCGCACTAGAGAACGACGAAGATGCTGATACTCGAACGAAACGAAAACGAGGATCTGGCAAGGCTCCTCTCCTGTGGTTCAATACTTCGATATTACCTTCAAACACATCTTTGGGCATCTATCGCGCCATATTCTCAAATCAGGATCTGGGCGACGACAAAAATATCCTTGAAGTTTTGCGCAACAAACAACTTGCTCCTAAGCCTCCTCCAAAATTGAACGACAACAACAATGGCGTCCCTCTACCATCTACTTACAGTGGCCCCCACATTTTTATGTGCATGATTGGTGGCGGCCATTTTGCTGCTATGGTTGTCTCTCTGACACCAAAATTGACCAAACATAACAATACTCCTTTGAACCGTGAGGCAACGGTTCTCGCGCACAAGACTTTCCACAGATATACAACCCGTCGAAAGCAAGGAGGGTCTCAGTCATCTAATGACAACGCCAAGGGAGCCGCTCACTCGGCTGGTGCAGGTATCCGTCGATATAATGAACAAGCTCTGATAGACGAGGTGCGAGCTCTCCTGAGTGAATGGAAGGCTATGATAGAATCGTCAGAGCTTTGGTTCGTCCGAGCAACGGGAAGTACAAACCGAAGAACTCTTTTCGGTCCATATGAAGACCAAGTGCTTCGCAACAATGACCCACGACTCCGCGGTTTTCCGTTCAGCACTCGCCGAGCGACTCAAAATGAGCTAATGCGTTCATTTGTAGAGTTAACTAGGGTCAAGGTCTATGAGGTTGATGAAGCAGCTGAGGCCGCCGCAAAGGCTGCCGAAGAAGCAGCCCGGCAATCTGCAGCAGCAAAAGCCAACAAGCCCGCTGCTCCCGTCGCGCCGAAACAGTCTGAAGAGGAGGAAACGGCGTTATTACACACAACACAGCTGCAAGCATTCGTTCGAAGATCTAAACTGCCAGCTTTGCTGTCATATCTGACAAAGAACAACCTCTCCCCTGACTTCCGGTTCTTTGCCCAAGATTCCCAACAAGTCCATCATTCACCCACTTGCCTGCACCTCGCGGCAAGCCAGAATTCTGCACCATTGGTATCAGGGCTGTTAATCAAGGCAGGTGCAGACCCCACCATCCTGAACGGCGATGGCAAACCCGCCTTCACTCTAGCTGGAGACCGTGCCACACGAGATGCTTTCCGCGTGGCACGTTCCGAGTTGGGTGAGAATAAATGGGACTGGGAAGCAGCTGGTGTACCGGCTGCACTTTCACGTAGCGATGCTGAGAAAAGAGACCAGGCGGAGAAGGCAGAGGCTGCTAGCAAGGAGGAAAGTAGGCGGAAGGCGGAAGAAGAGAGGTTGAAGCTCGAGGGGCCGAAGGTGCGGGAGTCAGCACCGCTGGGTAAAGCTGCTGGGAGGGGAAGGGCGTTGGCTCTTGGTGCGAAACAAAAGACCGCGCAGGAGGCGAGGGAGGAGGAGATGAAGGGACTTACGCCTGAGCAGCGAATGCGTATTGAGAGAGAACGGAGGGCAAGGGCAGCGGAGGAGAGGATGAAGAAGTTTGCGCAGGGTGGCTCATAGAAGATAGATACGAGTTATGATGTTGATATTGCACATGCATTTTGTTGGTAATGTACGGTGACATGTCAGATGTCCTTTATAAGGTTGGTTCAGATACTAAGACTTGGTTGTGCAAGTAGAGTACATCCTTCACAGGTTTGTACAGTCCTCCACTCCAATCGTAGGTGAACTAGTAGCAGTTGAATGTATGGATTCACCCCAGCCTCGAAGATACGCTTTATAATTACTCATAGCATATAGTCACTTCAATATCAACTCAGCACCCATATTACTAAACACCGTAGAAATTCCCACATATCCATAAAACCCCGGCCAGCATCATTTTGGAGACATGCACGACACGCGGAATGACAATACCAACCAGAGCGTCGCCCAGGCCAAGAAATCTACCCAATCAAAACACCACTCAGACGCTCTTTGCTCCTACATCAACCGACCTCACCTCACCTTCATCCTTCCGACTGACGCTCACCTCATCCCCCTCTCAACCCCACCTTCACCAAGCCCTGCCCCACCCGCAATCCCCAATGTCTACATATTGGACACCTGCAAATCAACGCACTACAACTCCCGTTTACTCTGTGGGGGGTGCATGCATCTCGAGGCCTCGCTGAGTATCGGCAGCGTCTTGACGAGCTTGACTAGGTCGGGGAACGCGAACTATGTGCTCAGAGGTAGGGGTGGTGATAGAGAGGGAAAGATTTTGGGGAGTGTGATGTTGGCTTGTGAGTGAGATCATGATTTTATGTCAAAGGCGCGTCTTTGATTTACATTGAGCTTTAAGAGGTAAGATAGGATGCTATGTGTCGATGGTGACGAACATGAGCTGGGAGGACTTCAAATGAGTAGGGGATCATGCAAGATTAGTACTTTCAAATCTACACCTCCATTTATACTCACAAGTCTCACATCAAAAAGATCGCAATGTGCGCCTGCGCCCGAAAGTGAATTTTGTACTAGAAGCATATATATCCCAATGAATTAGACAGCCATTACTACAGCTAGACAAACCCATTCCCCAACCCAGCCCAACCTAGTCCGCCGTCCCAAACGAAACCCCAAAGCCGAAGCAACGCAAAATACCAGACCACAATAACAAGCACACCGAAAGCAGATGCCGCGCGCCGCCATGAGTCTGATGCAACCGAAAGCAAACGAGGGGAAAGAGAAGCAAGATAAGAGGAAGGAGAGGAATCACAACTGCGCTTTTTTTTTCTCCCCCAGACCCATTGTACAAACCAGATCCCCCTTTTACACTTTGTATTGTCCGACTCCCTAGCACCCCAAAGCAAAGAAAGCAAGGAAGATGATGGGGAGAAGAAGAAGAAGAAGTAGAGGGGAGGAATAGTACACACAGAAGAGAGGGAAAAGCAACGTGAAGTGGAAGGAAAACCATGAACGTGAAAACAACGAACACGGCATCTTCCTAGAATTCTTATAAAAACACCCTCCCATTCCCCTTCCCACACCGAGGAGCGATTTATCCAGCGAATACCAAACATGTGCCCGGGCCCCCTTTAAATGCAGAACAAGGAAATTAGAAAAACCACAAACAAAGCCCCAAAATACCAAACAACCCCAGTTTCCCACAAAAGACACCGTTTTACACTCATTACGACATCTCTTATTTTGAGCCTTTACACCATCCTCCCATTTGATCCTAAGACACCTTGGCATATCTCCACAACCCATTGACACCGATTTTTTCGCATATTTTTTTTTTCTTGTGATGAAGTACGCCGGTCATTGCAAATTCGTTGCAGGTGCTTAGCCCCAGACGGAAGCCTGGACACCGAGAGAGTTCTTTCCCCAGACACCACTCTTGTTACCCCAACCACCAAGGCTAACATCCTGCCCATTGGAAGCAGGGTTGGCTGTTGCGGAGGTGGCGCCGCTGTTGGTCTTGCTATCCTCGTTGGCAGCATATCCGTAGCTCAATGGGGAAGGGAGTGGGGTAGTGGAGCGTCCCTTGTTGAGAGCTGGGTTGGTAGCCTGGCTTGGACCAGAAACGCTTGGGCGAGTACCGATTGGAGCAACACCAGAAGAACCGCTAGCCTTTCCACCTTGGCGAGGTGGGGAGCCACCTGGAGAAGAGGCTGAGGTTCGGCTGGACTGTTGAGCAGCGTTCTCGAAGAGGCTGAATCCAGTTGGGTTGGAAGATGGCGAGGAGTTGCTGTTGGTACGGGATCTTTGGCCGGTTGGCTGCTGGGTCTGTTCACCTTCGGACTGTCCGTTCTGCTGTTGACCGGCATTGAAATGGTCAGCAGCAAAAGGAGAGTGGTCGCGTGGTCCAGAGCCTTGCGTTCCTGGGCGAGGAACTGCGTTCTCGCTGGCGAATCCACCGTTCTCGGAAAGGGCCGCACCTTCGCCGTAAAGAGCGCTGCGTTGGCGTGCGATCAGTTCGCGGCGTTCCTCCTCGCTCATTCCACTGCCAGGGCTCATAGTACGATCAGGTTTACCGCCGACAGTTGATAGCTCAGCTAGAACGCCTTATTCTAGTCAGTAAAAGTGTGCTGCTGAGAAATAATAATTTTCTTCCATAACAATGAGACCAAGACTTGATTGCGGACACGATTTGAAAAGGAACATCGCATGCCAAAACTTTTTAATTTGCTGCTGAGGTAGGCCTACTTCTGTTGTACTGCTGCTCCTGATGGTAGTTCCGCAACTCACGCTCTCGCTGAGCTGCCATTCTCCGCTTCGCCTGCATCACTTGTTCGGCCTCGCTGGCACGGGACGGTTGGTGACGCTGGGTGGCGTAAAAGTTCTGAAGATTTGAAGCTGAGAAGGTTCGTGCATCACCGAACTCGCCGCCAGTCGAGTGACGGTTAGATATACCGCCCATGCGAGACTCTGCGCAAAGTGTTAATGACCCGTCGTTGTGGGCGCAAAAAGCTTTGCTTACCGAACTCGGGATACGCACCTCTACCGGCACCACCCAGTGGCATAGACTCGCGACGAGATGGCATGTTGAACATCTTTCCGCTCTTTACAAGGTTGTCGATGGCACGGTCGACCTCTGTTAAAAAAAAATCCAAAATCAGCACTTGTGTCTTCAATACCATCACTTCTCAGCGTTTCGCGCTCTTCGCTTCGCTTTGCTTCCATATCCCTCCCACTCTTCCCATTTCAAAGCAGTAGAACCAACAATATCATAGCATCATGATTTTGACCATGTAAAGCAAGAACCCATCACAACCATATTCACAAGATCCATTTGCATACACGTACCCTCAATTTGTCCACCAAAGGCTCCATTGTCTTCGCGAGGTACGACGGAGCTAGCACCTGGTTAAAAAGTCAATTGAGGTCTCTATCGACAATCGCGATGTAATTCATATCGTACCGGATCGTGCTGGAGGAGTCTGCTGCTCCCAGGATGGCTGAGATGCAGAAGAAGACCATGGCTGAGCGTCGTAGTAAGACATATTGGCGATTCGAAGGACCGGGCTTCAAATTTTTGAAGCCTGCAGGTAATGGGATTAATCGTCTGGAAAGGAACGTATAGGTAGACCAGCGAGGAAGTCTCGGCGGCGGCGACTCTGCAGGATACGGAGAGAAAGGGTCAGCAGAAGGTATGTGTACGGAGATCCATCAAGCAGGTAGAAGGGGAGTTGGGGGGATCATCCGTTGCGCTGGTGAGAGCACAGACGTAACCGAGGGAGAAAAAAGTCGGAGAGTGGGTTGCGACACAGGTTAGACGAGACACTTACGGGCAGAAGAACAAGATAACAGTAGTGAGCAGGCGGGTTTTTTTTTTCTTTCTTTCTGCTCCAATATACTTTCTTCTCGGGGTAAAAAAGAACGTCGGGATTTTAATAATCGGTTTTAAGGATTATTCTTTTGCTTTTTTGTTGTTGCTTTTTATGATTTTTGTTTAGGGTTTTGAGGGGAGAGTGAGGGAGGGAAGTGTTCCGTTTTCTGCTCTCACTTTTTGCAACTTCTGCTTGATGATTAACCTAAGATCAATGGGGCATGAAGAGGGAAGAGTCGAAAAGGAGGAAGAGGAAGAGGAGGAGGAGGAGGAGACTTTGAATGGGGGGCCAAAGGCAAGAAAAGTCGACGGAGAGGAGAAGCGGAACGGAGCAGAGAAGAATAACTTTCGAGTCTGCTGCGTGAGTCGAGTGGGTTGTGGGGGTGTATGCAAACGGAGGGCGACTTACTCGATGTACTCGATGTACTTGGGGCGTTGATGTGAAGAGGGACGACAATGCGCGTGCAAGTCCAGTGTCGGTGCCGTGCAGTGAGGTCAGGGCAACAGACTCGGCGTGAATGTCATGGATTGCGCGTGGGTTGGTAGGTTGGAGTGGATGGGGAAAGGGTGGGTGTAAACACAACGAGGGTGCGTCGATCCATCATCAAGTGTGGGTGGGTGGACAATAACTTACTGGGGAGACTGTGGAAGGCCACTGGAGACTAGCAGACTAACAGAGTCGATGGACCGACTGACTGGTGGAACTGGGGGTGGTGAATTAAAAATCTTGGGCAATCCTTTGGGTCAGGAGATTTAAAGCTGTAGCGCTACTGTAAGGTATGGATACATATTGCTTACTCTATTCCATCCAAATATCCTCGTACTTGGATTCTGTTTACAAGTATAAGCTCAAGCTCAAGGCTCAAGGCTCAAGGCTCAAGTTGGCCTTCAAGTCTGTTTATTTGTTTGGTTGGTCAAGTTGCCATGAATATGTATATATTACCGACCAGCAACAAGAAGTATCTACCATGGAGATGCAGAAGATCGAGATAGGTAGGCAGGCATTTTAGAATGAAGGAGTGCGGAGAGGCTCGTATGATATTCACATTGAGTATGTAGATTTGCTGACTCGGAATATTCGTATCTCTGGTCCGTAAGGTATCTATTTACCTACCTGTTGATATATGCACTCCGATTGAATGAGCAGTTGATTTCCTGCTTCTGCTTCCTTCAATTTCTTTATGTTGTTGGATGATGATCTCAGCTTAACATTTGGTGATTATCCCCAGCTCATCTATCTGACACTTCGATGGATGTTAATACTACTTGTGAGTGCAACTTTCCAAAATACCAGTCCATTATTAATGAGTCTAAGACTAAGGCATTGCAGAGTCATGAAGTATGTAACTCTCTGCTCTACCACTAACTCGGTCCATACCCACTTCCATCTGATGTTGGATATTGGAGGCTGTCTTTTCTGGCTCGTCAGAAAATCCCTAAGGTACGCATGTATGTATGTATGTATGTATGTACATATACACATAGGCTTGACTGAATCAACGATCAAAGGGTTCTAGAGGACGCCGCCCTGCTGAGATATTCTTCCATTCATTTTTCCACAATGTGATACTTTTCCCTTTGCCTCCGTGCCTCCCTCCCCCCCTCCATCTCCTCCCCGCTGTCGGCACACTCAAACCTTTGATGCCCGTCGAAAAGAGTTAATGCTGGGATTTGCTGGGAAGGCTGTTATCGGCGAGTAGAAGTGCAGGCGCTATGCATCATCACATTATTAATATTCGTACGTGCGCACATTCACATTCAAACAAGCACGCACTCTCCACGCAACATTCATGAGTAGGGTCCAAGTGCGCAGAACATGGACGATGGTGGTTCGCCAGTTGCTCAACAGTGCGTACAAGCGATTCTTGGGGGATGTCTCAAATATTCAACAACACCTTAACACCTGGACACATTATTAAATACATCAATACAGAGTTGTTAGCTGCGAATGATGCTGATAAGTAGTAAAGGCCGGCTCCTCAAGGGGAAAAGATGAGTATCAGTGCGGGCAAACGAACACTAGCACCAGTTGCTTAGCAGAAAACGATGGAGAAATTGCATCTCTCCCCTCTCTTCCTCTCCCTCCCTTTCCCTCCCTATCCCTCAGATTCATACTTGAACGTGTCATGGATTCGACTTACCCCAATCGATAGGACAGAAGATTCGCGAACACCGAACAACGGCAGTCAGTTCAGTCAAATCCATCACTCATTTATTCCTTTATCCTTGGGGGCCATGAGTGCGGGATAAGAGTCGATGGATACGGACTTCCATTGATGCGCTTTTCTACAGGGGCCATTTGCACTGGCGCGATATCTTCTACCCCTGTCGCTGTTGGCCGCGGCTTTTACTCGTAACGGTGCCATTGGCACGCATGCTAAAGTAAGGTAACATAAGTTAGTGAAATGAAAATTGCCCAGTGAGGAAAACAGGAACCTGTACTTTATGGCAAAGTATCAATTCGGCATGTTTGTGTAGATGCATATTATTCTTCTTTCTCTCTAGAGAACAATCGACCTTTCATGAGATCGAAAGCCTGGGGCTGGAGATTCCACAATCAACAGTCAAATTACAAAAGCCATTGTTCGGCACTATATGCTTGCGCTTTGCGTCCTGAACTCATTAGGTCATTCTCTGCCTTCTCGAAGATGCTCTCCCAGAGAAACATGGTGACATGGAAGTCTGGTCCACACAAAACCCCGTTCACCGCACTTCGCAGAAGAGGCGTATTCCCGAAGCAGCGAAATGCCGCGCACGAGGGGCCTCATGTCTCTCCATTTAAGGAAGCTGATAACCGCGACGACAGCCTTTCTGTCTTCGTAAGTCAAGGCGGGCCCTAACGCATCCTCAGTGATGTCAAACCGCTACCCAAAAGATAAAAAGGAGCATCACAGAATTATCACGGGGCATTTCTTCGATTCCTGCTTGTTGCATTCTATCCCGCTGCCGACTGAGCATCAGATCACACTCCAACGACGGCAGAGTCCGTCATAGCGCCGTAGCCCAAACCATACTCGCCGATATCCATTTCTTGAGAGGTGTTTGAGTCGAAATACTGGAGTAATTACATATGATTCTCCAATCACTGGGCCTTGCTCTGGCTGTTGATCATCGACATGGATTCGGATATGTGCTGCGTCGTGCTGTCTCATCAAGTGACTGAAAAGACATGTACTCCGTGCTTTTATGTGCATATGTATGTATGTATGTATGTACATACATACATACGTACATACGTATGTCAATGTTTGGATCTGGGGACTTGAGTTAGTATGTCTGTATGCACTCGTAGCTACATATGTATACATATCATGCACGTGTAGCGTGGTATCCTTCTTCATGAACTGGGTATTTATTATCCACTTGTGCTTCGGCAACTGCAGCAACGCCGAGATGTTCAATATCAATCTACATATCACCGAGTGGAGTGGAAGTTTTCATCCCATAAAGTAGACATTCCGGGACGGTACGGTCTTCGCAGCTGCCCTGGTGCTCCGTACACTTGCGAAGCGCTCATGCACTCTGCACATCTACGCATCTGCACCTCACCATCTTCATCACCCACACGGAACATCCAACAAACTCATTATCCCCCACCCGATGATCCAGCCGGCTCATTGTGACACATTGTGGACAGTTTGCCGCATCTAACCATGTATAATGGAATTGTGAGCTATTTCTGACTACGACTGCAATGTCAAAAATTACAGATCACATTACATCTCCAATGTGCGAGTGAGAAGATCGATCATCTTCATCAATGATATTCTACCGGCAAAATGATTCGGCCCATATATTGCCGAACCAACCCGAACACCGTCCTCGGTGACGTCTATCAGTTTCTTCATAGGTGCCTGCATCCTACCTCACGTCCGTCAAAGAGGTACAGAAGTTATGAAGAATTCCCGACAAAGTGTGACATGATGTCAGCCATCCTATAGTACGAAATGAATTCGGAAAGCCAGGCTCCATGGTTCAACGTCAATCCAGGTGTCGGCTTTGCACACCATGCGACGCAGCCTTTCTCACATCTCATATCTCAGTTTGCACGTGAGGCGTGGGATCATTTATCCAGCATGCAAGTCAAGGAGGGCGGATAGATTCTGCACTGCACTGCTCTCGCCATAATATAAGGTAAGCATTAGAGGTATTCCCCTCAGCAGAAGGAGGATGCATGTGTCAAGCATGCATGAACTGGACCTCTCATTCCTTGCTTCGTTCGGATGACTCTGCAGCCTTGTACTACGGGAGATCTTTGCAGCTGATCTTGGTCGTTTAGACCTTCTCAGCCTCAATACTCCTTTTGGGCTGACTGCATAAAAGCTATCTGATGGAGGTGGCCTTCCGCTGGCTAATCCGTGTGTTCTTCCTTGATCCAAGCCTCGGTCTTATAAAGAGTATGTTACATACATATCACACAGCCAGCCAAATATGGGCAACATGAATCTGAGCTTGCAACTTTTCAGTACAGGACTTGTTACTCCAAATATATAATAAGCAATGTCATAAAAAGTAATCTTCAATTCGTTGCCATCCAAACCAAAACCTGTTATACAGCCGCTAAAAAGAATGCTAGGGAATCTTTGTCCAAACCTAACTCCAGATATATAAAAAAGATAACACATGATCGTACACATCTAACAATCATCACAGTATCGTCGTCACCTATCGCCTCTTGAAATTTCATACAGCCTCCTTTCTGTCAGCCCATCTGTCCTCCAAGCTCGATAGCGTCTCCTCTTCTCTCTCCTCAAAGATAACCGGTAGTCTCCCGGACACTATCTCTTCCTCGGCGCTCTTCATAACTTCCTGCATTGTCTCTCGAACAAGAAGTCGATTCGCATACACTCTGACCTGCAGAGCTCCCATGAATTGCAACAGCGTCGCTGCTAACACACTGGCGAACATGGCCATCTGCAGCAGCCATACAGCATCCACACACTGCTTCTCATTCCATACATATTCTGTCTGGGCAGCTTTGGGGTGACTGGGGAATGGGTCGTCGCCAATGGTGTGCTCACGGAGGGAATCATGTTTTATAGTAGCTGTCTCGCCCGCGCAGAATGCATTAGAGAGGTTAGATAGGAGAGTGAAAACCAGGAATCGGGGAATGGCGCAGACAATCGTATCGAGGATGAGGTAGCTTGCGAAGAAGGCTATCGATGGTCCATGTTCCTGTTTCAAGTCAGCTCTATGCCCATCTTGCCAAAGATAAATTCAAGCGAATGAAATCATAGATTTTGGTTTCTTCACTCAAGAGGTACGTACAGTCAGAGCACCGACCAGTCCAAACACACTCAAGATATTGGCAAAATGTAGATAAACGGAGAAGTTTGTCGCCAGATGGTATGGATCATCAGGTAGGCGATGAAACAAAAGACTCTCGAAGATATTCGCGGCTAAAGTTGCGCTGGCTATAAGTGCAGTGATAATCCTGCATTCAATTCCGTCAGTACTGCAATCCGCTACCTCGAACTCTCGACTACACATTTGAAACATGAAAAGAGATGGGCGAGGTAGGTATGGCAGCGGCTTACCGTAATCTCGTGAACGCCATGTCTAGTATGCGTATTTAATCGTAAAGTACAGGGCCCACTACAGGGGGGAAAATATATTTCTCTTCACGCGTTTGAACAAATCTCTTCAAGTCGTCTCAATCCTTCCATACAATTCTCGTCCCTCGTAAAGGATCGTGACGTCGTTGTCACGAGAAAGGGAGAGAAAAAAAAAGAAGGAAAAAAGATAAGAGGATCAGGGAACGTCTTTTATGTCTGAGATCAAGGTTGCTCCTCTTCTTTCTCGCTGGGTTCGCTCTTTCTTTAAGAGCGTGGGCAGCGATGCGGCTTTGTGCCTATTTTCCCGAAGATGCCGAATCCGATGCGTGCACAAACGATGATCTCAGCCTTGCCTTGCCTGTGCGTTCCTCATGCGACCGGGGAATTTTGCGGAAGACGGAATGGAACCCTTGCTGCGTGTTTGACTCAAGCACTCAAATAGATGCTTTGAATTTCTCTTGCTTTTTTGTCTTTTGCGGACGATTGTTCGTATCGAGGGATTCGGGATTTGAGATGAGGGGGGTTTTGCTGGTACTTAGGACGACCCGGATTGGAGATGACGATTGGGCTTGACGTAAACCTGGGAGCTTCTGTTTGCTTGCTCTTGTGCTCTCGTGCTCCAAAATTTAGACTACCTATGTAGGTATGTATGATATGATG
This sequence comes from Allantophomopsis lycopodina, assembly GCA_024752465.1. NCBI lineage: Eukaryota > Fungi > Ascomycota > Leotiomycetes > Phacidiales > Phacidiaceae > Allantophomopsis > Allantophomopsis lycopodina. Next base: position 1,346,060 of record CP103013.1, on the reverse strand, counting down.
CTGAGGTGATGAAATATCAATGCTGATGCTGAGTCCGATTTAATTCGGAGAACCGAGTCCGGCGTGGTAGAGCCTTTTATTTATGTATTCCGTTCTCGAAGACAATGCGTTTGCTTAAGTTATGATATATCAGGTACATATCATCATCATCATCTTTCTGCTTGGAATTCCCTCATATGTCTGTCTGTCTATTACACTCTAGCGTCGGGCGTCCGTCCTCCAGCACTCTGTATTACTACGTATTGTGTTGTCTCTCACTTCTGCATTAATAATTCACCTGATGCTACGTAAGATCATGTACCAGACACTTGATGTCGCTATTTGCTGATTGATACAGGTTAATGACATAATCATCACGCTTTTCTTGTGATTCATTCGATGTCCTGCGTGTCTGCAAATCTGCTGGCGTCTTGGCTGGACTGAAAAGTCCGTGTGAGTAAGGCCTAACTCCGGCTCAGTCTTCACGACCCCGCTTGTGAAAGGAATACTAAGGTTCTGAGTATAGGATACCTTACCTTTCCATGATTCCTCTGACACGCTTTTTGCACTTCTTTTTCCCTTATCTTTTCCGCTTTCGTCCTTTTTTTTTTTTTTTTCCGATGAGAAATTTGTCTTGTTTTTTCTTTATTTTTTTTCTGTGCCTTAGTCTTTTCTTCCGTTTCCTTTTGCTTTTTCCTCTCTGTTTCAGCTCGTGATTCGTTGTTGTCCGATCCTGTGCGTGCTCCGAAATATTACAAATCATATCTAATCGAACTCCGAATCTACATGACTTCGACTCCATATTTATAAAATCCAAGTAAAAAAACGATAGGCACGTGAGTACTAGAGGGAGGGGGGGAAGGATGTGTACAGCTTGTCAATGAGAACCTTTCTAAATACTCCCCACTGTCTAAATTATGTACTTGACAATGACATGATGATACAGTAAGATTGGAGACTCTAAATGGGGTATTAAAGCCTCCAAGATCTCCGTTCGATTTCCAGCATCCAGCAAGTAAGCAATAGACTTTCGGCTCCGGAACGCCACGGATGGAACCCCTAGAAGGAATCTCGGGTATCGTCCCGATCACCACCCTCTTCTACATTTCTCCTTTTCTGCAGTACCAGCCCGCTCGTTTTCTTAGATCCTTCTTCTTCATTGTGTGAGGGATTGGGGCTGGGCGCGCGCTGCCCTTTTGATTGTCGACGGCGCCCCTTGGGAGTTGCTTCTAGTGCGTCTAGCGCCTTGTCCTCTGCGCTCTCGCCCTCCTGGCCTGACGACATGAAGGAGCATTTAGGTTTGATACTGCCGTCTTTTTTTAAGTACGGGCTGGTACTCCCACTGTTTTGTAGGTATGGGTTTCTTCGGTTTCTTCGGTTTCTCCTTTTTATGACAGTTTCTTGGCTTTTGTCACAAGGAGGCTCTTATCAGAGTCATTAAGATAGACGTTATCTATCCATGGTAGACATATTGGTGTCTTTGTCCCATACACTAAGCCCCTATTTGAGTCGCACAGCACATGACAGATAATGAGTGAACTAGTTCACATTGAGTCTTATATTTTGTTGTGTTCAGGATCCCAAGTTTTGATCAGATCTTGCGCTGTCACCACAAAATAGTTGCGTTAAGGTTGTCTTGGCGTATGGGGAAACATTGCCAGGAACTTTCCATTTAACCGTTCTTACAGTTAATTCAGTGATGCATATGGTACATACTTGAGGTACATATGGGTGTTTAACAATGTGATCAACTTTCTCGATGGGTAACAGAGCGGGACTGGATTGTGGATGGACTGGCAGTTTGGATCGAGATGGAAGGTTAGATGAGTTTTCAAGATCAAGATGTGCTCTTCTGTTCTGCAAGCCAGGACAGGCTCTAGTACAAGACCAAGACGTAGAATGGCAGCCATGTATGTTCTCAAGCTGGCCACTTGATCAAGGTATATTTGCCGAAGCCTACATATTGCTATGTGTTACTTCAGCCACAAATGTCCTTTGTAGCCACGAGTTAAGCCGGGTGGCGGCCCGGTGATTTAGCGTTGAGAAGAGTATTGGTAGACATATGTAGTACAGAAGTCACAGTCTTGAACATATGGGTACTTGAACGTCTCACAGCTCTTCATCAATACCTAGCGAAGATGGTTGAAACATGAGTGGTTCGGCCCGCGGAAAATGCTTCTGGAAATATATACCTTCTCTTCAGTGATGACAGCGGACTTCCCCAGAATTGCTATGATGACGACTGTACATGGGTGTTATTTACCGGAGGTGCATATGAACTTGATCCCGCTGCGGCAGGAGATCTGGAACTTGTCTACTTTTCCTGCAGGGGAAATTGAACGCATACGGAACGGTAAACTTGCCGACACGTTTACCTGCACGATCGGGACTCTTCCGTTCTCAATTCGTATCTGTAATTGGACTTAACTCTTCCAGTTGAGTATGAGATGCTTTGTTGCCGATTAATTTGCGAGGTACACAACTCCTCATATAAGTATAGGTTAGACGCACGTCGGCGGGGTGCTTAAGCGGCACAACTATGTGCGTTCAAATGGTATGTAGTAGGGAGGAGTGGGTGTCCACGGTTTTTGTTCCGTGTGCACAGCATGGGTCGCATTAATGCTTGAATAAAGTAATGAATAGAGTACCTCATCTACTTTATGGAGTAGAATCAGCGGCTTTTGACTCTCTAGCAAATTGTCTATCCATACGCTGGAAAGTGGCTTGATGATAGATAGGCTGAATTGTAGCTTTCCTTCACTGGGCTGTTAATGTCGGCTTCCTAGAGGACACACACATCGTATATCGCACATCGCACATCGCACATCGCACATCCGAAGAGGCACAAAGGCACAAAGGCACAGAGCTGAAGATTGAGAATTCCTAAGAATTCAGCCGAATAGTGTTAAGATGATTCGGTGTTACTCTCTAATGGGGATACGTGATAGGTTGCAAGGTCGCATTCAGTCAGGAACCCCGAGGCTCGAGTATGTTTGTGTGTTCGTATTCAATGAGTACCTGGCATAGTGCGGTGAGACTTTTGGAACAGTCAATACTCGAGCGCCAATGTGCCAATAAATTGGGGTGAATTAGAACAACGGGGTCATGAATAAGGTGAATAAGGGTCGTCGCAGGGTGTCAGTGATGGGGGCGGCTTATGCCACAAGTTGACTTAACCTTTTCATCTGGTCTTTTCTGCTTCTTCTGACCCTGGAGGATGGGATGGGATTACTTACGCCTTTCTGTATAAGCAAGGCATACTATGGTTTAAGGCGGGTGGATAGGTGGATAGGTGGGTAGGTGATAGAGAGGGGAAACTCTCTGCGTGTATAATGAACTCACATATGTATGTATAATGTATATGTATGTATTACCATATGTATGTGAGTATGTATGAGTATGTGTGTACATACATACATACATACATACATATTACATATTACCCATTCACCGGCTCACATCCTTACATGTAATGCCTATATATTTATATATATTTACATATTTATTTACCAAAAAATATATACACAAATACCCAAATGGTACATACTTGCCTACTTATTGATACTACTCCCCTGCGCTTTTCCTACCAATATTACTACCTTACACATGGCCTGACGAGGTTTCCAGTAGATTCACACAGACACTGACAATCAACCACACAGACTCTCGCAGCAGTAAGGACGAGAACACGAACAAAAATAAATCAAAAGGAGATATTCAAAACACTCCCAAACACTTCAAAATAGTCCCTAATCAGATTCAAAATGGAAATTTAAATGTCTTGGGATCGAATTTCATTCCAGTGCCGTGCATAGATGTAGAATCGTATCAGGCCCTCTCATGGACTCCACAGCAGATCTCGCTTTGCATACCTGTTGATGAGAAGGAGCATCTCCCGCGAAGCATATTCATTGCTGCTGTCCGAGTCCAATTAACTAGCGCGTCTCTCTAGTGTGGGATGCCTCACGCTCCAAACGTCGTATTATTCCCATTGCCCCTACGTCGAACAAAGCAGTGCAGTCCCACCTATCCAGATTGACGATCTCGACGACCGAGCAATTTGTGTAGAAAGACTCCTCAACGTCGACATTGTCGCCATACAAAGCATCCCCACCCCCTCAAGCCTACACACTCCTACGCGCCATCTCGCAATCCCGCCCTTCTCCTCGACAACCACCACCACAACTACAACCACTTCCAAAAAACCCCAAACCCCGACGGTTAAGACGGCCAGACTTGATCTCTCGCCTTCCCGCCGCAGAGAAGAGCATTCTCTTGCAGCCCACAACAGCACCTGGCACTGTTGTTTGCTTTGTTGCCCCTTCTCGAATACCTGTGTGATCTCACGGACAACTCTGCGTTCTGCTTTGTACTTACGATTACCCACGAAAAGAGGAACGACAGCGCCGCCGAATCTGACCCGGCATTGTTCGCATAGATACGCTTCCACAGACACTACTGAAGCATAGGGTGTCAGAGTTGATGGAGGGAAAGTCTGTGACTGGACACATCGAATATTCATATCATAATCCTCAGTGGTCGCGATTTCTTCAACGAAACTCCGGCTTAGCTACAGCAAACTCCACTACTAATCTTTCTTCAAGTCGCATACCCCCACCACCACAACTGGACAGCATTCCCCAGGTGCTTCCCTACCAGACATCTGTCTACCAGGCTCAGCTTGTTCAATACAACAAACTCATCGCAGCAGGTAAAGTGGCTAAATTACAAAGCTCGCCACTACCCCCGCAGCTCAGTGCCGAACACATCCACGCTGTATCAGGTACAAGATCAGGGCAGGCCAGCGCTGGTCCCAAAAGACGTGTGCAGGATAATTTGCAAAGTGGTCATGGGAATAAGGTTTCACAGTCTACTGGCAACGGCGAGCGCTCGCTCATAACAGGGGAGAGTCGTGCAACGATGTCGTCGAACACATTCGACCTACCGAGTACTTCTCATCCAAATCGACCACTCATGCAGCATGCGCGCTCCAATATATCTCAGCAGTCGAGTTCGGTCCCCTCAACACCTCATCAACATCCCCGCGACTTCTCATTTGGTTCTCGAGAGCCATCGCCCAACGCACTTCCCAACCATTCTCCACGCTCAGTATATTCTGAATCGAATAGCACACTCCCATCATTAAAACCTTTACCCCCAAAATTTGGCAGAGGATGTCGATACGAAACCGCAATGGCTCATTCGCGACGGCGGATGGCGTATAGCATCGGAACTGATCCACTAGACAAGGTGAAACCGGAGAATATCAAAGCCAAACTCGATGAAGATGAGGAGAAGAGATTGTCTGAGGATATACAGGATCTGTATGAGAAATTACTTCCGAGCCAGGAGAGTGAGGCCCGAAGGCAGAAGTTTGTGATGAAGTTAGAGAAGCTTTTGAACCATGAGTGGCCTGGGCATGACATTCGCGTACATATGTTTGGATCATCGGGAAATTTACTATGTACAGACGAATCTGATGGTATGTCAAACAAATCGTTACATGGAAAAAAATACTAACATTTTTAAAGTGGACATATGTATCACGACACCATGGAAAGAACTTGAGGGCGTGTGCATGCTCGCCGAATTACTAGCAAAACGTGAGCTAAATCCTTCCAATATTGATCCTTGACTGACGTTTCAAAAGATGGTATGGAAAAGGTGATATGCGTGTCAACTGCCAAAGTTCCCATTGTAAAAGTGTGGGATCCAGAGCTTTCTTTGGCGTGCGATATGAACGTTAATAACACTTTGGCCCTGGAAAACACTCGAATGATTAAGACTTATGTTGAAGTGGATAAACGCGTCAGACCTTTGGCTATGATAATTAAGCATTGGACAAAAAGACGCCTGGTCAATGATGCGGGTACGTATCATCATTTTTGAGGTGTAGACTTGCACTAATAATAATTAGCCTTTGGCGGTACACTGAGCTCATATACTTGGATATGTATGATCATTAACTTTCTGCAAACACGAAAGCCCCCTGTGCTTCCCTCTTTACATCAGCGGCCGCACCAGAAACTACCTCCACGTGATGGCGTGGAATCTCCTTTTGCCGATGATGTTGAGGCTTTAAGTTCTTACGGCAAGGACAATCATGAGAGCTTGGGGGAATTGCTTTTCGGCTTCTTTCGATATTATGGTCACGAGCTGGACTATGATACGAGCGTCATCTCGGTTCGAAGCGGGAAGATAATCTCGAAAACGGACAAGAGATGGCATGTGGGCAACAACAATCGACTATGTGTGGAAGAGCCATTTAACACTTCGCGAAATCTTGGCAACACAGCGGATGATACCTCATGGCGAGGTCTGCATATCGAGATACGACGAGCTTTTGATCTAATTAGTGAGGGGAAGCTAGATGCATGTTGTGAAGAATATGTTTTCCCAAAAGAGGAGGAGAAAATCTGGCAGAGACCAGCCCCACAGCCCCGTCCAGTGGTATCAATATCACGAAGTAGCTCTCAAAATGGGAGGGGAGGCAGAGGAGGCCATAACAGAGGTGGAAGAACCCATCAATTTGGGAACAGAGGATCAAGTGGAAATCGTCGAGCATCAAGTGGTGCATTTGATCACAATCCCGCAAACTACCTACCCCAGGCTATTCCGCAAACTATGACCCCAGAACAAGTTTGGATACAGACACAAAATGCCCAGACACAACTTCATAACGACTTGTATACCACATTTTCTGTGCTTCAGGCCCAAGAGAATAGCCTTCGGTTACAACTCTATACCCAGACACAAGCTTATGCAGCCCAGGCATATAATGCACGCCTAAATCCAAATGGGCACGGCGCAACATCACAGCCAACTGAAAGATCATCACATCGTGCGGGTTCATTTGATAACCCACCTCTCACAGCACCAATATCCAGACCGGATATGTACTACTATCCATTACAGTTCCAAACGATGACAGGCTACCAACAACCTAGTCCTAGCACTTACCCCTCTTCGCCTTCAATGCCGGCAGCTGTACCTGAATTACGCAGGAGCCTGCATCGATCGACCGTCACTGGTGGCACGGCTGCTGGCTCAGGGATGTCTAGTAGCTCATTGCGTTCACACTCACAACCAGCAGCTCGTTCAGTGCCTTCACCACTTGCCTTACAAGGTGCCAATGGTTCGGGCCATGGCATTAATGGGCTGACCGCATACAATGGTCTCCGACAAAATAACAATATGCAAATGCATGGCTTTTCTGGTGATGAAAGTAGCGAGCGTGGCTATGAGGTTGACTCACTTTCCAATTCCACACTTACACTTGGTGATTCCCCCCCAGAGATGACAACACCTAGAGAATATGTGGGATACTATGTCAATGGAACTCAACCGATGATGACACAAAGGACTACGGCTGCACCACTTGCTATCCCATCTTTCAATGAAGGCAATGGAGTTCGACGGAGACCGTCGACAGATCATTTTCCTCAGGCAGCGATTTACGACCGGCTGCGTCGCAGCTCGCGGTCTCCATCGCCAATGGGAAATAGAGTGCCTTTGGGATCTCATTCAGCTCCTTTGAGTGCAGTCAGCACTCATCATCAAAATGGCGGTTCTTATTTCCGTTCTTCCGACGATCGTGGGCCGCTGATTGTGAATGGCTCCAGCTATGGTTCACAAATTTCATATCGCCATCCATCTACAAGTGAAAGTTCTACTTCAGAAGCATCTGGTCTTGAGACTGTCACGGGCGCGGATGAACTTTTCTACCAAGATGTTGGCTTCGAGCCCTCTACTGGACCAGGGCAACAGTTGCAGCCAGGACAGTATGAGGAACAAGAAGCTTGCAATAATCACCAGGTATCATCGACAAATGGCGCAGACTCAATAGCAAATCTCTCTACATATACAACTGCGCCTCCGTCTAGTGAGGCTCTACCTACCACGGCTGCAGGCTTTGAACAGACTCCTGGAGCCGATCTCTCATTGAACGGTATCAACCGGCTCTCGCCGAATTCGCGACTACGGTTAACTCGTCAGCAGCAAAATAGTGGCATGGTGCCACTTGGAACTTCTGGCCTGGACAATATCGATGCTTTGAAAGATGACTTGCCTCATCTATCTCCTGTCTATGAGACCAGGTCACCATCACCGAATGCAAGCAGAAAAGTCGAGAACAGTGCCACGTCAAGGGGGTCACAACCCCTGTCATCCGCCCCCGATAACCGATCATATGCACCAAAACAGACTTTGAAGCATGCTCTTGCAAATAGTACTGCAAAGCAATCTGGACAGTCGGGTAGAAATGGACATACACGAGGAGCGAAGAGCGAAGGCGGTCTCCCAGGAACTTGGCAAAAAATCCCTCCTAAAAAGAAGAAAGGAGGCCCACCCGAGTCAAAGAATGGAGGGAATGGTCAATCTGTCCAGAACGAGAAGCCGCCGAAGCATGAGAGTGAAAGAAAAGGCGGTTGAGCTTTTGTCTGATATTGCCTCGAAATCCGCACCTTTTACAGGCTCATTATTCATGAATGAGTCTTTACGGCATACAAGCTGAGACATTGTCACTATACCGAATACAACAAATATGACTGAAATTTCCTTGTTTCACATATTAAATCGACTCCCTCGGGGCGGTATGGGTGGGAGAGAGAGTACGGCTTCATTCTCGAAAATTTTCATAAAAAAAAGACCTCTACACACTCAAGAGTTGTTGATAAAAACAAGGCGTTATTAAGGCATGCCTGGAAGCATAGCATGGGAAATTCGGAAACACCAGAAGCAGAAAGGAGGATCACGCAATCCTCCTTATCCCCCGTATTTCTCTTTTTTTTTTTTTTTTTTTTTTTTTTGTGATATCATATGAGTTTATAGACTTTGGGGATCTTGTGTTTCCCTCCCATGGCAAGGGAGTTCTGGATTTCACTTCGCGGACATCCATGTGTTTGGGTTGAAAGAGAAGAAAAAACTTTCTATCTGCATTGTCGATCAGCGTTGGCTTCTTTGCTTTTGTTCTTTGCCCTCACTTTCGATGTCTGCCCCTTGAAGATTGTTATCTGTTCATCTAGGGCGGGATCTGGATCAGGAGAACTGGGTATATGGGGATTGCGACTTTGTGCTCCTCTTTGTGTTTGTTACGTGGGATGGGTCCTTTTTTGCTTTGACATTCGGGGTCTGCTTCTGTGTGTTTCCTTCCCCCTTTTTATTCTCCTTTTGCTGTTTCTTCATGGTTGGGTGCATTGTGTGCTTTGGGGCATTGCGTGACATGAGAATATTATGGAACGAGCATAAGAATAAAAGATCATATGAACCCATAAGTTATCGTCTGAGTGTTTGCCGTTGCATTGGATAGATTTAGTATGAGATCATTTGAATTGCTATGAACAGGTTGAATTATGATTAGATCACTTACTTGGATCTCCTATGATGGATTTTATATAAAATTAAAAAACATATAAAAACTGTACAAATTGTTTTACGGCTGTAAAATTACTTGGGACCATATATTCATTCAAGACTATATATTTGTTTAAAACTGTATGTTTTCTTTAAGGCTCTATAATTGCTAGTAGCTCTCCATGAAGGTATGACCGAACAAATGCTTATTTTGTTCATTGGATATATTAAATTCTAGGGCTGATCTTTGAATTTGGGGGGGCCCTAGACAATATTTTCTCTTTAGATCTGACCACCTCCGTAAACCACCACATTATTATCCACTAAAGTACAACGTCCACCAATCAATAGGCCTGATAGTTCAGTGGTAGAATTCTTGCTTTGGGTGTAAGAGGTCTCCGGTTCAATCCCGGATTAGGCCCTGTGATCATTTTTTGACCTTTTTGTTGAATTTTGAGACTCAAGTGGGATGGTGGGGTGGTGTGTGGAATGTGATTTTAGGAAGAATTACCCGTTCAGTTGTGTATATTGCATCTAAAAACTTAAATCTATAGTACCTTGTAGCTGTAGCAAGGCTACAACGATAACCATAATAAATATATTTGTCTTTGTCTATCCATAACTGTTTTCTAATGTTGACTTGTGCTTCAAAATATTTTTTACTACATAGCAAAATATGAACAGAAAGCCACGAAATTCAATAAAAAGATAAAAGATCAAAAAAAATGATAATAGGGCCTAATCCGGGATTGAACCGGAGACCTCTTACACCCAAAGCAAGAATTCTACCACTGAACTATCAGGCCTATTGATTGGTAGTGGAGCTCTATTTAATAATATAAATTAATGAAAATGTGGGGGTTAACTATGGGTCAAGTGTGGGCTGTGACTAAGGGTTGGGTTATGCGAGATACGTATGTGGTGGTGAGTGCCAAAACTACCGGCCACGTGCCGGCGGAGAGGCGCATCCCTCACCAAATATCATGAAAAATCATTGGCTTCAGAAAATTGCCTCATAACGCTTACTACGTAGATATATCATCAAAACTAAGTTCAAAGACGTCTTTATAACCAGCTCATTGTCTGGTATATATATGTATTATGAGGATTTACTGTAATTTATTCTAAAATTCCTCTGATTAAGATTGTATAACTAGAAATGGCACAGACAAGCTATATATAAAGAAAATCTCTTATTTTCAAATTAGAGTGGAGAGGAGTAGATTATACAGTACAATATAATCAGTTTTATATAGGTTTAAACTTCTTCATAATGTAGTTCTTATATCTCAAAAGGGGGGGTGCTTTGAACCTTTTCGGCAAGGTGAGGCATAAGTTTTGTCACCCACTGGTGTTGTATTACATGTATTGAATATCAATAGCCACTGATTGTTTAAAAATTGGAAACTATTCATGTTTATTTGATTTAATACTAGGATTTCAGTTCTTTAATATTCAAGTGATCTATTGTTCATTTTGAGCAGCACGAAATGGATGCAAAGGTGTGAGTTGTGCTAGGAGAAAGATGATCATCAATTAGTTCAAGTAGCCGCAAGCGTCCTTATCACATGCTTACTTGTTATGTATTGAATCCCCAGCCATACATTACTATATGCACTATTCTAACAGTTCTCATCCTCCTCCTTTATTGATTTTATTCTTGTGATTACTTTCAATATTGTGGGCATGATAATTTTCACAAATTTAACATCACAGTCCATCTCATTCATCAATCATATAATAGACAGGAAGCATTTCTAGTATATAAACTAACACATTTATAGGACAGGTGCGCTAGACGCTAGAGTACGCTTAAGGGTTCTGTTTAGCTGCCTTCTGTTCCTATCTTCTTCCGCTGTGTCTATGTTTGTTGGCGTGATGGATTGGTTTGAACGTGGGATTGGGTGTACTGATTCGAATAGGTACGCACCCCGTGGGGTTCATAGACGGGTGTGGAGAACAGTGGAGGCTTGGTGGGGAAGGGGGTTCCTAGAGGTGTAAGGCGTGGGGATAAAGAGTAAGAAGGGAAGTCGAAAAAGGAGACTGAGACAAGAGTGTATGAACGGGAGGATTCACGTGTTATGCTAACATGCACAATAAGCATATGAAAACTACGCACATCGCAAGCTCCTTCCTCGAATCGACATATCACAATAAGGAGATTAAGAATGTGTTTCAAGATTCAATTGATATCTGATATACATAGCAAACACGTCATAGCACCTACTCTATGGTATCCCAATGCCGTCTCCAAAACACCTAAACACCAAGCCAAAGCTCAAACCGACAGTAAGCCATGCCACGCGCAAGTCAAGCTAGAAAAATGTACATATACGTGTTAACATGCCACTCAAGGCACCCAAATCAACTCCACAAGGCCATCGGCCTCATACATGGCCTGGTCATTCTGCGTCCACCTAGGATCATCACGGTAGCGGAGATAGATTTGTCTCAGGACACCGCCTGGCTCATGAGTAGCCTCGACCATATCCCATGAAACCTTACGGCCAGTACCGGGCAAAGACTTTCTCTGCGGGCCGAAGACATAGTCAAGGTTCCAGCCTACATCATTGGGGGCTGCTGCGAATGTACGCTCCATCTGGTGAACATCGAAGTCGATTCCCTTGGGGTAGGAGGCAATTGAGTAGCCGTTGGTGAGGATGAAGTCGTCGGACGTCTGGTAGCGCTGCATGATGCAGTCTTCACCACATGCATGGCTCGACTGCGCAATCTGCAGCGGGTTTGCCTTGTGCCAGTTACCGCCCTTGAAGTGATGGATACTGTAGGGCTTAAGACCGGACTCATAGAAACCGGATGGGTCACCGTAGAGATCCAACTGGTAGAGATCACGGAGCAGTGTCAGGCGGACTTCTGTGTGCTCGTAGATACACTTGCGCAACAGAATGTCACCTTGTGGACCCCAGCCCGAATCGGCCTCCTTCAGCTTTTGCTTGGTCTTGCACTGTGGGAAGAGTGCGGTGACTTTAGCCGCCATTGGGACGGAGAAGAATACACCGGCTCCACCAAAAGCTTGAGAACCGTGGCGTTGGACATTGTTGACATCTTCTGAGAGAGTGCCGACATAGAGATCCTGGGTGTGGTCGTAGGTTGCAAGCTTGGCCAGCAAGGAATGCATATAGGGGAAAAAGGTATCGTCATCGCACATGACGAGCCATTGGCGGCTGGTACGAGAAGGATGGTTGTAAAGAGTTGGGAGAAGCGAAAGGTAGCGTTCTGCCATGGCGGTATTGGAATCAGAGTGCTGAACCTTTGCATCGATTCCCAGAGCCTTCAAATCCTTCTGTGCTTGCTCAATCTCGTCGTCTGTGGCATCCACTAACAAGAGAATGAGACCTGCACCGTTAGAATGCCCATTTCCATCCGTCAACCAGTGAGCCCACTCCTTCATTGGACCAATCTCAGGGTCATTCAAACGGGATGCAACGGTTGATATACCGAAAAGCAAACCTGAAGCATCGACTGTAGCAGGATATGGCGACTTGACCACTGGAACCTCGAGAGGCTCCAGGCAAGTCTCGGGGTGTGGTGGGTTGTGAATTTCGATTTTCTCGAAATTGTTTGGGAAGAGTTGTTGGTTGAGCTTCGAAATAGATGGACGCTCAGACAAGCTGGGTACGTACTTGATGTAGCGCTTGGCATATTGAATCTGGTCGTCGAAGTCGAACTTCTCCTGCAACTTAAGCAGATGGGAGGAGTTTATTTGGCAATCGTATTTCGGTGTACTTTGGTGAATGTTGGAAATACCCGGTATGTGCTGTTGTAGCTGTGTAAGGTGCTCGGAACTTGGTCGTACACTGGAAAACGATATGATGGTCAAAATAATGAAAGCGAGTATCACCGCGCGAAAGAATGGATTGCGGGGATTGAAGAAGCGGCTAGGCCCCGAAGCTGCCATTATGACAGACATTTCTTCAAAGAAATGCTTGTAGTAAAATGAGGTGAATAAATCACCAGTAGATGAAGGTGAACGATTTTTGTGTTGTCGCGTGTCTTGAGAATAGTGATAAGAGCACAAATAAAATCCTTGCCAGTTGGGTTGTTTGGTTCGTTTGGCCCTTGTAAGGAGAAGGAGGGGCGGTGGAATTGGAAAATGGTAGAAAGATGGGGATTGAATTCCAAAGGTTGGGACCAAGACACCGTCTCAGCGGATAAAGGACAAAAGAATGGTGCTAAGAGCGAAGGACATGTAAATGTCAGGTTTTGGAAGAAATGTAGAATTATTGTTGTTGTTTTAAATTGAGGTTGGCGTTGGGAGGGTATATCCAAGCTCTCCCAGCGTAAAGAAGGAGAGGTAGTTGTAGTGGGACAAGTACCGAGTGACAACCGTTAGAGAAGAGAAAGAAAAAGGAGAGGGGAAGTCGGGGAGTCTACGTGACGGCGGAAGGTTTGACACTTATATGATATGCAATGTAGGACAGGAGGAGAGAGTGACAGTAGGAGTGTGAGTGGAAGTGATATGACGGAGCAGGATGGAGCAGGATGGTTTAGAATGAGTAGATCTTCTGGGTGAAGTGAGCAGACACCCTCAATCTGGTGAATCCTCCTCCTCTCACTTCAAGACGTCCAACTTTGGCTTGTTAGGTGCAGGGTTGTTAATTTCTCCGGACTTTTGTGCAGTGGTATGGATCCACAATGGCGTGCAAAATGAAGCTTCTCATTGATTAAGATGCTCTTCTCTTCATTACTGGGAGTACGTACGAGTACTGAGGGTAGTGCGTGCGTATGTATGTACAGACAATCATAATGACTGCCAGCTATAAGGTGTGGTCATTGAGCACTGATGATTGATGAAGGCTGTGATGTGTGGCATAGCATACAGATATCTATTCATGGTTCTCTTCAAGGTTCTGTTATGTATCATGTATTCTAGAGCATCTTGGTTGATATTGGTGTTGGTGTTGGCGTCGTTGTCAGTGTCAATACTAATACTCTCCCGTCTTGTCTCTCAACGTTTGTCGTTATTCTGGCTGTAACTGTTTGTAACTGTCCGTACCTGACCGTGTGGCTTGCTATGTGCGCCTGTTCCTGTACCTGTTCCTATACCTGTACCTGTGCCTGTGCCTGTACCCGTGCTATCCCTATCGACTGTGTATGTCTGTTCAAGACCATCGACGCGCTGATGAACATTCGAAACGAGCCTTAAATTGTGATGAGGCGTCGCAAGGGGGCTACTGGGCCATAGTGTTTGATGATCCGTGGGGATCCGTTACCGCACCCAGCAAATAGTGTGACGGCGTGGGAGTGGCACCAGCGAATTAAGATCTAAAGCGCCTCTTCCTTCCACTCCTCCATCGTCAATACCATCTCTCCAAACCTAACCATTCATATTCAAACGACCAACGCAACATCTAGTGCTTCTGCATATCACTGATCTCGGCCTCACTTCACCAGCTCACCAAGTACAGAATTACACAGACTCGATCTCCCAAAAATACAATCGACAATTTGCCTGCATACAAAACAGTTGACGTACAACCAGTACATCTACTGTGTAGAGCGAGTACTTGCTTGCACAGTATGTATGTACACAGTACTACCCTACCCTGAGTACGTACTCATGCATCCTGCCTGCACCTTACCTGCAAAGCGGAACCGCGAAAGGAAACGAAAGGGAACCAAAGATACCTTTTTGCTTCAAACTCCCTCTCCATCCCAGCAAAGATTTGGCATTGTATTGTTGATGTTGAAATCTGCCAAATCTGATCTTAATAGGCTATTCATAACACAAAAATAAGTCAACTTGGTACAGCCTAACATAACCAAGCATTGGCTACCGGCCACCAAAGTTGGTGCTGGAAACGACCACGGTGTACCAGTCCCAATCCAAATATCGCGGTCATTGACAATTTGGGGGTGATTGTGATACACGCAATCTCAGGGATCAACCATCCTCGAGCGAGCATGGTAGAAGGAGAAGAGGGAAAAAAAATACAAAAAGATCGAGTGGGTTCCAGGAATCTACTTGCCACCACACCGACCAAAGAAAAGGCGTCGTCAGCGAATCATTATCGAATCGTGCAAAAATCAATCTATCCCCTCCCCCATGTCGCTGACCCTTGATGTCGCGTCGGTGGTCGCTCACAATATGCATGAGACCGATGCTCTCATTCTGAGGCACCAGAGCAAATCCTTCGCTAACAATTTCACTACTGTCTCAACTCTCTACAACCATTGCGCTTATGTTGATTAAAGATCGCCCTACGTAGTTCCTATGTGATCAGGACTCAGGCTGGTCATCTTTCACCCATTAAAAGGTTCTTTAAGAGCTTATATATTGGATACGGAGTAGGGCTTTGCTCTCAATCTCATCCATAGCATCCAGGGTTCAGGGCAAATTGTTGTTCTTGGTTTGTTCGTGAAGGATCCGAAAACTACGTCGTAAATCGCTTGTCTTCCAATTCATCATATCCACAGCAATCGCAAGAGGCATTATCTATCTGCGGGAAGGCACTTGACTGATCGGCATATCACAAACAGATTCCCACATATTAATCTTGTGATCGAAATCAATATAAATTGACTTCGTCAAACAACTGTGGCCTCTGCAGGTTTTGGCGAGGAAAGTGTCTTTGAGGGCTGTCGAGATGATATGATTCCAGGTTTTCCTTCATATCGGACGATTGTACAAGCTGTCTTACATCTGGCTTACACAGCAAGTCATTTAGAGATATTAACCATATGCATAGCCATCTGCACAGGAGTATGCAGATACTTTACCATATCTTCAATGGCTTCAAGTCGGTATCAGTGGCCTGCCAAAGGCCGTGTCTTGTGTAAGGAGCTTGTGCTGTGCATATATCTTCAAACATATGTATGTACATACATATATGTGCGGCTCAATGCAAGAGCGGGAAAAGGCTTGTTACAGTACGGAGCACACCCCTCAGTACAAGTATAGTATGTACAACTGACAATGACCTGTCTGTGCACTTATAAGTTGTCCTTGAGAAATTGAACAAATGTCCGAGACCGACAACCCGTATTCTATACAATACTTTTTGTATCACATCTTTCGTATTTTCAATAGCTAATACTTCCAACACATTTGACACTGGTTATGTGTGGATGGATGGATTGTGCCTTGTCTTGCTAAGGATGATGGTAGATCTCCGAGCTTGCCTTTCTAACTCAGGATGTAGCAGATATCAGATGAAGCTTAACAGTCGACGGTGGGTGACTACATTGGCCATGATTGCCATGCTTAATCCATGGCGCCTCCCCATGAGGGCCTGCGGATCCTACAGAAGTCTCTAAGAATTCCCAAAGATGTTGCTTTGAAGTTAGAAGTGTTCATCCGTGAATATCTCGATGTACCCAGTAGATCACACGTGCAAAACCTATCCATCTCATGCTCTCAGCCCTGTAATGCCTAAGGCTGAAAATGAAGTCATAAGCCTGCTTTCCCAAACAATAGATTTGCGATGCAACTGTAAATATTTACAGGTACCGACTCCACTATGACTTCGTAAGCCGCTTTCTGGGGATATTTCAGTCCCTTGAAACAGACAGCTAACTGCTTCCCAGCAATATACTCTTTTTGCCGTTCCGCAAAACCCACAGCATCAGCCTTTCCACTGCCATCAAGCAATACATCTCCAGCAAATATGATCAACACCCTGATATGTTCTCGGAGGACCTCCGTATCATCGATCGACTGCGCCAGGATGCAGTGAATGTAGTGGAACCCCATGTTAGCGGCATCAAGAAGATTCAGGCGTACGCCGCGCAACTGTCCTGGGTTGGAGGAAAGTTTCCTATAGACGTATGTGAAGATATTTGTCAACTATCTTTAGATACAAAGTGATTGACTATGAGTATAGATCGGTGTAGAATTTTCATGGTATCCTGCTCTCGGATACAATACGGAACGCCCCGTCTCCCAGGACAACCTCAAGTTCGAGCTTTCCAACATCCTGTACAATCTTGCGGCTCTATACTCCCAGTTAGCGGGGAATCTCAATCGAAGCACTGGCGATGGCCTCAAGTCAGCGTGTCACTACTACTGTCTTGCTGCCGGAGTCATCTCCCACCTGAAAACTAATGTTATTCCCGAACTTCGAACTACGCCCGCCGAAGATATGGACACAGCAACGCTCGAATCATTAGAGCAGCTCATGCTTGCACAGGCACAAGAATGCTTCTGGCAGAAGGCCGTCATTGATGGGTACAAAGATGCGTCAATTGCAAAGTTGGCAGCTAAGGTGTCGGATTTCTATAGCGAGGCTGGAGACTGGGGTGTCAAGAGCGAAGCCATCAGCTCCGAGTGGATTCATCATATGACCGCAAAACACCACCATTTTGCAGCAGCAGCCCAGTACAGACAGGCCTGTGATTGTCTTGAAAAGAGGAAATATGGAGAGGAGGTTGCACGGTTGAGGGATAGCATGTTGTGTGTCAATGAGGCTCTTAAGGAGGCTCGCTACATCAATAAAGTGGTGATGGGAGATCTTGCCGGGCTTAAGAGCCGGGTTGCAGATGACCTTGCCAGAGCTGAAAAGGACAATGATTTAATCTATCTTGGTAAGTCAGCTTTGCAGAGGAAAAAGATCATGTGCTGACAGAAATAGTGCCCGTTCCACCAAAATCTGAACTCAAGACCCTTCAACGAGCTTCTATGGCATCGGCGCTGGTTCCTAAGGAAGTTTCAGAACCATCAAATTTCCTGGGCGATACGGCTGAATTTGGACCAGCTTTGTTCTCTAAGCTGGTTCCTTTTGCTGTGCATGTTGCGGCCAGCATTTATGAAGAGCGAAGAGATCGACTTATCAATACCAATATTATTGAAGAACTCGAGATAATGACAACTAAGATACACGATACCCTCCAATCATTGAATTTGCCAGGGTCTCTTCAGGCACTGGAGAAGCCATTAGGACTTCCGGCATCTTTAATTGCTCACGCAGAAGAGATTCGACAAGTTGATGCATTAAGCCGTGTGCAACGATCCTTTGATGATACAGCGAAATTAAAGGCCTCTGACGAGTCTGTCTTTGCTGAAGGCAGAGAACTCCTTCAAGCCGAAGCACAAGAGGACGACCGGTTACGAATGAAGTATGGTACAGATAGATGGAATAGACCAGACTCTCGAAACGCAGCACAGAAGCTATACAACCAAGTTGGTGAAATAGAAGGATATCTCAGGAGCGCAGCCAACAGCGACGAACTAGTGCGCACGAAGTTCCGCGAATGTGAAGATATGCTCCAAATCCTCTCGGGCTCCGACCGTGATATTGGCTCCTTCGTACCCAGCAGTCGTCGTGTAACCATACCCGCAAACATCGAAGGCGAAGTCACTCGACTACGGGGAAGTCTCAATGATGTAAGCAGGCTCGAAAGCCGGCGACGGAGGAAGATCGAGAGCCTACGGGAGAAAGCTAAGAAGGATGACATAAACCCCACAATCCTAACCGAGGCTGCCCGTCTGGAGCGCGAATATCCAACGCAGGCCATTGCCCCTGCCCATTTCGAGGATTTCTTCGAACAGAGGTTGCAAAAATACGATGCCGATTTGGCTTCCCTCAAGGAGGAGAGTGAGGAACAGGAGCGGCTCACTGCGCAGTTGGAGAGTGCCAATGCTGCCTTTGTAAAGGCGAGGAAAGGCGATACCAGCACGCGGGATAGGGAGCAGGCACTTCAAAGGCTCGAGAATGCTTACTTCAAGTACAAGGAGATCGTGAGCAATCTCGAGGTCGGACGGAAATTCTACAATGACTTGAGCAAGATAGTTGGTCGCTTTAGGGACGAGTGCAAAGCCTTTGCGTATAATCGCCGCGCCGAGGCAAATCATTTAGAATCGTGAGTTGTCCTTCACTTCTCACCCCTCCCTATCTATACCCCACACAAAAATCCCATAAACTGGACGGCCTTGCTGTATATGCTAACTTCTATCGTAGTGATCTCAATCTCCCTCCCCTCTCAAACCTCTCTCTTCAACAGCAGCGTCAACAGCAACAGCTCGATGAGGAAAGACAACTACGAAGCCATAATGAGCGCGCCGCTGACCCGCCAATGCCTGCTCCTGTACCAACTAGAGCGTCCCAGCAACCTGTCCTCAGCCCTCAGCAGTCTATTCCTGGACCACAAGTTGCAACATGGAATCCCGACCTCGGTATTAAGTTTAGTGGCCTTACGACGCCACCATCTAAGCAGCCACAGCAGCCACCATTGCAACCGCAGAAGGGGAATGGAACGTGGGATCCGAGTGCGGGGATTAGGTTTGGGTGAAGAGCGCAGAGTAGAAATTAATGCATAATGATAGGTTTGGGTTTGTGGTGATGTGCATGATGTATCTTGTATTTACTTAAAGATCGGTGTTTGATGATAGACATCTGCGACTTAGAAGTCGCATTCTAATCTTTGGCATCCTTCGCAAACCCGACTGAAATCCTTTTTCAGCCATGTTTGCCTAACGAAACCACTTCATTTCCAGTGTCCTCATTACGAATCCTGAAAGGCGCTTATAGCTGATTGGAAATTTACAAATTTATACGTGTGCCCAACCTCCAATCCCATCTGCGGTCATACCTCACTCGCAGTGCTCGCTCACTCGTCCCCCTCCAAACACACATTCCAAAGCTCTTGCTCGCATTCAATCCACCGCCCATTTCCACGCTACGGGCACGCGAAGTGGATCCCCTGAATTCTGCAAACCCCACCAAGAACACTGTACCCCACCCCAGGCCAAAAAAGGGACCAAAGGACCCCATCTGCCATCAAACTACCCACACCACACAGACTTTTTTGTCATCCCTTTTTGATAATTATTACTATAGACTGAGGACATATTTCCAAAAATGAGACTGTCTTCCAACAAATCACCTTGTCTGCCCTCGTAGCTCAATGGTAGAGCGCGTCACTAGTAATTAACCTTCTAGGTGATGCAATGACGAGGTTGCCGGTTCGATTCCGTCCGAGGGCATTTATTTTTTGCTTTTGTGAGGTTGTTGTGTTTTGGGGAAGAGGAGTTTGTTGGGTTGATGTGATTTTTGGTATGGTGGTGGGGTTGTATGAAATGGGCATGAGATAAATTATACTTTGTATCTTTTTGGAGTTTGTGGTTTACTTGGCCCATAGAACCGTTCAGATAAGATCTACCTACTGCTGTTGAGGTTGCAACAACATAAACTATCCTTTGATTTTTTTTAGGGAATATAGTTTACACTTCAATGTGTTGTATTAAACTATTTTCCAATGCTTTGATTATCGTCAACACGCATCCGCTTAATCTTCGCCTAGACCTCGAGACATAGCAGAGCTGCCCATATGTGATGAATGCTGTGCATCTTTCTGTGAGGGACTTCTACAAGCAAGAGGCAGGACGTTCATTGATGTTGACGGATCATTTAATTCGTTCAATCAGGCAATGAAGCTCATCATGTATCTATCGGGTATTTTTATCATAAAATATAAAATATTTAATAAAAACATAATTAGGGGTATTCTCAATTTACTACCCCAAAGAGTATCAAGGCTATGAACGATATCAATGAATATATGAATGGAATGATAGCGAGAAAGAAAAAAACAATAAAGATATGTGATCATTCAGCTGTATATATATATATACATTCCAATGCATTAATTGTAATGGGAAGAGTAAAGTAAGCCTAGCCCTGACGAACGAAGTTCGTAAGTGTGGGCGAGCATTCTATAGACCATAACTCCGTTCACTATCAATTCTGGCTCAGTAAGATTGGACATTCTTTCTCTAGTACACACAAAATTAGTTAAAGATAATCAGCGTGTAGTTAAAGCCCTCTTTGTACTGAAGTACATCTTGGATGTGGTATTTCCAGAGAGAAAATATTATCGCCCACTTGATACTCTTATCCCACTTGGACATGGTTGATCAAAAGTACAAGCATTGCTGGCCTCAGTTGATCTGTACTGGAATCATTTATAAAATCAAATAATATATCAAATTTACCTTGTCTCACTTATCTTCTCTTGATCGGATTGTTTTCTCTTGCATTTGGATAATGATATCACCACAAACATGACACCGAAATAATATAACTTGTGCCTTGCCGCATGAGTGTTAAGTCATCCACTCTTATATATATTCGAAAGTTTCCACCTGGGCTTGACATGTGCAATTCCTTCCCACAGCTCCCCATTAAACTTAAAGTAATTCTTCAAAATCTTTGTCCAGTCTTGAAAGAGATGTTTCGATACGTTTACGACGCTCTTCAGTCCAGTTCTCCTGTTGTACTAGGGCTTCTTTGGCTGCTGCGAGCATGCGAGTCATCTCTGAAGGTTGTGGTCCACCAGCTGTAGCACGGTTACGGATAATAGCCACAGGGTCCAGAGTAGCACGGAACTCAGACTCAGACATTGGAAACTCGCCTCCATCAAAGTTCATCTCCTTTACCGTTTCCGCATATATTTTTTGGGCCTGAGTATATGGGAAGTCACTTGGGCAGATATTGTGCACTTTTGCGTAGCTCACAACCTGTGAGGCAAAGTGGTGCCCAACGCGGAAAGGCAATTTATATTGCCGCATCAACACATCAGCTACCTCTTGAGAAGCAGTCCAGTCGAGGTTGAGCTCCTCCAATGCACGATCGGGATTTACTACCATGGCGTCCATTATCTTCTCCCAGTCGGCGAGTATGCGCGTGGTGCCTTTCAACAAGTTGGTATTATCTTTCAAGGTCTTTATATCAGACATGCCCGGCGTGATATTATGGGCCATGATAGCTCTGCCGATGCCCATGGTGACGATATTTGATGCTCGCTCACGTGTACTATTCAGAAGACCTGGGTTCCGTTTCTGTGGCATGGCACTTGAGACATAGGTGTTATCCCCACCTTCTTGTAAAAGGATCCATGGTCGAGGCTGCGCATATTGCACCATGATATCTTGAATGAAAGCACCGACATGGATCGCAATACTTGTGGCTAACGCACCAAGCTCAACCATCATTTCAGTCGCTAAGATTTGCACTGCATCATATGCATTGTCTGCCGTGGTAGCAAAGCCAAGATAATCTGCCATACGATCCCTATTCAACGGCCAGCTCGTGCCGTTGAGTACAGTAGTACCCATCGGCGACCTATCGAGCCTGGCGTAGAACTCGCGCAGCCTCTGTGAATCTCGATCTAAGCCCGCAATATGACCAAGCAAATAATGGCCATAGCTGTTAGGCTGCGCAGCGACACCATTAGTATAATTGGGCACGATAGTACCAGCATGTTTTTCAGCCATGCAAACCATAGCCACCGTAGTCTTTCGCAGCTGCGTGGCCAAATCCAAAGTCTTCTCACGAACAATAGCAATTCTTGCCGTATTCACCATATCTTGGCTGGAGCGCCCAGCATGTAGCAGCGTTGCTTCTATGCCTGCGGCCTCGATCAACAGCGGCTCGAAGGTGATGACCAGGCCCGGTCGCTTTCCGTCCGCTTGATTGCCCGCTTCAAGCACCTTTAGCAGGCCGCTGGCGATACGTGGCATCATTTGGCGATCTAGCAGGCCTTCATCTGTATTGATGACTGCTGTGGCCTTGTTGATTTGGCCCAGCCAGAAGAAATTATCGTGTAGCGGGGGCGCGTTGGCGTCGGTTGGAGCAGATTTTGGAGACATCGTTAATAGAGTCTAAAGAGATATGGCTCTAAAGCTGCTATATTTCTTGTTTCAGATAGTATCTGGTCACTTTTATGTATTGACTTGTGGCCTATGAAGTTGACAATTCCCACGATATGACTCCAACTTAAGTACCTATCTCCGTTATCCCCCACCTTTCCGATTATTGCCCGCATTGCAGGGTGTATAGCGACGATCGTAAACCAATTTCACATCAGCCAATTCTAGAGACGGAGTATAGAAACTAACTCAAATGTCGTTTCTGGTGATTATTAAGTCTGACGATATCAGAGTGCGCTTTTTCACAAGAAACACATAGTTTTGAAATTCTTGATGGGACTAATTACCATATTTATGAGAGTCTGCACAAGTAAACGACAGTCCTCGAAACCTCGCTGTGGACCATACGAAAAAAGAAAGAATTTATTTTTGAAAGTAACAGAAATATCATCAGTCATAAATTATTCCCATCTCGCTTTTCTCACAACAAAACAAACAGAGTCAACCAGAAATCCTCCGAAAGACACCGAGAACACCAAAATCATCCATAGAGCACCCTACAACCTAAGCATATCTCTTCCCAAAAACAATATTTGTAGTCTCATTTGCTAACCCAAAAGCAACATGCGCCTTGTCCCCTGCATGTCCCTTCTCGCTGAACTGATAGGGGCCATCAACCTCGCCAAAGCGAAGCTTGAGCTTCATAAAATCCTTCGGCAGAGGCGATTGTCCAAGGCAGTAGCCTTCGCTGAGACCGTCTAAGCTAGGATTGCGAGTGGTAGTCAAGAATGTGGAGAAATTTGTGTCGGCGGAGTATCCATTAGCTCTGAACGAATAGAGGCCAATGCCAACTGCAAGAAGTGTAACGCCAGCAGCGAGGGCGTATGAGAGCACAAGCCAGAATGGATGGTAGTCCCATTGAAGAACAGAGACTGCCATTGTGCAGGGCCCAGTTACGTTCACTTGTGAGAAGAAAGATGGGTAGGCAGCAACAGAGAGGACGATATTAGTAAATTGCTCCTCTACTTTAGTTGGAAAGTCGGGGACTGCGAAGGAAGTGTCTGGGTTGACCAGCGATGTCTGTTGTATTTCTGAATTTGTCATTGCGTATCCATTTGGCCCCTTGCCAGTTGATTGTGTTATGTTTTTTGAAAGTGCGTCGCGGAATAGAAAGCCAGCTGCGTGGTAGGCACTGTCTTATATCAGTCCTGCTCTTATATTGATAGAATCTTGAAACAACTTGAATGGATAACTTACGAAAATGCCCCATAATCGGGATCTTTAGGTGTGATAGATGAACCAGATGGGAGTGCGGGGGCAACCAGTGTTCTTGTAAGGCTATCAATATTCATAACGCCGTCCGTATAGGACATGTTGTAGTTGTACGTGGTGTTGTAGAGTGTACATGCGATAACATGTGGTTCTAGTAGATATGGCCAATTGTCATCCCAGCTAATGAATTGAGTTGTGTTGTAGACATATCCTATCCATAGGACCGGTTCCATATAAAAGGTGCCAAGATCGGAGTCATTGTTTGAGGTCTCATACGCCCAAAAGTTAGGGGCCCCATACTGATTCTCATCACCAGTGGATACACTGTAATAAATGTTATCGCCAGTTGGTGCTAGCACTGACTTTGATAGCCCAGTGCTGTTGTCGAAATCGTCTTGCTCCTGACAGTCATATGATGGACCTTCGAAGGAGAATTGCCAAGTACAGTTTGCTCCACCCTCGCAAGGATTCGGTAATGTCAACGGACTACCGCTCATTAACGCAAGTTTCTGGATCTTCTGGAGACCCATCGAAGCCTCATCATAGTAAAAGGTCAAGTTGTCTTTAGGATCGACATTTGAGAATGTCAAGCCTTCACCCTGAAGATAAACGGAGTCTTCATTAAGTCCATTCTCATGCTGGAAATCCAAACTAGGTATCGACGTGCAGTTTGTTGGAATTTCACGAACTCCGCTCACAGATGTCAAGGTGGAAGGCGAAACAATAGCACACAAAGGGAGGCACCAAACTGCTCCAGCCATGATCACTGGGATGGTTGCTCTGAACAACAATTCAAAGTTGAGATATTTGAATGGATCATTGCAGATCTGGAGGGCTTGTTAGAGATCGCTCATTGATATTACCGGTATCACTTACTGCGAACATAGCATCAAGGGTACGGATTGAGTAATCTCTTTTCTTGATGGTGAGCTTTAAGCTGTCAGCCTCAACTCCTATATAGTAGGTTTGAAATTACTAACCCAAACCAATTGTTTGTAGGCGATATTTGCAGCGCCCACCATACACATCTTGGCGAAGAAACTAAACACACTGCCGAATCTTTGTGGCCATTGAGGATCCCCAACTAACCTCCTATCTAAGCAGCTATTGTAAACATGGTGACATATCATGCCAACAAGCCCAATAATGAATAAACCGAGCATGCAAGATGGTTGGTACCAGTCAATACCCCATTGTGCAAGTTGGCTTTTGGGATCCACTGGAGAGGTACGAAGCCTCAACTTCTCTGCAGTTGCGGTGACAGTGGGCGAGAAAAGGGGTGTCTTCGGAGTGCTACGAGTTGGAGTTTCTCCTTTGGTTGTAGCTGTAGTCAAATTATCCGCAGTTGATTTTGTATCGTTTTTGGGAACGATAACTCTAATCTTCTGTGGTTTTTCATCTTGGGCGTTCTCATTTGGAGATTGAGGAGAAGGAGCCTCAGAGATATCGTCCTCATTCGTGTGAGGATGACCTACAATGACAATAGGTGACTGACGAGGATTGACATCGTTTGCAGTATTGGTGTTGCTTGCGGGGTTGGGGATGGCTTGTGGAGAAGCAGCCGATACAGGCGGGTGCATAGACTCTTGTTCCTTTCCCACTTGACACATAGTATCAAGATGAAGATTCTTTGACGATAATGAAGACATAATGCAATTTTCCTTACCGTTAGAAATCATGAGAACTCACTGGGAATGCTATCTATTTAACGTTTTACGTACAGGAAATACTCCCTCCGTATTAGAGTATTCTAATCCACCTTGAGCACCCCTGAAGATGAATATACTGAACTCTCACTTGAAAATTTTTGCGTTACTGCATGCAAGAAGTCCAAATAGTGGCAGTTGTAATACCGACAAGCTAAGCCGGGATAGAATGCGCGCTTCAAGGTGTGTTGCACTGCCATTGAGTCTTTGCATGGGTTGTTCACTGCCGATCAACCTACGTATCCAAGCAATTTGATAATAACCTACGATAGTACCAAAAATCATTGGTATCCTCCACATGTGACCCCCAAGGAAAGGATATCTAATCAAGATGTTCAAAGTTGGGGGCCTTGGGAAATGCCAGTTGTCATAGTAGTGGAGTGGGCGACCCTGGTCTCGGATATCAGTCCATTTTGCCTGTTTGGGAGACAACTCGTAGCTTTTGGCAGAGCACGCGCAGCTATCCATGTCGTTCAAGAACGCCCGAAAAGCAAATGTGACGGTGATAATGTAGTCAGCGGAACTTATTAAGCAAGTGCAGAATTCCAGTGTAGGATATTGAGGCCGTCAAGTTTCTTTTCGACGCTTCTCGCCCCTTTGCTTCCCCAATCGTCGTCGTTGCCGTGTTATCTCTCGGGACAGGCCGAATATACATACATGTATTCTGTTAGCATTGGGAGAAATGACCAACATGCAAGAGTTAACAAGGTTGTTAACCCCAACATTGCCATCCCAGATCTAGTATTGATTCACGATTGATCCAGGACTAACCCAGGACCCCTAAGACACAGAGACACTTATATATGAGTAAGCATACATCAGAAAAATTGAGACTTTTAGAGCACCACCCACTATTAATCGTTACTGGCTCTCATAAACTGCACCCTTGCCTGAGATACGCATTGATTTGGCTTTGGTAACCCCACATCCACTCCTTCGGATATCGCTCACTCTCATGAGATTCCACGAATACGTTTAAGGCTGAGAAGAGAGTATTGGACTGGGGGGAGCGAATATTGCACCGAATGCAACCCTCGACCACAAACGAATCTCGATTGCGCACCTTTTCGAGTGAAAATTGCAGGTTGTGGTGATTGAGGTAGTACAGAGAAGGCTGAATACAAGCCTCTTGTGATGCAAGAGATATAGCATGTACGTAAGCTATCAGCATTTACCTAGTCGTAACTCGAACTCGGGTTATCGGGTCTCGACCAGCAAGTTCGCCGACCCAAGCGAATCATCATCACCAAAATACGCCCTTTGCCCTCACCACAACTCAACACACAATGAGCTCTCGATCGTCCTCTCGAGGCCGCAGTCTCAGTCGGCCACGCATCCCGGTATCCCCAGATCGAGCCAGGGACAGCTCGAGGTCGCCCAGGCGCTCAATTTCTGCGCGCTCCGCAAGTCTCACACCGCGTCGCAGACGATCTCCAAGTCGAAGCTCTCGAAGTTACTCGAGAAGCTTAACGCGCAGTGCATCACCGAGCCCACTAAGAAGCAGCAAGGTATGCATATCACAACTGATGCGATGAACTGGCGACTAACTTGGATTTACAAGATTGTTATTGAAAAGCTGTCAAAAAATGTAAATGAGGCTCATCTCACCGAGATATTCGGCGCATATGGTACAATTCAAAGCTTGGAGGTTCCTATGAACAGGCAATGTAAGTGATGATTTGCCACATCATGAAGGTTGTTATATATTAATTTGCATAGTCATGACGAATCGCGGTACAGCATACATCCAGTTCACATCAGAAGATGACGCCGAGGCAGCAATTGCGCATATGCACGAGGCGCAACTCGATGGTGGAATTATAAGTGTGTCAATAGTGTTGCCACGAAGCAGAAGAACACCATCGCCTCCTCGAAGACCGATTGATTCTAGAAGAACACGAGGATGGGGGTCGAATGCGATGGGAGGGAGCTCTGCGGTGGGGCCTGGAAGATCAACACGACGAGGAAGAGGGGGACGCAACCTCGATACTTACAGACCTCGCTCTTTGTCTAGATCGCGTTCTCCGAGACGTCATAGAAGTCGCTCCAGGTCTGATTCGAGATCAAGATCACCGCCGAGACGTGGAGGTGGTGGAAGGCGCAGGAGGAGCCCAAGTTATAGCAGCTATAGTAGCTATGATGATAAAAGCAGGAGCATCAGCAGAAGCCGAAGCAGAAGCAGAGACAGGGGACCAAGGAGTAGAGGAGGAAGATGAAGAAGATACCAAAGATAAAAGTTCTTTGTTTGTTAGCGACGGCGTTGGGGTTAGAAAAGTTATAGGACGTTTGCTTATCCGGTCGATAGAGCAACACAGATCATTTCAGTTTATATGACTGGGTGTTATGAGAGATAGCATCAAAAATACCATTTGCTTCCACACTAGTCATCCAGGATATTCAAGCATGTCAGAAGTCGAAGTTCATGAAATTTGTTTTATTGAACAGCTATGGTCGCACTCAAGACAGCAATAATGCTGTATCCAAGTCATGCAGTCCAAACTCTTAGATTTCATCTGATCATTAGTACCTATACATACAGGCGTAGAACGCCAACGCAGTTTTGCGTGACCTAGTATTACAATACTTTCTACAGTTTCCCCCTATTAAAGGCCCATCACGGCCATGAATGCAATATTCCAAACATAAAAGCAACATTCCTATCCGTACCGAATTTTTAAGGCCGAACTAGGTTTTTGTATCGATATATATCGAGTATCGTCAAGGATTTAAGCCTTTGGCTTGCGAGCAACCATCAAGTACATAGGAGTGAACAAGTCCTCCTTTGCACCGGCCACTAAACAATCAGCGGCAACAGCGAAGCTGTCGGCAGTCTTCTGGGTTCCACCTGGGGCAAGCTTGAGCATCTCCAGGACACCGATGAACTTGTGAGAAAGACCGCGACCCCACTTGGTCATTCTGGCAATGGTGAAGAAGTCACCAATGGTTCCCATGTGTTTGAAGTCACCAGCGAGTGGGTAGTACCATGGGGTGGCATCTGGTCTCTTGGCCAAATCCTCGTGGAGCTCCAACTCGAAACCGGCAGCCTTGATAGCAGCAATACCCTCGGAGATCTTGACCATGTTGGAGATTCCATCACCCTGCTCAATACCGAGGCGAATCTCGCGGTGGTGGATGTTTTCGTTGTCGTAGTTGTCGGTCATGAGCCACTCGTAGACACCAAAAACTCCGCCTGGCTTCAAGACCTTGAAAATCTGGGAGTAGACACCCTCAAGAGATGGAGCATGAACGGTAGCCTCAATGGCGTAAACAGCGTCGAAGGAGTTTTCTGGGAAGGACATTTGCTATGATCTAGTTAGTAAGGATATCGATACAGTATGGTATATTTTCGTACCATGAAGTCTCCCTTAACGAAGGCCAATTGGTCAGAAAGACCCTCCTTAGCAGCATATCTTGTTGCGCGCTCAATCTGGTAGTCGTTGTTGTTCAAGCCGGTGATGTGTGCGCCAGTGAACTTAGCAATTTCACGAGCTGGTCCACCGACACCACATCCAACATCGAGAACCTTCATGCCCTCACGGATACCGATAACGTGTGCGAGGTAATGCTCGTGGCGGGCAATGGCCTGGTAGAATGGCTCTCCGTAGGCGAATCTGCAAAAGTGGAAAGATTGACCCCATCCATACTCGTACAAATCGGTACCAAGGTTGTAATAACTGCAAAAACGTCAGATAATGTGCTGTATCACTTTAATGTAGTTACTCACTGTCTGGTCAATGTGGCGTACTCGGCTTTGCGGGCCTGGTGAAGAAATCCAGATTAGCATATTGCTCAATATCATATCTCAGGGGGTTATAATGTATACCTCTCGGTCAGCATCGGTCTCGTCCTTTGCAGCCTTGTTGTCCCAATGCTTGAAGTACTCGTCAACAGCAGCCTTCTGGGCACTGTGGTCCTTTCCTAACATGGCACGGAAACCTCCCTCAGACTTGGAGGAGTTCTGGTGCATAGCCTTGTTGAAGGCAGCATCACGGGAGTGATCCTCTTGTTCAAGCTTGCTTGGAGCCATTGTGATGTATTACAAAGAGTATAATTTGAAATATTGAAGAAGAAGTGAGGCTTGGAGGTGATGATGATGTTGAATTGAATGAAGAGGAGAGGAGGAGAAAGTTGAGTTGATCAGCGAAAGAGAGGGACTCGGCACAAGTGTTTATATCGTGGAGGTGCGCGTTGAGAAATTTGGGGATAACTGTTAGTTGCAGCTGGGTCGACACCTCACCCCTGCACCTACCAGTGCCAGAACAACGCGCACTAAGCTAATACTAGTAGAAATACCAAAGCTTTCCTGGACGAGCATGGACGGGTAAAGCCAAAGGACAGGCGGAGAGAGGATGGGTGCCTCAGGAGAAAGGCATGGGGATGTCTCGTACTCGGGTTCCGAATGTAGATAAGGCCAGCAGCACCAGAATGTATAGGTAGGTAAGCAGGCGAGGTAAATTAAAATCAGAATTAAGATAAATCGCCTGATCATGATGCATTTCCCTGCAGCGTATTCGGGTTCACATACATACTCACACATATGTAGCACTCATATATGCCTGTTTTTTGTGACGATGGTACATTTCGTTTAGTACCTATGTATCTTAATCCCAAGTCATCCCTGATTAGACCATTTTCTCATTATTGCCGTCCACTTTGGTAGGTACTAAGACTTTAGAACACGAGTACGAAATAGGACGAGACGAACTTCATCATCCCCCTTTACCAAGCATTTGCGTAGGAGCAGTCTAGTGATGCAGAGTGTGCGTGCTTGAGTCGCTTTGCCTACCGTACTCGAGCGTCTGCGGCAGGCATTCCAGCGCACTAGCAAGTGGGCACGCACGCTCGCAGGGCCATCAGCTAGCTATGGTCACGTGTGCATTTGTATGTACACCTCGCCCACCACGCCCATGTCTGATAACGGCGGCTGATTTTTGCTATCATAAGCGACTGCGTAATCGCGATCAAGGTGAGATAGAATTCGAGATCTATACATCTCGTTTTCAGGCACAACACGACGCACAGCCTTGCCACTCTTCATTACCACCAACAACACATCAACTCCACAGTATCGACTCTTCCACTACATCGGAAACAATCTCATATTCCGGTTACATCTCGGTATTCTCACAATGCCGCCACAAATCAAGCAGGATCTCAACAGAGCCGGTTGGGAGTCAACGGACTTCCCTTCCATCTGTGAGAATGGCTGTCTCCCAGAGAACCCTTACGTTCAAATGATTAAAGCCAACGCAGATGCAGAGTGCAAACTTTGCACGCGTCCCTTCACAGTTTTCAGATGGAAGAACGATCGAACCTCTCGTATGAAGCGCACCAATATCTGCCTAACATGCGCGCGTCTCAAGAACTGCTGCCAGTGCTGCATGCTCGATCTTGCCTACGGTCTTACGATTCCAGTCAGAGATGCAGCTCTCAAGATGATTGCTCCAGGTCCACAGAGCGAGGTCAACCGAGAGTTCTACGCGCAAGAGCACGAAAGGGAAATCGAGGACGGACGAGGCGACGTAGAACAATATGAGAAGACTGATGAGAAGGCAAGGGAACTGCTCCGCAAGCTAGCGAACAGTGAACCCTACTACAGGAAGCAGAGGAGGATAGCAGCTCCAGAGGGCGAAGGGTCGGTAGGATCAGAATCACCATTGAATAAGGGTGCTGGGCCGATACGAACACGAGATAGCCGGGCCGCTGGTGCAGCGGGGGCTGGTCGTGGGGGCCGAGGTGCCAGCAGAGGGGGACGGGCATTCCCAAGTGCGGCACAGCTGCCTCCTAGTGCAAAGGACATCCAACCGCCAGAGGATCCAACCATTACATCACTCTTCATCACCGGAGTTGAGGACGACCTCCCCGAATACAAAATTCGCGATTTCTTCTCCCCATTCGGCAAGCTGCGCTCGCTGGTCTGTTCGCACATGTCGCACTGCGCGTTCGTAAACTACGCCACAAGGGAGGGTGCTGAGGCGGCTGCAGAGAAATTACAGGGACGAGCGGTCATTGCCGGTTGTCCTTTGCGCGTGCAATGGGGCCGTCCAAGACCTATTGGTACCATGGATAGAGACGAGCGCGTTGCTACGGGACGTGAAGGTCGTTCTGCTTTTGCCGCTTCTGGTGGGCAGTCTGGTGATGCTCGTCAATCACAACCTCGCATTCAAGCGCCTCCTCGTGACGATATTACGAGCATGTCTGCTGTAGCTGCTCCTCCTGGTGCCGACGAGCCGCAGTATGCAAGCTTAGCTGGGAATTAAGGGCTGGTAGTAGTTCATCTCTTGAGAAAAGTTGGCGTATGGTGTTTGGTGGTTCATTCAGCGGATAGTTAGGATTCAATGCATACCCAATTTGTATAGATTATGACTTTAGACGTGCTTGTTCTTTATCTTGATAGGTGATATATTTGTATTTCTCTTATATCACTATGACAGCTTCAGAATGCTTCCCAGCTACATAGAAAATTCATGATGTAAGCAGATGAGGTAAATAGTCAATAATATATACTATATATTCAATCTACATCATTCAAGTGTCCATATTTGTCATTAATACTTACATATATGTGCTTATCAAGTAAGAAGATAATATCATGTTAGCCCCTAGTTGAAATTACTAAAACCTTACGTGCATATACTTCGCAAGTGATTAAGAAGCATAATTTCATTATTTGAATCTTGATTGTAGACTGACAACATAACCATATGATCGGAGAAACTCACGTCGATATAAATATTTTATCACTATAAACAAGCCCATCATCATCAGCATGCACATTGTATACCAAGCATAAGACATCATACCAAACCACATGCATCTCATAACTAAGTATAGAGCGGAAAGTATATATTTCGTAGATTAAGAACTTACACTCTATACAAACCCATTATAATGACTAGTATTATCTTGAACATTATTATGGTGTCTTTACCTATTCGTAGCACCGGTCGTTTTCTAAAGTAAGCTGCAAAAGTGATGAAGTTCATGTCACCCGATAGATAGTTATTTCATGTTCCCGAAGTCATCAACTCAATACTGTTTGTATTTGGAAACCCCAACGTAGACTTTGCTCTTGATATATTATACATCTGAAATTAAAAATGATTTGAGTTCATTCACGCATACAATTCTCAGTCCTGATATTGTTTTGCATATGTGAAACACGAATTATCTAAGTTCTTTGACCAAAGGATTTGATGCTGGGCTTCTGCATTGAGATTTTCTATAAATATCATAAATGACTTTACAAATTGCTTCATATGTTCGTTAGGATCGACTGGCAACCTGATATAAGTCTCTTTCATCCAAGCTCCTAAATGACAGACACAATTCATACTTCACAACATCTCTCTTGTCGGAATTTGAGCTCTGCTCTTCAAATTCAGGGAATGTAATGTCTCTGCCTGCCAATTATCCCTTGTGCTATCCCCTGTTAGTCTCAGCATTATAGCATCGGAATGAAGCAGGTTTGGCTAGGCTGAGAAAGCACATTGTCGTTTTCAAGCTATCGAGATCGAGAAATAAGGTTGCCTTGTAACATAACGCCCTAAAGCTCGTCGTCCTTTGGCAATTGAGGTGTGGAATTCTGGTGAGTTTTGGACCATCCCAAAGACGCAATCACTTCCCAGTCATATACCACCCCTCGCCCCATAATCCTTTTATCCCACACTGAAAGTAGAGAGTTTTCTGCCGATTTACACCCCATATTCTGTTTTAAATTCGAGATCAAGCATCGGTGCATTTCTTCCCATCAATAGTAACCACCTGGCCGTTTGGCATCTTAATAGTGTCGTTATCACCCCTCTCAGTATGCTCGTGAATTCGAAGACCTAGATTGTGCATAAGTATCGTCCAGAATTGGCATTGTGTGGCTCTTGTGTGAGCTTCAAACTTACGGTACTTGTTGTCTCCGGCATTCTTTCCTTGTACGATGTTTGCTTTGAGAACTGTTGCTACTCCCTGGGCATGTTCAATGGCAGCTGTAGTCGCAGGGTCATTGGGCTCCAGGGAAGCATTCTTGCGGAATCCGTCTCGGAGCTGCTGCTTGGCTGCAGTCAAAAGAGCAACGTCACCTGTATAATTGCTTAGCGCCCAATAACAGCATGTAATAATTCATAACTTTGTACAAACCTTGAAAGGCGAGATGCGCGGATCGCAAACAACTTCTATAAGCTGCTATTGCTTGTGACATCTTGAATAAGCACTGCAACTCGATATATCCGTTTCCGTGATTGTTTCTTTTTGTCGCACAGTAACTAAAGTAATGGAAGGCTCGATAACTGGAGGTTTGCCGTGTGTGGTATGCAATGGCCTCAAGGCAAGATAAAGAAGTGTAGGTGATTTAAGAGATGGACTTATCAGATATGGAAGTAAGAGAGCCAAACCAAAAGGTATTCCTCATGCGTCTCTGCAGCCCACGACCTTGGTAAGTTCCGTCCAAATGTTGCTAGTCCATAGAACGTTTAGCTCAATACCCCATGCACAAAATGTTAAGCTGCCCACAGAATATGGAAGAGGTTTGAGCCAGTCAAATTCTTTCGGTGCAAGGAATATCTATTACCCGGGCCGAAATCGATTGCGACCTGAAATATTTCAAATAGTCCCGTTCTTATTGACAACATCACTTTGAGCTCTAAACCGCAACAATGGTGTCTCAATCCCACTCGCAGATTGCTCTGCCACTTCCTGTCCTTCCTGAGGGTTGGTCAGGTGAGAAGGATTTCAAGGCCGTCGGCACTCTTTCTGCTGCCACTGAGCGCAGCATTGAGCCAGTCGGACCTTACTTCCTCGCTCACGCCCGCCGTGTAAGTTTTCTTATATTCGAATATAAATCAAATTGTATCTTTACTAATGTTTTCTAGGCTCGCCACAAGCGCACCTTCTCTGAGGATGACCGCATCCAAGCCCAGGAGAACGTGAAGAAGGTCGAGGATGACGATGCTGGTGAGATCAGCGAGCCTGAAGATCCATCCATGCTTCTCCGTGAGGCCAAGGACTGGAAGAGCCAGGACCACTACGCCGTTCTCGGTCTCTCCAAGTACCGCTACAAGGCTACTGAGGAGCAAATCAAGCGTGCTCACCGCAAGAAGGTCCTCCGTCATCACCCAGATAAGAAGGCTGCCGCCGGTAGCACCGAGGATGACAGCTTCTTCAAGTGTATCCAGAAGGCCACCGAGGTTCTCCTTGACCCAGTCAAGCGCCGCCAATTCGACTCCGTCGATGAGCGTGCTGAGGTTGAGCCACCATCCAAGAAGCAGGCCCAGAAGGGTAACTTCTACAAGCTCTGGGGCTCATGCTTCAAGGCTGAGGGCCGTTTCTCTAAGGTCCAGCCAGTTCCAAAGTTCGGTGATGAGAACAGCACCAAGGAGCAGGTTGACGACTTCTACAACTTCTTCTACAACTTCGATTCCTGGAGATCCTTCGAGTACCAGGATGAGGATGTTCCAGATGATAACGAGAACCGTGACCAGAAGCGTCACGTCGAACGTAAGAACAACAACGCTCGCAAAAAGAAGAAGACTGAGGACTCTGCCCGTCTCCGTAAGCTTCTAGATGACTGCTCTACCGGCGATGAGCGTATCAAGAAGTTCCGCCAGGAAGCCAATGCCGCCAAGAACAAGAAGAAGCTTGACCGTGAGGCTGCTGAGAAGAAGGCCATCGAGGACGCTAAGGCTGCCAAGGAGGCTGAGGCCAAGGCTGCCAAGGAGGCCGAAGAGGCTGCTAAGCTCGAGCGTGAGCAGGGCAAGAAGGCCAAGGAGGCTGCCAAGACTGCTGTCAAGAAGAACAAGCGTGTCCTCAAGGGTTCCGTCAAGGACGCCAACTACTTCGCTGCTGGTGATGCTCCAGCTTCCCAGATTGATGCCGTTCTCAACGACGTTGACCTCGTCCAAAGCAAGGTTGACCCAGAGGAGATCGCTGCTCTCGCTGGTAAGCTCCAGGGTCTTAAGGTTGCTGATGAGATCAAGAGTGTTTGGGCTGCTGAGGTCAAGAGATTGGTTGATGCTGGCAAGTTGAAGGATGGTGAGGTTAAGGCTCTTGCTTAAGTCACCATTTCTACTACTTTCAGTTGACACTGTTTGACGATCTGGTCGGTGTATATCTACACTTGATACTTGTCTATACTTGCAGTAGAAAAGTTATGATTAATGGGCGTGCATAAAGCTCAGATAGATTATCATTTGCGTTGTGTGTCTAGATTGGTCTATTTCTTTTGTACGCAACGAAAATGGGCTAGATATAGATGATACAATACAATGGAAACCATTATCCCACACCGTTAGCATTGACTACGTAAAAAGTGAAAGAGGGTGGTTCAGGCCTGTGGACAATACCAAGACTTCATGTTCTATCATTCGTCTTTAAACCGGCGTGTTTCCCTAGCTTGCCTATCCCTGTATAGAATGCAGTCATCCTCCATCGTGAGAAGTGCAATACTGGGTCGAAGAAAGACGTGATTTTCATGACCTTTCAGATTTGTCCACCTTCTACACACGTTTTAACATAATGAATTTTTATAATAAACCTAAAGGCATCAGAATTGAATAGATATATCTAGATTGTATGAAGCCGCGCATCGTCGAAACTCATAAACATGCTCTATCTCCACACATGTGGTATTAAGCAGGAAGGGATCTTATCGGCCTTTAATGAGCAATATCCCGTGTCGGCAGAAATAGCCTACGTATTTACATATGGTGCATATAATCTACACACCGTATCTCGTATATGGATACTGGTTGCGCTTGTCCCCAGTCGACAAGGTGCATGGTGCATGATGCATGGTGTTCGTGCATAGGCATACTCCACCCGGCCGAGATCTAGATCTTTCCATTTATCATATGAACGGCCATTCTCCTGTTCTTCAGTTCCAAGATTGAATTCCATGAAATATTTTACTTGATGGTCATGCGATGGTGATGAAAGGGCGATTTACTGGTGTACACCGATAACAGGCTGTATGAGTGATTACTGTGTGAGCCTCAAGCCTCCCGCGGTTGGCTGATCTAGTAAGTCAGAACTTGGTTTAGACTTTCAGATACAGATATGATTTATCGTCAGTCCAATGGGAATTATTCTGGAAGCCATGTCTTAATTCAACTACAAGGTCTATGAAATCTCTCGTAAGCTGCGCATGTACCTTACCAGGGTGTGACAGAATTCGGGACGTTCCTCTAATGGTAATTTTAGTGTGAACTACCTCGCAACCTCAGCCAATCACTGGTGTCTATCAGACATATGTATAGTGCGGCAGGTTAGTTCGTTATTGATTATATTGTCTATCAGCAATATGTATAGTGCGGCAGGTTAGTCCTCTATCAATTGTATTGTCTATCAGCAATATATATAGTGTGGTAGGTTGGTTCTCTCTATCAATTATCTTGAGATTAAGCGTCTTGGGAGTCTTCAGGGAACAAAGCAAAAATGCAATTGCATTTGTGGTCTTCGAAGAAGTTGGTTTCTTCTTCCATTTTCTTGGGGACAGCTTTTGCGACTTACAATGAGCAGTCTACTATTCTGACTGATCAACTGGCTGCAACGGCACTTGCAAATTTGGGCCTGTCAAATACGACGTACTCAAATGGAACATGTACTCTTGGCAATGCTGCAATTCGCAGGGAGTGGTGAGCACAAATTCCACTTGGTAGAAAAAAAGGCAAACGTTTATCGCTATCTTCAAAATATGTTAATATATTTTTGAAATAGTTACTGGAGCTGAAGAGTCATTAACAGAACTGTATAGGACCTCTTTGTCAAACTGGGAGAAAGTTTCCTACACCGATGCTGTACTTTGTCTTATGAGGACCCCTTCCATCACAGATCCGGCACTTGCTCCTGGAGCCAAGAGTAGATACGATGACTTTGTCGCGACACACATCAACCAGACATTGACTATTCATGGCACAGTGGGCATTATCTATATCTATTCTATATCACAGTGGCTAACTTGAATCATAGGCCAACTTTCTCTCATGGCATCGATACTTTGTCTGGACATTCGAAAAAGCACTAAGAGATGAGTGTGGATACAAGGGATATCAGCCGGTATAGTCTCACAAGACCTTCTTACTGACTTATAAACAAATTCTAACTGAATATCAAGTATTGGAATTGGGGGAAATCGGCTCAAGACCCAATAAATTCTCCCTATTTTGATGGCAGTCCGTACAGTATCAGCGGCAACGGAATCTATGAAGCTCACAATGAGACCGAAGCCCTTCCCACAGGCCTGAATCCCATTCCGCCTGGAGTCGGAGGCGGATGTGTAATAACAGGCCCATTCAAGAAGTAAGTAAGTCTTCATGTTGAAGTACACAGCTTCTAATCAAAATCAGCATGTCTGTAAATCTAGGTCCTGTGTCACCGACTCTTGCCGAGCCCGAAATCGTTGCAACAACCACGGGACTCGAATACAACCCGCGCTGCCTGAAACGAGATGTCAATCCATGGGTATCAACGCGATGGAGCACTGATAACGACACAGCCGACCTCATCAGCAACTACAAAGACATTCTGTCCTTTCAGAACCGTATGCAAGGGGATTTCAGCGTCGGATTCTACGGCGTCCATACAGCAGGACACTTCACACCAGGTGGGGATCCTTCTGGAGATATCTTCGCAAGTCCTGGAGATCCGATTTTCTGGTTACACCATGGGCAGATCGACCGTACATGGTGGGTTTGGCAAAACCTTGATATTGTGAATCGCCAGTATGCTATTGCCGGTACGATCACGCTCTTGAATGATCCTCCTTCGAGAAATGGGACCCTTGATGATCTTATTGATCTTGGGGCAAATGCACCTGGCATCACGATTAGGACTATGATGGATACACTTGCCGGACCTTTGTGTTACATTTATATGTAGTTTCCTGAGGGCGGTGGATTCGTTTTCAGTGAACGTAGGAATTCTTGTACCTATATACTCTAGACATAGAAGATTAATCATTGTTGTGTAGTTTATTTGAATCCCTCATTGTTAAATGTGATGGGCTCTGATTTGCTTTATTTGGTGCATGCACTCTATGTTAGGTTGCTCGCAGGCTTTATCAACGCTCTTTGAAATATTCGCAGCCTTAGAATTTACTAAGAAGCCGCAAATCATTCAGACACAATAAATTCTGAACCGCAATATAGCTATGATTGCTCAAATTTGTTTCGTTTTAATGACTTGGGATGTCTATCACCATATGAGCTATTGAGAAAGTAGATGCTTCAAGTAGTAGTTCAGATTCTGCGAAGTACTTGGGAAGTAATTGTAATGCTTAAATTGGACGAATCATCTGCAAAGTCTGATTCAATTCGATAAGTTATTTAAGGAATGACAATTATGAGTAAACTGGCAATTGCTATGATTTCATGCGCTTAAGTCAACAGTTCCCTGACGTACGAGATCGACTCTGGGTTGCCGAAGAAACTTTGTTTCATTGTGAAATGTGGACAACAAAGATTAAATCAGAAGAAAATATCATAGTATCCACTAGAGCTTGGTATTCCATCATGATCGTCGTCTTCGTGAGACCTTACTTATCAAGGTCTTTCTACAATGGCATTGTGCTTCTGCTGCTCCTCTACATAGTAAAGACATTAGTTCGGGTTTCACTTCTGTACTTCACTCAACAGCCGACAAAGAAAAGCAAATTCATCAGAAAACTACCTTCGTTCTAAAGCAGTACCTCGTGACCGCCAGTGAGTGATCTAGGTAGATCAAGAGTAAAAATGGTAAAAGAGAAAAAATACAATGCAAGTATTTGCAAAAGTAAATGCCCTCGGACGGAATCGAACCGGCAACCTCGTCATTGCATCACCTAGAAGGTTAACTACTAGTGACGCGCTCTACCATTGAGCTACGAGGGCAATTGTTGAAGCGAGAGTGCTTATTTTTATATATAATTTAAGTCATAGAACTATGGCGTTCAGATCGTCAATTTTCAACTCGCGATTTTGAGTTAATATTTTGGGTGTTTTTAACCATGATAATTTGAGTACATTTTCTATCCTAGTTCATACAGTTATCAATCAATAAACACAAGTTGAATACTTGGGAATTACGCGCTATCTTCGGTATTCTGGAATTTGTGTAACTAATAAATTCACGATTAATATTGTTTCCCGATGTATCCCCATTGTCTCTGCATGATGCACGTTGATAACAAGGTTGCTAGGCCAATTTACGACATTCTATGGTTGCAGGAGGATCCGCTTTCCTAAAACCATCCTCCAAGATCTTCTTCCGAGCATATCCGAGCAGTAAACCAGGACAAGGTGGGAAATATTTTGCTCGGGCATATTGTTGATCAGTATGGGTCCAGATCCATCAGAAGAGCCCATCTGCCAAACCCTCAGGGACGCAAACACATCGCAGATCTCCAAAAACTTTAAAGTTTTATGGGTGAGATGGACTGATTGCAGGGCATGAAAAAAGTCATGCTGGTTCAAATCGTGGCATCGGCGAATCTTCGCCTTAAATATTAAGCGTACGTATAGCATAAACTCCGTATTCCTTGCGTACGGAGCATATATATATCATATAGCCGACAATGTAAGAGCGAGGAAACGAGGGACGTTCACGATTGTACTTCATGGGAATGATCTTCTGACACAACGTACATATAAATAACTTCATAGATGAATGAAGAAATGGACACTTATGATATCGATACATACGAAATAAGAAAGTCAAAGAATGACGGCGCGTAGAATCGAAAGATGATCTCCCTTTGTTCTTTTCACCATACTTTCCTACCATTGTGAGCGCTTTGCCCTCGCTTTGAATACCCAAAGGTCCATAGAGCCGATTCGGACGGCAGCTGGCTATTTGGAGGATGACAGGTAGTGGAGAAAAGAGAGCTCCACATCCCCGACATGGCTCTCCTGGACCGAAGATCTTGCGTGCCGGCCGAAGAAGGAGTAGAGAAAAGAAGCGATGTTTCGCCCTATGCAGCATTGGAGCTCAGAAAAGTAATCATCCGTTGTGCGCGGAATATCTCCATGGCGTTCTTACACCGCTTCATATTCGGTACATCTAGATGCTGATGGTCAGCAGGATTAAGGTGGGCTGTGGAATATATCCATTCCTCAGCAAGAGTGAGATGAGGAGTATGTTCACAATGTTGATGCGAAGATACCCCATTTTGCCGAGGATGGTTTCATGATTCAGAGGCTTTGACTTTGCGAGCTGGCTACCTCCATTGACAGCAGTTAGCACGAATTAAGTAACGAATTAAGTGTTCCGTACTCGCCTCTAGCTCTAAGTTACTATTCCAACATAGGCATTTATAGGAGTTTTCTACGGTGTCGTCTGATATGATGCGAACGGCTCGAGCTGTACTACTTATGGGCGAACGGAGCTACTCATTATTATTGCTCGGTATTTCATGCAATGGTGCAGAACTTGTGAAGTATGATCTTATGATATTCCACTCACCTATGACTGATGCGTATATGGCGCTTTTCTATGTCGTGCATTGAAGTTCTTTGGAGTAGACACATGATGTTCCTTGATGTCTACCAACTTGACGACACACTTCGTATGTAGTAAATTAAAACTGTTGTAATACATACCAAACAAAATGAGTCAATTACTAC
Organism: Allantophomopsis lycopodina; assembly: GCA_024752465.1. NCBI lineage: Eukaryota > Fungi > Ascomycota > Leotiomycetes > Phacidiales > Phacidiaceae > Allantophomopsis > Allantophomopsis lycopodina. The sequence goes on along the minus strand of CP103013.1, from coordinate 1,304,565 downwards.
TCCCATTGCAATTAATGCTCACTCACCATTGGGTAAACAGTGAAAGATAAAAAAATTCAAAAATCTGTGAATCAAGTAAGGACAAATACTCTTTTCAAAAAAAATCAAAAAAATCGTAGCTTTTGCTTGTTGGTATTAAGTATGAATATGAACATTAAATATACAGCGCCATTATCATTAGACATGAGAGACCTCTATCATCTCCACCTTGACCTTGATATCTTCATCATAAGTCGGTTTTTGCTGAAGCATCGACGATGGTCTGAGAACATCGATCTTCCACTTGCCATCCACCCGTACGAATTCCTGTTCCATATAACTCGTTCCACTCGTAACAGCACCAATCCGGCATACCGAACTCGTGAACTCCTCTCCAAGTGGTTCTCCATCATGGCCAGCCAGCTGTTGCCATTCTACCACTATCCGCTCATCGTCAACATATTTGAAAATGGGTATGCCCAGAAGTTGTTGCGTGGTAGGCTTTCGTAAGCCATACTCACAAGGGCTAAACCACTTGGTGATGAAGTCATCGGCTGTATATATTTTATGTCCCAAATGTGGGAGGAGATCTGTATAGTCGACGATGACCTCTGGAGCAAGTGCGGATCTTAATCGACTTCTATCCTGCAAAAAATATATCAATACTTGTCCAAGGTTAAATATGCCTAAAGTTTCTTACCTTTTCACCAAATCCAAGAGCCCAAGATTTTGCACATTGACAGACACCAACATAGTCGTAGAATGTCAAGTTTGGGGGGGAATACATAGGATAAGCCATGGCTCTTCTCTCATCCCTCCAGCCTCCAAAAATGTAGTTTAGGAAAGTAGTACTGGAAAAATAGTATAAAAATCATCCGTCATCCAGAACAGCGAACAGGGAGACACTTATATCTGTCAAAAAGGCAGCGATCCTTTTTTCGAATAGGGCCTTCACACAACAGGTAAGGCAAGCAAGGTTATTCTGCGCTCCGCACCCCACATTCTCCCCCACATATCGGCTGTCATGTCGGGATAACGGAGCCCGATTGCGATGCTTTTTTGAGGATTCTTGCAGGCATGCGTTCTAGATGTCCGGCTGAACCGTGGACTTCGGGAATTTGCTGGATGTAGAGTAGGAGCAACGTCGCTCCTCGGGTGCAGTCTCCTGTGAGTGTGACGACTTCCATGAATCGGTGATTACGGAGCGAGGAGTATTAGCACGGGTAGGGGCTCAATTAAAAGTTCAAGTTTTTCCGAGGATGTGCCTTTAGATCTCCAGAGGCTCCCCGAAACTCCTGCGAACATCAAGGAATTTCCACACAAGGTTTGTATCATATGAACAGGTAATGGTACACAGGGCACAAAGCAAGCAGTGGGTAGCAGGTAGAACTTCGTAGCAGGAGACAAGGTTATGGCATATTGAGCACATCCACAACATCGATCAACAGGGGTATGTGCGTGTCTATGAATTCGATGGATCGATTTACTATTATGATAAGTAGCTCTCCTTGAACACAAGGTATGACAGAACCTGAGGTATGCTCCGTTGTGGTGACATGGATACTTTTGTCACGCGAGTAAGTGTTTGGACGAGTCAGACCCAGTAATTGAACGGGACCTTACTCCTACTCCGTATAATAACCGTGGATAGGGTGCTTCCCGAGGCACAACAACAAGATCCCTTTGTTGTCGATGGCATGGCATTGTTGTTTGTACCAGATAGTTAATTATCGTACTTACGGATATGCAGAGACGAGAAAATGAGTTGGATCTGGTGGCTTTGCCCTTGATCCATCGGAGTCTTCTCTCCTCTGTTATACGCCCAAGGGGCCGTAGCGTAGCCCTTGGTCACTCGGAGCTCTCCGACATTTGAACTTTATGAACATACTACCACTGGCCGAGGAAGGACTACTTGTATTCCGTCGCTCCTAAGTCACTTTACGTGGTCACTGCTGGAAGCAAATTCAACTGCCGGATTCAGAGCTATGTGCATCGGCCCGTGTGTAAATTATGAGCATTCATGCCGTTGCATTACTAAGTATGAGGTGCGGATGCTTCTACTACGTACTGTAATGTTGTCCTTGGGACGAGGGTCACGGAGTACGGTGATAAAATACCCAAACCAATTCGCTCCCTCATTTATGGGTCTTTATCAGATCGCCATGGGCTTTAGATCCTCCGTTATCATAAACTCCGTCATCCAAATGGCATACAGTCATGGGCATCTTTGGCCAGCGATATCAATGTCCTCGGTACTAATTAGGAAATCAACGGGACCTCTATGCGTCATTAAGGATTCCCAGCAATCTGGATGCTACGTGAAAGTAGTGAAAAGGTTGAACCTCCACGACCTCGTAATGTGAAGCTCCGCCTTTGAACATTAGGAGCCAAAGGAGTCAAGCAGACCATCCCTAATGAGTACTGAGGACCGAAACCTTCGGCAGCCTCAAAAACTTATTATAATAGTTCATACTCTGAAATGGCAACATATGCCTATTATGTGACCAAGAGGACGCTTGAGTTCATTCATCGGAAGGGATCAATGGCGGCAAGTAGCGCTTAGCGGCTCGGCAGGTACCCGAATTTCAGAACACTACCTATGCTTGAGCCAGTCACTGCTCCCTGGCCGATCTTGACGGTCGAAACATATGGCTAATGCGTGACTCCCTATATCTGCGGCTTAAAAAAAAGGAAGCGTATTGGGATAACGTATATTGAGTGCGGCATGCAACAATCTACGCAATACCAATTTCACTCCCTGGGTTATCTCCGTACCAATGACTTTATGGCCTAATGCCATAGAGCGACTGAACCCGAAGTCCCATTTGTATTACCGCCCAATCGTTCGCATACTGTGATATGATTTGAATACCCACAGAGGAAGTGTTGTTTACATCTTCATTCATTTTGGCCTGGACGGGGACGCTGATGGCGGGCAATCCAGCTAGACTGGCTGGAACCGTAAAGACATCATTCATATATGAATCAAGTGAAGTCTGCTGTGACACCTCCTCAAGTGTTGGTGGCTGCGTCGGTGCCGTAGGACATATGAGAAAGTCGACTTGTGCCGGTCCAAGTTTATTCTCCAAGTCGACATTCTCGTCCATCTCGCTCAAGTCAAATTGCTCTACAGGTCGCAAGCCATTCTGCATGGTGAACACTCTATCGAAGTCTCTTTGAACGAGCCTTCGTACCTTTTGAGCTTTGATAAAATAGTTGTCGATGGCTTCAGAGCTCAATGTATATGATCCGAGGAGTATTCGTCTTTTAACTTCATCTCCAAAACCTTCACCTCTGGTTTGTGCATATAGGACACCTCCTAAGCCATCTGCTCCTTGTTTCCGAAATCCATATCGAACCCCATCATATTTAGCAAGATTCGATGCTGCCTCGCCAGCAGCTAGAACATAGTAAGCTGACAGAGCTTGTCTTGTCGATGGTAAGGAGACAGGAATGACCTCGTAATCACCAGTGCTTTGAAGGGTTTCTAGCACGATCTGCCATGTCTCTCTAACAATAGGATCTAACTCCTCAATATTGTATTCAACTGGAACACCGATGCGAATCTTATGTCCTTCCCTGAACGGATTGGCTGATTGTCGTATCCTATTAAGACGTTGTCGAGTCTCTGCCTTTAGGTTTGTTGGGTCCTTCTCATCAGGTGCCATAGCAATTTCAAAAAGCTTACTCAACTGCTTAACGTCTGATGCCAAAATCCCTACTGTGTCTAAAGAATTTGCATATGGTATAACACCCCACCTAGAAATCTCCCCATATGATGGCTTGAATCCCACAACGCCTGTATATGCTGCAGGTAGACGCACAGAACCCCCTGTATCTGTTCCAAGGGCAGTCTGGGCTTGCCCTGTAGCAACCGCAACAGCACTACCGCCAGAACTTCCACCAGCAGAATGATCGTCCAGAGGCCATGCGTTGCGAACTTGTCCGAAATATGAGTTTGTTGAATGTGATCCCATGCCAAATTCATCCAAGTTTGTTTTGCCAACCACAAAAGCATGTCCATCCTGTAAAGCCTCAACAACAGAAGCATTGAAGGGACTATGGTAATTTTCGAGTATCTTGGAGGCTGCGGTGGACTGTCCTTCGCCAGTGACTATGTTATCCTTGACGGCAACGAATTGACTTTTCGTATCAATGATCAATTCTCGTCTCTTGTGGTGTGAAGAATCCGAAAGTTCTATAGTTTGCGGTTAGCTTATATCTGAATTCATGTTTCAATTAGCATACCTTTTTGAAGACAAGCTGCTTCAATTTCGATGAGCTCCTCAGGATGCCGAGATTTTGTGACGAAGGCATTGCGAGCGGTGTGTTCTGCCTGACGTGCAGCAAGTCTCTTCAAGTGTTGGTATGTATGAGAGTACAGCTTCTCATGAGCTTCAGAGAGTGTTCGCATGCCCATTCTTGTCATTGGCGACTGATCATGACTTGAGTGAAATGCGTGCTCAAGTTCACTCAATACGATCGGCATTTACCGAGACAAACAATGCGTTGTGATGCTTATCGGTTATGGCCTTATCAGCCCTCTCTGTCCTCTCTGAAGTCAGTATTTGCATCGATGAACAGCATCGCCATTAAGCTCAATTTATCTTCAAGTCGTTATCAGCATACGAAATGATTATTATATTGCTTTCAAAGATATCTGTTTCAACTCTATTTCTTGGAGCATCTCAAAAACGCAGAACCTTCACTAAGTGCTGCGCACATGAAGGCACTCCTGTAGAGAGCGACTTACCCACGATCAATATTTGTAGATGGCATTCTAGTCAATTATAAGAGTAAGCTTGAGGAGATGTGTTTAAATCAAACCTAGCTAAGTATCTAAATCTCAGTACTTATAGACCAAGGTTTCTAAATCATTCACAATATGAATGCTAAGAGGAAGTCGACAACAGTCTTCTAAGTGTCAATCTACAAATCTATTCAACATCAAGACAACATTAAAGAGAATAGACTCTATAATCCAATAACTCTAACTGACGACTTAAAGGTCTGAGATTGCAGCAATAATACACAATAGGAGTTTAAAGAACCAGGTTAGAAAGTGCTGAGTTCTTCACATGTAGGAAGTTATTATAGAAATCATATTGCGTAAGGGGTTCAAAGATCTAGTGATCGACCGATAATTAAGAGTCGAGGCTGATCGTAAGACATGCATTAGTGATGAGTGACCACTACTATGCATGTAGATATATGTCAAGGGACATCTCAAAGGTACTCGTAAACGGAGTGTGGTTATGTCTGACATTTAAGCCGTATTCGTTTCAAGGGAAAAGAATTAGACATCACCGCAGCCAGCTGCGGCAAAAGTCAAAGCACTTGGACGCCTTTAGACGCTCTTTGAACATGTACGTCGTATGCACCTCCATATGTATGTACAGAGTATGTGAGTATGTACAAGTAGACAGCAGCTTCGCCCTCAAGTCAATGTGGCTGCGCCGTTGAGACTTTTGTGACTTATCATCATTCACGCTCCTCAAAGCCCCATAAATGGCCAGTCTAGTCGACCGGGGTCTGGAGGTTGAAAGACGGTAATTGGTTATTTCCGCTAATGAGGAGCTCTCACTACCCTGCGACCTCCCGAAGCAAGAACAAACCCCATCTTATTTACATTGCGCAAACAGCACCACGACCTCTTGCACTTGTATATACCCAAAAAAAATCTACCTCGAAAGCAGTTTTTCTTTAGCGTTCATTTGTACATATCTGCCAAACTCGCACACTCTCTTTGCCCGTCTGATGGCGTCGCGATACCACTCAATTCAACAGTAAAACCCACAATAAGTTCGCTCCACTGTTTGCCTGGCGTCTGCATCCGGGGCCCCGAATCTTCGAAAGCAGGTCATTACATTCAGGGATTGGTGATAAGAAACGAACGACAACAACGCCGGTCTTCTCTACTGCTCAGCTACACACACAACGCTCCTTGGAAGAAGAAGAAATATATATATACACTACAAGCAAAATGCCTAGTACGAATGGTATGAACGGTAAATTCGAGCTCCCGAAGCTTGGGCCCCTCGATTCTCTCACTGCTGGCACAAACATCCCCCCACCACTCGAATCTCCGACACAAGAGCATCCTCCTGTCGAGGTCAAGCCAGAGAATGTCTCTGCAGCAGCAGAAGGAGCCCCAACTGTTCCGAAAGTAGCGCCGGTTGATGTCACTGCTGCTACAAATGGTCAATCTACTGCAGCGTATCCTGAACCTTCCACCCCGAGTTCTTCGCGACCAACGAGCGTTCGACGCCTCTTCAATCGTAGAAGCGTTTACAGCAACGGAGGATTCACACATTCATCAGGCAATCTCTCGCGACCCGACTCCAGTAATGGAAGTGTCGCGTCTTCACGACCAGGTGTGAACAAGAAGAGGAATTCGAGCTGGTTCAAGAGATTCATAGGCGGAGGGGAAGGCAAAGAGAACAAGAGGAGCAGTGTGCTCTACGAGGATGTCGAGGAGCCACCGGTAAAGAAGATATCTCAAGGACCACCGCCGCCAAAATTGCCGGAGTTGAGTCAGTTGAAATCCAGGGTTGAAGGTGAGAGCTTAGGAGGGGAGGACATGTTCAAGAACATTCATTAATCGCGCTGCTGCGGGGAGCCTTCTTGCGCAAGGCTGTTGGAAGATCAGACTGTATAGGTGGAGTGGTAATATGAGATACCCCCGGGCTTGGGAGCATTTGGCTTGGATTGCGTTCTTTGAGAAGTTCTTGTTAACCGCTGTTCATTGCTCATTGGCAGCAAGGTGCTTGTACCTGATTCTCCTATTCAAACCACTCTTTTGTTTGGAGGAGTTGGAAAAAATTATAATACACATCACTAGTTACGTTTCAACATTTTCACTTGAACACACAATTTGGCCATGATTTTTATGATGTGTTCTTCTTGGGACCTAAAGAAACCCCATCTCCTTCTCTATTGCCCCATAATGCACAAGTTTGGAAGTCCCAGGACCCCCGAATTGACATCATGGATCCCAAAGTAGCATTTTCCATACGTTTTCCCCAGCCCACGCGAAGCAAACCCTGCAAGCGCACCCAGCGCAACGCACCCGGACCCGCAATCCGTAATTGCTTGTTTGGTATTTCGTGGAACGTCATATCGGCAACAATATTTACTTACTCCGCCGAGCGATTCTCGCATTGAGTTTCATCGACAAACACCACTATGCCTCCACAATCATTGCAGAGAGCCCTTGCGGCTCCTCGAATTCCTCTTTCGCGTACCATTACACCAAGATACCCACAGCTCAACACCAAACGTTACAAGTCTGGCCCTTACGGCTACACACAGGCAAAAGCCTTGGTATACTCGAAATATGGCGAGCCAAGTGATGTTTTATCGTAAGGCCTCCCAAATGCAAGGTTAGAATGAAGATTGACACCGGAGACAGATTGCACACGCACTCCATTTCTCCCTCCCTCCCTTCAGGCAGTATCATTCTCCGTACACTTGCCACGCCCATCAACCCCGCCGACATAAATCAGATCCAGGGTGTCTACCCCTCTAAGCCGCCCCTCACCTCGCTCCTCGGCACTGCGGAGCCCTCTGCTGTCGGTGGCAATGAAGGCTGCTTCCAGGTCCAAAGTGTGGGATCAAGCGTCAAGTCCGTTGCCAAGGGTGACTGGGTGATCATGAAGAACACTGGGTTTGGGACCTGGAGAACACACGCTTTGGCTGAAGAAAGTAATGTATTGAAGATTGAGAACAAGGATGGCCTGAACCCCATCCAGGTAGGCACAGTCAGTGTTAACCCTTGCACCGCGTATCGTATGTTGAAGGACTTCGAAAGCCTTGGCGAAGGCGATTGGTTTATGCAGAATGGTGCAAACAGTGGTGTTGGAAGAGCCGCTATCCAACTTGGTAGACTTTGGGGCTACAAGTCTATCAATGTTATACGCGATCGTCCGGATGCTGCGGCTACCGAAGCTATGAAGCAGGAGCTCTTGGAATTGGGTGCCACCAAGGTTGTGACCGAATCTGAGCTCATGGAGAAGGGTTTTGGTGAGAAGGTCAAGGAGTGGACTAATGGAGGTCGAGAGAAGGTAAAGCTTGGATTGAACTGTGTGGGAGGGAAAGCCACCGGAGCTCTGGTCAAGTGCCTGAGCCACAGTGGTCATTTGGTCACATATGGAGCGATGTCGAAACAGCCACTGCAATTACCTACTGGCCTGCTCATCTTCAAGGATATCAAATTTAGTGGATATTGGGTTAGCAGATGGAGTGATGCCAATCCAGAAGGAAAGAAGGCCACAGTTGATGAGATCCTTGACTTGATAAGGCAAGGTAAGTTTAGGGATATACCAGTTCAAGAGCTTAAATGGGATTGGCCTACAGAGGAAGCCGTTCTCAAGGAAGCGGTCCAGGGTACCCTAGGCGGATTCAGAGCCGGCAAGGGAGTTTTTGTATACGGCGAGACATAGAATAAACGCCACAAGCAATAAATCTGCACCGGTCCAAGAGGAATAAGTCAAGTTTTGCAATTCGTATATCCGTAGCTAGTGCCATCAATCATGCCTACTGTTGATTCCTCAATGCCAACGCCTATTATCCAGCCCTCCAAGCACCAAAAACGCCTCCCAGCTATGCAATATCATATTCCATCATCAGTTGTGTCTCTGTCTTGCTTCCTGGAAGGCAGCCTCCTGCATAGCCAGCAATTCCTCCGTGCTCAACCCACTCTGCTCCAACTTATTGGCTTTCTTCTCCCGTCCTTTCAACTGCTCTTTATGTTCACTGGCGACCTCCATGATATCCGGCACGTACTCTCCAAAGCCCAACTGGTCGAGTGCTTTGGTGATGTGTTCGCATGCTATCGTCTTTTTGGCTTCCTTCTCACTTATCTCATTGGCTTCAGAGGATATCAAGGTGATGAACTCCACGCAGCATTCGATCAACAGGTCCCGCGCATCTTTTCCGAAAGCAATTCCCGAGGATGGTGGGAGGATCTCTGAAACTATTTTTTGAACGGTTGCTACAACTTTGTTAGTTATTGGAATATATAAATCGTCGTTATAAATTTTGTGTGATGCTGAGTGCTTGTGTTGAGGCACAGTGTTTGCTTTTGACAGGCCCACATATATGGTTTGTGCCAGCTGCTCAGCTGATACATCGATGCATATCATGACCAATAAATTTCATGGTGTCATGCAAACGGATCTGTGATACTCTGCCAACATTACAGCTCTCCATTCAGAGGAGTCTTTTGTGCATATTCGCACGAAAAGCCTCAGTATTCAAAAGTCCGGTTCCATATGCTGAAAGCGGAAGAAAAATTGAAGAACATACCTTTTGGGAGTGATAGATCATCATTGCCTAAAGTAAGAAGTCAGCCGCGCCATCCGTAAACAGTATCCAGATGACTTTGTAATATACGCGTCTAAAGTTGAACTTGATAACCAAAATTGCGAAAGATGAATAAGGGAGACATTTATGTAGTGTTGAGTATGCCAAGGGAAAATACAGGGAGTAAAAGAGTAGCCAATCCGGTTAACGTACTTCCAAATTCTCGGTCTGACATGATGAACGGTACTCGATATGCGCCTCGAGGATTTCCCAAGATATTAATTTGGTAGGGGTGAATTTGAAGAACTCGTGAATTAAAAGGTAGGTAGTTTCGTAGAAACCAAGGATGAGAAGAAGGTTTGTAGAAGAAAGGAAAACGCTAGAGAACGACGTTGTGCAGTTCAACTTCGGATTCTTGAAGACTTCGAGGCTGTCATCGCGATTTTGGGCGAGGGGACATCGCGGTATATAAGCACGAGGCTGCGTCTTTTAGATGACGGAGGCGGAACTAACCGATGCTGTGCGCTAGTGCAAGAAAGCTGCCCTCGCTGGCTTTTTCTTAACGAAAGCATCCTTCTTTCTTCCTTCTTAACACAACAACCACAAACAAACACCAGCACAGCTTCAAAGCTCACGCGCAACTGACACAGCTTGGTAAATATGATTTGTTCACCAGCTGTTGCTTTTGTATTGCTATAACAATAGCTGCTTGCAGCTCTATCAGTTCTGGCATCTCACTAATTGGTAAGCTCTTCTCGCTTTTCTTCCTCCCCATCTTTTCTTTTAAAATGATGAATATTCGTGTCGCCCCTAACAGACATGGGTCTAACTCACCCAATTCATGTTGACCAACCTGTCTTAACCAAACGGACTATCTGAGCAATTTTTTCCACTCATACTTTTGTTACAAAAACATAGCTTTATTGGATATGGGACTAACTCGTCTCAAGAAACAGGATTTTGCGACATTCAAAATATCATTGAAATCTCTGCACTCGACCCACAATTAAATACATTTTACTGTACGTTACACTACCCTGCGATATCTTATCCAATGCTTGAAGTGATGAGCAACACAAGTACTATCAAATACCGATCTACAATGACGAACAAACTGGTTCGATTACCTGAAACAAGCAATATGGATATATTTTTGTAAAGACAAACTTTTATGAATAGCTTGCTGACTTGCAACGCTTCAGATACCTTGCATGCATTTTGACTCACATACAGCTTCTACAAACAACATTGTATCTATGAACAAGGTAAGAATAGACAAGCCGTCGCTTTATTTCTTTTACTTGCTTATGATGTAATAACTCCATGCTAATGCTGAGGGCTTGCCCGATGCAGAAAAAAACAGACTTTTCATCTTTCAACTGAAGCACTTTATATAACATTGTCTTATCATTATATCTAAAAAGATCTTGCTGACTCTGTTCAAGATATAGCCGTAATATTCTATTCTATTGGAAAGAAGAAAGCTCACTGCTGTCCCAACTGTATCTCGAGTTAGCTAGCCAATAATAATAATGAATAAAGAAAACATACCTCAAAAATTGTCCACTCAGATTTGCTGGTGCATCGATAACCAACTTTGCCATAACGTGACCAGGCTGTTCTGGCTTGAGAAGCTTGCCTGTCTTGTGTAATCCATGAAACTTGGCAGCATCTTCTGGAGTCATACCCTTGCCCTCTTCTCTGCCTTCAGCAGCATGGACTTCACGGATCTCTCTCTGCATTTCTGTGTCTACGACACCTGGTCGGATGGAGACGGTAGTGATAGCTGATTCCTCCTCAGCCAAAGTCATAGCCAAGTGGTTCATGGCTGCTTTGCTGGCACCGTATGGTCCCCAAGTGGCATATGCTCCTGAAGCAGCACCGGATGAACAAAGAACAATCTTTCCGTTAGTCTTGCGAAGAGCTGGGAGAGCTGGCTTGATCTATGCATATAATTAGTATATTAAAACATGTAAAAACCTCTTAATTGCAATCCTAATTCCAGTTACTTACAAATCCTATGGCACTGAAGAAGTTGATATCGAAGCATGATCTCCATTCCTCTGGGGTAGAGTCGGCGACCTTCTTCACAGCACCAAGGGTGCCGTGGTTGATAAGGAGCCCATCGATGCGGGAAAATGTTTCGATTGCAAGAGATACGGCTTTCTCACCGACCTAGATATATAATCAGAATATCTCCTTGTTTGAATGATTATGTTTGATGTTCCTATAATTCTGGTGCCGGAGCCAAGCGATACAGGATGTAGTACGATGCCAGCTCCAATAACGACAACTAGAAATAGGCACACCGTCATGGATTGGAAGTAATACGACTTACAGAGAAGTCAGAAAGATCAGCAGCAAAAGCCTTGACCTGGCCTGGGTACTCTTTTTCGAGGGCCTCCAACGGTCCCGCAGTTCGAGCCACCACCAAAAGCTTGTGAGATTGCTTGAGAAGGTAGTGAGCGATTGCGAGGCCGATGCCTCTGGAAGCGCCAGTGAGAATGATGACCTTGGAAGAAGACATGATGCAACAGCGAAATTGATGTGATACAATGCACAGAGAATTCAGTATCAAGTTCTTGAAATACTTTTGTTCCTTCTCACGTGATTACAAAGCAATCCCCACTATGTATATCCGGATGAGATGATATGCCGTCACGGAAGCGATAACGGGGCAAGCAGTGACTATCCCACCTACCATGTGCAGCATCTCCATAATCTGCTGTAAATAATTTATCTTACTTTTTCATTACTGTACATAGCAACAATCGTTTCTTATTTCAAAAGTGACTGTTCTTTCGACTTCATCATGGCAACCATTATTATTGGGACTGGTATCATTGGTGCCTCCACTGCATACTATCTCTCTCAATCTGAGCCTGGCACTTCTATCCACCTTGTTGAATCCTCCCCAGAACTCTTCGCCTCAGCTTCGGGCTATGCAGGCGGCTTCCTCGCAAGAGACTGGCATGCTCCTGCTTCGGCTTCCTTGGGAGTATTCTCTTACGCAGAGCATGTGCGTCTGGCTGCCGAGCATAATGGAAAGGAGAAGTGGGGTTATAACATTTGTATGACGTCGAGTTATAGCCAGTTAGAAGGAGGAGTTGATGATGGGAAAAGGGGCGAAGATTGGCTGTTCAATGGAACGAGCAGAGCCAATACGGCGAAGAAAACAGTTAATGATGTGATAAATGATAACAAGAAACATGAGCCGAAATGGTTTAATAAGGGTAATGGCATGTTAGAGCTTATTGCTGACGATGGAAGCACGGCTGGTGTGTACGTAATGTCTCAAGCAAGCTGGTTGCATATGTGTGGCATTCTCATACTGATCGTCTTAGGAATCCCAAGAAATTATCACAGTGGTTTTTGGACCAAGCTATCGATGCAGGAGTCAAATTCCACCATCCAGCAAAAGCTGCTGGAGTGAAAGTAGATGGATCTGGGCACTTACAAAGTATTCAGATCATTGCTTCGGAAACTGGTCAAGAAGTCGAGGTGCCTTGCAAGCGGATTCTTATATCTGCTGGAGCTTGGTCTCCCCAAGTATTCAAGACCCTTTTCCCGGAGTCGAAGCTGAAAATTCCAATATCTAGCCTGGCGGGGCATTCTCTGGTCATCAAGTCGCCACGCTGGACCACAGCTGATGAAGAGACTGGGTTCCATGCTATTTATACTACTTTCGACGGATTCTCCCCGGAAATTTATGGACGAATGGGAGAAGAGCTATATATTGCGGGCCTTAACTCATCGACAATTCCACTCCCGGATTTAGCTACAGAATCAAAACTTGAGGAACCTGCTATTGCACAACTGCAGCAAGTATCTCAGACACTTTTGGGTGTTGAAAATATAGATGACCTAGAGATTGTTAGGAAGGGCTTGTGCTTCAGACCTGTCACGAGCAATGGCGTTCCTATTCTGGCTCGGATACCAGATGCCAAACTTGGTGTTAAGACTGGGGAAGCTGGAGAGGGAGGTGTATTTTTGGCTGCGGGTCATGGACCCTGGGGAATTAGTCTTGGTCCTGGTACAGGAAAAGTGATGGCAGAGATGATGCAGGGACTCAATACTAGTGCTGATATAACAAAGTTGGGATTCTAAAATGTTGAGTATTACAAAGGTATACTGCTAGCTTTTTATGTAAAGTAACTAAGTGGACCAAGAGCTCTATCTAGCTTAGTTAGTTAATATACGATCCAGGGCCTCCATGTATTTGAATCAGAATTTTGCTTGTTTTTAACAGGCCAAATTGTACAATCAATAGAAGTCTTGTTGAGACAGTCCAGAAAAAGTAGCGGTACAATACGCTTGAGATTTCAGAGTAAGGAAAGCCTTCCTTTGATTGCCAATGTCTATTTGTTGCGATAAAGCCGGATACGAATTCTGAATTACGGACTACATATCAGGGAAGAGGTGGTTGAATATTCGTCTTAATAATTACAAGTCTGTAGATAACATGAAACCCATAGGCTAAACTCATCGAAGCAGGACACGAAAAAGGTTGAAAAGTCTTTAATTGTTGAAAGGAATAATGATCATAACCATGGCATGCATGTTAGCTAATCAGACTTTGAGTATAAGATATGTTGCTCCAACAATAAACCAAGACCGATCCTCCTGATAACTCAATGCAAGACTAAGTGATACAGTAACAATGATTCCACCCATGAGAGCCTTCTCCGCCCTCTAACAGGCGCAAATTATGAGTCGAAGCATTCCACAGCCTTTAGGACTCTTTCCATCTCTCGCCCCTCTCTCGCCATCAGCTCTTTGGCGAAATCTACCGTACTCTGTCTTAATTCTTCGGCACTCTGACTTCTCAACCTCTCCCTCTCATTGAACATTACATCTTGCCAAGTATCTATATAATGCCGACCATGCCATGTCTTGGATTTATCTTTCGCATCTAGAAACACAGCACAGTCCATGTTATTTAGGAACCTAGCAGTACTGGGGGACTGTAGGCCATCATCCGAATAGTCTCTTGCAGTAGAAGACTCACGCAGACAATCGTCGTAGAACCTTGGGTCCGAGATCTGCAAGTCTTCAGTATCTTTCTTGTTGTCAAGAACGTCAATAATGCTTTCGTTACTTCCATCCCAGCTACCACCTCCAAAGTCGACGGTACGAGCCCTCCTATGCTCTCTCTCCTCCCTTATCAACATCTCAGCAACCTCCTTCTCCAACTTTTCTAGACTTGAGCCTCCGCGGCTTCTCCACTCCATGGGCCCCTTTATTATTTCCAGTTCGGGGTACTCCAACTCGCCGCCTACACTAACGCTACCTTTCCTACCACGTGCATCATCAACTAGTATCGTCCTGCCTGCCTTGAGCTTATAGATCTTGTTTCTCATGCCAATACCTAGTCTTGTCGGCAAAGACATGTGCTTGATTGTATGAGCCTTGTCTGGGTTGTGGTGATGCAAATGTCTTCGGTCTTGGCTATGATAAGTTACCTCACCAGTGGCTGAGACGCTGCGAATAGCAAAATCTCGAGATCGAACGTTATCAGACTCCGTGGCCGTTTCAGTACGCTCAGATCGCGTATGAGAAGGAAAACGTGCCCACATTTTAGGAGAAACATTGCCGACAATAGAATGTCCTTGATTGCTTACAATTCGAGCTGATGCTTCCGTAGCTTCTTTTGCTTGGGAATCTCGAAATCTCATTTCCTTTATCCATGCTTCGGTCATACTAGTATCTGCTATCAACTTCCCCCTACCTTCAACTTTAGTCAAGGGTGCTCCCTGTAAGGAGTTGTATTCAGGATTCTCAAGTGAACTCAAGTTTGTATCATCTGCTTTCACAGGACTTCTTTTGCCTTTGATCCTCCAGGAAACACTCCTGAATTGATCTCCCAGTAGACGTCCCTTCTTGTATTTTTCTGGAATCTCTAACTTCTTCATCACTTGCTCAGCTCTTTCTTCGGCTTGCATTTTGAGCGCTCGTTCCCACACAGCAGAAGTGTCATCAAGGGAGCAATTAGATGGGCTGATTTTGGCTGACGATTTGTGTGTCATACGTACTTTTGAAGGATCTGTAAATCTAGGATTTCGATACAACCCATAACCATTGTCTTGATGGCGTGAAGAAAAGTCAGCACTGTCATGGCCATCATAACTCCTGTGAGCATCTGCTTTTCGTCTTGGTATGTGTAGAACTGATAGAAAAGATGTCTTTCCTGAATCTTCAGATGCGGCAAAGTCCTCTTTGAAGCGACTAGCATGAGGTGTACTTAGTCTCTGAGTCCCAGCGTTCAGGTCTGGAAAACGAGCCTTAATCAATGACAGAGCTCGTTCACGGTCATGAAAGCTGGAAGTATCAGACGCGAGTATAGAACTGGTACTGTTGATTGTAAGACGACGTGCTCCGTACTCAAATGGGATCTGAAGGCTGGCTGCTGACACATTTGTAATAGGTGTATTGTTAGGGATAGTCAGTTCTATTGGGAGCGGTGGTAGCGATGAAGCCTTTAGATCCGTACATAACCCTTTCAGTTTTGCGGAATATAAAAGATGGTCAAGATTAAATCGAGAATGTTCTGGAGTGTGATTAAGGCTTGCATTGGAGGATAGGTAGACTGATGATGCACCATCCTTAAAATTATTGCCCAAGGGGCCAGGAATTTGCAAATTGATGTCTCCCAAGCTACAGGTATCGGGTGATTTGTGAGATCGACTGCTGATGTGTGAGTGACAGATTGAAGCAGAAGTTGGTAGTTTATCTATGTCGTACCTACTACCCCAACTTGACATTTGCGGTGTCGACATGGAACTTCTCAAGCCCCTGGATGCAAGACGCTGATGGATCTGCATCTCATGAAGTCGGACTGGAGGCCTGTTATCCTCACTGCCATCCACTCCTCCAAAATCGGAATCATGAGAGCAGAGGTCCGCGTGGGACCTCGTATTATTAATGTCATCAGAGGGTTCTGGGCCCACAAGAGCTTGCGATGATGATCTCAGCCCTTGGCTGCGAAGCCAGTTTTTCATAGCTCTCGGACTTGATAAGTTAATAATGGCAGGTACATCTGGTATGAGTCCGCTGCCTTGACTAAGAGCTCGCAACTGGCGTGCTCGCATATCCGATGCAAATGACAATCGCCATGATGTTCGTCTTGTGGCTGAGTCAACTATGCTGGGCATTCTCATAGGTTCTAAAACAGGAGTTGGGGGAATTTCGGGCTGAGAAGCAAACAATTGAAAGTCCCCATGAAATAATAGATCCAAAGTTGATTCCGGACTCGTCTTGGGAAAACTGTGTCTCCTAGACCGCGTGGAGGTTGCGATGGGCGATTCAACGGCATCATATATTCTTCCAGTAGATTTGTACTTTACTGGAGATGAAGGTGGGCGGACAATTTGAGTACCCTGACCAGTTATTTCGAAGATGGCAGATCCACTGAGTTTGCTTGGAGTCCTAAAACTGCGTTAGAATCTCTCCATGAAAATAGTCAGTGCAACCTTTACACACCACTCAAAGTCCGAAAAGGGGGTCTCCTCAGCCAGGAGGGTAACTTTATCATCTCGTATTTCAGGAAGTCCAGACAAGCTGATAGCACTTTCAAAAGACTTGGCGTCATCATCATAGATACCTGCATTGCTTAGCTCTTCGCGGATTCTCTTTTTGCGGAGGTCCCTAAGCTCTTGTCGTCGTGCTAATTCTTCTTCGCTGGTACCTGCAGAGAGTTTTGATCGCCTCTTCGATAATCCAGATCTCTTGGAAAGTACCGAGTCTCGCGATAAGCGTTTGGAGATTCGATTCTTCACAGCATTTAGAGTAGCAGAGCTTTTCTTGAGTCCAATGCCAGACAACTTTGTCTCTGTCAGATCTTTATCCTCGAATATCGCTTGAAGCTCTGCCGCCTCTTCGGGCTTGGAGTATTTCGAGCCCCAGGACGAGGTATTTTGTCTGGATCTGTGTGATACGCGATGTAACCTCAATGACTTTTGTGGTGACAGATTGTATAGCTTTTTCGGCGATTTGGTGAGCGTCTTTTTGAGAGCCTCGTGAGCTACTCGTGCTGGCTCTCCATCCGGTGAAGGGGGTTGCCTCGAAGTGCAGCAATGATTTCTCGGCATGGTTGCTCGCAACAACTCCTTGCCCAGATCGGCATACTACTCACTATCCAAAAAGACTATGCAATACCAGACGAAGGATATAAAAGACGTTGGATGTCTGAAATCTGAGAGATGAATAAGGTGAGAAATGTACCTACCTATGGCAAGTATAACACAGGGCAGGATCATCCGAGTCATCTCTGACCCTTCCTCGAAAAGGAAGTCATGGTCTACATGAGTATCTGCCTTGATTTAGTTGCATTCAGATGATATATATCCTCCAAATGCCCAATGACAGTACCTTGCCTATCTACGGGCAAACAAAATGATGGCCTAAAGATTTAGGAATTGATAGGTAGATGGCCAAATTCATTCTAATAGTAAAGGGAATATGCTGATGTATAAGGTTGACTGGAAAAATAGTAAATAAAAAATAAAAGTAGAGGCCTTGCCAGCTAACTTTTTTGAACACATGGGAGTTGGTATATCAGGATATAATATTTGTGCGTGTTTCTCCAATCTTTTCAACTTATAGACAGCTCAATAGTCGTTGAATGAACATGTATTCAAATGCAATCAAGGCCACAAAAACACAGCAACATACAAAAGTCTCAAATGTCAAAGGAAGAATCTTTGTGTTGATATAACACACTTCTGACACAGAGTATAGAGAAGCTAAGCAGTACTACGTACGCATGCAATAAACGTACGAAGTACATGTAAGATGGCACAATGGGAACATCGTTGGACCCTCATTTGCAAGGCGAAGAGAGTGGTGGAGATAAGGCTAACGGTTACAGGGTCCGATCTACGGACCTTGAACATTTTGTAGATCAACCATACATATGCACACACCCTGATGGATTTTTGCCTTTTTTTCTTTTTTTTTCTTCCCTGGCCATTAGTACGGAATATCAGAGGGATGTTCTCTTCATCCCTGGTCCTGAAAGGCAAAGGAAATGAAGCAGTACAATCAAAGACATTTGTATCTGTATGTACACATACAGTGTACGAAGGCTTCAACGCGACACACTGCGTTTGTCAAGACCATGACACATAAGCAAGAGCTATTGACCAATGGAGGAGGATGCCGTTTGGAATGCACGAGCTAAAGCAACAGCTGTAGAACCTTACTTGGAGCTGCGTAAAGTGTATGTACCTGTCCACTCCTCCTTACTACGGATATCCAGTGCAGGCGTTTTGCTGATCAAGGCTCACGTCCAAGCTTGTGTATGTAGTACGTGGAGGATGGAAGTGTTGACTATTAATCGGAGGGTTAAAGAGAGATTGATGACCATCGAAAAGCCAAGTCAAGAGCTGCATGTTGATGACCACAGTGCAGTCTCCGGACAACGGACGACCATGACAAAATTGTGATTGAGTGCCGATGGCGACATACGGCATTAACTCGGGATGCCTCAGGATGAGCATGCACAGATTGCGAGAAGAGACGTGCTTATGAGCAATGAGGGGCATCTCAGCGCATCTCAGCGCATCTGTCTGCACCTCAGCAGTTGTGGTGGCATGGAAAGGTGGAGTGGGAAGAAGAAAAAAAACTATGTACTGAGCGCCAGACTACCACCACCACTACCACTGCCAAGTACGGAGAGCAAGGCGAGTGGAGAGATAGAGTAGCTACTAGAAAAGAGGGGCACCCACAGGAGCATCGACACGCAAAAAAAGTCGAAATGGACAGCGAATCTGACACCCACAAACGCCGTGCCACCCGCATTGCTATGTGAGTACATCCTGTGTGCTTTAGTCGTATGAATGTTGGTGAATGAGCTTGCAAAAGGGTCCCTCTCGTGCTAGATGCTGCATATGCTTGTTTTGATTGGCCAATACACCCCTCGCTTCTCGACCTTAGCTGCCCGGCTTTCAATTCTCCCACTCCAGATAAAATCCCTTCCTCTGCTCACCTTTCCAAAACCTTCTCCCCTCTTCATACTCTCTACCTCATCTCAAACCACTTCCTCCATACCTTCACTTTGAGAATATCCTCAAGTGATTGCCAATTCTTGATCTGTCTTTCTTTTTCTGAACAGACAGCGTTCTTTCTTCCGACTACACCGGATTGAAGATCTCATAACTCAACTTTTTTTCTACATATACACATTCACATCCAACCGTCAAGATGGTTCAATCGTAAGTTACTGCAATCTCTCCATGATCCTCTTGAAGCTTGAAGCTCTCAAATCCTCATCTGCGATACTTGATATTCGGGAATTTCATTTTCATGCTCGTATCGCTGGGAATTACCTCAGCACCCCACAGCATGACATGATGCTGACAGCTCTACCCATAGATCCGTTCTCGGTTTCCCACGTATGGGTGTCAACCGTGACTTGAAGAAGGCAACTGAGGCATACTGGGGTGGAAAGCTCAGCCAGGCAGATCTCCTTGCTGAGGCCAAGAGACTCCGTCTTGCTCACTGGAAGATCCAGAAGGATGCCGGTGTTGATATCATCCCATCCAACGACTTTGCTCTTTACGACCAGGTCCTTGCTCAGATCCAGGACTTCGGTGTAAGTACTTTAAATTTTCAATGCTCTAATAGCAATTGCTAATGATCTTGCAGGCCGTCCCAGAGAGATACACCAAGCACAACTTGAACCCAGTCGATGAGTACTTCGCTATGGGTCGTGGTCACCAGAAGGAGGGTGTTGATGTTCCATCCTTGGAGATGGTTAAGTGGTTCGACTCTAACTACCACTACGTCAAGCCAACCCTTCAGGACAACCAGACCTTCAAGTTGGTTTCCAAGCCAAAGGCCGTTAACGAGTTCCTCGAGGCCAAGGAGGCTGGTATTGCTACCCGCCCAGTCTTGGTCGGTCCAGTCTCTTTCCTCCACCTCGGTAAGCCAGACCGTGGCCAGACCGTTGACCCAATCACCCTCCTCGACAACCTCCTCCCAGTCTACATCGAGCTTTTGACCCAGCTCAAGGCTGCCGGTGCCGAGACTGTCCAGATCGACGAGCCAACCCTCGTCTTCGATCTCCCAGCCAAGACCAAGGCTGCTTTCAAGCCAACCTACGAGAAGCTTGCTGCTCTCGGTGACAAGATCCCAAAGATCGTTCTTGCTACCTACTTCGGTGACATCGTCCACAACATCGATGCCCTCCCAACTGACATCTACGCTGTTCACGTTGACTTGGTCCGTAACCCAGAGCAGCTCGAGACTGTCATCTCCGCTCTCGGCCCAAAGACCATCCTCTCCGCTGGTGTTGTTGATGGACGTAACATCTGGAAGACCAACTTCAAGCGTGCTATTGAGACCGTTGAGACCGCCGTCCAGAAGCTCGGCAAGGACCGTGTCATCGTTGCCACTTCCTCCTCCCTTCTCCACACCCCACACACCCTTGCTTCCGAGAAGAAGCTTGACCCAGAGATTGCCGATTGGTTCTCTTTCGCCTCCGAGAAGACCGTTGAGGTCGCTATCATTGCTAAGGCCGTCACTGAGGGCCCAGCTTCCGTCCGTGAGCAGCTCGAGGCCAACGCCAAGTCCATCCAGGCTCGTGCTTCCTCCAAGCGCACCAACGACCCTAAGGTCAAGGACCGTCAGGCCAAGATCACCCCAGACTTCTACAACCGCAAGTCTGAGTTCCCAGAGCGTATCTCCCAGCAACAGAAGGCACTCGGTCTTCCTCTTTTCCCAACCACCACCATTGGTTCTTTCCCACAGACCAAGGAGATCCGTATCCAGCGTAACAAGTTCACCAAGGGTGAGATCACCGCTGAGGAGTACGAGAAGTTCATTGAGAAGGAGATCCAAGAGGTTGTTAAGGTCCAGGAGGAGCTTGACCTCGATGTCTACGTTCACGGTGAGCCAGAGCGTAACGACATGGTTCAATACTTCGGTGAGCGTCTTGATGGTTACGCTTTCACCACCCACGCCTGGGTCCAGTCTTACGGTTCCCGCTGCGTTCGTCCACCAATCATTGTTGGTGACATCTCCCGCCCAGCACCAATGACTGTTAAGGAGTCCAAGTACGCTGTCTCTATCTCCAAGAAGCCAATGAAGGGCATGTTGACTGGTCCAATCACCTGTCTCCGCTGGTCCTTCCCACGTGACGATGTTCACCAGTCCGTCCAGGCTGAGCAGCTCGCTCTTGCTCTCCGTGACGAGGTCGTTGACCTTGAGGCTGCCGGTGTCTACGTCATCCAGGTCGATGAGCCAGCTCTCCGTGAGGGTCTTCCTCTTCGCTCCGGTAAGGAGCGTGAGGCTTACCTCTCCTGGGCTGTCAAGTCTTTCCGTCTCTCCGTTGCCGGTGTCCAGGACTCTACCCAGATCCACTCCCACTTCTGTTACTCTGAGTTCCAGGACTTCTTCCACGCCATCGCTGCTCTTGACGCCGATGTCCTCTCCATTGAGAACTCCAAGTCTGATGCCAAGCTCCTCAAGGTCTTCGTCGACGAGGCTTACCCACGTCACATTGGTCCAGGTGTCTACGACATCCACTCTCCACGTGTTCCATCCGAGCAGGAGATCAAGGACCGCATCGAGGAGATGCTTCAGTTCCTCAAGCCAGAGCAGCTCTGGATTGACCCAGACTGTGGCTTGAAGACTCGCCAGTGGGCCGAGACCAAGGCTGCCTTGACCAACATGGTCAACGCTGCCAAATTCTTCCGTGCGAAGTACGCTAAGGCTTAAATGTCTATTTTTCACTTATTTTATGATTGTGTAAGGGGTTAGCGAATGATTTTTTTTTAACGAAAAGGGTTTTGTCTGTAAAGTGCTTATAGGCAGAGGGAACGATCTCAACATCGGCGTTCTTGGCCTGGGGGCATAACAGAAAAGCGTGTCATTTGCTTGTTCAACAGCATACGGTGGACAGATGAACCCATCAACCGGGCATCTACTTGGGAAATCTACCTTGGGCGTTCTATTGGTTTTTGAAACTTCTTTACAACGCAGGGCTACTATGCTCTCATGTAATCTTTAAAATTAGAAATATAACCCATTTCAACCGGGAATCACATCGTTCCATCTTGCTTGCATCTGAAATGACTCAAAAAAGACCCATTCTTCAATCTGATTAACTATGTGTTGATTTTGCCAAGAGATTGAAGAATATTGATTGTAGAGAATAAATGATCGTGTAGTACCTTAAATCAGACCTTTCATCGCGGGGTGCGAGGATCTACATTTTGGGTTGTTCTGGTGTTACAAGCCCATAGCGGTGGCGCTTGGGGGAGATGATGCTTTACAAATAACCTACCTCATTTCCGTACCATGGCGGCGTTCGTTTCGATTTCCGAAGCATATGGCTTGGAGCGTGGCTTACAGCCAAACTGGTTATCCATCATGAGTTTCCACTTGACCCCATACTTTCCCACTCAACTTAATTGTAATACCCGTCATCGTCTTCTCCTTGATCTCGTACATGCATGTATGAAGGGATGGATGGATGTATGTACATCCGCTACAAAGCGCGCGTGTGGAACATCTCTCACGGAAAAATTTACAGGGCGCCCCCAAGCATCCATGGGCCGAAATGAAAGTGAAAAGGCCGACGGCTCGCACACACATATTGTTGGTGAAAAAAAGCCTTCATTCAAGGTCCGCCAATCCGAATTGTCTTCGCTGTCTGATCAGCGACAGGGTCTTGAGCTCAGTGGCCGCTTGCTATTGCTATGTTTGTAGGCGGTGGTCGTCTGCGAAGGTGTGGATGCGGTCGCCTACGCTCGTCCAGATGAGCGCGAAACATGGGCTATTGTGTGAACAGAGACATTGATCTTGATTCCACTATGCATTAGAAGACTGAGGATCGGCAATGGAGGGTTGAGCCGCCGGAGAAGAGGATTGATGTGCTAATGTGCTATTCTCTGTACTAATGTGCCATGTGCCGGCGACGTGTTCGTACTTTCATGAGATTTCAACTTACCTAGGCTATATTTCGAAGATGATAATGGAGTGATTACGTTTTGTATGCTGACTTTCCATAGATTGCGATGGCATAGCATAGCATGAAAGATAGAAGTCCTGGTGGTGGGGGTGGATTCTCCCATCGTAATCTCCAGCATTTCTATGCTGCCCATGTTGTGCTCATGCCCCGCGACCTCCCGAGCAGGTGGGCATGGAAAGAAGCATCTCCAAATACGGCCGCCGCAATATATCGACGCTCCTGGGAATTCATGTTTAATATCTTTAATATGCGTTGTGATGAAACGGACTACAGGAAGCTCGACCTTAACGAGAACGAGAACCACTCCGCATCTCGTATTGCTCTGACTCAGCATGTATCTTGCACTGTGGAAGAATATCCCCCATAGTAAGCAATATGTACAGCAAATCTCCCCTATGAGCGAAGGATGCTCTCCCTCGTCTGTTGCCGAACTCCAAAGTCCCATCCAGCACCTTCTGCTGGCGCTTGCCGTTGACTTTTGGTGGTGAGCCGAACAGGGCCCCTGCCAGCACCGGGGGAGGATTGAGATGGGGTCTTGACGAGAGGCAAACAGGGTGGAGTGTCAGTGTTTTCTCATCATGAACTTTTTTTTTTCACCGTGCATTTGGCGAACTGCCCTCTTTCTGAAACGAATCTAGACATGGCCCCAATGTATTGTGTCTCCTGCAAACACCTCGAAATCGATTCTCTCGGTCTGGCCAACCTTTTTTTTGCAATCCATCTCCACAGTTGGAATCCCCATCTTCAGTGAACCTTCTACGTTTCTTGCCCTATGTGTCTATGTCGTCCAGTATTTTCCCTGCTTGCCCAGAGATGACAGGCCCTTCTTAGACGACCTCACTATATGCTTCCTTCATTCCTCCCCCTCTATGATTTTATTATATTGCTGTTGCACAGCGCCGGTTCACGCCCGTGCCGTCGACATTCCCCCTGGGAAATTTAAGCTTTAATCTTGTTTGCCGTCAATATCTGTCATGTTCATCTTGCAAAGCTGGGATTCCAGGAGCCTTCTTCATGCGCGCGACTTGATGGAAGATTCTTGTTGGTGCCATGCTGGACATGTACACAGTAGACGCCGAATGGGAACCCACATGGACCTACACAAAAGATTGGGGCCCAGTTGGAAAAGGGCTGAGAGGAGCAGGGAGGGAGAGAGGGGTGTTTTGGTTGGAAGGGCAATGATGAAAGGGCAGCGCACACGCACACAGCATAACAGCATAGAGTAAGTATGTACACGCAGGATGTATGTATAATTTCGTTGGTTGTAGAGGACGTCCCTCATTGGATCATTGATTCAGGGGACGCCCGCTCGAATAACCGCTTTGGTGTTATTTGGGGATGTTGATGACATTTTTGGCCTTTTTGTTGCCGCAGTGGTACAGCGGCAGAGTGACGCTTCCGCTTCCACGAAATGAAAAGGAAAGCAAAAAGTAAAGTTTGTGATGATTTGCACACTATCAACCCACCAACCCTTTGACGCTCCCCCTCGCGCGCGCTCGCACGAAATGGAATCTTGAACAACGTCAAATCGAACCACTTAACATTGCTCTTTTACTGTGTACTCACTCGCTGTCTTAACTCTGCTCTATTCTATCTTGTCTGTCGTTCGCATCGGTAAGGATCTGGTCCACCCCACCCAGGAGAGTGTATCGGCGCGTCCCAAATTTCCGAGAAGGCAGCTTGGCTCCTCCAGACTTCTCCCTGACAAGGATGGCAGGGCAATCATGCGATGGGTGAAGTGCGTAAGGCAAGCTTTGGAAGAGACATCATTGCCCTTCGCAGTATAGTTTGGTATGGAAAAGACGATGCCGAGCAATGGTAGGGTCAACTACAGAACCCGCGGTTCACTCGCCTAGAAAAGTATGTTGTCCTGAGCCCATGGCGGTGGCTGACGCGACATATTGTATCGACACTGATACAAGGACCTCATCTCATCTCATCTCATCTCCTACTCTGGTGTTCCATACTTTCATTGTTGATGATGACGACGATGACGATGACGGTGACAATGTTTTGCAATGCTTTGCAGTGATTCTTTTCGGTATATGCATTCCCCTCTATTCTTTCGGTGTGTGGTAAAGTGATATTTTGCAACTCAACTCATGCACCTTTGACTGGCCATTGCTTGGATGATGAGCGGCAATGCACTGTAGAGCGATGTGTACATACATGAAAGCATAGTCTTTGCTGGAACAGCTCGTGTTGTTCGTATGTGCTGCTGTGCTACGTGCAATACATAGAGTGGCCCATCTCGTACTATGTACCAACATTTAATTTGCATGCTGCAGACCATGAACAATGGCCTATCAACTATGCAGATGCTCGCCCATTGACAAGAGGAAGGAATACATACGGAATAAAGTGTAATTATACTATCTTTTATTGTCTGTACTGTAATTATGTATGCGTATGTACATGGCGTTGCGCTATATTTTCGGAACGGACAGCTTCCCAAGGCGTTATGGGAGGCCGATGGTCGTCGTTGTCTGCTCACTTTCGCTGCTTCTACGCCTCTTCCGACTCCAGCTGCTCCCACTCCTCCCACGCACCCATGATCATCGGTGCAATGCTACTGGTGCAGGCGATTCAGGAACAGACAGATGCACAGGTCGGCCACTGGGGGGTTTACTGGATGGTTGGGTCAAGTCCCCAGTGCCTGGTGGGGACCCACGACTGGCATTGTGTACCTTGACCACTTGCTCCCTCCAATTATACTGCGCGGATGTGTCCCTGCTCCGGTGGTTGATGTGGTCGTGCATCTCCTCGTCGCATTGTGAAGCTTTCTCGAGCGCCTCTTGCGCAGGATGTACCTGTTCTAGCCCCATGGCCAGGTTGAGAGGCTTTGAGAAATAGGGAGAACTGGACATGATTGGGAGAGAAGATGGGGGAAACAGCCTCAAAAAGGCACCCAGCATCATTTCAACCCCCTTCTGCAGAAGTAGCGGGCAGTTAGTGGACACCGCAGCCAGACGACGACCCCCTAATCTAAACAGATTGGCAACAGATTGGCGTACTCTGGCGTAGTCTGGCACACTGTGGCAGTCAATCTGCCACTAATATTGTGTGTCCTACGTACATATGGTGTACGTACTGTGGACATCCTGTGTACCTACTGCGCACCTACTGCGGTCGCCAAACAGCCACCCAAGCAACTGAGTGACAAAGAAACTCATGCACCACACAAACACTCATATGTACTGTGTATGTACATACAAACACAAACACGCCAATACCCACGCCCACGCCCATACCCACACTCACACCCACACCCACATCCACCGACAACGCTAGCACTATCACCACCTCCCTCCTCGAACGCTCGTCCTCCGACTATGTACATACATACATACTCTCTCGACTCATAAACTCAATCACCCAAAAACCACGCACCGCACCACGCACCACGCAATATACACTACTACTACTATGTACATACTACTACTCTTCACAGCATCCACTCCTCCTCACTACCCACCCATCCACTAACTGTATCCACTTCCACATAATTGTCTAATTCCACCCCGGCCCGCTCTCTCATCCTGTCCTGGCTTTCCCGGATGGCTTTACATGAATCTACATGGCTCTACATAGCTCTACATGGCTTGACCTGCCGTCCAACAGGGTTATTTTGGACGATGGCTCAGTAAGGCATTAGGCTCAGGTAGGTCAAGGTTGTCAAGTGTGAGATCAAACTCGTGTACCTGCAGGGACATGATGGTCGTTGATGGGCCCCCCCGGCACCCGCAGATTAGTCCACAGCCATGAAGAAGCAAGAGTTGAGTATTGAGCCTTGACCACCTCAATCATCTCGAATGCCTTTTCTTCACGCTTTCCCCCCGTCAGTTTGTTCTTCTCTTCTTCTTCTTCTCTTCCTTATCACCAAGAAACATTACAGTCTTTACAGTCGTCTTGCGTCGTCATTTTCTCATCACCAACCTCAGTCTTTCTTTAACCAAGAGTTAATCACGCGGAATCGACTTTCGCTCTCTTAAAAAACAAAACCAGCATCCAGACATCATATCATCAGGCATCGATTGCTAAGTCCGAATATCCTCATTTAGCAACTCTATCTGTATATCAAACTCGATCAACAAACCAAAAGTCAAAATGCAGTTCACTACTTTGTCCTTGGCACTCTTTGCCGCCGCTGCCTCCGCACAGCAACACTACCGTGCTCCTCAGCACTTCCACCACCAGCGCGCCATCAACGGTACCTCCGCCGCCGCTGCTGCTGCCGCTACTGGCGAGACTGAGCCATTGACCACCTTGACCGTTGAGGTCACCTCTCTCCGTACCGTCACCAGCTGCGCTGCCACCATCACCAACTGCCCAGCAGCGTACGTTTTTTGAATCCCGGGAGAAGAATTTGATATAGAGGAGAGAAAGAGAATTTTATACTGATATCTTACAGATCTGCTACTGAGGTTGGTGTTGTCACCGATACCATCACTGCCTACACCACCATTTGCCCAGTGACCGCCGCTGAGGCCGCTTCCTCTGCTCTTGCTGTCTCCTCTGCATCAGCTGTTTCCGCTGCTGCCACCTCCGCCTCAGCTGTTGCCGCTGTTGTCACCTCTGCTCCAGTTGCTGCCTCCACCATGACCTCCGTCAGCAACAGCACCCTCACCTACACCATTGGTACCGGTTCCTCCACCACCGTTATCACCACCACCGTCCTCCACACCTCCACCGCCACTGAGTACTATGTAAGTGAATCTGAAGATAGAGCCGCGCGTTTTTTTGAGGGGTTTTATTAACATATGATATTAGACCCAGTACGTCAGCGCCGCTTCCTCCACCGCCGGTGCCGCCAAGGTTATCACCACCACTGATGCCGCCGGTGACGAGATCACTACCACCATCTACGGTACCTCCACCTCCACCAAGTACGTCACTGTTCAGGCTGCCAGCTCTGGATCCGCTTCCTCTGTTGCCACCAACAACGCCGCCGTTGCTACTGGTGCCTCTGCCAGCGACAACTCCGCTGCCACTGGCTCTGCCGCCTCCTCCGGTGACTGCGCTGCTCCAGTGACTGTCACTGTTGCCCTTTCCACCGTCACTGTCGTAAGTTGAATCTGAAGCCCTTACAATATCCAAAACAAATCTAACAGCTAAACTAGTACGCCACTGGCGCTGCTACTACTGAGTCTGCTGCCACTGCTGTCGCCGCCGTCAGCTCTGCTGCTTCATCCGCCGCTGCTGTCACCTCTGCTGTCTCTGAGACCAGCATCGATGCCAACAAGGCCGTTTCCACCAGCACCAGCACCCTCTACCCATCCGCTCCATACAACAACGGCACCATTGCCTCTGCTACCAAGAGCAAGAGCAAGTGCGCCAGCACCGGTTTCCTTACCGTCAGCAAGCCACTCTCCACTGGCTACTAAGTGTATGATGTGGACGGAGAGATAGCAAGATAGACGCTATCTGCTCGAAGAAAATACTTTTACTTTGTTTACATTCTTGCATATGAAATGGACACTCCCAGAGAGAGGACCAGAATCTTTTTTGTGATTTTACAGCAGCAGTTAGAAACGGGGGGTTGGGAAAGAAGGAAACAGGCCATATAGATCAGGGCCCTTTATTTGGTAATTGGTTATTTGGCAACGGATAGCTTCGTCTACCATATTGTTCCGATCTTATACGAATTTCTTGGATTCTTCCTTTGCCTTCGTTCTCTTTTCAATTGTTCGCTGCTTTTTTGTGTTTTTATTGTTTGCCAGCGCTTGCATGAAACCATCAGGCATGGGAAATTCGGAGTTTGAAACAGGATCGAGGATGATCAAAGTATTTGGAGATGGGAGCAAATGCATCTTGGACAAGACGCTGTACTCAATATGACAATGACTATCTATTTACGACTCTTCCCCTTTTTGGATCTCTACTTCATTCACTCCTGATTCCCTGTCTCATGTGTTCCAATGCGAGAATATTTAAAGTCGGCTTATTCTCTTCTGTATATTATCGCATTTTTAGCTGCGAGAACGTACCTGCCTTTTATACTATTCTGACCACATTTGGTGTTCATGTAATACGAACCTGCGATTGAGAGTATGTATATATATTCGACGACCCCGCCGTTGTAGTTACCCCATATCAACACATAATGTGGAGTGTAGGAGGCCTTTGGAGTTAAAATGGTGATTTGGAGGGGAAAAGAAGGTTTGATATCCCATTCGCATTTCCTAACTCGTAGTCGTTCGCCAACCTGCTGACGTTCATCGTCGACTCCACAATTACCCACAAGGGTCCAACAATTCGATCCTTCGATGCCTTGTTTTAACTCTCCGCACAGAATTGACGTCACTTACTACCTACCATTCAATATATACTCATGAAAACAAGATGCTTAAAGGTGAGAAATAAAGAAGAAAAAAGTTCACAAAAGCCTTTTCACTCTTCTCAATAATTTCAACCTCATCCAGCACAGCTTCCTCACTCACGAAATCCCAAGCTCCCCGCCCGCCTCTCAATACTCATTCATTCAATTTATTACGCACGCACACTTCCAACCCACCCAGCCACCCAACCAAAATCGCCCATCATGCCCGACGGCTCCATGATCACGCGCCGCATCAAGGAATCGGTGACGGAGCAGGAAACACAGATGTGGCGCGCGCTCAAAGAAGCCGGCAAGGAAATCTTCCCCTACCTGGCCGAGTCGGGCGCCGTCATCATCCTGCACGACGGCACTATCCTCTCGGGCAAGAGCCTCAAGCAGCACTTCAAGTCTGAGGACTTCATGCCCTGGCTGTCGGTCGATATCCACGACATGAAGATCCTCGAGGTCGATTTGATGGCTGCTGTTGCTTTCTATGGTGTGCATGCTACGCGCTTGGAGGACGGTGAGGTCAAGGAATATGATTTGAGTGTTAGTAGTACTTGGAAACAACTTGCTTGTGCGGAGTGGAAGTTGTGTCAGCATTCGCATACGCTTTTGCAATGATTCGGCTGCTTCTTTCAACCATTGCTTCTTGCTTATTTTTTGCTTTTTGTTTGGTGGGAATGGCTTGAGGTGTGTTTACTGTGTTGCGTTGCTTATTCTTTCTTTTCTTCCCACCATGGCGAGAGTCTGGTGGTGATCGTCTCATGAAAAGCTTGAATTGAAACTGATTTTGACTTTCTCTAGGTATAGTTTCGACATGTCTCTGGTCATTGTCTCTGATTATTTTGACGACTTTTTTTTCTTGAATTTGCATTTGAATTTGCATTATGCTTTTTACGTCGGGTTTTTGGGCTTTTTCTTTTACCGTTTGGGTTTGCTTGGGGTTTTACCTGGGCACCGAAAGATTCTGTGTAGGTGCTTGGAGGTCTGTTGCGCTCGTTTCGACATTGAGGCTCTTTCGAAGATCGCACCCGGACTTGACTCTTAGAGGCTGCTCGGGGACGCGGAGGACTTTTGTCGCATGGCGGAACACGCTGTGTCAGATGGCGCTGGGCTGAAAGGCTGATAAGGACCCGAAGCACCAGAAGGGTATTTTTGGCGCAGCACCACCACTATTGTGGAAGGCGGTCGGTCGGGGAATGTATTGCACATGGAAGCGGATCTACGAAGCCATGCAGGAAATGGAATGCATGAATTACAGTACAGTAGTATTAAGGGTGTGTCTGTGTTATCATGATCATGATCATGAGAGATGACGAATGAAAGGGAGGCTGGGACTGTTTAATACCATTAATATCGAGAACTTGGGTTGTGTGTTATGTGAAATGAATTATCGTGATATTTCTTGTATTATTCTATGTTGTAGATGAGTATGCTGTCTATTGGTGTACTCCTTTCTTGATCTTCTTGATTGATCTTGGAGGTTCTCTCTGTCTGAGATTTATCAGCACAATGCTGACAATTGTTGGTGATGCACCATGATGAGATGAGGGTGACGATGATGCAGAATAATCAAAGAAGAGCCAATGGAATTGTGAGGAGGATGAGTGTTAGATAGTAGTGGTAGGTGGTAGTACGTAGTATATAATACTAGTATTATAAGTAGATAGTAGATACTACTTATTATGTATGTTCTACTATGTCCTATGTAGTCATGTAATGTTCATGTAATGTAATAAACTCCGGACTCACTCCTCACTCACTCCTCACTCCCCCCTCCTCATCCTACGCGATAAGCTTGGCTACTTGCGTAAGTTCTGCCATACTACATGTACTTGTTGTATGTCCTACTCCCTCCTAAGTACCTCCTCCTACACACCAAATATTGCACGGCCTATCGCCTATCGCCTTCTTCAGCCTTCTCTAACGTACCAAAATGTCTCCTACGCTCTCGGCATTAACAATCCTGATTTAGCGAATCCCATACCAAAGCACCACCACTAAACTTCCGCATTCCTATTCATCATACACAAACAACCAAATCCACATCCACAAGCACCGCGGAATGCCAGAGCACGACATCATGAATGCATGAACTCAACCCCAACCTCCTCCGCATATACATATACTCTCTCTCACGCTTCACTACAAACTAAAATACTCTTTCATACCTGCCCCGCATTTTATGATCTCATACGCAATAAATCAAATCCATC
The DNA here is from genome assembly GCA_024752465.1 of Allantophomopsis lycopodina. NCBI lineage: Eukaryota > Fungi > Ascomycota > Leotiomycetes > Phacidiales > Phacidiaceae > Allantophomopsis > Allantophomopsis lycopodina. Next base: position 1,272,773 of record CP103013.1, on the reverse strand, counting down.
CAACTATCCAGAATCATCTTCATCTTCGTCTTCATCATATTCGTCTTCTTCTACTTCTCGGATTTCGCAAGACTATCGCTCGTTATTTGATTTGACTGTCTTCTACCCCTCATCGGAGATCATATTCATTCCAGCTGTGAATTCTCCGGCCTTGGCACAGCAACGCCAGATCCGTCAAAGAAACTCGAGACATCCGAATCAATAGCACGGATAACACGACAACCGATATTGTCTCAAAATATATACGCACCATAACATCTACACATCTCACAACACTGCCCAATATGCGAAGTGCATCCGGCAGCTGGAGCGACTCCGAACGCCCAGTGAACATGATGGACAACGAAATGCCCTCGGACAATGACGATGTGATCCTCAACGACGTCGAGGATGAAAACCGCATCTGGACCCCTCCTCCACGTATCGCCGCACGCTTCTACAAACCCACAAACAACCGCCGAAAGACCTCCGCTGCATCCTCTCGTCGTAATTCGATTTCCTCCCTACACTCCCACCAGTCGCATGCCTCGAACCGCTCCTTTCATGGCGCTCCACAAAGTACCGTTGTTGCTCAACATCTGCGACGGGCCTCAATATTGGAAGATCGGAAGGCAAGGCTTGCGGATCGCGCCGCTCATGCCGAGAAAGTCCGTCTGAGGGCTGCCTTGGCGAAGGCTGCGCCGCGGAGTTCAAGTAACTCGGAGGAGAGAGCACTTGCTGCACAGCAGGCTCGCGAGAAAAATCTTGCGGAGATTGTGGCCAGCTGCGCTGAGGAGGTGAAGAGAGCGAAGGGCATTGCTGAGAGCATGAAGGAAAAGAGGGAGGCCGAGGGAAAGAAACTTCGAAGGGATATGGAGGAGAGACTTGCTGAGGCGGAGAGACGGAGGGTAGAAATGAGAAAACAGGCTCATGCGAAGAGAGGAAGATCAATCAGTGCGCCTCGGAAGAGCCTAAGTCCCATGCGAGAAATGGTCGAAGTCGAAGCCGAACCCGAAGTTGAAACCATCAGTCAGGAGGAGGCGGCTCGAAGGATACAGAGAAAATGGAGGTCACATAGACGCTATATATGTTTGAAGGAATTTTCTGAGCTGGGTCTTTCTATAGAGGGTGTACGAGATACTTCGTTTGAGGATGTGACCACATTGCTGGCAATGGAAAAGGTCTTACTTAGTACGGCTTCACTGTTGCAAATTTGTGGTCTCAAGGAGGGCGAGAGCGGTTCAGTCAATGAGATGACTGCGGTTCGCACATTCTTGAGTGCTTTCCTTGTTTTGGGACACCCAACTCAAGTATTGAGCACCAAGGGAGATAGCGGTGACCAGGAGCAGGTGGGGATCGCGCCAGGGATCCCAATTCCAAAGAATGATTTGGCTAATCCTCAAATACAGGATCTTGTTGCGAAGGCCCGAGATCTTTTGATATCCTTCGAGAATGTCCTTTCCCGGCTGACGAGCGTCAATCACTATACTCCTCCCCCAGTCCACCAAGCGGCTTTGTCTGATGCATACAAGAGCTACTTCAATGCATTTATTGCGTGGAAGGCGAGAGACTCAAGTACCATGGTGGATATGATGGTTGCCCAATTTGTGGAACTTGACGCTATTTGGCAGACAGTAAAAGACAGCACTGAAGAAGCTGTCGTGGGGACATACCGCGACGGTATTAGGGAAAACCAGATGAAACTCATGCTGAGAATCAAAAAGCTTGCTGGTCCGGTCCGTGGGAAACAATTAATTACCAACGCTATCCGAGAATCTCGCAGGTCTAAGGCTAAGAAGCCTGTTGGCGATGCAAAGCCACGAGTTGTCAATTCCGACGCTGCATCCCCAGCTCTCGGAAACATGGCAGCATCTGACAGTGCTGTAAAGGCTACATTCCAAACTCTCACACCACCAGCAACACCACGTCGTCATCCTAGTACGGATGCTGAAGCTCTGAGAAATGCTCGTTCCCTCCTTCCTGAAAATCGACAGGTAGTCCATGAACTTATGATCAACAAAGACTACCTCATTGAACTGGATGATTGTCTGCAGCAGAGGGGTGCTATCAACCGAGCTATCTTCGATGCTATGCGACGCGAAGTGGCTAGCGGCCACAGTGACCCGTGGGTCTTGGCCATGGCCGAGAATATCAAGGGCAAATTACAGCACTTGTTGAATCCTGGGAATTCGCTACATACACTGATTGGTGAAAATCTTGATATCGAACTCATTCAAAGACAACTTACTGCTGGAAGCTTTTCGTACGAGAAGTTCTTTAGCTTTATGGCTACCATCATCCCTCGCCTTTGTGCTCCGGTACGAGATACTTCAGTGAAGCAACTTGTTGAGCATCTGTCGAGCAACGATGATGTCGTTGATCGATTAGAGTCTCTTATGCGCTTTATCGATATCATGCAACTTGACTATGCGAATTACATGCTCTCTCAAGGTGCTCCCGAAATCCTCAAGCACGCTGTCTCATATGAGCGCAAGCAGTTCTCTGAGAATCTCGAGCAAGGTCTCCATGGACTCGATACCACGGAACATTGGTGGCAAACGGCTCGTACAAAAGTCTTCGCAGAGGCAGCAAGGAGAGACCCCGAAAACGTGGGACTGGCAAAGCATAAACCCACCCCAGACAAGATCTATTTCCAGCTCCTCGTCGACCTCTTCACAGACGTAACTGGTATCTCACCTGACGAAATCCCCGAGACGCTCCGACTAGACAGCAAGCGAATTGTACGCATTCGTGGCGAGCTTCTTAACATCGTCACGACGGGTGCCATCCTCCTACAAAGCAAGAACATCCTCAAGCGTGACGTTCGCGCCCAGTGGAAGACCGAGGCGCCACGCATCATGTCTGTCCTCTGCGACGCCAAGTCTGTCGACCAAGCCACACAGGGCATCTGTGCGGCACTTGAGTCTAGCCGTGCCATGCCATCCATTACGCGTGCCAACATCCGCGATATCGTCCGCCGCATTGTTGAGCAGAGTCAGGCAGCTCACTCTAAGGGCATCACGGACCCGGTTATGCGCTTGCTTATGACGAGACTTAGAGGCCATATTATGGGCCGGCTTAGCGCCACTTCTGCGTCGGAGAAGGTTCGCCTGCAGAGTACGGCTTCTGAGGGTCTCGCAGGTCTCGGCCTGCCAGAGTTTGTGGGTGCTGTCGGAAAGATTGTTGAAGAGATTGGGCGGGTCGGGCTTTGTGACCGTGAGTCGCATGCACTTTGGTATGAGCAGATTAATGCAAAGGTGGAGGAGATGGCGTCTAAGGATGATTGATTGGTATAGGATAATATGGGGATAAGGATGGATGGGTTGGCTTGGTGTATTGGGGTTGAGGATTGGGTTTGTTGTGATTGATACCAGGAAGAGGCAACAGAGCGAGGGAGTTCTCTTTTCAAACTGGGTTGGCTCAGATTGAGTGGCGTTTTCGGTATGGTCATCATTTTGTTCCTGGCTTTATATATATAGCTGGGCTTGCGTTGGTTGGATCGGTATAGCCTGCTTTGGTTGTTTTGTTTGGGCCTGCTTGTTGGCCCCCTTAGCTGGCGTTTTGTTCTGCCTGAGCTTGATCTACTTGAAGAGTGATCAACTGGCTATAGCTTTTTTGAAGAGATATTTGCGGTATGCTGTTGCAAATGATAACACTTGTCTGTCCCAACTTCCTTGATTTTACGATTGTGATGTTATATTATGTTCGTAATAATATCGATCCTCCCTTTCACCTCCCAACTAATTTCGTCGCAAAAACATTAATTTATCCCATTCAAAATCCTATTGCTTCAATATTCCCATCCCCATCCTGTTAATCCTTTAATACACCTAATTCCATCCTGCACATCACGTGCCATACCCCTCGCTTCCAGGCACTCACTCCGGCACCCCAAACCACCCTAGCGCCCTCCCCACCCCACTTGAATCCAAGCCCCACCACACCAAAGCACCGCGAAGCACACCGCAATCAACCATCACTAAATACTCAAATATCCACCTCGACATCCATGTAAAGCGGCTCCTTTAGCTCAGTGGTAGAGCGGAAGATTGCAGATCTTCAGGTCAATCGTTCGAACCGGTTAGGGAGCTCTCTTTTTGCCCTTTTACATTTTTGTTCACTGGGTGCTGGCATGGATCTTGGGGTGTGTTATAGGATTGTGTTCTTTTTGGAGGGTGAGGGGCTGGGTAGTGAGGTTGTAGTGATTTAGGAGATGGGTTATGGATTGTTTGCTTTTTGCTTCTTGAGGGGTTGAGGATGAATTGAGGGGGGAATTGAGGATCTGACTGGAGACCGAAGGTGAGGAATGCTGTGTGAGCCTTGTGTGCTGCTTACGGTCTGGTGGGTCTTCTGCGTTCTTGAGGCTGCATTATATGCTGCGTATGGTCCTGGGTATGTAGGTGCATTGTACAACCAATGCAAATCTCAATAATTAATCTCTTTTGGTTGCGTCTTCCATACTGCTGTATTGCCTGTAGCTTACGTAGACTCATTTGCAGCAGATCTTTACACCGATAATAAAGGATTAATATAATTTAAATTTTTACCTGAGTAGATGGCGTCCAAAACCACTCAGTTTCTACATAATCTTCTTCCACTCCCGGAATCTACTCGCAATATTATCCCCCAAGACGTCAGGCTGTCGTTCACTCATAAAATCATCCGACTCTCTCCAACCCTGAATATCTAGCAAAGGAACCATCGAAGGTCTACCATGCGCACACTGAAAGGGAAACGCGCAATCCGCAAGCCTCGAGACCAGAGTCCGGCACTGCTCAGGCGTAAGATGGTCGTTGAACATGATAGCACTACGGCACGCCCTCGAATTCAACATTTCCATCAGCCCTTTCGGGCAATCGTGGATTTTTCTCAGCCAGCCATGCTTCTCAACCTCAACAGTATCCTGATTCATCTCATCATCGAAAGGATTTTTTGGGTGGGCTTCAAATCCACTGTCCTCTCGAGCCCAGACCTCTGATCTGACGAGTTCGATCAAGACCTTAGGATCAGCTCTACAGCGCTCGGTGATTCCACGTGGTAAGGCTCGGATAACAACCCTTGCTGTTGATTTTGAAGGTTCGGTGATAAACGGTAAGTCATATATAATACCCCAGTTGGCAAAATGCTGCGAATGCTTCTCTAATAGCTGTCTTTCTTTGGGAGATACTTCGAAGTTAATGAGTTTATCGAGGCGAATAGTCTGGATGCCCGACATACTTCTCGAGGTGGAGATTGGAAACTCTGAGGTATCGGAAGGTTCACAGAACTCGGACATCAGAGTCTCAATACGGCAGCGCTCATCGGCAGCATGCTGGTCGATAACAACGAGGAAATCGTTTATCTTCTTTTCCTGATTGTCCATAACAATAGGAGATGCCCAAGGAATTTTGGCTAAAATGAATTTCTTGTCAACTTGGGCAATGACTTCAGCCTGCTTGAGTCCAGACTTCGACAAGCGGCCTATGCCATTAGTTTCAAGTGATTGAAAAGCCTTGCCTATGTCAGATTGAGAGCAGTAATGGTTGTGATCATTGAGGAGATTGTGTGTTCCAAGACCTGCCTCAAGTTCCACGCGAGGTATGGGTGTTTCTGAGGGGTTGTAGATTGGGTTTTTCCAATTCTTCAGGAAATTACGCAGCCATCTAGGTCCTTCTGGATGGTCGTTACCTTCAGTTGGTTTGAATTTCTTCCTAAATGGCAGCTCGGTATTGAAGTCGTCAGCTAATGCCATTGACAACCTCTTCGAAGCTTTTTGTTCATTGATGATCATTCCGGTTCGACTGTTCACTCGATGTGATAGTTTAGTGAAGGGATCAGTCCAGTCTATTATATCGTCCTCCACATCAGCTGTATTACCTGTCGATCCCTGGGACCCAATGTTGCGTATTTGAGACTTCAACGATAGACTGGGCGATCGTTTAGGGTACTTCTCAACCTCTTCAAACGGTCGCCGAACTACTTTGCCGGATGTGTCAAGTATCTTTTGTTGCACGAATTGCTGGGGCGCAGAAGCTGGCCGCGGGACTGGGTCTTCCTGTAAATAGATCGGAGAAACAGTCGATGACTGTTCTAGTGTTATATTGTCAGATCTGTGACACCTTGATTCTGTAGTAGGTTGTGTGACACTTTTGGTCCTTGTCCAAGTTGAGAATGCTGTGCCAGAATTCTCTTGAGCCAAAGAACGAACTGTAGAGGATGAATTGATGTCAGAAGCTTTTGAATTATGTTTCCGCTCCTTCCTAGGCCAGAAATTGTATTGTTTAAGGAATCCGGTGATAGTGGCTACCATCAGATCACTGATGGTATCTAGAACACTGCTATGTTCGTCATTCAACAGCTCATTGACTTTTTGGGCTGCTATTTTTGAATCACAACATAATTCAATGTTGAGACAAAATCTAGGCCAACGGTCAATCCCCTTACCAGTACCCTTCAACTGTTTAGCAGTATATCCGTGGTGCTCTGTCTTTGGGTTCGCAGAAGTCATTAAGTCTTCATTTCCAAACGAAGAATTTGTGAATAATCGATTGATCTCCTCATACAATTCACCATATCCACAACTCGGAGGCAACGGCCGAATCCCAAGTGACAAGAATTGTATATGCTTGGCCGGTGCAGGGTCCGTAGATACCACACCTGTAATGCGAACCGTTGAAGTTGAAGCCAATATAGGCACCCATGAGGATCGAGTTTGTGCAGAGATGAGGGATGCCTGTGTCAGAATGTTACACACACTGTCTACTGTTGCTTTATGCCAAGTCGCTGTATTTGGCTCTCCCCGAATACGAAATCTCTGACCGTTTGTGGTGTCCCGAACAATAACACTAACTGGGCTGTTCCAGGCAAGCAGCAGAGAAATCACGCTCTTGATCAAAGCATCCCATTGCTTGGATATCCCTACAGTTGTGCCCATAATTCCTCGCTGCTTTACTCGAACTGGCATACTGCCAAACAGATTTCTCACTACGATACGAGTTCCATGATTGGATATCGTAATCTGGTGTTGTTCTATGCTTGGAGTCTGCCGTGTAATGACCTCCGACTTATATATATCGATAGTGTTATGAGAATGGTGTTTATGGTGATAGGAGGTGATCGTGACGATAGCCAGTGCCACCAGTGATGCGATAAATCGACCATGGGTGCCATGTGTTGAGGTCAAACTTTGGTGTTTTGAAGTATCTAGTCAATATTAGTAATTCATCATGTATGCAGCAGAGTCTTGAAACCTACGATAGAGTTTCCCCAGTCCACCACTCTCCGTAAATTCTACTGGCGGTATACCAACACCATCATCTTCAATCGTACATCCTCCCCGAACGAAATCAACTGTAATTTCCACCTTCTGCGCAGAAGCGTCAAGGGAGTTCTTAAGCAATTCCAGCACTACATCGTTGAGAGATGTAATTGTGATTGATGATCGGATCTGAGCGATGACTGCCGTAGGTAGAGGCAGGATCGAGGAAGCCATAGGGTATGAATTTTGGTCGTGAGCACAGATTCAGACATTCATGTTTTTGGCCACAACTTCAGAGCTCCTTCCGGCAATGTTGAATCAAATTGAGCCATAGCTACCTTAGACTTTCGTGATGCTCCTCCAGGCTAAATTAAGCACAGCAAAGAATGGGTATGATGCTGGCAAATTTGCTGTAGTCGGTGATGCTGCAAATTCAAGCAAGCAGACTGGGAACAAGCCACCAAATCGTTATCAGCTGCGCCGATAAAGGTTATGTAGCTGAGCATGTACCTTAGATGTTCGATGACCTAACCTCAAGGCTGAGATATTGGACCTTACTCTTTAGGCATAAATCCCAAATATGTTGGAGTCACGGGAGGATGAATGATCTATAAGTGGATTGATTAGTCATCGCTCATGCCGATCGACGTAGCCTTGTTCTAGCACCAGAGTGTTGACTTGGTATTGATTGGGTGTTTTGGTGGTGGTTGGTATCGCCGCCAAAAGCGTCCAGTACTAAGTGCGGCTAAAGCATCTCCAATGCCAACCATCACGGCCCTCTTACAACGAAAAGACCCTTTTGCGCCATTTCCTATAACACAATTATCACGGAAATTGGTGGTGATTACAATTCAAACTCTACGAGCTGAATTAAACAAACGGTTAGAAGTTCCCCCCTGACTACTTCTGGCCTCCGAACTGCCGTAAATCATCCATATACAATCAACGAACATCATGGCCACAATCGAGGCAGCACCGTCACATGGTAAGACCTCCCCAACTCTTGCATTACCTTTTTGTCTTGTATCTACTCTGGTGTCATTTTCACCTCCAGCCAAGCTGGCATTTGCATCCACTCACTACCTTCCAACCCCTGCGCTCTTCGACACCAACACTAACACCATGCCAGACCGATCGGGTGGACGACGTCGACCATTTTCCTCGTGGGTCAAGAAGCTCACAAACTTCAAAAGCTCTTCATCAGCAGATGCAGCGCATGCGAACGGTGGTAAGCGCAATGGACAACATCTTAAGGCACATACGAAGAAGGGCGGTGCTGCGAAGAACAATCCATACCCTGAATCCGGCGTCATCAATGGTGACTCGACCGCTCCTCAAACTCGATCTTACTCAACCGTTCCGACCGGACGCACCATGAGCACTACATCTGCTAGCCAGAGCCGACACTCATATACATCATCCTTGGAGGATGCCCAAGCTGCTAACGCACACAAGTCGGTGGCTCCAACAGTAAACACTGAGATGGACGCGGCTCATTCCGATGCCGCCCAGTCTCACGGGGCTTCGTCCGGCAATGGCACAACAGGCACTGTAGGTGGAGGATTGAGTTCTACGAAGGGAGCAGACAGTACCTTCTCATCCCCAGCTCCATCAGTCCGATCTCTCACTACTACTCTTACCACTATCCATTCGGCTGCTCCAGGTCAAACTACCAACGGTACTACTTTAACGTCGAACAATGGAAACACTAGCAATCCAAACGGACCAACTATTCAGTTCTCACACCAGTTTCCATCTTCTCCACCCACTGCAATCCCTGGCCACTTAGCACCTCAGGGAAGCGGAGGTCATCCCGCTACATATAATACCGCCACAGCCAATAACTTGCTAACGGATAACGCCTCAATCCTCACTCTTGCGTCGTCATCCAAGCGAAGAAGAAGAAGATCTATGGACACCGACGCATCTGTTCGAGCAATGGCTCCATCATCTTTGTTTGGTGGTAGTCGTGAGAGTTTGCCGTTAAGTGTTTTGAGTTCAAATGTGGACAATCCAAATGGTTCAACCCCATCCAATCTCCACCAAGTCCGCGGACCAGGTGGTGCAGCTGAAAGAGCCAGCATTTACTCTGCCACTGGTGTTGCTCCCGCATTGCCCAGTGATCGCAACAGCTATTATGCCGGAAAGCAAAGCATTGTAGGTGATGGAAGCAGCGTCAAGAGTGGACGTGTCGGTCATGGACGCAACGATAGCATGAGCGGCAGCATCGGTGGTCTAGGAAGCCCTCTTGCTAGTCCACGCGAGGGTAATGTTCCGGGCAAGTTGAGCCGCAGCAACTCAGCTTGGGGCGAATCTGGTGATGCGATAAACGAAGATGAGAATGTGAACGGTGAGAAGAAAGCTGAGGCTGAAGCCGCTGCCGAAGCAGAGGCCGATGCGGAGGCCAAGGCGATTGTTTGATCATGAACAGGAGACGTGGGTAAAGATTGATGACTGAATTGGCGTTGTGGCAGAATCCCTCTTGCATGCTATTTGGCGTGTTTTTGTTTTCCTTTTCTTGTTCATTTCAGGCGTTCCTGTCTCATTAGTAGACTTCGATGATACCCATTATGGATATGGTAATTACAATGAATTTGATTCGCGCTGCTACGTGTAAATTGTCACTTCGGATTGTGAACTCGTTGTTAATTAACTTTTATTCGGAGTTCCATGCCTCGGCAGTCCTGGTGGTGGTTGAAGCATCCAAGCTTTCTTGAGATCTACGCAATAAATTTGATATCGATAACGATCATGACGTCGGAAGCCTCGCTAACTACAAAATGTGAAGTCTCGTATTGATCATACGCAGCAGCATGGAACATGACTGAACGACTAGCGGATTGGCAATGAGAATGGATTTGATTCAAGATGCATGACGTCTAAGCTGGACTTGACTTTTGAAATGAAATCAAGCATACTCCTCAATCTTCCTTCCTTATAAAAGTCTGAGATTAGATCTAATTCATATCGAAGTCTGTATTGGTTTATGATTGCCGAACTAAATCCTCACGATTGAAATAGAACTTGTAGTATAGAAGTTCTCGCCTTGTTAATCTCTTGTTTCTGTTGTTTGATTTTCTCCGTCAGGGGTTGTGGAGGGGGGAGAGAGCTAGAAGGGGAAAATAAACGAGCTCAGGGAATTCGATGTCTCATGGGGGTTTTCAAGTAGTTGCGGAGAAACAAGAATATTAATGACTCAGTCTGTCACCACAAAAGGAGAGTCATTATACATATGTGATTACTTCTACTTGACTTGTTGTTATTCCCCCCATTACTCGTCTTTATACTTTCTTGGTGCACGAGAGAGAACAACACAAAGAATTCGCTTTGGTGCTCAGCCTTGAATAAATTCAAGTGAAGTGGCATTCGTCATATTCTAAGACTGCCGCGAAGCGCCAAGCCGCTAAGGATTCATTGACCAAGCGCCCATTTGGTGAGGACTCGTCAGCCGCATATCATACCTCTAAAGGCCATACAATAGCCAGGTAGGTACCTTATCTGATGTACAAGTACGTACATTATGTATGTACATTCGAAACATGAAAACTTCTGGCTGGCTTCGCTTCCCTCTGCCAACTTGTGTTTCGGTCTATCGGGGCTTATTCCCACCCGTTTGGTTGCCGGACATCTGTACTTCAAATATCCGATGTAATGCTGCTTTTTTATTCCTTTCTTACCTCAATCAATTGAATCTCACCCAACGTCGTCATAGGCCTAATAGAATAAGATAAAAGCTTTTCCAACAAACTACACAGAGTAGGTAGCTGGTGGCAGTGTTCATCTATGTAAATACCATGAGTAATGGTACAATTGGCACACGATCAGAGATTTGATAGGGTCCCAGGGATAGAGTAACCAACCCACCACCATCCAAGCAACAACAAATGCCAAGAACTACTTTTTCTCCCCTGTCTTGGAGAATCTGTCCAAGAAAGGTATTTTAATAGTAGCTCACCCATTCTGTATGGAGTCCATTAGTGTGGGGAGTACTGGGCTCTGAATAAAATATCTCCGATCACTACCCCATATGGTATCCATACGGTCTCCATACCGGCTCAATCAATACTTTGCGCAGCAGGACCATCCTTTCGAACGGAGAGGTCCCACCCCAACGTTCGCTCTGGTTGATTCCTATTCAGACGCGCGGTCTGTAAGTTTACATCAATTTATGGCACGCTGGCTACGGTATGGACAATCCGCAGTGACTTCTGCCTCGTCATCAACTCAAAAGCCTTCCATTGAACGTTCCATCAACCTCGAATCCACAATTTTCTGAGCTAAATCTTATCAACACTCTACATTTTGATTTTGACAGGCATGACAGGCATGCGAGCATCTTCCCACTCGAGGGGGAGTCTCAGTGTTAGCATGAGAGACTCAATTCAAAATGGGCACTGCACAGCTTGGGACAATCCCATCTTTGTCATATTGTGGGTGAGCATCTCCATTGTGTCTCTCCCATTCCCTTCTCCTTCTAGCCTGTCCCTTGATAGTCTCTCGTCTGTAATTTAGAGCAATGCTTAGTCGTTCTATGTTCTTGTATCTTTGTCCTTTTCAGTGTTCTCTCTTGTTTCTTTGCAGTCGCTCCCTTTTCCTACGAATCTGTTCACCATGAGACTTGCCGTTATCGCAACTCTTCCACTGCTGGCAAACTGCAAATCCTGGATTGGTTCATGGTATGACCTCGCGGTGCACGGTTCATATCCACATGTATCATACGAATCTTTCGACCTGGCGTCGCCGCAATTCGAGGTAGAGCAATGGAGTGATAGATGTAGCGACGAATATATCCTCATGGAACCGCGGGGGAAAGTGGTGGAAAGTCCAGGACCAATGATCACAGACGCCCAGGGTGGATTGATATGGATGGAGGACAGTTTTGGGGAGGTGATGGATTTGAAAGTGCAGAGATATCAAGGCGAGGACTATTTGACGTTCTGGTCTGGAATCGATGATAAAACACATGGACGGGGGAAATATTATATGGTGAGGAGCGACCCCCCTCACTCATATTACCGGAAACTCATACTACATAGCTTGATTCTTCCTACGAGGTTGTACACATAGTGGAAGCTGGCAATGGACTTGAAGGAGACCTTCACGAATTCTACATTACCGAACAGGGCACGGCGCTTATTACAATCTACGAAATCATAATGACAGATCTTTCTGCATTTGATAAAGGAAATGGCTATATTTATGACGGAATTTTCCAAGAACTCGACATCGCGACAGGCGAGGTCCTATTCGAGTGGCGCGCCTCAGAGCATTACAGCCCAGAAGATTCATTTTTTGATATGACAGGGGACATTGGGCTAACAGAGACGAGTGCCTGGGACTACTTCCATATCAACAGCATCAACAAGGATCCAGCGGGAAATTATTACATCTCGTCGAGATATCTGCATACTGTTACTTGCATTGACCCAATGGGAGACGTTGTATGGACTTTAGGAGGAAAACGAAATGATTTCCAAGATCTTTCGGACGGAAAAGCTACGGATTTCACCTGGCAACATCATGTGAATTGGCACACAAACAACACCATCACTATTTTTGACAATGGCTCAACAGATAAAGTTAAGACTGCAAAGCACAGCCGTGGTATGGCTGTTTCTCTTGATTTGGAAAATTGGACTGCCACTTTACTCGCGAGCTATGATGCGCCAGGGGGGTTCCTTTCGCAGTCCCAAGGTTCGGTACAAATCATGCCAGATTCAGGAAATGTTTTTGTTGGCTGGGGCCACACTCCTCAATGGACAGAATTTACCGCTGCAGGAGAAGTGTTATGTAGTATGCGATACGGCGCAGCTGCTTTATTAGAATGGGGATTAGTGAAGTCCTATCGCACATTCCGCGCATCCTGGGTTGGAAAACCAACTACTATCCCAAGCATCCAGATGAGCAACTCGAGGAGAAAAGTGTATGTGTCCTGGAACGGTGCTACAGAAGTTCATAAATGGACCCTTCAGAGTGCAGAATCCGTGCGCGAGGAGGAAGATATCGATGACGAGGCATTCAATGATATAGAGACTGTGCGACGGGAGACCTTTGAGACAAGTTTCGACCTTCCAAACAACGGTGGAGAATATGTGCGTGTCGTAGCACTGGATTTGCAGAACCGCATTTTGGGATCTACCATGGTTGTGGAGCGGAGAACGGGGAATATGATTGCTGAGGATGGAGAAGTCTTTGAGGCGCCAAAGGACGACTCGGAGTCCACAACAATATTCTTCTGCGGTTTCGGTATAATGACGGCCGCCATGTTCATGAGTCTTTTCTGGAAGAAAATCATGATACGAGCCTCTTCAATACAGAACTGGCGACGGGGCTTTGTTCGCCTGTCAAAAACACCAGAGGGCGAGGAGGAAAACTCATATAGATTATAGGTCATAGGAAGGCGTTTTGGGAACCAACATAGATATAATTAATACATTGCTCACGCAATTCAAACAAGATTATGTATAGCACACTCTGGTTGATATGAAGTATTAATTGTTCATATTTAGTTTCAGTTCTTGACGCTCGCAGAGCTGTCAGTAAAGAAAGATCTATATTACAATACGTGTATCCTAACTCCAGCCCCCCACCAAATTACAAACTCCGTCCAGTCATCGCTCATAAAATCATTTTCAAGCATACAACCATGTAGTCGGCCGGTCACCCCCCTCCCCTACTTGGAAAGAGCAGATGTAATAAAACCTTGATCAAACTTGCCTTCACTTACAATCGGCTCCTGGCTTTCTCTACTTCTCGAAGCATTTATACTTTCCAGCCACATCGTCCTTCCCCAACTACTGTCCCTATCTCTCTCCCTCTTCTCTTTCTCCGCACTATCTTTCTCCCTCTGCACCACACGATCCGAGCTCTCGCTAACCCCACTCTCCCCAGATAACGTCCCTCTTGCAACCCCATACCTCTCATTCTCGGCGATATATCTACCATCACCATCCAATACACTCCCGAGAGAATCAATTGTCAATGATCCCTCATCTTTCTTCTCCTCATTGAAGAAGCGGAATTGCTCGTAATTATTTTCGGTATACGCCTTGTTCTCGCGCGTATTGGCATTACTCTTGATCGCAGCCTCGACGTCGGTCGTCTTGCGTCTGGAATTGCTCGCCCGATTGCGACTTGATTTGCTACGTGACAGCACAGCATTAAATGGCGAGCGCGCACGTCGATACCATGAGGAGAATGATGATGGGTTCATCTCTGATGCGCCGGGTGCCGCTCGAGATACGAAGTATCGCGATAGCACAGGGAAAGAGGCACCGAGTGTGTACATGAAAATCTCTATGTCGTTGGTCATTACGAAGATGGTCTCCGTGTAGGTGAGGTCGTTATCTACAGATGAACGGTTGGCCCATACACCATAAAGGCCGACAGCACTGATATTTTGTTAGCTTTGGGGCTCCGTTGTCAAGAGTAGTTAGCTGCGGCGAGGGGTGGAGAGTAAAGGGGGTGCTTACCAAGAAATTGTGCCGAGTAAGTTTGCACCGAAGACCAAGAGGAGAACTCGACGTTCGTGGCGTTTGAGGTTTGTTTGGCGTAGGATTTCGAACGGGATGGCGATGATGGCAATGTCGATGGGGATGCTCAGTCCTACCCAGAGATAGCGTATCGGATCGAGAGGGAGGCACCATTGGTTAGGTATTTCATATATGAAGTTGGAAAGAAACGGCCGGCATTGGAAGACCCAGGTACATGACTCGGTTATTCCCAGCATCATGATGAAGACACAGAGGGCGTAGACACATCGTCGTAATTTTTGGAAGGCATATGGTACTGTCTTCATGTTAGGATAGTAAGTAAGGGGTCAAGTTTCACTGGTGGCTTACGGATTTCTATCAAGCAGAAACACACAGATACTTTGATCATGGAGGTAATCAAGTAATATCCAAACCATCCCCAACTAAACTGAAATTTTGTTAATTGGATAGCGGCTAGAGCAGACACTTGAAACTTACTATCCAATGTGGTTTGAGCCATGCGTTTGGTACATTCTGAACGTGCATTCCAGAGCCATAGTGAACAGTTCCAAGTTGGCACACGGTGTACGGAAAGACTAGTAGAACCTAGAATACATTAGAACTATGTTCAAGAAACAACAAAGTGTTGATCCTCTTACAGCAGCAGCCATCAACCATCGATCATCTTGACGGAACCTTCGCAACTTGGTATATCTATACCAAGTTCGAGCAATGATTATAATAACTATTCGCAGTGAGTATTAGCTCTGCGTATAGTAGTATCAAATGTATAAAATTTATGATAGCACCTGTTATGGATGAGAATTGAAGAGGCTGAAGGACTTACGAGTTAAGCCGTTGGCTATACATATCGTAGCAAGTTCCATATGGAAATGCCACCAAGGAATTGGAGCATTGGGATCGAAGCCAGCAACACCATTGTCATTGCCGGTAGTGATGGCGTTCTGGTCCGAACTGCTGTTGGTAGACATCTTGACTACCTCTCTTTAAAGCCAGCTTTAATAGTATATATGTGATATACCAATATATCGTATCAAGTGTCCAAACAGTAAGAGATCATTTATGCCATGAACATCACTGAGTATGTTCATTTGATATAAGTATTCCGAAGTTTGTGAACACTGCTAAGGAAGTGTTAGGTTTTGAAGCTGGTGAAACGGAGAATGATAAGAGATGCCTCTGCGGCGTGATGGGGCAGTGGATTCGACAGTAGATTAAAGTCAAGGTTACTTTGGGAGTGCTAACTTTACGGTTGTCTACCCAAAGAGAGAACCATGGCCGCCGGCACCCCACCTCCATGTGTACCCACCCATTTTTATAACCTTGTGCAACTACTATAGAATTGTCGTGCAGCTAATTGAATCAGAGCCCTGTCGAAAGACGGATGCGATATGTACAAGTAGTTTTATGTATGTACTTCTATTCGAATCAGTGTAACGACGATCGTGACATTGGGAGCGATATTCCCAGTGACTGATGTATAGTAAGTAAGCCTACAGATAACTTGAATCCGCCTAAGTACTGATAAGCTTTTTAGCTTTTCACCTCGGACTTTATTTTATCATTTACAATCTCAGTAGATTAGAAAGCTGTACGGAGTTTTCCCGGACTTTCTATACCTCTATTGAGTACAGTATCCCGAGTACCTCACGAGATTTATTTTAAACGCAAGCATCGGCAGTGGAATGATTTCCGGGCTTTTCCCACGGCAGACTCATAATTAAGGTAAGTTGCGTAGAGCATGAGACGCCTGCTGGTCTCTCATGACGGCAAACACCCATGTTGGCGTGTCATTCTACATCAACGAGAGCAGACACTGTGGACTAGGGACGGTGATGATTAAGCACGAATGGGTCTTTTAACACAGATAGGCAAAATGGAAAACGAAGAGTAAGGTCAGGGCCTCAGAGCTCGAAGATAAGAGTGCAGAATACCCCAGACTTATTGCACTTCCCTCTGGTTGTGAAATTTTGTTGAAGATGAGTACCTACCATTTTGGGATAATACCCCTGACATAGTTGTGGGACCCCTGGGTGGCTTATCGACGCGGAACACTAGGGTCTGTCTATTCAAACGTCAAGCGATGTCCATGCTTTCTTGCAACAACGGTATGAAAGTGCATACTCCTCAAAACAAGAAAACACCATAATAATATCAGAATTGCGCGCGTGCATTATTATTGGCGTTTCTGAGGCCTTCAGAACAGCCAGCCCGGTTGACCTCGGTCCTCCTGATGTTCCCTTTCCCATGTCGTTTCTGATCATCCATATTTCGTTTCTATGCCTTGTAAAGAAACGAGGCGGAGTCGCTTCCAAACCCAAAGGTATTGTCTGTACGTGTCTTGGATTTGTTACGCTCGTGCTTCCACGTGTGATAGCATCAGATCAAGTTGGCGTCATTGTCCTGGTATTTTAACCATATTTGGCTCTTGGACCACCAGCTGCCTCCGGATCTACCGGGAGGGGTATGGGACCTATTCACTATCTATATTAAACGTCTTATAAATTTCACATGTTGTCTATGGGTGAGCCGTGTTAGATCGCAATCAGATCGAGGATCTTCCGTCCTGAACGCTGCACCTTTATCGCATTTCATATCATAAAGTTGAGAGATCGAAGATTTCATTGTATACGGAAGCTTCTTAATAATGCGACCACTATAGCTGCAGTTCGTGCAGAAAAGTTAGTCCGACAAACCCAGCCTCGTGCGGTGCACTGCATCAATCCAGACGGCACGTAAGAGACTGCCTGATATGTATTAAAGTGCACGTTGAAGTGCTGTCGCATCCCGATGGTGTCCGTGCAGAACTGATACTTATTGTGGGGGATTGTGACTGTCGACCAGTTTCATTCTGCAAGATCCCTGCTGTCCTGCATACAGTCTTTTTGCAGCGGCCACGGAACATATCATATACTCTTGGATTTAACGGGTATTTCTCAAAGCCACAAGCCTGACCAGGAACAGATGGTTATATGTGGCGAATGGATAATGACATTCAAGAGCGTGGTGTGGTTGATCTTAAGCCATTCACACGCGGCCTCTCGCCAAATTTGGCAACTCTTGACCATTGATAACAAACGCAGATGCTACCGATAACCCTTGAATCACCTATAGGATTCTCAGCGGCTTGATAATTAGTCCGTTCTGTATTTGTCTCGAGGAAGCGAAGTTGGGATCCACAAGCACGTTGCGAGCTTTGTTGAAGTTTGGTCATGGTACAGATCGTGGTATTCGCCAATGTACAACATCTCTTGGCATTGTTGTACCGAAATCAATTCGAAATGCCGTGGAATTATCCTACATCTTCCAGTATTGATGATTTACCTGCATTGATTGGATCATTCTGAATTGACGGAACAATTCTCTGTTCCGAGTGCTTAATAGAATTGCTATAACACAACTTCGTCAGCTTGTACAGTAGGAAAGCGCCGTTTCGTGCCAAGCAACAACTCTTCAACTACATTATCATGATATAAGGTCTGATTGCTGAACCCAAAGCAAGCTTAAAACGCCACAAACTTCAAACCGTATCTCTTGAGCTGAAAGACATCTTGATTTCTTATACTGCACTGCATGATGGGATTATTTGTCTAAATAGGGCGTCACGGATTCCGTCATGGCGTACGGAGTACATGACCGTCATATTTCTCTTTGACAATTTTAATCCCACACCTGTCGACAACTGATATTCAGTCTCTTGCCAGCCATGTAGCCCTTCCACTTCTCATACATCCTCTTATCCTCCTCATCAGCCCCAGGCGTACCAACAGGCCACTGTGACATGAATTCAGGACAAGTACCTGCAATAGTTCTAGGCATAGCGTGCCATGCCCACCTAGTCTCACCATCCATATGAATGACATCGCCACTCTTGACCCGTATAGCGACTGTTTTCCCACCACCTTCAACCTCATTTTCTCCTCTGGCAACTACAAAAATCCCATCACAACCAAGACTAAAGCTTGCAAGCCCACGTTCGCATTGCTCACTTACGTCGCGATGTACGGGCATGTAGTCTTTGGGGGAGTACAGGAGTACAACTCCAGACTCGGCTTTGATGTGAGAGAAAAGCCCCGAGACCAATTTGGAAATATCGGATGGGAAAGAAGTCGGGCCATTTTTGGGGTACGAGCGTGTAGGCCAGTCATATTGCTCGCCTAGGGTCAGCCAACGGAGTTTCTTGGCCAGGAACTGTGCTGTGTTCAGGGGCTTGTGCTTTTCAGGATTTTTGGGTGTGAGAGATGTCCCTTTGGATGCCTGTGGAAAACTGAAAAATGACTTGTATTCGATGTCTTGCGCCTCCGTTTCTTCTTTGCCCTGCCGGGGAGGTGGGTAAGGAATGTGATAGTCTGGTTCTAGATTTATTTTGTGTTTTGAGTTGGCGAGGTCTCTGTGCATGATTTGAGATAGAAGAAGAACCTGCGTCTCCGGGGGTAAGATTCCGGGCACAATTTGGAGTCCTGTATCATTCTCAGTACTTTGCCAAATACTTGATCTTTAGCGCCATAACCCACCTGGAAATTCTTGATGCTCGTACACTGTAGCATCTTGAACAGCTGTTTTCAGAAAATCAGAGCTGCCATCTGTATTCATGGCATGATTTCTAAATGCAATACATGCATTCTCAATTTTCTCAGCCGGGACCTTGCCGACTGGGCGGAAAACTTTCTCTTGCTCAGCAGTGAGGCCACGACCAAAATCCACTACCTCCCGATCATTTTCCAGATCTGAGATCTTTACTTTGTTGTAATGCCAGTATGCTTCTTGTATATGCATAGGAGGGAGTGCGTGCGTGTCATGATGCGCATTTTGTTTCTGCCCAGCAAGTCAGCACAATTCAGATATAAAGCACGTGAGCACTCACTATGGTTTCCGACGAAAAGTTCATAGCTGCGCCTTGGAAAGCCCCATTCACTGCACTCACACGAAAGAGACGTGATGATAACCAGATATTGGGTCTCAGTACGGGCCGCAAGCACTTCATATGCTGGTTTCGATATCACGTGGTGGTATTGAAGTCAAAAAATTAGACATACTCCTGAGACTTTCTATCGTCGGATCTCATCTGATAAGATTATCAATGCGACTAGCGCCGCCAACCGAGACCTGGAACTATGCGCGACATGCATACAACGAATTTGACGACTAACAACTTAGGTACGAGTCAGAGGAGAGGCTCGAATTTGTGCGTAGACATTTTATGAATTTTGATAAATGAGTTATGGGAGAAATATATTTCATGCAAAAGTCACCTTCGATGTCTCTGTAATTTACTTACGGTATCGAAGTTGTACGGTAAGGTGTCTCAATAATGCCCTGACAATCTTTTATGTCCGACAATCTCTTCCCCCCGCTCTCACAATAATTATCTGCTTTATCTTATCTTTCTTCGGTCTCAATTACTTCGACAACAGCAACTCCTTGTATTTTCAAGTGATTTCGGCTTAACCTCATACCCGTCGTCACTATGGCACGTCTTCTTGCCATTGGGGGCGCTTTATTTGCTGTCCTCTTCGCTTGGGTCTACCAAGGTGTCAATCATCGTTTCAGCGTCCTTGGATTGACAAGATCTGCTTCTTTATTGACCAATATTCATGGTCATGAATTGCGTATCATTCCAGATACTGTTCAATGCGAGGATTTGCACGTACACATATCTTCTGGTCTTCTTTTCACTGCCTGTCAAGGCGAATCAGCCTCACGCTTCTCATACTTTCCTCCCGCGACCAATTGGAAGGATCCCCAAACCGCCAGCCAGAAACAAGGCTCTATTTACATTATCAATCCCAAGGTAATTCAAAAAGATTGAATTTCATCAGACTATACTAATGATGTAGGACTTTACTTCTAAGAGATTGACCTTGAAAGGCTTTGAAGGCTCTTTCACAACCCATGGAATTGACATTTGGTCTTCGGAAGAGGATCCAGAAACCGTTTTCATATATGCAGTTAACCATGTCCCAAATCTTGAATACTATCAAAAGCTAGCGGCTGGGACTCTGACCTCTCAAGACTATAAGACTAAATCTCAGATTGAGATATTTAAGCATACCATATCCTCTTCAGATGCAACCCATATCAAAACTATCGCTCACCCGCTGATCCGTACTCCAAACGACATTTTGGCCACCAGTGCAACCACCTTCTATGTCACCAACGATCACTATTATCGTGAAGGTGTAGCCCGTGGCTTTGAAGAATTCGGATTCCAAAAACTAGCAGCGTGGACCGACATAGTGCACGTCACATGGAAGCCTCTCGAGAAGGCAGTTCAGGGTGAGGAAGTCATCGTCGAGGTAGCTCATAAGGGTATTCACAACAACAATGGACTCGGTCGAGGCAAGAATGCCAATGAAATGCTTATTGTCAGTGCTGCTTCTGGAGTTCTGAGAATCGCAGAGCGTTGGAATGGTCAGATCCCTTTCACCATCCGAGACACAATTCAATTGGATACCACCATCGATAACCCATTCTACTTCCACGATATCTATGCCGGGACTGGCTATGATGCTAGCGGATATGTGCTTGCGGGCCTAGCACGCAATCATGAGCTGGCTGATACTCATTTGAAGCCTGATGCCATGGATCCTGTTATTGTTTGGCTCGTGCAGCCAGATCTAAAAGCTTCTGGTGGCTGGAAGAAAACAGCCATCTTTCAAGATGATGGAAAGATAATTCGTACTGCCAGTCAAGCTGTCATCATTCCAATAGATCCAAGTACGAACGGAGGGTTGAAGCAAGGTTGGTTGTTCGTGACGGGATTCTTATCCGGGTCCATGATTGCGACAAAGATTGATCTTTGAAGTTGTGCATATATCTTAATATATCATCTGTATGTTATATGTAGTATATATCGTTCATGCAATTTTACATGATTTATTTGGTATGATCATATGACTTTGTACAGGACTAATAACTTTTGGAGAAATTGTATTTTCCTTTCTTCCATGTAGATGTATAAAAAATACATAAAGTAATTAAGTATATACTCACTAAAAAAAAGTTAGTACTTGCTTTATTATTATGAGGCACAATAAATTCGTAAGGATCAAATTTCAGGATTTCCATTATCATAATCTGGAAACTGTATACTTCTGTGTACAAGTAGTTTGTTGTCTAGTTTCGACTACTACGTCAGTCACCATCCAGTTTTGATCCGGGCTTTCTGAGCAGACCATCTAAAAATCCAGGTAATTTACAGTTGCGAGAATTAACTGAGATTTGTAGCCAACTCGTTTTCTCTCTCACGGAACCGGGTGGATGAATGACATTCTCAGGGCCTTTTAGAATTCAATATTGCAAATGAACTTTTCATGTGCCGATATTGATAATGTGGACTTGTAATGCTGCATGTCTGAATTGAAGGCTGTCCAATAAAGAGCATTGAATTCTTGTTGACCGATTGTTTTCACGTGATAATTTTTAGCAGCAGGCGGAGTCGCCCGACAAAAAGTATTCATTCCGTAGCAACCGCTTTTGGTGTCAGGAATTGAATGACTTTGTCCCAGCAAAATGATCTTTGTATCAAATATCAAAAGTCGTATTTTACAAATATATGACCGCTGTAAGGGCAAAGGGACCAAATTGCAATTTGGTAAATTCATGAAATCTGTACGCAGTAAACCATTAGAATTCTACGAAGGACAATACAAAGCGCAATCTTCCATATGGAGCGGAGCGGAGCTGCACTCAGGGTCTACGACCCCGCCACTAGTGCTCGACATCGGCCGGCGGCGTTCTCAGCCAGTTACCTGTTGGAGAGTTGACGGGAACTTGGGTGGTAGGAGGGTGGAGATAAGACTATCCCAAGAAAGAAAATATACACTACGAGCTGCTTCACCTGCAGGATGTTTGTACATTTCATTTCTCTACTTCAAAATCATTGATCCCTTGACATCGTTAAGGTAAACTGTTTGCAAATTACCTTTAATACATCCAACTGCTCCGATCAATTCGGTCGGCGTTTGATAGATTGACAGTATCTCTGTCAGCATCTGACGAGATCATAAAGTGGTGAGCAGTTCAGTCTGGAAATACCAGTGGCAGATACGGTAGCAGTTTCACGGCCGTCAACTTTTCTTTTACGGCAACGAAGCTCTAAGGAAGCACTCGATCATCATGGCACCAAGTGCTGTGTCTCCAGAGCCAGCGGTGTCACATTCCGCGACTCATTCACTCTCCTCTATTACGACCGATTACGACGATACCCTACGATTTTACCTTAACGGCACGAAAGTCGTCCTTGATGAGATCGACCCCGAAATTACATTGTTGGAATACCTCAGAGGGATTGGGCTGACTGGTACCAAGCTCGGTTGTGCGGAAGGAGGCAAGTGGATTTCAAATACACCTATCTTCTTCACCTATAAAGTGGTCTTGATACTTTTGGAGGGGGCAAGATATGACCAATTACTAGTCCTCACTCCAAGTTTGCCATAATTTAAATTATGACTGCTAACATTCAATCTTTCAGGTTGCGGTGCCTGCACTGTTGTCGTCTCTCAGTATAACCCTACCACAAAGAAGGTCTTCCATGCTTCTGTCAACGCCTGTCTTGCTCCATTAGTAAGTGTGGACGGAAAGCATGTGATCACCGTTGAGGGTATTGGAAATGTTAATAAGCCGCATCCTATCCAAGAGAGAATTGCCATTGGCAATGGATCTCAATGTGGTTTCTGCACACCCGGCATTGTGATGTCGATGTATGCTCTGCTCAGGAACAACAGTAACCCCAGTGAACATGATGTAGAGGAAGCTTTTGATGGAAATCTTTGTCGATGCACAGGCTATCGACCGATTCTTGATGCCGCCCAAAGTTTCTCTAGCAATGCTGCGAAGTCATGCGGCATGTCTAAGGCGAATGGAGGCAAAGGCTGCTGCATGGACAAGGATGGTGGCGGCGGTGGGTGCGGCGGTGGCAAGAGTCTGGATGATGGACAACCGATCAAGAGGTTTACCCCACCGGGTTTCATCGAATACAACCCAGACACTGAGCTTATTTTCCCACCTGCATTGACGAAGCACGAGTTCAGACCATTGGCTTTTGGGAATAAGAAGAAGCGCTGGTACAGACCTACAACTCTTCAGCAATTGCTGGAGATCAAGAGTGTTTACCCATCAGCAAAGATCATTGGTGGTAGCACAGAGACCCAGATTGAAATAAAATTCAAGGCAATGCAGTACACAGTCTCTGTGTTCGTTGGGGATATTGCAGAACTTAGGGGATACAAATTTAACGAAGACTCGCTTGAGATTGGAGGCAACATGATTCTCACAGATTTGGAGAACATTTCAAAAGAAGCTGTCAAGCACTATGGTCCAGTCAAGGGCCAACCATTTGAGGCCATTCACAAGCAACTTATGTACTTTGCGGGACGTCAAATCCGAAACCAAGGAACAGTAAGTGCCTTCTCCACGTGCACCAAATCTTTTGCTAACAAATACTCCTAGCCTGCTGGTAACCTTGCCACTGCATCTCCTATTTCAGATCTCAATCCTGTTTTTGTTGCATCGAACACTGTCCTTGTTGCAAAGTCCCTTGACAAGGAGATTGAAATTCCTATGTCACAATTCTTCAAGGGTTACAGAACTACCGCCTTGCCACCTGATGCAGTCATTGCAAGCCTCAGAATTCCCGTCGCCAGCGAGAAAGGAGAATACATACGCGCTTACAAGCAATCCAAGCGCAAAGATGACGACATTGCAATTGTAAACGCTGCATTGCGGGTAGCCCTGGATGATTCACACGTTGTGAAGAGCGTAAGCTTGGTTTATGGAGGCATGGCCCCGACCACAACCTCGGCCAAAAATGCTGTCGAGTTCCTCCAGGGCAAGAATTGGACGGACCCGGAGACTCTCGAAGGGACTATGAATGCACTGGAGCAAGACTTTGATCTTCGTTTTGGCGTTCCAGGTGGCATGGCAACATATCGCAAGTCTTTGGCATTTGGTTTCTTCTACCGGTTTTACCATGATATCTTGTCAGAATTATCCAAGGCAGCTTCATTAGCTGAGAAGATGGCCGATGGTGTTAAGGCTGCTACTGAGAAGCTCACAAACCTGTCAATCAGCGAATCCGCGATTGATGCTGATGTGACTGCTGAAATCGAACGTATGATTTCGTTTGGTAAGGAGGACCATGAAGCTACAGCAGCTTATGAGAAGAATGTCCTTGGGAAGGCTGGTCCTCACGTTGCAGCGCTCAAGCAATCCACAGGTGAGGCTCAGTACACTGATGATATCCCGGTTCAGAAGAACGAGCTTTATGGTTGCCTTGTGCTGTCAACAAAACCTAGAGCAAAGATATTGTCCACCGATTTTACTGCTGCGCTTGCGATGCCTGGCGTGGTTGATTATGTTGATCATACCCACATGCCAAGTCCACAAGCCAACTACTGGGGAGCTCCAGTGGCAGATGAGCCATTCCTCGCCGTCAATGAGGTTTTCACTGCTGGTCAGCCGATCGCCATGATTCTTGCCACCAGTGCAAACAAAGCAACTGCTGCCATGAGAGCTGTCAAGATTGAATATGAAGAATTGCCAGCGATTTTCACAATTGAGGAGGCCATTGAGAAGGAAAGCTTCCTTGAGCACTTCCGTTATATCAATAAGGGTGATGTTGAAGGAGCCTTTGCAAAGGCCGATCATGTCTTCTCTGGAGTTACAAGAATAGGAGGACAGGAGCACTTTTACCTCGAGACCAACGCAGTTGTAGCTGTTCCAAAGCCTGAAGACGGCGAGATGGAGATCTTTGCCGGTACTCAAAACCCAACTGAGACACAGAGCTATGTAGCTCAAGTGTGTAATGTCGCTGCAAATAAGGTTGTCACTAGAGTGAAGCGTATTGGAGGCGGTTTTGGTGGCAAGGAGACACGTGCGATACAATTGTCATGTATTGCTGCTCTCGCTGCCCGCAAGACTAAACGACCAGTACGATGCATGCTAAACCGTGACGAAGATATGATCACATCAGGTCAACGTCATCCATTCCTTGCTCACTGGAAGGTTGCAGTCAACAAAGATGGAAAAATCCAGGCACTTGATGCTGATGTCTTCTGTAATGCTGGTTGGACTCAAGACTTGAGTGGTGCTGTTTGCGATCGAGCCCTTAGTCATATTGACGGTTGCTACTCCATTCCAAATGTCCATGTTCGTGGTCGTCTTGCGAAGACAAATACAATGTCAAACACTGCTTTCCGTGGCTTTGGAGGCCCTCAAGGTATCTTTATTGCAGAGTCCTACATGTCAGAAATTGCGGATCGTCTTGATATACCAGTGGAGAAGCTTCGCGAGATCAACTTCTATAAGGCAAACGAGCCAACTCATTTCAACCAACCTCTTCAAGACTGGCACGTTCCTCTTATGTATGAGCAAGTGCAAAACGAGTCGAACTACGCTGCAAGACGAGAGGCAGTCACCAAATTTAATGCCGAGCACAAATGGAAGAAGCGTGGTCTTGCTTTGATTCCTACTAAGTTTGGTATTTCATTTACTGCCCTCTTCCTGAACCAAGCTGGTGCTCTTGTCCACATCTATCATGATGGCTCAGTCTTGCTAGCGCATGGAGGCACTGAGATGGGGCAAGGTCTTCATACCAAGATGTCTATGATCGCAGCCGAGGCTCTTGGTATTCCTCTCAAGGATGTTTTTATTTCAGAGACTGCTACCAACACTGTCTCCAATACTTCATCCACCGCAGCATCTGCTTCATCTGATCTCAATGGATATGCAATTTTCAATGCTTGCAAGCAGATCAACGAGCGTCTCGCTCCATACCGAGAGAAATTCGGACCAGATGCACCAATGTCCAAATTAGCTAGCGCAGCTTACTTTGACCGTGTCAATCTTTCTGCCAATGGCTTCTACAAGACTCCAGATATCGGATACACTTGGGGACCTAATGAAGGACAGATGTTCTACTACTTCACCCAGGGAGTCTCAGCAGCCGAGGTTGAGATCGATACCCTCACCGGAGACTGGACCTGTTTACGTGCTGATGTCAAGATGGATGTTGGACAGTCGATCAACCCTTCCATTGATTATGGTCAAATTGAAGGTGCCTTTGTGCAAGGAATGGGTCTCTTCACTACCGAAGAATCCCTCTGGTTCCGCGGCGGTCCGATGGCTGGTCAGCTCGCCACACGTGGTCCGGGAGCTTACAAAATCCCTGGATTCCGTGATGTGCCACAGGAGTTCAATGTCAGCCTGCTCAAGGGCGTTACCTGGGAGAATCTCAGAACCATTGCAAGAAGTAGAGGTGTGGGCGAGCCTCCACTCTTCATGGGTAGCGTTGTATTCTTCGCTATCAGAGATGCCCTCAAGGCGGCTAGAAAGCAATATGGTGTGGAATGTGGTAAGGACGGCGAGGGCTTGCTTCGCTTGGAAAGTCCAGCAACTCCTGAGAGAATCAGAATTAGCTGTGCCGATCCAATTGTTAAGAGGGCCTTTGTAGAGCCAAGGGAGGGCGAGAAGAGTTTCTTTATCTCTATCTAAATAGTGCGAGTACTATAGTTATATTTTTATGATTAGGATTAGGATTGGACTTATTATACGAGTCACATGATACGGTATATATGAAATTGGACTTGAATACTTATTGTTACCTTGATGCTTCTAAGCCTGTTGTTGCGAGCATGCCTGTATAAAAGTACCTCTACAATCCCAAGATATGCTAGAAACCTGCCTTTGACTTAGGTAATTAATGCGCACAGCCTGCATTCTCAGCTCCTTTCAGACATATGCACGACATGCTTGCTCTCCGTTATAGTCTTCTCAGAAGAGGCTGTTTTATGTAGTCTTACTTAGATGATCTGGTGAAGTGTCCAGTCAAGTGCGACTATGTTCTTCACTTTCAAGTATGTGGGAAAAAAATGTGTGTAATATGTATTTGATAATGCTACAGCAACATGTTATTTAAGTATTTCAGATTGATTTCTAAAAATTTGGGACGTATGATAGTTGACTATTACTATTGAAGACCCTGGGCAGGACTGGGAAACCTATGAAGGAAAGGTAGGCCATCTGAAAATACCAGGATAATGCTTTGCAAAGCCAAAACATATACAAGTAAACTTGGTACATGATTTGAATGATATCGGCCTCTTGATATGGACCATGGCATCCACGCCAAAGGATAGAATGCCGCGGTGAGTAATCGGACGTTTTTTCTCCTTCCTCCAAAAATAGGCCTATACCATAGATTGAACCGATCCTCGAGGGAAAGGGAGTAAGGGCCAGAGTGTTTGGGAAGGTTGCAAGATATTCTGCTTGCTCCAGAGTTCATCACTAAACAACCAAGTTCGTCACATGTTCACAGTACCAAATCATGCGGGTCCATACACGTCGGCAGTAAGGTATCCTTCAGCTATGGGTATATGCTACACGATTGACCTGCGATCCTGCTTCCAATCGAAAATTTACTCATCATCCTCATCAGCCTCGTCGTTAACGACGTTGAAGAAGCGGAGCTGGTAGACACCCTTGGAGGTGGAGACGACACGGAGCCAGTCACGGAGCTGCTGCTTCTTCAAGAACTTCTTGGTGCTATTAAAACAATTAGCATCCAATCACACAGATGTCACCGCTCTCTCCAATGAAGGAGATCGGTAGGTGGGGGGTTTTTGCTGTGGGGGAACGTACAGGTACTTGAGGTAGCGACCAGAGAACTGGGTGTGGGCAATGACCTCGATCTTTCCGTCACCCTGCTGGGAGATCTGGACGATGTCACCGAGGTTACCGACACGGCCCTCGACCTTGATGCGGTCCTGGAGGAACTTCTCGAAGGCGGAGACATCGAAGATCTTGTCGGAGGCTGGCTGAGAAGCATCGATGATGAACTGCAAGAACAATCAGTTTTCCGCGCGCACAAATACACTCGCAACCCATTTTCCCATCTGGAAATCTGCGTGAGGGAGGACATTAGGAATACATACCTTCTTGGTAACCTTAGCCTGCTTGCCCTTTGGGCCGGTGGTCTTCTATTTCACATCTTAGCCTACTGTTTTCTCATGCAACGTCTCGTAAGAGATGATGCGAAACAGCAAAGCGATTCATGTACATACTGTTGCTGGTGCCATTGCTGATGAGTTGTTGTTGGTCGCAAAGAAGTGATATCCTACGCCGAAAGTCGAGATGGGTTGAAGATTCAAAAAGGGCTCGTCTCGCATATTTTGCGATTGTGGGTTCGCCAAGATTTTTCGGGCGGAAAGCTTAGTCATCAGGGCTGGTGAGCTTAGCTTAGTGGTTAGGTGTTTGTTGATGCCTTATAACTAGCAAGGCCGCAAAACAACAGTGGAAGAGCCAGAGGTTTCAAGAGACTAATAGAGACCACATCAATACAAGCAGAGAACATTCAACATTGTAGATAGACTTTATTGTGGTGATTTAGCAACTCTGAAGAGTAATACCAAATCAGGTATCATTGAATTTACACATACGCCTCCATACCCCACCTACATAACGCCTAGTAATGAAACATAATCCTCATCGTTCACAACCATCACACACTACAAAGACAAAATTATCTATCGCCTGCAGCCCCTGATGGGGCCTTCTCACCAGCGTCAGGATTCAGGTAATCGGCGTCTTCAGCACCCTCATACTCAGCAATGAGATCCGTAACGACTTCTCTCGACTCATCAAATTCATCTAGATTGTCTGAGAAAGGGGCGGTCTTCTTGTACGCTTCAATGAAAGCATTGCGCTTTCGCATACCATCATACTGTCGTACAATACGTTTAAAGAGCTATAAAATGTTAGCACATTAACCCCTGACGTTTGGGAATTGAACTTACAGTAGCAATACTAGTATGGTTCGCAAGCATCAATCCGCTAACTCTGTGATTCATCGGAATATAAGGACTCTTCTTTGTGAGCGCGACCTGGATACTGGCTGGACCCCATGGAATGAAAGTAGCCAGTCTCCTCTCTCTGATTCTCAACAAACTCTTATGCACATCAGTTGGATCAACCTCTCCCTGAATGACGTTAAGAATAGAGATGTAGCAGCTCTTCTTGCTGGGGTTTGTAGACACCATGCGGTTCTTGGGCTGGAGAAGGCGACGCATGACATCAAGAACTGTGGTCTTTCGCACAGTTTTGGCTTGTTCAACGGAATCGCCAGTGAATGGTGTGTAGGAAGTCATAAGGAAATGGCAGCGTGGTGTAGGGATCAGAGAAGCAACGATGCTAACGAGATCGTTATGCATGTAACCCGGGTAGCGTAAAGTCGTTGTACTGGCAGACATGACTGTTGACACAAGCTGATTCGTCTGTTGGAAGGATGGCTCCTGGACGTGAAGTCTGTCCGCTGCGATCCTTGATAATGCACCGTTGTCCAACACCACGACCGAGTCGGCGTTCTGCGTAAGCCTTCTCATTGACAGCAAACTGTTGTAAGGGTGTACAACAACGTCCCCAGAGTTTGTAGTATCGGGGAACACAGAGTAAGTCTGGATGAGTTTCTTCGGAAATCGATCATTCAGTCGCTCCAGTAGGAACGAACCCAAGCCGGAACCCGTACCTCCAGCAATCGAATGCAGCATCATGAAGCCCTCCAAAGAATCACTACCGTCCGCCTCTCGATCAATCATCTCCATAATATCCTCGTGCACCAGCTCTCCGGTCTGATAACCATCACCCCAGTTGTTCGCAGCACCAACACCATTTTTCCCAATGAAGAAGTTCTCCGGATTGTAGATATTCTTGTATGGGCCCTGTTGAATGCCATTGATGACCTAGTAACCTGTCAGCCACTCCCAAATGATCTCCATAAACTCAAAGTTCGATATTGAGTACATACACGAGGTTCGAGATCAATGAGGATAGCTCGTGGAATATATCTCGTATCGTCGGACTGATAGAAGAAAACATCCTTTCGATCACCTCCCTCAGTCGCAAAGTCTTCTAAGTTTCCATCTTGACTGATACCGTGCTCCTGGCAAAGCTGCTGCCAGAACTGACTTCCGACTGCACACAAGATGTTAGCATCTCTCTAGCTATACCAGCTGTCAGGCGTGTTAGGCACCGGGGAGTTCCGTTTCAACATACCACTGTTTCCACACTGGCCAGCCTGGATGGTAATTATTTCTCTGATGATACTCAGTATATGCTCCAAGCATTGAGGGTTGTGCGAGGACTTACCTGGGCATTTTGACGGTGGGCGTTGGCTGGTCCCTCGGTGGACGCGTTTGTACGCGCTGGATATTGTTTTGGTGATGGTACTTTGGTGGTGGGGCTCGGCCGCTCGTGACTTGGAGCTTCAGAGTACCAGAGCTTCAACTCTCTGCCGCCATGACGAATAAAGATTCAATATCGAATAACCAGGCCTAGAACATATTCCCTAGTATATGAAGCCTTGCGATATGGAACTTCGTATTTCGCATAGTTATGGCACTCGGTCTTATTTCTTGTTTTTGGCATAGCCAATTCCTCATCTCGTATCAACAATCGTATATCGTATAAAGTGGTTTGTCTATCCGGCTTCTTTGTAAGAAGCCCACTGCTCCATATCTAGGATTAGTAATAATGGCACGAGTAAAAGAGTTTCACTGGGCAACGAGCAACAGTGTCAAGAAGCCATTTCGTGCTATAGAACTTCCTGAGAGGTACCTTTCTCTTACTTGTCAAAGTTGTTTGTAGTACTTTAGGGGTCACTATTGAAAACATCACAATATTCCACTGTTTACATTAGTACGAACATTCCAATCATTGCCTGTATAATGACCATGTGTTGAAGTCACTTGATATTCATTGACATATCCACAATTCAAAAGTATTGGAGCGTTCGGAGTGATGGTCATACAACGACAAGGATAATGTCTGGTGGCACATAGAGGAAGTCTCCGAAACCTACTACGTACAACGTTGAGAAGGCTGCAAGCTCAACGGCGGTTAACTCCAGCGTTAATTCCACATCGCAATCAAGCATGCGGGAACTTCAATTGCAAAGGTATCACAACTTCAAAGGCACATATTTATAACAAAAAGAATGGACATTAGAGGAATTAGAGGAATTATTTGCATTCATTATTACGTTTCCTAAGCATCGCATGCCATCGTAACCCGACCACAAGTCCGTAGACAAGCTGGTCAACAAAAGAAAATGGAGCACCCTTCCCATGAACAAACATCAGAGAAATAAGATTGAAGAGCAACCACAACACCAAAAGCCAACTTTCTAGCCCGCAGGGTGAACAGCAGCAGAAAAACAGATTCGACCTTCCTTCACCGACAGAGTTGCATGATGCCAAGGCTGAGACACAAATGGCGCCTTTACCGAAGCACGGAGCAAACGTCGGAAGCCGGGAGTAAGCAATTCGACTGTGCGCAATGCAAGAAAATCGCCGGGACGTCATATGGCAAGAAAAAAAGACTCGGGTCGGCGGACTTCGCTCGAAATTATCGTGATGGTGACATGGCAAGGAAACTGAGTCGGGGTATCATGATTTATTGGTGTGGTGTATCACCGTACACCTAGTACTTCAAAATGATGTACAAAGCGTGAATGATACCTGATTATCATATTGTTAGCATGTTTGTTTCATTGTTATTGTGGGTACCGGCTTGTTCGGCTTACCTGGAATGTAACCAAGGATGGTCAAGAGGATGTTGATCAAGAGATCAGCACCGCAGCCACGCTCGAGGAAAACACCGACAGGTGGAAGGATGATGGCAAGAATGATCTTGCAGATATCGCTGTGAAATAGAATGTTAGTTATGCAGTTCCGAGCAGGAGTTGTGGGAGTGATTGAGTCGATCTCTGCAGCGTCGCAAGTGAGATGGTACGATGCAACAGCGGTCAAATTTCCAATGCGTTTCCGCGACGAAACTGAAGTGCATAATGGGTGATTGGGAGAGAGTGGAAGCTTACCTAGCGGTGAAAGGCATGTTGATTGATTTGTTTTTGGTTGATGTTGCTAAAGCAAGAAGTTGATATTTGAGTGATTGAGGAGGAGAAAGCTGGGTAAGATTCTGCTTGTTTATATAAGAGATGGAAGGGAAAGAAAGTCCAGTGTGCGGACAAGCAGCTTGTACTTATGCTTCTCGACTCTTACTGATCCAAACGTCAGAGCAATGCTACCCGTCAGCACTGCAAGGAAGCAGCAGCGTTAGCGCCGCCTGCGCACCCCAGCACTGGCCAAGCTTGCTACGTCACTTTGCTATGAGCTAAGGGAAAAAGGCAGCGCAAATGCAGCGCGACACACACGCAGAGCACGACCTCAACCACGAAACATGGAACTTGAACCAGCAGAGCACGGGAAATTAAGTACATCAGTCTGCATTACGACGGGGAATGATCTGCTGCTCTTCAGACGATCGAGACGATATGGGTAGAGGAGGGAATATCGTGACTGTGCTGGTACCTTATCGTCTCTGTCTCTGGAGTACGTACCTGACCCTACCTTACTTGCACGATCAGGAATTCTTGGAACAAACTATTCATGCTCTACCACCGACATACACTTGACACAAAGCACGTACAGTCCAGCACCACCCTACCAAGTTTTTCCTGCATTCCCATCCCTCACGACACCATCTACAAACAATGACGGCTTTCCATGATTCGTTGGCCACGCATCCGATGCTCACCTTAGCCCTGTACGCACATGTGGCGCAGACGGTACTTTACGGTGGCTGAGGATCATGGGAATCGGACATCGTTGCGGCGCAGTGTGGCGTGCTATTTCTTTTCGATGGATCATTTAGACATGACGGTTACTTTGTGACATTGGTTGAATCGTATACAAGCTCTGTTATTGCTTCAATCTAGATAGCGATTTCTATTGATAACTCAACCTCCATCCTCATACTTACATAATATGGCTCTTCGCGCCCGGAATTGCTCGGAAAGCAGTGCTGTTCTTGGCTCGGCGAGGTGCGCTGGACTCATGTGTGGCTAAGAACGCTCGCGCTGCACAAAGTGGGGAATCCGTGCTTCGGCTTCTACCGAGGGAAAAAGACCATCATGACGCTGATGTGAACCTTGGCAGCTCGGCCTTGTATCTAATCATTTTCGCAGAAACTGCCAAGACACAAACAAACCGTTTTCTCTTGGGTTGCGGAGGCTCAGATACATATTCGTGCCTGTCGACCCTGATCTTCGACAGGGCTGATGATTGTGGATTTTAATGAAGCCCGGATACGTTGCCGTATTGGCAGTGTAGCAGGTGGATGGATATGTTACTTAGTATGATGAGTAGCGAGTGTGGGCGCTTGGCTGCTTGAAATAGATATGTGTGAACTCACACAAAATGGCCATGGAGTACTACACAGTAAGTAGTATGGAATGCATTTGTACTACGTATAGCTTCCATGGGTATGCTTTGCGACGTGTCTTGGCCAGTCCTACTGTGTAAGACTATTCACGTAAACACGTTTGCCTTTGTGACGTCTTCGTTGTCTCTTAAGACATAGATAGCACTGTCAGATTCTCAGACCTCTTGCGGGATCGCGGCAGTTTTTTTTCTTTCTTTCTATCAACTTCACAGTCTTGTAAACATTCTGTTGAATAATAGTATGGTGGTATGTATTTATGTTTACAGAGATACGACCTTCCAGAATCCTTGGTACTGACTCTATTGGTGATCTCTGCCGCAACCTACATTTAAGCTTATTATTGGTACTGCGTTCTTAGAGGAGAGAAAATAATACTACTCTGCTTCCAACTTCTTCTAATATTGATGTCAATCAAAAGCCTCTCACCATACAGTGCATGAGATATCCACCGTCTATCGAAGTTATAAGCGTTATTTATGCTAGATTGACGTCTGCAACTAGATCCTCGCTTTAGCTTCGATATCGACATCAACATTTCACAGAGACTTGGCAGATTTGAAATATAATATTTTAATCACAGCATTGTAAGCTATGCAATCGTATATGCTCCACAATTCCTATTCAAGGCTATAAGCGCCTGTGTATAGAGTTCTTCGCTACGGCCCAGGTCATCAGCCTCACTCAAGCCATCAATTAGCCTTGACAAACGCTTTCCTAATTACCTCAGGGTCCTGAAACCCAAATTTCAAGGTTTAGCCGCATCTCTGGTTCATGTGGAGCCGGATCCATAGTTACATCATGTGGGGATTCTGACTTCTTCCATGCCTGCACTGGCGGGTAGAGCCACAGTGGATAATGAGCAAGTGCCTCGGTCAAGTATTCCCCGAAGTCGCTGGTTGCTGTGGCATGGTAGAGTAAAGTATAAAATTGTAATTTCCTAGCCATTAAAGGTCTTGAACAGGCTGTTTAATGCGTTGCATGATATATGACTCATGTGTTGATGAAGCAATCCAGCGCATGGGTAATTCGGTTGATAGGAATGATGGAGTATTTAAGTGAATATGAACTCCCCGAAAATATCCTCATTTAATATCTAAGTGATAATCGACTCAGAACACAGCCATCACCACTGGAATCGAGAGCTCTTTTCTTCTCAAAGTCCTGTTTGCATGGATTTAGAACGACGGATCTGTTGATCGAGCCAGACCCTTGATCATAACAGTAGCAGGCTCGATCATCCGTCCAGCACAACTGACACCTCGATCTTCCGAAAGGAAGATATCGAAGATAATGAACAGCTAGAACATGTGTCAACTATTCAATCAACTCAACGGCTCCTTCATCACGCCCAACAGGATGAAATGCAATTCAATAAAAAATCTCGCCGGCATAGACTGCAATTTCAAGAGCATGGCCCCTAGTATTCCAAAGGACAACATCAAACAATTCAGGAGATTCGAGTTATGCATCCAGAATATAACGACCATGTTGCCATGAGCGAGCACAGTCTCATCACGATAGCAGCCCAGTTGATGGTACAATCGAACCCATAGCGGCACATTTACTTTCTCTCGATGTTCCTGAGGAGCCGTAGCCGACGGTGCCCGGGAATCCCATGATTTCAGGAGATGACAACCCATATTTGAGATGTCTTCTACGAGCATGTCTTGGAGATATTCGGTTCAACGATGCCGATTTTAGTAATCGTGGAAACTTGCAAGGCGTCAGTTAGCCTGCTGGTGTAGGTGTATCCACTTCGCCGGGTACGGAGCTGCCTTGTGTTGTTTATCAAGCCGTGATTAACCTATATAGCTCATTCTGCTGGTCTTATTATTCAATTAAGCTATTGTAAAGGACATCCCATCGTTGTATATTTCCATGGTATATGAAGTGACGAGTTATATCTATCATTCTCTTGCTAATACATATTATATGGGCCATGCTATTGACTTGGGAGTTGACGGAACCAGAGGCTATAAAGTCACTGGAGAATTTGAAGAGAGAGAATAAGTAATTGATAAGATGATCAAGATTCATTGAACAATTCGAAGGTTTTGCAAAGTTCTTCAAGAGCAGTCAACAAATTATTAGTAGGCAGCACAGCAAAATGGATAAACCAGGGGCAGTAAATATATTGAGCCCAGCAAATTTATCATTATCATTATAATTATTATTTCATTTCATATCAAATGCGAGAATAGATAACATGAGAGCTTTCAGCAACACACTCTTAATGATAAACAACTATGAACAGTCCAAGAGTGACGTAGATATGAAAAGGAATAATACACCTACCCAGCAGCAATGTAGAAAACCCAGCGACGCTTGAAAGCAAAACAAAAATAATAAAATGAGTCATCATCGAAAAAGAAAAAAAACTAAACTCACAAATCACACAACTTCAAATCCGATCGTAGGAGAAAAAAATGACCCAAACGTCACGTCACACAAGGCCGCCGGCTAACCCGGAAAACCCACGGATTCGACGGCGGGAACACCAGCAGAATCCAGCGTACAGGGTAGAGTACACCGACATACCCGGACGGGCCGTTGGGAAGAGCGAGCGAGCGAGCGGGCGAGGCTTGCCGAAGCAAATCCATCTGGGAGGAGCGGGGGGGGGGGTAGCAAAGCAAAGCAAAGGGCAAGGAAAAAGACTGGAATAACAAGGAAGAGGTAAAAGCAAAAGCAAAAGCAAATATCTTCCGTGCTTATATTAGTCAGGGTCTTTTTTTGTTTTGTCTTTGGGCGGGTGTGCACGGGTGTGTGTGTGTGTGTGTGGGCAGCTGGGAGTCTGAGGAGGATTAAACAAAGTGTGGAGATGGAGGAGAGGGAGAGGGAGGCGGGTCGAGCGGGTGAGGTGCATGTCGTGGTGGAAGGTGATGCGTGCGTTTTGATTGTGTGCATGGTCGCATGGGTCAGTTAGTGAGTGTGAGTGTGAGTGTAAGTGTAAGTGAGTATCATGAGTGAGGGAAGAATGAGAGGAGGAGGATTCATGAATCGGGTTGTGAGGAGAGTGAGTGAGTGACTGGCCTTGGTCCAGTAATTGGGGTTTTAGGGGTTCGTCTGGTGGTTCTGAGGACGTGGTGGCCTTGTTGGTCGCAAGGCGGTAACAAGAGTAAATACATGTACATGTATTATGTATCACCATCCTCTACTACGTATATGTACAGAGTAAACACTCCACATACTGTGCACATACTGTGCACACGGCTGGGAAGGTTTTACATGACAGGGTCGTTGAGTCGCGCGACACGCTGGGTGGAAAGTGAAGCACCAAAAAGAGTGAAGGGAGGTCAAGTGAAGTGAGGCGCCTTGACTGGCTGCTTTACTAAGTAAGTTCTAAGAATAAACATGCCATGTCCAATATCTGGGAGGGATTTCATGAATGGGAAATGGGAAAAGTCATTCGTTGCATTTTGACTTCCGATTCTTCATCGTCTTTTACACTTTACGCTTTACACTTTTTGTTATTACTCTGCATCGAGCATGGATAGGCAAAGAGTTGCCTCGTCACCTCGTGAATGGAATAAATAGGTATCATGGCACAGTAAGTAGAGAGAGTACAAAGTACATCATCAAGTCTCACTCAGACAGAGTCAACCCCCTCTCTCTATCACGGAATTCACTGCCGAGATCGCCTCTATCCATCCTCTCTCTTATTATTCATCAATTCAAACTTTCCCTCACTCTTTTCTAGTTCTTTTCTTCCCTTGGATGAGATCATCCAACAAATCTTCGTAACATACTTACTTACCAGGTTCAATGAAAAAAAGTCAAATCGGAGAAATGACTTCTTTTGCGATGTGTTTTACGGAACTACCAAGTTATTGACCGACGGGCTCGACTATCGAACTTTGGTGGAGGCGTGCGCAGATGGCCCTAAGTCCGTAAGTGGTGATCTGCATGACTTATCATGATGGTCGGATCCTTTTGGGCATCTGCCGACAGGAACAACGTAGCACTCCGACAGCAAGTTCGACAACACAGAGGCGGACGAGAGGACGAGGGACTCAATCAATTAGGATGTGCTTATACGGATTGTAGGTGAGAGAGCATGGCGATGGGCATGCGCATCCAAATCATCTCCGTATTTCTACGCATGCGCCTTATCGTGTTGAGTTGGTTAGTGGATCGTCAAGTCATGGCTGGGCGCTACTGCCATACTGTTTAGGTGCCGGTTACATATCAAGTCGAGCGATGGACAATGTTCCCGAGGATTTGATGTTGAATATGGAGCAGAGAATCTCGCCATCGTCGGGCTTCGTGTTGCATGAAGATCGGTGTTGAGGCTGGCTGGAAATTGTAGACTGCGACTGGCCATGGGGAGAGTATTGATGTATCACCATACCCAATGTGTGAAAAGAGTGCGGTGAAGTAAGGTAAACTCCAGATACTTTTATTTTTTCGTAAGTTCACGATGATGTTGCGTAATGACCTGATTATTTAATATGGCACTCGGCTTGCATATATCACCTTTTATGATTTGGTGATTGATGAATCACCGGGAGTTTCTTGGGTCCTATTCGGGCGTTTGAGAACAAAGACAATCAATCTCATCTGAAGGGTCATAAGTACAGACCACCAGATGGGAACACTTGGACATTACCCCGTACTTCAAGATGTATCTATCAATTGGCATTGAGTTTGAAGTCGAGGATCATGAATCTTCAGATAGAGTACGTACTAAAAAATGAAGAATATTCAACCATCAACATTCAATGGCCAATGTCAATGTCCAATGTCGTATGTTCAATTCATTGTTGGTAAGCTTATAATACTAGAATCTTCTAGACTAGCGGTACGGACGATAAGATGTTGTGCTGTGGTGGCTGAGAACGGGAGTAACAGTTTGGCGGACGGACTTATTAAGCAGCTTTGCCTAGAGAAGGGAGTCTGGATGTAGTGAAAGCGTCTTTATTGACATTGTTCAATTAAGGGACCTGAGGTTAGTCATGCTGCATTAGATAGATAAGATACCTAGATAGGTATGTATGTGTAGATCAACAGAACTGCAAAATACACAGTATCGGCACAAGAAGGGACTTCGTACTTTTATAAGCCTTTACGATTCTTTTGTATTACTTTAGATTACTTTTAGATTAACTGAGCACGTATTGTTCGTATTATGGATGCACTTCTTCAAAGGCGTGTAGAGGCGCACCAGGCGCATGCTGTGTTACTCAGTCATGCCATTCAGCATAGGAGGCTTTTCCCTTCTAGACTTCTCCATCTTTGGGCACACACCAGGCGGTGCACATCACCAACCGCATTCACCAAATCATACATATGGCGATAGAAAAGAAGAGACAGGCACCACAGGTATGTATCTGTACATGCACGCTCCACAGAGCTACATATAGCTACATCTAGCCGCATAGATCCAACAATACGAGAGCTGTGTATAGGATTTGTACACATCTCCAGCCATCAAGGGCATCAAGACATACATACAGAACATACGTATATCCCCATGCATGCATGCCTCTCCCTATCTAATCTGCCTTGCTGTGTCGATGCAGGACTGCTGGCCACGAGGCCGTGCCCCAGGATCTGACGATGCTGCTGACCCAAGCTGCATAGCAGAAGCAAGAATAAGCATACGGGATTGAGGAACAATTGAACACTTGTATTGGAATCATCACAGCAATCAGCAAGCCATGCAGCGATGAAGGATAAAAGTGGCTTTTTTTTCTCTTTTTCAGAAAGAGAGGAAGATCTACAGAGTACGCTGTCTGTCTGGACTTCCTGGTCAGTCAGTATAGCGAAGGACAAATGAACGAGATAGAATCACTCGACCCCCGATATTGAATGAGTGATGAC
Source organism: Allantophomopsis lycopodina (assembly GCA_024752465.1). NCBI lineage: Eukaryota > Fungi > Ascomycota > Leotiomycetes > Phacidiales > Phacidiaceae > Allantophomopsis > Allantophomopsis lycopodina. Next base: position 1,232,969 of record CP103013.1, on the reverse strand, counting down.
TTTGATTCTGTGAAGAGAATGAAATCCTTCTCACTCATCTTCATCCCTTCATCCATCTTCCCTTTCCCTTTCTCTCTCCCTCTTGTTACCATCACATCACATCACATCACCATGGCCGTCACCATGGCCATCGCATTTACCATCCACAAATCCACACCTTTACCCACTCTGTCATTATTGAGTAATGATTGATTATTCATTACTCATTATTCATTATTCATTCTTTGTGTCTTTCGATTGTTTCCATACCCTTACCTCAACCTACGATACCATTAGGCTTGCGTGCATGCTTACAGAAGCAACGCCGAGACCCTTTGAAGTGTCTATCATTCCCGCCCTTTCCCCGTGCTGTGGCCGTAGTCTTAGCACAGTGTAGCACAGTGTAGCACATTGCCTAGGGAAGAATGACATGAGAGATGGTGGAGGAGAGCGGCAGTGGTCCACCAGTCCATGGGCAGACCCCTCGCGTGTTTGCCTCCTTCTCTCACCAGTTGAATAGAAGGAGAGGGAGAGGGAGAGGGAGAGGGGGGTCTGGGTGTCTGGGTGTCTGGGTGTCTGGGTGTTGGGGGGTCTAGGTAGTGGTGGACGGTGGGTGGTGGGTGCCGTATGGGCATGCGGCCATATGGAGTAGAGTAGGGACCATATACGCCATGCCCACTACCAATTAAGGTACCTGACCATCTAACCATCTAACCATCTAACCACCTAACCACCACCATATACATACCATGTATACGCATCGCATCGCAGCGCAGCGCCTTTACCTTTGCCTCTGCCTCTGCCTTGCCTCACCTTACCTTGCCTTACCTTGCTTTGCCTTGCCCTGCTCTCCTGCGTACATAAGTAATGTACCATCATCCACCATCCCATGCCATGCCATCCCATGCAATCCCATGCCTTACCCGAATACCCAGACCCCATAGCCCGTACGGACTGTTGTATACATAGACCATAGACCATAGATCACGAACCACAAAGCACAATCCATAACCCATAGACCGACCACTACATACAACCCTGGTGCTCCTGCAACCTGCAACTGCGATTGCGGCTGCTGATGCTGTGACTGAAGCGTGGCCGTGACTGTGCTTGACTGTGCTTGACTGTGCTTGAGCGTGCTCTGACCCGATGTGACTGACTCTAATAAGTCAAGTCCCTACTCGACCACTCTCTCTCCCTCTCACTACTCACTCAACTGCTCTAGTACCTGAACAGACTACGACCACTACCAACTACCACTATCACTACCACAACTACTCTCGCACTCCTACTCCTACGTCCGCTCCCACTCCCACTCCCACTTCCACTTCCACTCCTACTTTCATCTCACACTTACTACATACTACTACTCCTACTACTACTCCTACTACTTACTACTCTCTTACCATCTCTTCAAACCCAAATTCCACCACTCTATATAACTGTCATCGTCGCCTTCTTTGCCACTTTCTTCTCCCTTCTATCTTCTCTCTTCTCTCTTCTCACTCTCGCACACTCTCATACTCTCTTCAACGTTCTCAGTTCACCTTCCAACCGAACATCGTCATCACCATCACCATCACCACTATCGCCGCTCTTATCTAGTCATAGACTCATAGTCACAAGACACTACAACCTCACAACACTCGTCCCTTTCACAACCACAAACAATACAAAACAACCAAATCCCAAATCACCATCATGCGTTCCTCATTCTCCTCATCTAGATCCGCATCCCCAGAGAGCGAAGAGACAATGCAAGTCTTTGTCAAGACCATCTCAGGCGAGAGTAAGTCCTTAATTTCCAGCGCCACCACTGTACCCCATGGTTCAGAAACTGACTCCTATACAGCCGTTCCTCTTACTGTCTCCTCAACACTCACTATCCAAAACCTCCTCACTCTGATGTCGGTGCGCACATCGATGCCAGAAAACGACCTGCGCATGGTCTTCGCCGGCAAGCACCTCCTGCCATCGAGTACACTGGCCGACTGCAACATCACAAAGGAGAGCACGGTGCATCTGTCCGCCGCCTTACGCGGTGGAATGCCACCCAAGAAGATCCGATGCACATATAAGGAGTGCCGTGAAGGTGCGCAGCGCATTATCGGTGATTGTGGCTTCTGCAAGGGGCACTACTGCGGGAAGCACAGATTACTAGAGGATCACAAGTGCGATGGTCTTGAAGACGTAAGTTACTCACCTTCCTCCTCCTCAGCCGATCATATCAACGGGGATGAGGAGGACTTGTCCTGGTTATTGGGCCTTCCAGAAGTACTTACTGACATCGTACCCAGTGCAAGAAGGAATCGCACGACCGCAACGCTGCGCAGTTGAATGCCGAGCGAACAAGCATGATCCGCGGCATCTAAACATACGTTTGCAGATGGCCATGACCAGGACTCTCAGGAGTAAAGAGAAGGACACGGCGTTTGGGTATAGGGACACGAACGTATTCCTTTCTATGTATATAAGCAGGCGTCTTTGCTTTGCAGCATGGCTTTAGCGGGTTGCGGGTGGGCAGGAATTTCATTTATGAGGAGCACCAGGGGAGGGATATATTTCGCTCCAGACGTCTTCTATCCGATTGACATAATACCACTTTTTGCACATTACATTTTATATTACCAGTTCCTCAATCTTGCTGCACGTTGATTGTTCCTCGATTCTTCATCTTCATTACCATCATCATCATTATCACCACTACCATTATTTCTCAAAATCGTTCTCCCATTGCGCATCTCAACCACCCCACAAACCACGAGCGATTCCCCTCGACCATCATCGAGACAAGCACACAAGACCGACTGACTGATGGCCGAACTGCTCATGTGAAAACCACAGTCATGTGCCCCCGCCTGACGTGATCACCGACAAACCTACATCTCGCCAACAGAGCCCCCTGCCAAACTCTACTAAATGGATCTACTCCGCTCAATGCACCTCGACTGAACTCAACTCACTCAACTCAACACGAACCGACCCGATCCGACGTGGCCCAACTCGCAAAGGGCCAAGAAGAAAAGCTACGGCTCCATATATCAGACTTTGGCTACTACATATCCTATGTGCTACTGTACTGCTTCCTACGAACTACGTATGCGGTGCGCAGATGTCGGGGTAGAAGTGTATCCATAAGCAAACAGCATGGCGCACAGGGCATAAAGCATAAAGCATAGGCATAGGCATAGGCATAGGCAAAAGACTCCATCGGCACTCCTCGGCCCTCCTCGGTCCTCGCGACTTGGGGTTTCGTGCCTTCTCGTCCGGGTGGGGCCCTTGTCTTGCAGTGTGTATGACGTCGTCAGAGGGGTAGATGGGTAGATGGGTGGATGAGTAGATGGGTTGCTGGAGGATTTGAATTTCAAGTGCTTGGCTTTTTTGGGAGGGTTTGAGTTTTTGATTTGGCCCCCGTTTGGCTCGTCTTGGCCCCCGTTTGGTGGGGTTTTCTATTTAGGGGAGATTATTTGCATTGGATTTCATATCATAATTTTAGATTTCTTATGGTTTTCTGGGTTGCTTTGTGGGGTTGGCTGGTATGGTGGATGGGATATTGTTTTCGTTGTAACCCCTAATATAGATGGATAATCTCATTACACATTTTACATCATAGTTTATGAAACATACATATTTATTTTGCTTCACTTGATTTAGTAAGAACTTTATTCCTATCATGAGGCTGATCCATAATAGTTGGGCCTAGCAGCGCTAAGCCAACTTTCTAGATATTGTGTATGTATATATGCATATGGGCCACATGCAAACACAGTCGAGCCATCTATCATAAACCGTCTATAACAATCCCAACACCCTCTCAACTCCATCATGACTCATAGAACGCGCCAATCATCCCATATATCCATCCACACTGAAATATTCAAAATCTACGCAGGCACTCCCATCCTCGCCTTCCCAGCTTTCTGCGTCTTCTGAACTCCAAAATACCGCCATCGGAATAATGCACCAAAAAACAGCGCAAGGAAGTTAATCCACAGCACAAATGGCAAGCTGCGGGCTGTAACACCTCCCATACCATCAACAAACTCGTCACAGACTTCGAGGTAGCGCTTCGGATCATCTGTCAGAACGCCATCGACACCGCGCCGGATGGACCAGCGCATAGCATCATCTTCATTGACGGTCCACACGTATACCGCACGACCAGCCGCCTGTGCATCCCGCTGGAAGCGTGCGCCAAAGGGCCCGATCATGATCTTTTGGAGCATGTTGAAGGTTACATTGGGGACTTTGAGGAATTCGCGTGCATACGAGATGCTAAAGCCGATGTGGGTGATTGGAAAGCCAGGGAGGTAGGTTTCGCATAAGGGGAGGTATTTGGCCTATAGAGGAGGGGGTTAATTCCACATCACTTGATAGCGGCGGAGGAGAAAGGAAGAGGATGAGAGGTACGTACTGCCCAGCAACCGAGCACAACGCGCTGTTCCCAAGGTTTCGATGGCTTGACAGACGCTATAGTCTCTGCGATGAGTCGCATCACAGTGTCTGCATCGTTATCGAGCTTGATATCCAACAGCAGCCATATATTTTCTATGCCGGGACTTGCTAGGTATTCCAGCAAGTCCTTGAGTCGCGGCATGTGCTCGTGCGGCGTCGCTAGCGTTTCCAGCGTCTTGATATACGACCATTCGCAGTCGATGACCTTCTCGTCGCGCCCGAAACAACGCTTCAGTGTTGCGTCCTTGTCTCATTATGAGCTGCTTGTTCATTCCACTTGGTTTCCTACGCGCTGCAACGATGGGGATGGGGAGAATTTACATGTGATAGCACGAGAACCCCGTCCTTCGTGATGTGTAGATCTGTCTCAATTGCATGTGCTCCTACTTCTACTGCCCCCCGGAATGCCCCCATAGTGTTTTCTGGGTGCTCCGTTTTGTAACCCCGATGTGCGATGGCTTGTGGGATTTTGCGGCCTTTTCGATCTCGCTTTATACTCGTCATGAGTGCTGGAGGAGTCAGTTATTTCCTTTTGAACTCATCTCCAAATTTCTAGTCTTGGATTTTGGATTTTGGATTTTGGTGGATGACGTACAGGATGGCGGTGCCACCTTCTCTGCTAATAATGGTTGCGCTTCCGCCATGATTGTCGTAGTTATGTAGAGGGTCTTTGTGGCTAACACATTAATTTTTCATTTGAAAAATGTCTAGAAGCAGGCGCACGAGTCGATGATAATAGTCGTTACGTTGATGTGTATTCCTCAGTCAAGTTATGACGGTCGTCAAGAATGCGGCTCTTGTCGGATGAGGGGTTCTTCGGACGAATAAATATCCAGTAGCGGAATGCAACGGGTAGAAAAAAAAGGCCGGGCTGATAAGAACAGCTACACACATAAAATATTTTCTAGAAGATGTTCGAAACCGTTTGTATGTAGCTAGAGGAATAGGGCAACGTCGCGAGAAAGCTGGCACAATATCTTTACACAGGCGCACATAGGATGTGGAAATGAAGCAACGAATGCAACGCTACCTGTGCGATCATCAGGAAACCAAGACCATAATTCTTACTCCACCACCAGCACTGTGACTTTTCCTTATCGGGGAGTGGATATCCAATTAAGCTCTCCACCGGTATCGAGTGCGCTCTTTGACTGGTCAGATGTGGAATAAGCTCCCACACCGGTGACTACTCTACTCTGTTTAAAGTATTGATGTGCAGCAGATTTAGGACTAAGGTATTCCCGGAGAGAGAGTCTTCCGACGTGTAGCGTTTTGCTGGCCGAGTAGACGGACATCTCGAAACGTGATATTTTTTTCTCTGGTTTCCCGATTACCAGGATACTCACGCCAAACGCTTTTGATTCGGATTTCTCTATTGCTTAAACCTTTGCATTCCCCTTGAAAGTAACGATTTCGAGCCGCATTCGATGAACATGAGCTTTGCGATACACGTCGAATCTTGCCTTTGCTACCGTGCACTGCACCACTGTGTGTACGTATGTACCGTACCTCATGATTATGATGTAAAGAGGCGCTATCACGCAGCAGGTTGCACGGCCTCCACAAAGTCTCAAAACCTCCACGAAGATCCCCTCCGCTAAGTCAGACGAACCAGCTAGAATTGCACCGCTTCACGAAGACGTTGTCGTTGTCAATCACGAGAGCATGGACAAAAAACAGGGACACTGGAATTATCCCTCCAACATCGCTAAGGTACATGACATACACTCACTAAGTATACACGCCCATAAACGCCATCGAAATCATTCATCGCAGTCATGAGATCTAAAATCCCACCACAGCGAGATTCCTTCATGTGAAGGCGATAGAAAGCATCTCAATGTTGTATACTATGTATAGCTGAGTGCAAAATCATGAAACCTGGGAACCTGAACCTTGGTAGAAATTAGTCATCCTCATCCAAACAGCCAAACAGATATGATTCTTAGATTCACAACCGTGGGATCGGTAGCTCTACGATCGAGTTTTCACATCTGCTAGAGTACTTGGCAAAATATATGAATTCCATATCTCGGTGCTCAAACAGACGTCCATTTCATATAGATGTGAAACACCATGAGATTGGACATCAGACGAACCTGAAGCGCCGCTATGAAGCGCTTTTGACTTCCTCAATAGGTATTGTCAGCGATATGCATTTGCACCGTAGATCTCTCACTGCCGCTTTCCCGTAGCGCAACATCTTTCTAATCATGACCAAGCATCACACATACTTCACAGCATTATATTCACAAGTGTCAAGTCCACAATCTAGCAAAAATGTAGGTTGATTGCTCAGTATCCAAAGACAGTACAGTAGAAATCTTGACAAATAAGATAGTAACGTTCACAACCCCCCATAAAACCTAGCAACGCTCCCACAACCCAAATAGCCATAAACATGCAGACATGCAAACAAGAAACCATAGCAATGATATGTCACCAAGCGAACGCCTCTCCAATACTCCGTTGTTCCCCGCCAAAGAAGTCACAACTATATTCAAAGCCCTCCAAACCCATCAAGTCCATCAATCAAGAACTCATCCCCAACGCCATGTACAAGTGTTTGGCCTAAATCGACACTCGCACGCCCAAGATCACTGAATTCCTCGCCAGAGCTCATACTGTCCTCACTAAAACTCAACACACTATGTGCCTGATGGGAAGGGTTATAGTCATGCATGCCAGTGAGTGAAGCCATATCCCAGCTCTCAGGCGACCAAGAGTCGTGGGAGTTGAAGGAATGTGGAAGGCCGTGCGTATGACCCAGATCATTGAGGGAAAGTGTTGGGCCGCCGTACATGGCATCATGAATATTAAGGCGTCCGCTGTCGATGCTGCCTAGGAGCGTCTCCCAGTCCGATACACTCGGTGTGCCAACATTCGACTTGTTGGTTGTTGTCGATATAGGTGCGGGTGGGTACATGGGGGTATGAGATGAGCTTGTTCGGGTGGCAAGAGAGGCCGGTTTTGGTGATTGGGGTTGCGAGGCGGTGGGTGTAGTGCTTAAGGAGAGATAGTCGAGATTCGGTTTCCTCGCTGATTTAGCGAGAGAGGAAGATGAATTCCTGTACTCACGCGGCGAGATAGCAGGCTCGGACCGTGATGTTTCAATCTTGGATTGGTTGCCAAAGTGGTTGTTGGCAACGGTGGGAGGAGATACATGAGACATTGTAGCTCGACGCACCCGATCTCGGAGAAGATCGGTCTCACTGCTGTTGCCTTGTCGGATTGAGTTGAGGGTCTGTTTTCTGTAGGTTGCTGGCGACGGCGTAGACTTGATGCTAGTGGGAATGGCCATGTCATTATCAGATGATCGCCGACTTGGTACTTGGGTGGGTGCTCTTGGAGTTGGTTCGAAGGTAAACATTGAGCAAACGACCTTCTTGAACTCTTCGGCGCCGGGAGCATTTCCTTTCTCGAGGTACCTAATGACTGCACAGATCAAACGTTGATTGTCCTTCAAGAGCTTTCCTTCCGTCTTCAAATCAATAGCTTGATAGAGTAGACTCAAGCCACAAAGGGAGAGCATTTCATTCTTGTTGATACAGAACGAGAATGACATGCCTCTTTCCTCTAGAAGTTGAACAATCTGTATAATGTGCTTGCTTGAGTCTGCAAGCGCAATGACAGAAGGTGATGCCTTGCTACCCAAAGATGAGCCGATAGCTGGACGGTGGATCAAGGACCGAATGTAGAAGTATGCCAGAGACTAGAATTATCAGTATATGTAGCATAAATTATGACTCATTGACTTACCAGGAGAGCAGATCGATTGCCAGTGATGTCCGTTGACGGCTTGTCTTGTGTGAAGGTGAGTTTCAGGTGTTTTGGGAGACTTGAAGACCACTCATTGAGCTCGCTATCCAATGTAGTCAAAGATTGTAACGACAGATCGTAAGATGCAGCAGCTGGATATTCGGTTTCAAGGACCTTGGTCATGATACGAGCGACACGGAACAATGCAAGAGCGCTTGAGATCTTGGTAAATTCTCCCGGTAGAGTAGGATCGAAGCCTTTCTCCGTTACATACTCATCATCCACGTCTGCAGGGAACTCGGTATGAATATCGTTATCTTTCAAAAGCTTAGGAAGCCCGAGAATCGCGGCGGAGAAACAATCCACAGTATAAAGGGTCCAGAAGACCCTGAGGCGGGTCTCGGTGCTCAAAACACCAAACGAGAAGCGTTTTTGGCTCTGGTGCAAACCTAGGCGGTGAGAGAGACCAATAGCAATGGCTTTGTAGTATTGAAGTCTCTTATAATCAGCCGTAGAAATGCAATACATCTGTGCTAGAACGAGGCATTGCAGCGTGCCAATGGTGTTATCCATGAGGATGGACTGGAGCGCTGATTGCCATTGCTGTTCACAAAAGGCGATCTGTTGCTCATCTGGAGATGGGCAGGATAGACCAGCAATACCGAAGACTAAGTACAACTGTGCAAGTTCGTGGTTATCCTTCATTGCTGATGGATCTACAACAAACCTCTCATACAGACGTAGGAAAGTGGGCTTGTGAACTACTGGAAAGAGCGGAGCCCATTCTTGGAAGAAGATGTTTACACATCTGTCCGAGAACATGCGGGGTGGCGCTGACAGGTCATCTGAAATAGTGACTGTGGGCTTAGCAGGCGTTGTGCTTGGTTGTGGGTTTAGGAACGGCTCCATGTTGAAGCCCGCGCAGGACTTCCCGCTCTCCTGAATTTTGCGCTTGAAAGTATCTATTTTGCACGTCAGTACAGTGCATAGTTAAAAAATATCAAGCGGAGACAATTACCAATGAAGGCTCTGCCACTTGAAGCGGACATAAAGTATGAGTCGGAAGTTTCGGAGTTCAAGAGTAATGGTGAGGCCTGCACTTTGAAAATGTCGTCCCTAGAAATCTCTTTCCGGACATCATTGCGCTTCTCCGCCTGTGGTATAGGAGACAAATTCGCAGACGGTCGACGATTCGAATGCATCTTTGAAAGCATATCGATCTTCTCATCCTTTTCGTCCAACAGGTCCTTCAGTTCTCTGATCTCCCCCTCCAGCGCCCGGACTCTTTCCTCCAACGACTCAGTGTAACCTCGGGGAAAAGCTCGGCGGCTGAGTTTGTCGCTGGTCTTACACTCGAAGCCAACATTCGCACACTGGGAACAACACGGTCGGATCCCATCACATCGTATTTTCTTACTCCGGCACCGATCACAGGCTTGGGCGATACGAGACTGTGAGCTGGAGCCCAGCTTGATGATCTTCATGGGGAGTACTCCGGGCATGATTACTAGGTCGCCTTGCAGGCTGAAAAGTTATCGACTACTTTCAAATGGATTCGACTCGGTATACAGTCGAGCTGGGGTCCTGGTGGACTCGTTGCGGATGGATAGTGGTCATGCAATGTCGCCGTGGAGATTTCCCAACAAAATGTGGTCGTTCGTATTTGTCGCAAACTTTGATGGCTAGTCTTTGGGGAGATAGATATGGATATGGTCGGAGGGGTGAGAGATGTTTACGGAGCGAAAGAGATCAGGAAGGGGATTCGGAAGGCATGGGCGATATTAAAGCAAGTGAGATCTGGAGGTGCTTGGAGTGTTTTGGGTCGATCATAGGCCACGAGACGAGTCAACGACAACGGCTGGGTGCTGTGGGGAAGGCATGGGAAGTGTGGGAAGCATGGGAAAGCATGCACTAGGACGCCTGGCGCTTTTTGGTGGGCTGTGGGGAATTGGCTGGACGCTGAATGGCACAAAGGGCATAGCAGGGTGGTCAATGATTGGGGAACTACGTTAGCCCGGTGCCCCGAACCAGCGACAACAAGTGAATATCAAAGCACTAACTAAACTCCTAACCTCCAAGGTATATACACATGCACCATCCTTACTACGTATGTACGGCGATGCTGTAGTGAAGCAGCCCAAACATCTCCCCCGGAAAGTTATCGAGGCACCGCGCTTGTATGAGCACATCGAGCACGCTGAGTCCTTTGCCCCGCATATCTGGGCACCGTCTGGCGAATGGATGAGCTCTTCATCATTGCCGAAACTCAAATTCGGCAATCTGATGTTGGTGATGTCCAAGTGAGTCGCCTTTAGCTTTGGGGGGATTCCTGGAGCTGGACGTCGAGGAGGCTTGGACGCACTTGGAGGAACTTAGGGGGAGGGGGGAGTTCTGGGGTAGGAGATCGTCCTCCTTGACGGACACGGATGCAATATTGCGCGAATGTGTGACGAAAGCAATAGCATCATTTTCATTATCAGCCAGTAGACAGCCAACTTCCTCCGCTGGTCAGATATTGAAAACCGTACACAAAACGTCAGGAAGGACATCGACATCGACCAAGTCAAGCTGTGCCACCCCAACTTCCCAACAACTCACTCATGCCCGGTGCTGCATATCCGACTTCTGATTCTGATTCATATTGATCATACCCATTACAGGGAGTGTTCATTCCTTCATTCCTTGTATTTGTTTCCAACTCGTAGTATCGACTGCATATTCGACTTCAGATTCAGATTCATAATAATCATACCCATCACGGGGAGTAAATGTTCCTTCGTTCCTTGTATTTGTTTCTAACTCGTAGTATCGATTGCGTACGTACTCCTTACCCGTGGGGTGAATGCTACAGTAACATGCATGCTCGAGGGATCATGTCCCACATCAACTTTCGTCCGTACGTAGTTAATAAAGCTACGCGAATCTGTGAAGCAACCCGCGAAATCTACCTACCCTGCAGCATGGATTCATACGAGGGGCACGAACTGGGTAAACCCAGGTAAGCATCTCATCTCCTGCTCTGGGAGATCATTCGAAACATCATAACAACGGTGTAAATTATGTGCTGATTGTTCTTTTATTGCTATTAAAGATTCAGCTATATTATTACCCCATACTCAGCTTACCGTCATGACTTAATAAAGATCGTGGAGCATTCCTTGAACAACGTGGCCAAACCCACCCCAGTGTCACTCACTGGCCTCTACTGAAGCCAAATTCATCACCGAAGATCCCCCAAGGCTGATTCAGGAAAGCCACTATCGCAGTTCACACGACTTTTTCCGGCGTTGCAGAGTCCACGATCTTAGACCTGGGGAAATTAGCCTTCCCCGCAGCCGCCATGGTCCCAGGAGAGTTGTCATGCGGTAGGCCTCGAATTACTTGGAACTTTACGCTATCCATACTTCACCGTACTTGCGTTTGACAGGAACCCTACAGACATTCTAAAGTAGATCCCAAGGACAACAAAATTACCTCTGTTATTCTGGTGAAGACATACGCTCTTCTGTACATAGGTTTTCTTTTTTGGAGTACCTAGCGCTTATTGTAGTTTGCTGTCGAAAAGACAAGCTGCCCATGTCATCGGAGAATTGTCACTACTGTGCCGCGGCCGGGCAGGAGACTCTGACAGTTGTACTTTCGCAAATTTTACCCAAATTAAATTCGAGTATTGGACTAGAATTGGTAGAGGGTGTAATGCGATTGTCTATCAATGTACCCCATACTTCCATCGGGCCCAGCCACTAGAACCATTCTGCGAACATGTACATGAACTACACATATAAGGAACATTACCTGATACCGTCCAAAAAAGAAGGGGGGTGTAGCCGCGGCGATTCTCAACATCCGCACCGACAAAACCCTTCAGCCCGAACAATGTTTATCTTCTATTCTAAATCTGTTATACGAAGGTTTGAACAGTTGCAAGGTACACAGATAAGTGCATGCCGCCATAATGGTTCATACTATCGACAATGGAGATCAGGCCACATTTATCCACAGTGTGCAGCTTCAACTAAAGTCATCCTCATTGGCCGCTTCGTCGCTTGGCTGAGCTCCAGCGGGATGGGCCATTGATCCGAGATATTGCAAGACAACTTCACTCTCCAGCAGATCTCCCTTCTGTCCTTCGAGGGCGTTGTACGCCTTCTCCAGCAAAGTGGTCTCCATTGTTCTAAGCCGCTCTGCCATCTGTGCACACGATTTGTTCACAGAATCCGAGCTCGCCAAGTCATTGACAAAGTCCATGCTCGCATAAAGTCTCTCGAGCTGTTTCTGTATTCGATCCTGAACCATGGCCACTGATCGGAGTCTGAGAACATCAGAAAGCCTGTGTTGGCCGATGAGAACCGAAAACTCAGTTGCAGAGTCCGTAACATTTACCCCTTGCCAGAAGACCTCTAGGTTGGATGTGGATCCATTAGTCTCCTGTAAAAGCTTAAATTCCAAACCATCTTCCTCATTCAGACATAGTAAGTAAACAATCGGACTCTCCCAATTAACCTTGCCATCTTGGATGTATACTTTCAAAACAGGGGGACCTCCGAAAGCCACAAGCTTTGCCTTACCTAAAGGATCTTCTGGCATGGGTGAAATATCAAGAACAAGGCTCTGAGTTTCTGTGACGGCTTCTTCTATGAAGCCATAGCTGAAAAGCATCTCTGCAGCACTTTTGTCGTCACCATAACTTATGGTAATCTCAGTACTGGCGCTGATTTTCTGACCTGGTCGTATCTGAAGTAGCACATCATCTGATTCGTTCAGCTCGTAGAATGCATTGGCGTTGCAAGAGTGATTGGCCATGTCAAGACAAGGAACCATACAAACACCCAATTTTGGGAGCTCCAAGCTGCGTGACCGGTACCACGCATCTAAAAGAGACCAATCTGACAAAGAGAAAGAATCTTCCTTTAACCATGATATTTTCTTTCCCCAGATTGTCTCAAATTCGGCTAAAAGAGCTGACATCTTAGCCTCAAGAGCCGACTGTAGAAATCAGCTTTTGATCTTCCTAAATGAAACACAATTCTTAAATGGCCTTAATTTGAGATATAACGATGAAAGGTAATATCAAGGGGAAATAATTGGTCAATCATACATACCTCCAAAGATGTGCCTACAAGCATATCTCTTTCGTCTTCAACCCACAAAGTAGGAACAGGTATTGATCCTGGTAACAACTTGACATACTCTTTCCAAGGATTTGAAGTGCCAACATTTGCATTCGAGCTTCCACTTATAACTTGCATCAACAAAAATAACATCGAGTCTAATCGAACAGACTGTTACACATATTAGACTTTTGGATAAATCTGAGAGACGTTTTATTTACCTTCCCGCCTGCATTAGTCAACAATTCCCGGAAGTCTTTGTCTGACTTTGCATGCTCCTCGATGGCAATGCTTGATAAGATCAAATCCTGGGGTACATGAAGCAATATTGGTTGATCGTGTGTATTTTCCGAATTGACGTCCTTCTCGGCTGTCAAGGCATAACCCCTGTCGGTAATGCTATTAACATTGATGTTATAAAACGTAGCATCATTCAATTTCATCCAAGCTGGGAGAGTTGATATTGGCAATTCTGTTCGATCCATGTTGACAAATGGAAGATGATGTAGGGCAAATTGCTCTGCTTGACCAATACGCTTGAGACCACCGTGTAGAAGGATAATATGATTACGATTTTATATTTAGATTTCGTTTATGTTGTGAAATGACGATGACAATGTGAGGAAATTGTCGATCAGACTTGAAATGTTGGCTGAAATAAACTCGAAACTTGCATGAACTATTTGGGCCTCACATATTAGGCGTTCGAGTATGCTGACTTCACACAACATTTGAAGTCCAGAGCAAAAGCATCGCCCCGCAAAGAGCCATGCAACAACTTTTGATTATCACATTACCATTGCCACCTCTATATTTAAACACTGCATGTGCTTTCGTTAATTCTATTCGCAAAGCATCGCATTGTGAACCACACTCAGGATCGGTTCATCAGCCTCGCTAATTTACCTTGCTACACGTATCTCTTCAAGAGATGCGCACATGAATGATATCGGTCATCACTCTTTCGAATCAACTCACCTGTTGAGTTTCGGATATTTCTTAGAATACTCAAATACACAGTGCAGAGATATCTGAACATCGTGTTCATTTTTCGAATTTAGCTGTTATTACGAAAGCAGCATCTCGTCTCTGAAAAGCATACAGCATTAAATATAGAGATCCCATTCTTGAGCCAAAGCCCCGTGCGATCAATAAGATGTTTTCATCACTCTTATTATTTTCAAATATAGATTGCCCTGTGGGCAAGGATTGCAACCTATCAAACTGTCTATTCCAACATACCACGAAAGCTGAGCTTGTTGTTCCTGCGTCAGAAATTAAGGGCGGAGAGGATGCACTATCAAGCAATGAAGGCCAAAGAAAGAAACGCAAACTTGAGCCAATAGTCCAGAAAGAGCCGGATGATCGACAACGTGGGGCCTTGGGTGCCCTATCATCAGATCGATCACCCCGACCAACAGACCGGCTAGAACATGGCGAGCATTTGGCACAGAAAGTTCAGCCACCACGAGCTTTACAGACAGTGCAAAAGAAGGTCTCACCTCCACCTGTGCGCAGGAGACCCGCTGCATCTGTCACCAAGGATAATGCTATTCAGGCTAAACAAACTCGAAAGGCGGAAACCTTGAACCCTCGTATGCTCGGGCATTCACCAGCAACACATGATATACGCTACAAGTTGCTCAAACTTCTCCATGAGCACTTTGTGCGCCTCAATTCGGAGCTAGCTAAGGATGCCAGTGCTGAAGAAAAGAAACTGGTGTTGTCTGACCAAGACCTCATATTTATGGCTTTGGACATCGAGGAACAGGTAGCTCGTGATAAACCAATTGTTTACACCAATGTACTCAAGAATAGGGTTTTATCTTATAAGAGGATGAATGTTTCTTCATGGAAGTCTGAACGCAAAGCTGAATATGATAAGCTGCAAGCGTCTATTGCTGCAAAGGAGCCAGCAATCAGTGCTTCGGAAAATCAACCGCATGAGATCTGCACAGGACTTAGTCCAGATGAAGAGCTCAAGTTTCTTCCACTCCTATACACAGATATCAGTGGTTTGACGAAGCATGGATATGTGAACAACATCCCTACAGCGCAGCAAATTGCTACCGCAAAGTCTGGCATTGAAGCAGCTAAAGGCTGGGAAGTATGTGACCGCTGCAAAAGCCGCTTTCAGGTTTTCCCTGGGCGCAGAGAAGAAGATGGGGCGTTGACATCAGGAGGACCATGCACCTATCACTGGGCCAGAATGGTGTGGCAAGACAGGGATCCTAAAAACCCCAAAGCTGAGCGACAGAAGAAGTACAAGTGTTGTGGAGAAGCTGTTGGAGACTCTAAAGGATGTGTTCAGAGTGATACGCATGTATTCAAGGTATCAGAAGTTAAGCGACTGGCGGCTCTTTTGAATTTTGAGGAGACTCCTGAAAATGAAGAGGTGGATCCGAGATTACCAGTGTGTATTGATTGTGAGATGGGCTACACTGTCCACGGCCTTGAACTAGTTAGACTCACAGCTACTCGATGGCCAAGTGGAGAAGAACTTCTTGACGTTCTAGTGCGGCCTGTTGGAGAGATTCTAGACTTGAATTCACGGTTCTCAGGCGTTTGGCCTCAACAGATGGCCGATGCTATCCCTTACGAGGACGGCAAATCTAAACAGCTAGCATCCGGAGGCGATTCAAAGAGAGATCGCATCGTAGCATCTCCAGCTGCTGCTCGTTCCCTCCTTTTTCGTCACCTGGCACCTAGCACCCCGGTCATTGGCCATGGTCTTGAAAACGACCTAAATGCAACTCGCTTTATTCATCCAACAATCATCGACACCGTCCTTTTGTATCCACACCAAGGCGGTCTTCCTTACAGACATGGATTGAAAGCGTTAATGTACATGCATTTGAAAAGACATATTCAAGTGGTTGAAGATGGAAAGATGGAAGGACATGACAGCAAAGAAGATGCAAATGCTGCAGGAGAACTGGTTAGATATGCAGTTGGGAGAGAATGGAAGAAGATGCAGAGGGAGGGATGGACGTTGAAGGATGGAGACTTTCTCGCTCCTATGACCGCTGCCTCTGGTAGTGATAAAGAAGGCATCTTGACAATATCGAAGAAGAGAACACTTGAAGAGGCTAGTATACAACGGTAATAAATCGGCGCCAGCATGATATCTAGTCATGTGCTTAAAAATTTCTGACAACTTAAGATTTTATGCGCTCTTGAGAAATCCATACACTTAACTATACTGATCTAATCTCTTTGGTTTTGAACTATGACATGTATTCATTGATCAAAAACCCTGTGTGACTAGATATTATCACCATAGTCTTTCTTGATGAACCGTAGTTGCACATAGCAAAATGGTTCCGATAAATCCTATCTTTCCAGAGGTATTCTACTTACTTTTATTTTTCCACACAATTTATAATACAGTTAAATGCAGGTTCGAATAATTTCGGAGCACCAGCAATATTCAGCTTGTTAGCTAGTGATAGATCTTTAAAGCAGGCAAGCGCATACAACTGTGTGAAGCTTTAAGGTCAACGAGAAACGTTGAATCAGAAGAGTTGCATTATTTTTGCTATTTGTACACCAAGTAGAATTTCCCGAACCCCATCCCAAAATCTCATGATAATCATCTCAAGCCAAGCAAGTACTTTCCGCCACCCTCCTTGCCACCCTCTCCACCACCTGGGAGATATGTAACGTTGGGGTTTCCTGCCAAAGTCTGTGCAATTTCTCTGGACGCCTCGATTCTTCTGATCATGATCAAGCCATCACCGGCCTTGGCAACAGCCTTGCTAATAGTATCAGCAGACTCAGCCTCTCCCTCAGCTCTGATGACGTTGGCTTGTCTCTCCTGCTCGGCCTTCTCGACGATGAATCTAGCTCTCTCGGCATCTTGTTGAGCGATTTGCTTCTGCTCAACAGCTCTGGTAAATTCCTTTCCGAAAGTCATGTGGGTGATGGATACATCTTCGAGGGCAATGTTGAATTCTTGAGCACGCTTGAGAAGGTCGGTACGGATGCGGTTGCTAACAGCTTCACGCTGGGTAATGAGCTCGGCGGCATCGAACTGTGCGACAATGGATTTGAGGACTTCGTTTCCGATGGATGGAAGAACACGCTCATCGTAATCTTGACCAAGGTTCTACCGGTTTTGTTAGATAGATCCATATAATTCCGAATATTTTTTGCCTACCTGATAGATCTTTGGGAGCTGGGTAACCTCTGGTCTATGAAGCACTCTCAAAGTCAAGCTAACCATCTGTAAATCCTTACTTCCGGTGGTTGTGGAAATGTTTCTTGGCTTTGTTCGGACATCATAGACAATGCTCTTTTGTAACCATGGAATCAAAAAGTGTGTTCCCTCGCCGACGACCTGGTCCTTCACTCCAGACAATCTGTCGAAGATGACGGCACGAGTGCCACCCTTGACATCATATATCGAGGATTGTGCGACAGAGAAACCGACTGCCAACGGAACGGCGTATTTGTAGACGGACGAGAGTGCGTTCGCCATTTTTTAGAGCTTCAATTTGGTAGATGTTGGGAGAGTGATTTAATGAAGGCGTCAGTCAGTATGGCGCTGGAGCTCGAATGTCGATGCTCGTTACATTTTTGGACGAGTCACGCTAGCGGCCTCCGGGGGTCACGGCTTGGCGTCCTCTGAAGCGACTTTCAACATCGCAGTAGAACCTCACGACAGCGACCATTGAGCATTCCATTTCGCCAATTACATATCAATCACGATGAGACCATCTCAGATCCTTCGCAGCGGTGGTGACGGAGAAATTGGCAAGTACGGAAAGTAAGTGTTGACCTGACTGGAAGCGGCGGCAAAGCCTTCTTCAACATTGACAGCCACCCCAATCATTGCGGCGTCTTTCCCGCTTTTTCTCAATGAACATTCTGATATCGTATGGCGGAATTGCTAACATATTCTCTGCTTAGGTACTTGGGTGGCTGGGGAAACCTTGGTAAGCCGACTCCTTTCTACACAACATCATCCAAGCTCCGGGAAGCAAGATCTATGCGGTGAACGACCATGCGCCAAGGAAGAAACATGGAGATAGCTAGGAAGATCAATTGGACATGGGGCAGATGGAGAGACTGTTTTTTGTCAGGACGAATATTGAAGGGATATGGCTGATGGACGTTGCGACAAACAGGTTCTCAGCCCCAGAAGGGCGTTCTTTCATACGCTCTCTCCAACAACAGACAGCGACCTCTCGCCGGTGTCTTCCACGCCGCCATCTTCAACACCTTCAGACGCTCCAGCGCCCAGATCCTTTACGTCGTTCCACCTTTCGTTCTCGCCTATGCCGTTATGGAGTGGGCTATCGAGAAGTACGTCTATACTATGAATACTGAATACAAATAGGCTAACAGCTGGATCAGGAACGAGTACTTGAACTCTAAGCCAGGTCGCGCCGAGGCCGGTGACGAGGAATAGATTGGGATGTAGCATAGGATAAGTCCAATTTTACAGTGCTGCGCCTTAGTCGATGAATGACCCAATATCTAGAGTATTGTCGTTTATCGTCAAGCTTTGTAAGGGAGGATTGTATAGATAGGGGAATCAAAGCATTAGATGGAGCCTGCTATCTTTCAAGTTCAATTGTGTTCTGTGTCCTGCTTCTTCAATCTATTGCTGGTGACAAGTGAACATATTTTTGTCGGTGATTCATATAAACTGATGAATTGATTCCAACCATGGACATCATCTATTCTTCTAATCTTCAGAAAGACATTTACATCCCACAACCTATAAATTTGATCATGCAAATGTTGATTAAACGTCAGCATGTTCAGACCGCCTCTCATTGGCTTGCCGAAATTTATGCCGAAGTTATGCAACCCGATAAGATCAACATCACGCAGAATAATTCACGACCCCGCCAACAACCACGCCAGCATCTGAAATCATGCCTCGAGACCCTTTGATCGGCTTGGTAGGAAAGCCGTCGTCCGGCAAGAGTACAACTTTGAATAGTTTGACGGACGCGTCCTCCAAAGTCGGTCGGTAAACCACACTCGCAACTTCAAGCGCATAGCTGATCGACTCTTAGGCAACTTCCCGTAAGCCTTTACTGCTTCAAGTGAGACGGCGCATGCTGATACTTGCAGATTCACTACTATCGACCCCCAGAGAGCCATCGGATACCTTCAAATCGACTGCGCATGCGCCCGCTATAACATTTCGGATCGCTGCAAACCCAATTATGGCAGCTGTATCGGCGGCAGACGTTCAGTGCCCATAGAGCTTCTTGACGTTGCTGGTCTGGTGCCCGGCGCGCACGAGGGAAAGGGACTGGGAAATAAGTTTTTGGATGATTTACGACATGCTGATGCGTTGGTACATGTGGTGGATGTAAGTGGAACAACGGATGCTGAGGGAAAAGCTACAAGAGGATACGATCCATCGCAAGATATTGTGTGGCTTCGCTCGGAGATTGTGCGCTGGATTCAAGGTAATTTGATGCAAAAATGGGGCTCTGTTAAGAGGAGACATGTTGCTGTAAAAGCTACCGCTGTGGAAACATTACAAGGCCAATTTTCTGGTTATGGTAGTACAAGTCAAGTTGTGGCCAGGACGTTGGACAAAATGGGACTGAAGGAACCGCTGGAACACTGGTCTGATGAGACAATTGAGAAGGTTGTTAATGCCTTCACGGACGAGAAGTTCCCCACAGTCATTGCGCTCAACAAGATCGATCATGCCGATGCGGATAAGAACATCAGCAAGATTGCTAAAATGCAAGATCCGCAATCAATTGTGTTGTGTTCGGCGATCTCAGAGGTTTTCTTGAGAAGGCTGGCGAAGCAGGGGTTTGTCAAGTATACTGAAGGCAGCGAGTTTGTTGATACAAGGGAAGATCTCATAGCGGATGGCGATCCAGAAGGTGGTGGGCTGAAAGAAATGGATGAGAAGCTGAAGCAGAGGATAGAGAACTTGAAGGACATGGTTCTGTACCGCTTTGGTTCTACGGGTGTGGTACAAGTCTTGTCAAGAGCAGCAGAGCTTCTTGGACTTGTACCTGTCTTCCCTGTCAAGAACGTTGGAACCTTCAACGCGGGTACTGTTGGCTCTGGTTCTTCAGCAGTCTTCAGAGATTGTGTGCTTGTCAAGAAGAATACTACTGTGGCAGAATGCGCAAGAAAGGTCATTGGAGATGCGCCTTTGGCTTACGTTGAAGGGGCCGGTGGTGTGCGAGTCTCTGAAGATGATTTGGTACAAGTTGGCAAGAACGATGTAAGTTCATAGCAATTACTGACATGTCATGAATGCTGACAATTATAGATTCTATCCTTTAAAGTCGGAAGAGCACAATAAATACCATCGAATCTGTAAATATAAATGGCAATAGGGATTGTAAAAAGACGTACATCACAAATAGAGGGCATGATAATCCATTCTTTGTGTTCATAGCATGAGGAGAACATTGAACTGATTGAGAATGCTAGAAACTGTGCGTACGGTTGAAACTAGCACTTATGGTGGCTCAATTTCAGTGAAATCGATGACGTCCCACCTTAGTATAGGTATATGCATGAGATTTCAGTGATTATGGAATTTGAGATTTAATGACGGTGCATGTTAAGCTGTTTACACATTTTCATCTCATCAAATAAGGTCATAATTTGGTGGCGACAATGCATTCATAGACGAAGCTCAAGCCTCACAAGTCATAGTAAGTCGTATAAGATATTAATTTTGTTCTGACGACATTTTGGTCTCAGGAGAATGTTCGCGAATGAGCAAGAAGAACGAGGGATTGCGGATCGCGATTCGATGGTTGACTTGTTATGTGTGTGACGCAACGGAGACTTTTCTCCGAAACCCTCCCCACATGGTAAGCTCATCCCATATCGAAAGTCTTTGGCCACCGCAATACATACAAATGCCGTGCCTTTAAAAGCGGATTTTGAAAGCTTGAAAATAGGTAATAAATTGCTCTTATTTCAACTTGTGGAGATCATACAAGTTACAGTGGTGTATATTGATTATGTGGGTACTGAGATGTCGTATGTGCCTTATGGTACTGTAAGGGCGCATCAGAAAGTAAACGTCATATGTTTGTTTTTCTCGATCTTCCATGATCTGAGAGACCAGTGACGGAGCTTTGCAGAAAAGCAGTACATGGTTGATGTCATTGCTAAGGCTCTTTGAAGCTGTCAGAAAATGTATATCTATTAATGACATTTCGGTTTCTTTTCAGACCATACTCACTTTCACAATCATCACCATTACAACAACAACAACAACCACGAGCTACCGTTTTACATACAAACGAGATATACAACTACCTTCTCAATTTCTCATAAGATCAACGTGAGTCTTGTCAATTCAACTTCGGAGACAAGAATTAACAACTAATATCTTGCAGAACTAATAAAAATGCCTGAGCAACAATCTAAGAATGACTTGATCGCTGAACGTCAAGCCAATCTTCCCCTCCCAGAAGATCCACCAACCGCATCCGACTGGAACTCCTCTGATGCTCGCACCGTCAACGTTGGATCTGGTGCCACCGGTAGTGACATCTCTACTGGTGACGCCGCTACCACCGGTCTTCGTGAGCCAGCTACTGGTGGATCTGGTGCCCGTGAGGCGGGCGGCGCTGATTTGAGCGGTGTTGGAAGACAAGGGAAGGACAATCTTGAGGGTATTCCAAAGGATGCTGTCGCCAGATAAACCAACCTCATGATAGAATGATGTCTTGCTTTAGGAGTTGATGCTATGGCTATGGTAGCCGGGGAATATGATAGTTTGGTGGTTCAACAAAATGAGAATCAAAACTTTTGAAAGCTATAATTTTTCTGATCTATGCAGTAATTGTACGTGCTTCATGTAAAACTATAGGCCTTGTAGCAATCAAACCCTTATTTAAAATGAAAGAAGCTTGAAATTAACAAAATGACTATTACTTATATAGATACATGTATGTAGAATGAAGATATATTGGGCACCAAGGCTCTCCGCTCTATTAACGAAATTCTTTTTCGAAAAACGATTATGATAACTAGAGTGATTAAACACCATATATCCCGACAAAGCAAATTGAATCTCTAACTCTGTAAAAATAATTCTACGATTATTGAACTCATGTTTAAATTATAAATTCAAAATACCCCTCTTATTTGTGGCGTTTGCTTACGCCACCAGCCTTTCAGCCTCGCGTCATGGAAAAGATCAAGAGATGGTCACACCAACCAACCATGCGGCACCGAAAGCGTTAGATATACTGGCGAAGCAAGTATTCCATATGGCCATATACCTTATCAGTAAATAATACGACGCCGCTTTAAGATATACGCTATCTTATTTGAGAACTGTAAAACCTGTTAAGGATACGTGAGACGAGATAAAGTAAGTTATGTCTGAGCGAGTGATGTAATGGCTGAATAGCTCCGATATCCATGCATGATGATTTAATTGTTGTAAAACATTTGAAATGGTGACGCTCGTGAATCTCGCAGTATTTAAAAACCTTTGCTTGGAAAATAAGCAGTTCTATTCTACTCTAAAGTATTTCAAACAAACCAGCACTCCGAAGACGCAAATTTATATAACTCATACGCTTTAATATCACGACATGGCTACTCATCAACCACCAAGCAAAGGCACTAAGGTAAGAATCCAAATAACTGCTCTCGCACTCACAGCCATTATGTCTTGTTTATCATGAATGTGAATATTCTTTGATGATTCCAAGTCGATCTTCCTACAGTGAGAAATGTGATCAAAGCTGATAGGTTTACAGGTCACTGACCCAAACGCACCATCCATAAAGGAATCTGCTGGCCCAGTAGCCTCAGACTCTTTGGCGGCTGAGTCAGAAACTTTCTCTCATAACCGCGGAGGCCAGCCTCTGGGTGTCTCGGGAGATTCTTCCACCTTCGCCAACACCAACACGTCCGGAGCACAACGTCTTGATCCAACTAGAGATGCCGAGGCACGCAATGACGATGACGGCTCTTATCCAGACTCCCTAGGAGGCCAGGACCGATCAACGGGTGCTGGTCAAACCGCAGCTTACACTTCTGGTGGCTATGGTGGTACGGGAGGATCTGCTCATGCCGAGACCGCACCAAGCTATGTTCCTGCCGATCGAGACATAACTAATAGTGGTCCGAAGGGGAAAAACTTGACAGAGGGAGGCTTTAGTGGTGGCGATGGAAAAAATGCTAGCTTCAACAGTGAGATTGGTAGCAAGAATGATCCAGGAAGATTAGCAGAGCAGAAGTTTCAAAATGCC
The DNA here is from genome assembly GCA_024752465.1 of Allantophomopsis lycopodina. Classification (NCBI taxonomy): domain Eukaryota; kingdom Fungi; phylum Ascomycota; class Leotiomycetes; order Phacidiales; family Phacidiaceae; genus Allantophomopsis; species Allantophomopsis lycopodina. The sequence goes on along the minus strand of CP103013.1, from coordinate 1,209,445 downwards.
AATGCGAACACTGGGGGTACGGCAGGACTTCCAACGCAGAAAGGAACCACTGGTGATAGTCAGTATGATGCTTTGGATAATGAAACATCTGCATGAGATTTTCTTATTCGGTGGGAAAGTTTGTACGTTAGCAGAATGCGATTTTGTTTCACATGAGTTCCTTGAAATGAAAGGCATAAAACTTCACAGACAGAAATAGACAGAGTGACTTTTGAAAGATTGAAACCCAACCCTAACTATTTTGACCTATATCCCGAACGCCGTTCACTGTACACATTTCCTGCCAAGAGTTTGCAAGAAAGTCATGAATCACAAGAAACACCGACCAGCCACCAGTCTATACTCTGACGTTACGGCTCTCCTTCTCAACGACCTTGACCAAGTCCTTGTAGACCTCTTGGAACTCCTCCTCACCCTCGATCTTCTCGGCCTTCTTGGCTCCTGTTCGGTTCTGTGATACCATGACAACGGATGTTGGTCGCTTGGTGTTACCAGCCGCACCCAACTCTGCTCTGCTAGTAACGAAGATGTATGGGACTCCGTGGTCCTCGCAAAGGACTGGAATGTGGGAGATAACATCCATTGGGGAGATATCGGCGGCAAGAATGACAACACCTGGAGCCTCAGTGATGCTGGTACCGGCTGGGGACTTTCGCAGAGACTTGACGACTTCCTTGACACCACGCTTGAGGGTCTTGTTCTTGGCAGCTAAGGGAAAAATATTAGTATCTCAATTCAGTGAATTTGTGTGAAAGAGGTTTCAACGCTTACCCTTCTTGACGCTCTTAAGAACCTTCTTGGCGACCTTCTCATCGGCCAATGGAGCAGCGAATGGAACCAAAGCACCTACTGGCTTGGCGACGAGGTCGGAGGTCTCTGTGACAGTAACAGTGGTAGACTCTACGACTGGGGAGTCTGAAGTCTCCAATGCCTCTTCAAGGGCAGCGGCGACATTGTCACCACTGAGCTTCGACTTCTTTTCCTTCTTGGAAGCCTTCTTTACACCATCGACCTCGCTTCTCTTCTCCTTCTTCTCCTTCTTATCCTTCTTCTCGGTTCTGTCCTTGCCCATTTTGACTGTCGTGTGTATAAAAAGTCGAGTCGTTGAAAATTGGTTCGTTGGGTGATGGTTTCTCCAGCTTTTCGAACTTGTAAATTTACAACTTTTCGCGATGCGAATTCTGAAATTCTTGGCGCTAAACCCGATATGGGAGCTTCGCGGAAACGATTAACAGCCCGACAGACAAGGCGCGTTCGAGACATGCTTGCAGTAAACACAACTGAACGAATTTCTTTTTCCTTTTCCTGCACTCACTTCAATACAAGGTGGAAAGGATCGCATTGACTTGCTCCTGAGGCGTGAGCTTTTATCTGACGCTTCATTCGTCCTCAAAAGAGTACAATCATAGATACACAAAATGTCTTTCCAAGTACCATATTCCTCAAGTCCACCATCAACTCCAAGTCGATCACAAAATGGCTCACGAAACTTCTTCGGAGATTCACATGGGTCTACGACACCCGCGGGACCTCCCCCACCATCATCTGCTGGCTCTTTCACACCGGCTGGCCCACCTCCATCGTCTTTTCTAGGTAGTTCTACTATGGAGCCTTTGCCAACATTTGGGAACTCCAATGCATTTGGAATGTCCACTGCCTCGAACTTTACACAACAAAGCTTCGGTGGAGATATGCATAGCCCCATGTCTTCGCCATCAGCAAGATCAGGACGTCCTTCCTATGCCCCGGCACCCTCTGTTTTAAGTAGAGAAGACAGAGAGTTTCTTAAACCCTCGAATTTCTTCCAAGCGCCAGATGAGGAGTACAGTGATGAAGAATATGAAGATGAGCATGGTCAAGGAAACGATGGATCGGAAGAACGATATGACGATAAGCCCCCTATCGACGAGCGCTACAGCGATGATGAGATGAGCCAGGATGCGCCGTACGAAGAAGATGATGGATTTGGAGAGTCAAGATATGGCAGCAATGGTGCTGGGTTCCTATCCGGAGGAAAGGGCTACGGGAATTCATTGATGCGATCTACGAACTCCAGCCCACGAAAAAGTACACGAGGCAGTGAATTCGGAAAGCCAATGGGCGAGGAAGCCCCTCCAGAGTCTACATATGGACGAATCGCGAGAGATACATTCATGCATCTAGCAGATCACCCAGTTGAGGAATCAGATGACCTTGTTTTGAGGACGGAGGAGCTCATCTTACGACTATATGATGAAGGCATTGTGGCCAATGATAATGATACTAAGCTCCACCAGGCATTGTCCAGGATACCGTCGGAGCTTGTTGACCTATGGTCTGATTACGATAAGATTACTGCCCCTGCTGTTACGGAAGAGTATGTTTCTGGTATTGGACCAAATCCCAACGCGTCCGATTTTGCAAGAGCAAACTTTATAGCGACATTGTTATTACAATTACACCACCCACGTCCCACAGAGAACCAGGAGAACGCATATGCCAGAAGCGTCATTAATTTTGGTTCGTCTCTACTGGCACCTCCGCTTCCTCGGCCGACGCCTATCCCACAAGTTCTCCTCGAATGGATGACAGAATTCCATTATCCATACCCAAATCAAATGAGGGATGTCATCACTTATAGACCAAGCCCTGCTAGCCACCCGAACTTCTGGGACGTCATTTACAGTGAATTGCTTCGGGGAAGAGTGCAAGGAGTTGCTAATGCTTTGCGAGAAGCTGGCTGGAAGAATGCTAGAATCCTGGAGGATGATGAGAGAAGTCATCTTGGTTCACGTGGATATTCAGGGACGGCACTTGCTAATATCGAAAAGGTCATTGATGAGGCTGTGCAGTTGCTAGATCAATGTCCCGCAATTCGTAATGATTGGAATGTTCAAGGAAGCGACTGGACCCTCTTCCGACTCCGTGCTTCGCAAGCATCAGAGAACTTGAAGCGTTTTGCTGAGGGGCGAGACAAGAGTGGAGGCGTCTCCTCTGCCTATGAAGCTGAGAATTTTGGACTTTCGGGCTTATCTGATTATGATCAATCTTACACTGGAACAGCAAGGAGGGCAGAAAGCAGAGTCCCTTGGGGCATCTACCAAAACCTGCTGGCACTCTATGGGCTGCTGGAGGGAGGTGCCGTTGAGATTGTCGCTAGTGCAGAAGACTGGACGGAGGCGGCTGTTGGCCTGATGGTTTGGTGGGACGAAGGCAAGGATGACAGGCGGTTGGCTCTTGGAAACTCGCACAGTAGATTCTCAAGCTCAGCTGAAAACATGAGTCCCGAGTTTTATCTGGACAAGCTTGTCCGATGTTTCAAGAAGGCTACAGATGGCTCTACAGATCTTCAAGTAAACACTTTGGTGCCTTCTGAAGTTGCGTTGGCATGCGCTTTTGAAGGGGATGTGGAAGCTGTAGTGGCATATCTTCGAACATTGTCTGGCCCAATTGCATCTGCCCTAGTTGAGATCGCATCTCTCGGTGGATGGCTGCCGGTTTCTGAGCCACAGAGTCTTATTTCTATGGGAAGCCTTGATCAAGACGACTTGGCTGTTCTTGGAATTGACCCACCAGCACAAAAGACGGATGGTGTCAAGGATTCGACCCTCATCTCATATGCACATGGGCTTACAAGACACGGAAGAATGGAGTCCGAGTCAACCCGTGGACAATCGAAGACTGTTCGAGAGGGCTGGGAAGTTGCTATCGAGATTCTGGGACGCCTGGATTCCCCACATCGCTCAGAAGAGGAGGTGGGAAACGTGCTTGATACACTACCAAAAGATTCTGGAGCCACTGTAGATCGGTTGATCAGACTTCTTAATGAGCTTGGAATGGCAAAATTGGCGGAACACGTCTCAGAGGTAAGCTGCATTTTATTAATAATACTTATGTTTGACTAATAGGACCTACGCAGGACTATGCCAACAGGCTTGCTGAAGGAACTCAAAAGTTCGGAGAAGCATTATGGTACTATGCGCTAGCCCATAGCTCTAAAAAGGTCAGAGATGTTCTGGATCTCTTGATATCACACTCTTTGCTCCGATCGACAGCATTCCCAGCAGATTCCGAACTTGATGGCCACCTAAAGCGTCTTGTAGATTCACCTAAGGCTACTTTGACGGAACTCTCACAAATCGACTATGAAGCGGGTGCACTTTTACATAAAAATCTAAGTGGATACGCAACTCTTCGCCGATTCTACCAATTGAGAGATGAAGAAGTCTCATCTGAGAACGCGAAATCTCCCCATAGCGCTATCATACGAAGAATAAATGCTGCTGCTGCCCTGATTGCAGTCATTGCCAGTGCTGATGATAACATTCGGGGTGGCTACTACGATGAGGAACGTGAAGCTGTAGTCAGCGTTGACTTTCTCCTTGCACTACTTGGAGAAGCCCTTGTCTTCGTGAACCAGCCGCAACCAACTATCAATACCGAACAAATATACCTCCTTATGAAGGCCATCGAAGATCTCCAGACTGTCAACCCAAGAATATTCACGGCATGCGATGAATTCCTTAAGACAGTGATGTACTCGACACAAGGCCTAAAGGGTTCTACTCCAAGCGATTTGCTAAGGCAATCAACATCTGGAAGCGAGTTCAGTCTTGTCGGAAGCTCAATGTTTGCATCCCAACTACAAAGATCAATGAGCAGCAGCGGAGTTATGGTGAAAGGAAACATCAAACGTGGATGGGACTGGAGGAAAAATATCTCAGCTTCGACGACTGGTAGTGATATCTTACGTATCTTGAGACTGGGTTTGGCAAAGGAACTTGCTCGAGTTTGGGTTTTGGAGGCTGATGGAAGCCTATAGATTTATTGTGTGGCTGGCGTGTGTATGATATAAAATTATGGATTGGCATGGGGGCGTTGCGCATCTTGGAACCTTGGGGTTGAGGATAGCGGGAGTAATTGATATAATACAATGGCATACCTGCATTTTTCAATTCAACAAATGCGACTTGATTATCTTCTTATTGTTCTAATAGATTTATTGAGAGCCATCAGAATGGATTTTCGAGTTGTCTTAATCTGTCGTGCTACTATCAAAATTGAAATTAACTTAGCTACTGCAAATATGCATGACTATTGTGTTATCCAACAGAATATACTTTGCACTTGAGGTATGGATATTCAGAGCAGCTCCATTATGAACTACCCACAAACTACATCAAATGCGGTAGTGCATGTGCTGACTGCTGCGTGCCTGACAGTGACGACATGACATTAGACCATCAAAATCCGGGGTAGTACCCTCCTCCACTGGCACCAGATTAAGTATGAGACTACGAAAAGCATAAAAGAACTTCAATTGCTCTCAGAGCTCTCAAAAAATCCTTCCATCGATGCACATAAGTTCATTTTAAATATCTACTCTCAATTCCAGTATCAATATTGAATCCAACAATGCTCTCCCGCCAATTCCCACGTATCATCCACCTCCGCCCCGCTATCCTCTCGGCCAACACACCAGTGCTTTCCTCGGCATTTTCAACAACACCCCTCACCCGTAAAGGCAGCAAGCCTAAAGACCACGTAACGCGTGGCAACAATAGCCATAACGTGCAGAAGGATGCGGCGGAGAGCGGCCAGGCAGAGCGCGCGAAGGGCGGGAGTAACAGCCAGGCAATCAGCGAGAAAGACCATGGGAACAGCAATGCGAAGGCCAAGCGTGATCACCCCGAGGCACCTGGCCCGGTATTAGGCATGAATGACGAGAGGGGCGGCGTAGGTTCTCCTATGTACTCTTTTCCGAGGAATTACTGATAATTTCTAGAAGGGTCATTAGAGTTAGGATGTTGGAGTAAGTGAAAATGAGCTGATGTGCTCCTAAATTTTTGAAGTTATTTTGATATAGGAGATCATGTTACTTAAGATTGGAATTTAAATCTAAGTAATTTAGATCATAAAAATCTTGATTACGTGGGTTAATGCGACTATGAATGTCTCGATATGTGTAGCATCCCGAATAATTGTAAAATATTCTTTTATATTGTATTGAGTTAAAGCTATCAAAATACAGATTCTTGTATCCCACACCAAAGCAACGCAGTCTGAACTTCACTCACCAAAATAATCAATATCTAATCAAATATAAGCGTAAAACAAGTAATCAGTAACAAAGGGTAACACGTTATCGCTCGCTGTAAACGCCCGTGAATGCACATCTACACGAAAATAAGTCTAATCAAGAGCTCTTATGAGCGGTCGTCTATACAGGGGAATGAATATTGCCCGTCTTAGATCAAGAACTCTTCATCCAACCAGTGACGAAGAACAACATGGCCTTCAGAAAAGGATGGCTTCTCAGTGCGCACAATGATAGCTGCGTGACTATGGCCAACCTTATGAATGTGGACGGGGTATTTGCGCCAGCCAACTTCGTCCAGAGCCTGAATCATGGAGAATTGATAGGGCGCCAGTGCCAAAGTAGGGGCGTCGACGCGGCTCTTGGATTGGGACAGAGCGTCATCAAGGCTGGTTTCTGAACCAGCTACAGAAGCAGCCTTCTCACTGCCTGTGGAACGAGAGGCGTGTGGTGAATCGGTCATTGCTTCCTCCTCGCTTCCCTGTGCCAGATACTCGTTATCTTGCGCACTATTTAGATTCTCATAGACATCCTCGACTGCCGTACGCATGCCGTTAAGGAGAAGTGGCATGCGGTAGTTGCCCACTTCAATTCCTGCCCTTCCAGCCTCGTGTAATTTAATACGACGACTGCTCCGGATGGACTGGATCCCGGAGTTGATTAGGAAAGCCATCACTCCGATTGGAACGAAGATCATGAGAGCTAGTAAGATCGGAACTCTTCGAGCATAATGATCACCGCCGGCGGCTAGTCTCGTGTAGAAAGTAGGGAGTTCGGTTTCCGGTTCCTTTGGGAGTACTGGCTCGTCACGGTCTAGAACCACATCTTCATAGCCTGGGAGATAGTTTGGTCTAACTTTGGACAAATCCGTAAAAGGATCAGTTCTAGAGATGCCAGTTGTATAATAAACGGCGCTTCTGTCGTTCACAATATTGGCATATAAAGTTCGTCGTTTAAATTTAGCCAATCCCTTGATGAAAATGGAATCAGGATCTGCAAGTACAGAGAGAAGAGGTCTCTCAGTCTGCCTAAATTTGTCAATTGTAAAAAGCTGCCTTCCAGACATAGAAAGTGTTCTTGCTCCTAAAACATTCCAGATGTGATTATGGTAGCCTTTCAAAGGCGTGCGGACGCCAAGGTGAGGACTCGCGAATGTTGTGAAGTTGACAGGCTCAACCTTCTCAAACCAGCCCTTTGAGTCGAGTAGACCAACTGCATAACGGGCGACAAGCCCTCCCAAAGAATACCCAATTATGCTCAACTTCTTGATTTCTTGTCCTTCGCGGGTGAGTTTTTCGATTTCCTCTTCAATTTCTTGGCATACTCGTTCGCCCCCAAGTTCAATACCATCGTAAGTAAAGCTTCCGCTATTACGCTTCGCAACTAATATATGGAGAGAGTCTTCAGGATGTTTATCGCGTAGAGCTTTCGCTACTTGGGCGAGGTGCTGCGGATTTCCCCATAGTCTGCACAGAAGTCAGCATAATTATGCTTGGTGAACGCAAATAGTCAGATGGACAGAGTACTGCTATCATACCCATGCACTAAGACAGCCAAATGTACGGCACCATGGCCGTTGCTGGTGGACTCCATATCTTTGGGAGAGAGGAAAGTCCGGTCCAGGGAAGAAAAACTGAAGGGTAACAACTTTGCAGATGATGGCGATTGTAATCGAAGGGGAATCTCGTTGATGGACGAGACGCCTCTTCGACTACTTAAATCCGTTTAAACGGACCCCGAATGACTTCTAGGCTGTCGGGCTGACACGGACGTTCCAAGGCAAGCACGATGATGCGTATATGTTCAGGGCCTTATGATAAGCGACCAATCGATTTTTGGTACGCTGAGTGCGAAGCCACAGAGCCTTGCTCAGCCGCTTGGGGGCTTCAATGTTATCTAGGATAAGGCAAATGCTGGTAGCGAATACGCCAGGAACTTCAAGAAGTCGACAGTAGGGAGCAACAGGACGCCGTTCAATTATAGCTGGTGCTATTGGACTCAATTGATGGATGAATTGGAGAGTGAAGGAGGGAGGGAGTGATGTGCTGGTGAAAATGCTGGGGCTACCATGGACTTATAAAGAAGAAAGAGAAGAAAGGGTAAGCATAAGAGTAAGGGTAAGAGGGGGAAGAGAAGAAGAGGAGCAGGAGCAACGTTAAGAAGATTCGAAGACGATAAATGAAAGAAGAAGCAAGTCTTGTAATCTGTTACATGCAAGGGATACACCGCTATGGTCGTCTGACTATCTTCCAAATTTGGGAATGGTGTAGGGTATCAGGGTTGATACATAATTTGTTCCTATCATTGCTATCTCTGCAGAGCGCACATATCTCCGTACGGGAACCTGGTTGTTGGATCAGCATTATCGTCCCTCTGCTATTCGATGCTCCTTATCCCGCAGCCACAAAGGCGCATATCGAGATACAGATTCAGCCTTGCTCCGAAAGCCCGTGTTTGTGGTACATAGATGCATAGATGACAATGCAGGTATCATCCAGAGTAAGCACAGTGTCTGTGAGTGCACACGGTGTATTATGTACATACATATATATACATACATGTGTAGCAAAAATGCTTTGGGTATTAAAAGCGAGCCACGCCAAAGCCGATTGGGGAATCCTTGAGAGATAACCCGCACACTGTTCTCTTGCCTCTTATCTAATGTAAATTTGTATCTTAATGAGATGTCTACTCCGTACTCAGATACATACAGTTTCAGCCCTGAATGCCATGCTACTGTGCCTTACATATTCTCATACACTGCTCCACAACGTATTGATGAGACGATCTCTTTAGCTATTTCTATATATGATAAGGTACGAAGTATACTTCAAATATACAGTGTCCTACGCAACATTTTTGTGAAACTGATGCTCTGTTGATATGGTTTCTGCATCTTGTTGAATGCATCGGTGTGCTGCTTGGGAAGAGGAGGGTGGATATTAATGTAGTAATCTATGTCTCTTTAAAGCGATGATTGACTGAAACAATAACAAATAAACCCTTTCGTTTGGGTCCTTAGAATGCCTCTTTGATTCAATTGCATAATAGAGTGACCAACTCGAATATATGATGTCCATGATTCTAGTAGACAGGGTATCTCTCATCGATAGTATTATCAATAACTTAAGCACAAATAGTAATCACACATATCCTGAATCTGTGATCCATACAAGTACATGATTTAACACTACTATATAATTTTGCTGCGCATTTTCAGCTGTTTCGAATCTTTTGTCTGCTTATCTGCTAATATTATGTATAGTTTATTAAACAACTGTAGAATTGGCACAATCTGATATCATGATATGAGTGGATTTTGACACTCGCTGACTTATCTACTGCTTGTTCTATGCAGTATAAACAAGGAAATGCAAACTAGTCGTCGACGATGAGCCAACAATAACCTGAAATTATTCATTGATCGAAACACATGCATGATGGGAATAATTGAGTATCAATGGTCTAAACATGATCCATTTCAGTGAGCACTACATATTTAAACACCGAATCCTTTTGGTTGCTAACATGAATCAAAACATCTCCCGAGCCCATGCTAGTGAAGCGTACGAAGAAGTTTGTACTTATACGTCGAACCCCCCCACTCACTCACCCAGCCTCCGGCTTTCTGTGTTGAAATTAGCTAGTATGGAAAGTATAAAAGATTATACACACAGTGATAGAAACATCAACAGTTACCGATCTGGTAGCTGTAGGTATACTTACGATGAAACACATGCAATTCTGGACCTTTGTCTGAAACCCTCGGTATCTGTGAGGTGGAAGAGCTTAGGTATATACCTCTTTGTAAAACATATGATACTATCTTTCATTTATATATCACGATTCTCTAGCGAGCAATGTGATAGTTATATAGCAAGCTCTATGTACAGATAGAAGTATTATATGTATCAAGTGTGTTATAGATTATATTTACTTATTTAGTATACAGATGAAAATCTTTAAGAAAAAGCTTAGACATTATTCAAACAACACATTACACCATATCGGCAGTAATTTCATTTCCTTTAACACTTCTCCACTCAATTCCTAAAGCCCCAACCATGCTGAGTATCGCCACAGCCGCCGATATAAGATATGTACGATCCAGAGCCTCATTATACACAACAAGCACCGCACCCAAGAACTTTGTATCAACCACATTCTGCAAATCCGTAGCACCAATGTTAAGGACAATATTTGGGTTGATGTTCGGTACTGTTTCCGAAAGACCAGTCAAGAGCCTGTTGGTAAAGATGGTTTGCGCAACAGAGACAAACACAGCGCCACCAAGACTCTGTGCGAAGATGATTATCGACGTACCGATAGCCACGTCCTTGATAGGCAACATGGTCTGTACAGCGATGAAGGCTTGCTGAATGCCACTGCCTACACCAAGCCCCAAAATAACCTGATACCCGATCCACACTGCGGGTCCGGTGTTGACGCGGAATGTGCTCAGAAATCCTGCACCAACGGCTATGAGGATTGGGGCGGCGATCATGAAAGGTGTGTAGTAGCCGAACTTCGTGGTCAAAATACCGCTGATCATGGACATGACGACAACACCGAGGATCATTGGCAAATTATGGATGCCGGAAGCTATGGCAGATAAGTTCTTGATGGCTTGGAAGTAGACTGGTACGTAGTAGATAGCGATGAAGAATGAGGCGCCAAAGAAAAAGTTGAAGATGAATCCGAAGGCTACGCTGCGTTGACTCAGGAGCCGTAGAGGGATGGCTGCGTCTTCTTCTTTCCACCATTGAATTGCAGACCAAAGGATGAGGCCCCAGCCGAAAAGGCAAAATAGCGTGACAATCTGCCAATCATTCCAATCATATTTTGTGCCTCCCCATTGTAGTGCGAGGAGAACGCAGGCGATGGTGGGGATGAAGACTGCAGTGCCGAAGAGATCAAGCTTGTTGAGGTAGGCCATCAGGCCAAGCTTTGTAGATTCTGTTTCTCGTTTTGGTGACTTGAAAAATATGGTGATCAAGACAAAGGCAATGGCACCAATGGGAAGATTGATATAGAAACACCAACGCCAGGTAACATGATCTGTGAAGACACCACCTAGCAATGGGCCAGCCACCAAAGCAAGCCCATACATTGCTCCGAATAATCCATTGAAGATTGGGCGTTTTATTAATGGCACTGAGTGAGCAATGATAATTAGAGCCCCAGAGAAAATTCCCGCTCCCCCCACTCCAGCGACAGCTCGACCTACTATTAAGACAATAGAGTTGGGAGCCAAACCGCAGAGCAGAGAGCCGGCCTCGAATATTATGATGGCACTGAGATAAACCCATTTTATACTGAAAAAAGTGTATAACTTTCCGAAAAGCAGTTGAAAAGAGCACATGGCCAAGAAATATCCAGAACCATACCAGCTAATGTCGTCCAGATCATGGAACTGATCAGTTATGCGGGGAATAGTGGTCGCGATAATGGTGTTATCCTAATGAAACATTAGTATTCCATACTCATATACAAGTCGGAAATTGGCAATATTTCCTCACTTACCAAAGCCATCAAGAATATAGAAAGGCAAAGCGCTGCAACGATGACGGCCAATTCGAGTCTACTCGAAGAAACAGTTTCGTCACCAACCTCAATTGCAGCCTCTGTAATATCGTCCGCATCTTCGAGAAAAGTTTCAAGTGTTGGACTCAATTCTTCCTTGCCAGGTTCCAAAAGACGACGGGTGGAAGATGGTAACGACGGGGCCACAGATGGAGCACGATATCCTAAAATAGACGGGACTGTAGATGGCGCTCTTGAAGGTACGCCGTAGTAACTCGAGTGAAGGGATGGCGCTGTAGACGGGGCTCTTGAAATCATCAGCGTATCCAAGGATACGCTAGGATGGCTGAGCTCATCATAGGATTGGTGGATATCCCGAAAAAAGGGTGGAGTCCATGCGTGATAGTTGGGAAAATTTTGGTGCTTTTGTGGAGTGTTGCCTTGATAACTTCGAGTTTCTCTCTGGAACTCTTCTTGACCCCTTAGACTGTATTGGTCGTTTTGTATATTATTCGATCGATAGTTGTGAATGTCTCGACGAAATTCCCCTTGCCCTTGAGGATTGTCTAAGTAGTTGTGTATATTATTGTCTTGGTAACTGCGGGTTTCCCTGCGAAATTCTCCGCGTCCTCTTGACTGATCAAGGTGACTTTGAGTATTATACAATTGAGAAGTATATGTGTTCCTACGGGCTATTGGATCACTTGGGTTGTGGATATTGGTAACTGCTGAAGTAGACCTTTGGATTGGTATCGTAGAGCCAGTTGGCGGAAGATTAGGGAGAGGCCAATTATCATCATATTCCATTTTTACCGACGAAATATTCTCAGACACGATATGTGAAACGCTCTTGATAACCGATAAGGATATGAAATAGTATTGATAGTCAATAGAAAATGAAGAGTAAAATGAAAGAGACCGAGAGAAGAAGAAGCAAAATAGAATAGTAATTTACCAACACTTCCTACTGTTCATATTTATCCAAAATCCAGACGTAAGATGCATGACTGGATGCATATGCATATGATATTGAGTCTGTATCCTGAAGTTCAGACATTGTGGCGAAACAGCATCGATAGAAGCCAACAAGAGTGGAAAGGGAGCCAGAATTTGTGCATGGTTAATATCTAGACTTGTATACACATCTTTCGAACCAATCTTTGTAACTTGATGGATGGTGTGGTTGGGGGGCTGGTAAATGATCTATCTCACTGCGTATGAAGGTGGCAGATGAGGCGCTATGGACCTTTGGTGCTTGAAATACTTAATTACGTAAGGAGGTAGAAGACATGACAACTCAGCTCCTCCAAGGAAATAGAGCCGGTAGGAATAAAAATTTAAATGACCAGTCGTTCATTCAGATGTAAGTTTTCATGGTGCATGCAGAGAGGCTGGGCTTTGAAACGTTGTGTATGTACATAGCCGTCAAGTAATATTGTCGGGATCGTTGTAATACAGACGCTGAAAGCCATCTTCATGTTCAAGCCATGGATAGTGTAACTATCGAGGATCTAAATATACTGCAGTACTCTGTATGCATATATCAATCAACAGTAGATAAATTAAATAAGTAATGAGGAGAGGCTTGTTCGGCATGATAGGCTTACAAGAGTTGAAGAGGTTGGGCAGACGGATGTGTTAAGCAATCAAGGAGCCGTGCAAAGTGTACCAGTCTACTCAAGACCATAATGGACTTCCGCAGATGCAAGCAATCAATCTAACTCGAGCCGTTGTGAGCACCGGCACCTGTTCTCGCAAGGAATTAATGTCATATTTTGAGAACATTTATGATTCGATGACCATGGATTGTGTTATGAAGTACAACGTTAGATTGATATTTGGAAACTATTTCGTTGGCATATCGTGAACATTAACGTTACTGCGCACCTGCTGGATGGAGCTTGGTCTTGACTAGAGCTTCCAACCTGGCTCATGAAATTTCAATCATTGATATAAGCTGTGGCACAGCAATCGTAATACCAGTCTTTTTTACGCACCAAACTATACAAACGTTGTTTTAAACTGGTAAACAGGTCATCCAAAACCAAACATAATCATTAATATCGTACATTCAAGTTAAGTTAAGACTTTACAGCCTCTATAAAAAGTTCTCGGAATCCCTTGAGGGCCCCTACAATGTCCCTGCTCTCATTCAGCTTCTCCATGACCCTATCTACCTCCTCCTGTTCCAATTTCGGCCGAAGATGTGCAACCTTATATTCAGTCTCTGACATATCAAATTCAACCCACGCATCTTTTTCCCAATCATCTGGATGAATATTCGAAAATCTGAACTTGAGGTGATTGTACTTGCCAGCACCTTCCACACTAACACCTAGTGCTGTCTCCCAAAAGTGAACTTCTGGGGCATTATTTTGTTCGTGGGAGCTCAAGTGCTGTGCATGCGCCCGTTGAGCAGCTAGTCTTGAGTCGATAGCCTTTTGCGTCGCTGCAATCTGATCGTTGAGGTTTTGACGGCTCTGAAGGTGTGCGTCGCGCTGCGCAGCCAATTCTGCAATATCAGATTGAATCTCCTCCTTCTCAGCGGTCTCTTTTTCAAGTGTTTGATTGTGGCTTTGTGCCTTGGAATCCAGAATTTCAATATCCTTGGACTTCATGCGCTGGTCCTCTGTAGCCTCGATTAGTACAATTCAGTCGAGAGGAGTAAAATAAGTACCTTGTAACTCGGCAACATTGATGCGGAATTGGTTTCGCTCTTCGAGAACGCGTTTGCGACCTTGTTCAATAAATGTGTCGAATTTGGCAGTAAACTTTGCCATGCGATCTCTGAGATCATCAAAGCCAAAGTTGATGCTTGGAAGGGAGTCGGCCATAGAAGGGACGTCGGCTGAAAGAGGACGCATGGATGTGCTCATCGAGAGTGATGACTCAAAGAGGGCCGTCATCTTGAGTATTTATGGAGTATGATGTCGAGTTACGATTTCTTGTGTTCCAAATTTCGAAGCGGGGCTTAAAGAGCAGCTTTTCTCGTATGCGATGATGAGATTGAAGTAGAAGTCGAGGTTGATGCACGATAAGTAAATGACCGTACGCAAATAATGCGCGTGTCAGTGTTTGTTCCGCGATTTTGGGTTGGCATAGCAACGTAAATGAGACTAGCGTGCTTATCGGTATCGAAGACCCGAAATTTCGAGTCTGTAGGTACGAGAGCCTTGCGCATCAAGGTTTCTCTTCCAAGCAAAAAACTTTCTGCTCTCTGACCAAAGTACCGGTCACATTATTTTTATGGACAGACTGCGAAACTATATTTATTATTATACTGTCACATCTTCGCAGGATTTTGACACACAAATATCGAGTCTCAAATCGAAATGATCGCGAAAAGAAATTTGGTGTCAAGACGCAGGATAGAACGCAAGCCAAATGACTGACCACCGAGTGACGGATATCTCTCACGGTCACCTGGGAGAGGCCACATACGACCCCGACGAACATACATGGTCATTCACGAAACAGAATTCTCTTGGTAACATTCTATGACTTTCTGCTGATTTAATTTGTGCTGATTTATGGTAGAGAATCATTTGCAACCAATTCGAGAAACGCGCAGCTGCTTATCCCCAGCCCTTCGAATTGCCGACGGCAATAAGCTTAGGTCCAGAGATCTCCAACCACAGTTACGGTGGTTAAAGAAGAAACACCCACAAGCCGCATCAGCATGGTCGGTAGTCAAACAAGAGGTTTTGGAGGACCAACTAGCTGCGAGTAAAGAAAGAGATGGCCGAAATGCGATCGCATCTTCCCTTCTAGCATGCGGACCAGCAGCGAATCTCGCCGCCCGAAGTAGGCCGCAAGATATTCTGGCAATGGCAACGGGCGAAGGAGGACATGTTTTACGATTAGTAAAGCCTCAAATAGGTACTTTTGGTTGGAAAGCGCATTCAGGTATCAATCTCAAGATTGCAGAGGCAGAGAAGGGCGAAGAAGGCTACTGGGTTGGAAATGGTGGTACAATACACCAGATTACATTCGCCAATGCAATAGAAGGCCCTAGTTCTTGGATGGCTGTACGCCAGCCATGCGCCGTCACCATATTTCGACCTTTATATCGACAAGACGCTGTGCCGGCGAGCATACCACGAGACTTCCCTGAGAGATATCCACCTTCGCGTTTACAGGCAAACCCCATAGTTACCCTACCGATCTGGCGGACTGGAGATTCACCACATGTTGATGTGTCATTTAATCCCTGGTATGTCCAACAGATTGCTGTCCTTGATCAGCATGGGCACTGGTCAATTTGGGACATCGAAGGCTTCGCGAAGCAACGACGGAACACGTTCGAGCTCAAGATTTATCAAGACGGCTTCGTATTAGACGACTTTATTCCAGAACCTGGCTTTCTACTGCCAGACTCTGGAGATGGCTGGGGAAGAGTTATGTGGTGCGGAGGTGTCAATACACTTGTAGCTTGTAGCCGCAGGCATATTGCTGTTTTTGACGTCAAATCCACCCCTAAACGACTACATAGCCCCGACATATTCAACGGTATGGGGCCTGGCTGGATACTCGATTTGAAGCGAAGTGCAACTGATCCAAACCATCTTGTGGCTCTTACGTCCACCCATATTGTATGGCTTTCAGTCGATGCGGATACCGGAGCGCATATAATATTGTCCAGTCGACATTTTCGTGACCAAGATGATGACTCGCTGCAGCTCCAATTGCTCGCAGATGAAGCAGTATGTGTAGCTTTACTTTATTCAAGCATACATGATCTTGTGGATTCCTATCGATTTACTGCGTCGGTCGAGGAAACTATTGCACCAATCTTATCCAAAAGCTCCTGGAGTCTATCACCAAACTCGGAGTCTACATCGGAAGAGAACCATTGTAGCAACGAACTTAATACCCTTTGTGTTCTGCCGTGCCACTTTTCAGTCAATGGCAGAAACAAAGGGACAGGGCCAGGCCAATTGTATTATGAGCGAGACGTACGCTTCTACCAGATTTACAGCCTGGACCGGAGGCTTGGGCTAAACTCTACGCTTTCTGCTTCTATTTTCTCAGATCTCAGCAAAGCGGACGGTAATCCACAACCCATAATCCCGGTTCCTCCAGCTGTCCGAATGGTTAATTCCATCCAAGTGAAGAGCTCAAGAAGGGTTATTGAGGATAGCTTCATTTCTCAGAATGCAGGAGCAGACTCTGATGAACACGAATATATGATAGAAGATCTTGGTAACCTTAACCTCAATCGTCTTGAGGTTGAAAAGTCAAACGCAAAGCGATTTTTCTCTCGAACTGTGAACCACAGTTCTCTGCACGAACTTATGCTCAAGACGACACCACCCGAAATTGCAAAGAGTCTAACCAACTACGGCAAGAACTTAAGTCAATGTTTAGCCAGCAATCATAAATCAGGCATGTCGAAAGCCTTTACCCTACTTGAGCTTGCGAGCTTTGACGAGATCCAAATTGAAGACCTGGACGAGACTTCGATGATACTAAGGCGTATTGTCGAGTCTCTTGCTCCTATGGAATCTCAAGAAATAAACATGGATGGCGCACTTTCTACCATTTCTGCGCCCGATGTCTTTAATCTTCTGGGGCAGGATAACCATGCGTCAGAATTAGATGTTACACATGTATATGACCACCAAGTTGGGTTGTGGGTTGGAAGTCTCCCTGTGAACACTCTTGGTGTGACTCGACTTGCGCGAGAAAGACGGATCAGAATGATTGCAACTTGGCTTTATCTTAGCTCTCAGGTTTTCTATCCTGCCAATCTAGTGTTGGACCCCCAAGAGGGAACTGTACCATCGAACATTGGGGAATCTTCGGCATCTCAACCATCAAGTTTATCCAGGCGGTTTACGACTCCGGAAGCCTCGAGTGGGTCGCTACCAACCCCAAGGCCAACACCCTCCTCTGAAGATGGCGATCCGTTATCTAGGAAACTACCAGAGATGCCAGCCGCGTCTCGTCTACGTCAATATGCCAAAACAGTTGGGTATGCACCCCGCTTGAGCAAGAAGCAAAGTCGTTTACTTGACAATTGGCCATCGATACCGGGTGAAGATCCGGGGCAATATAAATGGCAACCTTTGGCCACCAACGAAGCCGATGATGGATCTCGGATGTCTAGAAAGCGCGAAAAGGAGGCGGCAAAACGACGAAGGAGAGACGAGCGAATGCTGGCAAAGCCATCAAGGGCGACTACAGTGGAGTCATTTATGTCGCAACCTATGCCTACTCTTCCGTGGGCAAGCCAGCCTGCCGTTCACAATGTGATGAGTTCGCAAGCCGCTCCAGATGAGATACCCATGACGCAGACTGAGCCCGGGGCTTTTGGAGGTCGTTCGATGGGCCGGCCTAAGAAGAAGAAGCGTAAGGTTGCTGGATTCAGATAGTCAGATATACAAGTTGGATATTGCTCATTCACTAGACAATATAATGTTTATTCAAGTAACCTCGCAAATTGTATTGGGTATCGTAGTGGTATTAAACAATGTATCCTTCATAATAGTAGTTCTGGCCGCCCCTTACGCTCCTTTGTACCCATACCTCAGTCCCTCCAGCTCTCCAACATCCACACTACCCATCACAAACTTTGCAAGTAGCACCACAAGGTAAACAACCGCAGGCACATTCCCAAATCCGGCCCAGAGCACATCCCTTTTAGAGCCGACAACCATCCCAGCAACAACTAACACACCGCACAGCCCCAAGTTCAAGTATGGCAGGTACTGTTTGATCGGTGAGTCCGTCCCAGCGCTCAACCCACCATACGGTACTGCTGGTCCCTTTCCTTTCGGCTTATTCAACGCATCGATGCGCGAAATACCCGTAATATTAGGCGGGAAAGAGTATAATAGCCATGCTGTTGACAGCAGTGAAGAGATACTCAAGATCGATAAGAGGGAGATTTGAGCGTTGAAGACTGTGGGGAGGTAGATTGGGATGGAGAGGAGGGGCAAAGCGAGGAAATAAGTTTTGTATTGCTCATTTCGGAGAGAGTTTTGTCGCTGCAAATCGGCGATAAGGGTCTCTTGCTCTGTAAAATGTTAGCCGTCTGTATGTAGTCGGGAGTTGGCTTGCTTGCCTTCTTCGTCGAGAGCTTCGGGGAGGGAATCATCTGAGTCGTTGTCGGCGGGGTAATGGAACGTTTTGCGAAGACGGGTGGTGGTTTTTTCCATTATAGAAGTGTGATTAATCAAATTCCCTTCTTGGTAGTCTATCTCGTACTGAAGATAAATGTGAGTAGTTATTCTGTTTGATAGTTTGTTGCGATCACCAGGAAACTTTCAAGGCTGCGTCACAGCCTTGACGCATCTGACGATCCTCGCAGGTGCAAACAAAGCAAACAGCCCGGACATTTTATAATGATGCTCTGATTGAGCTTCAAGAAACAGCTCATACGCACCATTGCACCTCACCATGTTGCCACGACTCTTGAGAGCTCCAGCTCTCTTTCGGCCAGTGGCCTCGCGCGTCAGCGGTCTTTCGTTGATCAGCAGGAGGACAATCACGTCTGCGCCGAAGATGGGCGATGCGCCTTTTATGGAACGACGTGCGAATCGTGAACTCCCTGGTTAGTCTTCAATTGAAAAGCATTGGGAACCCGTATACTGATGAAACTGCTTAGAAATCGAGAACAGTGGTATGAAATGGGCCAGAACGGTTCCAATCTTCCTAGTCATTTTGGTGTCTACGACGCTCGCCATCTTTAACTACCAAAAGTCTTCCTCTTCTGTGGTATCCTCGACCATGTACGCACTGCGTACTTCTCCAAAAGCGCGGGAATACCTCGGTGATGAGATCTATTTCTACAATAAGATGCCATGGATTTGGGGAGAAATGAATCAATTGCATGGACGCATCAATATTCATTTTGAAGTTAAGGGAACGAAAAACAGTGGTACGATGAGATTCACAAGTAATAGACCAACGAGGATGGGAATGTTCATCACTACTGAGTGGAGTTTGACCACGAAGGATGGTGAGAAGATTGATTTGTTGGATGGTAATGATCCTTTCCAGGGTGTGCAGTTGGATGAAGAGCCCAAACAGCCTGGCCGTGGCTCTTACAGCCCTTCTACGTCCTCATAAGCTGGCGAGGATTGTGAGTCTATCACAAGTTGATGAAGTCGAAAGATTACTGCGTTGGGGAATTAGGGACAGAGGATGTATATGTATGAATAAGTAGAGATCATGGTGCATGGATTGGCGCAATAGGATTCAAATATTTTCCCTCTAAACGCCTCCCTCGTGATTCTTGATGTACAAAATATTACATGAGTCTTAACTTTAGGCAGTAGCCTTAACTGGCTCCGTAACCTCCTCCACAATGGCAGCTGGGATCTTTGGCCATGGCTTCTTGATAGCATCCTGAATCTTGACGATGCAGTTCTTTGGACCAGCAATGCATCCGTTAATAACCACAATACCCTTCTCAGCATCCACCTTAAGCACCTTCACGTTCTGCACAGTAACCTGCTGACCACCCATTCTTCCCGCCATCTTCTTGCCGGGCAAGACTCTGCTTCCACTACCCTGCGATGCACCAGCGGATCCCATAGCTCTGTGGGTCAAAGAGTTACCGTGAGAGGCAGGTTGTCCCTTGAAGCCCCATCTCTTCATACCACCAGCAAATCCCATACCTCTGCAGTTCGATCTGGCATCAATGAATTGTCCCTCTATAAACCAGTCCGGTGTAATTGCCTTTCCCACCTCCAACAGCCCACTCTCATTCTTGACTCTGAACTCTTGAACATATCTCTTGGGACTGACGTGGGATCCGGCGAAGTGTCCAAGGAGTGGCCGGGTGACATTTGTTGGATGCTTCCATCCAGCGCCAACCTGCACAGCGAAGTATCCGTGTTGCTCTCTGGTCTTGTGCGATACAACCTCGACTCGATCGAATTGGAGGACCGTACAAGGCGTTCGCTTTCCTGTCTCGGCGTCGTACAGTGCCGTCATTCCCTTCTTGATCGCCAGAGCACCCGTCCTGAGAGGCAGGGTATATTCTTTTCTGGCGAGAGCAGCGGCGTGTGATGTGCTGAGGACCGGAAGGCCTGCAGTGGCTTGGTTGAATCTCGCTGGCTTGCCGCGTTTTGGTGCAGTCGTCCAGCCATACTTCACACCACGCTTTGCGATCAATGGCAGAGGGGCGCTTGGAAGGAGGAAAGTTGGGGGCAATTGCGCCCAACTCGTAGGCAATTTCGGCGCCATTGTGGTGTGATGTGATGCGACCTTTGCGTAGCTTGTATGGTGTTGATGCTCGATATTCTTGATATTTCGCTACGGCGGCTTTTAGCGACCAGTGTGGCTGCGAATATCAGACTTTCGACAATTATACTGCGCACACTGTATATGGCGGTTTTGCCTTGGCGCTGAAAATGGTGTACTATTTTACCTCAAATACGGTGTCTCCTTCGGCATTCATCTATGTCGGAAAGGACAAGGTTGAGAGTAAGTGTTTGCACTGGAAGCCCCTTGACTTCTGACTTCGAAATTGACAAAACCGTCTAGACGAAGAGCTCATTAAGTATGGACTCGAGGAAGATGTTTGGTAAGTCATCGCCCTTTATATGTTTGTTTTGCACTCAGCTCACAGCATATAGGGTATGATCACAAGAATTCCCGCCAGCGAAATATTCTCACAAAGTTTTTCAGTTTCACGTGGACAAGCTTTCCAGTGCCCATATCTACCTCCGAATGAACGAGGGCGATGTCTGGGAAAACATACCGCAAGATCTCCTTGTCGACTGTGCTCAACTTACAAAAGCCAATTCTATCGAAGGTGAGCAAGTGATCAACTTCGATCTGAACACGTGACTCACATGCACAGGAAACAAGAAGGACAACATCACGATCATCTACACGCCATGGTCGAACTTGAAAAAGGATGGTAGCATGGCAGTTGGCCAAGTCAGCTTCAAGAACCCCAAGATGGTGAGTTTGATCGCATCTCCTGCATAACGCATAGCTTTAGCATGTACTGCGCAAGCTATCTCCAGCAAAGGCCACACCATGTGCAAGTGCTCACCCCGTCTTTCAGGTCAAGAAAATCCTCGTCGCACAACGCGAGAACCCCATCGTCAACCGACTTAACAAGACGAAGGTCGAGAAGTTCCCGGATCTGCAGATGGAGAAGGAGGAGCGACTGAAGGCGCTGCGCAAGAAAGACCAAGCAGCGCGCGACGAGAGAGTACGTACTCCAAAGAAGCTCCGAGATCCACTTATGATATTTGGTTACTGAACACGCACTTAAACTGACACCGTTACAGAGGAAGGAAGAGGCGCGCATTGCCCTCGAGCGTAAGCAGAAGAAATACCAGAAGGACCATGCGTACGATGATATCTTCACCGACGAGGCGCTCGAGGCAAGCAGCAACCAGAACAGGAGTGAGGACTTCTTAGATGACTTCATGTAGATTTCTACCAAGCATTTAAATCATACACCTAATTTCAAAAGCGACCATGTCCTCTATCTATGAGTTATGTATGGGTGTGAATGTTCAATCAAGTGAAACCTGCAGTAGTTTTTGGCCTTGTTTGACCCATACGACGATCTGCTTTTGGTTAGGTGAGGAGAGTTTATTGATGAGTAAAGTGAGAATTTCGGCTTGGTATGGCTGTGTATAGATAATAGCTGTTTTAGCTTGACTATGATATATGTATTTACAACAGGCTAAGATATAGTTAGTATTATATGAGGTCGAGGCAAGACATGAAGTGATTGCTGTAAGAGTTTATTTAATAGCTGTGAATCAAGAGTATAAATTGTAATTATTGCTATCTGCTATCAACTTTCTGGTTTTTTAATTTGGACTCAGATGATACGGAAGATAGTTACCTACTCTTATTGTTACCACGGTGGAAGCTTAGGAGGTATAATAACCAGCTGAATGCAAAACTCCCACAGAAAAGCTGTGCGCATGAATACTTCGAACACAGTCACGCGTTTGAAAACAGCATAAGCGCTTCATGACAGAAATATACACTAAAGACCTGCCGATCTTTAAACAACCCTTCTCCCTTATGGATCCCCAGTAGTGTAGCAAACCAACTTATCTCGTCGAGGCAGCTTGTATGAATGAGTCTTTTGTCTCCGTCTCCAATTTTAATCAATATCACAGATATTCCTTATAACAATACAATATCTACTCACCACAAACACTTTTGACTCCAAGCCATGCCTATACATACCCCCCTCCCCACAACAGCCCAATCATAATTCATAACCCATCACTCTCCCCACCATCTACCTCCCCAACCCACTCCCCATCTGATTAGTCGCAGTCCCCTTAACAGCATGATCACTAGGATTAGCCGCACTCTCATAAATGATATTCGCAGGCGCGCGGCCCAACTGCATCCACTCGCCGCGGAAGCCCACATAAGCAAGCCGACTAACATCCTCATCGCCATCACCGAAGTTATCCTCAAAGAACAGCGTCAAGCTCTGCACCTTGCCGAAGAGCGCGCGCTTGACGGGGATCTCCTGCACATCGGACGTCATGGACAGCTCGAGCGTCTGCGCGGGCGGCAGGTCAGTAGCAGCGGCGAAATCGACATCGTCGCGGTTGATGAAGAGTTTGAGGGTCTTTGGGGCCGAGGGTGAGTTGGAGGTGCGCAGGAGGATGGAGTGGAGTTTTATCTGGCCCGTGAAACTGCGGCGCGTGGGCATTAGCTTTCGCATTGACATTGGCATTTGTCTGTACTCCGTTGATTTGTCTCGGAGGCGTTTGGATGGCCGTTCTGGGTGAGAAGGGGGACTTACGGCACGCGCATGATGATCTGCTCATCGGCATCGCTTTCTAGCTCTGGGTGGTTGTCCAATCTTTCTGCCCATGTCTTTTTTACAATGCTTCGGCCAGCATTGGGCGCAGCTTCATTTAGAGTCGTGATGGCGTCGAAGTCGATGTGTTGGTACAGCGAGTACTGCAGCGCGGGTGTGATGTCATCGGAGTGGTCGTGTTCGGCACCGTCGCCGTGGGAGTGTGAGTGGGAATGCTCGTCATGACAGTGGTGCGCCATGGTTGAAGGTGAATTCGGGAGTATATTTGTGTGTTGAGAGTTTACAAGCTGTGATGATAGCTAGGACGAGGGGAATTATTTGCTAGGTATGACGAGCTTTATCGTTATCGGACAAAAAGTGCGGACGATTTCCGCTACTATTTCAAACAGGCATATTTCCAAGTGTGTACAGGAGAGATGGACAAATTCAAAGAATCAAGTCACGCCAAATCATCAGAAAATAATTACATATTGTAGATTCGATTTATGGACAGTCCCCAAGGAATCGATAACAGATTGACACCATCCCCGCCCACACATCCAGGAGAGGCTTTCCCACCAATACCCAATAAGCTCATATAATACAAACAAGGTAGAAGATTCATATATTTTAAGATGCCGTGTATCCTCTATCTACATATCAATGGTCTCATTAAACCTCAGAACGCCATTGGCCTTGAGAACTCCATCAATGCCCTCTGGAAGCCTGGGGAACGGGTCACTATAGATATCCTGTGGAACAGGAGCTTCGGCAGATTTATCTGTTACGAGAACAAGTCCATGGGTCTTGATTGCCTCGATGAGTGCGGGTATCATGTCCTGTAGTTCGTTAGCATTGCATGATTTAGAATATGAGAGAGTTAGAACGTACGAGTAATCGTGAGCAGCAAATCAAACCCATGAAGTTATTGCTCTGAGCAATCCGTACAGCCTCCTTGATGCTCGTGGTTCGGCGTCCGCTGCTGACCACGGTGCTTGGAATTTCTTCTGCTACTTCACGACCAAGATCGTTGCAGAGGAAGACTGGGAAGTTGGGTTGCTTCCAATTAAGAGCCGTGCATACGGTTGGGTTATAAGAGCTAAAGACGATGGATCTCATCAGGTCTGGAGACTGTTCCCTCAGACTTCGCTGGTGGTCAAATACAACCCCAAGAATGGCGTCAATGAAGGTGTTGACATTAACTGTTGGGCCAAGTCTAAGAGCCTTTTCTTCATCCGCGGATGGATATACGATCTGAAGATTGACATGCATACCCTTGGGTAGAAGTGCAAGACCATCTTGAAGAGATACTGCTGAGTTGGCAAGGATGTTGTGGATATCCGAAATCTTCTCAAGTGGCAGATTTGGCAAAGCTTGAAGGTCGCCAGTCTTGCTAGCATGACGAGCGCCTGCACTCACAAACTGTGCATATGTCAAGCGGCTAACTGGGAATTCAATATCCATGTAATCGATGGTCCATCGTGGCCACAATACAGCTATACCATCACAGGTGTGCTGAACATAGAGCTGGACATAATCTCCGGACAAGCTCGATCCAGTGATAAGTGCACTTGGTGTATGATCAAACTGGCTTGTGGCTTTCCAGTATGTCTCGAAGTCGGTAATTTCTAGGGGCTTTCCTTGGAAAGGTTTGATGACTTGGAAATTGAATGTGATTTGTCCAATGGCACGAAGACGTGGGTCGAATAGAGGAAGACAGCAGCGTCCAGAACTGCTCATGAGAGCACGGAAAGTGCTTGGAAGAGCAACAGTCTTAGCAATGACCTTTGCACCATAAGTGGGGAAAACATCGAAATCAATGGTAAAGGAATCCAAATTATCAATTTGAAATGAAACGAGCCGGGTATCTTCTTGAAAGGGCAATAAAATATTCTTCGGAATGAGATCTGATAATTTTGAGGAAATGGTAAGTCTTGCAGCCGGATACTTGCTATCGTGGAAGAAAACCATGGGCTGTTCATCGGTGTCGTCAAAACTGATCTGGACAAAAGTCTTGGTATCAAGAAAGTTGTGACCATATCGGCGAAGAGGGATAATGGGTGGTGGGAGCTCGAGATCCGGGATCCCGTCTGCATCTATGCTCATTGGCTGAGGGGCACTGCTCAGCATTGCTGGCATCAAGGGTGTCGAAACAGACTTAGATCTGGAATTTTCGCGTCGCTTCTTCTCTGCGAGCGATGAAAGCAATCGCATGCATTCTAGATGACCTTCCCAAGCAGCATAGTACATGGCAGAGAGATCTTTCTCGTCGAGGATGCTTGCATCGACATTTGCATCAAGCAAGGTTTGCATACAAGCAACATGGCCCTCACTTGCAGCGTGGAACAGAGGCGTCCATGAGTAAAGCTTATCAATCTGATCCAGGTCCGCATCATAACTCCTGAGTAGTAACAAGAGCTCGGGTGTTTGCCCACAACGGGCGACCAAGTGCTGAGGATATAAACCTTCGGCATCAGGGAGTATTTTCGCGCCATGCTTTAAGAGAAGCTCAACAATGTCGTGAGAGCCATGCTCACAGGCCAGATTGAGTGGGACGTGGTCGGCATCGGATGTGGGGTCGATGCGAGCTGATCGAGTAAGGAGTCGATCAACACATTCGAGATGTCCATGAATAATCGCATGGATCAGAGGAGTAAAATTGTCGTGATCGATGAGATCAATAGTTGACTGATCGGCTATTTCACAAGGATCAGCAACAGAATATCACAGGCATCATAGACAGCACTTACCATTCAATAAAGCCTCCACCATATCCAAACGACCATGCATACAGGCATAATGCAGCGGCGTTCTTCCGTAGACATCTGTCCTGCTCACAGCAACCTTTTTCGATAGTGCAACGTGAAGCACAAACTCATTGCCGTAAATTGTGGCTTGGTGTAGACTGTTGCGCTCATTGATATCATCCTCCGACTGTATATCCACAAGTCCAGTATCTAGAAGAAGCTGGAGTGATTGTTGTGGGCCCTCGTTGATCGATGCGAGGAAAGTTCTGGTGATTCTCTCCAACAAAACAGTGTTGGTCGAATCGCTTGGCTCTGTCGCAG
Source organism: Allantophomopsis lycopodina (assembly GCA_024752465.1). Classification (NCBI taxonomy): domain Eukaryota; kingdom Fungi; phylum Ascomycota; class Leotiomycetes; order Phacidiales; family Phacidiaceae; genus Allantophomopsis; species Allantophomopsis lycopodina. The sequence goes on along the minus strand of CP103013.1, from coordinate 1,183,032 downwards.
TCTTCAGGCGCAAAAGAAGGTCTTTCAGATTCTCCAAATTTCCGGAAATGACAGCCTCGAGAAGCAGAGTATCCGCGTCTCCTTCATCGGTTCCCTGAAATTGTGCACTGACAACGTGCTCCGTAGGTCTTTCGAAGTTGACATGGTCACCCTCTGACCATGCTCCAAGTTCTTGCAAACTTGTTGTAGCTTGATCTGACAATTCACTGATGACTGTCGCGTTGAAGAAAGGCTGGACCTCGACAGCTCTTGACAGGTACAATTCTTTAGTTTTTGACTTGGAGGTTTTGTCCCACTTCTTTAAGATTTTCGAGAAGGCCGTTCCGTTAATCTCCACGAATTGCTGTAACTTATTGAGATCATTTCCGAACTGCTGGAAGCCTTCTTCCAACGTTGTGAATTTCGCGGATCGCCTAGATGTATTTTGGGCACGGGATTGCAGGACCTTCTTCTTATCAAGCAATGTCTTGAGCCGAATTTTGAGCTGAAACATATATTAGATACCGTGCCAAAGAGCGTGGATCGCCTTTTGCCTACCTCTGCCTCTTTTTGCAAATAGAAGGCATTCACTTTTTCCAACTCACGTTCCTTGAGAAAGTTTAGTACACAACCATCTGTATGACTTGAAAGATCCCTTACCAGCTGAAAGAAAAAGGTAGCTTTGTTCGCCTGTAATGAGGCGTGGGTATCGACGTTTCCGCCATGCGCAATAGAGCTTTGCGCATGAAGAATCGGTGTAGCAGAGAGCTTCTTAATAAGCTGTTGCGAAGTCAGTAAGACCATCGTGCGAACAGTACATGCTTTTTTTGGCTCACCTTCTTCAGCGCCTTGTAGTTGACGAAGCTTGCAGCATACTCGGGAACTTCGAGCTGTCGTTTCTGGATATGCTTGCCGAACTTCCTAAGGTGGCCATTGATATCAGCTTACTGCCAGATGCAAGACATCGTCGAGGCATATGAAAAGTCGCTAACTAACATTGTTGGATGCTGGCAGCCGCAGAACCCTTATGGGCCGGGAAGTATGAAAGTGAGGTTTGAGAGGGGATTAGTGTTCTGCGTTGACAGATCGAGTATGAGTTTCAGTTGCCTTGGGCGTCAATCACATGCAGCAAGCATGGCTGAGGGCAAGCAGTGGGTAATTTGAAACCAGGATAATAATAATAACAATAGACGAGTGTTTTTGTGAGTAGAGTCTCTGTGCCTGTACTTTTCCCTCTTTTTTTTTCTTCTTCTGTCTTTCTTAGTTTTCCCTTGGAGATGCTTGAGAATGACGTCGAAAGGAAGAAGGGAGCCTTTTAGGAAATTATTTCGGAAAGCCGTATTAGGAATGCTAAACTAAGGACCCTATGCAGTGCTATGCGAGGGTTGAGGCGAGTGGTGTGAGAGGGCGTTGAGCTATGCGCGCTTGTTGTGAGAGGTCAGGCAATGAGCACGAGAGCACGTGGGGGTGAAGGTAGAGGGTCTTGGTTTGTTGGTCGGGTGTATTCGGTGAGAAGGGGAGGGGTTTTCCTGTTCCAAAAGCGCGAGAACCGTAACAAGCAAGTATGGATACTCCAACAGAGTGGTGAGTAGTGAGTAGTGAGTGGTGAGTAGTAAGTAGTGAGTAGTGAGTAGTGGAGTAGTAGGAGATGTTCCTTTTTGGACGTGCGATGTGGGGATGGGTGGAGATGTGTAGTGGAGGACTTGCAGCAGCACAGACAATGGTCTGCTAGTACACGTAGAGGAGTAGTGGTAGTGGTAGTGGTAGTGGATGTCGAGAGAGCAAGTACGTATCAGAATCAGGGCAGCAGAGGATGGTGAGATGCTTGCTGATTAGACCTGATGCGTGTGCAGAGTAAGTGCAGAGTAAATGTAGAGTATGATAACAGAGGGGTCACGCAAGGTTGATATGGCTTGCATGCACCGGGGAAGTTGATCCGTGAGAATATATGCGAGGATATGGAGGTGGATGGCCAGTGGGTGATGGACGTGGAGTGAGACGGAGGTCGACGTAGACGCGGGATTGTGATGGCACCAGGTAGGGAGAGGGTGCAAGTAAAGTGTATGTATGGTCCTCCGTGTGTGTGTGTGTTGTTGAGTGCTGGGTTGCCTTACCTCGATACAGGCAAGATATGTAGGCAATGTAATGTAACACAGTAGCTATTCGATATGGCCTCTCCTCTGCATGGATGGAGATGCTTGTCCGCTTCTTTCACTCTTGTCAAGGAACAGACGCCGACACAGACATAGACGGTGCTCCGCGTACAAGGTCAGCTCAGGTCAAGTCAGGCCAGGCCAGGTCAAATAGCAAGACAATTCCGAATGCTACGATAACGTACGCAAGTCGGTATGGGTGAGCGAGTGTCTGTCTGTCTGTCTGTCTGTTATTTCCCCGAGATCACTCCTGCATACCCGGCAGCTTGATTCTTCCTCTTGTGGTCCGTGTGTTGTGATTCTGTGAGTGGGAGTCCAGAAAAGTGGCAGTTCCGTTGCGCAGACTGGTGGTGGTGTCTGTACCCAAAAGTTCGAAATCTAATCGATAAAGCTTGCCCGTGTGCCCGTCACTGCTCAGGGCCCGCCTGTCCATCCCATGCCACTTCCACGCTAGTCGAAAGCAGGGCTCCTTACCCAGATTTTGGACCTGAGCACTCAGTCTGTACTACGTATCTACCATCTATGTATAGAGGCCCTTTTTCCTTCTTAAATCCTTCCATTAACTAGGGATTCTTCGGCTTCCCGTGACTTGGACATTCAATCATATGATATATGCAAGTAAGCATAAAATACCCCTCCCCAATCATAACCAGAGCTCAATATGTAAAATAATTAAAACTCCCATAGAGTAATAATACCCCCCTCCTCCCCACCTCCCATTCCCATGAATTCCCGATCAATCCACTCTCTCAATCACGCCGAGTCCACTTCCAAACCCATCTAGCCATCTCACCTCACTCACTCTGCACCTTTACCTAATTTCCTGACCAAAACGAGAAAATGCACGCTTCTTCCATGTCCCTCTATGACCTACCCCACGGCGCATGTCGTGGGATGAAAGCCGGGCGGCGGCATATGCTTATGCCCGACCAATGAAGCGGTCCCATGCGCCCACGTTGCTCGACCCATGCCGTGCAAGGCTACGAGACTTTAAAAACCCTTTGGACCAACAGCCGAAAGCTTTCTCCCCTGTTGCCGTCAGCCTTGCACCAGGAGGACGAGGAGGGATGTTGAGGACTACCGCCACATACATACACACACCTACCTACCTACATACATATATAGCTACATACCTACCCAATGTATGGATGCGACATGGATGTGAATGTCGTCAGTGCATTAGATACATCTACATATATACATCTCTACCTAGCCATTGATTGACTTTTCCATCTGATTCAGATGGCACTGCGAAACTCTAAAATAACGTGGTGATGGCTTACCCAAATGAGGTAGTGCAAGCTGCATCGAAGGTGGAGGGGGGGCTCTGTAGAACATGAAGAACCAGAACGTATGAATGCCACACCCAAGGTCCATGGTCTGAAGTCTGTGTAGCAATTCAGGGCAAGTAATTATCCATATGCACAGTAGCTGAGTTAGGTAGCTAAGTAGCTAGGTAGCTACATGTATGCGATATTCGCCATTCCTACGTAGCTAATCACATCCACCATCAAATCAAATATGGTCGACAACAGCATCGTTAAAGTCTCAAGACATCCCTTCGCAGTCAACTTGGCCCTTTACCTGAGCACATTGTTAAAACAAAATGAAATTCTTGTAAGAAATCATACAATTCAGTATAGCCGTTGGATATTTAATTTATCACCATATTCACGCTCTCCCACAAAATCACCCCTTCAATTTGACAACAAGAAAGACACCCATCTAATGACTTCCCAGTGACTTTACCCCTTAGTCCTTGGTACCGCTAACATCCGCAGGTTCGGGTTTCTTGCCGCTAGAAGAGCCGCCGATATCCTCAGACATAGCCTCTGCAGCCGCCTTCTTGAGTCTGTCAGCATCATCCGTCTTGATCTCCTTCCCACCAACTCGTTCCTTCGTTTCCTTCTCGTCTTCGCTGTCGCCCAGACTGAAGGGGTCGTTGTCGGCATCTACAGGATGCGGCTCCACGCTTGACAGTGGTTGCCACTTGCTCGCCTTGCCGGAAGGCGTTGAAGTGGCAGCCCGCGGTGAAGTGCGGTAGATTTCCTCGTCAGATGGGTTTGTTTGGAATGACACTTTGCGACTGTCGGACTTCGGTGGTGTGGGTATTGGCTTGAAGAGATCGGGGTTTGCAAGGGGACGGGTGCTACGACGTGCTGCACCTATACATGTGTTAATACCACCAATCTGAGAGAATAATCAACGGGGGGGCGTACTACCATCATCGTTCAGCTGGATACCAGCAAAGTCGTCGCCAAGGACTTGTGGGTCGGCATCGTATCTATTGTAGTCCCCGCTTCGACGGCCCTCGTTACTTCTGCGGGATTGCGCACCATAGTGTATAGGACCAGCGCCGGATGGGTACCCCTTTTTCTGAGGCTGAGCATGGCTCTCCTCTCCATAACTGTAGCTGTTCTCATTTTCTTCATCGCCATCAATCTTCTTCTTAAGCTGCGTGATCCAAGAATTCACCTTGCCTTGTGTCTCCAAGAAACCCTTGCGCAGATTCTCCTTAATGACTGGGAGGTCATCATCGAAGAAGCTGTGACCATCATCATACTCACCCGGCCTGAGATTTTGTCCTCGTCCATCTCCGCGTTGGCCTTGTCGGGGAGCACCTCTACTGCTGGTTCGTGGTCCATAAGATCCACCGCCGCCGTACTGCTCTGCTAGCTGACGTGCATACTGCTCATCGGCCTCCACCTGTGATAATCCCTGGCGAGTGTTTGTTGGTCGGGGTGGTTGTGGTGGAGGTGGTGATTCTCTAACAGCATTGGGATCCGACATCCCTATTGAAAGAGTTAGAGTTATTCATACAAATGTTAGTGTCGACTTACCCAGAAGTGCATTGAATGCTGGTTCAACATTGCCTCCGCTTGCAACAAGTACAGCCTTGATGACAGTGGCATCAATGGATGGGAAAGCTTCTTTCAGAGTGTTCTCGGCCTGTTGCTGGGGGCTCAAAGGACGAGGGGGCTTTGGTGGTCCTGCTTCATCTTCGACGGTAGCAGCTCTGGGGTTCGGGGTACTGCCAGTTGTTGGTGCATCACCATGGAGGGTTGACTCCTGAACGTCTTCGTCGTCGGACATATCTAGTGGTCGTACAGTAGTTGGGGATTCTCCACCTCGGGTTGGGCTCTTCAACTGCGTATGGAGGTCAGCGATTCGATGCGGGTAGCAAAGGATGGTAGCGGATGATAGTCGGGGTCTAGTGAGGTATGTCGATTAACTTACCGGTGTATCTGTGGTCTTTGGAGCAGACATGTTAATCAGATGTCTGAGAAACAGAAGGCGGAAATTCGATAGAAGTGTCTCTGCAGATCAATAGGAGGATATACGGGGATTATATTGTAAAGTGGACACAATGCGCGTCGCTTTTCTCAAATGATTCTGCCTGGAACAACTTGATCTTCTAGAAGCAATCAAGAAGCTCCCCTCGCTCGTGATTGATCGGCATGACGCGAGAGGCGAGGGATTTTGGCCACAATTGCTGGGAGCCTGATAATGAGCCACATACCGATCACCGATACCAACCAACAATTCTCACGTGCCTGTCGACTCAGCCACAGAAATACGCGGAGATTGCTCCTTAAGATTTATAAAAAGCATAAAAGGCCAAAAATGAGTATGAGTTACCCTATGAAGCAGATATTTTAATTCTAGGCCATGGTAGAATCAAACTCGATGGCTGAACAGGAGTCAAGTAGCTGCAGCACATAATTCTATAGCCAGATAGACCTGAGGCTCGCCACGGACATGAGGCTGCCATAAAGCAGGCCAAAACCACCAGCATGAAATTGTCCTGGCTCTCATCACTCACGTGTGTCAACGCACCTCCCACGATACAGTAGCCATCAAGTCTAAATGACCATAGGTCAATATTTGAATGAATTTGATATTGAAATCTTAGTCATATAGACCATGAGGGGTTAAATTCTCATATAAATGGCAATACTCAAAAGTCTACACTGAGCAAGTGCTTCCATTTCTCATTATGGCAGACTTTGATCTTTCTTCCACGTTCATACCGGCTCTATATAAGCCGGTTTCTCTTTTACCAATAGCACGCCACCGCGAGAGCTTGCTATATTTGATCGAAACATATCCTGTGACAATCGTCGTCGGACAGACAGGAAGTGGAAAAACCACTCAGATACCACAATTTCTGGAGCAGGCAGGATGGTGTGCGGATGGGAAGTCGATTGCCGTAACACAGGTGAGTAGTAGAACAGCTCATCTAAAGCTGTAATCATTCTTGGCTCAGGGCACTTTTGCTTACTATTTTCCAGCCTCGACGGGTGGCAGCAACCACAGTCGCAACACGAGTTGCAGAAGAGATGGGCTGCAAACTGGGAGAAGAAGTGGGCTATTCTATACGATTTGAGGATGTCACATCATCAAAGACGCGGGTTAAGTTCTTAACGGATGGTTTGCTTCTACGAGAGGCACTCGTGGACCCTCTATTGTCACGTTACTCGGTGATCATGGTTGATGAAGCGCACGAGAGGTCTCTCAGTACTGACATCCTACTTGGTGTGTTGAAGAAGATTCGTAAGAAGCGCTCAGATCTACGCATTGTAGTAAGCAGCGCTACTTTGCAGGCAGAGGAATTTCTATCTTTCTTCGCTAGTGACGAAGCCGTGCAAGGGGCTGAGGGCAATGAGAAAGGAGGCAGTATAGGGCGCATTATCAGCCTAGAAGGCAGAATGTTCCCTGTGGACATTCACTACACTGAGTCTCCTGTGGAAGACTATCTCGAGAAAGCAGTCCAAACCGTTCTCGATATCCACACCAAAGAGCCCGAGGGTGACATCCTCGTCTTCCTAACTGGCCGTGAAGAAATTGATAGCGCAACAGAAGCCGTTTCTGAACGTACAGCACAACTGCATCCAAGGTCCCAGTCTCTTCTTCCCTTACCACTATATGCAGGTCTCCCAACAGACCAACAGATGTACGTATTCGAGCCCGCACCAGAGAATACGCGGAAGGTGATCTTCGCAACCAACATCGCCGAAGCCTCCGTGACAATCCCGGGCATCGTCTACGTAATTGATAGCGGCTTTGTCAAGCTACGCGCCTTCAATCCGGTCAGCGGCATTGAGACACTGACGGCAACAGCGACGTCCCAAGCATCTGCCACCCAGCGAGCCGGACGAGCAGGTCGTACACAGCCGGGTAAGTGCTACCGGCTGTATACAGAATCCACATACGCGTCTCTTCCACCATCCAGCATCCCCGAAATCCAGCGCAGCAATCTCGCCCCGGTCGTACTGCAGCTGAAAGCACTCGGCATTGACAATGTTGCGCGTTTCTCATTCCTAACACCCCCACCATCCACGCTCCTCATCCGAGCACTCGAGCTCCTCTATAGCCTAGGAGCCGTAGATGATTACGCACGCCTCACGACCCCACTGGGGACACGCCTCGCCGAGCTCTCGCTACCACCAATGCTAGGCGCATGCTTGCTCTCCTCTCCACGCTTCAACTGCGCCGCCGAGATGCTCAGCATAGCCGCAATGACCAGCGTAGCCGGCAGCGTATTCGTAAACTACGACGGCAAAGGCCTGGACAGCTCTCGACGGCGGTTTGCAGCAGATGAGGGTGATCATCTCACGCTACTGAATGTATACGGCGGCTTTACGCGCGGCAACAACCGCAAGGATGCTAAGTGGAGTCGAGAGAATGGGCTCAACTACCAGACCATGACACGGGCTGTGTCAATAAGAGCCCAGCTGGTGCGGTTCTTGGAGCGCTTCGGCATCAAGGTCGAAGAGACGGGGAGTGGAGCGAATCCTAATATGATGCCCGTCGGTAGTGGAGTTGTCATTGGAGGGAGAGACAAGGCCGAACAGATTCGCCGGTGCCTGACAACTGGGTTTTTTGCGCATGCGGCGAAAATGCAGGCGGATGGCACGTTTCGGAGCGTTAGTGGGGAAATGGTCTTGCATGCACACCCGAGCAGCTTGCTGTTCAATCGCAAGGCGGAGTGGGTTGTTTTCCAGGAGGTCATGGAGACGGGGAAGAAGATATATATTCGGGATGTGACGAAGATCGAGAAGGCTTGGCTGCTTGAATATGCGGCAGATTATTACTCCATCAGAGCATAATGGACTGGAGTATCAAATAGAATAAAAATGAAATAGAGATGGTCATGGTCATGGTCATGGTCACTTAGTGTCGAATGTCAAGTGTTATAAATTCTCACTTGCTGCACCCCATTGACCAACAATTTCCACTACAAACGAAATATCAGATATAACACACGTTTCAAGCTCCACGCACGCCGGTTAATCCCTTTCCAAAAATAAATTTGCGCATGCTTGCTAATTCCTGAGTTCGCACCTCAAAATCACGTATAGCTTGCCTACCTCGAAAGAGGAAGCAGAGTCTATGAAGTTATCCATCGTACTAGAGATCCGAGGTGATAAATTACATGTTATGAACGATTTGTGGCTCCATCACTAGACCTTCCTACAACCCTCAACTACCAACATGGTGATGGTAAAGTCTGATCTGTGGTGGTGAACCCCCCCCCCCCAGCTATTCTTTAATATCTCAAAACAAGCATATACTTCTATAAGCAATATTCGTTCCCTCGGTGTACCTTAACATGTAACTGCGTTCACACCATAAGACATTTGACTCCTTCTACTTTGTTAACCCTCAATATCCCTACCATACTCCCATCACACATATCATATTAAACATCACACCATCACAAACATAACAAGACAAAAGGCAAAAGGTAACGAGGTAAAGTAATTCCTCGAATCTATGCTATTAATTTCCTATACCGGTTATTCCTCCCTAATTTGTTTGTTTGTCTCTATCAAAGCCTGCCCAATACTATCATCAAGCCAAAGCCAATTTCATGGCCTTTTCACACTCATCAACACTCAACCCCACACCTCAACTCCTAACTTCAACCACAACACACCCTATCAAATTCCCCATGACAAAAGGCAGAAAACAAAAAAAAATTAGAAAGGGAACAAGGCTGAGAGCTGAAGCTCGGAGAGTCCATTGCGCTGCCAAATTCAAACGTGATATGCCACGAGTATGCTTTCCAGTGGCGTACAAAAAAAACCACAATATCAGAGGCCGACAAACAAAAGGAAAAGCTTATATATATGGACCAAACGCCCCCTTTCAGTATGGTATGGCTACAAGTGTTCGTATCATTTCAGAGGAGAGTATCCCTGACGCGCGCAAATAAGGAAAGACTTTGGGTGAATCAAGAGAGAAGCAGAAATAAGTTTGAAACGCATTAAAAGTTTTGTGCAATACCGGCATTACCAGCTTGTGGGAAGTGTGAAGGGTTCTCGATGCGCGTGTTTCTCCGTGCGTTGAGGTCACGAATGATGGGTTGTGCGGGCATCTCAGCTCGGCCGTTGATACCACCCATGCCTCCCATGCCTCCGTAGCCTCCATCTCCATATGGTGTGTTATAGTCGTTGGAGTAATATTGCGCTGCTCCATGGGCTCCACCAGGAACAACACCTTCGCCAGATCCATCAGAACGATTTGCGGCACTGTAGGACGAAGAGGCATTCGAAGGACCACGCTGTACATCGCCTTGGTTATTGTAGTTTGCGGAAGGACCCATGGCACCCATTCCCTCTTCCCCGTCGGCTGAGTCAGAGTAGGGTCGGCCGTTGGCGTCCATTAATGGATCGCCAGAACGTGTGTCGGATGGACCATGTGTTGGTGAAGTGCCTTCAGAATATGCCATACCAATTCCGCCGCCTGACAGGGTGGTGGATGCCTTACGACCAGTCGAAGTTCCAGCTGTAGTGGAACCCCATCCTCTGTAACCTTGCTGTTCTTCGCGCATTTCAAATGGTCCGTCATGTCCTCCGTTTGTAGATCCAATTGTTCCTGGTACCGTTGGGTCGTCGTTGGGGTTGTATCCGTACTCTTCAACTTCCTTTCTGCGAAGATCCTCTGCATCCTTGCGTTGCTTGCGCCGTCTCCACAAGAATAAACCTGCTGCAACAATTAAGGCCACTGCGATGATAGGGACAACGACAGCTACCGCAATAGTCCCGCCAGTACTAAGTCCCTTGGAAGAGCTGGAACCGCTGCCATCTTGTACGAGTGTCGAGGATGATGAGCTAGACGATGATGAAGCTGTTCCGGTGGAAGTCGAGTGACTGCCGGTTACAGTTGGAGTAGAGGTGTATGAAGTGACAATGACGGTCGTGTAAGTCTGTCCATTGCTGGTAGGCGTGATAGTAACAACGGTGGTCGCAACAGAGTCTGAGGCCGAGGAAGTACTGGACGTTGGAGTTGAAGATGTAGACGTAGGAGTCGTGGAAGTGGATGTTGGGGTATCTGAAGAAGTCGTGGAAGTCGTCGTAGGAGTAGTTGAGGTTGACGTTGTGGAGGTCGTGTCAGAAGTCGAGGTGTCTGATGTTGAGCTAGTTGTAGGAGTCGAGAAGGAAGATGAGGACGTGGAAGATGTTGTAGGATCAGTGGAGCTGGAAGATGTGGTGGCAGTGGAGCTGGAGCTGGTTGATGTAGGTGTGCTCGCCGAGGTACTAGTAGCACTTGAAGACGAGGCCACAGCTGAGGCTGAAGTCGAACTTGTGTTAGCAAAAGAGCTCGATGATGTTGACGCAGCAGCAGAAGATGATGCAGATGCAGAAATATCAGAGCCCGACGCCGCCGCTGCGGAATCAGTGGACGACGCGAAATCACTGGAAGCCGTACTTGTGGAATTGGCAGCCGACATATTGAAGGAATTGAAGACAAGCCTGTCCGAAACTATATGAGGAAGCATGTCAGCAACGATGCCTTTGATAGTGATGCCAGCATCACCATGATTATGTATCACCACTACATGTACATTTTCATAGGATGTGCGATTGATGGTGATGATGGTGGTTATGCGTACCTCTTTAATTCTCAAGTGACGGTAGAGGCTTTCAGCCCAATGGCCCCGGTGAGAGAGGGAAGTCGTGGAGTTGCAACCGTTTCAAACAGCAAGAGTGTTCGAAGGTTGGTTGTACTCGATGGGCCGACCGGCTTTTGGGAGAAGTCGCGTAGGAGAAGCTGGGGGGAGGTGGTGGTGGGCGATTGGCCGTTGTTTGAGGCCTCGAATTAATTGAAAGAGCGGCAACGAATAACAAACAGCAACCAAATGTGTCGTCTCGAAAATATTACAAGAGTAGGTAGGAAGAATCGAGATGTCGAAAATCGAAAAGTCGAAAAGTCGAAATGGGAGATAAGAGATGTGGTAGAAGTAGGGTTCCGGGGGGAATTTGAAGGAGTGGAAGAAGTTGGTCGGGAATGAGAGATCTTGGTGGTTCGATCTTTGTGGGTGAGAGATGGGTGAGATGGGTGAGCTGGGTGAGATGGGCCAGGTAGGCAAGGTGCTGCTCTAGCCCGGGAACAGAGGATTGCGAAGGCGAAGCGCTAAATGAGGCTCGCGTATGGGCGAGGGAATCTTTCTCTGGAACACTGGTGACTGGCGACAAATTCGAGTGGGAAAGTCTGTCTCGGTAGGGTAATTTGGAGTCTCTTGGCCTCTGACCCTCGTGAGGAATTCTGCAGGAGGCTGATTAAATTCCAGACCGTGGAGTGCAATTGATGAAGAGTGGATCGCCGTTGAAGCTTTTAGGAGCAGTAATTCAAGTTTGTTCTTCTTCTTTTTATTTGAATTACGTCTTTGGGGTTCTTTTGGGCTCTTTTGGGCTCCTTTTTGGTGCTGAGGGGTCTCTCCTCCGCATCAATTGAATGAATGGAGCGGCCTTTCTTTCTTGCTTTAGGTAGGTGTGTGGGTGAGGGATGATGACAGACACCGGGGTGTTAATGACGGGTTCCGGTAGTGAATTGGATGTATATTGGACGGTAGATGAGATGTGGATTTTGGGGGATTGGGAATGCTGGGCGAAGAATAGACAGATACTCTTGTGAAAGATGAGTAAATTGGGAGGTAGTAGGTAGGTAGAAGTGAGAGAAAGAGGAGAGAAGAGTTTGTACTCCGTAAGAATCGAAAGATGGAGTGAGTGAGTAGTAAGTCTTTGGAGTGGGGTCGGGAGGAGTGAGATACGAAGACGAACGATAGATAGAGAGGTAGAGGCAGAGGCAGTGACAGTCAGTCAATTAGGCAGAGTTAGAGATATGATGTGCACCGCAGCAGGTTCAAGGTTACAGAGAGTTGAGTTACGGATAAGTTAGGATCAGTAACTTCCCTCCTGTCTACTTTGTATATGAGTGGTCTCGTCTTGTCTTGTCTCGTCTTGTTCATAAATATTAATAGTGACGCTGCCGGTGATGGGGACAGTGACAGCAACGGCACCAGGTGATTGTCAGTGTCAACAAGAAGCAGACGGCGAGAGGGAAGACCCTCCACATCAGGAAATCTGGGAACGATCAAGGCACGGGAGCGGGCTGATGATGTTTTGGGGGGAGGCAGAGCAGGGTAGAGGGTGGCAGGGTAGGAAGGGGGATGCTGACAATTCGATTGCGGCGTGTGTAGGCGTATGTAGTCAAGTGTGTGTAGGTGTGTAGGTGTGTAGGTGTGCAAGTGTGCAAGTGTGCAAGTGTGTAAGTGTGTATTAAGTATGTACGTAGAGTATTATGTATGTGTGTGGTGCATATGGGGCGCGCGCCTGGGGGACTCTCGTTCACTCTTACTGTGCTAACCCTCCGTACGCAGCACCACAGGATTAAGTAAACGACTGAGTGAGAGAATGTGGGTAAGTGAGCAGGCAAGTGAGTAGACAAGTGGGCAGGCAAGTGGGCAATTCTTCTCCAGCGACTCCGTATTTCTCACTCCATCGAACAGACAGAAAATGAAACAAAGGCCAGGCAAGACCAGATCAAAAGTAACAAAAGAGAGCATGATAAGCGGGTCTGAGAGTCTATCAACCAACATCTCAACCAGCATCCTGTATACTGCAGTCTCGTCAAAGTTAAGCTACAGACAAGAACTTTGCCTGTCCATCTAGAAAAACATGCTCTCCTCGTACCTATCCGAATGGATCCACGATCACTGAGCAACAAGACTCAGACGAGTGAAGGATGATGATTCGAGTGAGTGGCCGAGTTCGACATGGGATGAGGGGCATCCAGGGCCAGTTTGAGTGGGTAGCAGTCGCCAGCCAATTATTGGGTACTAACCACCAATTTCGAGCTTATTGTATGGACCAGGGGGCCGCGCCGGGTCTGGTCGATACGACGGTAATCGGCGGAAAGTGCCCATTTATTTTGAAGATCAAGTACAAACTAGAGCATGCATGTACGAGGGGGAGCTGTATATATTTGTTTTGAATTATTATTGTTGCTGTTGCTGTTGACGAAATCCTATATATCCTGCGCTTGTTTTCTTGATGGTAGACAACGGAAATTGTATGAAACAGAGGCAACTCCTTGAAGGCTTGGGAATGACTTCACTCTTGAGAAAGCATAGAAGCAATACTACTCGTACACTATTGGAGCTTCTTTAATCGGTCCGTGTTGGACTTTAACGGGGAGAGGTAAGCGTGTCTCTGACTCTCCAAGTACCCTCACTCTCAGAACTTCTCACTCTTCTCTACGTGTCTACTTACAGTACAGTGTGTGGTGGTATGTGAAGTACTCTGGTACTCTACGGGACAAGATACTTACGTAGTAGAACCCGAATACACCATCTCTCGCAGTGCGACCAAAATAACTTTTCGCATTTGTCCACTGTATTCCTACACCATGGCACCATCTCTCTTCATCTTGCTGTAACAGCACTTTATGCACACGACGGCGTGCAGAATGCCTCCCACAGAGTGTGCCGCAGTTTCATATCCAGTGAGCGTGCACTGGCACGAAGATCTTTCTACTCTGTACACGAATTACGTAGGACAATCCAATGACCAGGACAAGTACGCAGTAAGTACGAAGTTACATCAAACATAATACACTTCAACTCATTAAAAAGAAGTAGAAGTACAGCATCGTGGCCAATTCTTACGCACAGTGCCAAGCAAAGACTAATCCGGAGCGTAGCGCTCTACCGGCCGCGAGATTATTCAAGATCAGCATAACCACATAACTCACAGCGCGCCAGGGTCTCTCGAAAGCTTAACGACATAACAAATTCCCAGCGAACGGCCAGCAAAATTCTGCAGGTCAAGCAAGAATAGTGGATATTCATGAGACTCTGATACTCTAATTGTACTCATGATATGAAGTGCAGTGTAGCAGCAGCAGCAGCAGCAAAACATCCCGCACACGCATGATGATATGCATAACAAGTGTATCTCAGTGGATGCTGTTGGTGCTACTGCATGTGCTGACCCTTTCTCACTCTCTTTTGATCACGTCTCATCAAATGAATCGAGGAAACCGCCAAGGTAAAGTTCAAGAGTCGCTGCACTTGAAACAAAACCAGGAAAGCCATGCAAAAGCACCCAACCACTTCCATAGCGGTTGATAGTGTCGCCACGAACGCGGCAAACTTGAAGCGCTACCATGCATCGTCAAATCGTTAATCGCCCCCAACGCCCCTCTGTGACTTCGAAGGAGCTTTTGGCTGTGGTGGGATGAGTATCCGTACAATTCTGTAATGCCAACAGTACGTAGATGCATACTTGCTGCGCTGAGAGCGAAAGAGAATGTACCAGCGTATGGATTCGTATGCATGGCAGGAGGAGGCTATCAAGTGCGGGTTGTTGCAATCCGAGAACCAAAAATAAACATAGTCCGATCCAGTGATCCAAATCCTTCCAATGGAAGCTGTTCAAAAAAGAAGGGTCTTGTATCCCTGAAAGGAAAGAAAAAAAAAAGAAGAGGAAAAAAAAAAGGACTGGAATTTCGCAGCTTTTTTCCCTCTTCTCCTTCTCCTTCTTCCTCTTGCGGTACAGAAAGATGAAGATCTTCACACTTGGTCCAATGAAAAATTAGTTATTACCTAGTCCATCATCATAGAATGGGAATTTTTTCATAGCCACGAAGACCATTGAGGTAGTTTACGGGTATTGCTCCATCTACAACAGATCGTCAACACATCTAGCTATTCGATCTCTAGCCTACTGTTTTCCGAGGTCACAGGAATGGAGCAGTCTTTACTCCTGTACGTATATGTATGTATATGGGTACTTAGTACTCAGCCCAGCTGAGCCAAAGACTTCTCGATTATTCGATTATTCGATTACTCCACCACTCGATTACTCGATTACTCGATTACTCGATTACTCGATTACTCGGATCTAATTCTCACCTCCCACTCTCGTCGGCGTAACGTAGCTGATGGACGTATGATAAGTAACTGTGTATCAGCCTTGGCATCCATCCCATGTTTCCGGAACAGAATGCTAAGCCTCGCCTTCCTCACGAGTTTGGCATTTCTTTTCAAAGTCCCAATGGCCAAGGCTTACTATTACTCAATACGAACTTCGCTACTCCACAGTCGGGGTAGGCCAAGGAGCCTAACACAAAGCCCTTTACGTCTTCCTGGGAAGGCTTTTTTCTCGACAACGTAAATGAAATCTCTTTACATAGTACTACTGTGTACGTACTTACTACGTAGAGTCTTGGGCGAAGCGCACAGGAAGAAAGAAGAGAAAACGGTCGTCATGGGACGCATGTAGTATGTAAACGGTCGACAATGACACACTTACAGAATGCTTATTCCTCCTAGCTGCGCGCGCAGTGTTGTTGTTCGCGGTCGTTTCCATTTGTCGCCATCTGGATTCATCATCTGCAACGTTCACCTCGGCCTCTACGGGAGTGTGAGTGCAGATCCCAAAAATAGCTTTTTGTCGAGCGCAGTACCTTACAGTAGTACAAAGCAGTGACAGTCCATAGAAGCAGAAAACAGAGCACGACTCTGCACGCAAAAGCCCTACTTGCCCTCTTAGGGGATACAACAACGAAAAGCCAGCTGTACGCAGTCAGCACTCTCAGCACTCTCAGCACTCTCAATTGGTGGCCAAGAATCACGCTTACAGCCAGTCAGTCCACCGACACGAGCAAGCAAACAAGAAAGTGTAAAGAAAAACTCAAGGGTATTATGTGTGACGTTGCTGGTGATGCTTAGATGAGCGAATCCTGCAATAAAAGCCCCAATAACGCCCAGGAGTGACGGGGAGAGAGCCAATGCTGAGCACAGTCCAAGTTTCCAGCGACACTTCGTCATACCCGCGCACAAGACGAAATGTCACTTACACAACTCAATGAAATGCAATCAATTTAATTAATCAATCAATCAGTCATCAATTAAAATGCCCGCAGGCGCAAAAGCGCAACAGTTTACCACGGAGTATTTACTGGATTATAGAGTGACAGTACGCAACGCAAGTACAGTAGTGCGTAAAGCACAGAGCAAGTCATCGATGACTACATATAAATAATTTTTCAAGTAAATATACCCAATATAGACTAGTCAAATAACTACTGCCTAATCGGTGGCCAGAGACATATGGAGAGGGAAGACTGGATGGAAATTATTCACCCACCTTGCTGTCACTTGAACTGGCACCTTCTCATTCTTGATGAACCACCAACCCAGGACATCCAACCAGGACTTAAGCAAGTGAACGAACGCCTGAACTTAGTAGGTGGTGCAATCACCTCCATCAGTTAATTTCCACATCAAAGCAGGACAGTGAACAACAAACCGTTCAAGCTTCAGCTGTGCGCACGAGCACGAGCACGAGCACCACCACCACCACAACAGGGCAGCGAAGATTGGCCATGCAAAAGCGAGGGTAAGCGAGTAAGTCTCTGGAATTGACGTCTCGAGAGTCGAGTCAAATCCGAGTCTGAATCGAGAGCTTTGCGGTTTTGGTGTCCAAATGTTGAGTGAGAACGTGAGTGTACGCAGGAAACGTGACCTGGGAAGTCTTGCTGGGTTCAATTCCGTCGCTTGACTGAGGCTCGGAGATTACACTGGAAACGCAGAGCGATGATCGCTCGGAGAATGCTGGGCCAAGCAGAATGATGTATATGCAGGCCGAGCCGTACGGTGCATATTCCATGTACATCGAATAGATATACATACCTCCGACGCAAATGACGCTGGCCATGAAAATCCTCGATACACGGCTCCGCTTCCCCCCTTCACACACGATCGAGAGAGGAAAAAAAGAAATCGAAATCGACTCTGCGTGCCATTCCCCTCTCCCCCTCCCGTCCCATTCTACAAGCAGAATAAAGCGAGCTCCCTCGTAGCTCTTCTTGTACCTGATTATCTTTCCCCCCCCGTCTTCCATCCCAGCCGGCAGCATGCCGTGGTGCCCGCAGGTCTCGCTGGTATGTCTCACTCGCAACCGACTCTTTCAACCCCAGGCCCCCAAAAAAGGCTCAGCACACAGGCACAGGCTCAGGCACCAAACAGCACACGTATTCCCTTGACTTGGCCGAGTCGAGAGTGCTTCCTGGCTCATTTCCAGTGGAAGAAATATACGTACTGCGTACAAGTATTACAGGACAGTACTCTACGCACGGGTATACATAATACGGCCGATTCCATCCAGGTCCCCCGGCAGGCTTGCCCTGCAAGGCCATGAGACATGGAAGGAAAGGAGCTTCTGGAAGGAAGGGAGTTTGGGCGATGTATGTCCCATGTCCCATCGAATCTGCCATCTGCCATCGAAGGATGAACGTTCTACGCGCAAGTGATCTTCCCATCTCCTACGGGTCACTGCGTATGAGGTGTATATGCTAGGAGATGAGATAGGTGAGCGATACGACGGCGATGAACTTAGAAGGGGCACGACGACCGATCACGTGCAACCATGTGCGGCGGAAAGGTGAGGAGAAAAGCAAGGAGATCGGAGACACTTGAGATGAGAATCGACCTTTGAAGTGAGATGTGCCACGTGTGATTAACAAACTAGACGACATGTGATACCTGTTGAAGGCTGAATACGGCGCCGCTAGGGGTTTATTTTTTCAATACTTTCAAGACCCAAGACCCAAGACCACGGGGATGGAAGGTATTGATGAGCCAGGCAGGGCTGGTAGGGCTTTGGGGCGGCTTTTTTGGGTGATTAGGGTGAGATGGAATTGAAACAAGTACATCGGGACTTTATTGTAGCCTCTTCTGCTTAAATGAGGCTCCTAGATATAGGTCATCCACATATAAATTTGGCCGAAGTGAGATGAATTAGGGCAGAGACTCAATAGATCTCAATTTATATGAGGATTTCAAAGACAGTTGTTTTTACTCCGTGAACCAAGCCTCAGATGCATGTAGCGAGCAAGCAATATCATATCCCTCGAGCTCCAGATCACAATTTGCATATTCTTGCATACATAGGCAGCAGTGTGACATAACTCACATTCAGAATCACCTTCACAATAGCTAAATCAAAATGTACAAAATCGAATCTTTTCACATTCCCAGATAGACAAACTGACAGAATCATACTCTATGTACACCATAAACACCGCCCTAAGCTCTCCCTAAGAAGAAGAGGCAAGACAAAATAGCCAGGTAGCCAGGTAGCCAAGTAACAAGGTCAAACCCAAAACAATGAAGACATTAACATTCAGCCCTCTCAGACTGTTGATGAAAAGGTATGCCAGACAAGAAAGGGGGGAAAGGGGGTTGCTCAGCGAGGCAGGAGCACACACCCCCAAAAAAGCGATCCACAAGATGGAGCGATCAGTGAATATGCCGCAAACGCCCAGATGAGATGAAGAGGTGACATCCGCACCATGGAATATCAAAAACAATGCTTCGCTATTTATCAAAATTTCAACGAGAATGAGGATTGAATACAAAACATTCCTCCCCAACAATAAACGCCGTAGATCCCTCACAAGTCCTTTTCAAGCAACTCACACGCCTTTGATTAGGGAGTGGATTGACCGTTACCGCTGCCAGGATGGCCGGCAGTCTGGGAGGGATGAGGAGTGGTACCCTGTCTCATACCCCAGGTAGGCTTAAGGGAAGCAGCAATGTCATCCTTAGAGAAGACCATATCTTGTGGTAATCTGCTGACGCGGTAGGCGCCATTTCTGATGGCAGCCTGCTGCATCTGCGAGACACCCGAGCGGTTAGAACGGATGGAGCCTGCGTCAGATCCAGGAGCTTCTGGGTCACGGAACTTGCGTGGTGCGGCAAAGTCGAGGGATGTGAAGGTTCCAGAGTTGCGGAGCATATGTCTTAGGGTGTGTTAGTTTACTATTATGGGGAGGGGTTTGTAAAGGGGGTTGGTAGGAGGGAACTTACGGAGAAGGCATAACGGAAAGCTCCTCGAAAGTGCTGACTAGAGGGGTGGCTGATGGGACGTGTGGAGAATATGGACGACGCTCACCCATTGGGCTTTCTGGGCGGATACCAGCTTGTCGATCTCTGTAGGTAGTTGGTGGTGCAAAGTCCATAGCATTCATGATAGCAAAGCTATCGTCCTTGAGTTGAGATGGAGTTGGCAGTGTGGACAATGGTGATGGTGGTGGCAATGGCTTCTTTGCAGGTCCACGTGGTCCTCTGTTGGAAGCAGAGGACTGAGCTCGTGGACCAGGTGATCCAGGTGATACAGGTCCTGGGCCGCGCATAGGACCTCCCATAGATGTATTGGCACGTGGTGGGCCCATGAATCGGGGACCGCGAGGTGGTGGAGTCATAGCACGGCGTGTTACTGGCTCGGCATATGGCATAACGAAGTTGTTAGAATCTGGGTCAAAGTAGGCAGCATCTCCAAGGTAGTTCTCCTCATCTTCATAGTATTGACCTGCGGGAGCTGGCTTGCTGTCGTCAAAGTACTCCTTGTAGAAAGATCTGATACGGTTTGCACGTGCCTCTGGATCCTCGGACTCGGTAGCAGCGTCTGGTGGCAAAGGACGGAAACCCATGGACAGGCGTTTTGGATCGAACCCAGGAGCTCCAAGACCGGCATTTGCAAATTCCTCGGGAGGAACATCCATGGAATATCTCTGGGTTCTTCTTTTGTCTTCTTGTGTTGGTGATGGTGGGGTGATCTGGAACGCATCTCCGTAATCGCTACCCTCCGACATGACACTCTGCCTTGGCTGGATGACTGGAAGATGGTCTTCAGGCTCAGCTGGCATACTGACGATTCCGGGAAGAGATGGGGCTGGTTTTCTGTTTGGAGTCTGTTGAAGGGAGGGGCCAGGAGATGGAAGTGCTGGCTCCTCTGGAGCTTCCGGCATCTTGATAGTAGGAACTGGCGTAGCAAGGTTTTCGATAGCGGCAAGAGGAGAAGTTGGAGCTATCATGGAGCCTGGTCTCAAGCTGTTTGGAAGACCCGTATTTTGATGACCTGGTGTATTTGGGTTTAGTGGAGACTGGCTGTGCGGTTCATCGATAGGACTGTGTGAGGATGAGCTCTGAGGCAATGAATTCTGGCGGGATGGGAAGTTTGGAACCGGTGGATCAGTTCTGGCAGGGCTGGCGGCATTGCTGAGCAATTCAGAGGATTCCTGGAGGCGTGATGGAGCAACACTTGAGCGGGTGTAGGTAGAGGCATTGTCCTTGGGACCGTATGATCGGATGGACGCGGAATCACTCTGTGTATACTGTGTAACAGGTCTGTAGGGGTCGGCTTCCTGGTGGATGGTTTTAGAAAGACTATGCAGAGATTCGCGGGATTTTCCTAGATCTGGTGGAAGCAGATATGGACTTTCCAAGTTCATGTCCATGGACTTTTGACGAGCACTTCGACTAGTGGGGCTCAAGCCTTTCTCAGCATTGGCCAATTCCCTGATTGAAGTAACGTTTGGTCCTTGCTTCGCGCCTGGCACGTTACCCATACCAAAGTCGAGGGATGCATGTCGGTCATTTGCATCTTCTATTCTTTGTCTCTTGACATGGCGTCTATGTAAGTAGATGAACCAAATACCAGCTGCAACAACCGGGATGCTGTTGATTGTCAGTAAATTGCATAATACAAAGTGATATTCCAAACTAACACAATACCCATGGCAATTGGCATAGTAAAAGTCGACGAACTAATTGGCTTCTCCGCGTTAGCGGTTGTTGTCGAACGTGGTGCAAGTGCAGCCCTATCCGGTACATGGATTTTGGTGCCAGTTGCCGCCTCCAGAGCATCGTAACCAGTAGGTTCGGGTTCGGGTTCAGGTTCGGGTGCCCGGCGGTGGTGAGCATCACCGTGGACGTGTTGGCCCAGACGCCTGGCTTGGTGAAGAGACATATGACCCATGATGGTGGAATATGGTTGGAATGTTGGATCTTAAAAATGCGTGCTGTATTGAAAGCCAAGCGGGAACTCCAAATCCTGGGGTCGTCGAATGGTAGATGACGATTCAAAGTCTATATCCGTGAAAGAAGGCACATTCGTAGGTCGTTCGAATATTGGAATTGTATTTCGTGAAGCAATTCGTCTCTGGAATAAAGGATTCAGATGCGGGAGGATACGAAAGGAAGTTGATGGTGGTTTGGACGAGGAAGAAACGTAGATGGATGAGGTGCTCAAACGACCGGCAATGAATGACAATAGTTAGGAATTAAGGAGTGTATGGCCTCTCGAAAAGTGTATAATTATTTCGTAGCGGATTTATTTTAAATTTCCAAAGGAATGGCAAGGCCGAAGATAGGCACAGGTAAAGAACGTGGATGGTATTTGGGGAGAGAGAGGTTGTAGGGCGGAGGTTGAGCGAATGTTCGGATTTGGAGTGATTGAAGGGGAAAGGAAAGGTCGAGAGAGGATAATAGGATTAGAGAAATGCGGGTGAGTGAGTCTGGAGGTTTGGGTAAGATGGGATGGACATGCGGCTAGCCTGAGCAGTGACAGGGAATAGAGTGGCCTTGGGTGTTGGACCACCAGTCGGCGGGAAGATGGCCTTGTTCAGGGGAGAGTGTGTGGAAAAGGCTTGTAGCGAGTGAGAAGAGGCGCAAATGGATGCAAAGAGGCAAAGAGAAAGAATGGACTTCTGGATGTCTAGATGTTCAGCTTTGAAAGATACAGAAGCATGGTTGGGATGAGTAGAAGGAGTAAATGGAGTAGAAGGAGTAGATAGAATAGATAGAGAGATACACACACAGAGAGAGAGAGAGAATAGAGAGTGTTCTCAGAACAACAGTGACTTTCGTGACCCGTATGGAGCACAGAATAGAGAGAAAGAGAGGATGTTGATCTTTACTACTTTGCTACCTTTGTAATTATAATCCTGCAGCTTTGTTTGTTGTTGTTGCAGTATTAAGGGACATGAATATATTACATCGGGCGTATTGCTTGCTTGCCTGTAGGATTCAAAGTGCACCAGAAGGGAATAAACAAACACTGGCGTCATGGCAAATGAACCGGAGAGCGCAGTACTTAGTAGTCCAATCTACGGCTCAAGTTCAGCTTCATCTGTCTAGATCTATATATCTATATCCATCTTCGCCTATCTACATATTTTCTGTATAGGTTCTACATGTTCATCGTATCTTCCATTCCTCATTCTCATCCATCCATCCTTCCAGCCATCCAGCCATCTATCCATCCTGCGTACATACTTTATTTCCTCGTATGGGCCACCGTTTTTTACAGGTCAGGTCTGTTAATCCTCATGCTGGAATGTGCACCAGCGTGGACGAATGGGAGTGGAAGCACTTTCGTATGCCTGACTGCACTCCCATGGCTTAAGCCATCACCGTTGGTATCGCATTTCAGGAGTGCTCATGCAAGCATTGAACAAATGAGATGTCGCCAGGGTCATAGAGGGTCCGACGAAAGTCTTTCCATCTTCCATGGTACCCGCTAAGAACACGGCCTAGACATATGCACTAGGCCAGAAGCAGTTACTCAGGAACAGGAGAAGCACCACCTGCAGCCAACACTGAGTAAAGCAATTGAGGGGGGACGGGACTTACTATGTAGAGAGGGGAGAGAGAGAGAGAGAGGGGGGGGGGAGGGTCCCACGCAAAAGTGCTCCAGTGCTCCAGTGCTCCAGTTCTTGCTGCTCCACCACTCAGTCTAGAGTGCGCGTAAATACCACATTGAACGATCATCTTACTATTATCTTATTATCTTATTATCTTATTATCTTATCCTCGCTTTCTTCCAGAATATTACAGAGGACAAATCAAATATACTCCCTTTAATATTGTCTTTTCATTTGTACTTGCTTCCTAAGTACTGTGCAAGTACAGCTACTATACACCCGGCGCTTCAGCTAGCTATTCAATTCTCAACAGCCTCTTGTCATTGGTTGCTGTAGTGCTTTGTGGCACACACCGGTGCACATCTGGCGCGTGTATGTGGTGTGTATACAAAAGACTGTATGTGTGTATGTATGTACGTATGTACATACATACATACATATCGTGAACCCACATCTCTGTCGCTCATCCGCTTCTCCCTCTCACTCTCTCAGCCCTAAGACCGCCATCGCCCATCCATGGCATAACAATCCAATACTTAATAGCACTGCGACATCTCTTCCAAATCCACGCAACCCTTTCGCCTTCCAGATCATTTCTTTTTGTCGCCTAAGAAACGCCCCTCCAAAAGTAGTACCTCTAGGTCCCGCGGAGTACGGGAATCAAGAAGGTGAAAGAGAGAGCCTTGTCCTTGTCCGTGCAACTCATCCAGACCTCCACAGCGTGGACTCTCATCGGAAGAAGTTTAGCCGATATAACTTCTCTGCTTCAGACAACTGTGATTCAGCTGATTCATGCCAATCCAAAGTCCTTCTCACTGGACTCCATAATGGCCAAAAGCAGTGTTGACACTACACTAAGCACGAACAATAAACATGAGGTTGTCTAATGCAGCAAGAGACTTTTTTCCGCTTGACACTGCTGGGCTCACTCCTTGCTCTGGCTCCACGCGACAGTGTGAGAATGTGCGCCACCTCACTCCAAATATAGCCCCAGCTGTGATGGCTTCCAATCCCCGTCGTTATGGCCATTGGCCAATTTGCCATCCATATGCGCAGAGACCTGGGTATATCTTTTGCTTGTCGAGATGAGCACCCACACTGGAATCCACTCTGAAATGTCCGCTGTTAATGGCCAGCTCCACGCTGTCTGTCACCATTCTCGACTTACGGGGCACCGTATTGTACCTGCGTGTACGGCGTATTAGGCATTCATGAATGTCGGCGTGCATTGCAAGCACGAGCAAGGTACGACAACGACCACGACTACACAAACACAAATCACGGATACGTGGGCTCTAACTAATACACGCAATGCGAGGCCTAGATTGCATTTATGGTACGATGATAAAAATAATATCCATATCCATATCAATAACTATCATTGTCGAAATGCTCTGAGCATCCGCCAAACTAATTGTGGGAATTCGAGCTCGTCATTCATGCCCTTCAGCGTACTCGACAACTCTTACACACACCAAAGTACACTTTCAAGACATGAATATGATGAGGCCGACACAGGCTCCGATTATTCTGAGCACTTCAAAACATCGCGCCCCTTCTACTACTTCTCTTGTACTCCCTATTAAGCTCCTTCTCTCCGGAAGCTTATGCGGTAAGATCTTCATAGAGCTCATCTTCCAGAACAATCATTTACTGCGTACGGAGCTTACTGCAATTCGTAATGCACTTGTCGTTACTATGCATGGTATCGGGTGTGGAAGGATGAACATTCGATCTCCATGACCGATGGACAAGATTCGACAATCTACATTGAACAGAAGTTCAACAAGGTAAATAACAAGCATATTTTCAAGCATCTGCAATAAGGTACACTTAGATCGTTGCTATTGTTTACTACAAGGTAAATAATAAAATCTTCCATGTGTCTTCAAGCCATTGAGGTCAGTGTACTCAAATCGTCTCCTCGGTCAATCTTCAGAACCCGCCTATCAGCTTATCGCCGCCCTTGATAACCAGCTTCCCGTACCGTTGACGATCTTAGGTTATCATGAACATGCACAGCAGTGCAAGAAAGATCTTAAGCGATAAAGAAGTTATCACGCCGCGCTCTCTGTGCCCTTGTGTGCGAGATGCTGTTTTTATTGGCCATGGCGAGCACATCAAGAGCTGCACGCTGTGGAATCGGTCCATCGCCCACTTATGACAGATGCAGAATATGGATCCATAGTTGAAAAGTATGGCGATAACGAGTCAGCGAAGTCGCAGAGTGGCAATTTATATGTATGCGAAGATGAACCAGATAATAACATGTTTCTTCCTTACCCAAAGCTCTCATTCTCTGCCTGTGACGCTCCTTGAACTGCACCTTGAAAGCTGCAGGGCTATTGATCTTGACGCTGTACTGACAGCTGGAAACAATGCAAGATATCAAAAATGCCGAGGCAGCGGTTGATACCAAAGCAGCAGGAAGCTCAGGAACGAGCTTGAAAGATGAAGAGATCACGACTCCAGAAACATCTTCGACAGAAATCATCATTGACCCGGAGCTGGAGCATCGAACACTGCGCAAGTTCGACAAGTATCTCATGCCACAGCTTGCCACGATCCTGATCCTCTGCTATTTAGATCGCTCAAACATCGGTATGTCAAGAGCACTCTTGAAGAACTTCAAGATCTGAGCAATTGCCATCTTAGAATCTCAACATTGCTAACATATCATAGGAAATGCCAAAGTCTTCGGTTTCGAAGAAGGTATCGGCATGGTTGGAACGCAATTCAACACAATGTCGACCCTCTTCTACATTACCTATATCATCTTCGAGACGCCGTGCGTGATGCTAATCAAGCGCTTCGGACCCAAGAGAATGCTGGGCATAGTAATGGTATCTTGGTCCATAGTCACGCTTTGCACTGGCTTCATCCAAACCTACACGCAAGCCATCATTGTACGCCTTCTGCTCGGTTTCTTCGAGGCGGGTCTCCTTCCCGGTATCGTCTTCATCATGTCCACCATCTGGGCCCGCGAAAGTCAAGGCAAACGCGTTGCTCTATGCTATGGCTGTAATGCAGCGTCTGGTGCCTTCGGCGGCTTGATTGCTTATGGAATCCAGTCCCGTGGGACGAGACTTGGTCTTGCGCCGTGGAGGTGGTTGTTCATTATCGAGGGTTCGATCTCCGTGGTTCTTTGCATTGTCTGTTATTTCACTCTGCCATCGACGCCAGAAACTGCCTGGTTCTTGACTCAGGAGGAGAAGGAGTGCATGCGTATGCGCAAGGAGCGAGATATCATCTTCAAGGGCGACTCGAAGTTCGAGTGGAAGTATGCTCGCATGGCATTCACAGATCCATTCATCTACCTCGCCTCCCTGACCTTTTTCTGCTCGTCCATCCCCATCTTCGGATTCAGCACCTTCCTCCCTACCATCATCAAGGGTCTCGGGTATGTTCTATTCCAGAAGCACAATTCGCTCGACCTCGCTCCGTGCAAGCCCCGTACAAAAGCTAATCATGTGCCATAGATACACGTCCATCCAAGCAAACTATCTCACCATCCCCGTCTACGTGCTCGCTTGCATCTCCCTCATAACAGGCACCACGATCTCCGACCGCCTACGCTTGCGATACCCCGTCCTCCTCGTGGCTCCAATACCCGTCATCGTCGGCTACATCCTGGTCTGCAGCACTGCCTCCATCGGTGCCGGCTACTTCGCCATGTTCCTGTGTGCATCGGGCATGTACCTGTACAACTGCCTAATGCTGACCTGGGTGTCCAACAACCTGTCGCCGGACTACAAGCGCTCCGTCGGCATCCCGCTGTTCGCATCCCTCGGCAACATCTCGGGTGTCGTGGCTAGCAACATCTATCCGGCCAATGGCGGGCCTAGGTATGTTAGTGGAAATGCTGTCAGTGCTGTCATGGAGACTTGTGCGCTTGGTGGCATTGTGGCCATTTGGGCGCTGCTGAAGTGGAGGAATAAGCAGAAGGATAGACTGGTGGCCGAAGGAAGTCTTGGAAATGGGTATGAGGATGATCGGGCGCTGGGATTCCGATATAATCTTTAGACATAGTGAAATGGATATAAAGGTTTTCTTTCCGCTGTTGACATGTCTCCTGGAACTTGGTACTTGATAGGGAGGTGTTGTCATGTTACCTTGATCCTGTATTGCAACTTCAAACTCGTCGTCATTTGTCTTCATATATTGCCCAGTTGAGAAGATTATGCCTGGTAATATAGATACCTAGCATCTTGTTGCTGAGATTTTAGCAATCAAAGTGAGATTTGACAGGTTCATATTCTACTCGTTATCGGTATTGTCACCAAGTAGTTTCGCTCTCGATGGTTTATGCAACTGTCTGGTTACCATCTGTAGACGTGGTCAATGAATTGGGGACGCGTTATTGGTGACTTGGTGCTATAACCACTGGAACATCCTGACTGTATTAGTCAGTTGGATTCATATTGCCCAGAAATAGGTTATTGTTAATGATATTGTCAGCCCACAGGTTTTGGACGAGGGTGTGGATTTAGTTGGATGATTTTATTCCTAAGCGTTAATATTATTATGCCTCAACAGAGAAGGCGTAATCAATTGGGAAAAAGAAAATAGTTAACACGGGGGAATTTTCTTTTTAAGATGTATCTATTTACTTCCACAATTAATCCCACATTTTTCCAAATACTGTAATAAATTGGTGTCGGCATAATTCAGTGAGCATATTTGCTTGTCCAACCTCTTGACAAGCTTTCTAAATCTAATTTCAGATCCTTCAAATTCCATGTGCTGGTTACCAAGCCTGATTTTATTTACTCCAATTAAAGGGACTTATTACTTTGTGGCCTAAACTGAAGTCTAAAACTAGCCCTTTTCAGCAGTCTATCACTTTGATATTCATTTAGAGCGTGCAGCTATCTATATAGTATATCGTTCGATAAAGCTGAATGAGTATAATCTGGAGTTTAAAAATATTTAAACTCAATGAACTCAAGCGATCTTGCATAATTCTAAATGCAGCTTCATTCTCCCTAATTTTCAATAGGGCCAACTCATATACTATGATGGTGAAGGATAACTCAGCTCACATGAGATGAGGCCATGAGATCAGGCATCGTCATTTCTGACTTACTTGGCTCTGTGGTCTTAGCCACTCTAGACGATAAGATTTTTGAATTTTGTTATAGCCGTAGTAGATTAAGAAGAATGATGATGACTCTTGTAAATGCCTAAGACTTCTGTTTCCTTGGATTTCTTTTTACTAGTCGAACTTCACGTTTTGTGTGATAATGGACAACTGCCAAGCTAATCGTTTATAAATAAGCTAATTTAAAGCCAGCAGGATAGGTGTACAACATCTTAATATCTTATAAAAATCAACTGAAATTCCAATATTACACAGAAACAAAAGGAATTGACTTCGAAGTTAAAGAAGAGCACATACTTGGTAAGGATTTTGTATGATGATATTAAAGCCTTAAAATACGTTGAAAATAGGATTTTGGATTTGAACTAGAAATAAAACAGGGAATGTATGTAAAAGTTTTGCGTGCAATATCTACTTGGAGCACATATATAACGTTTGCGGCTCAATGCATGTAAACTACTGCAGTATGCAGCCCGTCTCATCCGATCTTGCACGACAGACGTCATCTTCAACACTGGAGAACTAGGAGCGGGCTCAAGTAGTGATCACGGTCGAACTCATCGTTGGGTCCAGTCATATCTGCATTACAAGTACATGAATCATTCCGGTTACCAAAAACCAATTAAGGTCCGAAGACTGCCTTTGTGTGAGGATTTTGATGACGATAGCCAATGGAAAGTCTTGTTGCTTGCTACATAGCATGGGTTGCCTCATTTGATTGAGTATGACCATGGATTCGGAGACAGGAGACTATGTTTACTTACAAGTCCTAGTGAAGCTTATACATTGTTAATATCGGTATACGATGTTCCAATATCGTATTTCGAGTACAATCTTAGCAACATGGGACATAATACTCCCTTTTTTTAATGGCGCCGCGAAGCCGATGGCTAAGCCGTTGCTCCCGCTACTAACGACTAAGCTCGCTACTCCCCGCGCAAGGCCCATAAATGTCCAGCTATCTCGAAATCGTTACCTCAGTATAATTTCCAGCACCATGAAGAAGTCGCTGAATATGTTAATTCAACATCCAAGCGTACAGCTTCGTCAAGGGACCTACGTCGGCACCGTGGTTCATAGCCCATATCCTCAACCGCTTGACTGCTTTCTGGGTATTCCTTATGCCCTTCCTACTTCTGGCTCAAGAAGATTCGCCCCTCCAGTGAGAATTTCCAAGCAGAGCGCCGAGATCTTCAATGCGACAAAACATGGATCAAACTGCCCATCTTCGACGATGAATCCAAACGCTTCATCAGTAAAAGAGGATTGTCTGAATTTGAATATATATCGTCCTCGACAAGGAGAACGCAATGAGAACGCCAAACTACCTGTTCTGGTATACATCCACGGAGGCTCATTCAATTTCGGTGACGCCAATGATAGAGACATTCCATCTTTGGTTGCATGGTCCTCTGAACCAATCATTGCGGTGACTTTCAATTATCGTATTGGTGCTTTGGGCTTTTTACCCTCAAAACTCACTGCAGAGCTGGGTCTACTGAACGTTGGGCTGAAAGATCAGATTGCCCTTCTAGAATGGGTTCAAGAAAACATCAGTGGATTTGGAGGCGATCCAAACAATGTTACTCTCATGGGATTATCTGCTGGTGCCCACAGCGTAAGTCACCATTTTCATTGATTGTATAAACCATTGAAATTTTATTATCTACTTTCTCATCTGACGATAATTCAACTATGTTCACGTGATACTTATATGATTATTATAGGTTGGACATCATCTAAGCAACACAAAGAACGCCGGTCTCTTCCACCGCGCCATCCTCGAATCTGGCGCCTGCACAGCACGCAATGTATGGATGCCGGATCATCCGCAGCACGAGACCCAATTCCTAGAGTTCCTCTCACACCTAAATTGTCAAGAGCTTCCCCGAGACCAAATAATCTCACACCTCCGCACCCTTCCTGCAAGCTCAATTCAAGACGCCTCAGAAGCCGTCTTTGGCGACTACGCTCCCTCAGTCTGCTGGCCATGGCAGCCTGTAATCGATAATGACGTGGTACATGCGCCGCTGTCTTCTTGGCAGACTCACTCGTGGCTCAAAATGCCGATACTCACTGGCTTCAACACAAACGAAGGCTCGAACTTCGTACCACAAAACATGTCAAAATCCTCTGAATTCAGCAATTTCTTCCGTACCCTACGCCCTGATTTTTCTGAGGCGGATATCCAAACTCTCGAAAGAGTATACCCGGATCCCGCGACGGACCCCAACTCACAATACGCTCACCTCCGACATCCACGCCTAGGTGCTCAGTTTGAACGCGTCGAGGCGGCATATGGACAGTTCGCGTATGCAGCGCCTGTGCGCCAGACCGCACATTATGTAGCTGCGCACCCTGAAGCACCGGTTTACTTGTATCATTTTGACGTCAAGGGATCTATTGTAGGGGGTGTCAACCACGGTGATCACAGCGGCTTCGTTACATACAACCGGGGTATTGTTGATTTGTCGCCGGCCCTGGAGGCTGTGGTGGAGAGCATGCATGCTTATTGGACTAGTTTTATTGTATTTGGAGATCCAAATAAGGGGGAGAGTATGGACGAGAGACCTGTTTGGCCAAGGTATGAGCAGGACAAGGGAAAGCTTATGATGTTTGGGGAGGGGAACAATGAGATGGCTGGAGGAAGAGACCCAGGGACTGCGGTCAGAGTGGTAGATGATACGTGGATGGTTGCTGAGAGGGACTTCTGGTGGTCCCGGACTGCGAGCTTTAAATCGAATGCGAAGATTTAAGGATCACAAATCAGTATGCGACTGCAGGAGTTTGGGTATTCATAAAGTTTGCAGTGCTACAGGTATATACCTAAAGTAGACATTCATATTCATAGTCCATAGAAACGCAAGTTGAAAAGAATTTGTGCGCTGTGCGATCCATCCATGCTGTACTCCTCCGCTTTCGTGAATCATACTTAAAGTAGCCCATACCACATGAAAAAATGATCGTTTCGGTTCATTATTCATGCCATCCCCAAGAAAACAACCTAAACACCCCCTTAATAGCCTCCAACTAACAGAATTATACCCTTCAAAACGAGAAGAGCACCAGAAAAGGAGAACCTTTGATAAACCTATACGTACTTCGATGCAGCCTCAAAACAGTCCCGACTTCAATCTATACCTGTTACAGCCTACCACAAGCGTCAGGTCCAGTAGTCAAACATAAGTCCTCCGCTTTCTTAGCTCTCTGCTTCTCAGCCCATTCCCGACTAGCCTGTCTACCTTTCTCAGCAGCTTCGGCTCTAGCCCTTCTGGCAGCATCCTCCCTCTCGCGTTTTTCGGCTTCAATTTCTTCGCTCAAGTGCTGCGCTCTTTGATAGATCTCCTTCCCACGTTTGCTCGTTATAGTTCTCTTGCAATCGCCTAGACTGCTTGTGGCTCGAGTAGCCTCAGAGTTCTCAGTGGAAGCAGAGACAATGGGTGCAGGGCCAGGTGCGCGGAGACGAACAGTTGGCGTACTAGCTCGGTCCAGAGCTGCAATAGAAGGGCGATGCATACCAACAGTTGAAGCTCGTTTATTGAGGGAAAGATTACTGAATGGACGCTCAAGCTTCGAGTTTTCTTCGTCCGTATTGTGGCCAAGTCTTGCTTGACGTGCACGGCTTGCCGCCGTATCGCGTGGTAGAGCAGCCACGGAAGTACTTTTGCGTAGAGGCTTAGCCTTGAACTCTCGGCGGCGCTTCTCTTCGGCCTCTTCAGCTTCGAGGCGTGCTTTAAGGGCTTCCCTTTTCTTGCGAGAAACCTCATCACCTGGAAGCTCGAATGCTGGTATAGTAGGTGGCTTAGAGGACTTGACTGTGCGTTTTGAAAGGGTAGGTGCAGAGGGGCCTGTGGGGGATTCGTATCCAGAATCTCGCTGAGAGAGACGAGCTTCACGCTGCTCTTTGAGTTTACGTGCGACAGCATCTCCTGGTAATTCGAACGCTGGCCGAGTCGTAGGTTTGACTGTCTTAGCTAGCTGCTTTGGCGGCAACAGACTTTTGACAGTTGGCCTACTACTCTTATCAGTCTGGTTGTTGTTTGCTTTTAAGGGCATAGATTTTGTTTTTCGTAACTCAGGAGTAGATTGAGGCTCCGTTGAAAAGTCGATTCTAGGCAGAGATGAAGAGTCTTTTGAGGTAGTTTTGAGAGAGACACGGCTAATGGTTGCCACACCAGAAGGATGTTCTGACTTTGAGCTGATCGTTACCTTCGTTGGCTCAGCACACTCATAGTGGGATTGCTCAATATTCTCATCAAAGGTGACGGTCTTTCCAGATGAACCACTCTCAGTACTACGCATGGCAGATGCGTGTTTGCTCGGTCCGATATCATCCACAAACTTGTTTCGGTAATAAATTTTCATCTGTTGTGTTGCGTCTGCATTGCGGCTTTTCACAATTTGAGCAAGTGTGTTGGTTGGAGATACAGCGTAGCTCAGGCGAGAAGAAGGGCTTCGAAGGGCTGGACTTGTTTCCTGAGACTTTGGTCTGCCTCGGTCCATCATGTTTGTGAATCCAAGTACAGCCTCAATCTCGTCCTGTTGTTCATCAAGTTTTTCTATGTTATCTTCGATTCTCTTGACAGACTTTGCTGGACTTCGGGAGATAATTTGTGCCATAAAGGAGTCTGACGACTCATTTTGTGGCCGTGATGAATGCTTTTGAGCATCTTCTGCCATCTCGATATGCGTGAGAGTAAGGATAGAACGCTTGGCCGGAGAAGCAGTCTTTGGAGACATCTTAGAGCTTTCAAACGATTTATAGGTCTCGGTCTTGGCAGTCGATATATTTCCTGGTAGATGTTCACTCACTTCCAAAACTGATCCATCACCTCCAACATTTTGATACTGTGTAACCTTGTTCTTGATCGATTTTTGGAGAGAGTCAACATGTCCGTCCGGACTTCCTATATTTGGATGCGGCGAAGTCGAACTTTGCATGTTGTGTTCGATTCCTGCATCGATGGTATCGGAAAGACTTCGAGGTCCCATATTGAGTTTGAGCCAAGGCCCATCCGCTCTGTTCGTTGATGAGTTGTCAGATTGGCCTGTGTGAGCATCCAGACTTTGTGTTTCTAAACGTGATTGTTGTCGAGTACGACGTAAAGTTGGCATGACAGAACCTGATGGCGTTCGCTGGTCTATGGGCTTGAGAGAAGGACTTGGAGATGTTAGTTTGGCCTTGAGAGTATCAAACAATCCGAGTTCGCCAGCTTGAGCATGTTCCTGGTTGAAAGGATCCTTTGACCCAGACGGTGTGCTGAATGCGTTTTCATCTTGGCAGGCGTTCTGATATCGAGATCCCTCAGATTCAAATGCAGATGTCAATTGATTTTGCTTTGCATTTCTCTTTCTATTTCTGTTCCTTCGTTTCTTGCTGCCAGCTCCAATGGCATCGCGGAAAGCAGCCTTGAGACCTTTTATCTCAGCGTCAATACCGTCGTCCATTGGTGCCTTAGCCTGGTCTTCGTTTGAATTAATACTTAATTCCTCGAGTGGTGGTTTATCAAAGTGAGTAGTAGAAGATGATGGGCTGTTTGGCTGTGTGACATTGTTGTCTTTGGCAGGCAGTTTAGCCTTTGCACGAGTGATGAGCGCCATATTTGGGAAGTGTCGATGTTCCGTCGAGGAATGTAGCTCGTAGCTGCTTTCACAATATATGAGATTGTGCGTCACATCAAATTCAGACATGTAGTCAACCCATGACTAGAATCTTGCAACAAGACAAAAGAAACAAGAAATCACGAGCAAGGCAATGATGCAATGACGATCACTATCAACAGAAATACTTAAGGTTTGAAGCTCGTAGAATAATCGTAGGACTGGATGCTGCAATGATACTTTGGTGGAAGCAAGGGCGGAAATGGATGATCATTGTTATCCTGGGACGTTGCCGCAGCAACATTTGTATCACCGTTTGTATTGGTGTAAACTGGCATGCTAAACAACTACACCAACCACGATACAACATGAGGCTCAAGGGAGTGCGTTTCTGGAATAAAAAGTGGATGTTTACCTAGTACAAGTAACCATTTCGGTTACAAGAAGGACTTAAGCCATCGAGAATATATAATGAAGTAGTCACATCTTGAAAAAAAAGCCGATGTCAAGATATTATCTCGCATAAAGGCACTATAGCCCCAAATCTTTTCACCAGCACTGGTGTATGTTCTCTTCGTTTTAACAAGATACCACCCACGTTGTCTCCGTATCTGCCCCGGCTTTGGGTATATATGAGGCTATGTGTTGAGCCCTGGGTATGCTATTCAAGATAGGCGGCTCGAGCCTCCTTCTCAAGGATCTTGACGTGCTAATGCTCTTTCATATCGAGAGTTATTCCATTCGTCCATACGACTAAATGCGGATGCTGAGTTTTTTTTTGAATTTACTCCTCAGTGCTAGTCTCTGCAAGCTGTTGCTGCAGTATTGGTGCTTGCTCTGTTGGGATTCTGACCAATGTCTGCGGCAAAGGAACCTCATCTTTCTTTTCTTCTTCTGTTGTTATATTTTCTGCTTCCTTTGGCTGTGGTATTTTCACTAGGACACGTTAGATTTGTGGAGACAGCGACAAATGTCTGTTGTCAAACTTACTTGAAGCCATACTTATGGCCCGGAGAACATTATGCCAGTTCCCAAGAACAGTCGCAACAGCTGTACAGTTATGTTAGTAACATGTAGTCATGGTATACTTGCTGGATAAGTATTTACCCTCTGTGCCATCTGATAAAGTGGCCAACTTCTCTTCCAAGGCTTGCATCTGCCCCGCCAACCCCGCGCTTAAATCTCGCAGCTCTCTTAAATTCTCCAACTCTGCCTTCTTCTCGTTGATTCTCGCAAGGAGAACAGGAGACTGCCCTGCTGCTGAAGATGAATTGCTTGAACCATGGCGCAGGTGAGAAGGAATTGGTCGGGAGTAGGACATGGCTGAAGGCTTTCTTTGTGCTGGTTGTCGATGTTTGACTTTTGAGACGTATCGCGTGTGGATTAGACGAAACCCGTGGAATGTAAAGATGAAATTATGATGTGGCCAGAAAGTTCCTCTGATATAAGGCCTCTCCGCCGCTTGTATAACTTCTTGTGGAGTTGCAATCGCGGTCTGAATTTATTTCAACAGTCGCAACAATTGTCGCGCGACGTTTCGATAGCGATAAATGATGGCTTAGCTGACCCACATGTGATTGTTGCTATAGACAAGGATACCCATCGCAGTTACCACATTCGGGCTAACCTTTCTACCCGAAAGTAAACAATACAGAACTCGCCAACAGTCTTGCCTGTCTTTCTCAACGAGCATTGTTAGGGTAGCCTGCAACGCGACATCTTCAGAATCCGATAATTTCGGCTTCCTAGCTTCCTGGGCATTTCAAATTCTCATCTTCTCTGTCACCCTAACTTTGACCATATATAATTGACGTTTGGTCAACATTTTTTTTTTTGCCGAATGAACAGCTCAGATGGCCAGATTGAACGAGGTCGCTGCCGCGCCTGTGGAATCCATAGATACCCGTAAGTGTTTCCTGCAAACCATCGATAGTCATCAATAAATTAATTCTGATTTATTCAAGTACGGCGCAAATTCCTGCGACAGAATCGCGAACTTGCCAGAATCAATTCATCACAGTCACTACGCATTCGCCAACTCGAAAATGAAATCTCTCGAACCCTTACAGAGAATCTCAGTTTACGCGAAAAAATCATCAAACTGGAAAACGAAGCCGAGTCGAACCAGAGCAACCGACTGCTAGAAAATGTGGGCGAAATCAGATCTCAGCTGGAAACAAAACTATTCGAGCTTGGAGCTCTTGTAACCGGTCTGACTGATCTGCCAGTCCCACAAAGAAAGGTTCAATCGAAGGAGAGAAGACTTACCACCAACCCAAAGCAAAGCCCTGAACGGAAGCAATGGAAGAGTATGTGCACAATCAGCGAGGCTATGGCAGGCCAAGAAGGAAGACTACCACCAATTCTCGAGAACAAATATTATCCACGACGTACACTTGAGTCAGTATACAGTAACCTTGATAATATAAGAAGGAAAAAAACTAAATTACATCCAGTGCCGAAGAAATTACAGCTCTTGCATCCGATGCTGCCGCGGATACTACCGACTCGCCTGAAATTGGACCTCCTCCAGTGTCACAGTTTGTCAATGAGGATCCTGTCAAGCTCAATTTGCCCGTCAGAACATCCACACCTGCTATTGAGCAGCAACCAGACCTAGATCCAGCTTTATCGAAGAACTTGGAACAGCGAAAGAAACGCCGAGATAGCAGTGGAGTGCCCGAAACGAAGAGAGGGAACAGATTTGTCTCGAATGCACCCTTACAAGCTACAGAGCCCCCTGCCTCACTCAAGATTGGGGCGAAACGTAAGCTGAGTGTTAGAGACGATGATGAGCCTGCGAAATCCACAGAGACGTCACCTGATGAGTTTGACTTTACTCGAAAGTCAGTAGATGATAAGTCCCAGAGTAAAGTGATGAGCGCGGATCAAGCTGGGGTTCGCATCATCCGGGAACTTGCAAGTGCTCGAGGAACTTCACGAGAGAAGTCAGCTACCATTGAACCACCTACGGCGACTCGAAAGGCACTCGGACCTAAGACGACAAATAATGATATCAAGAACTCTCCTCAAAAGAAGAGCAAATCATCAAACCTTGACGAAATCTCTATAGCAAAGCTCGATCTCAACAAGAAGGAGCCTACAAAGGAGAGACAACGTGAAAGACGCAGAGAAAATATTACTCTAAAGCCTAGTCTTGAGCCTGTTGTCACCTCGATCGATATCCAGCCGGAGCCAGAAACGCCGGCTGCTCTTGACATCTTTTCGCCACCGTCGACAGAACAATCTACTGCGAGAGCCGAATCTAGAGATACGCCCCCACCAATGGACCTGGCAACAGGAGCTGACGGTCATCGCCCAAGCCGACGAGCACGAGGTGCAGTGAGTTATGCAGAGCCCAATCTTCGAGACAAAATGCGTCGACCAACCAAGGAGCTTGTTGATGCTGTTATAATCGAAGAAAAGAAGAGAGCAGACAGTGCCAAAGCTGAAGCACAAGCACAAGATGCGGCTGTTCGGATCAAGGCCGAAGCAGAGGCGGATGATGCATGGAAGAACATGCCAACGGCACAATCTGATGTTGCGGCCAACAGCCCTCTTAGCAGCAAGACTACAGGCATTGAAAGAGACGATTTAGCTGAAGCAATTACACAACGACGACGACGAATTTCCGGCATGCATCAGACAGAAGGTGATACCCGATCTGGTTCGAAAGATGCAATGGCAGCTTTAATGGCCAGTTGTCGAAAACCCGAGACTGAGGACCAGGGGGATATCTACGACTTCAGCGCTAATTCACCACCGACAAAGGAGGAGGGAAGGGCACGAAGCAAAGAGGAAAGATCCCAATCGAGAACTTCTAGGCGCCACTCCTCTATTCCAAGACATGTAGATGCGGACATGCAAGACTCGGGAGAGGTGTCTGACATCGAGGCTACCGAAAGACCCAGGAGGAGACAATCAGCCCTGTCCACGCTCTCAAGGAGCGGGAGTGATGGAAGGAACGTAAGGAAGGCGAATAGTGTATTGGATGCGGGTGATGGTAGGACTGCTAGTAGAAGAAGGAGCATGGTGCTTTAATGACTGAGTGATGGAACGGCGTTGGATTGTCCTCTTTGGATGCATAGGAGTTACGGTGTGTCATGATACCGATTGTATGTGTGACGAACAATGATACCAATACTACTTTATGTTTAAGTCCTGGTTTGCACGAAATATGGTTTTGACATGGTGATGATCGAACCTTCCCTCTTTTCGCGGATGATTTAGATGCATACCTACATTGAAATTCCTACCATACGTATTAACCACCGAAGTAGGTGCTGTATAATGCATTGGTTGCAAGGTGGACTTGAAGTTTACTCACGTGTATATATGAGTAAGTTGACCCGTCATAGCAATAGATGAACGAAATGTGACCAACGGTAAGATGTGCTTCATTGCCAGAAGTATTTTCAAGTTAGAGACATGGGTGAGTATTAGAAATGTGATATACTAAAACCAAAAGGTTCTCATGTATGCGTGATCAGGAACACACTCAAACTTGATACAGTAGATGTATTTCAACACTGTACACTAATAAGGACGTGTAACTTTATGACAGCAATTTATTTTCTTTTATCTAGCTGAAGGTTCTACGAGTTTAACCAAGTAATATTTTATTTGTTTTCATGTTTGATGAACATTGTGGATATGCCTTATTTTGTTTATGCCTTCTTGTAACCAGCCTCGTAGAGACCGCTCTCAAGAGCCTTGATAGCGCGATCAATCTCAGGGCGCTTAGCATCAGTCTATATCTACAGTCAGTATTGCAAGATAGTATTGAGAAGTTAAAGGGATACTTACAACACTAACACCCATGTGTCCAAATCTGATGTACTTGCTAGCAATGTCCTTGTGAAGACCGCCAGCAAAAACGACACCCTTCTTAAGGAGGCTTGGAAGGACCTGTGGAGGGGTCATGCCCTCTGGGAGATAGATGGCAGTCATGCCATTAGCTTGATCGGCAGGGTCAGAAGCAAGTTGTTTAAGACCGAGATCTGCAACAGCCTTCTTAATCTTTTGTGAAGTGGCCCTGTGAGCGGCGAAACGCTCAGAAAGAGGCTTGGAAAGGATTTGAGTGAGGGCTGTGTGGAGGGCATGAATGAGCTGTGGGGATGGGGTTGCGAAGTAAGATGGCTTCTTGGCTTCGTAGTTTTGCATGACTACACCATGTTAGATCTGCACAGAAGAGGATTGAGAAGAAACATACTTGGAAGCCAGTTCTTCATGGATGCGAAGTAAGAGCCCGGTGGAGTCTTGCGGGCTTGGAATGCCTTGATGGCACGGCCACTGTACATGGAAATGGAAAGACCTGCTGGGCATCCAATGGCCTTCTGGGAGGCAGTGATAACACCATCAAGACCCCACTTATCAAACTCGATCTCCTCGCATCCAACACTGCATACACCATCCACAATGATCAAGGTCTCTGGGGAAACACGGTGGACCAACTCGGACAATTTCTCAAGCTCACTGAGAACACCCGTGGAGGTGTCAACGTGGGTGACGGTCAAGAGCTTGTACTTCTTCTCCTTCAAGGCCTTCTCGATTTCTGGCAATTGAGGTCTTGATCCAATTGGTGCCTTCAATTGTGTCGCCTTAGCGCCGTATGTCTCGAAGCAGTCGGCAAATGAGTCGGCAAAGTATCCGGAGTGAAGTACCAAGACATCGTCACCTGGCTCAGCCAAGTTGGCAGCTACCAAATCCCATCCGAGGGTACCAGATCCAGAAACAATGAATGGTTGCGAAGATGGGTCGGTAGTCTGGAAGAGCTTTCGGAGCATGGAAAGGGTCTCGCCGAAGACGGCTACAAATGGTGCGGAGACATGAGATTCACTATGATAGAAACGTGTCAGTATATGGAATGAGAAGCTGTAGAATGACCATATGCCTTTTCATAAAGGGCTTCATGTTTTAGGCATATGAACAAGCTTTGCCATACCTGTAGTGGCTCATCGACTGAAGAACTGCATCATCGAACTCGATTGGGCCCGGGATGAGAAGTGCGGGGTGATCTGGTTGGCTCGACATGTTTACTTCAGGATCCGGTTTCGATTGCTGCGCTGGCTCGGGAGTTATAGGTGTTGGAGTTTCTGAAGAGTGTAGTCTTTCAGTAGAGAATGGTGTATTCAAAGGTAATGATGATTCCAGGTGTCGCGAGATCAGAGAAAGTCTCTGGGACGCTCTGGGAGAAGAGTGGGGAGCCAGTGTCAGCGGGGTTAAGAAGGCTCTCGGAAGCCTCCACAGAACTCTAGCCACGGTTACGTCGTAGATTCGAAGTGCCCAACTTGGCAGCACGTTTTTGTGGATTGTAGGACCTAGACGATTCTGAGGTCTCAGAGTTCTATACAGCTTGCTTGGACTTGTCAATTGCTACGAAAAACTTTTGTTTGGAACATGCACGTCGCATGTTGGCGCTTGACTAAGCATGTATCGGTTCATAGCGACTTGTGGGGAGGATGGAGATGGCCGACGACATAGACTACAAATGCACAAAACATAATTCTCGAAGCCTTTCAACGCATAAGGACTTGCTGGAAAGCATCGCCCTGATACCTAGTAAATCACAAATCAAGTGGAAATATTGGTTCTCATGGGCAATTCATGCTGGATCATCAAGAATACTCATGTCGGTACTTGGTGGTATGTACCTTCACTCGAACTGGAGAAAGTCTGACGAGCAAGGCACCCCGGAATTGGCCGCCTTTTACATTCGATTTTAAAAGCAAGCTCTAGAATACATGTAGGTAGCAAGCATTATGTTAAGAATACATGGATACTCTCTTTGAAACTTCGCCGCAGCCCTGTAACAAGCAGCTACAGCAATAGAGAAGACATATGATAATAATAGATATGTTTTCTAATCAATAGATTCAAGAGTTAAATTCTATCCACACACAAACTCAGATGCACGGTTATTGGAGCTGAGGCTGGTGCTCACCGTACCAGCCTCGCGCCAAACAAACCACGCAAACAGGCTCCATCCTCGAAGCTGCCTGTCATAGCTCTCGTATGGCTACATGTAGAAGCTCACGACAACACGCTCATTCACAAAGACTGGCCGCACCATTAACAGTTAATACCATAGGAACGTACACGACTTTGCGATTGATTCGAGACTACAATTTAACCATACCCACCATCTGCGCAGTAGCTGTATAAAGTAGCCTTCCCACCGATAGCTGCGCAGCAGCAACTTCACAACTTCGAATATGGCCTCAAGACTTGTGTTGGTCATTGGTGACCTTCACATTCCAGATCGAGCTTTCGATATACCAGCAAAAGTATGCTTTACGGGCTATCTATTTCCTACGCTTGGTGCTCAATGGCAAGATGCTGACATGTGAATAGTTTAAGAAGCTCCTCACTCCAGGGAAGATCGGTCAAACATTATGCTTGGGCAACTTAACTGACAAAGCCACATACGAATATCTTCGATCAATTGCTCCAGATCTCAAGATCGTGAAGGGCAGATACGACTCGGACGCTACATCTCTTCCCCTTTCACAAGTGGTCACCCATGGTTCCCTACGCATTGGTTTCCTTGAAGGGTTTACCGTAGTAAGCCCATCGGAAGCGGACTTGTTGTTGGCAGAAGCAAACAAATTGGATGTGGATGTGTTGTGTTGGGGGGGGACTCATAGATTTGATGCATACG
The DNA here is from genome assembly GCA_024752465.1 of Allantophomopsis lycopodina. NCBI lineage: Eukaryota > Fungi > Ascomycota > Leotiomycetes > Phacidiales > Phacidiaceae > Allantophomopsis > Allantophomopsis lycopodina. The sequence continues at coordinate 1,141,760 of CP103013.1, read as the reverse complement.
AGTATGGGGACAAGTTCTTCGTAAATCCAGGAAGCGCGACAGGCGCCTTCAGTACCGGGTGGGTCGGTGAGGGGGAGGAGATTGTGCCCAGCTTCTGTTTGATGGATGTGAGTGTTTCCCAGTTCTTATTACGTCAAAGAGACCCGTGACGATGTCGTATCTGCATTCGGACTTCAACTTAAATCGCATGGAGGGAGAAGTGCTGACCGTTCATAGGTGCAAGGTATCTCATTGACGCTCTATGTCTACCAGCTGAGGAAAGATGCCAACGGAGTTGAGAGTGTTGGAGTAGAGAAGGTCACATTCACAAAGAATGTTGGCGGCTCATGAATAGATATACTAATACCATCAATACACGAACTTACGAGACGTCGCAGTCCTTGCATCGGGTGATGCAGAAGCTCTTATCTCAATGCATCCATCCATATTATCGACCCAAAGCGCTATCCTAAAAAGATTGTTGATGAGGAAATCAAATCTTGGGATGAATCGAGGGGCGTCCGAAGCTCTTTTCGAGTAGAATGTAAGCCCACTAGGAAGTGTGACAGCCTGGCCTGACCCAATTGAACCAGTGCAAACATCGAGGGAAGGTCATGTGTATCTAATCAAAGTTGCTCGGAGACCGGATGCTCATCTTGATTACCAATGGAATAATGCAGAAAACCAACTGCTGCCTTATGTTATGCTGCTGTGCCCGATATATGCGTGAGTAAGGCAGATTGCATTCGTTGCTTCAATATTGACTACATGTGTATTGCAGAATACTCCGTACGGAAGACATCAAGAAGTGAAAACACAAAATGGAAGATTATCGTAGTCAGCAATATAAAATAGATTTACAAGTACCTAAGTTCGGAGACCTTGCATAATCTGTTTCGCTGCTACTCTACCACTTATGTATGTATGACTTTAGTAATGAGTGGAGCTCTGATGTAAGGTAAAAGCTTGTTGGCCTCAGGTACCTAGCTGTTTTGTCCCGAGAACCTTCGTCAGCGCATCGTAACCGCCAAAGCTTAAAGTGCAAACACGCCAAGACTTTGGAGGGGCAGCCAACGCGAACTTGAGCCGCAGCATCGTGAAGAACGCTCTCTAGGTACCTAAGCTCATCACGACATCCTCATCTACAACCCAACCACACGACTCGGGAATCTTTATATTACAAGCTCGAGCTGCACAGCATATCTTCCGGTTTCGAACTCTTCTTATCGCATCGTTTCCTTTTCGCTTCGCCGTCAAGGCTGACAGCCGCCACTATGCCGTCGATCCCAGAACTCGATTCAACAGTCCGAGCATTCTATGAGGGTCGTGGAGATCAGGTTAGCCAACAATGAAGTCTATCTGTTATGATCGAGAAGTTTGCTAACGCGAAATCTCTGCAGCAAAAAGTAGCACAACATGCTTTGAACCAGGTAAACAACTTTCATAACAACCTTTGATCATATCGAACGATCAACTTACACATTCTACTACAGTTCAAGGAAGACCCCGATGCTTGGTTACAGGTCGATAAGATCCTCCAGGAGGCAACATACCCGCAGACAAAGTGTATGCATTTTCACTCCCGATATCATATCGCATTTTACTAATACAGCCTAGATCTTGGTCTACAAGTTCTTGACAATGTGATTCTGACGAGATGGAAGATCCTGCCAAGGGAGCAGTGTCAAGGTAAGTGTTGTATGGATGTCCGCGTGAATTGACTAATTTTATCCAGGTATCAGAAATTTTGTCGTCAACTTCATCATCCAATGCTCAAGCTCCGAAGAATCACTCAAGGCGCAACGAACCTTACTCAACAAGCTCAATCTCGTTCTTGTATCCATCCTTAAGCAAGAATGGCCACACAACTGGCCAACCTTTATCAACGAAATCATTTCTTCGTGCCATACAAGTCTTTCGATTTGCGAGAACAACATGTCTATCCTGCGCCTTTTATCTGAGGAGGTTTTCGATTACTCTGCAGATCAGATGACGTCCACGAAGACGAAGAATTTGAAGACAACCATGTGTGCTGAATTTTCGTCGATTTTCTCCCTCTGTAATGAGGTTCTCAGCACCGCAAACCAAGCCAGTTTGATTAAGGCTACCTTGGAGACTTTATTGCGCTTCTTCAACTGGATTCCACTTGGCTACATTTTCGAGACGCCTATTATTGAGACGCTTCGCACTAGATTCCTTCCGATGCCCGAGTTCCGTAACGTTACCTTGAAGTGTTTGACCGAGATTGGTGGATTGCAGTTGGGCCAAGAGAAGCAATACGATGAGAAGCTTGTTGCTATGTTCACTGAAGTTCTGCAAGCAATTGTTGAGATCATTCCACTGAACACAGATCTCAAGAGCATCTACAACTCAAGCAATTCCAGGGATCAGGAATTTATTCAGAACTTGGCACTTTTCCTTACCAACTTTTTCAGTGTTCACCTCCCAGTAAGTCTCTTCGATGATGCAATTGAGCGTTCGTTACTAATTTAAATCGTGTCTAGCTCATCGAAAACTTGCCAAACCGCGATTACCTTACACATGCCCATTTCTACCTGATCCGTATTTCGCAGATCGAGGACCGCGAGATCTTCAAGATCTGTCTGGAATACTGGACGAAGCTTGTGCAAGAGCTCTACGAGGAAATGAACCAGCTTCCTATCTCAGATGTGAATCCATTGATTGGCATGGGCGGTGGCGGACTTTCCAACGGCGGTGCACCAAACCCAAGCGTATTGGCTAACTACCCCCTTCGAAAGCACAAATACAACGAGGTCTTATCCAACCTGCGCACAGTCATGATCGAAAAGATGGTACGACCAGAGGAAGTCCTTATTGTTGAAAACGAAGAAGGAGAGATTGTTAGAGAATTCGTCAAGGAGAGTGACACCATCCAGCTCTACAAGACTACACGTGAATGTTTGGTCTACTTGACCCACTTGGATGTTGTTGACACTGAGACAATCATGACGGATAAGCTTGCAAAGCAAGTCGATGGTACTGAGTGGTCATGGGCTAACTGCAATACCCTCTGTTGGGCTATTGGATCGATTTCCCTTGCAATGAACGAAGAAACCGAGAAGCGCTTCTTGGTTACTGTCATCAAGGACCTCCTTGGATTGACTGAAATGAAGCGAGGCAAGGACAACAAAGCTGTTGTTGCCAGTAACATTATGTACATTGTGGGACAGTATCCACGATTCTTGAAGGCACACTGGAAGTTCCTCAAAACAGTCGTTAACAAACTTTTTGAATTCATGCACGAATCCCATGAAGGTATGACATCTACCCGAACTTATAAACAATTTAACCACTAACATGATAACAGGTGTGCAAGACATGGCATGTGATACTTTCATCAAGATTGCCCGACAGTGCAAGAGACATTTCGTTGCTCTTCAACTTGGCGAGAGCGAACCATTCATTGAGGAGATTGTACGAGGCATGCGCAAGATCACTTGCGATCTTTCGCCTCAGCAGGTCCATACATTCTATGAAGCCTGCGGTTACATGATCGCCGCTCAGCCTCAGCGAAATGCGCAGGAACGTCTTATCGCAGAGCTTATGTCCTACCCTAACCAGGCATGGGATATGATTATTAGCCAAGCTACAACTAACCCTCAAATCCTTCAAGATGGAGACACCATTAAAGTCATTGGTAATGTGATGAAGACCAACGTCTCTGCTTGTTCATCAATTGGCAGCTACTTCTACCCTCAAATTGGCAGAATCTATATGGACATGCTTTCAATGTACAAGGCAACCAGTCAGATGATTTCTGAGGCTGTTGAGGCCCAAGGTGGGTGATCATACAAACTCGCCTCCATGACCAATTTTGCTAAATATATTTAGGTGACATTGCAACCAAGATGCCAAAGGTCCGAGGTCTCAGAACCATCAAGAAGGAAATCTTGAAGTTGATTGAAACCTATGTTGAGAAGGCCGATGACTTTGAGATGGTCAAGAACAACATCGTGCCACCGCTTCTGGAGGCTGTCCTCGTCGATTACAACCGTAACGTGCCGAACGCCCGTGATGCCGAGGTTCTTAAGGTCATGTCTGCCATCATTGCCAAGCTCGGTCCTCTTATGGAGGATCAAGTTCCAGTCATTATGGAAAATGTCTTCGAGTGCACTCTTGACATGATTAACAAGGACTTCTCTGAATTCCCAGAGCATCGTGTTGAGTTCTTCGCCCTTCTCCGGGCTATCAACTTGCAGTGCTTCCCAGCTCTTTTGAAGCTCGACAACCGCCAGTTCAAGTTCGTTATTGACTCGTGTATGTGGGCTAGCAAGCACGACAACCGCGAGGTTGAAGGTGCTGGTCTCAACATGTGCCTTGAGCTTATCTCCAACATCGCGGAGAAGACGGATCCTGCAACATCAAGCGCCTTCTTCCAGCAATTCTTCGTTCCAATTCTTCAGGACGTTTTCTTCGTTCTCACGGACACTGATCACAAGGCTGGTTTCAAGGCCCAGTCCATGCTTCTCGCCAGAATGTTCTACCTTGTCTCCCCAGATGATGGAACAGCACCAAAGATCCAGGGTCCTATTTACCAGGAAAGCGCCGCACCTTTGGGCACCAGCAACAGGGATTTCTTGGCCACTTTTGTCGCCAGCTTGCTTCAAAATGCTTTCCCTAACTTGCAACCGTATGTATTACCCAACCATTATCTGATTCTTTATTCTAATGTAGTTTTAGTACGCAAATCAAGCTGTTCATTGAGGGCTTGTTCAGTTCGAACAGCCACCCAGACCGATTCAAGCTTGGTCTCCGCGATTTCTTGATCCAGCTTAAGGAGTTTTCAAGTGGTGACAATACTGAGCTGTACGCTGATGATAAGGAGCAACAAGATCTTGCTGCTAAGGCGGCAGAGCGCGAGCGTCTCTCCAAGGTTGGAGGTCTTCTCAAACCCGCTGACATTAACGCCGATGATGATGAGTTGTGACTGGAGGAGGAACTACGCACCGAATACGCGGCCTCCTTTGGGACTTCCTCCAAGGCTCCACATGAAGGCACGCCCAAGGATGACCTAGATGGCTGGGATATGTATGGTTTATAAACCATTCCATCAGCGACCATGATCTCCTCCTTTCCTCAAATAACGATTCCCTTCCCTGATCATTTGTCTCAATGTTTTGATATCACACTACACGCGGGGTCTTTCTCGTTAGGGAGGAGTTCATGGGTCTACTTTTCCCCCACAAATTACAAATAAACAAAACGATTTTCCTTACCTACTACACTCTTCCCGAAAAAGATCGCCCGTTGTTTTTACTATTACCCTGTCGTCCTTAGAATTTGATCCAGTTTTGCGATGGGATCGTGATACTCATTGCATCAGCGGAGAAGATTACCTTTTTGCTCTTCTCTTAGTTGTGTGGTTTTAACATCGGCAATAAGAACACGAATGGATGAGGGAATGATAATGTGGGATATGGTTGCTTTGTATGTATATCAAGCAAGGCATACAATCATATACATGGCATGATGTGTTGAGAAGTGTGTTGTGATGTTTAATGCTTCTGTGATTGCCTTTGATCTAAATCGTGTTCGATTTGAAAACGTAGTAAATTTCGAGTGATAAGAGAAGTCTTCATATTTTACCAGTCTGCCCCCAGAACGAAATAAGGCTGTACGGTAGTTATAATTTCCCATTGACTTTTGACCTCAGTCTCGACCAATTCATAGATTAGCCTCACCGTGAGCTGTTCCCTTCAAAATGCCCCAGCGGGCCAAGTGTTCATTACCTATGTGTTTCATCAGAGCAGAGTTTGTTGATTTTATTCCTGAGTAATATTTTTGTTGTTATGACATAATTTACAGTTGTCATTTATTTTCTATTCTACTCTCAGGGGTAAAATCCAAATTTCGACGACGCTTCGCATATCACCAATCCAGCTGCCAATCTACATAAAGAACCAAATCATAACAGTAAAGAACCCCCAAACTCCAATGCGCAAACCGCAATGCTAAGTCAAGAGTAGAAATTCATAGTACCAAAGGGCATAAAGGCACCAAAACAAAATCAATGTAAAAGCAAGAGAGTGAAAGGAATGACAACTTAACACCTGTGCGACATATCTTAATGGCATTACAGAAACACCCGGGAATGTCCACCTTCAAACTTGGAGCTTCATTCCAAGCGGGCATTTGTCCTGAATAATTGTGTCAAATGGTCTGCCTTTCGTTGGCGTTGATTGTGAAGTGCTTATTCGAATATATCAAGAGCCAAGCACTAAGCGCTGGTGGCGTGAAACATGCTGGCTGAACTGGACCTGTTAGGTATACGAGCAGCAATTTATAAGCTATGTGGTTTTAAAGGTCATATGGCGGGGGGTCAAATGAAAAGGGTGCTAAAAGGGGTACTGATGCCATGAAATTTAATGCTGCGGTTTGGCTTTAAACGAGAATAGTATGTATATATTGTGTGATATTGAATAAGGTGATAACATCGTGAAATCATCACGAAAGCCGGCACGTAACAGCTACCTCATCCTCAATCTCATATCTATCAGCAGCCTTGTACCTTTTTCAGCTTGATTAATTGAATCTTGGAGTGATAGATTAAGAGCCACTGTCTACTTTTAAATGGCAAAAAGCGATTTGGCCTAATTACAAGATACTAGTACAACGTATAGGAGGCAAGTACGAGTTTCCCAAGTATTGTTTCGATTTCAAACACCAAAAACACCGCACTGCATCAACCACCGAGGCCCTTGCCCATTTTTCAAGTCATCATCATATTCGAAATCACAATCCAATCTATACGGACTCTGACAATAATATTGAGAACTATGTCAAGAACTGAATAGCAGCAATGTATTCCGCGTCCACAAACACCTCCTTCTACATGTAATATTGGTCTAAATGTTTCAGTTTACCCGATAAAATTAAAATACGCTTCCACATGCTAGTCTTATGCCTTAGTCATTCATCATCTTGACAGTCTGGTGGTCGTCATGTTAAGTCACAGCAAGTTATATCACCAGCAAAGAGCTGTCTAGCCAGGACCAAGAGCTACAGAACTGGGATCATCTTACTACCAGAGAAAAGGCTCGGCAATATTCGACATAGCTTCAAATAGTTTTGACATTAGCATTTACCTTTTTCTCATACTATCAAGAACTGCAGGAACAGCAAGCATCTTACAACGTCCACAGCAGTGAAGCCATTCCACGGCTCAATATATCCAATACTATGATATCATAAATGACAGTGGTGGATCGCTGATCAACAAGTTCATCTGAAGTTTTGAAATAAAGTTCTATGAAGTGCAGGCAGTTATATTTTTGTCGAGGGGCATACCAGAATGTAGCCATGCAGAAGAGCTGCCGCTTTTAAAGGATTGCCGTGATTATTCAGTCTAATTCCTTCGCAGAGAAGAGTATGAGATGTGCAGTGCAGTGCAGTAAGACCCGCAACAACAAAAGGCTATATTGTATCCTAGAGCAGCCCTATGGATTCTTGAAATGATATCATAACTGGGGTGTATACGAAAACAACTGCCCGATCATTTCTCATATTAAAAACTGTCATTTCTAGACACGAACGGATGAACAGAGAGTTCCTTACCGCAATAACCTCCATTACTCCCATTGATCATATGCAAATTTAGATAAAAATGAAGGCAGCGCATGAAGGATATGACAGTATTCGAAGTATGTGCTCAACGTAGACAAAGCCTAGTAGTCATATCAAGCTCAAAACGCCTCAGCAGATGGGATCGAAGCCATACCACTCCAGGAGACAACTTCCAGCTCACGTGATATGTATCAAGACGATGCAAGGAGGCGACTTGCGTATGCGATGCAAGGGATGCCGACAGCGGAGATATGTACAGGTCACGGAAAGTAGGCCAACTTGACACACCAGGGGAGCCCCGTAGCCACGCGCTCGCCCATCGGGGCGGTAAGCTTGTCAAAGTCAATGAGAGTCAAGAGGAAGCGAATGGAAGAAGACATGCCGAAAAGGTAAAATATCGTGAAGAAGGGTTGAAAGACTTCACCGCAATCCCTTGCAGGGGAGCGGTCAAGAGGAATGATTTTTCGAGAAGAGGGAATGGTACAAACACCATACCGCTTGTCATCATCTGATCCTCCACCGCTACTCGAGATGTTTTCAACTTTCATCTTTACCCTCGCCCATCCTGATTCGCCGCCTTACCCTCCTTCTGCAATTTAAATCACCATAATTAGCCGCCTGGTCTCCTTACAGCGGATACCGACTGTTCTTCGTGCATAAAGCCTTTGTAGGCCAGTGAGAGCCATTGACATCCCGAAATGCACACTGGAAGCTATCTTGTAAGACACGAGGTGACCCTCTTCAGCGGGTGACATACAGGACTCCTTTTACAAGCAACTGTCTCGGGTCTGTGACTATCACTATACTTTCCACATAGGGCGGGACTCCCGTGGAGATGAAAGTCTGCTAGCCGCCGGGACATTGTGCTGGCGCACAGCTGATTCATACACATGATCGGGACCGATCAAGGGGGGAACAACGCACTTCATAATCATTACTCGGGATTTGAATATGGCTTACACTTCTCATAAGCCATCACGGGGTCCGGCACAATGTCATAGCCTGGTCGTACTCGACGAACAAAGAACCGCCCTCAGACCTAGGAGATCTCTCAATGCTTTGCTGCGCCGCAAAAAACAACGCTCCATTCATATCAGAATAGACTTTGAAAGGGTGTATGAAGTAACAGACCGTCAATCTCAGCCGTGTCCAAAGATACCAAACACCTGCCACAGTGCACACCTCCATCTTTCATAGTTACAAAGGAGCGCGCCACCATCATTTCCACTACTTACGAACATGCGGGGAAATCTCCCCCACAATTTCACGCCAACCCCCAAACTACGTCCCGCCAGTTCAACGACTTTAAAGACATTTCTTAGAGCGTAGGACGGCGAGAATCTAGATCCTTACATTGCTATCAGGCAGTAGCCCTTCACGGATAAAGAGAGGTACAGTGCTAAGTAGGAATAATAATATGTAGGACATTGATGATTTCGTGGTGAGGAGGCGGGCACAGTAACCTCAAGTTCGGCTTACCTGCCATTCTGCGCAGGGCAGTGTTCAGCCGCATTGGTGACGGGCTGGATAGGTACATAAGTGGGCAGTATGTCGGGAGAGACCCATGGACCGATTGGAGGAAATAAAGCTGTGAGATAAGTGTTTTGAGTACATTATTGCTCAGCTGCGCGCTCGATGAAGGAGATGATTTTCCTCGGATGAGAGCTTCGGGGTTTGTTTTTTCTTTTTGGGTAGCAATAGACACGTGATTTCCTGTCTACATACATATGCGCCATAGCAGAATAGGCAGGTATATCAGGATTCATGTCTTCTTTTCCGTAAGTAGCGTTGTTATGGTGATGAGCTTATTTGGAGGGTTTGCAGCAGGGGGATTGTGATGGCATCAGCAGGCTGCTGAGTAAGATATAACCATGTTGATTTTGGTCATGTCGTAGCAATAACAGGAATAGTAAACAGCAGTAGCAGTATGGATCGGCAAAATCAAGGCTCATTTAATTACTTTGTATGCACTTTTGTATATTATTCAGCACTATGCCCAAAATCATGCCAAGCCATGTTACATTATATCTCCAATCTGACAGCTGGAGTGACAGCAAGATGTCGCGATTGAGCCTCACATTGGTGAGGACATAGGGGTTAGGTGGATATGTCTTCATCCATAACGCCGAAATGGTCATCATTGAACATCATCGTATAAGCAACATACAGACAAGATCAGTAATTCAGTTACATCTCAGCTGTAAGTAGAAAGAGAGAACGAATGGCAACCGAGGCAAACACAAAAGGCCGAGGAAAAGGGGGCAAGATCGTCCAAGGAAGGCAGAATCGAGCTCAGAAACAAGCCAACAATGACTTGACAGCGTCGCAGTCTGACAATCTCCCTTGAAATCATCAAGATGAAGATGAAATGAAGAGAATAAGCAGAAGGGAATCTTGAGGTATAAAAATCAGTGAAATCCGCGACGATGAGCAAGACTCCAGAGAAAATCCAGTTCAAAAGCCTCAGTTAAACCTCCTCAATCAGATCCAAGAAATCACTGCCTTTGTGTGACTTATATCAACTTCTTCCACCAGCCTCAACCCTCTATCCAAGATGCAATTCAAAGCCATCCTCATTGCGGCTCTTGCCCCCTTGGCCCTTGCGCAGAACTCGGGAACAGCTACCTACTATGATCCCGACGGCAACTACGGCGCCTGCGGCACCACGCTCCAGAATTCGGACTATGCCATCGCCCTGTCAGTCGACCAGTACCAGAGCGGAGCCAACTGTGGCCGAGAGATCAGCATCACCGGCAATGGCAACACTGTCATCGGCTGGGTCGAAGATGAGTGCGAAGGCTGTGCTGAATTCCAGTTGGACCTCGCTCAAGGTCTCTTTGAGCAGTTTGCCAGCACCGATGTTGGTGTTATTGACATCACGTGGGAGTATGTCTCCTAAGTCATTGTTGTTGACTAGACTCACACCATCCGTGCTGTTGAGTCGTATGGATAGCAACTAGGGAGCCTCGTTGCTCGGCCGTCGTGTGGAGTGGAGAAAGCAAGTAGCGCTAGGAAATAAAGAATAGGATATACGAAAACCAGAAATGGACTTATCAAATCATGGAATGTGAAAAATATGACGTGACTGAGAGAAAAGAAAAAGAGAAAAAAAAAAAGGCTGAAAAATCAAAACCAGTGGAAAATTTTCTTACATATCATGGTGTAGTTGCAGTACGTGGTGCGAATGAAAAGGCTCTGCAGAGTAAGTTGAAAAAGTCGCTCCACATTTCCGCCAGGCACAGTCATCAATATGCTCACGGCTTTGCAGGCAGAGAAGATATGTACTGGTGTACCTGTCATATTTCTCTCTCCCGAACACGTTCCTGCATAACAGCTCAGCACAGCATTACCTAGTGGCAGGCAGGCAAGAGGGTACGCATGAAACCATTGGTAGACATATCCATACAATCCAGAGCACGGTGTCGGTGAGTTGAAGCAATTGGTAGGAAATGGCACTGTACGTAAGTTGCAATGTAGGACGTAAGGTAAGGCATAATCCACTCGTGCTTCCACCGGCTTCTTCAAAGCGCCCTCCAACAAGCAAAGTCCATGTAATTCTGTGCACGCTCATCGAACACGCACCTAGGAATGCACCGCGAGGCCGGCAGCGGAGAATCGAATCTGATTGTTTAATCCAAAGCTAAGCAGCCGGCTGGAAGATGGGCAAATCCTTCGAGCATGAAACGAGGCAGACATTGACTCGTCCGGTCTATGAGAAGACTGGGCTGAGGCACGCGCATTATCGTACGTTCATTCGAACAGGCAAGCTCCTAGGAATTTGAAAGGATTCAAAGTTCTCAGGAGTAGAGCACGCATTGAGCAGACAGCAGACAGCTAGACGGCCAGTCCCCACCATGGTGCCATGCTCAAACAAGTTGGTACCCAGAATAAACAATCTGGCTGGCTAAGCTCGAAACATGGACTCTCTCTGGCAATGCACCATGCGCAAAGCCGGTATCAAGAAACACAGAACACACGTTCGGCGAGGGAGATTGGTGAGCTGTGGAGATTGAGGAAACAAAATTGCATGATGTTTTGTGATGGCTCTGTGCTTCTCGCCCTTTTGTGCCTCGCATGAAGAACAGGCACTGCAATCTTCGCACAGAGCACCCGGGAGTCTCCGGATTTGCCGGGCGGGAAGCATGATCCATGCAATTCGTGGGGTAAACAATAAGGTAAGCGGACGATCTGTGACGGTACCTCGAGGTAAAGTTTTGGCACCCAAGATACATGTTGATTAGTATCCTACTCATACTTTCTCCGTAGTCGAATACTGGACGTATTCGTACCCCGAAATCCCAGACGGCGTCTCGTATATTCCGACCGGACACAGCCGTAGGACGTCCATAGGAAAACTTTGTTTGCTCGTGTCCTTACCGTTGGCATGAATAAGTACATAGTGACGGTGAGATTCAATCTATGCGGTATGTACTCATGTTCTGGAACTGCACACACTGCAGCAGTTGGATGCTCTGAGTGGAGGAGACGCCTTTCTTAGCTGGATTAACAATGATATGCGATATTGTACGTTTCATCTTTCAGATGGCCAGAACATGCCAGAGCAATTGAACTATGTACGTTGACCCTGGTATTGCTTGCCTGACCGGCTTCCCCATGGTGACGAGTGGGCGTTAAAGCCAATGGGAACAGCACGGAACGCACATGATGAGAAAACCCCAAGCACGACGTACTACATGGGGAAGTGATTTAATAATAATTGTCACTCTGATCAGGGAGAGGAACGAAGACTCCAGATAGCCCTCATGCTGCATTGTAACAAGAGAGTTGCACCTCTCAAAAGTTACATTTTACGGCACGGGAGAATGGAATACTAGGGCTCGTGGAGTAAAGTAACACAAAAGAAAATCCGACGAAAACAGAGATAGAGAAAAAAGTGATGATGAAAGTGGAGATTCCACTCATCTTACAAGACTTGCATCAACATGACAATTGCAATTCCCAACCGTGCCGTCTTTTCCAGGAGCCAAATTCTTCCAATGCGTGACGATGCATCAGGTACCATTTCGAGACATGACTATGAAGCATCGTACGCTTTGTATTCACAGTCACGAAGGAATGTACTCTACCTGAGGAGAGCAGGTACAGTAGAGAGAACTCCACATAGACCCAGCTGAGACAATGCACTTGAGACGCATGGAGATCGATCAGTAAGGCTATGGAACAAACAAGCAGTAAAAAAGAGTACAGTACATACACATGACCCCACTATTCTGATGAGTGTACAGTAGCTCTCTACTGTATTCAAAATCCACCCGCACAGCAATGCACATAACACAGCACCCTGCAGCGTTCCACCGCCAGACAGACTTTCCCACCTACGAGGCGGCTTGCCGAAAGAGGGAAGGGGGGGAGAGCAACACCGCGATGATGGCTCAGTCCGGTGAAAGACGCCTCCACGGTACTCGATTCTTAGCTGATCGCTACTAGATGATTCCAACCATTTGCAGCACATCGAGGATTTGGAACTATCGTACGGTTCATGCATAAAAGATAGAGTGTGGCGGAGGGTAGTGAATGTTGAGTATTAAGGACGGATAGGAATAGTAAGTCAAGACTTTTTCGTATTGTTTGAGTTTTGGTGGCTCCATGAGTGGACTTGTTGCGCCTGTCTGGATGCTTGACCTTGCCCATGACCAGTCACAGGGGGTTTGTGAACCACGCTGTGAACTAAGGGCGAGTCCAAAGAATTAGGTGCAAATTTGGCTGGTATTCACTAAGCGCATAGGCGTATGGACGGGCAAGATTGATGGGCAAAATGAAGCATGGTGGTGCTGTGTAACGGTCAGATGGTGAGGATGCTACGGATAGATAGGGATAGTTTAACAAACAATAATTTAAATAATGTCCATCATGGCGATCCCCCCCAAGGCCTAAAGCGGAGAAATAAAAGTAGAGGTTGTTCTTAGGTAAGAATTGGCTTGGGATCTTGGGGTAACTGCCAGCACATAATGTCAACTGACTTCCGCGTTGGGTAATGGGGTTGGCAATGATACTCAGTGATGATGCAATGAGGTGCAATGATGAGCACATGAACTTCACACGAGAAACACTGGGGGGTTTTGCAAGAATGTGGAGAAGAATTGTGTGCTTGTAGCATTTGTATTGTATTGGTTCTCTAGACGCTAAGGCGCTACACGTCCCGTGGGAGTGAGCATCCGAACAATTAACTAATTGTTAAATCTCCTAAACTCTACCTGCCCAAACCCCAACCTCATGTGGAGAATGGCGGTTGAGACAAACGATATGGAAATCGTTGTCACAAAGAATCATGGAGGTGAAAATGTGAGATGTGATGGGGGGGAATAATCAGGAAAGTACATGGTATCGTATCTTTCCATCCCAAAAATATAAAGAAATAAAAAGAACCCTCTCTTCCTATGCCTAGGTTCACCACCAACTTAAATTGTAGAGTGATGACATGATAATCCCACTCAGGAACTCCCTAAAGAAAATGTATTCCAGAAGCTCTTAATAACCCCGCCCTTAATTCATTGCCGGAATTCCCACGGTCCCTCGAATGCCTGTGCCCTATGCCTGACAAAAGGAAAATAGAAGAATGTTCGAAGGTTTAGAGGGTATTGTGTGAAGAGTAAGAACTTTTTGAGTTGTAGATGTGAAAAACGTTGATATGCTCCAGGAAATGCTTTTGTACAACAGAGAGATATATGAATTCGATAGGCGCTGGTGATTGAACGCCGGGTATACAAGGTAATATGGAGTAGAAATCGATGAAAGAAGCCAATGAGCCTCGCTGGGTATGTTTAACGCCGGACCGATTTATGCTGCTGAGATGATGCTGAGGAAATGTATGTATTGCTTGCAAGGTAGATGGGAAGGCATCTTAGTTGGATGTTCTTCGCTGGTACCTCGATTGATCGAAGGAGCTGGCGTATGCTCGAAGCTCCTTCTTGGCCTCATCGGAAAGTTGAGGCTGCTCGCCCGTCATCGATGATGTGGAGGAGGCACTTTGCAGGGAGAACAGGGAAGCTTGTGATGAGGAAGGAGTCAAGGCGGCTCTTGGAACGATTGGTGAGGAGTGTGGTCTCGACTGGTGGGAGGTAGGTCTTGGGGTTCTTGTCGATGGCATGTAGGCACCGAAGTCGTATGCTGGTGAAAGAAGTACGCCCTTATCGTTCTTGGTTACTGGCCATGAGCCAGATGTCTGGGAGACTGGTGATGATGCTTCGGAACCGGAGCCAGCCTTCTCGTACTCTGCCAGTCTGCAAGCCTCCGAGCAATAGACTCCTCCATCTGTTTGTTTGTCGCAGGCGAGGCAGAAATCTGGGGACCAATCCATATCGAAAGACATCTTGTATTGTAGTAGGAGTGTAGTTGTATTGATATTGTTTTGGTGATGAGTGGTAGTGTTGAGTTGTTGGTATTGGTAATTGGTTGTGCTTTGGGAAGGTTGAGTAGATAGGAGGGGTCGATTGTTATTGTTGAATGAAGTCGAGGAGGAATTGACGGTAGTTGTATCCTTGGTGGAGAGAGGCTGTATGAAGATGGGAAAGTTTGGATCGAGGAATCAAGGTCTTTTGTAAGTTCAGATATTCGGGTGATTGCGAGTACAGTGGTGGTCGTGGTGTGACTGAGGGATGGGGTGTGACTCAATGGGTGGAGCCGTGCGTCGGGAGGAAGTTCGTGCAAGGTAGCAGTAGTTAATGCTGCTTAGTTCCTCGCCCAAAATAATGCGCGTGCAACGATGACGAAATAAGAATGTTCTTTGACGAAGACTGAAGCCTGAGAGAAGTGGAGTGGTGTTTCTGATGTTTTTTTGGAAGAATTGGGGATGAGGTGATTTTAATTATGAATTTTGTATGAGAATGTAATGGATGGGATGAGGGAAGAGTGAGGAGGTAGCTCGAACATATATCAATTGGCCATAGGCACCATAAGCACACCACCGCTATTATCTATCCACCCACCCACATACTGGCCTCACACTTTCGCTCGCATTTCGCCCACACACGTACAGATCCCACGCAGGCAATGCAGAGATAATAGAATAGGCGTTGGGAGCGCCAGGAAGAGGTCGAGATGGGGTGTGGTCTGCAGCTAAGACGCTGCTAGGATTTGGGAGGGGATGGATTTGGGATGGGGTGGATTTTTGCTATCTGCAGAGGAGCACCAGAGTAGAGATAATGGCACGAAATGGCTTGACTTTTTCCCTGAGTTGTACTGTGTCTATGGATAGAGTTACCAGGTGCTGATGGTCCTTGGTAGGCAGTCCACTCAACACCCAGCAACTCAGCTTGGCTTGGCTTTCCTTTTTTTTGCTGCGCAGATTTAGGTAGCCGTTCTGATCCTCATCCACCATCGAATCCTACCTGCCACCACTAAGCAGCAAGTAGGCAAGTAGTCAGTGGCCAGTGGCCAGTGGCCAACAGCGAACATCGAGCATCAAGCAGCGAGCAGCAAGCAACCAGGGCTCTCTCTCTCTCTCTCCTCATGCTCTGGCGGCCATTCTCGCATCCCAAACATCCCACCAGCAGACTGGCATTGTAGCGTGGGTATATGCGTGGGTAAACTCTCTTTACCTGAGAAGGCGCCGCTCTAGCAGCAGAACATCAGTATGGACTGGGGTGGTGACAGGGGAGAGGTGGGTGGTGGGAGTGATTGGCAGGGGGTTCTGAGAAGGAGGGCCACAGGGGAGGATGGAAGGAGGGGCCAGGTGGGCGTGGTGGGTAACAGCAAGAGGTGAGAGGGGAGGGGAAGCACGCAAGCACTGAGGGACAGAGAGACAGAGAGACGAGAGAGAGAGAGACATGCAGAGAGAGAGAGGAGGGGGGAGGGGGGATGGATGGAGTGAAAGGGAGGAGGTTGTTTTGTGGTAAAGTGTGATGGCAGGAGTACAGACTGGGGGTGTGTATAGGCATGTGGGGGGTCGTGGGACATGGGCAGAGTGGTGAATATGCACTTTATGATGGTGAGAAGGGAGAGCGAGCCAGAGATGAGGAGTGTCTACAGCAAAACCCAGGGGCGTGGAAAGAGAGGCTGCTGCTGATTGCGGGGGGTGTACGCATAATGATGCTGTGTGCACGTTGTGGGAAGGTTGGAGGGCCAGACAGAGCAGCAGAGAGTCTGAGTGAGCGCGAGAGGAGCGAGAGGAGTGAGAGGACGTGATCCCAGGCGGCAGACCATAATAATCAATCCATCATTTCAGTCCTGGCGCGGGATGTTGATGTTTTGGGTAAGGATAGCAGGGCGCACACCAGGTGCTTTAGCACTTTGGCTCCCAGAGACTGTGAGAGTATGAGAGTGTGAGAGTGAGTGTCAGGATACTTTTCGCATTCGCTTTTGCTTTTCGCAGCATTTGGCGCCAAAATTCACTGCCCCCCTCCCCCAGCAGCACCCAAGCGCAGTACTGTAATACCCATCAAGACCACCCAACCGGGTACCCCAAGTGCATTGGTGCATCAGCATATTCCAAGCACAAGGCACAACAGGGCACGTTGGAATGCGCGAAGCGCCTACTGCGGTGGAAAAAGACAAGAAAGGGAAATAAAGAAACAGGGAGAAGAGAAATTAAACGGCAAAGGAAAGCAATAATACAGCAAATTCAGCAATACAGTAAGTAGGCTGACAGGCACAGCAGTCAGCCATGAGTAGTACAGCCCAGCATTGACCGGCCAAGGGAATTTCAAGAAATTGCAATATCAGCACTTTATCCAGGCTAAAAATGTACATACATAGTTAGGAATCAAGAAAAGAAAAAGGCACCAAAGGATTGGGGCGGGGATCACGAGGAACGAAAATAACAAATCATGAAAAGAAAAATAAAGAAAAATAAAGAAACACAAAGAAAGAGGGACTAGCAAAGGAAAAACAAAAGGAAAAAGAAATAATAAATCTTAACTTTAAAAAAACAATTAATAAGAAATAATTAATAATAATAATGATTAGAAATTAAAAAATTAAAAATTAAAACCTTTTAAACGATCAGCTTCCACAAAGACAAAGATGTACCAGAATATGGCATAGACACGCGGTGGCACACCAAGCATCAACAGGGCGCTGGTGGTGGCGCTGAGCTTTTGCTGGAGTCAGAGACCCTTTACTGTGTGCGTACATTCTCGCTACTGCTAGAAGGCGAGAAGGATTTCTGCGTCGCTTCTGGCGCAGCTTAATCCAGCGTAACGATTTCCCTCCCTCCCCGTTTCCTCCTCCCCTTCCACCGTCCAATTTTTTTGGCCCATGACGTCCCTGTTCGACTCAAGTGCAATACTGAGACTTTCCCCATCAAAAACTTCTTTTCCTTGTTCTCTTCTGCTTCTAGCCCCCCCTACACGGTCTACACGGTCTACACGGTGTCTACACCTCTTCTTCCCCCTATCGCGGGTCTCCGTCTGCTTGTGGTGTCTTGTGTGTCTTTATTTACCTCCTTAGTACTGTTTTTTGTTTGAAGTTTGCGGTGTGATAAATGCCCCAAAAGAATTAACGCGAGTATTTCATGATGCCACCCTGGAGCTCCAGAAAATAAGATTCAGAAAGCAAAAAAAGAAAAGAAAAATCACCATAGGGAAAAACATGCAAAAAGTTAGTTGGAAGGGTTCAGTTCCAGCATAGGGTCGTGCCGTGTGGGAACATTTTTGGAATGCAAGTAATAAAATTCATGCTTTCGGTGTTCCAGTACAAAAAAGAATGAAATGTGCAATTGCACTGTTGGCTGGGCCCTTGCGCTGCATAATTGATACATAGCAATGACAAATCCTATTGAATTCCTATGGCCAGGATATTCTTTAACGAGCAATATGTCAACGATAATAAGCAAATACATGGTGATTGTGGCATAACCAAAACAGAAAAAGAAAGAAAACACTTTCACTTTCTTACTCGGCTCGGTATGGGATTTCAAGAAAAGAAATCCCGAGTTGCCAACTGCATGCGCACCATCCAGGTTCCCATGTATTCAGCCAGCGAGGTCATTCGATGAATGACCATTATGCAGCCAGAGAAGTGCAAACTTAAACACTTCTACGCTGTGGGAGCTGATGCAACAGCTGTGCACCTGCATGAGAAGTCCGTCGTAGTGCATCCCGCACGCGGTACCAAGTCAAGTTGATGAAGGGACAAAAAAAAAAGAGAGGAGGGGGATATCCCGGGCGTGGACATTGATGCTGGTGATGTGGCTACAGAAAAAGGCATCAGGCGTTCAGGGTTTGTGAGCGATTAACCTTTTCTGCGTAGACGAGAGAGCCGTAGGACTAGGGGAATGGCACGAATAGAAGAGAAGGGGGCCAATATTGATTGAAGGGTGTTTGAAAAGAGGCTGGCAAAGTGATGCTTGCAGGATGGAGCGGCAAGTGATTCTTCTTCTTCTTTCTCTTCCCTTCAAGAGCTTCAAGCAAACATAATCTGAGACTTGACGGATCTCGGGTGCCCCAGGGTTTCTCAAGAGCCAAGAGCGGCAAACCGTCATCCACGTCTGAAAGGTGCCTGTTGACGAAGTGGGCAATGCGTTTCCTCCGTAGCAAGCCATAGAGATACACAGCATAAGTCCCAATGCCTCTAGCCAGATCCATCTTCGACAGCAGGACGCTTGAGGCGAGCTCCCATGCATCTCTGAAGCATTTTGAGAGGGCCATCTAAAATCAAACCAATGGAAGCATATCCCAAAGGGCTTTTCTTCGATTATCACCACCTCTTGCAGTTCTGCTGTTATGGTGCTGTGGACCTGCTAGGCTGGAACTGGCTGGGCTTGCTTATCCCTCGGTGCAGTTCTGGGGATATTATTGAACTACACAGTACATAATATCAAATACGGCCCAACTTGACGTCGACAAACATGCATTCCGAAGAGATGGGACATTCAAGACCAAGGTCGAAGAGCAAGTCTAATCAATAACAGACTTTCTATCAAGTTGGTAATGCTACCCTATGCCGCACTATGTTATTATGGCAGTGGCCGCCTGTCAAAGCCGCCTCAGCCGACGCAGACCAAGCAGAAGCGGGTAGCAACGACCCCGAATTTACAGTTGGAGCGAAGCGGCAGGGTGAAATCAAATCAAATCAACACACAACACCCGTCAACAGTTTTACATACTATGATCAAAGACACGGCGGGGGGGGCATAAGGGGTCAGTCATGCAGGCACCGACAAAGCATCCCACGTACCTCCTCACATGGATGGCAAAGAATAATATGGCATTGGAATTCGGCCTGCTTCCTTCTGGCGTAGAGATGATGTTGGAGTTGGCTCTGGTTGATAATATCAAAAGTACCAAACATAGCCCCAGAGGCGCCTTTGAGTGTTTCAGTGGGCGGGCCTCGCGGGCAGATCATTCATCGCTCGCATTGCTCGCTACAGGCAACGTGCACGCGTTATGTTCAGGCCCCTTCCTCTTCACCCCAATTTATGACGACTGGGGGAGGGATTTGGTAATGGTGGTAGATACATACGCACATACATACATACGTACATGTCAATGATGTACCTTTCCTTACCTTATTATGTGAGCATGCCAGAGCAGAGCAGAGAATATAGAGCGCACGATACCATTCTGCCGCCTTTCAATCCAATGTTCCGTAAATAGAGTATCAGACAGACAGACACTTCACTCAGTCAAGGAAGCGACACGAATCCATGGCATGAATAGATGGACCACCTTGGAGCTCCTGCTTGAGATCCACTCTGAAGGCTACGTATACACTGACGATCGATCTACTACTCTACTTCGTGCCGGCTGGACCACGTTTTCCATCGACTGACTGTGGTGACTGAGCACTATTTTACCTTTGCACACGCATCCTGTAGGCATTTGTGCTTTCGACTTGGAGAAGTATCATCCATCACATCACATTACATTACATCACGTCTATCGAAAGGGCGCGCGTTGTTTTGCCTCATTATACGTAGTACGTGCACAAGCGTTGAGTTGAGGAGAAGGAGAACGAGTCAGAGTCGGAGTGAGAGTGAGAATGAGAGTGAGAGGGAAATAAAAGCAAAGAAAAGGGCTCATGAGGCTTTTCCTACTAATTACCTCCCCCGCACCCGATCTCCATTGACTTATGTATAGTATAGGCACGTACTCTGTAGACCGTAGGCCGTGCGCTTAAGATTATTCCTTGGCTCTTTGTATGAGGCTGTCGTGCGTCACTTCGAGTGTCACGATTTCTCTTGCGGCCTTTTCTGATTGCATGCTCGCTGTTGCTGTGAGAATGAGCCATTTATCCAGAGTGTGCATTGGATTCCAGTGAACACGGAAGCCTATGTGAGACTCTCCATGGCCTTACGTAATGCAAGTAAGAGCGAGTGGTGGAGAGTAAGAGAATCCGAGAGAGTCTGAGGGAGTCTGAGAGTCTGAGAGTACGCGCCGTATTGGTGGAGAGAGCCAGAGAGGTATTATTAATTTTGGCTCTCCTGTGGTTGCTGTGCCGTACATATTGGATGGATGTGTGTGTACATACATATGGACTCACATAAGACCTCACATAACGACTCACATATATTTGTACATGTACTATGTGTGTACAGCCTCCTTTTGCCTTGCCAGGCCTTGCTCAAAACACCATCTGCCTGATGCGCGCCTTTTGACGTGACAATGAAACTATTGACGACATGAGCACCTTACATACCACCATACCATGACTTCTGCTGCGCCCGCCCAGCCAATCTTCGAGGCTCAAGTCCTACGCTACATTGATTCTGCAGCCAATTCAACCGTACAGTGCCGTCTCTCCGCTGCGAACCCTCTGCATCGTCTTCCTCGCGGCCCTTATTCTACCCATGTTGGAGAACAACTTCTTAGGAAGCCAGTGTCACGTAAATACGTACATCCCAAAGTATGTACTTCGTATATACTCTGTAGGCCATGCTGGTAAAAGACAGCACGGAGGAGTTCCGTGGCATTGATCGTCATCGCCGATCGGTCTTTATGCAGGTATGAATAGTACCATACGCGTGTGGATGTATATACTTACTACGCAGTATTCTATTTACTCTCTGTTCCCATCAAGACCCTCAATTCCAACGACAGACCCAAGTCTGAGCAATGCAGGAGAAAGATTACCAGCGGACGCAGACCAAAAAAAATAAAAAACTGCAGTTTCCTGTACGCTGTGGTATGATCACTTCTTTGTAGGCTCATGGCTGCAGATGGCATGACATTAGGAGTCCTCCGAGCCCCGTGCGGACGCAGAAAACTGGCCCTTCCCACTGCACCGGGTCCTTGGGCTCAGGGTAAAAGGGCATTGGCATTGGATTGTCTCCACAGCAAAACATAACATTCCTTTAGCCACTGATGCTGCCTGCCTTTTTCTCCTGCTCTGCTCTGCGCTGGCTTCTGGATAGACTGACCAGCATGGTGGAGTAGTACAGGTACGGCGGTATGGAGTACACAGGCGTGGTGAGTGGCACGCCATCGGGCATCAGAATTAAGCAGTTGAGGTGGTGATGAGAACACGCTGTACCTTAGCGGACAATGCTCAGTCATCCTTTCAGGAAGCTCGTCCAACGATATCACGATGTGGATAGGCCAGTGTGTATGTATGTATGATGTTTGAGGGGGTTTCGACCTCTCAAACGCCCCTAACGTCGTGACTTGATCCCAAGGAATGTGAAGCTTTTCTCCACAGTTTCAATCTCTCCACTTCGCTACTCTATTTGCAGTAACGAGATGCCCAGGCGAATAAAGAAAAACTGGAGAAAGCTCCCGGCTTTTTACATGGAGTCCGTGAAGAGTACATACATTCTACATCGCCGAGTTCATGTCAATCTTAAGGAGACCTTCTTAAATGGCTTTAGTGATGTGTCTCGTCCTCACTCATTCCACGCCTGCATGTATTTACATTTGTATGCAGTATGTATGTATGTATGTATGTATGTATGTATGTATGTATGTATGTATGTACATACATACATCTCGGTACCATCATGCAGGGTTCGGCAAATATGTTGAAGATGTACAAGGACACAGTACACAGTAGACTGGGCACAGAGAGAAACAAGAAGAAGCAGTAAGTAGGAAGAGAGCTCCGAATTGTGGAGGCAAGTATCACAGGTACGCACAACGTACAGACGCAAATACATCAAGACATTCTACAGTGTGGTGTACATACCTAACATGTGAGATCAGAGACATACATACATAAGATCAACTTGCACTAGAGATCGAGGCAGGTGTCCATGTGCAAAAGGATGAGATCTTCTGTGGTGACGACGGCAGAATACGAAGACAGGTGACAAGAGTCGTCAACAAGCACATCGCCAAAACTCTATATCTGGATGAATATAGTCAAAGAAAACTCCCAGCGATCAAGTGAGCGGCTGGTATCGTACAGTAGCCACTTTCCCTTAGCTGCTGTGCTCTATAGCACCTAACCTCCAACGATATTGACGGCGTACAAAACGACCCTCTCTCTCTCTTTCTCTCTTTCTCTCAGCCCTGCTCAAACATGTCTCTGATCTGTGCATCCAGGACGGGGTATTTATTGGCTTTCCATCCAAGTCTGGGGGGGTTTTTCACAACATGACGGCTCGAGAGGCTGTCTACGCCGTACCTATGGTATCTCAGCATCATAGATTACGCTCAAGTAAGGTACAACCGCAGATGATTTAGCTACACGGACACTCCGGGTAGATGATGGGCCGCAAATCCCACGCGGTCGACGAGGCAGCAAGAGGGTGAGTGAGCAGTGGCTATGGCGCGTCGAAAGGGTTCAGAATTGACCGTTGAGATGCTGCAACAATGAAACCTCGAATTGTCCAAACGAGGCTCTATCTTATGCCTAACCCCAGTTTTCTCTATTTTCGGAGATAATGTAACTCAGCTTATCGTCGATGCCCTGCTTTACTATTGTATGAGTGGGTGGGTGAACGGTGCCAAATGCTGATGCTGATGCTTCAGCTCATAAATTCTGAGACGGTTGCAGTGATGATTACTCTCCAAAGTTGATTGCTGCCGCCAAATATTCCCATTTAGACCCGGCGTTCGAGGTCATCATCTCTCTCGAACGAGGTCATTTGTGCAAGCGTCGCGCAGATTCCCTATCTCGCTCTAGCATTGAGACTTATTTTATTATTTCTTTATCGGGAGGGCCCAGCCCGAGGAATGCTCAGTCGGTTCGGTACGCAACTCTAATGAGCATTGTGCACAGATAGATGCCACAGAGACAAAAGGAAAGTCAAGATAATGCCCAAGCGATCATTAGGGAGACTCGGACAGTATGTAGCCACCGAGGGGCGGAATATGATGGCGGCAAAAGCGCATCTGCCCGCACATAGCCTTAGAATGTCCGTTATCGCGGCGCCCAGAGCTGTCAGCTATGATTAAGTGCCCGAGTCTCCATATTTCACCCTTTTAAGGCCCCCATTAGAAGGCGCTTATGAAAGGGTAGCGTCGAGGACGAGCGCTAATTTGCCCATCAGGTATCGAAATCAATCTCAACCTCAATTCTGGATACGGAATATTTGGGCGATCCACCACTCCTTATCTTCACCCAACCTCACAACATCGTCAACAACAGCAACGATTATCGATGCTACCCTCTGTGCCGTGCCTAGTCAGATACTTCGCATGTCCCGTATTCGCTCATAATCCACATTTCCAGCCTCAATCAGATGCGGAACCTTTTATTGCCTATGTACAGTACACATTTGCCCAAGAGACTCCATAGATAGTGACAATGTCGATGAATATTGAAAGCTAACCATATGAAGGTGCATGGCAATTTCACTGCGCTCTGGTATTGTATCACTTTTTCTTGATTTTCCCCTCTTTTGTGCAGCACATGGCTCTCGTAAAGTCAAAGGGCATAATTTCCGCAACCATCGCATCTCATCTGGAATCGGCATCGTCAAGTCTCATCAGCAGAAAACTCTATCGTCTTCCATTGTCTTTTTTTCTTGAAGAAGTATGTATTGTTACTATTGCCTTTTTTTTCATGAAACGCTTTTGCAGCTTCAAGCTCTTGCAGAGATGTCCCCTGTCACGCCTGCTCTTGTTAGCATCGAATGCCTGCTATTCTCCCGTCATTACAAGGTCTCTCGCTGGGGTTTCGCTGCTAGCCTCATGCACCCACAGACCTTTTTGTCGTGGACGACGTCGCGAATCTGATAGAAATTTGGGACAAGGTCGTCAGTGGCCAGGCACATGTAAGATCATCTGTTGTGCCACCCTTCTGATGATTCTGATCATGCACTTTGTCCAGGTGCAGCCAGGGCAAGTCAGCTGCTGACTGGATAGTTCAGAGTGAATAACGTCGGCCAGCAAGGCTTGGCTGGAAAGTATCATTTTTTGCCGTTGTGAGCAAAAACCAAGTTGCTGCAATGACCCGAAGCCGTCTCCCTACCCCCCACGTTCTCTCTCGGTCCATGCCACCCGAGTGTGAGTCTCGTGCTCTCACGTATCCTTCGTACTGGGAGGCAGACAGGAATAAACACCAAGAATTCGTGAGCGCCGCCGTGTCTGAGTGGCTGAGACCCAGACCAGCCTCTCAATCTCGCAGTGTCAATTCGACACACTCACTTTCCCAGATATGTCTTCCCTTACAGGAGCAGATGATGCGTGAGCATCAAGTCACATGGGTGAGCCGCTATGTTCCCATATTTCCTCTAAGACACTGTGTCTTCATACCGCATCTCATACACAGCTCTACCTCCCTCATACGAGCATTTATGAATGAGAATGGCTTTTGCTTCACTATTATTGACTTTCCGAAATACTCATGGCCGTGCGCGTTGTCCTGCCCTGTCGTGTCTGCGTAACATTTCATATTTCAGTCTTCGGCATCTAGCCAGAGATCTGCTAGCCGCAGACCCATGTTCATAATGATAAAGGGTCCCTCCATCGTGCCCATTGTGCCCGTCGCCAGGAGGTAGTTGGTTGTTGGCTGTTGGTTTGTGTGGATTACTGGCAGCTCTGGAAGCCTCCGATGAGACTGCCGAGGCAGAAACATGTCGCATCGGATATTGTCCTTCAAACGTCTTATTGCCCGGCCATAAGTTCAGTGGCACGAGTGGGCAGCACATTGTAGTATTATCTGGGATCACCCAGTCATTTCCATGCTAGCTGAAGCTTGGCCAGCAAATATTTTAAAGATACGGAATTGAAGGCCTGGGGGCATGGAATTGAAGACATCATCGAATTTCACTGCAAACGAAATTATACCCTACACGGTATTTCCGTTGTAATAACTCACATCAAGCGATCGGCGCCTTCATGAAGCAATTGATTCTTCACCTCACCGAGTTTGACTCGTACTCGAACCCTCGCCGTTACATTGTTCCGCGAGAAAAGGCGCGAGCCGCTCCCGGAGGCCCAAGTGGGTCGAGAAGTATTCCAGTACAGACATACATACATATCGAACGAGTCGAGGACATTACCGGACGTCAGTGTGGAGCAAAAATGTTCGCCGCCGACGCCCGAGAGTCATGTCAATGCGCGGCAACCAACCAACAAGAAAAAAAAAATAAAGATGCAGCAGGAAAAAAAAAAAAAAAAAAAAAAAAAAAAGTTCGTCAATCCGACAACACGTGTACAGGTTTTGCCTCCCTATGTTTCTATTTCTGAGACGTATGAGAGCCTAGATGAGGCAAAACGGAGGCGTCTTGCAAATTTTTCTACAGGGAAAGGTAGGAAAAAATATCTTTCGGAGGTTTTTTCATCGTATCGTCTCTTCTGGTCCGTGTGTGGCTGTCCGTCAATGTCGCCACGGTGCCTACTCAAGGGCAAAGTTCGTTGCGATCGACCTGACCAATCCCCGCAGTTCCCAGGTTGCTATAGGTAAGTAATGTGACGGTATCGCGCAGCAAATGTCAAGAAAGCCTTCGACCGGCCAATTCTATTGCGACTCGTCTATCATTGGCCCAGTGATCTAATACCCTGGACCTCTTCAAGCTCGTAGTCTTTCTCTTGCGATGTTGCACGAGAATTGCCCGGCAAGCAAGCGGGCAGGTAAGGACAGTCTTCATTGTTGTATGTGGGGTTCTTTCTCACAACCCATGTTGCACGCTGCTTTTGAAAAGCTCTTGAAATCCTGGGATGAGGCCTTGTATACTGCACGAGGGAGGTTGCGGTCTTCTGTGCAGGATGCAGCTTAACCTGAAGGTTTACGAGGATTCATATTGGGCGCTGGACGATCTACCTGGATGGCTGGCAAGTGCTGATGATGGTGGGGCTTCAACCTGTTCCTGTTTCAATCCAGCACGAGATACCGCTTCGTCAAGTTCCGTAGTAGAGACAAACATGTCGAACTGACAATAAATACGTTTCATGCTAAAGAGGAACTTTATGTATGGAGTATCGATGATATATGTACATGTGTAAATACTGTACATACATAAGTAGTACATAAGTACATATATTGCAACATCGGAAATAGGAGGCCATCTGTCCATTGGGTTTCTGCATAATGCGTCGTCGGCCTTAACCATCGTCTCGCTCCTCGGTATTCCGTATGCACCGTAGTGCTGCCATGATAAACCCGATCATATCGTGCCGTCTTTTGCGCAAAACGTGTATCTGATATCAATAGGATCAACAAAATTTGAATTGCAACGGTTGAGACGTGCTTAAGACTCTCCGCCATATACTTTGCATACATAATGACAGAGATAGCCATGCCAATATCAAGACTTGTGGCAATCAATGTATTGACGACGCTGATAAGGTCAATCTCGAAACCGGAATTCCATGTCTTCGTACATAGTGAAATGCTACACAACACCATGATCTGACCATCCGGTCCTTGTCCTCCTACACCATCATCATAACAAGCCAGTCGGCGATCTAACAGCTGCATAAAGCAAAAACTGTGTACTCGTGCAAGAATATTTCCCGCCACCCCAGTAACCGCATGCAGGTTGAGCTTCTCGCTATACCATGTTGATAGTGCTTGTGGGAGTATTGTTTCCCAATTCTGAGTCCTTACAACACCATCATGCTGTAAAAGGTAGCACGCCGTTGAGGGGACACAACATCAGCCAGCCCCCAAAATTCCTCTCTTCTGTTCAATGGCTACGGGCGTACTTGGCTATCTCGTATGGCTCACCATTGCAAGGCACCTGAGTGACGACCAAGACTCCATTGACCTGGATTGGCAAGTGAATCATACTTCAGGCCATCATGTCGTGAGACCACTCCACGCCTCTCATTCAAGATTGCGTAACTCTTGGTCGCATTCGAATTGTAAAATGCAGTATCTCCTCAAACGTCATTTCGTCGCCATCAAAAGCTTACGATAATATATTAATTCGCGTCAAATGCGCAAGCAATGGATTTCAGCAAGCCCCAATGTGGCAGAAGCTATAGGTAAGCTCTATGTAAGCTGCACCCCATACTGACGTGCATGCTTCGTATGGTCTGTCCATCTGAATCTTCATCCGTCGCACCGTCACACCTTCCATCCTGTATACACGAGCCAAAGCAATGAAGACCTATCACATTTTCCCTCATCAAATTGTTCTATCACATCACATCACGTCCGCTTGCCCATCAGAAATCTAATATATCAAATGCACTCATAACGGCTTCTTTCTCCCCTCCCCTCACAGACCACCAGCCTGCCTCGCGTGGCACAGTCAAAACGGTTTGTTTTGAGGGGTCCTCCGACTTTGCTCGCCCTTCTGTCACTTCTCACTTCTTGAACCCGTTGTCTATCAGACTTGCATATTAACCTGGTCCCCTCAGGACGGACTTACAAAGGTAATAAGGACTGGCTGCCCTGTGCCTGCCTATCCAGACAGCCGGGGTCCACTCCGTGGAGACTTACAGCACGCAGCAGAATTTACTTCTGCTTGCCACTTCCATGCGATTGATAGATTTAAGGTTTTACGATAAAACCTCCGTTGCCTTTACAGAGTTGTCGTCTAGGTCGTTGTCTACGAAGCCTCTGTGGATATTAGCTGGCTTGTTGTGCCTGCGCTGCCGTGTTGTCGCATCTAGAGTGGTGGGGAAAGAACCGGCTTAAAGAGCTGATAAGGTATCACAATGATCAAATTCTGCCGGAGCGTTGACGGCTCCCTTGCTTTGGGTATCCCGATTCCTCTTGGTGCTAGATGCCGTGGTGCCGTTGTGTGACGCTGTTGGGTATCATGATTGGGTCATTGTATGAATTGGATATGATCTCTCTGTACTACATCTCTCATGATGACATGCCTTATGTGGAGTTTTCAAGAGATCTATGAGAACGTGATTTTCTCGTCAGGTGATAAGTCAGGTGGTGCTTTGTCCCTTATTCTGCTTGGTAGTGATGATTTGGTTTGTACTTTCAAGAGTATAAACGCCAATGGTTATTAAAGAATAAACACTCTTCATAGTGGTATTGTAGAGAACTCACTTCGTATGCTTTTATAATAACCATCATAAATGTGCTACATTTCAATTCCATATTTAATTTCCTATTATCTGTTTCCTTTCTTAAAGAATATTGAAAAAGGGGGGTTGAATAATATTTTTATTCTGTGAAAATTTAAACGTAGTTGAAAACTTGCAATTTGATCGCTGAAATATGTATATCAGTTCAACTGCACTATCCTAACTTCCGAATTGTGCTTCATATAATTCGGAAAAGCTGTTTTACTTCACATATATATTGATAATATTCTAACATCAAAAATCTGAATTCTAAAATCCAGATATATTTTTCGTCAAAAAGAGCACGACAAATAATGAACAGAAGTTGGTTTGCTACAGGCTGGTAGTCGGGATAGTGTTTTATGATAAATGGATAAAAAATGACGTATACTTTAATTGATGTAGATGTGTATGTCAATATTAGTGTTTCCAAGATTCAAGTGAACACATTCTATAAAGGGTAAGATCAGGCTTAGATCCCCGACTCATAGAATTTGTTACTTTGAAATGAAGAAACTTGTTTCATTACAGAAGACGGATAGGAATCTGGCCGTTAATAGAGCTGAGGTATGTAGGTGAAGCTTGAAGTTTTTGTTGAATATGCTTGTTGTAATAACGAGATGGAGACCCCAAAGGGTTGGAATACTAGAGCATCAACAGAATAAACAGGCTGTATTATCATGAACAAGTCGAATTGGGAATTTAAACTCAGTCCCATAAATCAGATACCCCTGGAATTCTAGGATCGAAATCACAATTGTTACCCTTGAACTCAAGAGCAATCTTGATATCGAGGTGTTTATTCAAATCAAGACCACTCATGTTGATTCAAAAGAACGCAATAAAATAGCTGTCAGGTAGAGACTATGTTAATATGGAATAACTGGATCCTATTTGTAGAAAAGAATTGATATGTCAAAGAAAGACGTGAAGTTTGAAAGGGGCCTTTCAGGCACTATACAACAACCCCTTCCACCTTCTATATCTGCTATTGTATGATAATATTATTGTATCCAGTTTTAACATTAATGTATTCCATGCGATCAAAGCATAATGGGTTTACAAGCTATCGATGGTTCTATGACGGTGTAAACCCTCTACAGCATGGTTTGCTTCTGGTGCATTTGCAAACCACTCAGGAGCCTCACTGTTGTTTGCCAGCAGCCTGCAATAACAAATAGCTAACATAGGTGATATATATACTGGGTAAATGAGAGTGTAACTTCAAATCTTCTATTAAGGTAGCTGCCTCAGGTGCCCCTGAAATTTCAAATGTGGCGTCAATCAAAGATAAAGTGAGTCACAAAAGTGAGTCATGAGCTGAGATTATCATTAAGGTATCTTCAACAAATTTAAATGCTGAATTTGGACACCATGTTATTATTTACTACTTCATCTTAACGAGGTTAGACGTTAATGATAATCTAGGATTTATCCCAATAGTTCAAGAGCACTGCCCATTGCGATTTATTCCACCTCTGGTCAAAGCAAGTAAATGCTGATTGTTACAAAGTGGACAGCAAGAGTAGCATAGCTGAATCTTTTCATCACTGCGATCTCTAGTCACCATTAATCTCGTCATCACTGTAACCCTCACATTCATTAAAAACAGGCTGAAATGTGAAAGCGAACATTTGCATCCAGAATAACTCATCTTCGCAACTATATAACTATAGGGACTCCAGAATTTCCATCCCTCTTTTGTTCTTACAACCTGAAGATCACAAGTTCACTTCCAGTTCACTCGAGATTCCTAATGATGTCTTTGAGATCAACTATATCAATATTGCTTTGAATAAATACCTCGAAGATGGCCAACCAGAACTTCTGGTTGCGATCCAGAAACGAAAAACCTCCATATCTTCCTGAAATTTACGCAATTGCAGACGAAGATGGTAAGCCAGCTTGAACATTAAGAAACACCCAGCTAGAAGTTGCATGTCTGGCTTCAAGGAAGAATATGATGCTAAGGAATACTTTGAAGAACAGGAGAAGGGCATGACCATGAAACAGCTATATGAGAAGGATGCTCAACTTATTTATCCAGATAAAGACTCGGAGACCGCTCTCCGTCTTTACGTCAGTACCAGTGGCCCAAAAAGGGTTATTGGAAACCCCAAGTCTCCCCTTATTATGAAGAACATTAAAGAAATATTCTTCACTAATGAGGACGGGGTCCGTACCGTTATTCGTGAAGGCATGTTAATACCCCTGGTTTTGGTAGTTGTAGCTAACACTGTGCAGGGAAGAGTGATAAGTTTAACAAGAACAGATGTGTGAAGTGGCAAATGGAGGAGTGGCGTGACGGCGCTTGCTTTCTCTTTCCAAAGCCGAAGTACCAAAGAACCACTAAATTCGTGGATAGGCAACGTAAAAAGTTAAAGGATCTCAAGCATTGCAGTGAGAAGCAGTGGAATCTAGACCGTTCCCATCCTCGACATCTCTTGAACTGGCTTCCTGGTATGTGCATAAGATCAGTAACAACAAATAGGTCATCAGTTTCTGATGATTTCTTTAGAAATTCTCGAGAGGATCTACAACTTCATTCTGGTTCCAAGCAGTCGTTTCAGTGGGGGCACTATGCCATATACCATTGGCTCAAACTTGAAGCGCGACTGGTGCCTGCCCCAAAACATAGATGCTTCCGATTGTACGTTCGTATGGTGTTCTCGCCGTGATGATAAGGGACCATATATCGAGCTACAAGAAATTACGAGAAGCGCAATCGACGCTACTTTCTTACGGGCTTGCAAGAAGTTCCATGATGATGCGACACCAATTCTTTACAGCCAGCAGCTGAACTTTGCCTGGGAAGATTACCGAAAATTGAATTTCAAGGGCCTCCGCTTCTGGAAGACCGAATCTGGATATGGCAGACGCTCTGACTCTTACAGTCCCAAAATTCCATTTGACTATGACTCGACCAATTTGAACTCCCCTTTGAAACCAGCAGATCAAGTGCACAGCTATGCTCGAGATCTTAAAGATCGTAACAATGAACATGAGATTCCAGACTGGTCACGTTGCGACTTTCTAATCGATTTCCTTCGCTTCATTGGCCCCAAAAATACTCAACTCATCCGCTCCCTCCGTCTTGGAGGTTCCATTATGGTAGAAGAAAATACCTTCGACTTTCTGGCAAAGCTTAGAGTGTATACAGTGTTTCTTGCTGAGCTATGTCCAAATTTGGAAACACTTGAAATCGTGGTTGAGGGAGGTGGACATCCTTCCGACTCGCTGGAAGACAGAGGTACAAAACCAATTGACCAAATTCCAATCCAGGAGCGAGCTCAAATGCGGGAGAAGCGCCTGATAGATATCCTCGAAAAAGAGCTCCCAAAACTCTCTGCACTGAAAGAGTTTCAAATTGTTCGTCATGACTTTGGTAATACATATGATGGCCTTGGAGAGATTCCAGAGGAGAAGAAGATTGATGATTCTGAGAGAGAGAGACTTGCGGAGATTCAGCGCGGAATTGCTTCTCGCGCTTGGCAAAGAAAGGCCCGTATCCAACAGGAATGGAAGAACACTAAGACTGCCGCTGATCTGCAAAGAGTCTTGGAGCAAGCCAAGAAGGCAAAGGGATCTAATTGCTGCGGCTTTTGTGCTGAGCAGGATCACTCTTACACTATGTGCTACAACCTTTGCAAAGTTTGTGGAGTCTTCGGCCACTGGAAGTACTCTTGCCCTCTAAGCAATTAGAATATGGCTTGTTAGCTTTCAAGCATTTATATCTTCGCTTTGAGATCCTTAGAAATAGAGTCTTTTCGAATGTTCTTGGTTCTTCAGAATTGCGATAACTTAACTAGAAATTTCCTTTCAACGTTGCACTTAGAGACTATAACAATGTTTTCCTGTATACATAGCATTTATGATTTCCTATATTGGAATGTCAATCTTCTGGTTCTCCACGCCTCTTGAAATAACATCCAAGCCCGCAGCTTCAATAACGTATTCCAGATCCGGTTGTGCTTCTCTATATAAGATGTGCTTCTCACTTGCGACCTTGACAACGTGAGCAGCCTCCTCGTCACTGATGATGTTCTTCTTCAGGCTTGGGTTTCCAGCACATGCGGCTTCAACTTGGAGTTGAATCCGGCATCCTCTATCAAGAAGACCGAAGAGGAAGCCGGCTTCATCGACGGTGCTGCCAACGGTTACGAGACCGTGGTTCAGCAGAATGGCAGCCTACAATTGGAGTAAGCAAATATACTGGAAACTCCCATTCATTCGGATATTACCTTGTTTTTTGCGCCAAGAGCTTTGGCAATGTTTCGACCTTCATCGGCAGCAAGTACAATACCAGCGTACGATGAGTACACAGCAATGGAGTCATACAAAAGGCAGATATCTTGGTTCAGCATGTCAATACCCTTGTTGAAGACACTCCATGCTCTTCCAGCGTCTGTATGAGCGTGGCAAATAGCGTGAACATCAGGTCTAGCCTTGTGTATTTCAGAGTGAATAAAGAATCCAGCGGCGTTGGCAGGGCGACTCTACAAACGATATTAGCATGAGAAGCAGCACAAGCATTTTACCAAGAAAGGGGCTTATAGAAGCGTACTCTGTTTCCACCGATGATTTCTCCCGTATTCATATCCAGGCAGACCAAATCCCCGGCAGTCATAAGTCCAAAATGTTTACCGAGAGGGTTCATCCAAATACCATTTGGATATTCTGGATCTCGGACACTAATATGACCACTCATTCCCTCAGTGAACCCTTTAAGACTGAAGTCTCGGAACATCGCGGCGATATGGATAAGAATATGGCGACGTTCTTCCTCAAAGGAAGGGAATGTGGGGATTCCTTAATAGTTGTCAGCAACTGGACTAAATCCATGAAGCCATTTGATATATGGAATAGGATATCAAGTGCTAAAAATAGTTCTTCATCCGCATGCACTTAAAGTAAAAATATGTAAATACCGGGAAGCAAAGTGCCATGACTGATAGCTCTAAGCGGAGTAACCTCCTCCTCCTGGACATCAGTTACGATCTCAGCCTGGAATTTCCCCTTGACCTCTTCACCAGGTGTAAAATCGGTGGCTACAGCGGAAGGCGCCATAATGTATTTAATGATCTAAGAGGAAGGGCAAAAAATTATTCTGAACACAATTCCACAGAAGCAAGATGTACAGTATGGACGTCTTGGAGTTCAGCACGATTCTAGAAGGCTGGATGGCCCTGGAGATCCTGCCGGGTTGATATACTGAGGTTCAAGGGTGGGGGCGCGGGAACTAAGATAAGAGGGCGCCGTGGCGCGGCGCCATCAGCGATTGAACCTGGAAATGCCATGTGCATGCTTAACATTATGGAACGATCAATCAATCGATCGATCAGCTCGTGGAGCAAATCTGGTCTGCTTACATCTTGGCATTGGTGTGTATAAATACAGAGTTACATGGAGACTGATAGGTGAGTTTCAGGTATTATCAAGGAATCTAATTGAAAACAGTATAAATATCTTATCATTTCCACATGTGTCTGCAGAGAACCTTGAATGTGCTTTGACTCAAGAAATTTAGATAAGAGTTCTTGCGCATACCCGCCAATATTTCCCATGACTGCCGAGCAAAAATTTATGGTTACTCATAATCATATAGACGTGGAAGCTACATTGCTCTAGATGATTATACAATTCTCCAATAACTACATCACCCCCAGATGGCTTGATTGCTCTTGATGACTATGTAGAGCTCAACAACTGTAGAGCTTCGACTAACCTGACTGCTTATGATAATTATAGCACTCTTGACAACTAAACGACTCTTGATAACTGATAAGCTTGAATGACTGCTCTCAGTTACAGTCAGTAGCCCATTAAGACCCTACTGAATAGAAAAGAAGGGATAGCTTAGATACTCAATTGATTTTGATCAAATCGGAACAAAATCACCCATCTAATAAAACTTCCTTTACTTTTCTGTAAGAATCTATGTGATCTGTCTATTTAACCGATGTCTATCCGTCAGTTGTCCAAGTAAAGGCGACAGATACAGTGTTGTAACGGCACTTAGTAGCAGCATCAAAGTCTAATTATGATCTTCATTATCAATGTTCAGTTAACTACTTCGAAGCGGCTGACGCGAGTCAGAGT
Source organism: Allantophomopsis lycopodina (assembly GCA_024752465.1). Classification (NCBI taxonomy): domain Eukaryota; kingdom Fungi; phylum Ascomycota; class Leotiomycetes; order Phacidiales; family Phacidiaceae; genus Allantophomopsis; species Allantophomopsis lycopodina. Next base: position 1,106,784 of record CP103013.1, on the reverse strand, counting down.
CAACTAATTTATGAAAGGCGTTAGTTTGAGCAAATGGTGACGTGATTATAAGTATGCCACACGAAGCCAGGATTATTTATAAGTTCTTTGCAAGTTTAAAAAAATTATCCACCGAGTTGCATTATAGATATAGATAAGACAAAGTGTGGTTTTCATAATTCATTGAAGTTAAAGATTAGCTCTAGAGCCAAATATATACATTCCAAAAGAAGAATTTACAAGAGAAATAGCTGTAGAAAGCTGGTATTGGTATAGATCATAATCTCTGCCGCCAAGCAAGCAAGAGTCGTAAACAAAAGATAAATGTAGTGAGGGCAAAAAGAAAGTGGCGCCCCACTGTAAAGGTGGTATCAAGAGAAGAATGACTTTTTAATAGAAATTGCCCTTTGGTAGGGCCACAAAAATGATTGTGAGAATGGTGGTGGTGACAGCAGACCAGAATTGAGACCCAATAACGATCTTGTCTTGAAGGACACGCAGAGTAGGATCTTGGGTCCAAATTTCCTTGTCGAAGATCTTTCGTAAAAGGGGCTTCTTCTGATAATTCTCCAACCAAGCGGGCTCCTCATCGTTCCGGCTGCCAAATGATTGCATACTTCCAGGCCGATAGCTAACAGTTCCGTTACTCGTCTTCTCGGCCAGTTGGAGTTCTCGTGTATTACTGCTGTCGTAGCTGCTGCGACTTTCCTCTTCTTCCTCCCATGGTCGAAGATTGCGAGTGTGCCCCGTGAACATGATAAGACACAAGCCTTTATATGCGGCTATCAACGTGCCGAAGCCTATGAACCACATAATTGCTACCATAATGCGCCACCAGCGTGACACATGTGAGAGAGTGAGAAGAATGGCGATGGCGAATCCAGAAATGACGGCTATAACACCCATTGTACGAACAAAGAAGACCCGAGGTTGGTTGCCGTTGCAGATAGACCAGCGAATAAAGTTGGGATGGGATTGACCTCTTAAAGCAAGTTCGACGACCCTAAGTACAGGGGCGAACGCAGAAGGATGAGTAGTGTGCTGAAGAGCGTGAAGTGTTGCAGCCCGGTCTTTGTGGGAAAGATTGAGCTCTCGAGGAGCATCGAATGCCAAGTAATGATGGATCACGCGGTTGACCTCGTCACGGCATGGCTGTACAGTAACTAGAAAACAATAAGTAACAATCACACAAGATGTAGGTAACGGAATGCTCACATGGTTGCCACTTCATACCTGCGGCCTCCGCAACATCTTTCGTGGTGAAGCTGTCTGTGACAGATGAGGTTACGAATGATGCGGTGTCAGGTCGGTTGATCGCTTGCTCGTCACCCTCGAGCATGAAAGACTTGTCATTTTTCCCGTACCCAGAGGTGAGCATTTGAATGATTGCCCTTGAAGACCTTGATCCTCTTCGTGGATTTTTTTCGGGTTTCTCCTTTGATCCATCCTTTGCCAGCCTTGGGATTTCCTTCTCCTCTGCCTTCCACTCAGGAGACAAAGCTTGTTCTGTCTTTGGTACTTGCTCCTCCCAACGCTTGACATAGTCCAAATACCACAAGTAGAACTGTAAGTTCTCAGCATTGTGCTCAATGTAAACAAGATAGTCGAGGAAATCAGCTAAAGTACATGGCTATAATAGTTAGCTAAATTGAAACTGTATCAAAATATCAAAGTACGTACTGGTAAGGATCTTTGCTGGATAATATCTTCAAATGAAAGACCGTCTGGAATTTTGCCCTCGGAGTTCTTTGCTCGCTCGACATATCTCATACATTCTGTGTTGGTAATGGGTCCATTTGGCTTGGCCAGATAATCCGGACGACGATAAAACAGAATAGACATTCTGTTGAAAATGGTAGATGTACCAAGTTATTTGATTGAGAGATAGAAAGGTTCAGTAAAAGAGTGGGTAATGTTTGGGTAAAACGAGGGACAGTAAAGTATAAAAGACGTTTGGATATGATGATGAAATGTACCCTTGGATCTTGGATCTTCAGAGTAGCATTGAAAGCGGGAGTTGAGAAGGATTTATCAAAAAAGAAGTCTATTGATTTTCACCAGCAACGCGGTCCCACTAACACCTTTCTCCATCTTCACGCAAGGTGCCGATCAACTACAACGATGGCCCGATTTTTCAATGTGCTATGGCCATAACCTACTTGCACCTCAGCCACTGTGGTGAGCGGTATTAAGACGGCGACTTGAATTAAGCCTGCATGCAGTCAAAGACCAGCTAGCACTGGAAATTCGTGCTTTTTCAGCATTGCACTACAGCGATGGCAAGGGCTTTAGCGTATCATCCCATAACAGCATGTGGTCTGCATGCGACGTCCCTGCACAACTAGAATAGAAGAGGGAAAATTGCAAGTCATAGCAGAGCAGGTCATGCAAAGCGTCCTTTCGTGCGGTGTTGATAGACACGATGGCCACGGCCTAGAGGGAAGTGTTGGTGGCTATTCACCTGTTGTATGGTGATGGCTCAGCCTGCCGGGGGCTTGATCACAGCATCTCCGGAGCTATCCCTACCTACCGACCTAAGTAGCAAAGAGTCCTTCAGCATTCGAGCACAGTGCGCAAGTACTAACGAACAAATACTACGTACTATTGCTCCGCCCTGACCCTGTAGCTCATGGCTGGCTCCTTGACTCCGTGAAAGGCCGTGGTCACCATTCCATAAGGGTGCGCGTCTTCAGCTTTGTTGCTTCGGCAATGTCTATCTGGGGAACGATGGCAGAAGGAAACGCGCCTGTGAGTGCTCTATGCTTTTCATCCAGAACGCTCTGCAGAAATCTTTGATTTCACTTTTACGTAGTATTGGTGAGTGACACAAATGATGGCCCGGTTGTCATAGAGGCAGACAGCCCTTTCAACCACGGGCTACAGAAAGCCAGCAATGATACGGCATCACCACTTTTCACTGATGAACATTCAAGGTTGTGCATGATCGGACCTGCTATGTACGTATGATGTATACCAATCACCATCTGTATATTTTTTTTGTTTGGTAAATTAACTTTGCTTCCAGCAACAGCTAAGTCCTGCCTGGCTTCTGAGATGATCGACGCCCACGGCACCAACTTCACTTTCTGTAATTCACCAGTCATCACATCTGAGGTGGACATATTATACACATGCCGACTTCTTTCGCCATGCCTTTTTATGAGGACCGACAGTTAAAAGCCGACAGTCGCTAGTTATGTCCAACCTGTCAATCATTATGACATTTTGTATAAACACGTTTGACGGTCGGAATGTTGTCTGGATGCCGGTAGAAGATTGCTTGGCGTTCCCAAGAGACTTTAACGCCAACCCGAGCAGTGATCTTGATTCAGATCTTCCAATAGCTTAATATCGCGCATGTCGCATAGGCCCACTCGCCATGCCGTGGAGGTCATTCGATACGACCGTGAGCTCTCTAACATGAGCAGAAAAGGGAAACATCTGATTCAAAATTGGGAATCACCATTTCTTACGTAGCCCATACTCTAGCCTCCTCTGTATCAGCCCTCGACAGCCTCGCTCTGTGAGCTATCTATGCAATTGGCGTCGTTTCTTTTGTCAAATATCCACAACCAAACATCAACAATGTCTAAGCTTCAATCTCAACCGGCGCTATGAGAGCGTCAGATATTTCGCTTCAGTAGTTCATTGAGAGAATTGGGATAAGACTTCTGACAAGTCAGATGCGAGGACCCCGAAGAGAAAAATCTGTAAATACTTTGTGTAGGAGGCAGTAAGGTAGTTAGTCAATCATGCTGGACGAGTCCACACAAGCACTATCATGGGGGTCATTTAGCTGATAACCATGGATAAAGTACAATTTCGATTCTCAACATGTACGATTCGCACTCGAGCACTCATACAGAGTATATCCGGTCTTTAGACAAGGTAGGTTCGGACGAACATCAAAGCGCACGAAAAACGTGCAGGCCATGCCAATAACTCGGACGTCGCATTGTTACAATTGTCAAAGAGCCCGTTTACTCTTCCCATCTTCTTATCTTCCTCCCCCTCACAAGACCAAGTATACGAAGATTGTCGCCGACAGAATGCCGAATGCCGACCCAGGTAACATCAACGAGAGCTGCTTCACTGCTTCTGTGGCAGAGCCTCTTGAAGCAACCTCCCCTGTCTTAGGTTGGATAGCAGCCGCGACTGGACTAACCGCACTTGGTATGGTTTGAGCCTTCGATGGGAGAAGGGATCTAGATGCAGCGTTTGTTGTCACTTCTATTTGGCGCAGTGATGCACCAAAATTCTCCGTGGATGGCAAGGGGTGCTTCTCATTCATTCTGTTTGTTGGGGAAGTGGTGGCTATCATGCTCGTGCTCGTGCTTGTGGAAGTGAAGGTCGAACTCGATTCGGGCGGTAAACAGCCATCTACAGCACACGACCAACCATTACGACAGCATCCACCTCCTAATAGTGATGAGCACTCGAACAGGCCCATTAGACACTTGGGTCGATGAGATCTATTTGTTTTACAGCCCGATCCCGTGGTGTTGCAGCAATATATTCCGGATGATGTATACTTCGTTTTGTGGCAGACCATTGTGGCGGGACAGCAAATCTCCTGCGCGGTATTTTAGTATTGTCTAATCAAAAAAAATTGTAGTGGCTTTTTCTAAGCCCTACCGGATGTTCATAAGCCTCACAGCCATTCATCTGATCTCCACAGGCATTGAAGGGTATTATCCTTTCAGCCCTATTCGATCTAGATGTCATTCTTGAGTCTTGTCTCATTGGTAAAAACAGATCCGCCTCTGCCGCTGAGCTTGCATCTTCTGGATCTGGCCAGCTCATAATACTCCTCATACTGCCCATGAACCCTTGACCGCCGAATAGGTGGTAGTAATAATGCGCGGTAAAGACAATCCCAACAATCATGGCGATGAGTGCGGCAACGCCGATAATCGCACACCAAAAGCGACGTCGGCGAGCGTAGGTCTTCATGCTATCGGCATATCTACTCCAGTTAGAACCTGAAGTTGACGACCGCGGTATCCCATCAGGTGACTGAGGTGGAGGACTGCGAGGCTTTTGTTCCATTAGTTGCATTTGCAATCTAGAGGACGAGCTTATAAATGGATGAAGTATAACTTGCAAGGTGAATTAGGTTATAAATAGCCATAGAACCAAGTAGCGTTTGGTTTTGAATGATTTCAAGGGGAACCTTATAATTATATAATTGTAGTTTTGAACCACTGAGACTTCAGCAGATGAAGTACAAGATCTGAGGACTTACATTGCTGATTATGACCAAGAAAAAGTTTATCTTACCTAGCAACAGAGGAAGGTATGACGCTGATAGACATACAATCGAAAGCACACCCTGTCAACCTAAGTCTGACATGAAAGAAAACACGTGAGTGTCCTACCTTGAAACTTTTATGTTTTTGCTTTTGCTAGAGCTATACCATCATATTAGGATACTCCCACATCAAGCATGAAGAGCGTTAAACCGAATGATTCAATAGGTATATAAGAGTGTCGACATAGAGATACCCGACTCAAGGACGATAGCAATAAAGGATCAGATGGTTGGAGAGAGAAAATATGATAAACGATATTGAATGAATCTCATCAACCTACAAAGACGTCGGGTGATGTTCGGTATTGTAGGAGGATCCGAAGTCGGTCTCATTATTTATAAATTTCCCTATTCGCATCCTTGTATTTGTTGACCTAGGGTAATCAGGAAAAGAAGAACGGTTCCAACCGGATTCAATTTTGATATCAATCAAGAGATATATGGCCAATAGTCAGCTTAAGGTATGTGGGTCGTAGGCTATATTTAATAGAAAGCGTGTCAAGGAATGCATTATGCTTACAAGAATGCTCATGTTTAGTAATCAAGGCGATCAAAAATGCCGAATTTATGGAAGTACAGTTACATATTCATACCAGATTTTGCTCTTAATAATGTCGTCGTCGCTGATGTTTATATATGTACTTCAGTTGTGTAAGCAATGCACATGTAAATCAATGGTAGGCACATGTTATCCCCTTTATTGAGATCGAGGGGGCGGATGAGGCTGAATGACCCACCTCCACCCCCGTGCTTTGCAGCCATCAGCCTTCTGCCACATGATGGTCACGATGTTTGATTGGTCTTTCGCTTCACCTCCCCCACATTTCCCCAGTTAGTGGGGCAAGGCCGTGTTTGGCGAGGCTAAGACTAAATTCTTATGCCGAGGCATTGAGGTAGCGGACGTCATGGGGGATCTGTTCCTCCCGAGGGTGTTCTATTACCTGATCTAATATTTATCAATTCACTTGCTCTGTTTTCATATTTATCTCCATCTTCATTTCTAGAATCACCATAGACAATGTCACCACCACCCCAATGGGTCAAGGACCTTAAGCCATCAGGGCCGCAAGGCACTGACCTTCTCAAGGCCGAGCGTGAGAAGTCGAACATCAACGTTGAAAAACTGTCCAATTTCCTCTTCACTAAGGAAGTTCTGGAGCGTCAGGACAGGATCTTGAAGATTCTACAAGCTGAACCTGTCTTCGACAAGTCCCAGAACTATTTCAGTGGACGTACAGAGAAATTTCAGGTTGCCTTAGCAAGGGCGAAGAAGCTGAGACAGCTTCAGGTCAAGCACAAATGGGATCGTGATGAGTATATCTGTGCCAACGAGCTTGTCAGCGAGCCAGGTCCATATGGGCTTCACGCAACTATGTACTTGGTATGTTCTTTATCAGTAATGAATTTGGGACAGTATTGACTGGACTCTATAGACTACACTTGAGGGCCAAGGTACTCCTGAACAGCACAAGCTTTTCCTCGAGCCTGCCCAAAACTATGAACATATCGGTTGCTACGCACAAACGGAGTTGGGTCACGGATCCAATGTTCGAGGGCTCGAGACCACAGCAACATGGGACCCTACTGATAAGACCTTCGTTATGCACTCTCCAAACCTGACTGCTTCGAAGTGGTGGATCGGATCTCTCGGAAGAACTGCAAATCATGCCGTAGTCATGGCACAATTGATTCTGAATGGCAAGCATTATGGACCTCATCCCTTTGTTGTACCAATCAGAGACATGAAGACCCATGAGCCACTAGAGGGCGTCCATGTTGGAGATATTGGTCCAAAATTCGGTTACAATACCATGGATAATGGATTCCTTCTATTGAACAAGGTCAAAATTCCTCATGTAAATATGCTGGCCAAGTACTCGAGAGTCGACAAGGACACCAACAAATACCTCAAGCCATCCTCTCCCAACCTTATTTATGGCACCCTTACTTGGGTTCGATCAACTATCGTATTGCAGTCTGGTGGTGTTCTTGCTCGTGGTGTTACAATTGCGACAAGATATGCTGCTGTCCGACGACAATTCCAGGATCGTGATGCTCCACAAGGCACTCAGGGTGAGAACCAAGTGCTCAACTACACAATGGTACAGTTCCGACTGCTTCCTCTCCTTGCAGCGACTTTCGCTTTGCACTTCACTGGTAAGGCCATGATGGGGTTGTATCAAGAGAACCAAAAGCGCATGCAGCAAGTATCAAGCAAAGATGCCTCTTCCAGAGGGCCAGGCCCGGAAGAACTTAATTCTGGCAGTGATCTTCTTGCTGATCTCCACGCCACGTCTTGTGGTCTCAAAGCTCTTGGCAGCACCACCGCTGCTGAAGGACTAGAGGTGTGCCGTAGAGCATGCGGTGGTCATGGTTACAGTCAGTTCGGCGGTATCGGTTCATGGTATGCTGACTACCTGCCAACTACGACCTGGGAGGGAGACAACTACATGTTGACACAACAAGTTGCAAGATATGTAAGTCAACAATCTTACGCCCTTTAAACACCACGTAGCTGACAAATTTACAGTTGCTCAAGTCTGCGCGCTCTGTTCTCAAGGGTAATGCAGCAAACAACGATACCACTAAGATCTTTCAAACTTTCTTGGCCCGACAAGATATGGGTGCTGCCCATGATGTTCTCGGAAGTGATGAAGAACTTGTGGCTGCTTTTGCATGGCGTACCTCGTTCTTGACATTTGAGGCGTTGAAGCACAGAGACACAGAGAAGAATGCATGGAATTCTTTGTTGGTCGACTTCTGGCGTCTCAGTACGGCTCACTCCCAGTACCTTGTCGTCAAGAACTTCTATGAAGCTCTCAACAGCGACAGTTTGAGGAATGAACTCGATTCCACAACCATCGAGCTTCTTCACAAGCTTTTCCGCCTCTATGCTTTAAATACTCTTGAAAAGGAGGCGTCAGAGTTCTACACCTCAGCAGCAGTTACTGTCCGCCAGATTCAACTCGCCCGCACAAAATCTGTTATGACATTGCTTGAAGAGATCAGACCCCATGCTATTCGTCTCGTGGATGCATGGCAATTCCCAGACTGGCAGTTGGACTCCAGCTTGGGCAGAAAAGACGGAAAGGTCTACGAGGACCTTTTCTATAGAGCTAGCGAGCTTAACCCTCTCAACGGACTCACCATTGATCCATATCCAAACAGCAGTGTTATGGTCAAGAGAGATGAAACGCAGAAGTACAAGAGCAAGTTGTAATTTTGCCATAATATTTTTGAATTACATCCTGGATATATATCTTTGGTGTATATACGACACACCAATAGATTTATGAAATCGTAAATAGCAGTGATAACGACTTGCATTATACTGTCACTATAGATAGATTTTAGTATTGTCTGCTTAAGTCAATATAGAATTATATTTCAACCCTAGAAACTTTGTTTGATATGACGTGCGCATATGATAAGGCTGAAACCATCGGAGGACGGTAAACTCGGTTCACAAGGCCGAGGATATATATGTCACACAATCGTACAAGGTATATATGTACCCGACGATCATTCTCCCTGCATGATCTACAGCATCCTGTACCTCTGGTAGAGTACATATCAATGGCTGTCGGTAACCTAACGAAAACCTGTACATAATTCTATCAATCTGGCCATGATGGCCGACCATGACGACTCCGCGAACGCCCCTCTCATTAGTAACTCACAACACATCGACCGGCCGAGTCTAGAAGACGAACTGGATGAGACGACACATCCAACCGACCTTACCGATGTCTCTCTACTCCTCGAAAAGAACCTGAAGCACCCGGGCTTCTACGTATGGCTATTAACCCTATCGGCAGGCATAAGCGGGCTATTATTTGGCTGTGAGCATCTCACCTTCATCAACACAACATCAAACTTATGCTCACGTTCTACAACTAGATGATACAGGTGTCATATCTGCTACTCTTGTCTCTATCGGTTCTTCGCTCTCCCATAGACCCCTCTCGACACTCGACAAATCTCTCATCACCTCGTGTACTTCCCTCTTCGCTCTCATCGCATCCCCAATAACTGGAATCCTCGCCGACAAGCTGGGCCGCAAGAAGGTCATCCTCATCGCCGATGTGCTCTTTATCTTTGGTGCGGTCTTCCAGGCACTCACGAATAGTGTATGGGGTATGATTGCGGGGAGAAGTGTGGTGGGATTGGCAGTTGGATCAGCGTCGTTTGTAGTACCGCTCTATATCGCAGAGTTGTCACCGGCGCCTTTCAGAGGACGGCTAGTGACATTGTCGATCCTTTTCATAACCCTAGGACAGGTTATTAGTTATGTGGTTGGATACTTGTTCTCCGAACACGGCGGTGAGAGCGGTTGGAGGTGGATGGTTGGCCTTGGAGCGACACCAGCAGCAGTACAATTCCTGATGTTGATCTGGATGCCCGAGACACCACGATGGCTTGTCAAGATGGAGAAACAAGAAGAGGCACGCCGGGTCCTTGACAAAGTCTTTGGACGAGGCATGGATATCCAGAAGATGGTTGATGTAGTACTCCGCGGCATCGTAGTTGAAGTACAAGATGAGGAGGAAGCGCAGAAGAACAGAATCCGAGAACAACCCAAGACAGACCGAAAATGTATGCCAGGTCTCAGCGACAACTGGTCCGAGTTATTCCGTGTAGGAGGCAACCGACGAGCCCTGACGATCGCATGTCTGCTGCAAGGCCTGCAGCAACTGTGCGGCTTCAACTCACTGATGTATTTCTCCGCGACGATTTTCACACTTGTCGGCTTCTCCTCCCCAACACTAACCTCGCTCTCGGTTGCCGTCTCCAACTTTCTCTTCACACTACTCGCACTCGTCCTCATCGATGCTGTAGGCCGCCGGCGGATCCTACTCTATTCAGTGCCCATCATGATCATCGGGTTGTTGCTCGCTGCCGTGGGTTTCTACTTTGTGGGCTCACTGCCCAGTGACACCAACGCTATCAATCCATCGTCTTCCCCCACTGCGTGGCACGATGAACCACTATCGGAACGCACTGCGCCAATGGCCATTCTCGCAGCCATCATTTTGTATGTGTCGGGCTATGCTATCGGCTTGGGCAATGTGCCGTGGCAACAATCCGAGCTCTTTCCGCTCAATGTGCGGAGTCTCGGATCAGGCATGGCAACGGCAACTAATTGGGGTGCAAACTTCGTCGTAGGACTTACGTTTCTACCCATGATGGATTTGTTGTCCCCTAGTGTGACGTTTGTGGTTTATGCAGCAGTATGCGTGGCAGGTTGGTTTGCTATTTGGAAGATCTACCCCGAGACAAAAGGGTTAAGTTTGGAGGAGACTTCAGAGTTACTGGCTGATGGCTGGGGCGTTAGACAGAGTACTCCCAGGAGAGATCCAAGTAGCTAATAAGTTTGTTTTGTTTTCAATGACATCACTACTTCAGCTCCAGAAGAACGGTGAATTTTAATATCATTATTGGTATTTGTCATTATATATATATATCTCTCTTCAGTTACATTACGTCCGTGGGAAATAGAAGGCACCCCTTCTTCTAACCAAGGTATCAGAAAAGCGATAACGCCATGAGACCCTTGTTTACATCGTCCTATCCATTATTCCGTTAAACAGCATCAACACCTGTTGTCTTGCCTCTCGTCTCTTCTTTGGCCAAATTCGCCGCCTCATCAGAGTTATGAGAGCCGTTGTTTTCACCGGCATTCTTTTCCTCATCACCAGGATGCTTTCCGTGTGCAGCCATGACCACGTTCATATCTGGGGCGAATGCTGATCGCTGCCTGATCTTATGTCCATAAATGTAGAAGATCACAGGAATTGGGATGAGGATAACTGCTACGCAGCCAAGAAGTGTCCCAGCCCAGTTCACCCCCATAGCATCAAACATATATGTTGCAAAAAGAGGGAATACAGCACCGGCTGTAGATCGGAGAAGTGTGTTGGCAGCGATAGCCGAGGCAGCACTATGAATTGTCAGAAGTCTGCTTATGATAGGTATAGTACGGGAAACTTACAACATGAGGTAAGCGTCGACAAGGTAGTTGAGGGATTGTAGGAAAATGGATAAAAGCCCAAATCCGGTAAGAAGACCAGAAAGGGTTGGCACAATCCAGTGGATATCAGCCTTATAACCAGACCATCCGAACCAAAACAAACCAGCAGCAAAAGCAACACCACCAATTATGACCGGTGGAAGACGCCATTCAGGAATAGGGATATTGTTGTTAGCTGCAAGCTTTTTGTTATAGGCCGGTTGTCCAAGAGCAACAAAGATGGCGGCAATTATCATGCCAATCACCATACCGAAATATGGCAGACCACCGACACCTTCGTTGAAACCATGAATCTGTTGGAAGACAATCGGATATGCAGTGAGGAAAAGATAGAGAAGTCCGTAAATGAAGGACATGTAAATGGACAACAGAAGGATGATCGGCTCACTAATAAGGAGACGAATGGGACGACTCTATAGACCCATTGTCAGTAGAGCACAAAAGGAGAATCACATGAGCTTAACTTACGAAGTTCTTCGTGACCAATTCTCTGAAATCAACTTCGATTTCTTCTTGCTTCGCATGTATACCCCAATTCTTCGTCCGTCTTCGAAGTTCAGAAGCTTTGGCGACCAAAATTACCGGTGGGTAACTTTCCTCCAAGAAAAACAGATCGAGTAGGAATGCTACAGCTCCCATGATGGAGGCAATCCACTCAGTCCATCTCCAGCCCAGGTAAGATTGGTTGATGAAACCGCCAATGAATGGTGCAAGCAATGGACCGCAGAAGACACAGGCACTGAATATGAGGAGAGCCATTCCTCTGGTTCGGTTGTCATACATATCAGAAAACACAGCTGCAACGACCGCAAGTGGGCAGGCCGCAAAGAATCCCGACCAGAAACGGCAAATCATCACTGTCTGAAGATCTTTTCCGGCGGCTACAGCTATAGAGAATATAGTAAATCCGAACATTGCGATAACAATTGGCAGGCGACGACCTTTTAATTCAGAGAACGGAGCCCAAAGAGTTGGTCCTGTTGCGAATCCAAGTACGTATAGAGTTGTGCCAAGCACACCGACCTCGGTGGAGACATGAAAGTGGCTCGCGACTGATCGTGTGGCAGCTGAAAATATACTCGAGGTAAAGGCAGATGTAAGTGCAGTATACGCAAGGATGGCACTCGTTATAAGCCTAAAGACCTATTAGTTCAATGTTCCTAAGATGCTTATTTGGTTTTGAGGGATGAGCTGGAGCTCCTATTCCAAAGTAGAAAATGCGCCAGGACGAGAGAGCACTCACTTCTTTTTTGTAGACCAGTTCTGAGCGTGCAATGGGTCGTTTGGCCCACAGAATTCTACAACGAATTCTTCCTGATCTGGGAGTGGAGGAGGGTATGGTTTGCCAGCACCAAATTCTGGTAATGGTTTGGTGCTCTGCCGGCTCTTGACGCTTCTTCCAACAGTATTGCTATGCTGACTCTTCGCAGTTTGTATTCTGCTGAGTTCAGTAGGATGGCGCTCGAGGTCTCCTTGTGTAGACATCCTGCTCATTCCAATCTCTCTTCGCACCGCAGAGGCCTCGCTGGAGCCGGTCGAGCTCGAGCTCCCAGTTTCTGCGCGCTCCAGTTGTTCGATTTCATGGCTTGGTCGACCAAGTGGTGTATTTTCGTATCGCTTCGGCGACGCATCGCGAGCTGCTCGATCGAGCTCAAGGTCCACGATATCCATGGTTGTTAACAGTCCAAGGAGCTTTTCCTTCACAAAACAATACTCTTCGATGCACGTACGGCAGAAGGCCGATTAGAGAATATATTTTTCAAAAATATATATATATATAAAATAGATAAGAATTTAGGTTTCAAACACCAGGAGAAGTCGTGCAAGGGTTTGTTGCACGGTGATTAGAAGGGGGATATTCGAGATCTCGTATTGGATTTCCAATTGTTTTGGAACCAAATTCGTGGATTCCGTCGGCCTTTATCGCTTTACCGCGGCACTACACGCAATTTTCTCCTATGTAAACACGGCAGTTTGGGAGGCAAATAACTGTTTATTTGTGATGTCAGTCACTGTGGATGACGGTGGAAATTCCTGCAAGGGGTTGAGTATGGGACTCCCTGGTCAGTGGTATCGTACTTCGGTTCCGCGCAGCCAGTTATTGATTGGGTCTGTGGGAATATCTCAAGGTGGTGGAGGAGTGGAGGACTGAGATGAGGGGCTCCGTCCGACTCAAACTGGGGGAAGCACCAAAGCTCGGATGATGAAGGGCGCAAAGACCAGAGTCCACAATGTATTCAATTCTGGCGGGTTGTTTTGTACCTAGAATTGAGGAGAAAATCGACACGGGAGAGTTGTCTGGTTATATGCTTTGCTTAGGCTTCGCATCTCCTAACAAGGGGGGGCCACAGTTGAGAACTGGATAGAAATCATGAGAATTGTCCAATTGTATTGACGTCGATGTACGTACATGCACACACCCTTCTCGAGCTGTAGCCCTGATTGTGGCCTTATGCTTATTATCTCTGCTGGTGAATAATCGGGTTGCATTCCAACTTTCGCTTGTACTCCATAGTACACCTCAAGGTTCAACGACTCAACGACTAACGATTAACGATGTTAGGTCAGTCAAGGTGGTACCTATGCATCGAATCTCATCCGATGAGATGTGATGTTGAGTTGTCTGCAACTCACGGCACAGAACCAACGAGTGGAGCCGATCTGAGTACCAACTCATGTAATATCATAAGGTTTTCATGAAAGCAAATACTCTGTACATAGTGCATATTTTATGATAGAGAGGATCCTAGAGTGACAAGACCCTCTTCGTTTATGTGCGAAAAGATACACGTACTTATTTATATATTACGTAGTACATGCGGCGTATCTGTGGTTTGCGATGGCACTTTCTTTCAAATGCACCGGTTTGCACTGCTCCCGGTGCCTGAATACCCGCCTATCGGTGGAGCCCCCGAGTTTTGATGCCCTGCGAAACTCCTTTACGTGCCGCATCCGAAGAAATCTGTCTTGGCTTGACTGGCGTGACTGGACACTTTGGTCTATGCATAAATAAGGTGCTGAAGTCATCGGTTGGTGAAACCCAGAACTCAATGGGGAAAAAATCTAAAAAATCTAAAAAACCATGGCGATGGAGAATTCAGCGTGCTAATATCTAGTATTTCATTTGTCTCTTTGGGACAGTGATAAGTATAAAGAAACGCAGAACAAGATTTCTTGTTTTTGATACATGTAGTTTTGAGCATGGATGGAATGCCTAGAATCCTGAGAGGTCTCTGACTATTCAATGACACTTTCGTATGACATCTTGTTTACTATCTAGAAGAGCCTTTGCACCCATTCAGCTTGAATCCCGTCGAGTTTCAGTACGTATACGTTGGTTGAGCTCAGTCTTAAGCTTCAACCTCAGCCTCCATCTACCATCCGGTGGCAGTACTCTATGCGGGACCTGAGACTCCTTACACAGTACACCGACTTCTAGAAGAGAAAACTGAGTACGCAAGTCTCGTTCGATTATGTCTTGGATCCAAATCACTGTCTCAAATGACATCTGGGCCAAGTGAGTGTTGCTTCATGGAACTCGTGTGTAACCCCCGCTTATTAGGTTATGCTTTGTCAGAAATTCCGAGGTGCCGAGAGCCTTGAACATATTTGATAGTTTATATACTCTGAGAAGATTGAGTTCTGGTCTCCAGGACTCTGGATCTTGATAAGATCGGCTCATCAGCTGTGCAGGAGAGATCTGGGGTTCACACCATCTAACTGATATTGTCAGTCGGCTGTGTTTGGATACGAAGAAGGCTCTACGATTGTAAATGACCACCACATATTGTGATATATTTAGTGACATCTTGTTGCCGCCTGAACAAATCGTCGAATGAGGGTTACCTTGCTCAGAAGAATCTAGGTGCTCAGACCAGAGGTTGTTGGATAAAGAGCTGAGATCTTGCTTAGAATGAAGTCTGATCTGATGCTGTTCGTAGAATCTAGATTTGGTTTCTCCCCTTGAGTTGAGCTTCAGTTTTGGTTCAATTTGGGATATCAACTCTTGATCTTTAGAACTTGCTGGTAACAGTTGGTCCTTTATAATCGCCGTCGATAGTGATGCAATGTCTGAATTGAAATTATGTTCCCAGCTATGAGGATATTTGGCCTTTGACTTATCTCTAAATTTGCTCAATACACTCTAAAGAAACTCCATATATATAGAAATTTGGTTGCCGGTGACCATTGCGCCATGTCCTTTTGCATCCCTATATCGGTTCAAGAGGCTCTCACGATTTGCCAATGAACGAGATATGCTGTCAAGATGGTCGAACTGAGCTGAAAAAGAACCTTTTATGAGAGATTAATCCACTGGCTTCTTTAGCTCTTCTTCGAACCACTTGTACCTCCGTGTATGTTGACTTTAAATCTTCAAAACCATATCTTTGCGAATCGCGCCTCGTTGTGCCCAGTAATGCAATTGCGGCATCTGATAGGCTTAGAAGATTACAACGTTGATTGAGTGACACCATTTGAGAAGAAAGGTCTAGTAGAATATCCATTCACGATGGCACAAGTAGTATCATTATATTTTATTAATTTGGCGATTGCGGTTACATAGAGGTGGCTTGTATGATACGTCGTAGGATTGAGGGTAGGATTTTACCCCAATTGAAGCCTATTCACCTCGAACTTTGAATTTGGATGCACCAAATGTGTTTGATAAATGAGCATCTAAACGCAATAATCACGTAGGGCTCAACGATTTAATTTCAAACCCTTTGTAAAACATTCTATCATAACTGTATTGTGATAAAATTTTGAGGAAACTTTTGAGGAAATTTTTAACTTATGTAGGGTATTAGAGATGCAATTAGTAGATTACCGTAGAATCAAAATATGTCATTGAAGCTACTTAATGTATTATGTACAGACAGTGCCGGAAATACCTCGGCGCTTGATCGGATCCCCAAATAATTTGTGATGTGCTACTTGCTATCTTTATCTCCCTTTGCCATTGCTGCTTCACTCAACTTCGAATCAGCACCTTGGTATGATCGTATAGCCCTCGCGGATGACGCCCGTCTGGCAAATCATATTTTAACCACCCCGGCTGCCATTAAACCCCGTTGATAGCTCCGCAGATACTCGGCGACTGCGTTCCGTCTCCAAAATGCAGCGAGTTGTATCTACAGCAACAGTGCGACGCATCAATCCCGCAAATATTCGATTCTCCTCCTTTCAATCCATCTCAAGCAGAGGCTTAAGGACATGCAGCGGGTACACAGCTTCTGTAAGAGCCCCAGCAGCAAGATACTGCAGACCATCGAACAATGCTCATAAAGCTTCGCTAGCTACCACCCATATCCGACAACTCTCCACCTCTCCAGAATCCTCGATATCTCGTCACGATGAGCAAGTGAAAGTTATTTCTGCCAGTGTACGCTCATTCTACGAAAAAGGAGAGAAGTTCCGAATCAATCATGGATCTACAAATAGCACAAGGCACGTCGCAGCCAAGGGGAAGAATTTAGTGGATATAAGTGGTTTATCGAACGTTTTGTATGTCGATGTGGAACGGAAGACTGCCTTAGTGGAACCCAATGTTCCTATGGATCGGTTGGTTGAGGCTACTATGCGATATGGTCTGGTACCGCCGGTCGTGATGGAGTTCCCTGGGATTACAGTTGGTGGTGGATATGCTGGTACAGCTGGAGAGAGCAGTTCCTTCAAACATGGCTTTTTCAACAAGACAATCAACTATGTGGAGATGATACTGGCGAATGGTGAGGTCACTAAGGTTTCTGAGACCTCACATCCTGATCTTTTCCATGGAGCAGCTGGAGCAGTTGGAACTTTTGGTGTGACTACACTCGTGGAACTGCAGCTTCATGATGCCACAAAATTTGTCGAGACAACCTACCATCCGGTATCGAGTATGAGTTCTGCCATTGAGAAGCTCCAGAAATTCACCGCTGATCCTGAGATGGATTATGTGGATGGAATTATGTTTTCCAAGACCGAGGGAGCAATTGTCACTGGACGTATGACGAACACACTCAGAGAAAATACTAACATCCAAAGATTCTCCGATGCGAAAGATCCTTGGTTCTACCTTCATGTTCAGAAAGCGATATCCAAGAGCAAAGACCCAACTACCGAAGCAATTCCTCTTGCTGAGTATCTCTTCCGCTATGATCGTGGTGGTTTCTGGGTTGGCGCCTCGGCTTTTGATTACTTTAAGATGCCCTTCAATGCCTTCACTCGCTGGTGGCTGGATGATTTCCTTCACACACGCATGATGTACACGGCTCTCGATGCCAGCGGTCAATCCAAGAAGTATGTGGTACAGGATCTTGCCCTTCCCTACGACACAGCCGAGAAGTTTGTGGACTATACACATGATACTTTTGGAATTTATCCATTATGGCTATGCCCTTTGAAGCAGAGCTCTCTTCCAACCATGCACCCACACAACAGTGCTACGGAGGCCGATGGTAAGACACTTAAACAGATGCTTAACATTGGGCTCTGGGGATTCGGACCTCAGAACCATGACGAATTTATTGCCAAGAATAGGGATTTGGAGCGCAAGCTCCAAGAACTGGGAGGAATGAAATGGTTATATGCCCACACCTATTACGATGAACCAGAGTTCTGGAATATGTACGACAGGAAGTGGTATGAGGCGCTGAGGGAGAAATACAATGCTAAGAGCCTGCCAAGTGTTTATGAAAAGGTCAAGGTTGATGTAGAAAAGGAGAAAGTGCTTTTTGGAGGAAAGGGATCCTGGTGGAAGACCAAATGGCCTTTTGCCGGTTTCTATGGAATTAAGAAGGCAATTGAGAGCAAGTCCTACATTGCTGCTCGCGCGTCAGAGTGGAAGAGAATTGATCTGAACAAGATTGGGGAGAAGAAAGAGTAGTGTCCTATTATGTAGTCCGTTGTATAAAATCTGGGGTAAGCTGTACATATGAATACGCTCACGAGGTAGAGGTGCAAGTTCCTGGTGCATATCAAGACTTCTGTTTCTTAAGAATTAAAGCTCTAACGATAAAAAATGATCATTCTCTAATGTTTTATAAGTGTAAAATCAAAAGACAATTCATATGTAAATTCACTAGTGTCATGTATCATGAATTACCTGTATGATATTAGTGAGGTGTTCCTTATTTTATAAAACCTTCCAGACGTGAGTCAAAGTACACAAGATAAGCCTACTGAATTCATTCTTTTCCATATATTCAGATTATATGCTCTCTAGATGTGGGCATGGAATTGATACTAATAAGCTTCATCCTTTGCACATTCAAATGGCTCCCCCATATCTAACTTAATCCCCGGATACAGTACGGCCCTCCAATTAAGGCTCCGGAAAAGAGGGCTTACATAGCCGGTCTAGGTATGGCGTGCGATGTCGGGGTTGATTGTCTGGCCCCGCGACACACTAAACGCTAAGCGAATGCCCCTCCATACTCATCACGGGAGCCTCTTCTGATCTTCCTTTTCCTGCTGTTAAGGTGCGTATTGAACATTAAGAGCCTCAATTGCAATGAATACTGACTGAATTTCATAGAAAACACACCAGGAATTATGGCAGGAGCTACAATTGTGATAGGAGCCCAATGGGGTGACGAAGGTTAGTGAATTTACACTCTGTTGCGTCATTTGAGGAATTTCTTCTGACTCAGGTATGCTGCAGGTAAAGGAAAGCTTGTTGACATCCTTTGCTCCGACGCAAAACTCTGCGCTCGCGCACAGGGTGGTAACAATGCCGGCCATACCATCGTTGTCAACGGCATCACTTACGACTTCCACATCCTCCCATCCGGCTTGATCAACCCAGAATGTACCAACCTCATCGGAGATGGTGTCGTTGTCCATGTCCCAGCTTTCTTCAAGGAGTTGACCGACTTGGAGACTAAGGGCCTTAAGGGCGTCAGAGAACGCATCTTCATCTCTGACAGAGCTCACGTTGTCTTCGACGTGCACCAACTTGTCGATGGACTCGAAGAGGTTGAGCTTGGTGGCAAGAGCATCGGCACCACCAGAAAGGGCATCGGACCAGCGTACGCAACTAAGATGGCAAGAAGCGGTGTCCGCATGTCTGAGGTTTTCAACGAAGCCCTTTTTGAGACTAAGCTTAGGGAGTTGGCCAGAGGCTACAAGGAGAGATATGGTGATCTCCTGAAGTACGACGTTGAGGAGGAGATCCAAAGATTCAAGGTACGTGTAACGAAATCAAACGAGAGTGGGGAATTTTGGCTCACTGGCCCCTGTTTAGCAATACCGCACAGACTTGGCTCCTTACGTCATTGACGCTCTGCCTCTCATGACATCCGCGCAACAGAGCAACACCCCAATTCTCATTGAGGGTGCGAACGCACTCATGCTCGATATCGACCACGGTACCTACCCATATGTCACATCATCTAACACTGGCCTTGGAGGTGTATTCACTGGCTTGTCCCTTAACCCAACAAAGATCAGCAACATTCTTGGTGTTGTTAAAGCCTACACCACTCGTGTTGGAGGCGGTCCATTCCCAACAGAGGATCTTGGAGAGGTTGGTAACAAGCTTCAGGAGATTGGTCGTGAATTTGGTGTCACCACTGGTAGAAGACGTCGTTGTGGCTGGTTGGACTTGGTAGTCGTCAAGTACTCTGCTGCCATCAACCACTACACAGCTCTTAACATCACCAAGCTCGATATTCTCGATACTTTCCCAACCATCAAGGTCGCCACCAACTACATTCACCCAGACACCAAGGAGCCTCTCGAGTCATTCCCAGCTGATCTCGATCTTCTCGGCAGAGTCGAGATCGAGTACAAGGAACTCGAGGGATGGAACAAGCCCACTACCGGTGCCAAAACCTTCTACGACCTCCCCAAGCAAGCTAGAGCATATATTGAGTTCATTGAGGAGTTCATTGGTATCAAGGTTAAGTACATTGGCACTGGTCCAGGTCGTGAGGCTATGATTACTCGATAAATTTTTCATTTTTAGTTTTTCCCAGTTTCTAAATGCGCCGGGAATGTACATGATTTCAGGGCTTTTGTGTGTGGATGGATACCTGATTTTAGAATTCGGATGCCATTTAGAAAATTTGCTATACACCTCATAGAAAATATCATTTTGCAACATATATGTTTTTAAATGTGATCATCCTAAAAAAAATCCAGTGATCGGCATTACATGCAACCAGTAAATTGGTAGATGAGATGTATTTCTTCAGAATTGCTGATAGAAATCTACTTACAGATTCTTCCAAATGTTTTTATATGAATACTGCGGGGTAAGATGAATTTTTCAACACCATCTTGAGCCGAGCTAGAGATACAAATAATGAATATGTAATGTTTAGGTCCACAAAAAATTGTGAAGAAAATTTCCAAATACAATATTACGTAACATGCAACTGCGATTGTCTCAATATATGACATAACATGGACAACCGTTGCTTCAAAATTTATATTATTTAAAGGTAGTAGAATAGCCAGTATTCCAAACCAGCAGAATACTGAAAATATTACTATTGATTTGTACGGCCAACCTGAATTGAACAAGTTCTTACTAATCTCTTGAATTGCCATTGTCTCATCTGTGACTATTGTCTCCAGAATTGGTGATTCCATCACAGAGAATCAAGTGACGAATAAGTTGGAGAAGGCTGTTTGTGAATTTGAAAGCATATAATCTCGGAAAAGATGCTACAATACTAAAGGTTCAGGGCCCATCACAATAGATGGATTATGTCCTTCCCTGAAAACAGGATATGTGGTTTGCTTCACACTGACTCGACTTCGTAAGCTGTCGCATTAAACAGGCATCTCACTCCCTCGTGGTGTCTGCCCTCCTCGCTTAATGCCTGCTCCTAGTCTTGCTCCAGCAACATATCAAGTTCGTCCCCAAGTTCTTCAAATTGGTCATTCGGCGTAGGGTTTTTCGGCCAATTCGCCAGCCACTCCTCGTCAGCCTCCTCCTCCTGCTGCTTCTCTCGCTCCTGAAGATGCATGAATTGCTTCTCGAACTCAACATCAAACATGTCTTTCTCAGAATGATGTTTCCAGTCCTGCTCGGGCTCTACTCCTTTGTGTACTGTATACTTCTTATTGATAGTATCATTCTCATCACCCGATTCCTCGTCTGTGTGATGATCAGAGTTTTGCGTGAGATCTATTACTGTCGGTTCTATATTCATTTGTCCAATAATCTGTCTGGGAGGTACTGGGATGTTTGGCTCTGTCATCCAAGAATGTCTTGCGGTCCCAAGTTGGTATGTAGCAACTGCGTTTGTCATTGCAATCTCGTCATATTTATATCGCTTGGAAGATAATGCTGGAGGTCTCAACTCCTCTGCTGAAGGCATGGAGCGCTTTTTGGATGGCGAGTTAGACGGTTTATGGACATTACCAACGGGACTCATTGGACGGGGCTGGGTTTGGGAAGTGTGTCTTATATAAGACGAAGCCGGGTGTGATTGTTGCTGTGGACTTGGCTGATGGGAATTCGCACCAGATATGTCTTCGTGAGAGCCATGTTGATATGGTACCGATTGCGCATTTGAGATAGATGTACTACCATAGGGACTCAAATATGACGGTTGTAATGAACCTTGAAGCTTGTAATGGACGTGATACGCCGATGGGAGGTTTACCACAGAAGAGCTACTGGTGAGTGGCGTATGCGATATATTCTGTGGCATACATTGAGTATTTATCGAGCTCATCCGGGTCGGCCCTATCGCAGCAAGTGCTGGCTGATGTATCATCGATATTTCCATTTTAGCTTTGGATGCAAATCGCTGAGAGGTACTAGGTGCTGTTGACCTTGCACGACTTGCCGTGGAAGGTGGTTGTTGGGGGGATTCAGATGGCCCAGTAAATAATTGACCAGGTGCTGACTTTGTCTGACACATGGAGGGAGCCTCGATGTCACTGCCATCTTCATCTCTACATAACGCAGCAAGCGACCTGTGACGAGCTAATTTCTTAATGACTTCATCCCGTTCTGTTTTATATCTTTTAACCTTCTTGGAGGCCGTCACAAGTCTCTTCTCTAACAATCGATACCTGCGACGGCACCCAGATGAGCAGGAGCTCACCTGCGCGAGGTCTTCACGATATTCTGGGTTTCTATAATATTCCCCAAATACTATTGACAAGGTCAGTAGAATCACATGATAGAGAACTATGATAACTTACGTTCTTCATCGGTTTCTTCTGGCTGACGCATAATAAATGCGATACCGGCGTGACGAAACTCCTCATCATTTTGCATTTTTTCCTTGACAGTTGCAAAAAGAGAAAGAAGGTGTGGCGATATTATGTTCTTGGCTGTGCCATTTTGCAGATTCCTAATGTGATTGTTCATTGATGCTTGGAGCGACGGTCCAGCAAGGCGTACCAACGTGGAAAGCAGAATCGAGGATCTGTAGGACAGTTCCTCTTGGTCGTTTGCGCGAGATGGTTCGACAGACTTGGAAGCAGCTTTTCTTGTTGGTTTTGGAAGTAAAAATGCCGGTATGGCTGCCGTCTGGGCATGCTCAAGCTCCATGAACTCCACGCTTTGAATTGGTTCATGGAATGACGAAGGCTTCTGTGGTTCATAACTTGAGGTTGATGGGGTAACCTGTGGTTGCTCTTGTTGAACTCCATCCTGGTGTGAATGAATGATGGGGACATGCGTTCCGTTGAATGGAGTCGATTCTCTGATCGGAATAGTAGCAGGTGTGTGTTCTTGCCAACTACTAATTTCGTGAACACCAGAATCCACAACTGGAGCATAGCTGGTCAGAGGATCTGAAGAGGTTGAGAAATCGAACGACGATTTTCGACTGTTGTTTCCAGACTCATCAGGAGAAAGTCCGGGTGGATCGTCATCAAAGTCTCCGAATAGACTGTCTTGCTCCCATTGTTCGAGCTCCGCATTCTCATCACCGCCGTGCTCATCCAATAGCGGAACAACAGGGTTTGAGGTTAAGAGGTTAGGTGCTGGGTCTGTATGAGCTGCTCGGACAGGGTCGGCTGAGTCCTGTTGATCATGAATTTGAGATGAACAGTGTTTTTGGAAGAGTACTGTACATACCTGAGTTTGGATGGAAGAATTCTTACACGAATTCATGTGGTTTCGCATCTGGGAGGGGAGTGTAAGTCCCAGATTTGAAGATGTGCAAAAATTGGAATGGTGATATTCACCTTCAAGACTCTCCACCCTCTTGAGCGACGGATGAGCCATGCCGCCAGTAGCCATTACAGCCACAAAAAGGCTGTAACAGTTACTGAGCGACGCAAATTGAAAACAGACACCGAATGCCAGATATGAGAACGTGTGAGAAAAACAAAAAATCACGGATCGAAGGTTGTGTGCTGTGTGGGGAGAGGCCGGTTGCCTAGTGTAACGAGTAAATTCGAGATGTGCAAATGGAATATAAAGTGTTTTAGATGGAGTATGTATCTTCAAGTATCTTTGTATTCGTGAGCCAGCCTACTCTGTTGGGATAAAAGCAAGTTGAAGAAGAAAAGATTGAAGACAAGAAGTGAAAACGTGATCGTAACCAGTTTGTGTCTACTTGTAAAAGAGTAGTCTATTGTTTATGAAATTAAGAATTCTGCCAAAGGATACCGCCAGTGTGGAAGCCTAAAGAGGGAAGGAACCCCAGGAAAGTGAGCGAGTACCTTTTTATGCCTTACGCCTAACCAATTTTGATTTAGAATATCTCAGGCCACAATAAGCTTGACAAGCTGACCAGGAAGTAGGTCGCAGCAGCACCTTCCAGCTTGCCAGCCTCATCAACTTCGAGCAACCTTTGGGACACCGTCGACACTCGAGCTTATAATATTTGCCAATAGTCTCCGTTGTTTGGCTAGTCGCCGATATCTGCTAGAAGTGGCTGAAGAGGAAGACCCGTTCTTGTTCAGTACGTCAACTGCTGTTGCTCAACTCTACCACTCTTCAGCATGAGCGTCATCCTCTGCACAGGTATGTCTCTCGAGGCCCTTATCGACAATACTAGCACGTACATACACAATATTGCAAGAAAGACTAACGGGCCTTGTGTTCCGCGGAATAGCTGGGTATGACCATACCATAAGGTACGTGGCCTTCTTCCTTTTCTTCATCTCCCTTCTGTTCCACTGTCACGGGCCCACGTGATTGAAGACTCTTGCTTCAGTACGACTTCATTATGACATCGGCAGTCACGGTGTCATATAATTTGCTCAAAAATAATAGTTCTGGCACCTGTAACGGACCATTTTGTTTGTTTCTTTTTGGCTTTCAATGTTGCTTCTCCCTTACTCTGTGTGATTCGATTCTGTATTCAAGCATGAGTTTCACAGTGCTACATTACTTACGATCAATCCAATTTCCTCTGAAGCATCAAGCTTGATCCTTGATGATCTGCATTGTCTGGCTCCTGCACAAACTCCACGGGTTGATCGAGCTACCTTTGAATGATAGAATCATCATAGCAGGCTAAATATGGCTGGCCACATCCATAATGTCTTCTTCTTTGCACTTGAAATACCTGACTGCACCTCGAAGTTTTCATCTGTATACTAATTAGCAATTTTAGATTCTGGGAGGCTCTTTCTGGTATCTGCTCTCGAACTATTCAACATCCCGACTCTCAGGTCAACCGACTTTGCATTTCACCTGATAAACGCTTATTAGCAGCTGCTGGGAATCATGCTGTCAAGCTCTATGATATCAAGGCAACTAATCCAAATCCATTGTTGACTCTCGAAGGTCATACTGGGAATATTACTGGCGTTGCATTCCACTGTGAAGGTAAATGGATGGTTACGAGTTCCGAAGATGGAACTGTGAAAATCTGGGAGACTCGAAGTGGTCATGTTCAGAGAAGCTATAACCATGGCTGTCCTGTCAATGATGTGGTGATTCATCCAAACCAAGGAGAGATTATCAGTTGTGATCGTGGAGGAAGTATCAGAATTTGGGATTTGGCCGAGAACAACTGCTCGCATCAGTTGATTCCAGAAGAAGACGTGGCGGTGTCTAGTGTCACAGTGGCTAGTGATGGCTCTACACTTTGTGCTGGGAACAATTCGGTAATCCCGTAGACAACCAGCCATATGTACTCACGTGCTAACTAATGTCAGGGAAATGTCTTCGTATGGCATTTAGTACAATATCGTGAGAAAACAACACTCATGCCAATCACGCATTTCAAAGCTCACGGCCAGTACATTACACGAGTTCTTCTTTCACCTGATGTCAAGCATCTTGCCACTTGTTCGGCAGATCATACAGCCAAGATCTGGGAAGTCAAGGACCTCGAAAAGATGCTAGCACGTAACAACCAAGCCGCAGCTCAGGCCGCAGCCTACGCCGCCCAAGCAGCAGCAAATCCTGACAAGGCGAATGGAGTTAATGGCCAAGAGAGCGGTCCAACACCACCAATGCCTGTTCCATTCAACTTGGAGAGTACCTTGGCGCAGCATCAGAGATGGGTCTGGGATTGTGCTTTCAGTGCCGATTCAGCATATCTTGTCACTGCATGCTCAGACCATTATGCCCGTTTGTGGGAATTGAATAGCGGCCAAATCATTAGGCAGTACAACGGCCATCATCGAGGTGCTGTCTGTGTTGCGCTTAATGATTACTCAGAAGCTCGCTGAGCAATATGGATGGTGGAGCTTTTGTCAGGAGTTGTGTGTATCTGCGTATACGTTTGGGTATTGGGTGGCACAGGAGCGGTATGGTTTGCATTTGTCCGGTATTTTGCAATGGCGCAACGGCCTGGGGCGTACGGGGCATACCCAATGAAATCAATTGCCACATCATTGAACAATTATTATTTTAGATTACTTTTCTTGCCAATGTTCTATTTTGACATGTATAGCGCCACATTGAAAAGTACTTTCACTCTTGAGATACCACCCGCTATGCTCGCTCATAAGAAACGCCTATATTTATCCCATCCTCTTGTTTCACCATCCATCACCCCAGCTATCATCATCTTCGGCTACTTTGGGCTTAGTATCAATGACCTTTTTGGCAACTGGCTTTGTAGCTGCGGGAGTAGTCTTCTTTACAGCAGCTCCAGATCCACTATTCGTGGATTTTGCTGAAGTTGGCCTCATAACACCATTACCAGCAGCAGGCTTGCTCGCAGTAGGCTTACTCAACCCCTTTGGCAGGGCCTTTACCCCAGGCTTCTTGCCCGATTGTGCCGCCAAGAAGCCTGCGAAATCCGGCTCGCCACCGTCGTCGAAAGGATTAGCTGCTGAGGATTTTGACATAGTTTTGGTGGTTGTTGGTGCAGGCGGAGGGGCTTCACTACTTGCGTCAAAAAATGAGTCCTCTTCCATGTCGCCCCACGCATCGTCTACATCAACATCGACATCAATGACATCATTTGGCTCATCGAAGTAATTATTCGCACTCGAAGATGTGGATGTACGAGTGGATGCTGCAGGTGGTGTTGCGATTGCTTGGCGGTGGAGGGCCGATGCCGAAGCGGTTGGTGGTGGTGGGCGAGATGTGAGTGGAACAGGAGGTGCTGTAGATGGGCGGCTTGCTGTAGGTGTTGTCGTTGACTCTATTTCACCAGCGGCGGTTGAAACCTTGTTGGTGAAAGATGAAATCGCCCAGCCAGTCCACGAAGCTGCTTCGCTCGGCTGAGGTGTGCTCATGCGGGGAGTAGCTGAAGCTGAGTTGTCGGCCACGGAAGGTGGCGGTAGCACACTATCCGGCATGGTAGAGGCAAACTTCCTTACCCGCTGTAGATACACATCAATAGTTTTGTTGGCCTGGTCTCGAATTAACTTCTCCTTATCCATTAAGCATGGACAAAGTGCGGGTAATATGCGGCCTGCACAATCGTCCTCACTGAAGACATCAGAAGTAACTGCCAGTGCCATCAAAGAAGCGTTTCTCGCATGTACAAATGGATCTCGCAGTGATCGCGTGAAGGCAGCTATCAACACCTTTGATCGAGTACTGGTACCGAGATTCTTTGCAATCTTGCCTAAACATATTGTGGTGTTTGTGCGGATACCAGGCTGCTCATCGTTGGAAGTCTTGGCGAGATATTTAAGAAGCTCCCCATTAATCGTCCGATCCGAGAGTTTTGTGATAATAGTCAAAACAGCCTTGACTGTCTGTTCTCGAACAACTGGCGCTACATCTGTGAACCCAGAAACCTGTCGTAACAATTAGCTTTGAATCATAAGAATAGCAGAACTCCTTTCTTACCATGTTCGGGAAGATCTTATCATTGACCAATTTTTGAGGCAAACGATCAATCATGAGTGGTAAATTATCTAGCAGACACACTCGGATAGCTCGGTCGGGGCTTCCAAAAAGTCTTACAACGACAGGAGTTACTTTCGCGTCAAAGTCATCATCTGGGATTTTTGTAGCAATTTTCATTACCACAGCAAACACTTTGGGACCACCGCCACCAAACTCGACAGACTTGAGAAGTTCTGGGAGTATTTTCATCTTGAAGTAATCCTCAGGGAAGTCGTTTGCTAACTGATCCAAATCACTAATTAAGAAAAAATTAGCCAGGTCCTTAATCTCATTGTGAATACCAACTTACTTCAAAAATTCTTCTCGCTCTTCTTCCGACTTCATTCCTAGATTATCTACTCCTTCCGCAAGCTTGATGAGTGGTGTCTCAAAAAAGCCACCACTTCTCCGTCCTTGCTCCAAAAAGTTCCCTACACTAAGGCGAGCTTTAGGATTTGAGTTAACCAATCTTCTGTAGCTTGAATGCATGCTTGGAGGTATATTCTTTGTCTGTCCTGCCTGTTCACTGCCCATGAAATCCCCATTGAATGCTTCAAAAATGAGTGTGCCAAAGTTGTAACTATCAACTGCACCGATGGGATGTCTTTTGATATCGCCCCATCCCGATTTTGCCAGCTCAGGTGGAGTGTAGCGTGCCGCCTCAGGAACCAGACTGCCATAATTCTTGTATCAGTCAGTATCATTATCCATATGAGGAAAACAGGTTGTCACAGCTTACATAAATTATTGCCTCATCATCTTTCATACTACTCAATACCTCAAAACCGCCAACCTTCCACTCTCCACTTTCACTAGTATATATCGAACCGACTCGCAGATTACCGTGTACTGAAGCAGCCTCATCGTTTATAAATTTGATTGTTTGCTAGAGAAAAGTTAGTGCTTTACTTTGTGTGAAGAAGCAAATCATACTGCAACGCTGAATAGTCCCCACTTGAGTGTTTCGGCACTCATGCTTTTGCGCTTGACATGCCATCGCAACGGTACAATGCGCTCCGTGGCAATATAGATGTAAGATTCTGTCTGGAGAACGGCTCAGTACATGCCAGCAAATTTATAAAGGGCCGACTGTACCTCAACCGTGTCAAAGACTTTGATCACGCCAGGGTGTCGAAGTGTTCGTAGCTTGCGCACGGCATTTCGAGCGAGAGGCAATCGTGATTTATTGGTTGTGACGTCGAAGGATAAAATGCTACAATTTGAGCCATCATCCTGGGATTTAGATCAGCAACAGCCCTAAATGAGATTAAACAACTTTTGCTCGTGGTGGGATGTAATACTCGTTTGGTGCCATTGTAGAGTGTCCATATGGATTGATCTACGTCAACGCGATCGCCGAAATTATAGGGGAATGGGGGCCCTTTCGATATAGCAGAAGCAACTGCAGACTTGAGAAAGTCCATCTGAAGGGATTATAGTAGGAATGTACTCCAGAAAGACAGTTTGAGACTATATAGTTTGAGTCGCAGAGGATGTAGGGAAATCCAGCCATGAGCATGTGCCTTGCGAATCAGCCTCGAGAACAGGCGGCCGCTTGGTGACCCCTGTGAAGGCTAGTAGGCTCTAGAATGGCGGGACGGCGCTCTGTCTATGAACTTTAAGGCGGAACATTATGGCAGAATACTTGTATGAAGACAGCATATTTACGCAAGAATCATGCTGTAATCACAACTGGTTGTCGGAGCATGAACGTATCTTTACCGCAAAGGCAATGATCTACTCCAAGGTTTATTAATGGAGATGAGTCTTTAACTTACGATATTCTACTGCTAACCACAAGTACTATTTCACTGACCGAAAGAGTTGCACCCCTCATCTGAGGCCGGACTTCAGTTAGAACTGGCAGCTAGACCAATCGTCCGCTTGTGTCGGCGTTTATAAAGATGATTTAGCTCAGGCACAGAGATCAAAATATATTCTAAGCCGTCAGTTGACGAGTTCTAATCTCACACGTGTACAGCAACGATTGTCAAGTTTGTGTTTGGCAGCAACAACCGAACCTTTGGTCCAAGAGCATAACAATCCCACATAGGAGCCCATTGAACTTGCAGGGTATGGATCACAATGTGGCTTCTCCAGTTACGATGGTATGTTTTCGATTTATCTTGTCATAGGCGTCAATGATGATCACCTGGTAAAAGGTCCGACTGCATAGAACAAGTCCTTTAGCTGGTTCTACCCGCCGCAGTGACTGATCTAGCTGATTGAGGATGCTCATGCTGATTCATCAATCAATCCTGAGGGCCCTGCAATCTAAGTCCAACGGTATTTGCTAAAGCTCCGCAAGAACCGTGTAATTGTATGGTATATTTATGTCATGGACATCATCACAATCAGGAGCTTCTTGTTTCGTTGCACTACGACTTGAAGCCAAAGGCTGTGGTGGAAAGACAAGCTTCGCGAATCGATGGATTGAGGCCATGAATCAGCACGTAGCGGAGACTACCATTGATTCCTTGCGGATACGGGTGAAGCCGCAACTGACTGCAGACTGATGACCAAAACAAACTGAAAAGACCTGAGACGCTCCATCATTTCCCAATCTTCACCGAAAGAAGCACCAGACCACTGACGATATACTCTATCTAGGCAACTAAAGCAAAACCTGGAAATGAGTGTTACATTTGCAAGTTAGGTCCCTCAGGCCTGGTGAAGCCACTTGTAACATGTACGTCTTGTCACAGACATTGGCACTCATACTGCCACAACCCACCAGTACCCCCCATTCAATTAAGTCGGTATGTATAGGTTGCTTATAGCAACACCAATATGCCATTTAACTTTACGTTAAACTTAGAGTCTAATCTCATACAGATCATTGTGGCGATGCACGCGTTGCACTAAGAAAATGATGGCTTCCTCCCAGGCTGATTGTGCCAGCAATGGTTGCAATCGAAAAGTACATGTGTCTCTGGGCTCGGTTGTCTCGGTACGTTATTGTTTTCTCTGTGAGAAACAAAGAAAATATGAGGAGACAAAACGCGTGGTTCCTAAACCGGATTCATATGCATTTCCTATGGCATCGAGACCAATCTCTCCCCCACCTAGAAGGGATAAGAATTATCTGAAACGAGACCATCCATCACCCTTTGGTTCGATCTCAAATACCAAAAGACCTCGGCTCATAACCAAGTCTCCTCGGTCCAATCACGTACTTACTCCATCTGATGATAGATCACTTGGTGAATATGGTGATGCTTCTGTCAGAGATGTGTCTAGTGAGCCCTCAACACATGCTAGGCAAGCCGTAACAAAATACAGTAGGCCACTCATCCCAAATATAGCCAACTTCGTCAAAATAAATAGTTCTATTGAAAATCATCCGTTTCGACAGCCACTCGAGGAGAACGGAGCCAACTCAAATGTCGAGAGCGGAAAAGGCAGTCTAGCAAGTCCAAAAGAAATTTGCAAGCTCATGGAGGTATGTTTTCGAGCAAAGTTGAATTGACATCGAGATGCAGCTGACAAGAAGCTTCTAGAAGAAAGTCATGCTTCTCCGTCATGAGCTTCGAATGTGTTTACTGATGCAAGATGTCATTTTATATGAACCCAATATGGAAAAAGTTTCTAATCGAGTAACACAGCTCGAATTATTGGGCGATATCGACGTCAGCATCATCAGATCGACCAAAATTCACAAGGTCTTGAAGGGCATTGTGAGGCTCCCAAATATACCATTGGAAGAGGAATATCATATCCAAGGGCGTTCAAAAATCCTTTTAGACAAATACTATCTCACCCTTAATCATGCACGAGGCCTTACGGCAAAAAGTAGCTATGAAGAAGCAGGCCCCGCTGAATCTGGAAAGGAAGACAGTGAAATAAATCCCTTGCGACCAAATAATTTCAACGATCCCGCAATATCAAAGGACCATACTTCTATTTCTATGAGTGGCTACCTATTGTCAGCCCATGACGCGCCCCAAGGTTGCGAACATGCAAAATTGCAAGGGCGTGATTCACGCCAGGTGGCTAAGCCTTCAGATATCGTACAGGCACTCAAAGGAGATATTGAATTGTCAGATGAGATTGCTTTTCCAGATGAATTGCCGATACGCTTAGGCGGTGGAGCGAGCCGGCAGAACACAGAAGAGCAGCATGCACATATACATGGGTTTGCCCAAGACCCTGCAAATGATTGTAGTGTTCTTGATACAGAGCATCTTGAGAAAATTTATAGCAAATCGGCAACCCACTCTCATCAGGATGTTCCGGATGGTATGGACGCGGTTCAGAGTCCATCTCCATCCAGCCCCCACCACAATGGGCCCATTGATCGTAACAACTTATCAGGAAGCGAAATTGTAAGCAATTCAATGGCGGTGAATGAAGACCTACGACGTTGTTCCTTGAACTCAGCTGCTGTGACGGGCGAAAATGTCGAAACAGTTCAAGATATCGGAAACACAATGAACTCTAGTAACATGGAGTTCAATATCGCAACTTTGTCTACACAAGCAGATATTCCTCTCTCTATCCTTGGAAACGAAGAAGCCCATAAGTCCAAAGCGGTAGACAAATCAGCAGATATTGACATCAATTTGATAGATAGCTATGACGTTCTCGCCAAGCCGATATCAACAAACTCGTCCCGCGAAGAAGCTTTGGACGCATTTTTATATGCTAAACCAAATGATGCTGCTCAGAGGACGAATCGTTTAAATAGTCGGTTTGCGCATGTAAATCCCCGGAGTCAGAATAGTCGTTACGCCCGTGTGTCATCTATACTCTACCAGACGACATCGCGTAGTGATATGAAAGGACATCATGGACAGACATTACTTCCCTGGAATGTTGAGGTCAGAGAGAAGAGAGGTTGGTCGAGATTTCAGGAGACAGATATTTCATCGGTTTCTGAATCGTCTTCTCAAGCTCTCCTGGAAGAATTCGACCTTCCACAGAACCTAGAACCCATAATCAGGGATGGTAAATTAGTTATGTCGGAAGTCATACCTGGCAGGAGGAAATCGAGATATGCGTCACGAAGGGTGTGGAAAATCCCTGAGTGATACGGGGTAGCTTAGAACTTTCATAAAAAATTTGGTGCATGAGAGGCGGCTCTATCACCATTGCAGACGACCAGAGCGGGTCTCTATGGAGATAACATATCAATATCAGTTCCACCAAAACATTTGACATAGATGCTACACAAAGTTCCAAATATACTTCAATCACTCCAGCAATTAGCAGGTGGTTTCCTGAACACTTGATACCAACATAGTCCTTTTTAACGCCTATGAAAATCCTGAGAGATACCGACAGGAGTTCGAGAACTGTTTAATTTTACATTGCTTTTCTATTTAGACAAATAATTTTTTTAAGATCTGTTCATCTTTGCCAACAAGTTCAAGGCGCTACCAGCCAAAACGAAACCAGCCTGGTCCGTACTCAAAGTGTGCTTAGTAGCAATAACAACCTCTTCACCACTTCTCTTCTTGACAATCAACTTAACCTCACCCTTACCACCAGCCTTCAACATGTCGTACAAGCCCTCGGTGCTGACCTCATCGCAAGCATCGATCTTGGCATAGTCCTCTTCATGCAAGAAGGTAAGTGGGACAACTCCCTGCTTCTTGAGGTTGGTCTCGTGAATACGGGCGAAGGACTTGGCAAGAATGACACGGCCTCCAAGATATCTTGGTTGGAGGGCAGCGTGCTCACGGGCAGATCCCTCTCCATAATTATGCTCGGCTACAACAAGCCATTCCTTACCCTGAGCCTTCCACTTCGCAGCGAGCTCTGGGATGCCAGACTTGCTGCCGTCAAAATCGTAGGCGACGTTGACCTCGCCAGTAGCGGCGTTGATGGCACCGATAAGGGTGTTGGCAGAGATGTTTGGAAGATGACCCTTGTACTTCAACCATGGACCGGCGGCGGAAATGGTGTCTGTGGTGCACTTTCCTGTGACCTTGTAGAGCACTTGGAGGCCCTTGAGGTCATGCTCTGGGAATGGCTCGAATGGCTCGAGAAGGGCAAGACGATCGGAGGTTGGGGAGACAACGACTTCAGTTTCTGGGCTTGGAGGACCGGAGATTGGGAGGAATGCGGGATTACCCACTTCAAAGCCGGCGGTTGGAAGCTCGGCTCCCTTTGGTGCTTTGAAACGGAACTTCTTACCGGTTGGTGTTGTAATAGTATCGGTCAGTGGGTTGAATGAAGTGCTTCCTGCGTATGCCATTGCAGTGACAAGTTCTGGGGAGGCAAGGAAATTCATAGTATCTGGGTTACCGTCGTTACGGCCACGGAAGTTTCGGTTGAATGAAGAGAAGATAGCGTTCTTGTCACCCTTCTTGACACCATCTGTACGCTTCCACTGGCCAATACAAGGGCCTTGATGAAAAGAAGTTAGTAAAGATACAAATGAAGTGAAGTATGAAGATAGAAGTTCAAAGAGAATTTTGGTCCCAAAAGAAGTGAAAAGAAGGGGAAGGTAACTAAAAAGAAAGAAAAAGAGTCAAACATACCACAAGCGTTAGCAAGGACAACACCTCCAGCATCAGCAAATGTGGAGAGTGTTAAGTCTCTTTCCAAAGTCGCACGGATCTGCTCACTACCTGGAGTGATGTAGAAGTCAGCTGCTGGCTTAAGACCAGCAGCGGTAGCCTGCTTGACGATACTCTCAGCTCTGGCCATGTCTTGGTAAGAACTGTTTGTGCAACTTCCGATGAGACCAGCCGAAACAGTCTGTGGCCAGTCATTGGTCTTGACGGCCTTGGAGAAGACAGACAACGGAGTGGAAAGGTCAGGAGTGTTTGGACCGTTGATGTGTGGCTCAAGTGTCGAAAGATCGATGGTAATGAGCTCATCGTATTCAGCATGGGCATCAGCTTGAACGAGGTTGACGATAGGCGATGCTGCAATGACACTGGCCTTGAGAGAAATAGAACCTCTTCCAGTAGCATTGAGGTATGGTTCCATGCTCGTGGAGAATGGGAAAATAGAAGTGGTAGCTCCAACTTCAGCACCCATGTTACAGATAGTAGCCATACCGGTAGCGCTTAAGGACTTGACACCCGGACCGTGGTACTCGATGATAAATCCGGTACCGCCTCTGACGGTCAACTTTCCAGCAAGGTGGAGAATAACATCCTTTGGAGAAGCCCAGCCGCTAAGCTTGCCCTCCAATCGTACACCAAGAACGCGAGGAGCCTTCAATTCCCAAGGAGCATCGACCAAAGCATCAACAGCATCAGCTCCACCGACACCAATTGCAATAGCACCAAGACCACCAGCGTTTGGAGTGTGACTATCGGTACCAAGCATCAACAAACCTGGAGCAGAGTAGTTCTCCAAAACAGTCTGATGAATGATACCAGCTCCAGGTGGCCAGAACTCAATACCGTATTTCTTCGCAGCAGACTCCAAGAAGTCAAAGACCTCCTTATTTCCCTTAATTGACTCGGGCAAATCGACATCAGCTCCCCGTTCTCCAACAATCATATGGTCGCAGTGGATACTGGCCGGTACAGCGGTTCGAGGAAGGTTGCAGGTCATGAATTGTAACAATGCCATCTGAGCTGAGGCATCTTGCATAGCAACTCTATCAGGCTTGAGCTTGAGGTTGGCATTGCCACGAATGTTCAGACCATTGTCGGTGTTCGTCAGGAGAGACTCCTCAGGGTTATCGAGATGAGAATAAAGAATTTTCTCGGCGAGTGTAAGCCCTCGAGTAGATCCCAGAATTTTTCGTACTTCGCCAAGCTGCCTGATAAGCTTTGGGTAAGGGGGAAGGTGCAAATCATCGTCGTGTTTGAGCTCTACATGCTGTACTTTCTTATACGTGCGGGTGAAATTTGGCACGCGGAGCTGTGGACTCTGTAGACTGAATATTAGCTAACACCCTGAAAATCAAACAATTGAGGGGGAGAAAATAAGGAAGGTTACCCTGATAGCAGACCTGCTGGCAGATAGAAGTCCGCCTGCCCTCATTGTGACGGTGGCGGTGATATATAAGTTATTAGAATATATAACCCACAATGCGATGTCGGGGAACTTTTTATCGTGCAATCGGTAACTTTACTGGTGTTACTGATGGGTTTCGGAATCAACCCGATTGGTCCCCCGCGAAAATTATCTAGTCCGAAGTAGATCCGCTCTCAGAACGACAGCTCAACAACCTCGAGACAGATTCAGAGCTTAAACATATTTATAGCGCTTCAATATGTGAGCAACAAGCTTTATTCAGTTGATTAAGAAGCAATCCGTAACATTTCTCTTATTTCCAGTTTTTCTGGCGGAAAATGAAGTTTTATTTTATCAATTTGAATAATTTTCTTTTACTGTATAGGCCATAACAAAGTACATCCCAGTCACGAATCGCTGAGAATCTTTTCTACGAAGTATCGCTTAGCTCCAAAAAAGGCTTTACCATCTATTTCATAAAGTAATGTTATAGTACATAGGTGTGGGTAAATGATTATAAAGCCTGGAAGGGTGTGATTGAGAAATGTTTGGCAGTCAAACATTCTTCAAGACCCGAAGCAAGCATGCAGGATCACTTATAGATTTTGTTGAAGTCATACTGATCAAGTCAAGCTGGTACGAACCAATTCTGAGTATGTTTCTATATCTTATACCTGCTCAATCCAAAACCATGTTATTTGCGTGTAAGTCCATTCAAATTCATGTTACTCAACGTACTACATATGCTTTCATAGCATGTAGTTTCTCAAGAGCTAGTGTATTTATTTGACTTTCCTACATTGAAATTTCTCCAGTGCTTGATATCTCACAAAGAAGCGAAGCAATGCTATTCCCTATTATACTAGCAACAGCTAGTATTGTGGAACGCATGAGCTCGAGAATATACTCGTGCCTAGAGGTCTTGATTATAAGGTATTTCTCTCACCTTTGGCAATTTACTATAGCGACTTTGAATGAGAATATCACTGTGAAGTAGTTCTTGGTAACTACGCTCATGAAATTCTTTGTCCACACATTACTAACAAGAATGGAGCATTCACTATTGGGGAAATGGTCTACATGTTGACAGGTGTAGAATCTGGATTAGTCTAACGATTTCGAGCGCCTTCCGTGTTGAGAGGTTCGCGATGTCGAGGCACGGGACAGGGCATGAGTGCGCGCATATAAGTGCTCAACCAGAAACCTTCCCTTTTGCGAAAACACACGTAAAACAAATCCTCACATTGACAAAGATTCATCTTCATATTTCAATCAATCAATCACCGATATCCAAACTTTATTGAATAGGACTTGTTGGACTTGTATCGACGCCTTGTTGATCAAGTGAGGCAATCTTGTTCTACACTACCATCGAAGCTTCTACGATTTGGTGCAAAACAACTATAACGAGCATCATTTCATTCAAATCTTGAGCGGGCAGCACATGCTGCCCACTCACGCTCTGCGTATTATCTCAAGGTAAGCTGCCCTTTGTGCTTTTATATCTACTCACGCGATGTCATGTGTTATCTATCAAAGCTACAGTCCTATTTTCAAGGGTTATTCTAGGCGATTTAAAAAGTTAAGATGTGCGAACACAAACGGAAGAGATCTTTTATAATGTTTAAAGATCATTTGAGTGACTATGTTACAATATAATACTAACTTTCGCCCAGACTTCCCTGAAACTTCGAGAGCGAGTTTGTTCCATTACCAATCCAGTCCAACTAAGTAGTTTGATCTCACAAAAATACGAATAACCTATTTACCAAGACAGTTCAGATTGTGGACAGATCAGAGAAACTGGCACGTTATTTAAAAAGCACACAGCAACGTCGAACAATATGGGCGAACCGTTAGATGCCGCAAAGCTGGCGGTGCTAGCTGCTATGGAGGTATGTAATTTTTGAAGCTTCGGAAACCTTTGTGCATTTCGTTAACGATAAACTAGGAGGAGTTAGGAATTGCTCGCCGAAATGCTTTGCCAGTCGAGAATCGAAAAGGCTGGGGAGCTGTAGATATCGAGGCTCTTGACAAGTCTCGCAAGGCTAGAGTCAAAGGCACAGAAGAATGGAGGCTGACACAGAAAAATTCAGACGTCTTGAGCGGCTGGAAAGGTGTGATGTACACAGCTGGCAAAGGAACTTCGCTGACAGTTATGTGTTAGCTCTAGCAGATGTGGACCTAGATAACGACGACCTGGAGAACATCAATGATGGACAGTCTCATCGAGTTCGAATGAGAGCTGAGATGAGTAATCAATTACCACCTCATCAAGCTAATCATATTGGCCGAACAAGCACACGGGTCACCCGCGGTCGTGGTGGTGGCTTTGCTGGTTTACAGGGAGATCGTAATAGACGCGGTGGTGGACGGTATGTATAGTTCTCATGTTACACATAAACTTGGCTAATGGGAACATCTTTAGTGGCAATTTGTCTCAATTTGCACCCAATACCCCAAGACCGGCTCGAAACATCAGCGTAAAGAAATTCCTCCGCGAAAGCCTCCACATATCAATTCCACCATCAGAGAACCAATGCAGTGAAGATGCAACTGCCAATCAGGTTAACGCTGGCATCGATTGTACTTCATCTTTGCGAAGCAAGTCCCTTCGTAGCGAACGCTCGTCGCGCGAAAAGCAACGCTCCGCCCATGGGATGTCTATGACCAAGAGACCACCTCACAATACAAAATTAACATATGCTCTTGCCGACCCTGAAGCCTTCTTGGAGGCAAGCTGGAAGACATTTCCTATGAACTCTTCTGTTGGAATGGCTCGATCAATACACGCTCCCTCCCAGGTATCTATATCAAGCACACAACAGAAAATGGATTCTGTTGTTTTATCACCGATGGTTGAAGGCCAGGGAAATGTGTCCGAAAAGAAGCCCGATGTATCCAATACTGGTTTGGCGGGCTCTAGATATGCAGATGAGAATACGACTTCGGAGAAAAAGAAGCTAGCTGTAGTAAATATGGGTTTGGAAGGTTCTAGATATGCGGATCAGAGCGGTTCATCCAACAAGCAACCAGCAGCAGCGAGTGTTGGCTTGGCCGGCTCCAGATATGCGGAAAGCAGTGTTTCCTCCAAGAAAAATCCATTTGCAGCCAATAAAGGTTTGGCAGGTTCTATATATGCGAATCAGAATGACCCATCCGACAAGACACCAGCAGCAACCAAAATGGGTTTGGGAGGTTCTATATATGCGATTCAGAATGATCCATCCGACAAGACACCAGCAGTAGCCGATACGGGGTTAGCAGGTTCTAAACATGCGAGCCGCCCAAATGTTCATGGCCTAACAAACCCATTCCAAGCAAGGTCTATTGCTGCTGCTACTTCGTTGGCACAAGCTGGTACACATGGGATGCCTGAAGAAAAGATTTACATGGACGCAAAATGTAGAGCAGAAAATGCAGGAAAACGTTGCGATGATGCGAGAGTTATCGTCCTGAAGAGCGCTGTTGACCATTTGACGTGGCTCAACCTCAGCAGTCTGACAAGTGGTATGCTTCTAAACGTACATGTCACTTCTGATATCAAAGTGTCTGTAGACGATAGACTTGTGAAGCTCGATGTCCAAGACGAGAATGGCCAGAGGATCACATGCAGCTTGATATTCACATCAGCTTACGTGGCAGGAGATTTTGTAGCAGCATGCTCGCTGGCTGTTGAAGAATCTCTTGAAAGAAACCCTAAAATTTCCCCAGATGAAAAGATTCATGGAAGGGATATTCCCCTGATAAGCTTTGAAGAGCTAAAGCACAATCATTGCATAGAAGGTGTCGAAGAGCCCACACCCGCAGAGCAGCTCATCTCTTTGAGCGATTCGGATGAAGAACAGAAAAACACAGAGCCATCATACTCGGAACAGATATTAAGCCTCATGTGCCCCGACAGTATGGATCTTGCTCTTGATAAGCTCGACAAAATGGCTGGAGGGGACTTCCTCGGTTGTGTCATGACTGCTGAAGGTGTAGGAGAAGCAATTCAGACCTCTCAATCATCACACGATGTCCAAGTAAGTAGCAAGGAGTCGGAGAAGCTAGATTCTCGAGGTGGCA
Source organism: Allantophomopsis lycopodina (assembly GCA_024752465.1). Classification (NCBI taxonomy): domain Eukaryota; kingdom Fungi; phylum Ascomycota; class Leotiomycetes; order Phacidiales; family Phacidiaceae; genus Allantophomopsis; species Allantophomopsis lycopodina. The sequence continues at coordinate 1,067,268 of CP103013.1, read as the reverse complement.
TTGGTGCATCTATGTATGCGACAGCTTCTCCTTCCAAAAAGCCTAGAAAGTCTGGAAAGCCTGGCCATCTCGATGCACACACTGCTTTTAACATGAGCAAAGACTCCCCTACGAAGGCCCATATGGCCAATATCGAAGTTAGTAGTGTTGACAAAGCCAAGATACAACGAGTTCTAGGAGGTGGCCTAGCATCGTCTATTTACGCAAACGCTACTGCAGAGGCTATTGTTGACAATATGCTGACCGAGTCAAACACTTTCAAGCACTTTTCTGGCAAAGAGCGAGATTCGTTCAGGCGAGGTTTTACCAACAAATTAGTTGGCCGAGCTATTGAGAAAATCACGAGTTCTAAAGAAGAAGAGTCTTTTTTAGATAGCAGTGCGATATCCAGAGCAGAAAATCTGCAAGATATTGCACCTAATGACATGGAAAAGATCCCAGACAGAACAGACTCCAAAAATAGGACCCCCAATTCATCCTCCATTGGACATTTCATATATACCAAAGAGGAGCTGATGAGTTACAGATCCCAGGCCATCTCTATCAGCAAGACTCTTCTGAAGCAAGAGTGGCTAAATTCAAAGAAAGCATCTCCATTTCTTGAAAAATACCCAGAAGATCACAGATATCTCACACCCCCAAGCGGAAAGGTCAGAATATTTGGCAGTAGCAAGTCATATTCGGAAGAAAAACATCCCAAGGATACAACATCACAGAATACTTCACAAGAAGTTGCCGTCCATAAAGATTCTGAAATATTAGACCAAATTCCTGAGACTGAAAGCAAAACTGTCGCGTCTGACTCATCATCTGTAACAAAAGGACTCACTCGTGGTCTTGGTGCATCCCGCTGGGCTACCAACAATCCTTACGCTCAGGATGTCTCCCAAAATCAAGAGCCTGAGCAGGATTCCGCATTGTCGCAAGCTCATAAACTCTTACATCAGGCAAATTTGTCTTTATCCTCTCAAGATTCATTTGCAACTGCGGCAAATGAAATCCAAATTGACCAACCTCAGAATACCGCCATTTTTGGCAATGGAGTTCCAAAAAACAAGAGCTCTTCTCAAATTGTTGGAACTAACCATATAGAGCTTCCTAGACTTATCAAAAATAGGACTATTATGTCAGGGAATACTTTGGTTGGAGGGACCACATCTTCACTCAGATTTCCAGAGACAACCAAGAACGGTCCGGGTGCACCAAGACAATCCGAGTCTATCTCTCCCATTGGAACCATAGATAGTCCCGATTCTACAGTTGTACGGAATCAGTTGGCTCCGGATAATTCTACAGTATTGAGCAAGTCAGGAGCTCCCTTAGATTCTGTTCCTCAGCATCTAGCAATTGCCTCGTCCTATCCCCGAAAACATACACTTTCTACAATTGCCTTGGCACCTACCACTCCTTGGAACAATCAAAGCTCACAATACCAGCAACAGTATGAAGTATTCTGGGTACAGGATATATTTGGGGTAACGAGAGAGTTTCGACAGCCTATTCCTATCAGTCACAACTCATTGCTTCATACGGCTCCTAGCCATGCCCATTCACTGAACCCCATTTCCAATGCTACAAATTCCAACACCTATCAAGAAAACCCTGCAATGCAGCGGGTACAACCAACAACTTCAGGAGGAGTAGCAGGATCAATTGGTCAGCCACATCTAATTCAATCTGGATTTGGTTCCGCTATGCAGTACATTAGGGCACAAGACTCAGTGGTACCAAGACCTGCAGTAACAAGCAACACTGACAGTCCTTCGTCCATTGAAGTTCAACGTGACATTCAAATGCGTCTCGAGCGTAGCTTGGCTGAGAAGAATCACAGAAAATCCGGCGAAAGTGGAGGTGAAGGTCATGGTCCAAAACCTCTTTGGTAAATGGCTTCAGAAATTTCCCAGTCAGATCAAGTCCCCTGCAGACACAGAGGGCCATTAAGTCTTGGTTCTATTATCGGCATTATTTGCGCAATGGCTCCAGCTACTTTTTTATGAACCATACACTAATCCAGCATCAATGTGCGATGTCTTCGAGATTCCAAATTGGTCACTGGAGAAGTTGTGATTCTCGTTCTGACAGACTTTATCTTCCCTGAGTAATACTGGTAACGGTGGTCTTCTTTTGGAGGTCTAGTTGTCTTAACATCAAGTTGGGATGAGCCTTTTCCCGTCGCAGCGGTTACCATCTGGTTACTATCCTAGCTAGCTTCCGTAGAAACTAATGACATCCCTGTGACAAACATCCTCATTTACCAGCAAATATTTCGTACAGGGAAACAAGAATCTCACACTACGCATATACGCAGTTTATATCGCCCAAAAATGCGAAAAAGAAACCGCATGTCTCAAAAGCTCTCTCTTTTACCTACCTGGTGTCAGAATCGAGATCAGTAATGGTCATGGAAGGCCAAGTGACTATGTGACTACGTGATTACTCAGGAAACCAGTAAAATCTAGCAGCATCAATCACATATGTTCGTTGGGGCCCTTTCAACCAGCCACCAGCCAATACCCCCTTTGGCTGAGATGAGCCTGAGTCGAGTCGTCAATACTACTTGTGGTATCCCCTGTAGATGTGGTTGCTGTGGTGTCACTGGCACTGCCATAATAACGAATAACGCTGTCGCTTTTTCTTCGGCGAAATCCGCCTACCTGGGTCCTTGTAGTGTGGTGCTTTGGTCTCGTCCCGACTCCTCACCGCAAAAGTATAACAGCGACAACATCTCTCCATCACCCCAGAATAAGTAGAACTGTTTTGGTGAAATGCTGTGCAAATAAGAAATTATTGCCCTCAATCAACGATATCGATCTCCTCTCCACGTTGTTGTGGCTTAAATCACGTGGGGCGCAGTTGTAAGGCCAGACCCGCACTCGGCAAGGCTAAAGTAGTCTATTGCTGGCGAAGCCCGCCATAATCGAGACCTTCTTTCTACCTTAATTTCGAAGACTCTGGTGAGCTCACCACACCTCTGTTTTGACGACCTTCTTCCACCACAAAATCAGTTCTGGTACAACACAATAACCAGACCACCCTATACGTTCCTGGTAGTCTCCGCTACTCTCACAGCGACCATGAACGTTTTGTTATCACCACAGCCGTCTCTCCTTCCTCGTCAGCACGACTCACGACACTCCCCTTCACGACAAAGTACGTCCGCCTACCCCTCTCCGCCTGTCTTTGGGGAAAAACTAACAAATTTTCCTTCTAGCATATACACCAACCATGAGCGGACGAAAACGCAAAGCTGACGATGAGCTCGAGTCTGGCCGCACAGCCTTCGATCCAAATGGCGGAGGATACGATGGAATGTCCCTTTCCCCTCTCAACTCGCCTGGCCTTTCTTCTAGACTGGTATCTCGACCAGTAAAGCGTTCTCGTGGTACAGAAGTCACCGGAAGACCACTCGCACTACCCCGTCTCCTTGAAACCCTCGATGCCCAGTCACTCAGAACGGTCCTGCACTCTATCTGTGAGCGACACCCAGAGATTGGATCCGAAGTTGTTTCTACAGCACCAAGGCCCTCAGTAGAGTCGGCCTTGAATGTCTTGGGACAGTACCAGGACAAGCTACGTGATGCGTTCCCCTTTGGTGGCGATGCTGGCTCAGAATACGCATACAATCGAGTCAAGCATGCCCTCACCGCTCTTATAGACGCCCTTATCGATTTCACACCTCACTACCTTCCTCCACATGAGAGTCAGACTACAGTTTCCTTGAGTTTTCTAGATGGCGCCACAAAGTTCATCCACAACCTTCCGGATTGGCATAACACTGCACACAAGCGACACAAAGACGACGCTTACGAGGAAATATCTAAGGCTTGGGCCCTTGTTGTTAGCGAAGCATCAAAAAGAGGAGGAGGCATTCAGCTGCAATATGGAGGTTGGGACCAGAAACTCACCAAACACAATGAGCAGTCGGGCGGGAAGATGCAAGCCGCTATAGATGCCCTCGGCTCTCAACTTGGCTGGATGGGTAACCAGAATGCTGGTCCTTCTGGCTCTTCTTCGATTCGGGATCAACTTCTTTCTGGTACATATGGCAACAACCTTCCCGTTCGTGTTGGTCCATGGTAGATGCTCAGGCTATCTTCCCTTCTCGACAAATCTTTCAGGATTCTGCATACATAATTTGGAAAGAGCCGGATTCGCACAGAGCAAAATCTGAACAAAGGCTGCGTGTTAAGGTTTACTGCATTGGGCTGGTGTTCATAGTCTTCCCCATTTCGCCCACGAGAGGCACTTCTATCATGAGATCACGAAACCTTTTTCCTTTAGCAGCACGGAATTGTAAATTGGAGTTAAAGGTTTAAAGGGCGGTTTAGGTTTTTCTGCATTTCTAGCGTATGGTTGGCAGCCATGTATGGCATTGATTTCGAATAGCGATGGAGAGCCGGTTCATTGTAAGCAGATAATAGGAATAAAAAGACATGAAAAAGCAGCCTATAAGACCAGTGGCAAAACATGCCATGTGGAACTTTCCTATAATACGTAAAAAGATCAAGAAGCGTTACTTTCCTGCTGAGACATGTGTGGGGATCAGGGTAGAATAATCGGCAATCCACTTCGCGGCGTACGGATATCGTAAAAGGAGTCAAGGCAACAGCGAAGTTTAGGTAGCGGCGGGATATATCACATGATCTCGTGTCCTATAACCCATTTTGATCGCGTCCCCAAGAACAACGTCGCGTCTTAATAACACCGATTAACAATACAGCGATACTTGTTCGCCACAACAATCGAAGAAGTGCTTAGCACGAATGTGCGCAAACTCAAGTCTCTTAAATTGTTCATCATGCCTGCGTAAGTCTTGTGGATAGATTCTTAATCAATTTGCTGAGATAAAACAGTCCAGGCGATCAACACTTGAGGCATGGCGACCGCGCTTCTCCCACCAATCCCTTCGAGGCAGTAAAACCGCGTATCTCTGAATATACTGCACAGGAGATAGCTACATTACAGAGTCGACTTGATAAGCAGCTGGGCCCGGAATATATCTCTTCCAGAGCAGGACCTTCTGGATCCAAGATACATTATATTACTGGTGGAAAGGTTATACAACTTGCGAATGAGATTTTCGGTTTCAACGGCTGGTCGAGTTCCATTGTCCAAATTGATGTCGATTTTGTTGATGAGAATCCAAACACGTTCAGAGTCAATTTGGGACTATCTATAATTGTTCGAGTTACACTTCGGGATGGCACCTTTCACGAGGATATTGGGTATGGACACATAGAGAACTGCAAGGGAAAGGCTGCGGCATTTGCAAAGGCAAAGAAAGAGGCTACAACTGATGCATTGAAAAGGACCTTGAGGAACTTTGGCAATGTCTTGGGAAATTGTATTGCTGACAAGGATTATATGGGTAAGGTCATGAAGGTAAAGGTTCAACCAACGAAATGGGACGTTGAGAACCTGCATCATGCTCCTGGCTTTGGGCCTACCAAGAAAGAAACACAGTCTGCGATGATAAAAGCGGAACCAGAACCAAAATCAAACAGTGGTGGTAAGTTATGTATTTAGACTTGAAAGGCATTATCTAATAATAGTGCATAGGTAGCGAAGAGCTTATAGGTGATGAGTTCGATGGTAAGCACACAGCTTGATTCACAGTCCAACTTTCAGCTAAGCAATCATAGATTTTGACGAAGCCGACTTTGGTCTTGGTAGTGACTTGGACATCGACCCAGACGAAGTTCTTCTTCCTGCGCCGACGATAACATCTCATCACCTTGAGCAGAATAACGGGAACAAGGGCAATACAGGCCCCGCTACGAATCTGGCTCCCTCTAATGCTGGCAATTCCCGAGGACCCATGGGTCGATCACAGTCAATGGCAGCTCCAGCGAAGCCCCATAATGTTATGGATTCCCGTCCTAAGCCGGGGAACCGACCCCAAGCACCACAAACCCCAACCAATGGCGTTAACGGCAAATTTATACCTGGCCCCAGCAATGTCATCAGCAATGGCCCTATTATGCGACCTTTGGGAGACAAGCCTCAAACAGGTCCTGCTAGAGTAGCAACCCTCAACCAGCCAAGTCGAACCAGCCATGTATCTGGCCCCCCTTCGCCAGGAAAACAATCTCGACCAAATGAAGGAGCCCAGGGCAATCAATCTGCTGTTCCTCAATTCTCTATGGGCGATGGCCCGGGTTTTTTCTCCGCTCGAGCTGCAGCAATGATGCCAGCATCTGAAGATCCAGAGGCACCACTGCCACCTTTACCGGCGGGCACGAACCTGCCAGCCTTTAACCCAAATGCAGAGAGTCCTTCCATTAGGAAGACACCAGGTATTGACCATAAGAAAAGCATGCCATTAGGAAGAGATGGAAAGCATGTTCCTGGCTCAACGCAATCAGCACCGGGCCCTGCTCCACCTTTACAGCTTCCAAATGTCATAAATCCACAGTTGAACCAAACCAGAAGAGTTGGGGCACCTGCGAGTCCAAGCCCCATAAATAGAGGCGGTGGCTTCAAGGCTCCCGGTCCAGCGAAGAGACCGATTGAAAATGGTCTGGGAACGAGGGCTCCATTGAACGATTTACCAGCAAATTTACCTGCGGAGACTGGTGGGGATACCAAGAGGCAGCGGGTGGGTTGATCATAATTCGAAGGATGGATGCTTTTGCTACGGCGTTTGAGAGTGCTTTTCGCTCTGGCTTGGGCTGGTGTATGAGGTTAGAGGAGTGGGCATTGGGATTTAGAACATGAATGATGTATCAAGTAGCTTTTCGCGAGTGCTTTCCAGCGCGGTCACAGGATGCTGTGTATCTTCAATCAAAATATACTTTTATTTTCGGTATTGTCAAGTGTTTTCCCTGAATATGGTGCCTTTCAAGTATGATGCTGAGGCACGTTTTAGATTTTATTGATTGTATCCATATTCACATTATGGAATAAGGTATATTACAACAATGAAACGATCGCTATTTTTCAATGCAAATATAGAGCTACCGTCAAACTTTGCATGCATGTGTTCATATCTTGGACGACCCCGACCCTCCCATGTCTACTTGACGATTAATACCGCACTTGGTACCAAGCCAGCCTCTTTCAACGTTTGTCCAAAGTCTATAGAACCCGAGAAGACTTTCTTTGGATACGTAAGAGTAAAGCTTTCCACAGGGCCACCATTCTCCGACTTCAAAGCCTCGGCCACCTCGAACAATGTAGTATCGGCAGGAAAGGTCTTCATGACATTGCCGCTTGATGTTTGCAGTCTCAATCTTGCCTCCGTGTGAGCGTTGGCAGGCTTGGTGGCAACGGGAGTTGCTGCAGCCGCAGCCGCAAGACTTGGATCGGGGGGTGGAGCACGACCTTCTCGCTCGGCCTTTGCTCTCTCCGCCTTGATACGACGCTCCTCCTTGTCGGCGGCAATCTTGTCCTTGATTCGCTGTTTCGCTGCAATGTCGTCTTGCTTCTCCTTGCGCTTAGCCGCTGCTGCTTTGATTTGCTCCTTCTTCTCAAGTTCTTCCTTGATTAACTGTACTTCCTGGGTGGATTTCATGCGGATTTTCTGTACAAGACAGGTTAGCTACCATTCGGTGTTTGTCCTAGAACAACTTCATTTTACCTCATTCTTCTTTGCATCCTCCTTATCAAGTATAGCTTGCTTCGCCTTTTTCTCGGCGAGAGCTGCTCGCATCTCAGTCAACTTCTGCTTCTTCTCTTCCTCGGTCAAAGGCTTGATCTCTTCCGTCGATTGTGAGAAATTCTGATGCTCGCTATAACATGTCAGTACATTCGACCCCAAACAAAGGAATGAGTGTTCAAAACACACGTTTTGCTAGCATGGAATTCTGCTTGAGCTTGACTTCTGAAGCGCTTTCCACAATCATCGCATGTCAGAGATCTGGCAACCTCACCTTCCTTTAGAGCAGGAGGTTCGGCCAAAGCATCCTCCTCATCAGCAGTACCAGCAGCTGGTTCTGGGCCCTTTATTTCATCGAGCGACTTGTCTTGGTTTTCTTCGAGCCAGTTCAAAGCTCCTTGCACTGTAGGATTTGTCAGTAGATGCTATGTGGCGAAGGGTGTCACAAAGCACATACATCCACCGTTCTTCTTCACAGCTAGCTCAGCGCGTTCCTTATCGAAGCCCATGTCCAAAAGGACATTCAAGTCTGAAGAGGCCATTATTGCTTCTGGTGTAGAAAGCTTGGTGCGTGATAGAATGGAATGCGGCAGTGATTCGAAAGGTACAATTCAAAGATATATAAGAACTACCCTAGCACCTGAAAGAAGAGCTCTCCCAAAATGAAGATTTACAGAAGTGACTGGAATCAACTTGAGCGGAGATAAGCAAAGGTGCAAGTCGAGAATATCGAGAGGTGGTGCTGCGAGATATGATGAGATTGAGGTACCTCAATGCTGCTGGGAATGCAAACAGAGCAAACATGTATTATGTGGGCGGCGTATCGGACCCCGAAACGTCACTGATTCACTTGTGGCTGGTACACTACCTTGGTCCTTGGATTAATGAGCACAGGTGCGCTGAGTGGAGTGTGGAGCGTCCGCTGTGCAGCGTGGTCTCTCACTTTCTAAACCTCGTTCGTTGATCCTCCCCAAGATTGCCTTGTCGATACCTTAAGACAATTATTTACTCCGTACACCAGTACACTTTTCTCCAACAATAACTCCTGCTTCACTCCTTCGACCAAACCTCTAATCCGTTCATCGTCTCATTCAACCCCCACGCTCCAGGCGATACAACCGACGTCGTCGCACATATTTACGAGTCGCTCGAGCATTCGAACACATCAACGAATAACTCCCGACTCCCTTTGATCCTTCATCGTCACCACCACATCTCTCGATCGTACATATTTTCTACCCACAACCATGTCTGTCGAAATCGAACCAGCTGAGCTTGGCTTCCATCGTATGTACTTGTCTGGATTGCACTACCACTGTGCGGCATACTGAGTTATTCTGTAGGCCCTTTCACTGTCGAAGTATCAGAGAGTCTCAAGATCAGAAATCCAAATTCCACCCCTGTCGCATTCAAGGTATGTATCCCAAAAATCTCGGTGGTAAGAATATACTCTAACATCCTATCTTTGCAGGTCAAGACTACAGCCCCAAAGCAGTACGTATCGAAGCACGCGATCATGGCTTGGAACTTTCCTACTGACGTTGTTCCAGATATTGCGTGCGCCCAAACTCTGGTCGCATTGAACCAGGCCAGGAAGTTGAGGTCACTGGTACGTTTTGGTTATACTGAGTATATATGTTCTTTCTAACCTTTTCATCAGTTCTTCTCCAGGCTATGAAGGCGTCCCCCCCACCTGATGCTAAGTGCCGCGACAAGTTCCTTGTTCAGTCTGTTGCCGTTACCCCCGATAAGGAGTTCCACAATGCAACTGCGATCGTAAGTAGCATTCACGTCAGGGATTTAGACTCTGTTAACAGTTCAACAGTGGCAGAACGCCGAGGCCGAGAAGCATACTGTTCAGGAGAGGAAGATTCGCGTTGCTTTCCTTCCAGAGATTGGAGGACAGGAATCTTCCATTACACCACAGAGAAATGGTGTGAATGGATCTACGCATGTAAGTTACATTATGATCTAGAAGCTAAAAAGTACTTCATGTTAATGTAGTACAGTCTGATACCCCAGAATCTGCTCTACCATCTTACCGATCTCCGTCCCCAGAGGAGACATTCACACCACAGCGAGGCTCTGTTGCTCCAACGGGCCCAGTTTCGAGACTCGAATCCGAGCCATCGGGTGCTAGATCTCTTGGCGATGCTAAGGCATCTGCGAGCAACCCAGCCACCTCAACCTCTTCATCCACCGCCGCTGCCGTCGCAAATTCAGTTCCATCGATCGAAGAGTTGAAGGCTCAGCTTGCACAAGCACAGGCTACTATTGCATCATACACTCAGGATAGTGGTTTGAGAATGCGCAAGAGTGCAGGTGCTGCTGCGGAGGGTGCCCAGGCCACAGTTGAGAGCATGAAACAAAATGCACCAGAGGGTGTGCCACTTCAAGTCGTCGCTGGACTTTGTCTGCTCAGTTTCTTGATGGCTTACATCTTCTTCTAAGTCACGTCCCTCTTATGTGGGTTTCAAGAAATGCAACCCGGTGTACTGCACGAAAGTTGTCGTACAACTTCGTAATTTTCCACCATTATGACTAACTGATGTACGCTGTCTCAGAGCGACATCCTCACTGTGCGCTGAATTTTCTTTTGTTTGTACTTATTTGCTTGCACATTGCTTGCGCAAGAGACCGGCAACGACTATGTCCTAATCGAGCGACTTCTCCATTTCGTGGATTTTCTGGTGGCAGGTATGGAGATGTGACCCGGCACATTGAAAAGCAATGGGTAGATTTGTAATACACACTCTAGCTTTACCTCAACCTTATTTAAAGTGCTTTTTCTGTGATGTTATAAATATTTTCTTATAGGCAAGTAAATTATTGTATACGGGAATTTATACAAGAGTTCTCTAATTGCTGTCTTCATGGCTATAACATTTTACTCCTAACATGACCAGGAAATTTCCTTTTACTACCATGTAAATGCTTATTCACCATGCAAGAAGTAAGTGCAATGTCGTAAGTGGGACCCAATATGGTTTAGTTTAATCTACGCGTCCCGCGTCGGCACGTCCAGGCGCGCGACCCATCTTTATCCGTATCGTGTACCACAGACATGGCTACAGCACCACAGTGAGCAACAAGGGAATCCAATTACCATACGCCGAGTCGTGCATCTCAAGACACAAACACAACTCGTCCGAACGATACCACTATACTGGCTCTGTCAAATATGTTCAGCACGCTGCCAACTCTGGCGCATTCACACAATTTTACCTTTAGCCACGCGCCTCAAGTCTCATCCCCACTATCATCGTCTCCTCTTCGCTCTTCACCTCTTTCCCCACGCGATGCCAATATCCACACGCCTCGAGCACCCTATAATCCGAATATGTCACCTACGCCCACATCTAAAACACAACTCCCAACTCCACCCTCTGGGGCAAAGGAATCTGCGAGCTTCTCAAAGAGGACAGTGAAGGTTAATCCGTTAATACACGGCAGAAACGACGGGAGAGAGACAAGGCGGAAACTTTTCCTCAAGAAAGTCAGGGAGGATAGTGAGGATAAGAGGTGGGCAAACAGGGGCGGAGAGGACGAGATGATGAGGGCTATTTGGGTGCAGGAGGAGAGAAAGAGGATTGAAATGCGAGAGAGAGAGGCAAGGCTTGCTGCTGGTCAGTCTGTGGAAGAGGAAGTTGAGCAGAGCGAACAGTCTTCAAGTAATATAGGTATGTTGGCGTTCATTGATGGGTGGGCATTGAATGACTGCTAATCCTTTGTAGATGAAGATATGGTCGATGAGGTTTTGCAGGCAGAAAATGCGGAGCTCGAGGCCATGTTGGCAATGATGGAGGCTGAGGACATGGATCGTCGGGATGAAGAGGACATTGATACACCTTATGGTAGTGATGATGAAGAGTATGATCACCTTTTCATGGACGTCATTCAGATGGAGAGTAGCCAGGCTTCACCCTCTCAGAGCCAGGCAAAGAAAGAGCAGGGAGATCATGACATGATGGATATGAGCTAGTGAGTACAGCCAGGATCTTGGGATATCGAAACATGACTGGGTTTTATTACTATGGGTTGAGTGTATGGTCAGCATCTTGTGCAATTAGCGCGGCGTTGGGGTAATTTCTATTCGGTGTAGACTTTAGGTCAGTTTATGCCTCTTCTTGGGTTTCCATGCAGAGAAAATCTATCACAAGTCATTATATTTACAGACTTGGTCTGTAGTTCTAATTTGACCACATTGTTATTCATTGTGTTGGGCAGCCTTCTTCTGGCCCACCGAAAGCTTCTTGTGCCGCTGCCATATCCCCTACGAGGTCTGGCGGCGGTGAACCTGCTGCTTGCATCTGTAGATAGTCAGTTTAGCACCGGAACAAATGGCTATCCATGACTTGCCTTCTGCATTCTCTCGACGATATATTCCCTATCCTTAACGTTCTCATCCGTATATGTCTTCTCCTCAAATTTCTTAACAATTTCAGAAACGACGGTTTGTTGTTCCTGATACCTTTTCAAGTCTTCGGGATTCACCTTGCCCTTATTTGCCTCCATCCATGACGGGAACTTATCATCAAGTTCTTTCATTGGCTCATAAAGAATTTCCTTATTTGTCAATTGTTCCATCATTCCCAAGAGCATTTTCGAGAAGTCTTCCTCGCTTCCCTCGCCATCAAGCCCACTGGCTGCCATCTGCTTGATCATCTCTGCAAGTATATCATCAGTATCGTCTGCCGCTGCCGCTGCCGTTGCTTGATCCCCAGACGCCTGCATTCTTTCCATAGTTTTCTTGATTGTCTCCTGAAAATCTTCTCCCGTAGGGCCTGCCGGCTTGCTCGAGGAGGCTTTTGCTTTTGAAGAGGTCGGTGCGCTTTTGTTTGTAGATGTAGATGTGGTCTTCGGTGGCGGAGATGGAGCGGCAGCATCCGCAGCGCTTCCCAGTTCCTTCATCATGGCCTCAAATTGTGCCTGCATATCTGGATTTGTCTCAAGTCCTCCCAGCAGCTCTGCCATCCCAGCTTGTAATTGCTTCGCAAAATCTTCTTCGCTCATATCATCTGGAAATGGTGGTAGGTCATCGTCTTTGGCTGTCTCTGTCTTCGCAGTTCCTGCCCCTACTGGTGCTGGTACTTTACTCTCAGGCTTTGGAACAGAAAACTCATCAAGCATGTCTATAGTTAAGTCAGTATTTGTTTAAGTAAACGCGGCTACTCAAATGTACCATCCAAGTCATCCAAGTCATCTTCATCTGGGTCTGGAGCTTCTAACGTCGCAGCATTTGGAACCTCTGGTTTTGCTGGAGCTCCAGTCTCCTCTACCTTAGGCACAGAATTAACCAGCCCCTCAAGGTTGCCGGCTTTCGTTTCCATTTTGTAGAAGTCGCACACCTTATCGCCGTTAAGGTGTAGTGTAGAATGAGAGTTCACGTGAAGATGTTCCTTGAGGTTTCGAAACAATATCCTGCTGGATGTCTTAACTTCTCTAAAGGATACTATAAAACAAGTTGGCGTACAGTGATTGGAGGGTTGATCTGTCAGCTCTAAAAAGTTGTGAGGATATTGTGGGAATATTGTAGGCGTCGAAATCAAAACAAGGTGGATTGCTCTGGCCCGAGCCCCATATTGCGCCGAGGTTAATAAGTCAACACTCACTGGCGCACTTGTCACTTAAGTGTGTTCGTGGCATCATATTATTATGTATATATGTATCCTATTTACTTGATCGGCGTCAATCATGCTCTGATTAGATGGATTTTTATTTCATTTCACTGCTTTGAGGAGCTCGTTAAATCTTCGTTTGTTGACAGACCTCTAAATTGCGAAAGCATTAGAATATAAAAAGGTAGCTATCAGGTGTTGTCAGCGGCTCTGAACCCTTCCAATTCTTTTTTACACTGCAGTAGTTCATCGCTCACTTTGGTGGGGTATGGAGAGGCGGACGTGCGCAATTCTTCCGCGTTACCTTTCGATATCGCGACCTTCACTCACGCAGCCACTCGAAAACAACGCTGTGGTTTACACATCGCAGACCGTAGTACTCTTTTGAACTTACAACTACCTCTACTGACTCCAGGTCTACTCATCTGGTCGCACTCCTTCAATCACCGACTTCTATCCGCAGGATAATCACAATCTTACGCAAGGCTTCGTAGCCTCGTGAACTTTTACCGCATATTTCCTCTGCTACTTCCCCGGGACTCATCAACAACATGGCGCTTTGTCAGAACAGACTACAAGAAGAACGGTATAGTATCTCTAGCCGACCATCTACTTGAAGTCTCTGCTGACTTACTCAAGCAAACAATGGCGCCGTGACCATCCTTTCGGATTCTACGCGAAGCCTGTACGCAACGATAAGGGCGTTTTGGATCTGAAGGTCTGGGAGTGTGGCATTCCCGGCAAGGACAAGACTTTATGGGAGGGTGGTCTTTTCAAGCTCAGCGTCATTTTCCCTGATGGTACGTATCTCTTTACCTTCGACGCCCAATATGAAAGCAACTAACAGTTACCTCAGAGTATCCAACCAAGCCACCGAAGTGTATGTTCCGTACCAGATCTTCCTTCCGTTTACACTACTAACAAGGTTAGGCAAATTTGTTCCACCTCTTTTCCATCCAAATGTCTACCCATCCGGCACCGTATGCTTGTCGATCCTGAACGAAGAGGAGGGTTGGGCACCAGCAATTACCATCAAGCAGATCTTGCTCGGCGTTCAAGATCTTCTTGACGATCCAAACCCAGAGTCACCAGCTCAAGCCGAAGCATACAACCTCTTTAAGAAGGATCGTGCTTCATACGAGAGCAGGATCAAACGAATCGTCCGTGAGCACCCAGCACCTTAAGTTCTCGGTGTTGCTCTTTCTGTTTTCATGGAGCGGGCGTGGTGTCTTCCCTCGGCGTTGGCTGGATTTTGATATGGTTAAGATGGCATGGTTTTGCATTCCCTTGGATCATGAAGGGCCTGTGTGTACTGGATCTAGCAGTACGTTCATCATTTATGATTACAAATAAGAAATGAAACGCCTTAAACATTATTCAATCTGCAAATATGCGTCTTGGAATCATTACACGGAAATATTACAGGTGATAAGTATTGAAGGGAATCTCACATGGGGGCGTTAAACCATAAACCCTAATCCTAATTGATACTGCTATATTGTTGTTTCCTCTCCAAAAGAATTTATTACTGGTGTCTAGTGACTGGAAGGTACATAGAACTCGAGAAAATACTAATGTAGTATAACTAGGTATATATAATAACGAAGGCAATCCTTTGTCCAGAAAATACCCAAGGTTCAGGCTATGATTCTGGGTGTCCCATTTCAGTCCGTGCTCAATATTATTCCCCGTAGCCTTATGTTGAGATCTAGTAGTATTATGACCACGATTTATCTAATACATAAATTCACCAACGCAGTTCAAAATTCAGCATCGCTTTCGGCGACACCAATTCGACTCAAAACTCATTTTACAAGTAGCTCTAAGAGATCGAACTCCGGCTGCAACTTCGCAATTATGGCGGACTCCCCAGAAGTCTCCACCACAGCTCTGGACACTCCAGAAGCTCGAGCTGCGAATCAAGCAAGAATACGCAAGGAGAAACGCGAAGCAAAGATAAAAGCTGGTGGAAGTGCTCGGTTAAACAAGATCACAGGCCTCGGCGGTGGTGTACAAAGAGGTGGGTTTTGAGACCATATGCCGGCCTGGCCTGCTACTGACTTCTTCGCAGATCCCCCGGTTCAACCAGCACCAGCGACAGTCAGAACTGTTGAAAATGACGATCCAGAGGAAGTAGATATCTCACAGCATTTTTACCAGCCAGGTTCGACTCCGCAAAGTCGTCGTGCCGCAGCGCAAGCTCCAGTCGATGCCCCGATGACCGATGAGCAGCTCAGACAGATGATGCTTGGTTTCCCATCAGCGGCTGCTACACCTTCTCCAGGACCGCAAGCCAACCCTTTTGCAAGTGGGTTCCCAGGCATGGAAGGCGCTCCAGCAGACGACCCAATGATGCAAATGTTACAGCAGATGATGGGTGGTGCTGGTGGTATGCCAAACATGGATGGTGGTATACCTTCGTTCCCAGGAATGCCAAACCTCTCCCCGAACCCGGAGATGGAAGACTCAAAGGCTTACATCTGGCGTATTGTTCATGCTGTCTTCGCATTAGGACTTGGTTTATATATTGCGTTGACACAGTCTGGGTTCACTGGTACACAACTCGCAAGAGAGAAGAGTGGACTCATTAGCAGTGCTGCTACGAGAATTCACAATGATAATGAGTTCTCTCAATACGGTAGCATGGCAACATCTGTTGCTAAACTTCACTTCTTTTGGATCTTTGCAACTTTTGAAGTTGTGTTGCAGTCCACTAGATTCTTTTTGGAAAATGGGAAGATGGCACCACGACCTGGTCTTGTAGGTATGGCTATAGGTTTCGTGCCCGAGCCATACAAGACCTACATAAATACTGTGCTCAGATATGCTAGAATTTGGACTACGATTAGTGGGGATGCCATGGTTGTCGTGTTTGTATTAGGAGTTGTGGCTTACTTCAAGAGTCTTTGAGCGTCAGGATTTCCACCAAGAATTATCTATAAATACTGAACTATGCCAAACTTCCTGTTAGTCTTTGCCACAAGTATATAATCTATGCCAAGTTTTGAGCTCAGTGAATAGAGAGGAAGTGGAGAGCTTGTCGAAAAGCTTGCTCCTATTGAAATTTCCCAAAGATAAATGGGCAGGTTCCCTTGATGGAGTTCCAACATGTTTATACATATACATGTATACTCAAAGTGTTTTATACCAGTTATATTGATATAAAGAAAGGTAGGAGGGAGTCTAGACCCAAAAAGGCAGAAATCTCAAGCTACTAGTGACTTGAAGCTTGAGACAAGGTAGGTTGCAATTAAGAAGCTTGACAACTCTTGCAACGAAACGAAAACCTAGCTTTAGTGAGGGATAAAAACGAGGCCTCGAATACAATGTAAGTCTACAAGCTTCATTTCACTGAACTATGACGATCTTGTAGTATTCCCATATATGATTATTTAACAATAAGCACAGTAAAAGCATGCCAAACTAGGGTCATTCAAATGCGCCTACTTTAACTCAACAACCAAGCATGCTCAAAGATCCTAAGCTCGATTTCTCATCCATGCTAGCAGATATCAAGAAGAATCAAGACATTCAAGAGAGCAATACGTCCAACCAGGGACTTGCGAGCATGGCTACAGGCTGAGCAACTAAGTACTCAAAGCGATTCCAATATTGTACGCAACACTAAGGAACTTGATACCAAAGTTGAGATCTCAAGCTCCGACCAGGATCATAATTTTCAAATCAACAATAATCAAGACAGCTCTATGGATTTGGCTCCAAGAAATGATATCTATACCACATAGAACAACGCCACTGAATCTGGTAGTGCGGAAGGTAAATATTCCTTCATTAAGACGGATCCCAAAGACTGACACAGCTTTCCGCAGTCCTACCGGAGTCTACATTGTCGCTTTCAACCAACAGCCAAGAACCACTCTATTCAGCGATGCTAAAATTAGCCAAGTTTATAGAAACTCAGCATTGAAACCGACGAAGGCTTTCCCAGCCGATATTGATGTTAAGGTCAACGAGCGAGCCTAGCAGACGAGAGTGAAACTTGCTGAAGGACATGAGCTAAAATTCCAAACTTAGAAGGTCAAGCATGAGAGAGAAATCTTGATGCTCAAGGAGCATTTGGCCACAGAAAAGGCTATTGTTATTTGTGATACAGCCAGAGACTCTCTTCTGAAACTTCAAGCAGCGATAGGGAGAAGTCCAATGCAATGAAGAATCAGATGGAAAGGATCCTCCAGGAGTTTAACGAGTGGAAAGAAAGTAGGAAGCTGGAATAGCTTCGTGAAAATAAGGAGGAAAATGCAGGTTTCAGGCTTACGAAGACACTCTTGATCGAGATCACCACAAGAAACAGCATAAAAACGTGTTTCTATCTGCGGACGCGAACGATGGCGCTGTCATAGGATTCAGCAAATTGAACAGCCACTGCAACCTGCAGCACAGTCTATTCTTTCAAAGTCAGTTGTACATGTTTGGCATAGCATCACAAATGTTAGTCTAGGTGAACATGTATCAAGAGCCTCTTAAGCTCGCCTAGTTCGTTCCCATGGCAGTGGGGCATCATTCATGGGAGACCATGCCGCTGGGAGGCCTCCTTTTGGAGACAGCTTGGCTTCTTGCACAAGCCTTAGGAGAGGCTTTGCAGGCTCCTCTTGTTCAATTTCCAGCTCCGAACATAGTCTATCAAAGCGACAGCGTCGCTAAATCACAAGTTTACTCAAGCATGGGAACTTGTGCATTCTCTTGGGACTCCAGATCGGCACATATGAATCAAGATAGTTTCTAGGTATTTTTATCTGCAGGTATCTCCTGGGTCATTGTTTGGATGTTGGAGGAAAAGCAAGTCTAACTCGGGTGAAAATAGTATGCGTCGCAAAATTGATGATCAGATTATACTATGATTATTCGCTCCATATGTTCCACGATGGGTCACCTGAGATTTTATGGCTTTGAATAATAGCCCTGAGTAGTTGTGCCGCTCTTGATAATTGTACGTCTGTGGATCACTATTCGTTTCTTCATGGCTACACAACTCTGGGATCCATGTGTATCAATACCACTCTTTTGACTCGATCCTCTCCTACTCTCCCAATATCTCATGGGTCACTCCTGCACACAGTCCACATATGTACCCCATGTTGAAGTAACTACATCAATCGTGGCAGACATGGATTTTTCGACATATGGGTGACAAGCTGCAAACTCTTTATAAACTTGACACGCGGTGGGCTTTGCTTGCGACAATGTAACCCCTTACACCGGGGAACTCGGTGTATACTACAACCACTATTGCAGGTCTCAATCAGTAGAGTTTATGCATGGCACTTACGGTAAGAGGTATTGATGCACTTCGGAGATGAAAAGAGATAGATCAAAGTTTACTCCATACTTACTAACGAGTTTTATTTTCTTCAACTACTTTTCTCGTAACTTGGTTTAAGTTTAATGGTATGTTATCTGTATAGATTGTCTTGTACTACATAATATACACAAAATGGGTTGTCGGTATAAGAGTGGTTATCGCTTGAAGGCGGTTCAATATATATCCTGGGCCATGTAGCGATATGTACTCTGTGCAACTATCGACTCATCCTTGTTATTTGACATCTAGTTACACAATATCATATACGATAAAATCTTTGGGAGGCTGATTAACAAATAACTCTTCGTATTCCAAGGGCTATCAAGACGAAATAAGTGATTTCTCTAACAAGCCTGTGAAAAGAAAGTTGCTACAGTGGCTGAAAGAAATATCTGGTTGGATGCCTGATCTTTTATTCTTTTGCTAGGTATGAATTAACTAATTATGTCGATACCCATACAAAGCAGATATGCATGTATGGTTTTCAAAGGCAAAAGCAAAAGCAAAAAAGAAAAAAGAGGAAAGGTATGATCGAAAACATATCGATTCTCTAAACATGTTTACGCAGTTCAGGCAAAATCACGGGTTAGCCAATCAAGGTGACACAATTCTCTTCGGATTCCAGCATCTGCGACGCCATAAAGACAGGGTCTCGCAAAGTGGATCACGGGGGCGGAGGATCTTCCATCGATTATCGACTACGGTACTACCAGGGGCCAAGGTCTTCCTTCTTGATCCTCGAATGATCAAAATGGTTCTCATGATTGGTGATGGGTTTTAAGGATCGCATCCAGGCTTCACCCTCTAACAGACAAGTGTTCGAGGCATCTTGACGCCGATTGTATCGACAAACTCTGGACAATAGCCTTTACCGGTTTGTCGTGATGGTAGCTTGTCTTGATTACTCTCCTCAACTGTCAATACCCTTCAAAGTCTTCGTATTGGGTGGAAGGAAATTTATGTATGTACGTTCGCACCCTATGTATGTTGTTCAGAACAGTACACCTTGCATAGACCTTGGACGTGATGTTGCGGGTAGCCACAGCAATTTCGAACTCACACGAAGGGTCAGTTCTTTTCAGTCACCATCACGGAGCGTTGTCCATGTAAGGCAATGATTTCGCAAACTCTGTGCTTAAGTGCAGCTATCAGCAATATACTGTATACATGGGAAGCAGCAATATACTTTTTCCAGCACGCGCCATGCGAAAGTTGACCACAATTTCATCGGTTCAGCTTGGCTTGGTGAATGATGAGAATTCCATAGCTGAGAATGGCGTTCAAGCAGCTCTTCTATGCACGCACGGTACAGGCAGGGACATCTTCCAGCCTGCACATTCGCCAAAAGACTTTTTCCAGTTGCTTGAACCATTTCGACGTGTCGGATTGCTGCGGGATGTTGCCAATGTAAGATGTTCCCGCGTAGATGCAATCTTAACTCAACCCGCTTTTGCAGGTAGATATCACAGAAACCAGCTCCAGTATCATGAGAGCAAGCGAGGCAGTCTTATACCATCAGTCATTGAGATCTGGTATCACCGTTGTTGGATGCTAAACTCGGAGTCCGGCATTGCAATTTGCATATGATATACACAATCTCATAACTGGCTAGAAGGGCCAAAAGGCTCAAAAGACTGCTGCCAGTTATCATAAAGGTTATCTATTTCAATACATCCTACCAACATTATCGAGGAGACTTCCACACAGCACCCTCCACGCAGCCATTCAGCGATGGGCCTGATGGGCCCGATGGCTCCAATAGTCCCGAAGATACTCAGCCATGCTATCTGCACACATTCCTTGAACGCTTTCGAATGGAAATGGAGGGCAGTGAGCAAGGTTATTTTTTATACCTTCCTGTGCACGGCTATTCTATCATCCCCACAAGGATGATCGGCTGCCACGGTGTGTATGCACACCATCGATACCATGCCCTTTTCTCCACTACGCAGAGTTCCGTCAGTCTGTGCAACCTTGCCTCGCAAGTCTCCACAGTGCTCAAACTCCCCGCATTACGCCGTCCTGCTAACGTTCCACATGTAAGCTATTACTTCATACTTCATACATTCAGGACTTCTCGATTCCTATGGGAATCTGTTCCTAGAGACGGGACAGCTCCGGGATCACAGAGTATCTGTGCTTTTTCCAGCCTTGCGCATGAGGTTTGAACTCAGTACGCTGAAGTGCTCCCCGCTGGATGTACGCGATGCAAGCAAGGTAGGGCAAAGGTAAGCCTAAACACAGCAGAATACCGAACCGCCTTCAAGGGTCAACTTTGTGCATTTTGAATGGGCCAAGGTACTTTGTTCCAATTGACGGGTAGTCTTGTATTATCTTGTATCACTGCGTACTACATTGCTATTCAAGTATTCTGGTACTCCTCACAAGACACACAGGTCGGTACGGTTTGTATGTACAGCACAAACTAGGTAGCCAGAATGCCGAGCTTCAGACAAACAACAAATGGTTATCCTGCAAAGGCACACCAGCAACTACCCTGTCAATCTTAAGTTGGCAGCTCCTGCTTACTCTCTTCGCCCTATTCCTTCACCTGTAGTAGAAGGGCCAACCAGGTGTGAAGACAAACATGGCCCACCAAAGAGAAAGAGGCGTCGGGGTAATATGTGGGTTGCATACAGTAGTTCTTCCATCATCGCTCATATTGAAATTATTTGCAGAAAGGCACTTTATTTCTCTTCACTTCTCCGACCTCACCTAAAGTATTTTTCTTCCCCTTCACATTCTATTCTCGCATTTTGCATCTCTTTCCTCCTCGTGTCAATAACCCATTATCCTGGTAAAGCGTGGAGCTAGCCTGCGTCAAAGTTGCAGAACTGCGATAGTATATACCCTGCGCTGTGGGGCATTCACGTCTCTCCTTTACTTACATTCTTTCTTTACACTTGCTCATCAGCTATTGCTATTATCGCGGTCTCTTTGAATTGCTCGTGAGTTTGTTGCCTTTTAAATGTCAATATTTTACTGACTGGTTCTCTGGAGCTATCCAGCACATCATCGTTCTATATTGTCTTCTTTGAATGAGTAGACCTACTCCAAATTTGGACCCAACTAGACAAACCCACTGATTACGGGGCCACATTATCAGCGCCAGCCTGGTAAAATCGCAAAAGCAAGTTGGGGTTAAATATCTCAGACGAATCGGCCGAACGCAAGACAAAAGCCCAGGTTATCACGAATTCCCTTGGTTGGCGGCCCAACTTAGAAAAGATACCAAACCAGCGCATGGATATGCTGTTGAGTATCAAACGAGAGCCAGAGATACAATAATCCCGACTTAGTCTAGGACACAACTATCCACTCTCTGGTCTATAGTCGTCAGCGTCGAACCAAAAATGCCGAATATAGTGGGACCAGATATGGATAATATCTCCCTCTTAGAGCAATGGACGGGGCATATTGTTCCTCGAAACTTCGCTCCTGGCTTTGTCGTACTATCAGCACTTGTGAGCTTCATTGGAGCATGGACAACATTGGAACTCGTAAATCGCAGGACAGCTGGCAGAGGACTTTACAATTGGTATATATGAATATCTCAAAATCTTGAGAACAAACAAAACTGATCAAAATCAGGTTCCTGCTTATTGGATCCTCCATTTCTATGGGAGGAGTTGCTATTTGGTGTATGCACTATGTCGGAAACCGCGCAGTTATCCTTGGATCTGGTCAGCCTATCCTCCAAATATCCTACAATCCAGGATTCACGGCATTATCCTTCTTCGTTCCTATATTTGTTCTTCTAGCCGCATTTATGGCAGTTGGTTCAGATGAAAGGGTTTCCGTCATTCGAATTGGTACTGGTGGGTTTTTGGCAGGATTAGCCATATGCGGCATGCACTACCTTGGGCAAGCTGGAATATCAAACTATACTCCAGTTTACATCATATCCTATGTTGCAGGATCTGCTGTTGTTGCTATTGTAGCTAGTGTTACGGCACTGACAGTCTTTTTCGCTTTGCGTGCCACTTGGACAAGTTCATGGTGGAAACGAGCTGGCGCATCTGTTATACTCTCTGGAGGTGTATCTGGTATGCACTGGATTGCCACAGTTGGAACGGAGTATCGACTTAGAAAGGTGGATACATCCTTGAGAAGAAGTACTAGAAAGCAGACTGTAGTGGTGGTCATTGTTTTGTCTGTTACATCTTGCCTAACTCTGTTGGCATTTACTCTGATTGCTCAGAACCGACGATCGCGGATTGCTAACAGAGCACAACAAGTTGTACTTTCTTGTGCAATTTTTGACAAAGACGGGAAGCTCATGGTTACCCCAGAAGGCCAACTACCAAGTGAGAAAATTACAAATACCTATGTCGAGAGGTCCTTTGATGATGTTTTTGGCATTTCTCATCCCGTGTTCCTTTGGATATTCCGTACGTCTAGATCTTGGAATTCTGTCAGCTCCCTTATTCCAGCTATGCGACGACACCTGCAGCATGCAGCTGAAGTGAAAGGTACTCGACCTGGTACTAAGAGTGAGGTCAACCTAACCAATGATCAGGGCGAGCCTATTGAGGACTACTCCGTTCTCTTCCGGGAACTATTCTGCGTAGCAGCAGCAGATCTGGCAGAGCGTATCAATGAACCTGTTGATAATATTGGCGTATTGTTCGATGAAATCATTGCTACAGGCCAAAAGACTAAGATTCTGCCAAGACAGAACCGCAGAAGCAAGACTCCGGAAAGCTCTATAGACATTGAGCGTGAAAATATTAGCACAAAAGTGTTTGGTCGAGGTCAATTGTTATTTCTTACCCGCCGCGCCAATCGTCGTCAAGTAGACCATTTCCTCGCGCGAGGCTTCCGATTTGCAAATATTAACAACGTGGTTGAAATTCTGGCTCGAAGTATGCAGGTCGAAGTTGATGACCTGAGTCATCGTTTGGCTGTTATGCAAGAGTACTCCAATGAATCTCACATTCTTGAACCAGGAGTCCATCTTGCCTGCTTTGCAATTCGTGCAAGTGTTCGCGGCGGCTTTGATGTGCTTGTTCGAAGGGATGCGAGAAACCAGCTACCGACCATGCAAATGCCAATCGCAAAGCTGGAAGGCTGGCAACTTGAATACTTACTTAATCTTGATGGACTCACTGTTGCTCAGTGTTTGAAGTGGACTCGCATCAGGTCATCAACTCGCAGCGCGACCAAAGATGAGACAATTTTCGCATCACAGCTTTTCGATACACTCGAAGCTCTAAAAGAGGAGATCAATGACCCCTTCTTCCTCGAAGCAATTTGTGTTGCCAAGACAGTTGAGGCTCCTTGTAAAGGTCTCGGAACAGACTCACGTCCTAGCACTGCACAGGTAATTGCCTTTCGACTCATTGCGCCTATCCACAGCCGTGCCCCTGGCCTTAAACTTGAGTTCATTCCATTCAACTTTGTAAGAATGCAACAACACGTCTATAAGAATAGTCCTGACCATGGCGTATGGGCCCGGAATGTTCACCGTGAATTTGGTCCTATACTGAATTCTGGATGCTCCCCCGACGCCAATAGAAATATCTCTAAGGCCTCTCGCATCATTTCTGTTGCACCTCGCCGTCTTTTCAGCAAGAGAGTCTGTATGGGCAAAGGCAGTGATGACATCCCCCTTACTAGCCTAGGACGTCGAACCCTAGGGCGAGAAACACTTGATTCAGGCTCAGAAAAGGATACAATGGACCAGCCAAGTTTTGGAGGTATTATGGTCAGTCAGGAAGTATCTGTAGAAGTCCAGGAGTTGGAAACAAAGCCCAAGACTGCGACCAGCGAGCAGAGTGACGCAGAAATGGACGTGTTGGGTAGTTCGGAAACAAACATATCAACAGGTAGACTAGTGGTCTATTCTGGTGGCAGGAAAAACAGCAAGGGAGGCATTGCTGGAGGTATGGGCCTTGGGGAGATCGAACCGCATCATCACGATACGGATATCTGCCTGGGGACATCCAGTGATGCCATGAAGGAAGTGGAGGATCCCGATACATTTGTGGATAGGTTGTTTGCAGTGTGCGTTGACAATCGGTAGTTTGCAGGCGTCTGGTAAGCGTCTTTGATGTGTTGGGGACGCTATTTATTCGGTTTTTTGAGCGGGCATAGTATGGAGTCGGGCGCATGGGGGATTTCAAAAAGCCTGGGATTATGCGTGAGGAATCAATAGATACTCGTGTTTGTATAGGACCAGACATGACAGGTGGCTTGGTGATATCAATACTTTCTGAAGCCCTAGGAAATCTAGTAAACAAATCCACAGTTTGAGTGCGTTCTATGCTTGAGTCTTTGAAATGAGGTACAAACATAATTTTGGTATTTTCTTCATTGATTTTTATTTTATTTTAGGCCATCAAGCATATTCCAAAATCTAGTGCAATCGACTTAATTCCGTAGCATAATGCACATATGCACATAAATCTTAACTTTTATGCGCCCCTATCAAACCCCCTCATAACCTTTCATTCAAATAATGTGGTGCTTCAGTGGAAGCCTCCCTCGCCAGTCTCATCTCCGTCCTTGTAAGTCTCAAATCATCACTGAATGGCCCGAAAGCCTCCACCAATTCCCTCAATCCCCTCTGCAAATGCACCATGATAGCCTTCACCTCTCCAATATCTTTCCTGCCGCCAACATCAGTCCAATGCAGCTCAAAGCCCTTGACGAAAGCATCGAGCTTCACGATGGTCGCAGTAAATGTGCGAATCAATCTCGGTACATCTGTCTGTACCCTGCCGTATGTGTCCTCCGCCAAACTGGAAACTGCAAGGCGAGTAAGGGATACGATCGCATCGATTATGACGCCAGCATCCCCATATGGTGTGCCAAGAACAACTGCTGCTAATCGTCGGCAGTAGTTCTGTCTGAAAGGCTTTCCTAATGGCCATCTTATAAATTCAAGAGCGTATTGGTGGAAGACACCCTTTACGTTCTCGGAAGACACGGCCTGCTGCTGCCCTGGGCTAAGGAAATTAGTCTTGGCCTGATCAATGAACTTTCGTGCTCGTGGTGTCAAGCCATCATCTGAGCTGTTCAGGCCGTGAGATCTTGCAAATTGACCAACAGCTTCTAAAGCAGCATCACGTGAGTCCTTAGGCGGTGGAGGTGCAGCGAAGATATTTTCATCCTTCAATGGCACAGAAATACGTGGGAGAGATGGGACATCCGCTGCTGCTGGAGCAGGTTGTCCAGCTGGTGTCTGATAATCGGTAATGCGTGTGTTGATACCTTCGATAACATCTAGTGCAGCATCAAGAATTTGAGACCAAGTCGAGCCCCCTGGGCGATCGATATCTTCGTAGATGGTCTTACGTCGACCTTCTAGGTGCTGTGAAATAGTTACAAGTTCCCAAAATGCAAATGCCTACAAAAAATTAGTTTCGCACAAACTAGGATCTTTCTTGGGCATACCCTAGTTTGAAGCTTTTTGCCCTTCAAGCCCGTAAGCAGACTGCCATTGGGGTCTCGAGACTCAAAAGTTGGCGGACGATCTTTCTTAGAAGGTTCCTGAGCAACATATGCCGAAAAGGCAACATTGGCAAGCTCCCAGACTAGAAGTAAAAGAAACCCTCCTGACCACGTTCTCCAAAGGGTATACATATGATACGGCGTTGTTGCTGGAAGTGCTGTAGATTTTGGGAGGCTCCAGAAAATTTTGGCAAAGCTGCGGGTCCAACCCCACGTAAATTCTCGCAAGAACATAGAGTTGACAAAAGGAGTAAGCAGAGTTGCACCCATACTATATGTTGCTGCTCGCCTCATTATTGGCACCATACCATGCAGGAGCTGTTCGCGTGGCTTTGGTACAACTTTCGTGATCTCTTTTACATCATTGGTGCCGTTATGCATAATGACCTTCATAATTGGCATATCGATTCGATCCCAATCATTATGCATGTGTCTGCATGCTTGCCAAACACTGAGGACAATGAAGTAGGTTGTCAAGTATATCGGTCTCTCGTTCAACCTTGGTCTTTCGTAGTTGTTTGCGTGGGTGATCCACCAGATATTCGCAGAGCTTGGTGCCGACCAGATGTAGATTTCACTGAATAGCCATGCCGAGAAAACATACCATCCTATCGTTTTCCCTGTCTGCTGCCAATCGACAAGACATTGCTGCAAGGTTTCGAAGCCTGAAGTGGTTGTTCTAACGCCGACGTGAAGGTTTGCAACTCTCATGATGATGATCACGAATCCTGTTATAAAAAGAAGACCTGCTCCCACGATAGCTTTGAACCATGGCGCGAAGACTATTGCAAATTAGCACCCCCTTCCTTAAAATTTTTCTGAAGTATATAGGGAAGCTCACATGAGTTCCAGTCGCTCAGAAGTAACGTCTCAGCATAACAAAGCACGTAGAGTACGCCAGCAGCATTCATAAATCTCTTGTGCATGACGGGAGTCAAAAAGTCCTTGTACGGACGAATCCGCACCGCAGGAGCCATGATGTGAGAAATCTGGTATCCAGGCACCTGGAGGAGCGGTAGAGACTGTGGAGGAGTTGTGCTGGTCCCTATGGGAAAATGCTCGTCATGGTGTTGATGATGCGCGAGCTCCAAATGTTCAAAGCTCTCTGTTGACATCGGCCCTCGATAAATAATGCGCCGGGCAAACAGCCTAGTGTCTCCAGCCTTGTGTGGCTAAGCGGGTTCTGACGACTTGCCTTGTCGTTCGGTACGTCAACCACCACCACTTCTTGATCGTTATCAACAAGGCAACCAACAATTGCCCATTGTACATAATTTCATCATTTCATCTTCAAGTTCCTCTCATTCTCCGAACACGTTCTTTGAATCCGTCTAAAATATGTCTTTCGATCAGCTCTCGTCGATGGAGTCGCAGTCTACGACTATGCGCCGCAATGAGGACCCACAATACACAGATGATCCAGAGTTTCAACGTTTATCGCAAGATCTCATGACGAAATTATTCACATTGACCGGCAACATTTCAAGACTATCAAACCAGATTGCCTTGCTCGGCACGAAGAGAGACACAGAGAGAGTACGTGAAAGAGTTCACGATTTACTCGAGGAGACGAAGGACGCTTTCAAAGATGTCGGTGAAGGTGTAAAGCAAGTGCAAACATGGGATGATGTCAGCGTAAGTAGTATTTTATACCCATGTCTTTGTCGCATATTAACCAAATTTTATTTAGCCATCGCAAAAGTACACTCAGCAGAAGCTTTCGCGCGAATTTCAAGCGTCGCTCCGGGAGTTCCAAAATGTACAGCGACAAGCTCTTGAGAAGCAGCGTGCCTCAGCAACTGCCGCCCGCACCGCGATGGATGATAACAACGGAGAAGGCGAAGACTCCCAGCAACTTGGACAATTACAATCGCAGGAACAGTTGCGACTGGCATCCCAGGATGAAGTAGATTTTCAGGACTCATTGATTGTGGAGCGAGAAGCAGAGATCCGAAACATCGAGCAAGGTGTCAGCGAGTTGAACGAGCTCTTCAGAGATGTGGCTCATATTGTCAGTGAGCAAGGAGAGCAGCTTGACACAATTGCAGCCAATGTAGACAATACAAGAACCGATACCCGTGCTGCTGATGGGGAATTAATAAGGGCTGCAAGACACCAGAGGAACGCAAGAACAAAAATGTGCTGTCTGCTATTGATTCTAGCAGTTATTCTTACTATTGTCCTTCTTGCAACACTGTACGGTTAGACTTGAGCGAACACCTTTTGTATTTTTTATGTTTGGAGTCACGGATGGTCAATTCACACAGGAGCTACTTTCTTCCAATGATAACTCATTATCTTCTTCAATATTATTTGCGAAACTGTTTCTGAATTAAAAGAGCACCTGCTCCCATAAAACTCGAAAGTGAAAATTCATTCAAAACCCTTTGTTGAAATCATTATGCAAGTACTGACCTCAGCCACTTGCGGCAATTACGGCTAGAGATTAGATATTCCCAGGTTGACTTGGCTCCTCATGTTCAATAGTACCATGATGATCTTTCTCACTGATTGGGCCTTCTGAATGAGTACCAACGTGACCCCTCTGGTGCGCTTCATTCTCCAGGTCAGCCAGTGTCCGTCCTTTCTCAATATGTTCACCTGGAGCGAGGTCGGTAAAATGAACGGTTGGCACGAAACTTGTTGATTGCCAAGCGTGTGGGACCTTAGCATAAAGTTCGTCGATCTGTTCAAGAGCTAGACCCTTGGTTTCATATATCATACCCCAAACGAAAAATGCGCAGACCAGACAGAATGTGCCCCAGATATAGAACACTTTGCTCTTGAGGTTAGCATTTCCGGGACCGGAGTTCACCATATAAGGGGTGGAGTAGGCAATAGCCCAGTTAAGTAGCCAATTCGAAGCTGTCGTCATACTCAAGCATCTGGCGCGGACTTTGAGAGGGAAGATCTCTCCAGTTACTACCCACGCTGCGGGACCCCACGTTGAGGCGAAGAAGAAGATATAGATACAGACGAAAGCGATCTGGGCTCGATTTGCTGGAAGCTCGTCACCACGAGCGACTCCGACGCTGGCGACAATATACTGGCATACAAACATGCCAACGGCTCCCCAAAGTAATATTGATCGGCGACCAAGCTTTTCAATCGCCCAAAGTCCAGGGATGGTTGTAGCAACATTTACCACTCCGGTAATAACGGAGATAATGAAGGCTAAAACAGTTAGTGTTATGTGATTGGAAAATAAGGTAAGGATTCACTCACGGTTTTGGAAGCCGGCTGAGGTAAAGTAAGTTGTCTATTCACTTCGTCAGCGACATGATAGAATTCAGGAAATACTAACAAACTTACACCATAGTAGAAGATGAAGTTAACTCCTGTTAGTTGTTGTAAGCTTTGCAAAAGGCAGCCAGTTAGAAGTCGCTTTCCAATGTTGCCACGGAAACATTCAATGTATGTTGCCTTGCCGAGAGCAAGCTCGTAGTTGAGATTTGCCTCCTGTTCAGCAATTTCCTCGAGGACCTGAGGATGATTAATGTCAAGCTTTCTTAGTCGAGCAAGCGACTACAAATACATCAGTATCTCGTACCAACGATAAATAAGACTAGGAAAGTTATGAATTTCCATATTCTATTATTGCCAACAAACACATACAGAGAAAATCATAACCAGGCTATAAGAATCAATGTAGCTAAGCTCTTACAATAAAAAAGGAGGAAAGAGTGTAATCAGTCTTCAAACTCACTTTAATAGCGGCTTCACGTCTGCCTCGTTTGATCAAATATCGCGGCGTCTCCGGGAGGAACAGCATGCCGCTGACCAGAACGATTGCCCACGCAAACTGCACAGCAATCGGGATTCTATAGGAGCCGGTATCCGTCCGTTTATGTGTAGCATTATCAAGAATAGTTGCTAGGAAAATACCGACCGTGATGGCGAACTGGTAGCAACCGACAATGGCTCCACGGATCCACTTTGGTGCCGTTTCGGATTGGTAGAGAGGGACTGTTGTCGTCAGTAGTGAACTTATTTGAAGAGTCTCGTTCAACCAGGGAATAATTCTTACTCAGAGCAGAGATCAACCCAACACCAAAGCCTGCAAAGAATCGTCCTGCGAGAAAAAGTGGAATCGCTGTGGCTGCTGTCTGCAAGATCACACCAAACGTAAAGACTCCAGTTGAGAAGATAAGACCCCATTTTCTGCCCAAGAAATCGCCGACTGGGAAGGACTAGGAGGATATAAGCTTCAAAACAACAGTATCAAGTGAGAAGGCATACACTTAGAGATCCAAAGAATGTACCAGCAGACAGGATAGACACAATTGCAGAGGATTGACTAGCAGTAAGTGCTGGGAGACCAGTATCTGGATCTTTGTGGCCAGTACTGAATAAACGAAGCCATGCTTTCATGGCAAGAATGCCACCTATGGTTCCGGTATCATAACTGAAGCTACTTAGCTTTATGCTCTGGAAAAGTTGTTATATGCATACCCAAAGAGGATGCCTCCAAAGGCAGCAAAAACCCCAACAATTATAGCAGGAACGGCGCTGCCTGCTTCCCCAGCTGGTTTCCTGAGAGTAATGGCCATGATTTCTTAAATGCAATTCACGATTGAGGATGAGTTGTTTCCCTCGAACCAAGTTATTGTCGCTTGAACACTTGAACTGTGCTATAATATAGTAAAAATCAAACAGAAGACTGGGAGTATATATAGGATCAAGGTGTCCAGAACAAGACGCCGCGAAGAGGCCGAGGGGGCTTTACTCCAAAAGTTATGATACGTTAATAAATTCAAAAAATAGCAATATTTGCAGCCATTCAATGCCCATCTTGTACAAAATTGGAAATCGACTCCACACATCAAGGCTAGAATGCGGGGAATCGGGGATCACGGGGAAGTTTTGACAACAAAGGAATTGTGTGGGGTAGTACAAAACATGGGAGGTAAGTGCAGGCATTTCTCAACGTTGCAACCAATTGTTGGCTTTCTCTTGGGAAAAGATTGAGAATAGTCTGAGAGACACCACTAGACGATTTGTTCTAGCTGCTGCTAAGGATGCAGTGTTTTCCCGCGATCGGTGCTTTCCCACACAGCTTCGAAGTGATATTGGAAAAACACCCATGTCTGCAGAGTACCACAGTTTTATGAGTGGTCTATTTTATTGGTTTCAAAGAAAGTGCTGACTGTAGAGAGCCGAATTCAATGAGCCCAAGTCTGAAAAAGCCATACTGTGGAGTCATGAGCGCAAATCGAATGCTCTTATTGGAATTGAATAACACGTGAGTAAATATGAACGTCATGTGTAGAGGAGGAATCTCTTGGGCTAAGCTGAGCTGAACTGCCATGTAGAAAATGCGAGAAGAATATATATGTATGGAAGTAGAAGGCCCGAAAGGTAAAATCTCAATCAAGGATTATGAACGGCAGATATGAAACAATTAATAACCCAGGAAAATAATCTAGAAACTCTGATGAAGTAAGAAGAGACACGATCGCATACTCAAGCACTTACAGTATCAAAAGCTGACCGAACCTTCTGCATGATGTGATATACAAAGCAGCGACACTATATATAAGCTCGCCAAAAGAAACATATATTATGGATGAAAACGAATCGATTTCGACAGTTGTCAACGGACCGGTATTGCCGACATTATATGAGTGAAGTACATAATTGTACTCATCATCAGTTCAAGTGTATTTGGAGACATATCGGTACCTTAACCGAAGCCGTCACGTGGAAGTCTATTGATTGGATCTCACAAGCACTCGAATGATTAATCTTTACTTCTAAGCAAAAGTAAAACTTCATGTGCAGTTTTCTTTTTGTTACAGATTAAGCAAATACTTTTATTATTATTCTGTTATAAGTAACTCGAAGAGAAGAGAAGAGTTAGATTCATTTTTAATAATAATACCAATAATGATGCAAACAGGAATATTATTAGTAGCCAATATGTTTTTTATTAAAAGTTCTACGGTTTTTGAATCTTATGTTAAAGGACCCAAGGTATTTCTTAAAGAGAACAAGATGCAAAAATCCAACTGTCTGATCTAAGATAAACGTTGATGTTTTCGAATTTTGCGCTATTGTAATAGCTTGTGAGTTGGAACGTTTATTTCACTTTTCATATCCTCAAAAATGCCATATTGGCACGTAGAAACATCATTTCTAGCCCATAACTTCTCAAATTCTATTTCAAATCTAACATCTTATGCACCTTATATGTTAGATAGGAAGCATCTTGAGGGGCACATACCCAAATTAGTTACGGCCTCATCTAGATCTATTCGACAGAAAGCCAGCAACAATATATTTACAAGTTCTCCTTATTCTTCACCACGCCAGGAGGCATCCTAATGCCCATACCTCCTACCTTCCTCACAACCTTCTTAGTCTCGTCCACGCGAGCCTTTTGTAAAGTGATAGCAGGAATCACCCACACCCCACAACTGCAGCGCATGCCTTGCCAAGCATATTTTCCAACATTGGCGTTGCATTTCTCGTTAGGGCATTCTAGTCGACCCTCCAGCTTGCCCTGAGAGAGCTCAGGTCGCATCCAGGATAGAGGGTCGAGGAACAGATGGCCACAGATAGATGAAGCCGTAGTGTTCAAGTCTTGGGCGCTGAGCTGGGCTAGAGAGGAGATAGGTGCTTGCTCACGAGGCGGCTTGGGGACATGGGGAATAAGATATGTAGTTGTTGCCAACGTCCGTCTGTGTTGGAATTGGTGAGTGGTTCAGGGGAAGAATATTCGGTCAAGAGTCACGTACCTGCATTTCTTGCATTTGTACTCCATCTCGTTTCCAGTCTCTTCGGTATCTCTTTTCTCTTCATCCTCGAAGCGGATGTTATCTGGTGCCATACCAGCCGCCACGGCAAGGTCAACTTGTCGCTGGTATAGCCAGCGTTGATATTTGGGTTCTTCCTCAATGTTCTTGGGGCATTTCATCGAATGGAATAGCTTCTCTTATCAGTACCAGAAGACATGCCAAGCGCTGAAAATACGCATATATTGGAGTACTAACCTCTAGTTGCGCCATGAATCCTTCATTTGGCTCGGCAATGGGTCTTGCTTCTCGGATACGCTCCAAAGCCATGGTTGGTGTAAGGTCTGGATATTTTGATATAAGGAATGCAACAGCCACTGTTACTGATCGAGACTTGCCCATTGCACTATATATAATCAGCTCCTAATACAAAAAATACCGACAACGTTGAGTGGCAATGTAAAGACAAAGGCATCTGACTTACCAATGAATCAAGACCCGTCCTCCGCCCTCTAAGGCTTTTGTGATGAACTCTACCGCTCGAGGGAGCTCCTCAAGAAGGTTCTCGTCGTCCACATCATTAACATCAATGTTAAGATGTTGGTATTTCTCCCAATCTTCGAAGTCCTTGAAGTTATAACGAAGTACAGACACTATATGTGTTATGCCAGTCTGCTCGAGAGCGGCTTTGCGTCTGAGAGCAAAGATCCTAGTTGCTAAGTTAGTGACCAAAATCTTGATATACAGTACATATGATTATATCCCAGGCCTTTAGTGGGTTGTGAGCACTATCAAGATCCGATAAGAACATGCACATGAGACTCTTCTAGAGATATGAGATTGTAAAACAGATTTGAAAAAAGGTAAGATAAGCTCAAAAGGCCACAAAGTGCATGTATATGAAGCACAATGCTATGTAAAACCATAGGAAAATATATCAGAGGAAACTGTATAACCTACCCAGATATGTAGATCTCATCATCTCCAGGCACCCTCGACATCGCCATGCTTTCGGTTTGGTTTAGCTCTAAATCGAGCTTGGCTAATTCATTAATCACAAGCTCATTGGCTTGTCGACGATCTAACTGCGTTCTGCGTTCTTTCAATGAAGGCTCGCGGGTACCGTCCACTTCCATTTGCTGCATAATTCGCGCTCGTAGGTCTGGGATTTCCTCTTGTGGTAAACGTATCACGTGAGTGGGCTTCGGATTTTCAACCTGCTTGGTTTTCGGTCCGGCGCTGAACAAAATTTACAGGCCGCTTCGTCCTTTCGCATGTACTCGTGATTATTTTCTCTCCTTGAGTAATGATGTTCTGTAGCTGTCGAGCAGGGGTATTTGGTGAATGCAACAGAGCCACGATAGTTTCGCAGCAACTTCTGGCGTATTTTCTTAGAACGGTATTCATTATCACGTGGAATTCGATGCCCTAACTTTGAGGTAAGGGGACGAAATCGAAACCTTTCTCATTCTAGTTGCCGACTTTCCGCGAGAATTTCAGATTTGCCAATCCGGAGATATGTGCATGAAAGCATGTGGTTAAACTTTTCATACATACTTCAAAATGCTTGAGTACTGAAGGCTAAGTTTTTTAATACTTTTTTTTGAGACATTTCACGATCATCAATAGACATCAAAATATAGACTGACTGAAGTGCTCATAGCTCACCCAGTAGATGGGGTAATTCGGCAGTACCTTACTCCATGGAGGCCCTGGCGCTAAACGGCTATAGAGCAGATGGGCATTTTCAGTTCCTCCGAGATGGTAAGATGGGAATACTCCAGGACTCTTACGGAAGTGCTCCCCATATGGCTGCTCCCCATATGGCTGAGTAGACCAGCGCCAGACATTGAAAGCATATTGAAAGTTACTACTTATGATGTTACATGTTACTTAGGTCCCTAAGCTACGTGGAGGTCAGGCTTGCCATGTTTTGCATCATCATCCCGCGCGGAGAAAGAAATTATCCTCCTCCAAGTGATCTTAGTGCTGGGGCACTCGGTGCCCATTACCAGATGCAGGTTTGATATATCCTTTTTGACATATGAGATTATATGAACGAGCCACTTACTAAGGATCGTAAGACATTGTTGAAGCATTCTCAGCACAGTCACAATGAATAATCCTCATACTTTACGGACATTTGACCATATTAGGCCCGTAGGCCACCCGCATCCAGCATCATCTTAACTCCGTAATCCGCGAGATCTTCTGTCGGGTAATGATTATGAATAGGCAACTCCAGCGGCACACCAGCTCAGATACGATACGAAGCGCCTCGCGTGGTTAGAAGGCCGGACGCCTTGTACTGTGACGAAACCATAGGGCTAAACTTACAATTGTACATTCGTAGTACATGTAAGTAAGGGCCCTAACTGTGGCACAAGCGTAAGGCAGGCCGGCAGGTACCTAGATGCATTGGCAGTGGTTGGATAGCCTTATGAGGTTGATTTACCAATTGATGGCAGTACACTACATACATACATGAAGGAGATGCACCAAGAACCTTCAACCAACGGCTATCATTGAGGCTGAGCCATTTAGATTGAGACGGTGACATTCTTTTCCAGACTCTAAACCCCGTTTGCAGCCATCCATGCAACATCTGCTGGGATTTCATTACTGCAGTGATACGTAAGGACATCTTTTGTATTGGGCGATGTGTAGCGTATTAGATAATAGGGCAGGCTGCCGGTTTTCGTGTGTTCAACACTTGCGTGCTGGTGGTGTCGGCACGGTTTACATACTTATGTAAGGTACTTAATGAAATCACCAAATGATATTTCCATCTTCTGTCGTATCAGAAATACTGTACTGCGGATTTCAGCTTCTCAGCCCTTATGCTTATGCGGAGTACCCCACATCATGTCACTTGGCAAAGGTGACTTGCACATACATAAAAAGTGCCCCTCCAAGGCTACCTTGCCTGCAATGCAGACTGGAAAAAGAAGCATGGCTGACATGCCTACGCGCGAGATGTAGCCGTCCTTCCGCTTCCTCATACTCGTGTGTCGTTACAAATTGCGTAAATACGGATGTACACAGTAGATTGGAAAAGCATGTAGCATGCATAGAAAAAGTCGGAGATAGAAGAGGCGCCCTGTGTGGCACACCTATGCATGTGCACGGTCGTTGGGGGTTCCCAGCTGAGATATCTACCTGCACAGTAATTTTCTTTCCTGTGTGACCAAAGGATAATACTTTAGAAACCCCCCCCCCCCATCAAGGAAAGTATATGGCCATTGGATCTCGTTGACGGTCAATATTGAGGCCGAGGTCGATACGCTGTCATGACTTTAATGTCTATACTTAGATGTGCCTGCATTTGCAGTGTGGACAAAACTTGCATGCACACGAGGTAGCATTTTGCCTCCTTCCTCGTCACCGGAGAAGCTTTAATTCCAATACACACAGTAAGTTGCCGTCCGAGGATGTGGAACCAGTAGGCAAGACAGAGCATGTCGAGATGTCCAACATACCGTTACAAAAAACATACGTACCTTGCCTATCTTACACAAGCGAAGTCGGATAAGGCTGAGATGGCCATTGAACTCCAGCCTTCTCGCTGTTGCAATACATGTATCTAGGTAGGGCCTTTTATGGCCCGTCATCTCTGGGAGGAGGTGTAGATAACCTTACCAGCGTATGGTGACGGCGAGTGGAGTAGGATGCATTAACCGTGGCAGCTCCGTATTCTGTGGGTCGCCAGGTCGTCAGGTGAATGGTGAAGGGTTCATTTCTGACTCGACAGAGCACAGCATCTGCACGAAGTGTGTATAGAATGTTATGTCATGAAAGAGTCAAGGACCCAGATAACCATAATAAGTTTGAAATTGCCAGCTTCCGGTTGGCAGTGGATATCTTCATCTCTTCTTTAGATATACTCCCTAATGTGAAAGCTGCGCGCGGCGAGATGATGGGAATTGCTAAGGTCATGGTGATTTAAAGTGCTCACGGAATATATGTACTACATGCGTACTTCATGCAGCAGGGGCTACTCTTCGGGAAGATATATCAATGGTTATTTGTAAATGTTATCAATCTTCGGCAGCTGTGAATCGAACGATTGCAAGGACTTTGATATCAAGAGTAACGTAGCTTCTAGAACTTCAAAGAGGCGATGAACTTGAAGATCAATATTTCACTTTCTACGGGGTAGGTAATCTACCAATTCGGATGACTTTTCAACAATGGTATCGTACATGGTCATTATTGGTACCGTCTCGACATGCTTGTTGACGACTGTTAAAGTGGACCAAGAGAATCCTGGGAGTTGTGCAGGGCATGAGTCGATTCAATGAGACGATTTGTACATAGCACAAATGAATGAACTCCTAATCGCTGGACCTGCAAGATGAGCGAACATCTGGTGATGCTGGAGCCGTCAGTGTGAAGATCTCATCATGACTTCAGCGTCAGCATTACCGGCGTCAATACATATGACTGGTGTTTTTGCTCAAGACTCAGATGATGGAGAACAAAACCTGGTCTTCTGGTGCTTTGTGCGCGCCAATGCTGCTCGACAACCGCTCGTGTATCTCACACGGTTCAACTCGTGTAAGTTCCCCATAGAATAGTATGTATTGCCTGAGCGCGTTATTTCCGCGAGCGATCCTAGTAATAATTGGGGGTTACAGAAGCGGAACTCCTGAGCAGTAAGCTTGAGTGATTCTCTTGAGTAAAAGTCTCCGAATGAAGCGGATCACAAATTCTTCTCGACGGAAGATACCATTGCATGGTAAATTAGAATTTCCTCTACGTAACAACCACTAAACACCAGTAGTCATTGTTGGTGCCAGAGGCTTACGCTGCGCTGTACTTAGTATTCCAATCTAGGAACAGAGCACGCAGAGCATGTAACATGAGGAAGATTGCTTGCGCGAAAAGTTGTATATAGTCTTCATCGAAGACGTCTCTGGTTTAAATCCATTACTACCGTACTGGAGCTTAGCGACGCATGGAATGTACCCCCCCTTCAACTTTGCACGAGTGGGGTGTGCTCTTTCTGCTCTGATAAGGGGATTCGTAATGGCACCTTATGAGGAAAAGCATGTTTCAGCAAAGCAGCGTGTCACTGCATGTTGAGTGCTGCTGCTAGAGTTATTACTAGACTCAAGAAGGTTGAAGGCGATTCAAATACAGTGGTGGCGCAGTCGCGGATTCTTTCTACATGTGTCCGTCCAAGTTGGACACATTAATGAGTGCAGTCGAAGATGATATCTTGACGGGATATGAAGATACCGAACCGTATATCCGTTCCAAGCATTAACAAAGCACATCCTCTCCATTTCCCTACTCCGCTTATACGTATTGATACTCGCACTCTTGATGTTGAAGGGATCGCCACGGAGGCTTGCAGGGGGACAGGAAAGGATAAATTACTAGTCCGTTTAGACGACTGTAATGAAGTGCTCTCAGACTACAAGGCAGTAGTCAAGGAAATAGCCAAGTCCTCAGTCTGGAGGTGCTTTGCAGCTAGAAAGAATATGACAAGCACAAGGATCTCTCCTAGTTTACTGTAGAAGCTCTGCCTTGAGGGGCTTCATATTCAGCAGAAGTTTAGATGTGCCCATTGATAATACCTAGGCTAACAGTCGACCTATCCCCGCAACTCTAATGCAATACGATATACGAAGCGCCAAAGAATTATTCGATTCTCATATTCTCATCATGGTCGAGATATGAACACTCTAATATCTTATAGGGCTCACTCATAGCCATGCATACGAATATGTACAGTGTGTAGAGTCTCGCGAGTCGGTGCTCATCGTCATTGTGGGGTGAATAGAAAGTGAGGCCATAACAATTGTAGGCTGACTCGAGGTCAACATAGTGCGTACCTACTGTGTAGGTATGTAAAGCACCTATGAAGATGAGGCCGAGAAAAGACTGGCTCACGACGGGTATCACGACTGACTGCTTTCCGAAATATTCCATTCTGCCGGAAGACAAACCATCGAGAGACGACATAAGAGCAAGGTCTTGAATCAGATTTGTCAATGCCGGTATTGCCTCTAAAGTATAATATCCCATACTCAGATGTTCAGATGTTGAATCTTTGATACTCCCGAGTATTGAAATAGCACTTTGGGAATACTCTGTAATTACTTACTTACAAAGTAAGATGGGAACCTTACAAAGCATTAGCTTTTGCTTTTCGGAGATACTCTGTTGCAAGGTCGGAAATGGCAACGGGCGGCAAAGTTACTGTAAGCGGTGTTTGCCCGGCTTCCTAGCAGGCACGCTGTAGGGCTGAATGGAGGCGCCCCAAAGGTGTAAAGAAAAGGTAGCCAAACAAGTCAAGATTCGCCCTCCGCCTTGAAAGGCTGTTGGACGAGGTGGAAAGCATGATTTCCGGTAGTACTGGTTGTGTACGGTACTGCGTGCTACTGGAATGCTTCAGTTGAGTTCTCAGTTACGGATCGTTCTACTCTATTACACCGAACGTAGAAAGAATTACCAGATTATCTGTCATTTTCACCTGCAGTAATCGTATGCTCGTATTCCCGTGCCCTCGTGAGCCCTCGAGCCCTTGGCCTCTGCGGTGAGCAGAGAGGGAGCACCGAGATGTCTATTATCAAACACATGAGATCATTCATGATGTAGAGTAGCACCTGAGCAGTACATATTTACTCGGCACTACTACACATCTTCCAAGTAGTCCAAGAGAAGGACGCTTTCAATCCACGTCTGTGCAAATGAATGAATACAATTATGTTGACAAATACGGAGTAATGGGGATAGATAATATTGCCAGTTTAGTCCGAGGAACATCTGGAAGCAATTGATCTTTGACCACACTGTAGCCAATTCCATGACCGATGACCTGTTTGTCCTACCTAGGTCTGTGACCATGACAATAACTTGTTTTCGATATTACTCCGTGTTATGAGTATTATGAGTATCATAGTATTGTATGTCGGCATTGTACATTCTCTGCTTCCAATAATGGTGAAATAAAATGAGAGATGAGATGAGATGAGACGAGCCATATATTGCATCGGTACTGCATCGGTTCCAGCAAATTCAGCAGACTAGTCACTCTGATCTCATTGCAACCTTCCAATGTTGTATCCACCACCATTCCCAGCCTCTTGTGTCCTTAGGAGCGCGAAGGTCCATAGTGATTGATTATTATCCAAAGGATGCTTCAGGTCTATATATTTATGTATTCAAAGGTGTGTGCACACCAGGAATCGGTGTTGGGATATGATGCATAATATTGCTACCACGGTTCTTCTAGAATGATTTGTTTGGTAGGCTTAGCTCTTTCCGGGATATCCAGAGAAGTATGCACTGGTTTGGTCACCTCACTCACCTTCTAGCCCCCATTTCTATCCACATCAAGATAGGTAATAAGTATTACAGTATTGCTTATCCATCATACCTTACCTTATGCGCCGGCACTGAACCAATGCATGCCATTCACTACTCGCAGCCTTTTGCCTTACCTGACTTGACTGGTTTCTGCGAGAGCTGGGGCAACGCTGACTCCGATTTGCCTCAAGACGCTCGACTCGTCAAAATCAATGTCAAGATCCAATTGCTCAAGGCTCCAGGGCTTCAGGGCTTCAGGGCTCCAGGGCTCGAGCATGCTGTGCCATACGACCTATAGTACGGTAGCATACATACTGCTGCACGTACGACACCCATCTTATAGAATGAATAATTAAGGTACGACACTCTACAAAGCCAGGCGGTACGCCCGCCCACATCCCACCCTGCTGGCATCAAAGCAAAGCACAATTGGTCTCTACGCCTTGAAGGCTTAGAATGAGAATACCCAAGGATCCTAGGATATCATCTTAAGGCCAGACGGGAGCCAGGCTTACCCAGCAGTCTAGCAGTCCAGCAGCATCTACGAAATAGCATCCCAGCATGCATCCCCAGCCAGCTCCCTAGCGACCTAACACGCCCAACATCCAATATCCATGCATTTAGACTCCCCACTACCCTAGAGACCCCTAC
Organism: Allantophomopsis lycopodina; assembly: GCA_024752465.1. Lineage (NCBI taxonomy): Eukaryota > Fungi > Ascomycota > Leotiomycetes > Phacidiales > Phacidiaceae > Allantophomopsis > Allantophomopsis lycopodina. Next base: position 1,026,576 of record CP103013.1, on the reverse strand, counting down.
CGTCGAGCCGTTCTTTGGCTCCTTAGCTGGCTCATGGGCTCCACGGGCTCCTCTTTCGCCTGAAAGCAACTAGAAGAATAAGTCCCCTTAGTACCATGAGTAGCTGATGCTCTGTGCGCATAGCATGTACTTGGGAAGAAGGACATTTGCGCATCGAAGGCTCTTGAGCACTGTATAGAGCCCGGCTCCCCGTTGTCTTTCTAATTACTCCATACTATTACAATAAGTGGAATGGAACATCTGAAGTGCTCGAAGTGCTAGAATTATGGAAGCCCTTAGGTGGCACTCAAGCTGAGCACCAACACTTGGGCTAGAAATTCCCACATGCTCAGTAAGGTCCGGGTGATTATGAGTAAGGAATTCTGGAGTACTGTGGTCCAGAAGAGTTGTACGTACAGTATGAATAGAATAAACATGGATGGAGTGTGCTGTAGAATGGGAAACAGGAGATGCAGTATGGATGTTGTCAGCCATATCTGCTCTCTTTCCCCTCCCCCCTCTCTCTTCTGTCTCCCTCTTGGTCTCCAAATGCCTCGCTCTTTCTTACTTCCTTTTGAAGACCTGCTCTTATAACCTTCTCAGTTTTGAAAGTCTATAACTCTCCATCTGAGTGACAATACGCACTGCACATTGTCCTTTCCCCTCTCTGCCTGTGTCTGGGGCTGTCAATAATCCTAAAGTGCGCCTATTTGTACGCCTATTATTACTACGACCTTTCCGCTCCTCCTCACCACCACTAACCACTACTACAACCGTGGACACACACCACATACACACACACGCATACAGCGCGCGCTCATCACGCACACAAACACCAGACACCTACCTACACACGCACACGCACACACACACACCATAGGCACACGCGCACACTCTCTCTACTCTACCTTGGCTCAATCAACCACTTCCAAAATCTCGACCTATCCCCATTTTCTTACTTCCATTACTACACCGGATTCTTTTCCCACAATCTTCATACTACCCCTCTTCGACCTCATTATATTCTTCTTATTCTTCTTCTTTCTTCCTCCATTCTCTCTCACCAACCGGCGGGAGAAAAAAATCCCTAAAGCCACAATACTGTGCCCCCCACCCTCCTCCCCTCAATGTTGTAAACCTTTCTTGAACATATTTGCGACAGCGTCAGCGATTATTGTAACAATTCTATTCTACTTTTTACTTCGTCCCATGTTTCGCCTTCATCAATTCATCTCGGACAGCCCGAAAACCTTCGCCGCCGCCACTTTTGCCATCTGACGACTCTGTACATTTGTGTCAGCGCCCTAATCCATGCTGTGCTTCAGTCTGTGGCGAAAGACAAATTGAACATGGAAGCGCCGCGCTACCCGTCATCTCATCGATCATCTCAGACGCTACCCGAAATCCTCGTTCACGATTTAAATCCTACAGATCGGCCGCACATGTCGAGTAGGTCGAATTCATATAGCGCAAACGTTTCTACAAACGCCATGCCGATTCCTAATGCGAGGGAGCCCCCTCCGCCACCTTTACCGCCACCTACACAAATCGCTGAAAACTCAATTGGAGGAGGCCCCTCAAGAGATATCCCATGGCAATGGGGCAATAGTCATGAGGGAACAACATGGGGAAGAGCGTTTCCGTCCATCGACCCGAAATCCAGTTTATACGGAAGCTTTGCTTCAAGGGGGAAGAGTATCACGGATGAACGACCCGAGCTTACACGGGAAAGGGATTCGGCATCGACGATAACATTAATCAGTGAGGTGGATGTGAGGAGAGGTACATATCCACGAATAGAACCACCTAGCCATAGGATGGCTTATGAGGACTCGAGGTTAGCCGCGCAACATTCCCTTGGATGCAGAAGTTTGAGGGGCTGTGAACCCCTGTGTACCTGAAGAGGCTCAGAGGGCAACAACTTCAATCATAAGGGCATTCAAATCAGTGAACCCATACTGACATTATGAATAACAGATCACCGCTCAGCGAGAATGCTCCACCACGACTCAGTCTTCAACATCCCATGTATGACCAAGCTCAGGCAAAAGCTCTAGCAGATGCCTATGATAAATCACAGTTGCAGAAACTTGGAGCATCAAGACGAGCAAGTGAGAATAGTCCTCACTCCGATGGGTCTCCTCACGTTGTACCAAGATCGTCTTTCGCTTCAACTACAAGTGAATCTTCACCCAGTTCTCGATCCGGGGTAGAAACTAAAATATCATTACAACTGAAACCGCTTTCTGTACCAGAAATTAAACAATCATCATATGGCCTAAATCCATTCGCACGACACGGTTCAGTTTCTCAATCCGCCATTTCGCCTGGAAACCTATCGCCCTTTGGACAGCACCAAGCCTTCGACCACAGGTTACCAAGTGATATTAGAGATCCTACTATTCCTTCAATCAGGAGAACTATGAGTGGTTCGGGACTTAGCGATGATGCTTCTAGTCCAGCCAATCGTTCTGAAAGGGGCAGCTACGATGGTGGGATATTTAGAGACGATGAGGATATGGGTATGGAAGATACATCCGGATTCAGACGACTAAATATTGATGATGGACCTGGTAATCATTATGGTGGATTGTCTCCGGGCCTCCCTGGAGGACAAACGGCAGGGCAGAAACGAAGAAGGGCACTTTCACCGCCTCCTGATGGCGGCACACCTCCTTTGAACACTGTCGGAAGCACGAGCGATCTTTTCACACGACGTGTTTCTAATTCACGTGTATCACCGGGTCCTATGCGTTTTCACTCGCACAATCCCTCGATATCCTCGACTTCTTCTGTGCGGCACGGCTCTCATGCATCGACGCTATCCGTTGCTGCCAGCAGTATTACGAGTATGAACTCATATGGTCGACTATCCCCTGGAGGATTGTCCCCTGGTGCGATATCTCCAGGTCCTGACTCTGTGGACTCACCATTCGCTATGTCTTTATCCTGTAACCCGAGCCCGCGCAGCTCATTATCAACACCCACCCCAAGGGGGGGCACGCATCAAAGAGCTTTATCTGAATCTCGGCCCATAATTGGTGAACGAACTTTTTCGGATAGCTCGAATCACGTGAAACACCATAGCGTATCCAGAATCCCCAGCAGCTTCATGTGTGAATGCTGTCCAAAGAAGCCAAAGAAATTCGACACTCGTGAGGAACTAGAGTAAGAGCTGACCAACTTCAGCCATATTCGTTATATTACATCCCAACTAACATGGATTTAGGGCTCATGCAAACGAAAAACAGTATGAATGCCAATACTGCCCAAACAGATTCAAGAACAAAAACGAAGCAGAACGTCACCAAAATTCTTTGCATTTACGGACCCATTCATGGTCTTGTGCTGCACTCACAGGCTATCCAGCCGCCTTTCACCCCTCACCAGTTTCCCCTGCGACTTCTGATGTATGTGGCTACTGCGGTGAAGAGTATCCTCGTAGGGGAGCCGGTGGCAGCATGGCAACTAAACAGGACTGGGATATACGCATAGATCATCTACAGAATGTGCATAAGTTCGCCGAATGCAACCAGACAAAGAAGTTTTTCAGGGCCGACCACTTCAGACAGCATCTGAAACATAGCCATGCTGGTACCAGTGGGAAATGGACCAACATGCTTGAGAATGCATGTATGAAAGAGGAACCTATGGATCTTGGCGCTGGGCCGCGTGCAAGTATAAGCAGTCAAGGTGGTCAGCGACCTCTGCGTATTGATGAGGAAAGGGATCGAATGGAGCAGTAGTATCACTGGTTCAAGGATTGTCAATTGGGTCAATATTTTGTGCACAGTACGCCTATGCACCTCGGAGTTGGTGGAATTCCAAAATATATTCTTACAGTGTGAAGGAATACCTTCAGAGCTTTCTCGCCTCATTCGATTCAAACAACTCGGCCTCTTTCTATTCGGCAGGCTCTTCAAGGGTTAGCAATTTTTCGGGGTTAAAAAGGTATACATGGCATGGCGTTATACAGGTGTTAGCATTGGCGGCGAACTCATCGGCTTGGTGACGAATAATGATACCGAGCACAGAAATAAACACTTCATTCGAGCACTTTACTCTTCGATTCTCATCATGTGACATTTTTTATAATGTCACTTGTATATGTGATCTACACTGCTTGGTGAGCATGGGGCATGCGTGCGTGGGGCGGACGTATCATACTACATTATAGGTGTTGGTTAGAAATCACCTCTCAATGGCCACGAATTAGGCCATGGAGTCACAAGACAGAGGAGGCCTGGATATTTAAGCTTTCCCGCTCCTAGAAACGCGTGGCGTCGCAAAGGGGCCATCTTTCTGAGCTTATGGCGGGGTATATCGTTGTGCTTTCATTCAACTATCGGCCTATCTATTATCTTATCCATATAGACTTAAACAATCACATCATTCTTCTATCTGTGACTGCTTGTTTTCCAACCTTCTGCGGTAATCTAAGTGGGCAACCTCGTTAAGGCTCACCTTTACACCATATCTGCGGGGTCAGATCACCGCGCGCACAAAGATCACGTACAAGAGGATCTCGAATATTACACGGCGTTTCAGAGGATTTGCGGTGAAGGTGAGCTGCATGGAAGGGAGCCGGTTGGAACCTGGCCTTAGAAGAGTAGAGCAGGGATCCCAAGTAAGCGCTAATGTCCTCCGAGGACACTTAGCTTTGGGGGCTGGGGATAGATTACTACAATAACGCCAGATCTCGGATTCGTCCGATTAATTCTTTTCATCTCATAATATGCTTAGTAGTGAGATCACAGAAGTCAGATATGGAAGTCTCGGGCTGCTTTCTTGTTTCTCTTTTTGAAGTTTGTGTTGCATCGTCTCGCGGATGGTACCATCCGGAGTGCAGCGGAAGAATTTGGGAACGCATTCTATTTCAATATATGCCTTATCACTGCAATGTACAGGAGAAGAGATGCATATTCTTCGGTTGACATACTAATTTGAGACTCATTTTTTTGTATTGAGACGTTGATGCTGACTTGGTTGCATGTGGGGTGGTTTCGTTACAGTCGCTGTCTCTCCGAACTCCTTCGGCAACTTGATCGTCGACAGGGTAGCCATGCAGTCAGCATCGTATATCGTAAGGCTGGCAACGTTATATGCTGTCTGCGGGATATACCGTATGATTTGACATGCTGCGTCATGCTGGAGTGTTGATGGTAAAATGTCGTCGGACAAAGGGCCGCATGAGGGGGGGGGCCGAGCCGAGCGCTGACGTGGATTTGATAGAAATGTTGTTTGGGCATGAACATCGCATATAAATTCGGCCGGGTATCACGTCTTTGTCGGTGTGGACTCTTTATCAGAAGTTAACCGCTTGGTGTGCTATAAGGTGGTCCCTCTGGGCTGACAAAGCTCACACTTGGTTGGGATTGGATACCGAAGGATTTATATCATAGGATACGAGTGGTGAGCGACATCAGGCGCAAAGTATTTCGAGGTGACGTTGGAATGTATTAACAGGGTGAGCTTAGGTGTACATAGAGATTGTACATGTGTGCAAATTTATCATCATGGTAATCCTTGTGGCACCGACGGGAAGAGGTTAGGGTTTTGTAAGCGCTCACGGTTGCGCTTAGCAATCTCCGCATTCCTCTTTTTATCAAGGCGTGATTGGTAGAAAGCTCTATGATTGACATCAGTAAAAAGCCTCAGTATAGAAGTCTCTCTTATGTATCAGGACGTACTTTTTGAGCTCAAACACTCGAGGCTCTTCCTCGGCTGTATCTACAGGTGTCTCGGCCGACTTCTATAAGGCAATGTCAGCATTGGTAGTTCAACAAATCACCTATTCGTTCAATTCATGTAGTTCAATTTGTAAGCAAGAGGCATTGAAGCTATCGGTGACATGGATATCACCGAACCTCCGGCATTTGGGGATTACTCACCTTCTCTGCCTTCTCCTCCTTTTTCTCGTCTTTCCCATCATCTTTCTTCTCTATATCCTTGTCCTTGTCCTTCTCCTTCTTCTTACGCTGCTTCTCTTCAAACTCCTTCTTGACTCTCTCAACTTCTGCCTCCATCTCCTTCTTCTTCTTCTCCGCCACGGCTGCTTGGTCAACAATCGCAGTACAGAAACCTTTGTCTTTCAGATGACCCGGACAAACATAGAAAAAGTCCTAAATAAATGTCAAACTGGATTGTATTTGCATAGTTCTAATTATGTAGACCAACCTTATTCTCTGGGGTCACAAGTACACTCGTACTTGGTTTAAAACAAATCTCACATGATCTTGAGGCAGTGTTCGCAACTTTCCTGTGGTGGTAGATGTTTGGAAAAGACATTGCACCTATTTTTGAATTTCTCGTAAACCTCTAAAGTGTTTCTGATGACGTTGTACAAGTTGAACAATTAATGTTGTTTTAGAACTGGTGAGGCGGTGTCGAGTTGCGGAGTTGTTGGCATGTCGTCAAGATCGACCGCCGTAGCCGTCCTAGATAAGGCTGAACTAGCGTCACTGGCCCATGTCCACTCAATCTCAATCAAAATTTAAAGAGTATAAAAGATTTCTCTCAGGTATCTGAAATTCTTTATAATAAATCATGTTTTAGTTCCATTAATTAACTCATTGTTTCAAAGAATGAGTTTTTGCTTACAAAGGTCCAGCAAGCATATACTTCATGAAAGATATAGTATTTCTCACAAAAGAAAGGAAAATAAATTTATAAAAATACAAGTAATCTAAAGAATTCAATACATGTCTTTTTTATGTATATTTAAGCCGACAATTATCAATGAAGAGGCTAATATCAAATTTCAAGCTTATAGTACACTTTGGGTTTCATATTTCTACAAAAATCTCCTGATATATCTCATGAAATGAAGATTTTGTGCTAATTCTTTAATTCAACAATCAAGTCCTTTAGCTTTCTCTTTTAATACGCTTCTATCAATTGCTAAAAATTCTTGCAGTCTCGAAGACGACAATGCCAACTTATTGTCACATACCATCTATTTTATTGCTAACTTTTGTTTGGCTATATCATGACATGGATTCACTTTTCATCCCAAGACGTTTAAGTATTTCGTTTCCTTGGCATGTTCACCTACGTTCCTTCCCAAGAATCCCCTTAAGCTTGTTTCTTTACCCCATTTTAATTCTATGATGGGAAGGTTTGGAACTTGGTATACGCGTCATTGCACTTGCTTTATCCCACCCTTTTCTCAAAGGCAAGCCCGAATATATCTTGGTAGGCAGGTGAATATGACAACAATGAACTATTTTGTGGTACCTCATACTCTGCCTACACGTTTCTCATGGAAAATTTTGTCACATTTCTGCAAAGAAAATTATTTGTGATTCTTATTTGAATTGAGAATAGGAATTGCAGATGAAATCGCCATTTCATGATCGAAGTCAAGATGCGGAATGGTATCATCGCTCTCGAATCCTACATGCCACGAAAGCGAGACAAGAATGCATGGTACGAGAAATCAGATTTACGGTTTCATACAGGTGGAAAATGGAGAATACCTAGATGTCCATCGTACGGTTTTCCCATAATGATTCCTATCATGCGATGTATTATTCTTGTTATATTCCTTATGATATTATGTCTTATCGCAAGGGTGTTGTTTTCTCCAAAGACGAAGGCACATATCAATTATGGTTTTACTGATGAGTAAGCCGTCATTTAAAATTTTGAACGACATAGTACTGACTGAATTTAGTGCCATGAAACATTTTATTGGCAGCGAAGAATGTGGGATCCGTCAGTCTAATACCTATTTTATATCAACATCGATGCTAGAAGGGTCCTCGGAAGTTTGCAAGACAAGAAACGATTTACTTGAGGCTTTGAGTGGAGGTGGCAGATATGGCTATGATGAACTTTTTGCTGGCAAAGGTACAATCCACCCAAGTAACTCCTTTGGATTGCCGTACCTAATTCAGCTTCAGGATGCACTTATAAATGGTTTACGACGCCAGAGATATGCATGATCCTTGAACGCTTCAATGCAATCACTTTCATCGGTGACGGTTTAGTTCAAGATATATACACGGCCTTCATCATGCTACTCCGAGAAGACTTCTCTCTTGGCGGCCTTCGTCAATCAGAAATGAGGCCTGATGAACGAAAGATGTGTAACTGCGAGAACCAATTCCACTCTCAAAAATGCAAGAAGAAATTTTCTATTAGGGACCATTTAGAAGCATTCAAAGATGCTGAGAGTCCTAAAGGCGGAAACACACCGTTTTGCAGCAGTATGTGGGCTTGAGTTGTGTCTCTGTAGAAGCTAACAGACCTAGGGATTCCGCACGCATACATCCCCATCTATAGCTCCCCAACCACTGTCGATGCCTTTTCCACGTTCAAGTCCCTCACTTATTCCAAACCAAATCCCTGGCAACCTAGTCCCATGATCCACTCTTTGACCCTCAACATAAGAGCAGATACCAGTATTTTGTCCCAATCACTGCAGGAATGGCTTTTATATGCAGCAGCTGCTGAGCGTAATATCCCCATTCTCTCCCTGGGCCCTATGAGTGCGGTGATGAGCGACGAGTCTGGCATGGATAATCGGGAAGTTTGGAGAATTAGTGAAGAGATGGAAAGGATCACCAGGGATAATCATGTTGATTTCTTGGAGCTGTATAATCTTACTGTACATGCTAGGGGAAAGGAGGGACATGGATTTGGGATGGAAGTTCCTGTAATTGAGGCTATGATGGTGCTGAATTGGTTGGCAAAGTTGCCTACTTCTTGAGATAAAGAGATATGTTGTCGGTTTCTGAAATATTGCTCTTTGTAATTTTGCGGTGGTTTGTATGATACCAATTTGTATGAGATTATGGTGTATTGAGTCTTCTATTTTGAAGGGTTTCGATACATCTTGTGTATTATTAGTCTTGGTATGCACTTGATAGCTTCCACACGATAACGCAGTAGAAATACAAATAAACATCTTGAATGATACATTACTAAAGGTACCGGCCTTTCATTCTTTCTGCAACTAAAGAAGTCTTGTTTGGTTATAAATAAGCCAAGTAGTTACTTGTATAGTGCTCCTGAAATTTCGGTTTACAAGAAGCATCTGTATACTATACCTAGCCTTACCTATGCATGTGATATTACCATACTAACACGCCTCTTCAATTTCATCATCTAAGTCTTCACTATCTTTATTTGCCTTTTAATCACCACGGTTAGCTCTAAACCTCAAAACGAACATGTGTCTTGGTTTTTGTACTCACCATCCAGTAGATGTTCAGGCTACGTATAGATTAGTTCAATAATGTCACATAACATATATAATGATCATTATATAAGCGATGTCGACTCTGTTCTAGAAAACAGGCAGCATTTATCATCTCTCTGACCACTAGAGATCAGGGAGTAATTGATGACATTGAGTTGTAGCATCAAATATTAACCATCAATTTATCTGTGATACAACTGAAGATATATCAAATGACTTCTTGAACAATCTATTTAGATTATCAACAACATTCAGCAAAGCCTTATATAACTTTCTAGCGGTCACATGTTCTCTAGCAATTTGAAAATGTCAGTACCGATGTTACTATAGATGATATTTGTGGTAGTTATAAGAGAAATAAATTTTCACTTGAGGCTTGCTTACTAGTTAATTAGACGTAATCACATATCTCAATCCTTGTTGCCAGAACATATAGACATTTGTCATAGCTACAGGCTTGTCATCGTCATTCATGTTCTCATCATCGTTATCTTTGATTTTATGGCCATTGTTCGTATCTTAAGTCATAAGATTCGTAGAGCCTTTGACTTATAAAAGTAGTCAAGGATATATTTACATGGTAGATGCCTTGCTCTGGCATAATAACTGTGTTCAGGTCTACAAGGCCACAGCTATACAGCAAATAATCGTGATATCCATAAACTCACAGAGCTACCATATATTAAGCTCCCTCTCACATCCACTTACAATACATAGTCTGCGTTGACTTCTAATATTCATACAATATACATAAGCAGAAAAGAAGGAGTCTACTATCTAAGCTCAACTCCTAACTTCTCCACAAGAGCTTGACGAACCTTTTCATGGAAGCCATTAGCCTCCTCGGTAGTCAATGTCCTCTCCAGACTCCTATAGTTAATCCTATAGCACAAACTCTTCCTGCCCGTCTTAGGATGCGTGAACTCATCAACAACGCGCACATCCTCGACAACATCGCCGCTGATATCTCTAACGATCTCCATAACATCATTCTCGTGGAAGTCCTTAGTATTAGCTTTCAATCCACCACCAGCGGAACTCGAAGTTGAACGCAACCAGAACGACACATCACGAGGAGAAGCCGGGTATTTTGAGAAGGGCACAAAGCGCTTCATCGCATCAAGGTTCTTTGTAAGGCCCTTAAACTGGTCAAGGAAGCGGGGGTCCTGGGACCAAAAGAGACGAATATCAGGGACTTCAAACAACAGCATAGCAATTCTCTCCAAACCAATACCAAACGCCCAGCCTACTTGGTCGGGCACACCGGAATTCTTGAAGATATCCTGTTGCACAACACCGCAGCCTAGCACCTCCAACCAATCGCCCTGCCAGAATACCTCAAGCTCCCATGATGGCGACGTGAACGGGAAGTAGGCCTCGATCCAACGCACTTTCAATGGCTCATCGACGTAATCAGGATTCGCGTTCTTAGCAGCTTGTGCAGCGCGCTTAAATATTTCAACAACGACAAGCTCCAGCGAGCGCTTCAAGTGTGCAGCAACGGCTTCAGCTTCGGCGGCTGTGTGGTCTTTCTGCAGAGGGTTGCGCTCAGCGTGGTGTGGCGGGTTTGGATCTTCGACTTTCATGTCGTGCTTAGGTAGTTTCTCGATATCGGCATAGATGGCAGCGGCGATGTCGCCGTTTGGTACCTGAGTGCGGTCCCACATGCGTGCACCCTCCATCTGGTGGAAGATCGGGTAGTGTGAACGGTCAATTGCATCGCGGCGGTAGACATCAGCGCTGATCAGGAAGCCAGAGCTTTGGTTGGCACGGAAGATGTCGGCTTGGTGGGCGCTGGTGTGGGTTCGAAGGACGGTGGATTTGTTAACGTAGTAGGTGTCCGTCTTGCTACGACCCGGATGGTCGGCGGGGAAGCCAAGGGAGTCGAAATTCTGATGCGTGGTTACTACTGGTGAGAAAGTGTTGTGATATTTGTAGGTAGGAGCGGGGAATCGGGATTCGATGATTTGTCGAGTTATGGAAATCGGATGATCTTCTTGGAGATGCAATCGACGACGAATAGAGTTGCTTATGTTTGTCGAGACATTGTACCACTCATCCTTCTGGATCGTTTTGTCATCGAGTGTTACTGAACTGTCCAAAGCTTCGGAATTGGGCTGGGAGGTCTTTGGTGCAGCTATTCGACATGAGGGGAGCTTCAAAACATGTGGTCTGATAGGTGCATACCTGAAGAGCTATACTTGCACTGACAGCAAAGCTGTGCTCTTCTAGCAATGCTGCTCCGCATGCCCATGAAAATGGCCAGAGCCTCAGTACCGACAGCCAATGGCCTGACCGGCGACGCAGCAGGGCGCATGATGAGGTTATTGATGGAGTTGAATCTAAGCTCAGCTCAGAGGCTCAAGCTTTAGACATTGAGATGTAGGTTCACAATAAAGTGTGGTTAGCGGAATAGCGGAACCGCAAGCTCGGGCGAGGTGCATACAGGATCAGTCCTGATCCCTGCCGAAAAAAAAGATGTGCAGGCTGGTGGACTGCTACTTTTTCCACCGTTTCCTGGCAGAAAAAAAATGTCCGATGACGCTTTCGACCCTCAAAAAGCAGCACAGGCGCGGCGAAGGTTCCGGGGGGTCCACTTACGCTTGGTGCACCACCCACACACGCTTGGAGCACAGAAATCAAATCGAATGGATATGAGTCGTTGTGCCAAATAGCGTCTCCTTCTCTTTCAAAAACCCCATCTTTCGAAAAGGTTAACGATAGACCCGCACCCCAGGTGGCCAGGTACTTTGCAAGATTTCGCCGACCAGGAATGAAAAGCCTATCTTGTCCCAATCGCAAATATGCCTTCTGAAGGGACGAAAATAGTGAAGAAGGTCGAGGCAAAGGCTGAGGCGACAAAAGGCGCGATGACGAATGCAACTATCCATTACCCTTTCTGGTTTGGAGGAAGCGCAAGTTGTGTTGCGGCTCTGGTCACGCATCCTTTGGATCTTGGTATGTTGAAGGCACAAACACCTGTCTTATCTTCTCCTATACAATATTGAAGAACATTGGCTAACATTTGTCGGCAGTCAAGGTAGATAGTTCCACAATCTTATAAATCCCGTTTGGGATGTCCATCTGCGAACAAAACAAGCTAAGATATGATAACAGGTCCGACTCCAAACCCGTTCTGGCAATGCGCCCAAGACGATGGTAGGCATGTTCGTGCATGTCTTCAAGCATGACGGCGCACCTGGACTCTACAAGGGCCTATCTGCCTCGCTCCTCCGCCAAATTTCCTACTCGACGACACGTTTTGGAGTTTACGAGGAGCTAAAACAAAGACTCACCCCAGAAGGCGGCAAGCCATCCTTCCCAACCCTGATCGCAATGGCCTCGGTATCCGGATTTCTAGGCGGGTGCGTAGGAAACCCAGCTGACGTGCTGAACGTGCGCATGCAGCACGACTCTGCGCTTCCAGCGGCGGATCGCAGGAACTACAAGAATGCAATCGATGGGCTGATTCGTATGAGTCGCGAGGAGGGCGTAGCCAGTCTGTTCCGTGGCGTGTGGCCTAACAGCATGCGCGCTGTGCTGATGACAGCGTCGCAACTTGCGTCTTACGATCTGTTCAAGCGCCTGCTTATCGAGCACACGCCTATGACGGATGGACTTACGACACATTTCTCTGCATCTCTTATGGCTGGATTTGTGGCGACCACAGTCTGCTCGCCGGTCGATGTCATCAAGACGCGTGTTATGAGTGCAAGCGAGAGCAAGAGCTTGAGCAAGTTGTTGGCTGATGTTTATAGAGTTGAGGGAGCTGGATGGATGTTCAGGGGATGGGTTCCAAGTTTCATTAGATTGGGACCACATACGATCGTCACTTTCTTGGCGTTAGAACAGCATAAGAAGCTGTATAGATATTGGAAGGGGGTCCCTGAGTCGGTGGCAGCACCTTGATTGGATACTCGGCAGGTTTGATTGCTTCCAGTCTTTGCTTTTTTGGTTTGCGGATCAGCGTTTGTACAAGGTGGGCACGTAGTCTGCGAAGACTGTACATTTACTCGGCACTTGGTCTTTATTCATATTGATGGGCGTCAGCGCGGTTATAGACGAGCAGCATTTAGACGGCGTTTTCATGGGTATCATCTTGTCATTCTAATTAGACTGCATATGCCGAATCTGATTTTCCTTGTGCTCCCTAATATTTTGGACGTTGCGCCAATGCAGATGTGTGATTTTACAAGTGATTTTTTTGGGGAAGCCCCGAGATTGAACCCAGAACCCCATGGACCAAGATGCTCTGAGAGCTGATGATATTTGATAGACCAGAACTTTCGTAGGCTTGTGGCCAAATTCTTGATCTGATGATCAAGGAACATCAAAGGTCTTCTCCAGAATTCTATAAACAAAGATGGGGGACCAAGTCGATACCCAGCATTGATCGCATCCTTCGGTTAAAATGCCAAAGGTGTTATGGCATCCATTTGGTCTATTTTCGGCCCCAAATCTGTGTTGAAGCCTCATCAAGTATAGGCTCCTTCTATCGATCTGATAAAACATACTTACCAGCCGTTGGCCTGGTTAGGTTGCCCGTACGGAGTAGCTCCATATGGGGTCGCAGCACCAGCGCCCCACTGATTGGCGGCACCAGCATTGTATGGAGTCGTGTATCCCTGATCACCTTCCCAGGCGTTTCCACCATTCACTCCCATATCTGGGCTTCGTGGCCCATCAAATCCATCCATACCACCAGCACCCATGTCACCTTCTGCAAGCTCCTGGATAACAGCTGCAAGTTTTTGTTGAAGGACCTTGATTCCTTGTTGAATGATGGCATCTGGCTCCAGACCTCCCACGCTCTCAACCTCGAAGTAGAAACGGCTTGGTACGGCGTCGTAGTCGAATGGCTCGCCTTCCTGGGCTGGTTCCTCCCATTCGGCGTATTTACTCTTTGGCCTATTTGAATTAGTGATATCCCAACCGATAAATATCATGAGACATTATGCCTACCATTCTTTCTCTGCATCCTCCTCGTACCAAAGATCCATATGTCTAAGCTTGTTGTGTGGATCATACTCAAAACCAACTGCTGACGTAGGCGCCCATTTCGCATGCTCCTTGGCAATTCCCTTCTTCGCAATACACTTCATCCGTAATTCTTGGCCCTTTCTCAGCTTTGCAATAACCGTACCCAAGCCCTCAGAGTCTGTAATGACCGGGGTACCAACCCATTGATTCGGTCTCATATGATCCACCACCAAATCGCGCGCGTAAACCTTCATAATCTCATCTCCGGTACAGCGTGCATGCAAAGTAAGTGTAACACTGCAGAGCTCGCAGTACTCGGGGCAGTCGCAGTCTCGAGAGTACGCAACATCGTCAACATTCTTAGAGTTTAGCGGGATCAGACCGAGTCTGTGAGTGATGAACTCGTCAGCGAGCACAGATGTATTTGCTTCGATCTCGACTAGGTCTATTGCCATTGTTGGGACTTCAGCGAGGATGGTTCGACGGATGGAGTTTGCGAAGGAGAGGTCAACGTTCTGAAGCTCGAAGTCGACGTGTGCGGAATCAGCCTGGCATAGAGTTTAGTCACAGTGCCCGGCGCATGAGATGCTGAGCATGTTGAGGTTAATTCTCACTTCAGAAATCTTGACTGAAGGGCCAAGGCCCTCGGTCCCCAAATCCATTGGATCATAATCCATGATGGCGACGATGGATGGATCTAGAATTAAACTTGTTGATGTTTTACGATGCGTATCTCAAAGCGTGCGACGTAGCTCAGGGGCGTATCGCAATAAATAGGTACAGCTTCGGTGAAATGGGTGAAGTGTAGAAGGAGTGTGTGGTTGAAGTGAGTTTGTATGTGTTTAAATCAACAGCTTCGAGGCTGAAGTTCTTTGGAATTGATGCGCCTCGTTACGTGCCTGACGCGCTAAGCTGTATGGATCACGTGGGACCATATGTACTCTTGACGCATATTACACATAATGATGAAAATCTTTATTATCCACAAAATTCAGAGGAACTCTTTATACTTACTGGGAAATCACTACAAAGCTTACTCAGGAATATCTGACACCTGATTTACAAGTATAAAAAAATCTATAAAAAAAATCTACATTAGCTTCTTAGATATTTTGAAGCGATGGGTAGTTTGTAACGATAAATCTCCGGTACTCATAAACTGAAATGAATACCGTGGTTACACACTTCACATATTGAATGAAGAGAACGGACAGGCCTCGATAAAGCAATATGGGCTCTATATATCCTTACTTACAATACATTTAAATGAACAAATGGACATAGCAAGTCAAAAACATATTTCAAGTAAGCATTCATATTTATATGAAATTCAATTGATGTTAAGGCAACTTGATGGCAACTTAAAACATAATTTAGTACGCAGCCAAGGGTATCAAAACAAATAAAAAGACACATAACGCCATCCCAATTTTCTCCCATCAACTTTACACTCTTCATATACCCGATCCCTTAAACCCTCTAATTCTGCCATCTCTTACAACTCCTACACTGACGCCCTCCTCACCCGTCATCCATCCAGGCATCTTTACCCCATCTACAATCCCCGCCTCCACTAATTCCCTCACCCCCGCAAATACATGTGAGCCATGCAGCGTAATCCTAATATCGGGCCTCCATTCGCCACCCTCATCAACATCATCACCCTTCTCCAGCTCAAGAAGTAACGTACTCCGCCTTCCCTTTTTTGCTGCACGCGCAACCTGTGCCGTCTTATCCCCAATAGGTGCCTCGTCATCCGAGAAATCGGTATCTGCTGCCGATGGAATAGAAGGAAAGGGGTCTTCGATACGAATATCAAACCGCTCGATACCCAGGCCATCATCAGCCTTTGCTGAATTACCAAACCGCCCAACAGCGATTTTCTTTCTTCGTTTGATTACCGATTCGTGCTCCACAGCCTTACGCTTCAGCCCACTCCTCGTCCTCGACCCAGCTTCATCCTCAACCTCATCAGTTGAATCCGGCGGCGACGGCAGCTGCAGCAAATTCAGTGGCGTATCACCCGTCTTCTCAGCATATATGCCCCATCCACCCCCGGCAGCATTTGTGCGTTCTGCGCCCCTTCGTGCCAACAGAGCCTCGAGACTCCGTGCCGAGAGACTGGTACTCTGTAGTGTATAGCGTTCATGGGGCCGCGAGAAGGCCTTGGGAATGCCGTCGAGTAGATACTTGCGTAGACTGCGATTCTCGCTGGCGGAAACGACACCGGTTGTTGTGGCAAGTGAGACAAAAATGTGTGGGGAACCATCCGGGAAGGCAACGTAGATTGTTTTCGAGGTATCGAGGGCGTTGTGATCATTGCTGTTGGTAGAGGGTGCTTCGAGAGCGAGGGAAGTATTGTAAGGGGATTCCAAGACATAGATCCGCAGAAGAAGGAGGGGTAGATTCGCGGGGCGATCGAGGTTGTAATGCGCTTTCACATCGGGAAGCACTTCGCGCTGCAGATTTTGTAGGAAGGTAGCGGGATGGAATCGTGGAATGCTGGAGAGTTTGTCTGAGTCTGGTGATTCTGAGTTGGATTCATTGCCTAACCGAACAACCTTTAATGCTGTCCATTTTTGAGATGTCGGATGATCGTAGAGATATTGCAGGTCTGCCATTGCCAGCTGGAATAAAGTGACCCCATTTCGCCAATCCCCTTCGATGATGCGATCCACAATTTCTCTCTTTGCGCCCTTGCGTTTCTGTAATTCCTCATAGGTTTCCCGCAGTTCTTCAAGAGTCTGTGCTCCGGGATACATCAGATCCTCAGCTTCTTCCTCCTCTACATCTTCGACTAGATAAGGTGCACATAATGATTGATTTTCTTCATCGAGCCAGTCGAGAATCAAAGAGAGTAGAGAAGCTCTCGATAGCTTGGATAGAATGCGGAAGACGAGGGGATTTGTTGCTGAGATGCGTTGGGTGGGAGGTAAGGCTGCGGTGGTGGGAACTGATAAGGGAGGCATCTTTGCAAACTGCTAGTTTATGTATAATCAAGAGGGTTGATCCTTAATAGGTCATTGTCGTATTGTATTTGCTCATTGACGACATGATAATCATTGTTTTTCCTATCAACGCGTTGAGCCTCGCGATGGACGCGGCGTCAACTTTCCGCCCGAGGCATGGAAACGCGGAACGACAGTGGGGACACTGACTTTGGTCCTGGAATGTAAGGCCTCCAAAATAACCTTCGACCGGGATTTGGATTACAAATTTACACGTGACTGGAGGCGCACAATTTCCGTGTTTAGCCTTTCTACGTAGTACATTCCAGTGGCCGTGACCGCAACTCCTGAAGGATTTTGGAGGGACTGACGAGCCTATTATGAGTTAGGCTGGCCATAGTGATGGCTTCGAAATCATCACTCCAGGCTGAAGTAAGCTAGCAAGTCAACACCACGATCTTTGATCGGGACGATTTCGGATGTCTATTCACAACGATTAACGCATCTCATCGTCTCAGTCCATTCATATCCATCGCCCGTCGTTCCAAGCTACCTCCGTGCCATACGGAAAGCTGGGAAAAATTTCTTCTCTGCGCCTTTTTTTTTTTCTTGGCTTCCGTTAGGATACAAGCCCCCTTTGATTCAACACTTGGGATTGCTTTGTGATTTCCTGGAAATGATCAACAGTACCTACGACAGGAACAAAGCATGGAAGGCTCAGTAGCTTGCGATGTTGTGTAGGGCTTTATGTAGATCTTAATCGTCATCGACGATTATCGTCGAAAAGCGACATCAATACAGCACCACAGCACCACAGTTGAGGTTAATGGTTGCTAAGTTTGTACCTATGTATCCATACTAAGTACGTACTATTCCAAGATGCGGTTACAATAAGGTCCTCGGCTCCCAAAGAATGCCGAGATCAGTGATATTGAACATTTCATTGAGTAATCCGGCGATTCATCATCACCGCTCAGTGCACATAGCTCCTCGGAGTCAACACGAAAAGAACACAGACACACCACAGGGCTCACGGGGCTCACGGAATACACTACCGTCAACATTGCCGTGACACACCAAAACTCAGAAGTTGGTGGCAGCATTCAACTTCGAGGAGCGAGCACACTGCATGGGATACTGAATTGGGTGTGGAAATTGAATGTGTGGGAGGGTCGAGTGGGGGTGAGATCGTATGGTGGTTTGTCATCCAATCTGACTACCATAACATACGGTGCTAAGTAATACTCTTGATACTCTACTGAAAGACGCTACAGTATTATGCTGCTGCTGTCCTCTCTCAGTACCGTGAGTAAGTAAGTAGTACGCAGTACACAGTAAGAGACTCCAAGGTACTTTTACCTCTCATACAAAGACCTAATCCGGGTATATTCTTTTGGACTGGCTTGACTCTTGAGTCTATTGGTGCAGAGCACTAAGGGGACCGTTGACCTGCCTCAATCAAATGATAGTCGTTGCATCGTATCGTAGAGGATCGTAGAATAATAGCCAGAGGCGAGTCTTGGGACGGTACATGTATGTCAGTATGCATGTCCTGTGTATGTATATGCTGGGAGCAAGAGTCGGGATCCGATGCACCAAGGGACGGTCTCAGTCGTACAGAGTAGAACATTTCTCCTACTTACCTACACAGTAGAGTACAGCCAGCACTGTCCTTACTGCCAACTGCCTGCCAACTGCCTGCCATCTGCCCGCTGCACACGCCTGCAAGAAAAAGAGAGTGGGGCGTCGGCTCAAAAGCAACCCACGCACCGCATCCACACACACACACACTTTACTACTTACTGCCAAATGCACCACCACCATCTCCTCCACTATAGCCCAGCCCAGCGTAGGTAACCCGCAACCCACAACCCACAAAGCGCTCCTCCACGTCCCTCCTCTCTCAACCTTCAATTGCTACTCCTCGACAAATCACCAGCATCGTCGACAAACATACGGAATCGTCGACAACATACGGACACGACACTGAATTAAGAGAAGGGCAGTCACTGAGTCACTGGGCGAAAGCATCTACCGCCAAACTACGCGACATCCCGACCGGACAGGCGCATTGCGCGCGCAAAGAGCCAGCAGAAGGGCTATCAGTCGATCTTCACGACACACAACCGGCTTTCGACAGCCCTGTCACCTTTCCGAGAGGAAGCAGCAAAGATGTCGGGCTACAATGGAAGAAGCAGACTGAACGTGTCTGAATATGTGGCGGGATTGAACATGACCCCATCCACCCAGGACATCGTGGGCCAGGAAAACTTCAACATCGACGATGACCTCGCCATGTTCACCAACACCCAATTCTACGACTTCGACCTGGGACAGGATGTGACCGCAGACGTGCAGGCAAAGTTCGACATTGCACAGGATTCTCCCACGAGCGGTGCGGCTCCAGTGCAGGGCGGCGACTTGAAGAATCTCGACTTCGGACTCCAAGGTATGTGAGAGGTCCAGACAAAACCTTTTTTTCCCTTTTCTGTCACTCTTTACTATTCACACTCACCCCCACTCATATATTCATACACGACATGATTTTTTTTTTTTGTTCCCTTCATTCTGCTCTGCCCCGCTTCAAGGGACTACTCCCAATCAGTCGGAAAGTCTAAAAGAACGGGCAAAGTGGCCATCTTATCTATTATCTGTGGGACATGCGTCGGAGGCCTCCATTCATCAGAAACATGATTCATGTCGTGATGGAAGGGTCTGATTTCATGACGCATCAAAAGCACGCCCGAAGAGTTATGGATCTACCCCCCCCTCCTGTGGGCTGTGGGCTGTGGGCAATGATTTGCACCTTTGTGTGCAACTTCCGCGGCCCTCGTTACTAGTGAAAGGCCACGGAAGCTGCACCTGCCGCTCACAGTTAAGGGCTGGTGGGCAGAGGGGGTGCACAGAGTGTGCATAGAACTCTGCTGTGCTCTACCTTTTCTAATAACACGTGCATTATGCACTGTCCTGTCGTCGGGACACGGCCGCGATGTCGTGACCAAAGCAAATGCAGCAAACAGGCAGTCAAAACAGCCGAAGCAAGCATTTCTTGGTGGGAGATGGAGTAGCATGGGGCACTCATCGTCCTCCCTCCAGCAATCACAGTCCTTCGTTTTGTCCTCTCCGCCATCTGGTTGGCGTGGGTGTGCATGACGCTTGTGCCCCATTACCCATAGCTTCGATGGCGCCAGATCATGTGACCATCGCGTGGCTTCCGTCGGCCATTGTCACGTACTACAGCATTACCCACCTCTCATTTTGTTTATGAAGACCCCACAAGGTTGCTAGCGTAACTAGCCTTCGTTGCCCTCTTGAACCCAGAGTAGCCATGAATCACTATACTGATGAAGTGATGGCACGTTTAGGAGACTTCAACTTTCAAGACTTTTCGTTCAACCAGGGAAATGCATACAACAATGATGCAATTCACTCTCTCCCTCAGCCCATTCACAGTGCGCCTTACCCGGCCTCATCATCTACCGGCTCCCCAAGATCCGGCTTGATTTCGCCTCAGGTCGGCGAGAAGCGCAAGGTCTCCGAGGCTGGTACCGGAGAAGATGAAGCCTCCCGTGTTGCAGCAGAGGAGGACAAGCGCCGCCGCAACACCGCCGCATCTGCACGCTTCCGTGTCAAGAAGAAGCAACGTGAACAGGCTCTCGAGCGCAGCGCCAAGGAAATGAGCGATAAGGTTGCCGCCCTAGAGGGCCGTATCAATCAGCTCGAGACGGAAAACAAGTGGTTGAAGAACCTCATCACTGAGAAGAACGAGAACAAGGACGACATCGCCTCCTTATGGAAAAAATATACCGTCGAGAACAGCGAGCGAAAAGGCTCTGAGCGCAAGGACGGAGTCGGAACCGAGGATGCTTAGTTTTGGCTTTCTCTTTTATGTTTGGGGGCTCTTGTTTTCATGTCATTTTACCTGCGTCTTTTTGCCGGAAGCTAGTTTTTTTCCCCCCCTCTATTTCTCATCTTGATGCATTTTCTGTCTCATACGTGTGTTTTTATTATAAAACGCCTTTGTTGATATCAGTCCAATCTACGGCTATGGGATGTGGAGAGGAAGGGCGGCTCGTTGGAAGGGGTGGAGGTATAAGATCAGCATTTCTTTTACGATACAACAAATGTTATCCACGGTCTTATCTAACTCTCTTCTCTATATGTTCTGGTTTTTTATGTGGAGGAAGCATTTCATGATACGTGTGATTCCGACGATCCGACAATGATCATCATGAGAGTGGGCTCTTGCGAGATCGGTATACCTTATCTTCTTCCATTGACAACCCAGGAAGTACGTCTTCGAACCACATATCAGTTACAGGAGCGATCGAATCAAAGGTTTCACCAATGCCAAAAGCGTCTACCAATCATAGCCCAAAGCGACATCCGCCCAAACGCGACTACAGGCATCGATCACATCAATACAGCGAACTATCAAATATGCTTAATTATCCCCCCCAGCTCGCCACGAGAAAATTCATAGTCTATAGTCGGCAAATGGCAATGATGTCTTGACGCGTCCGTTCACCTACATCCGATTGCTACAAGTATCATCCTCCACCTTCACCGTGTATCGGTCCACAATTTACATCCACTGAAATACAAGGCTTTCAAAGTCCTTCCCGCCAACTTCATGATGTTGATGAACAGCAGTCTCATCGATCTCGTTCGCCCACTTCTTCTACGACAATGCCGGAGACGCCGAATGACCTTTTGTAATCCCAAGCGATCGTTAACAACGCAACTTGCGTGTCCTAAAATGAGATTGCGGCTCCCCTCGGCTTCCATCGACTATCGTAGCTTCCTTTATAACGAGCTTTCACTGCTCTGTCGAGATGGTCTTAGCAATGCTGGAGAATGCCTTTACTTGAAAAGAGCATGTCGTTTTCCTGCGCCATTGTTTAATTTGACTTCTCAAATATTTGCTACGATGAGAAGTGAATTATTAGCACATTTCTCTTGACGGATGCTTAGATAGGTAGGAAAAAAGGGAAGAGGAGAGAGAGCTGGCTGGTTGTCAATGTGGGTGACTAGGACAGACAAACTCTTACGTTTAGCTTGTTGGGAGGTGGCGGTATGCGAGATCCCGAGGCTGGATTGCGTGCTTGCTGTCGTTTCGGGGAGGGATCATTGCGTACGTTGTAATTACGTGTATTGTGTTATGAGATGCCCTTTTAGAAAAAGGAGATAGGATATGCTTAGCTCTTTGGGACACGGCTTCCATCGGGTGTATGCTGACCACTCAAGAAATCTAGTTCTAAAAAAGCAAATATGACTACACTTGGTTGTTCCATGCTGTGTGAATTTTTTCGCGTCAATAATCCAAGTGCTATCAGAGGACCCATCAGAACTACGACTATGTTTTTCCTTCCACTTGCGAATGAGCAATCATGTACGAACTCGAGATAGAGATACACATTATGTTGTATTATATGCATGGTTTGTATCAAGTGGGTGATGTATATCCTTCAACGCCAGCTACTTCTCGTCATTAGTGTTGTTATTGCCCTTTGTGGCCCTGGCAGTCGTGATTCACATACCTTCTTCCTGAATCACACACACATATATTGTAGAAAATAAAAGTATGTTAAATCCCATATCTCATTTGCTATTACTACTATTCATATTCTACAATAATCAGAACATATAACGCCCATTTAACAACAGTATTCTCAAAACTCGAACCACCTAGTTATAGGCTTCTAACTCCTTCTGAGTCCATTCCCAAAGCTCATCGCTCAACTTCTCATCCGTCGCCCACCCACTTGCACCACCAGTGGCAGCATGGGGAGTATAATACTCCCCACTCACAGCATCAGGGCTAGTCGCTGCCCAAAGCTGATTCCAAGCGCCCTGCTCCGGTGTCGTAAGCACCAAAGGCCTAATAACGAGCTTCAAATACTTCATAAACCAGAGACTACCCTCCAAAGAGGCGGCCAAATTCGTATCAACAACACCAGGATGCACTGAAATACATTTGATCGCAGGGTATCGCTTTGCCAGTGCCTTGCTGTGCAGGATATTCGACAGCTTGCTCTGCCCGTACCGCGCCCATGTCGTCGAGGAAGCCATATCAGTCTTCACGGTCGCGAAATCTACGCCACCGCTCACTGTGTATCTATGCCCCATAGAGCTCAGCGATACAATACGCACGTCTGCTCCAGGCTCCGCGGCTGTCTTCTCCAGCACCGGCAACAAAAGCTTCACGAGCAAGGCGTGGCCTACATGGTTCGTGCCGAACTGGATCTCATACCCGTCTTTCGTGAGGCCTGGTGGCAAGGCCATCACGCCTGCGTTGTTGATCAGCACATCGAGGCGGTCCGACTTGCTGATGAACTCCTTGGCTGCTTTCTGAACGGACGACAGATTGGCGAGGTCACATTCAATAAAGGTTATTGGCGCGTCAGGAACAACGGCTTTGATTTCAGCGATTGCCGCAAGCGCTTTCTCCTCGCTGCGGGCTGAGAGGTAGATGTGCGATGGTGAGTGCTTTGCCAAGGCCAATGCAGAAGCTTTGCCGAGACCAATATTGCCTGGGGAGAATCAGTATTCTTGCTGATAAGATATGAATATTGGTGGGTATGTGCCCCTGAGATGGGTTTTGGTTTCTGGTAAAGTTTTGAATGTACGTACCTCCCGTGATGAAAATCACCTTTCCTGTCAGAGCTGGGATGTCGGTCTCCTCATCGAATGACTTTCCGAACCAACCCATGTTGAAATAATACTTATAGTGACGTTGAAGTTGCTGTGGTATGTGGTTTATCAAGCTGAGTACGTTTACGCGAAATGTTTGGATGTTTGGATGTTTGTTCAGTTGGTTTGATTATAATTGCATTATGATTCTTTGAAGTGAGGTTAAACTAGTTACGACTCGCGGATGAGAGCTGAAGTACTACGTAAGGTACGGTGCTGCCTGTGCTACCTATGCTGCCTGCGTAGCATAATTAAGCCTCGGCCCGTCGCGTTCTTTATGCATGAACTACAGATACATACGTAGTAAGGCAGGTAATATGCAGCAGCATACCCACATACCTTACCTTACCATACTTTGTTCTTCGAAGGCTTAACAGAAAACAGCACATGAGGATGAGGCTCTTAAACATTCTTCTGGTGCTTGATGTAAAGTTAAGGCCTATTGCTAAGCTTCTAATCAAGATATTGAGTCACGTTCCTTACACATGGATTCGGCTCCGCATGACCCTCGGACTACATAGTAAGCTACTTCTATTCACTCTTCTTTTCCATACAGATCTTTGTATTTCCGTATTACTACGCCAGTAGCTTATTCCCGAGTAGCTACACAGGTAATGAAGTATCTCGACTAGGTGTGCAAGGCTTCTTAGGTATTGTCGCTCGACAGCGCATTGGCTCTCGGACTCTGCGCTTTGGCATCTATCGCTTGCACTGTTTGAGCGGCGGCGCAACATGATCGTCCGTGGCTGAAGTTTGGGGATCCGTGAGATCTCTAAAACTTAAGCGATCGATCTGAGGTGCTGGGTTGCGGGGACAGAGCAACTGCACAGCCAGAAAATCACACCTGTCGTTCTTCAAACATTTAGCGGTCTGCTTTCTCGTATTCTATTGAGGCATGCCAGGTTTCAATTTGTTCTTGCGGCAGATCTGAGGCAAGGAAGTGCGACATGCACAGGAGTTCTACTGGGCCACATCGGGGATAGCTTATGGTCGTCGAACAGACATGCCCAAGGATGTGCAGATGGACGTCAATTCGACAGAGCAGGTGATCATTACATGCCTCAGTGTGTAGCTGTGCCGCTTCGATTGATACTGGCTACCTTGAAGATTCGCTCGACTGCATGTTCTTCGGCGATTCCCTGGCAATCCTGGTCATCTTGGCAACACAATGTTGTGGATCTCTGCTGGCAATCACACGTTCGTCATGAAATATACGATGTGTGAGAAACCATATTGATGTCAATTTGATTTGAAATGTCTTATGATGGCGCACATACAGTTTCTAGCCTCGTGCGTTACTACAAAGGCGGGAACTCAACAGAACCCTCAGTGGAGACAACAGAATAGCTCCACCTAACAGTTCTTAGTTTGTGCCGACGTTGTTGAACTCGCTGCCGACTTATCCTTCTATGACTAGACTTTAGTTCTGCGTTTGACTTGGCTGAAGTAAAGCAGAAGTTTATGTTGCGGGTGCCACAAATATTGTCCGACTTGTAGCTCGGCTTTGGTAAGGTATTCATGAGCTTCAGCTAACCATAATACACATCCTTTAAGATGGAATATCGGCTAGGGCATCATCGTTTGAATGCTGATACCTATGCTCGGCTGTGCTCGAGAACGCACTGTTGGTCAATGTTCCATCGTTGCTCGTTCATCACCTCAGCTCACAGACATTAGAGATCGCGGCTCTAGTTGCCAAGATAGCGATACCCAATTTGGGTGTGGGGGCAAGCCGAAGTGTATCTCTAATGCTCATTCTCAGTTTTCAATGTCAGACTGTGTCCAAACACTTGTCTGTGTCTTGTCGACAGGAGTTGCCCCTTAGGTTTTTGTATGTCGAAGCACGAAACGCTGTCGTCCGGTTGCTCGACGATACCATTCAAAGCGAGAATATCAAGAGCAATGAGGTAGGAACAAAAAATCTATATATGCCTACAGTAATTCCCTCAATACCTCTCTTTTCTTCTCATCAGCGATCACATCTTCAGTTCAATACTTCAATCTCACTTCACTTCAATTAAGCAGCTTACGTTGACCGTAGCCAGCCTCTTTCTATAATACTTTATTACCAACATTCTAACTCAAAACTAAACAACAACCGCAAACATGCTTGTCCCATCCGTCAATGTTTTCCTCGCCGCCCTTTTGGCTTCTGCTCCTCTCGTCGCCGCTCACGGCAAAGTCGCCGTAGTCACTGGTGACCAGGGAGGAAACGGTACTGCCTTGGGTATTCAGGGAGGAGTCGTCCCAGGAGCTGGCAAGAACGCCGTCACCGAGACCGATACCACTGTCTTCGCCGGAAAGGCCGCCGACTCTTGTGGTAAGACCACCGGTGCAGGTACCAACGATGTTGAGACCGGTACCGTCCAAGCCATGCAGCTTTCCGGCTCTACCCTCCCTCAGGTCAGCGCCGGTGGATCCCTCAGCGGAACCATGCACATCGTCACTTCTGATGGAGCTGGCCCATACACTGCTATGATTGATACCACTGGTACCGGTGATTTCAGCAATGCTGTGTCCGCCAAGGTCACACAACAGGTTCCAGGTAACAATGGCAACATTCGCAAGACACAGAAGAGATGGGTTGAGGTCCTCGCCAGAGCCGGTATCATGAAGAGAGCTACCAACATCAACGAGGACTACCCATTCAAGGTCGCTATCCCAGCTGGCACTACCTGCACTGGTACTGTCGCTGGTCAAACTGGTAAGTTTTCATCTCTTCTCGGATCACTTTTCAAGATGGAAATACTAATAAGTGTCTAGGTGTCTGCATGGTCAAGCTCGTCAACCCATCTAACGCTGGCCCATTCGGTGGATGTGTACCAGTTCAAATGGCCAGCAGCAACTCTTCTACTGCTGCCACTACCCGTCGCTCTATCGGCAGCAAGTTCAGAGCTTAGATGCTTCTGAGTGGCTACTTGGTATCGGGAAATAGTTAAGGACTGGAGCTGGAACTGTTGATATATGTGGGATTTGTGTGGGATATGTATGGAATGGAGCAGGCTCCTATATTCACTCCTTACTGGAATTAAGTGTAATGATTTATTATCGCATAGAGTCATCGAAAGAATCTCATTTGTTTTATATATTGGTTTATTCAACTGCAACATGTGTCATAGTCCTCATAGAAAAAGACTACTACTTCTTATCATGTCGGCAAGAACACTCTCGTTGACAACTTCACCCGTGCTAAACGGTCAGTATGGTTACTCCAAGCTCGCAGTCATGCTGTACTCGCACTACCTCAACCGCCATCCAACATCCACAAATCCCAATATCCTCATGAACATAATTCATCCTGTTTTTGTGAACACAAAGGTGAGCCAGAAGGATACACACGAGCCGTATCCGCTCGGCAAAATAACAAGTGAAAGGAGATATAGCCATCCGTGACTTATATGTTGACAGCTAGAAAGTATAGAGATAAAGTTATATCTGAAAATCGGTCGATTTAGAGAGTATCTTGGGGGGGGGAATCATACCATGAAGAGGCTACAACTTTATACTGAAGAAGGAATTTAACATCGCTCTGTCAAGCAGGAAATGGAAAGGACCACAGTGCTTCCGTAATGCCTTAGACTATCATATACAGTGTGTTGATATTATATGAAGCAAAGGACTTTTGTATGTTGCCATACGATACTCAAGAGTAGAAATCTTTTTGGACTTGAGAAATATTCATCGAGTTGACCGATGAGGCGACAGTGATATGGCGGATGATAATGGTGATAAGTAACAACATATATACCTCAAATGAAATCAAGAACAGTATCAAAATCTAAAATCTTAAATCAATGTGCATTTCACTCAAAAGGAAGCAGACAGTAGTATAGTTTAAAAACATATTTATTCTTCATTATTAATTTTTTCGTACATTGACGAAAATGGTATTGAGCAGCAAATCGGACAACGCATTAACGGATATATCCCCCAGTGATCCCCTTTATATATATACACAAAAAACCATGCAACCAGTACACGTCATTTCTCTCATAACATATGCTTTATGCTTGCTTTTACTTTTTTTCTTCTCGTCTAAAATTCCGCATTTCGTAAGATTCTTGAGATGAGATGAGGTTTAGACCTTCTCGGTGGCGTCCTCGCCAGCGCGGGTCTCCTCGTGCTGGAAGAGACCCTCGTTGCCGGCCTGCTCCTTCTTGGCGAACTGGCGACCGCCAGCAGCAAGGTACATGTTGTCGGTACCCTCGAAACCGTCGTTGCCGAGGTCGGATGGCTTCCAGGAGGCGGAGGTGATTGGGTTGACGTGGAGAACGTACATGGTGTCAATCTCCTCGAGGGAACGGCCCTTGGACTCGATGACGAAGAAGTAGACGATGAAGAAGAGGGCGAAACAACATCCTCCGAAGACAAGACCGTAAAGGTAGTGGATGTCGTTGGTGATGAAGGTGGAGAAGAAGGAGATCAAGAAGTTGAAGAGCCAGTTGGATGCGGTGGCGAGAGCCATGCAGATGGCACGGTAACGGGCTGGGTAGAGCTCTCCAACGATGGCCCAGACAAGAGGACCCCAGGTGGTGGCGAAAGCGACAATGAAGAGACAGGTGAAGACAATCATGACGTTACCGGAAGATTGCTTGACAGCTCCCTCAGAGCCTCTGAGAACGAACTCACCAACAAAGGAGTAGATCATGAAGCACATGAACATCCAGGCGGCACCAGCCATGAGGGACTTGCGACGACCGCAGTTGGCGACAATCCAGAGACCACCAATGGTGGCAACGACGTTGACGGTACCGAGAATGATAGAGGTGACGTAAGAGTTCTTAAGACCGGTAGCAGCGAAAATGGTTGTACCGTAGTAGAAGAAGAAGTTGGCACCAGTAAGTTGCTGACCAGCCTGGAGAGTCATACCGAGAAGAGTACGGTAAAGCATACGTGGACCAGTGAAGATCTCGTACCATGGGTGGTCACCACCAGCTCTCTCAGCCTGGAGCTTCTCCTCGATCTCGGCAATCTCAGCGTTGATCAAAGCAGAGTGAGGCTCAACACCGTTAAGGCGGGCCATGTTCTTGCGGGCCTCTTCCTCACGTCCCATTCTGTAGGCGAAACGTGGGGACTCTGGGAGAAGGAGAACGGAGAAACCGAGGAGGATAGCCCAAAGAGCGGAAAGACCGTTTGGAATTCTCCATTGGGCGGAGTTGGTGTAGTGGGCGGAAGTTCCGTAGTTGACCATGTAGGCGGTCCAGATACCGATGGTGATAGCCAATTGGTAGGAAGAGACAACGGCACCACGAATGGCACGGGGAATGGACTCGGACTGGTACATTGGAACGGAGGTGGAAAGAGCACCGATACCGAGACCGGCAGTAAATCTACCCATGGCGAACTGAACCCAGACGCGGGAGGAGGTGATCTCGATAATTACACCAATGATGTAGAAGAAGGCGGAGGAGGAGATAGTGTAACGACGTCCAATGGTATCAGCCATTGGGGCGGAGATCAAGCAACCAATCAAGGTACCGATACAGAGGAGACCGACGATGGTACCCTCACGGGCTGGAGAGAAAGAGTAGGAACCGTCAATGGCGTTGTATTGTCCAAAACGCTCCAAGAAATCGCTCATAGCAACGAAACCTGAGGCCAATGTTAGCAATCGAGATCATACTTTGATTTTGATAATTTGCAGCTTACCAGAAATTTGACCAGACTCGTATCCGAACATGAAACCTCCAATGGAGGCAACAGCACCCAAGATGTAAGCCAGCATTGGCACAGACTTTGGGATTTCGACCTCGACACCACCGACGGTGTCCTTGATAGCGCCATTCTCGGCGGCAGTGTTGGAGTGGACTGAGCCAGCAGCTGGAGTTGGAGGAACAGTAGAGGTTGGAGTATCCTTCTCTGCGACGACCTCCTCGGCGGGCTTCTCAGACTTCTTGTTGAAGAGACCCATATTGGCGGATGTTATGATAGACGGCCACCTATTATGGAAATGATAAATATAAGTTGATGTGAACTGTGAGCTACTGAGACAAAGAAGATGGGGGACGACAGAGTTCTTATAGAGAACACCCTAGAAGTCAACATTAATATTCGGGCAACATTTTTTGCTCCTAAACTGGAGTCGCGACACTGGGGCAAGATGTCCCGAGTGGGGGAAACTGGAGGACTGGAGGAGGATTGGAAGAGTCTAGGGTCCCAGAGACCTTCCCTAGTTCCGCATGTGTGGGACATTGAGGAGAGGAAGATTCCCGACAAGGGTTGCTATTGCAATGTGGAACGGAGGAGGGGAGGCATGACGAGCAGAAGCCGACGGGGTGATTGAGCATAGGAGTGGCGCCGGGGGAGGTGTCTACAGAGCACAGGATATCTCTACACGAAATGGGAATATTTCGCATGTCGGCACGGTCAGCAAAGCGAAAAATGCTTGTTAGGTACGAAAGCAGCTGTCAACAAGACTAAAAAACATCCAAGTCGAGATCCAAGTCACGATGTTTTGACAAAAATGGGCCTTTCGGTGTTATTCCGGTGGTTGAGCCTCACTAAGTGGCTGCAAGAATGGGCCCACGGCAACGAAGAAAGGGAGTTTTTTTCTTGTCAGCGTCTGTTGATTTACAGAAAGTTTGTGTAGTATGATTGATCTTGTGTGTGATTTAATGTGCGTCTTTTCTCAAGCGGTGAGCATCTGCTCATTATCGTGGGTTGAGGACTACAGGCCGTTGATGTTGATAATCATCAAGATGTTTGGTGTTTGCGGCAGGTACAGAAGCTCCGTGGCTTCGGCCATTTACGATAGGTCGTTGAAAGAAAGCGTACGAAAGCGGCCTAGTCCGTCAAAGGCCGACTTTGAGCCTCACTAATGGGAGCTTCACTTGACCATATCCGGTCGGACTTTACATGGGTGGCACACGGTAGCGCATCATAGCGCCGCGAAAAACTCAGATCAGCCTCAATTACGCCTCCTTAGCTCAAGAGAGTGGATATTACTACCGGAGCAGCGCCATGAGTTGTCCCATCCGGTAATAACAATGTTAAAAATTTGACAGCGAGAAGACAAAGGATGAAGAAAAGGAAAGAAAAAATGGAAGATTTACGTGTACCTGGATTTCAGAATAAAGGAGTGGAGGTGGATATGGGAATGGGGATCTGGAGTGAACGTAACCTGGCATATGGGGTATGGAGTTACTCCGTACAAAGGGGAAGCTGAGTAATAATGCAGGAAAGTTTATGTACGCATTCCGTTCGGAGTATTTGTCTGAGGCAAATCGAATGTTTTCATGAACAGCGGCTTTTTGCAGTCATAGTATAACAGAAATAGGTTTTTTACTTGGAATCGTAGGTGGCTAGACGTACGGATATCTGGATACATTCCGTACGGACGAAGAAAAAAGTGTCGTGTGTGCGAAAGAGTAATCAAAAAGGTACGGACAGGAGAGCAGCGAGTGTATGTGCGTATGTATTTAGCACCCGAGGTGCAAGGGGAGGGGTGCCAAGCAGACAGAGCAGATAAAGCCACATCAACTCAAAGCATGATCTAAGAAAGTGGCACGTACTTCCTTTACTGCGTAATACATATGTACATATGTACATACATACATACATACTTAGTACATATCGTATGTACAGAGTCCATATGTAGTAAGTATATACTTGCTAAGTGTGTATGTATGTGCCGAGTCCATATGTATGTATGCAAGCAGCCATGCGATACGCACGCCGCCCCGGGTGACTACTGCGGCGGCTGCCACTGCTTTTCCTGCTCGTTTCAATTTGAAAGCGTCGCCTTGGGCGTCCGTGGCGCGCTTCTTCATTAGACTGATCAGCCTCATGGCGTTCTCTGGTGGCTTCCCAAGGAAAAGCCGGGACGCTAGACGTAGTTTGGCAGATTCTGTGTGTGAGTGGGTCCCACTCGGCATTACTCGACTAAAAATAAGGGACTGCGTGATGAGTTCTCGGCGAAAAACATGCAAGTTTCTGCTGTCGAATGTCGACGTGCTCCACGAGTCCCACGACAAACTCCACAGTCCACGGGGGAACGGGGTGAATAATGGGGGCAATAATCTGATCGCAGAGGGCCTTTCTCCAGAGTACTCTCCAAACCTTTTCTCCAGTTGGGGAAACACATCAACTCCGCACTCTCCATCTTCGCGGAGTGAATCATGTCGACCTGGAGAACAGGTGCAGTCCAAACAAACAAATCTGCAATGACGACGAGGTGTTTGCTGGCAGGCATAACAAGAAAAGCCCTGTCAACCTTAACGCCTCTCCCACCCTTAGCTTATCGATCATTTCTCGGCGCCGCGGCACCCGTTCGTTGGCTGATTTTTTTCCTTCTCGTCTTCCTCGTCCTTTCAAGGTCAAAACTCGGTGCATCACGTGACTTGGCGCTCAAGCCGACAGAAATGTACCAGTGGGCGTGCTAGGGTCTTGGATGTGTGGTGATTGACCCTTGCAAAAAAAAATCATCCGTTCTCTCGCCCTCCACGATGTGGTACTCCAGACTCCGTATATCCTCCGTACTCCTCCTCCTCCTCCTCCTCATCTTACGATTATCCCGCAGAATTCCGGAGCCCCATTCTCTCTCCTCATTTCTCCGTATTCTGCCCATACTCCAGGGCCCATATCATGAACAGGGCCGAATGGCAAGAAAGCGGAGAGAGTCCAGGTCGACTTGCGTAGGCACGGTAATAAACAAAAGCACCAAAAGAACCAGAACGGAGAAATGAAGGGCCGGGGTCCCTGTACCAGTTGAACCGTGGTGGTGCAGACTGCTCATAACCCGTGACCGAAATCTCTAATCGGGTCAAGGATAGTCCCCGGCTGTCATTTGTGCTTTGCGGTGTTCTGGGTGCGCAAGCAATTTGCAGGCAAAACTACGGCCACTCTGAGCCTGTTCCCTGCCCTCAGATAGATGACAGCTCTCCTTCGCTCGTTACGACCGTAGGCGTTGAAGGAAGTAAGTACGTAGTAGCGCGTGCTTAGATCCGCTTGACATTTCTTCGAGAAGGATTGAGATTTCCTTTCCGTAAGGCAATTACAGTAAAGCACCAAAAGTCCTTACTTAATTGTCAAGTCTACTACTGGTGCTGCCGTAGCGTTGGCGAGACTCCGAGTGTCCGAGCCCAATCAAGTCAAGACTTTGCACCGGACCTGATCGCTGTCACGTGAGACCAAGTCTCTTTGCAAGTACCTATCTATCACTGTCTGGACTCTGGTCTAAGCTGAGAGTCAAGAGTTCACCAGTCACCAGTTGGTGATCATTGCTACCGTATGCTTTGCCACCATGACCCTGAAGCTGATCTATCAGAGAGGTGAGTGAAGCAGCCCATGGCGCTATCAATGGCAGCGGTCAATTGCGCATTTTAAGACGCGTCTCAGAAGACATGCGGTGCTGCCCAGCAGATTTTTTTTTTCGCTGCTCCTTTTCCGCACATCGTGACGACCTACCTGACTCAATTGACTTGCCTCTACGCGAGGCACATACATACATACGAGGTAATCGAGTCACGTGGTGACGCAGCGACCCACTTGAGGGGCCTCAATGGTAGAGACACAAGATGAGCATTTGACGAGAAATGATGTCAGTGAAGGTGGATCTCCGTGTCGACCTGAATCGCTGATGAAGCATTACGTTGAGGCCGTGAAGCGGCAAATCAAAGGGAGCCGCCTATGGATTGACTTTGTGACGTGAACGGTAGTTGCATAGACGTCAAAAGTCATCTAAAGTAAACGCCCAAATAGGATATTTGATGCTGATGAGATTCGGGAGACTTCACGATGTTAGCGAGGTCGAGGTCAAGTTTGCTTCGTAATGTCCCCGTATGGAGTGTTCTGTGGGTACAGGCCGGGCAAGGAATGCAGAGTATCCAACCGATGTTACCGATATATGTAAGGTACAACCAAGAACCTCATTTCTTCGTCCAATAATCCATATAGACGCCCGTTCCCACCTAACGGTCATCATGGTCATGATGATGATGATGATTTTTTGTTGTTACACAGTAGGTTGAACAGGAGTCCGAATGGGATTGTCATCATTTTACCATTGTGCATCTTGGTATGATTGAAATAACTGCCATCCTCTGGTATTGCCCATAACTTTATGAAACTTGTACTATTTTTATTATTAATAAGTAGCCAAAATATAATAATAATAATGATATTTTCTACCATACAGACAATCCTGCCATAAACTCCATATTCAAGCTCCATCTTAAAGCTCAATTCTCGATCTCCATCGCCAAGTTTGTGCCAAGTACCATAGTATGTACATACGCTCATCAGTATCCACTAAATGAATGTCGGATTTTTATTCGCAGAATGAAAATGAAAAAGAAAGCAAAACGACCATTAATTTCAATATGATTAAATGATTGAAAATCTTGATTTCAATAGTGATTTCATCGTTCTGGGCACTGATCAAATCCATAGCAAAGAAAATAAACAATGACGTTGCTGCATCGCGTACGCGCAGGAGCAATTTGAAAATTCTGTAACATATCAAATCTCAGGAGAGATTACATTCCCACAGGCGCAAAAGTTTTGCAAGAGCGACGGTTTCAAGCCGCAGCCTCTGAGCCTTTCCACCCAAACATCACCAATGCGAAACGGCGCGAGCGACATACAGTACGGAACATAGGCAGAGCACTAGATGGATTGCCGTGAAGGCGCAAGGAAGGGAGGAGGTGCAAAGCAGTTTGTGAGGCTCTAGTCTCACATCTATTGAAAACGGTGCCGGTGATCGTGAGCTGGCTAGACGTGCCTAGTGAGAGACTACGCGGCGCCCCAACGGCCGGCCACCTTTATTCCTTCCACTTTCCTTTCCGCACTTCATTAGAGAAATATATGCATAAGAGCTGTGCTCGTATGGTTAATGTCCCGTTACGTTATGCTTGTGCATGGGTCATCCATCCTGTGTGCGCCGAAGTCACTTGTATGTATGTATATACGCACACATACATCTTGTGTTGCCGTCGTTATACTTGTGCACTGGCGTTTGAGTTTTGCAGCGTGTGTGTTGGTGATGAGATGATGGTTGTTTGGAACTACACATCAAACAATCATTTGCAGATTTTTCCAATACTCGAGCTTCGCCTCGTCGAAAGAGCACGATGGCTCTGCTATACATGCTAGATTCCTAGGACCCAAACCCATCTCCCCCCGTCCACTGTAACTCCCCTTTCAAGTTTCTTCGAGACACATTTCGTCACCATAAGTAGCAGCCAACAGGTCAAGAAAGCATCATCAAGCGTAGGTATTTCATGCCACATACAAAAATCCATCTAACAGTTCTAGAGCCTAAACCTCAAAAATTTCACCTGCCCCCTCACCGCCGCCCCTCCTATTCTCCACAAGATCCAGCCTCCACCCCTCCCAATTCTTCAACCCACGCTTAATCTCCTTGACCCTCTCAAGCCTCTTCTGCGCCTCCTCCTGATGCGCAATGCGGAAGGCATCTTCATCAAAGTCCAAGTCTTCATCGTCTTCCAGAAGCTCATCATCAGCACCACCCCCAGTAATGGCATTGAACCCACTGCTAATGTAGTCAGTGACCGTACGGCTGCCGCCCACCAGACTTCTTCTCCTGGCATTAGGCGAGCCATTGCCAAGATCGACGTCCGTGAAGCGCGCGCCGGGACTAGTCATGCCTTCATCACCCTGCAGCTCAATGCGCTTGTCGCGCCAGGCGCCGCGGCGTAGCTCAAAGACCTCGGCCTCGAGTTCGCGGATCTTCTTCTCAAGACGCAGGCGTTCCTCATCTTCAAGCTCGTCGACACCTGCGTCGTCGGTACCCTCTGCATCTCTCTTCTTCGTTCTCTCCTTCTCTTCCTTTAGTCTGAGGTTCTCGTTCTCGACATTTCCCAGCTTAGATCGCAACTCGGCGGCGTCCTTTTCTGCCTTTTCGTGCTCTTTCTTCAGAGCTTGTGAACGTGTGTCATGCTCCTTGTGCAATGTTGTCAATGCTGTGACCTTCTTCTCCAATGCCTCAACTTTCTTCTGTAGTTCATCGGCGTGAGTCTTGGCCTCCTCAGCCTCGCGCTCCAACGTCCTGACCTTAGTTTCTGTCGAGGTGCGCTCGCTGCTCTCCTTAACGGCCTTAGCTGTTGTACGTTCCAGATCTTTTCTTAAATCGCCCAGTTCACGTTCTGATCTTTCGGCAGCCTTCTCACTTCTGCTCAATTTCTCTTCTAAGGCTGCGATCTGTTCCTTTTCAACGGATGAGCCGGTAGCAACTCTGTCCAGTTGTGCGCGCAAATTCGAAATTTCAATTTCCATTGACTCGATGGTCGATGATTTGGAAGCTAGCTGTTCAGCAAGATTGGAGGGTACAGCAGCCCCAGATACGGACGGCGATGAACCATGCCGCGACAGTTTTGAGGTTTGTGATTGTAATTGCGTATTCTGACGCTGAAGTGAAGCGATTTCAGCTTTCTATAATCAAATCAGTACTGCATATATACTGGAAAATTCTGACCTATGGAACTTACAAGCTTCTCGACCTCAACAGCCGTGTTCTTCGACGCATCTCCCGATGATGGCTCAGCTTCTCGTAAATCCTCTAATTCATCCTCGGCCTTCTTCCAGCGCTTCTCCCCATCACTAGCCTCCTTGGCCAGCCTCTTATTCTCCTTCTCCAATTCCTCAATGCGAGCAGCCTGCTTCCGATATATCTCAGGAGCCGTTGTTCCCTCTTCAGGACTTGGCGATTTCGCGCCTGAAAGGGAGGGAGAAAGCGGACCAGTCTGACGGAACGAGGAAGATCGCGCTCTCGATTGGGCTGTAATTGAAGACTCTCTATTCAACGAGGGCGGCTCATCACCCACGGTATCTGCGGCTTCTGCGTCGTCATCTTTCGCGGGGTCGTCAGCTGGCGCTGGCTCCTCAGCAGCATCGTCTTCTGCCTTCGTCTCTGGCTCGTCAGGCGTCTCAACTAAAGTTTTTGCGTCATCATCGGGTGTTTCTGAAGTAGTCGCAGCTGGTTTCTCTTTCTTCACGCCGGTTTTCTTTGCATTCTTCTTTTTCAATTGCTCGACCTGTGCGATAAATGAGCATGTGCTATACATAATGTAATTCCAGTGAATCTTACACGTTTCTTAGCTGCCGCAAGCTTCTCAGCCTTTGCCTTTTCCTCTGCGTCGGCCATTGTAATGTGTTGTTAAATGAATGTAGTTGGGAAGAAGGAAAATGGTATTATCTTAAAGCTGGAATGTGATGTCTTGATGCGAGATGATACATACTCTGGAGGCCAGCTTGAGCACGGCAAGTTCCAGCTCAAGGCCACCGCTAGGAATAGACTCCGCGCACCCCTGCCGCAACGCATCATAGCACCACCAACAGCTCTGGGTACTTACTCAATTCCCGCCGCGGGGATCTTGTGAACGATACACACTCCACCATACAAGTCACCCAACAACGACATTCACAACACCCAACGCGACGATAAACAATAAAGCGAATACGATCCATTCGGGAATTACAACCATGGCGAATGCAGTTCAAGCTCATCCCAATCTCTCCCT
Organism: Allantophomopsis lycopodina; assembly: GCA_024752465.1. Lineage (NCBI taxonomy): Eukaryota > Fungi > Ascomycota > Leotiomycetes > Phacidiales > Phacidiaceae > Allantophomopsis > Allantophomopsis lycopodina. The sequence goes on along the minus strand of CP103013.1, from coordinate 989,293 downwards.
CCACCTCACAGATCGCGCGCTCAATCCCCTCCTCTCCTCAGCATCAGCAGCCTCGAACTCCAACGACGACCCTGCAACAGGAAACGTGCCCGACAATGCACATGCGCTCGATTCTTTGACCTCAGCCGCTAGTACGGCCTTTGAGTCAGCAAAGCGACTAGGCCTAGGTGTGCCGCAGCGGGTGATGGTGGAGACAAGTGACAATGGACCGATACTCTTACATTCATACATGAACCTAGCAGCTATTGGGACGCAAGGGAATAGGGGCGGGGTGGCAGGGAATGGCGGCAATGAGGGGTATGGGACGGCTGTGGCTGTCAATGGAACTCATGCTCTCAAGGTATTGGAATCCGAGGAATTATCTGTCGAGGGACCTCCACTCTTGATAGCTACTGTTGTTGGGGGCAGTGCAGATGAACTGCGCGAAGCTAGGCGAGCGGCTGTCAAATTGGAGAGAATTGGTAGGGGGTTCCAGAGAGAATGGGTGAGGGGACAGGACAAGCAAGATGATGCAGCTGGGGACGATGTTGGGGAAGGTTGAACAAAGGGTTTGGAAAGGCACCGATTTAACTAGATGACTGCTGGTTGGGATGGCATTAAATATGCAGCGTAGAATTACTCCGCAAGCATGGAGAAGGATCAAAGAGCGCCGGGTGTAAGACAAGTCGAGTTGGAAGATAGACAGAGCAGCTAGAGTTCATGTAAAGCAAGCAATTGAGGTCAATACAGCATTATTGTCATGAAAAGGACTGTCAGATAAGTTCGTTAAACATAATATTTTCGTCTATAAACACGCTACAAGATGATTTATAAAGATCTGGACGTGGCCATGATCAACACCACTCATTATTCCCAAAACCCAAGACGCTAAAAGAGACAGCTTAGACGAGCTGTTGGAAAGCACGGTTAAGTGGGGAGCGGATGTTTGGAACATCCTTCCAGAAGTCAACAGTGGCGACAGCGCGCTTGGAGATACCCTCTGGGGTGAACTCGAACTTCTGTAATGGCTGTTAGTAAATGGAATGCTTTTAGGGGGGTTCATTGTCAAATCGTACCTTGTAGACGTCCTTGTAAGCACCGGAGGCACCGAAGCGGTTGATACCGAACTGCTCGTGGGTGTATCTCTCCCATCCCATGGTGGTCATAACCTCAACGGAAAGAGATGGGATACCATCTGGAAGAACGCTGAGTCTGTAATCCTTGCTCTGGGCATCGAAAACCTCGAAACATGGGATAGAGACAACACGAGCAGTGAGGTTGTGCTTCTCCTTCAAGTAGGCGATGGCATCAACACAGATACCGACCTCGGAACCGGTGGAAACGAGGGTGATATCGGCCTTCTCGGCATCGTGAACAACGTAACCTCCCTTGCTGGCCTTCTCAATGCTGGAGTTAAGTTGTGGAAGGTTCTGGCGGGAAAGGGCGATGATGGATGGAGTGTGCTTGGAGGTCAAAGCAAGGTAGTAGGCAGCGGAGGTCTCGTTACCGTCAGCTGGGCGCCAGACCATGCAGTTTGGAAGAGCACGGAAGTGAGCCAAGGTCTCAATTGGCTGATGGGTTGGTCCATCCTCACCAAGACCGATGGAGTCGTGGGTAGCGACCCAGATGTTGCGGACCTGGGAAAGGGCGGAAAGACGGACGGCACCGGCGGCGTAGGAGACGAAGTTAAGGAAAGTACCGGAGTATGGGATGACGGTTCCGTAAGCGGAAAGACCGTTCATGATAGCACCCATGGCGTGCTCACGGACACCGTATCTGATGTAACGTCCAGAGTAGTCACCGAGACCGGTGGAAGGTGGCTGGAAGTCAACAGCCTCCTTCCATCTGGTAAGGTTGGAACCGGTCAAATCGGCGGAACCACCGACAAGCTCTGGAATAGCATCGTGGATCTTCTGGAGAACGATCTCGGAAAGCTTTCTTGAGGCAACAGCGTCATCAGTTGGCTTGTAGGTTGGGAGGCTCTTCTCCCAGCCCTCTGGGAGCTCACCTGACAAGCGGCGCTTGAGATCGGCGTGCTCAGACTTGTACTCCTGTCCGTACTTCTCGAAGAGAGCGTTCCACTCAGCCTCCTTGGCGGCACCCTCGTCACCGTGCTTGTAGTACATGTCGTAGACCTCCTGTGGGACGTTGAAGGTGGTCTCTGGGTCGAAACCGAACTTCTCCTTAAGCTGCTTGATATCATCGGCCTTAAGTGGGGAGCCGTGGACACCGTGGGTACCCTGGAGCTTGGAACCGAAACCAATGGTGGTTCTAAGCTTGATAACAGATGGCTTGTCCTTGACAGCCTGGCACTTCTTGATGGCAGCCTCCATGGCAGCCAAGTCGTGGTCACCGTCATCGACGGTCTCAACGTGCCATCCGTAGGCCTCGAATCTCTTCAAGACATCCTCGGTGAAGGAGACGTTGATGTCACCATCAATGGTGATGCGGTTGTCATCGTAGATGGCAATCAAGTTACCGAGCTGCAAGTGACCAGCCAAAGAAGCGGCCTCACTGGCAACACCCTCCTGCATACATCCATCACCCAAGAAGGTGTAGGTGTAGTTGTTAATGAGCTCGAAGCCTGGCTTGTTGAACTCGGCACCGGCGTGGGCCTGAGCGATGGCAAGACCAACAGCGTTGGAGAAACCCTGTCCCAATGGACCAGTGGTGACCTCGATACCTGGGGTGTCGTGGGCCTCTGGGTGACCAGGTGTGATGGAGTCAATGGACTGAAAGTTGGTCAGATTTGGGTGGTCTTGCAAAAAATGGCTGTAAAACTTACTCTGAACTTCTTGATGTCATCCATGGAGATGGCATAGCCGAAAACGTGGAGGAGAGCATATTGAAGCATACAAGCGTGACCGTTGCTAAAAATCGGCTGTTAGTGGCAATCCTTATCAAAAGTTGATCAAATTGCAATTGCAATAGCGCGCAAGATGCTAAAAGGGTCGCAAATGAGAATAGGACTCATATATAGGAGTACGACCTCAGACAAAGTTCTGATGAGTGATGAAGAGATCGTGAAACCCATTATTTGTTCTCCTCGTATTGCCACGGGAAAGCCGGCAACGATGGTTTTCATCGGTAAAAGCTGCTCCAAGGGACTGCAAAGAGGATTGAAACCGGCTGGGAACTTACGAGAGGACGAATCTGTCACGGTTGAGCCAGTTTGGGTTCTTTGGGTTGAAGTTCATGAACTTGTTGAACAGAACGTGTGCAATCTGGTATTCGGGGTCAATCGACCATGCCGCATCATCAATGGATGCGATTACTTACTGGGGCCATACCCATTGGGGCACCCGGGTGACCGGAGTTGCTCTTGAAGGTGGCATCGACCTATGTTGCGATGTTGAGTCAGTTCAGTTCTCTCAAGCTTCATTTCTTGCATTCTGTGAAGAGCGGTGGAGGGGTAGCGCGGGGTTGTAATTCTCCCGCCTCAACAAGCTCCGAGGGAAAGGGAAACGGCAATGGCAATGGGAATGGAGCAATGAATACATACCGCCAAAAGACGGATGGCGTTGATAGCCAAGGTGTCAAGATCTGTGTAACCCATGATTGCTGTGTATAAAATGAGGTATTTGTGTAGATCAAAGGAAGGGGAGTTTGTTGGGGGAAAGATGGATGTAAGTAGTAGTCGCGCAGCAACCTGGCTATGGTAGTATGGTGTAAGAGAATCTTTGCTGCGTGGGAGACGAGACAAGTGGGAGCGAAGTGGGTGGGTCCTGAGTGACGTCTCAACTTGTTTAGTACCTTATTTATGGGTAAGTGTTTGGGTGGTGGGCGAATAAAGTATGAGCTACGGAGAAGGGCAGCGAGGAGGATGGAAGAAAGGCAGAAGGCGATTCATCCAGCGAGTGCACGTTGGCAAATGCCTGGTACCTGCACTGCGGCGTGCTGCTGGTTGTAGTTAATGAAAGATGCTTGGGTGTTTGGGCTTGGGACAGTGGCATTGAGTATATGCGTATAGTAAAGTAGGATAGTACTGTAGTATATGGTAATAGTATATGGTAGTATAGTATTAATACCGTACGTAGTAAGTATCGTGGTATTGCAGTACCGTATGGTGGTAAGTAGTAGTATCCCTATTATCGCAGTACGTACCATAGTATCGTCGTACGTACATAAGCCGTGTATATTCTTCAACAGGCTCACGACAATCCTACAAACACTCCAGCTAGCACCCAGCTACAACTACAGTCCAAGTTGCCTCCTCCGGCGTATTGACGCCAGTCAGACCTGCTGCTCCGTGAAGACTCATTGCCATACGGAATGCTTACACCATCCTGTTGACAGCGGATGCACAATATGAACATGGAGTTGTAGAAAATCCGATGGATTTCGGCGAACAGGCTCACAGATGACCGAATAACAACAAATGACCTGGACTGACTAAACAAATTGCATGAAGCACCAAACAAACTGTCTGTAACTGGAGTACTGTCCTCCGTCGTCCGCCTTCCATTCCGTATTCTTCTCCGTACGATAGTATTATTGTTACTCTGCTCTGTAAGGGATTCCTTCTACGATATTGTATCTCTATCCCCAGCTTCATATGTACTGTAAGATAGCTTAAGTGCATGGTTATTCCGTACTCTGCTTACTTACCGTGTGCTCTGACAACCACCATACCACTGTGGCCGCCACTGTCATTCTCTTACCACAGTGCCACCGCACAATAGTTTGCCTCGTCTTTTACTGCACACACAAAACTCCCTCCTCCTTCCCCCCTCCGGAGCACAGCACTCCGTACCTGCACCACAATGCGGTCGAGGCGTCGTTCTTTTCCTCACAATTATATCAGCAACCGGATGGATGATATGAATGAAAATAAGAAAAATCCGCCAAGCTCATGTCCATCAAACCATCAACCCCATGTGTACCACTTTACACCACATGACTTGACAGCTCTTGAAAATCCAGGGACCCCCACGGTCAATGTCCCAATCTTGCATTGAATGGGTCTTTGTCATCACCGTGATAGGATCCATCAAAATCCATGGTGGCGGGTGTGTGAGAAGCGCCAATGCTACTAATTACTGTATGCACCGTATACATTGGTAATTGGCAACTGCTTCTGATTCTGGGAAACACATGCCTCCGCGTTGTTCGTGCGCGTTGGATCCGTTGTAGAGCTTTGGAATCTTCGGAGATGATGATACGACACCAAGGCCTCTAAGGACCCGTTATGCACGCCTCCTGCAGCCTTCTTCTGCTTTATTCGTCTCTTCTTCGTCTCTACTGGTGGTGCGGTCTTCATCCGGACTGCGTCGGCCTATCACTGCATATTGCCGCTCGAATGAATGACGTCCAAAGGTTATTCTATCTACAGCCATAAAGATTCCACACTTGCTCTCCTCACAAGTGGAAAACTCCCAGTTTCATATTTCCTCGTGCACACATGCATACATGGACCATTCTGATATGTCACCCATCAATTGTTCACGATTTGACTCCCTTTGTCATATCAAGAACAATGCTAGGAGCAGTCTTTGTATTATGATGGCGGGGTCATCCGACATCGCAAAAGAAAAAGTGAGGGGCAAAGAAGAGACTACTTTATGTTCCTTGCAATCGCCGAAGCCGTGACCCAGCAACGACACTTACAACAACAACAATAATATTGCCCATGGGAGAGTATCATAATAAGGGGTTGTTGAGCCTTGAGAATTTTTTCCACATTGCCGTGAAGCACTCTTGCAGTATCAGACGTACTTTTGTAAGTACCGGTAATCGACGGGAAATATGCACGGCAAATTATCCACGAACCGATTTCAGCCCTATGGCTCAGATAATGGAATTTCTCAATTGCCGGATTGCAAATACCATAATGGCTTATTGAGATCCAGTTGCCGTCGATATGCTTCGCTTGGGTCTCTTATATGGCTGGATATAGATTTCGATTTTTGAATTGGGCATTTGGTTCTAGAAGATATAAATCAAATCATACACGGTGCATAAATTTTATGTCATTTAAATATGTTATCTGGATTAAATTCAACTAAACTCCAGTTCAATTTTTGATTACTTCAGCAGCAAACGCTCTGGAATTCAATATGAAGGATAGTAGCCTGCCTATCCAAGAGCCCTTATTCAAGCTACAGTACTGATTTCTTCACCGCACAAAACAGGTAAGCTGGTTCGGTTACGTGTTTTTTGTTTTTTGAAACATCTCTCCATATTTCATCGGGCAAGCCGGGAAGGCAATATACTTATGGGAGGGTTTTACCCATCTCATTAAAAATAACGTCAATTTGATAAGGATTCTGTATCCCACCGAGTTTTCCCACAACCTTCACTCCTGTTAGAGATATCCCATTATTTGACATGAAGAGAAAGAAAAAAAAGCAGAAAACCAAAACCAGCACCAAAAAGCAATCTAAAATGGACTACATCACCTCCATAACTTCAAGTAATCGACTGGCCGCCCAACTGATCCTCATTGAAGCATTCATCTTGGAAAAGGAAAGTATTTGAATCATCAAAGAAGAGAGCACTTAGGTCTTCATCTTTCAGGTCTCGAGGAGCTCTTTGAGCAGAGTCACTCGGCGAGTCTCCATAATTATCGTTATCGGTCGACAGCATCTCGAGCTTTTCCCGGGCACTTTCATATTTGGCTTGAAGATCTTCATAGGACTGGATCAAGTGTTGGTGCTTCACCTCCAAATCTTCAAGACGTTGCCCCAACTCCTTCATGTGCTTTTCCTTACGATCCCGAAAGGCCCTTTGAGAAGCTCGATTTTGTGCTCTGCGACGCTTCAGGAAATCAGCCTGAAACACATATGAACATCTACATATATGAATGAGCACTTTGAGGAAAACTTACAGAGTGAACGTGACTGGATACTTGCTTATCATCACGGTTGTGTCGTTTTCGTCGGTCTTGATCGTCGTACGGTGCTTCAAACTCCACTCTTATAGGTATGCTCCCCGGACCTTGTGGGAGAAAATCTGAGGACTCGTTGAAATACCATGGATACTGAGGAACTACATATCCGCCTACAAAGGCGTTTGTGAGAGCCTTGAGAGTCTTAGCAGGCTGTGGCATAAAATTACTATCTGGAAGCAACTAACCGGAGAGCCGGCGGAACTTGAGTGCCCCGATGTTCCACCATATGAGCTGAAGCCCTCCCCCGCAGATAATGAAGCTCGCATATCTTCACTTGACGATTGATGATGTTGTCCTGACATTGTGGGAACCCGATTTTCTAGTCCAGAGCAATTGAGATATGTTTATAATCTTCGATGTGACGTGATGTTTCCCAGAGCTATGTCAAAACAATGGAAGCATTTCTAGTCACGGTCGTCCAATATAACACCCAGGCTGCTAAGACCTATTCACACAATCTGCCCCTCCATTTACGCCAAGACCTTGTCTGGAGGGCGATGCAAACGCGACCCTACCTCCCATCTCCAACAGGGTCCCCAGGGCATGTAACCCAACAGCATCTTGAGAAAGGCCAAGCCTCACGAGGTCGGCGGGGACCGCTCCCTGCAAGCACAACGTGGGGAGCCTAGTGCCCATAGAGATCCCAGAGAATTTTGCCGGAAGCTGAGCGTTTCCGCTTCCGTGGACATTCGAGGTCGGGGCACTTCATGTTGTGTAAGGCACCACTGCGCTTGCAGACGAGTTATCAGAGTACGTCGCGAGCTGTGATTGGTGGGTTCGAGGATAAGGTCAGCAGCATACAAGCGACGTTGCATGTGCTGACTGCTGGATTTAACCCGGTGCATCACCACCCACAGAAGGTCGGAAATCTTGCACACCGCACGGAATTCGACTTTAGCAATATAAAAGTGGATGGTGCTTCACCAAGTACTCTTAAATATTGCACTAGAAAGTAGGTGAACGGGATTGCTGACTGCATATCAAACGTATTTCCTGCAAGCGGATTGGCTGGTCGATTTTCAGCGCTCATACTTATTAAGGTTCTGGGGATGTGCCCATGGGCCCAGAGGGCTGATAACGAGGAGGCTTGTATTCGGACAGTAGCTCTGAGATTCCAAATTCGAGTCCCCCAACATGGGTGCCGAGATGACTGAAGCATATGCTGTGCTGCTACAGCTACTTCAGCCCTGACCAGCGTCCATGTGCGTGTATACATACACATCATGATACTATTCCCTTTTCGACTGGGTAAGCTGAAACGACTTGATGAGCTTGATTCCAGGCTGAGGCTATACATGCATGTGCAAGGTATTCAGCCTTGTGTTATCCTTGTTTTCTAAAGGAGCTTGACAAAGTGGGGTCAAAGTAAAGGTTGCGAATAGTATTGTTCAATATATAGAGAATGTGATATCGGCTCAAACTTCCTAAGATCGTTTGGCAGATATATGTTGAAGTCAGGTTGGTCAAGTAGCGACGGTTCTCGGAGTCATGCCCTGAAGCCTTATGAGAGGTTGGCTAAACCATAATCATACATCATTTCATTACTAACTACCCGTCAACTACATACATTCAATAGCCTTGAGTGATTGGAGCCAACCCGGATATAACACATCTTTCTCTAAACCCAAAAAGTAGATCTAACGCCGTTGATCTAAATGATCTGCCCCAGAAATGATGACCGTACCTCTACTGACTCCATAGTATTGGCTCTGGGTTGGAGTATGGGTCAGGAGTCTGGACACCACCAGTCAGATAGACTACGGCACAGTAATAATTTCCGTCTTGGGGTTCACTTGAAGCTGTGAAGATGTGGGTTTCGTCCTTCTCATCTTTCCTGCCCTTCACCACATCCGCACCGAACTGAACCAAGTGTTCTTTCGTCTTGTCGCAGTTGACATCGCTGAACAGATCATACACCCCCTCTTGATCTATAAAAGTTCGTCAGCATGGTCTACGGGAGCTGAGGGAGATGGATGACTTACTATCCTTGACTCGGGGACACTTGGTGATGACGAAAGGGGCATTTGCTTCCTGACTATGCACAACAACGTCCACCTCACAGAAGAACGTCTTATTGATAAATTTGACGTATCGGACTTTGGGAAAGACAAATTTGTGCCCTGCCACCGACATTCGGTGCTTTTCCGAGAAGGGCATAGAGTGTATCTGGGAAGCAATGGCTGCCATCTTGACGACGAGAAGAGAGTTGATACTGAGATGAATAATAGATGAGATACATCAATAAAATGCTTTTGGACAATGAAAATCTACAGTACAGAGTGACCACGCTCGTTAATTTATATCAATTCGAGCCGGCGATCTAGGTTTCGTGGAAACCTTTTGATCGTGAACTTTATCAAAGCCTTCAGATACCACAATATTCGCTAACCACGTCCGATAGCCTATCCTCGAGCCCAAATTGCCGTTTTCGGAAATAAGCGATTCTATATGACTTCTGGAAATGCCATATCGTATGCTTCGGGTATAATGGCTCTCCCGCAATAGTCCAAGGGATATGGGACACGCAGGCTATCGTGTGCTATTGCTCGTGATATCTCCTTATCGGCGCACCTCGCCTGAAAACAATACCGCCGATGCTCTGGACCATACACGACTCAGGCATATCGTATCATGCACTACTCCGGTGCAAACTCATTACTCTCATCTGACGACTTGGGGGTCGTGAGACGCTTGCTTTTGCTTCTTGGCGAGGGTGGCGATGCAACCCCGCGGCTAGGGCTGAATTGAATTCGCAAGAATGGCCCATCCCGTCATCCCATCGTGCCCATGAAGGACTGTCAGATGCTGTCAGCAACGGATATCGTGAGCGTATATTAAGTTTGGGTTTGATATGCTTCTACTGATACAATACGAGCAAGAGACAAGGATATCAATTTATCATTGAATATTCTGGGCAAAATTTACATATATTTTGAATTGTGCAATTATATATGTTAGTTATAAACAAAACGTGTTGGAAAGTCAGGAAAGCCGCTGCTGCTGTATCATTGAGTTTTATATTAACTACTATGTAGAGACAATGGCCATCTTAATGCCCCCCAGCATCCGGCTTCTTCCCATTCTTCTCGCCCACGTCAAGGGCAACAAGGAACCGGCTGACGCAATTATATGCGGCCACCTGCAATACCTTTGATTAGTAACACAACGCACATGGTAATCATCACAGCCCAAACATACCGTAGCAGTGATCTCGACAACCTCCTGGTCCGAAAAGTGTTGCTTCAGTTCCGCAAATATCTCCTCGGGCACCTTTACAGTCCTTGTCATAGCGTCAGAGTAACGCGCGACAGCCAGCTGCTTAGGTGACAACCCCGCACCGCGCGCCTCCACATCCGCGAGCACCTGCATGCCCTCGTCAGTAACACCGCCCGCCTTAGCCAGCGGTGCATGATGACCCCATTCATACCAGGCCTCATTGCAAATAGCGACCCTGCAGATAGCGATCTCACGGATATCGTCGGGCAAGCTTGTCTTTGTGCGGATGGCGCCTAGGAAGGAGTTCCATCCGTCGGCAACTGGGGGCGAGTGCAGGAGCGTGAGATCCAGAGGCTGCAGAGGCCGTGGTGCTCTTCGATCGCGCACCCGCTGCACTATTGCTGCGTCTGCAGCGTTGTTGGTAGGTGGGGGGTCGGTCACGTAGGGGAGCTTCATGGCTATTGAGGAGGTTGTAGTGAATGTGCACTTCTGAAGAATCAAGTAGCTAGACTGCCGGATTTTGGATCCAGATGTCAGACGAGACAACATGTAGATAGATTAACGGGAAATCATGGGAGATGCAAGGTAGATATTGGGTTGTGGTACGGGGTGAGGGGGTGAGAGCGACTATCAACCGAGAATAGGTACCGGTATTGCATCTCGGGGATTCTAGGCAAGTTTAATGGTTGGCGTGGATTACTTTCCTACTGCGAATCACTCAAGTGCAGCTTTCTCGGGATTCAAAGGAACAACCCATTTGAATTATGTACAAGGTGCATACTTGCATACTTATGTAGTACATACTTGCATACTATGAAGCTCGCTAGATTTACCTGCCACTCAAAGACTACCACTTGATGACTACGACTCACCCATTCTTTTTCATCTACGTAGTAGTCCATAGAACTCGCCAAAACTCAATTTCATTCGCATCCGTCACCGGATGTGTATACCAAATCATAGATAAAGCACACAATTTTCATTCCACCAAAGTTTATAGCATACAAAGCGTTGCAGTCTCTTCATGCCATCATCCTCCGCTCTATGCTACAGGAAACGCCAAATGAGCAAACACAAGCAAAAATACATATATTTCGAGTCTGGCATGTGCCAACAGGAGGGCCATATATGCTCGAGCTCCCACTGAACACTCGAACCCATCTTAACAGTCTTCACCACATGTTCATCGAAGAGTTGTGCATGTTCGCAAATTGTCCTAGGAACTCTTCCGTTCGATATCGGTCAGGTTGTCTTTTTAACAGACAACATCAAGACTAGCCTTTGAGTTCATGAGAAGAGCAACAATCAATCCATAAAGACCTGTTTGCATGTTAGATATATACCGTACCAGATATAAAACAAGACTTACCCAAAACTTCAGCGAAAATGAGAATCAAAATCATTCCAACGAAGAGTCTTGGCTGTTGAGCTGTACCACGAACACCAGCATCACCAACAATACCAATAGCAAAACCTGCTGCCAAACCAGAAAGGCCGACAGCCAAACCAGCACCAAGCTGGATGAAGCCAGTGTATAATGGCAGTTGCTGCTTAAGTCCATCGGAAATCAAGACGGAAACAACGAGACCGTAGATACCAATGATACCAGCCATAATGACTGGAACAATGTCTGGGAGTTGTTAGGTATCGATTCTCGATGGTATTTGAGATTGTTTACATACTCTTCACGATCAAATCTGGGCGAAGGACACCCATGGCGGAAATTCCAACACCAGACTTGGCAGTACCGTATGCAGCACCGAAACAGGTGAATACGATAGCTGATGTGCAGCCCATGGCACCGAAGAAGGGCTATTGAGATATGTCAGTCGGTATGTTCTCTATTCGATAGCTCTTATAGCTCGAGAGCTCTGTAGCTCCAATAGTGGCGGTCTGCTATAACGGCAACTTGGCGCAAGCTTCTTCGAGAGTTACTAACCGCGTAGACAGGACTATAAAATGATTCCTTGTTAGCCAACTTGTTTACGCAATGATTCTAGCCTCTCCGCCATACTTTGACCAAGCCAGATGATGTAGCTTATCTAGGCATGGCAAGCAGGGAAGATCTGAACATCGAAGAAGCTTACCAAAGATCAGTCGCCATTGTGTTGATTGCGTATGATGTTGATTAAGGAAGAAGAATTTTATTGAGCTTCAGATGAGCTTTACGTGAGCGATTGCGTCGGCGGTGGTTGAATGGACTGCTGATGATGTCTTGAAGTGAACCTCTGGAGTTGCTGGACGAAGCGAGCTGGCCTAGCCGAAACACGTGACGTATGCCGCGACTGTGCTGCCTGGCGCTGACTCTGCAGGCCTAAGGCCGACAGCGATAGTCTCTAGAGCATGAATCTTCAGAACCGAAATAATTTTTTGATACCATCTTCATCGAAATTCCATTTACAGGGCGAGCCAACGCAAGGAACCCTGCACCACTTCAATAACTTTTTTATCACTTGAAATAAATATTCACAATGGCTGAGGAACAGAACGGATCTGCCGGTATGTGGAAAGACTTTTGTGCGCGCACCTGCAAGTTCGCAAGCTGATCATATTTTAGCATGGCCCGTCGCCGACGCGGCTCTTACCCAAGAGATCCTCGATATCGTACAACAGGCCAGTCACCACCGTCAGTTGAAGAAGGGTGCCAACGAGGCTACTAAGACCCTCAACCGTGGTATCTCTGAGTAAGTCAACTCTCGAAGCTGGCGCGTTAACTGGTAGATATGTACTGACGTTTTTGTGACTTTTAGGATCATCATTCTCGCTGCCGACACTGCGCCTCTCGCCATTCTCCTCCATCTCCCATTGTTGTGCGAGGACAAGAACGTTCCATACGTCTATGTCCCATCCAAGACTGCCCTTGGCCGTGCTTGTGGTGTCAGCAGAGCCGTCATCGCTACCAGCATCACCACCAACGAGGCCTCCGATCTTATGAACCAGATCCGCGGTCTTAAGGACAAGGTCGAGAGACTCATGATCTAGATGGATATCTGAATATTCAGGATGTAATGGGTTGCTGGAGCACATGGGATTTGAAATCACAGCTACTGGCCAGGAAACTGCTCACTAGATAGCTTGGGCAAAATAAAATATTTCAAAAAGTGCCAAAATGTTATTTGCCGAAAATCGTGAGACATCGTTCAAGACTCTACCTCATTCGTTGAATGTCGCGAATGATCAACAATGAGAAATATGCACCTCGTGACTGAGCCCCACGAAGTTGTGATCCAGCATAACTGTATCTCATGTATGAATGTTATATGTCTTGGCTTGAGTGCTGAGCAGCGTTTTTGTCTTGAGGTTGAGACCAATATCGATGTATGCAGCCACGCGGATTACTTCCGTACACAGGTGTTCGAACCTTGTGCTGATGAAAACAACGGCACAACACACAACATAATTCCCATAAATGTAAGTACTAAAGACCGTTTCTTAATGCTGACTTCCGCTGCTTTTCATTTCAATTTTAAATAAATTTCGTGTTCTGTATTTCTATGAGCTGGCCAACTCCACGTGGGGTAGTGGATATCGTGAGACGAGACGTCATGTTGGGCCGGACTCAATCTTAATTCCAGCAACGCCCCCCACCCCAAATAAACAAATAACATCTTCACTTCAACACAAACACCAATGCGTCTTTCATAAATCTGAAAAAGATGCCTGGCATCGTTCGGAAGCTTCTCATCTTCGCCGCTGTTGATGGTCTTGTGTTACAGCCATTGACGCAGCGAGGCCAGCGTCCTGCAGCTGCTAGTAAAATCACTTACAAGGATACATCTATTGTACCCCATTTGGCCGATAATAACGAGGAGACACCTGTGGCCCATAGCTTTGAGGCATTTGGAGTTGTTGGTATGCTGCATACGCTCTTAGGAAGTTAATTGCTAATTCAGAGTAGGATTGTTAACCGTATCGAGTGCATCGTATCTTGTGTCAATTACGCGCCGACAACAAGTTGCTCAAATCCATGGAAAGCCCATCTATGTAATCACAGAAGTTGCTTTAACGCCATTGTCCTCGAAGAAAGATGCCGAAGCAGCTGTGCAGAATACCAATAGTGGGTTGCGCAAAAAATCAATCAGTCCAAACGCCTTAGACGACAGCGACAGCTCCGAAGAAGAAGAAGAAGCCTCCTCTGCTATAGATGATGATGTCGACGATGATAATCTCCAACGAGCAACTACCTCCCTACAAATTCCTCAAGATGGCTCAGACTCGCCTATTCATCATCGGAGCACAAGCGTCGCGGAAGATGTTATATCAAAGAAAGGGGGCTACGGTATGTTTGCACAGAAATGGTTCTCCAAGAAGGGGTGGACGGTGGCTTCAGGTAGGAACCTTGGTCTCAGTGCTGCGGGAGAGGAGACACCTTCAGATCTATCTGCGCAATCAAGGGCCAGTAGTAATGACAATCTGAAGGCTGCAGCCCATGCCACGCAAGAACTGTCGGAAGCTGAGCAAAGTCAAAGCGCCAAAGAAGCAGCGGTGGAAAGCGTGGCAGCAAGCTTGCTTCCAAAATTATTGAGAACAACTCAGATACTTTTTGGAGCTTCTCGGAGCTTCTATTTTTCTTATGATTACGACATTACTAGACATATTGCCAACCGCAAGGCAAATACCTCTGAACTTCCTCTTTACAAGGAAGTTGATCCATTATTCTTTTGGAACCATAATTTAATTCAGCCATTTATACACGCAGGCCAGCATGGGCTGGTTTTACCGTTATTGCAAGGATTTGTTGGGCAGCAGAGCTTCGAGGTATCTCTCCAGCGAGCCTCGCCGATGACAACGACAGATCGAACATCAGATGCTAAACTGGCAGCCACTGATACGTCTGAAAATGATAACGTTGGTCACGAGACTGCTACTCCTTCTGGACCCACCACTGAAGAGCACTCTAATCGGGAATTTCTTCTCACATTGATCTCAAGACGATCTGTAAAAAGAGCTGGTCTTCGATACCTTAGACGAGGTGTTGATGAGGATGGACATACAGCCAACAGTGTTGAGACGGAGCAGATTCTTTCAGACTCAGAATGGAACCCCACTTCAAGGGTCTACTCTTTTCTCCAATTCCGCGGAAGCATTCCAATATTCTTTTCTCAATCGCCATATTCCTTCAAACCCGTTCCTCAGATACAACATTCTCCCGACACAAATTTCAATGCATTCCAGCAGCACTTCCTGAATATTGTCGCTCGATATGGTGACATTCAAGTGGCATCGTTGGTAGAAAAGCATGGCAATGAAGCAATCGTTGGAGATGCATATGAGAAAAACATGAAGCGACTCAACGAAAGCGGCGGAATCAAGGGCAAGCCAGTTGGATTTGAATGGTTTGATTTCCATGCTGTCTGTCGCGGTATGAAATTTGAGAACGTCAGCCTTCTTATGGACGCTTTGGGCGAGACCCTCGACAATTTTGGAAATAATGTTGAAGTTGCCGGTAAACTTGAGCAAAAGCAAAGTGGTATTTTACGTACAAATTGCATGGACTGCCTCGATCGCACAAACGTTGTACAAAGCGCCTGTGCCAGACGAGCATTAGAATCACAACTGAAGGCTGAAGGCATTGATCTGAGTATCCAAGCAGATCAAACCACGCAGTGGTTCAACTTCCTTTGGGCAGACAACGGAGACGCCATCTCGAAACAATATGCTTCTACAGATGCTTTGAAAGGTCAATTTACTAGAACAAGAAAACGAGACTATAAGGGTGCATTAACAGATATGGGTCTTTCTATATCAAGATTTTATAGTGGGTAAGCTAAATATTCTCTTTCCGACTACTTCTGATACACCATCTAACTATATATAAAGGATTGTAAATGACTATTTCAGTCAAGCTGCCATTGATTTCCTCCTGGGTAATGTCACAGAACTTGTATTTGACGACTTTGAGGCAAATATGATGAGTGGAGATCCTGGCGTGTCGATGCAGAAGATGAGACAGCAGGCCATTGACGTAAGCCAAAGACTTGTCATCGCTGATGAGCAGGAGGAGTTAATTGGTGGCTGGACCCTGCTCACGCCACAAGAACCGAATACAACCAAGTCGACCACGTTCGAAGAGTCGGTATTGCTGTTAACTGACGCGGCACTGTACGCCTGCCGATTTGACTGGAACATGGAGAAGGTATCGTCTTTTGAACGTGTCGACTTACGACATGTTCTTGGTATTCAATATGGTACCTACGTCACCTCCGCTTTATCGCCTGCTCAAGCAAACGAAGAGAGAAATGTTGGGTTTGTTATAAGATACAAAGTCGGGGAACAGGACATCACGAGAGTCAACACAAGATCGCTCTCATCTATGAGCACACGTGAAGAGGCAGATCTGTTGAGTGGTGGCGCTGTTACACCACCGAAAACTCTCACTGGACTCATTGGAATCCAGCCACCGGATCCCACGACAAAGATTCTTGCACTGAAAGCACTCCCAGCCAGGTCTGCTGTTGCGGATGGGCAAGAAACTCCAAAGTTGAGCGAGATAGAACAAGTCATGACCATTTGTGCGGAGATTGAACGTATGGTCATGCTTGGTCGGGTTGTTGAGGCCGGTACAGAGCGCAAGAGTATTATACAGAAAAGTGTGATCATCTCGCTGGCGGACGCAAAGAAGAGTACTGGACTCTTTGAACAGCTAGGGCACAGCCTCAAGAAGATGGTATGGGCGTAACTTTAGCATCCTATGCATATAGCTTAGATAACTTTTAATTCATGATCTTCTGAATAGGTGGACTTGATAGCGCATGTTCTCCAATGGGATCGGGTATCGAAGCCCTTCAGGCAGCCTGAACCAGCGTGATTCGTCCGACATGATCTTCTCCCAGCAAGCTGGACTGTTTGGGCCGTCTGGCTTCGTCTTCTCAAGCAGCGTGTGATCCATCAGCCATTGCATTGGATACTTCTTAGCTTGCTCGCCCAACGTAGCTTGGGAATAACTTCCTGGACTGTCCACCACCAGAAGCAAACTTCCAGGTTTAGTAGTAGCTGTTATGTTGAGAAGGAAGGTCGTTGCCTTTGGAATAGAAGCAGTGTATAACTCATTCAAGGTGAACAATAGAGTAACGATGCAAGGAGTCTCGCCAAAGATGTTCTTGAAGTCCTTCTTGGTCTGGCTTAGGACATCTGCCTGCACAAATGTCGAAGAGAAGTCTTCTTTCTCTATCATTGGTCGTGCAGCAGCCTTAGCAGCAGCACTTGCGTATTTTGAAAGAACGGGTGGGGATGTAAGCGCATTACTGAGCTTTCCAACGACCCCAGCCCAAGCAGCCGTGTCGACTAAGGTCAAATCCATGGATGGTTTAGCAACACTTGCTGTTGGTTGCTCATCAGTCTTTTCGCCTTCGGCAGGAAACTCTGTGGTGTGCAAGTGGTGCAAAAATCCACCAAATCCTACAACCTCTGCTGCACAACCGCCAAAGCAAACCATTCGGCCAGGGGATTTAGGGCTGCTTGCTGCACCGTTCTCAAGCTCCGACGATGCTGTAGATTCATCCCTTACTGGAAAGAAAAGCTGAAAATGCTCCCTTAAATCCGCAAGAATACAGGCATAGGCCAAAGATCTACTCGGGCTCCAACGCACAGCATATGCCTCAAGATAATCCTCTCTCCCAAAAGCCCTCTCGAAATCTCGATCAAAAAGCGCTGTCTTCACCTCCTGAAGCAGCGGGTTAAGCGTATCCGATTCCAGCACAAGTGGAAAGTTGTCCCGGAAAAAGTTCAAGAGGACCTGCAGGAGCTCGAGAGGGAGCAATGGTGCCTCTGGTAACGTGACCTCGTCCTTTACGACCTTTGGTTTGGGCTTGGGAGCGTTTTTCTTGGGCTGGAACTTGGGGCCCTTCCATTGTGGCCAGTCCTTGTGCGCTTCGCGCGCCTTCTGGATTTTGGCGTTTTCACGTGCGTTTTGTCCCATTTTCTGGAGTGTGATGTTAGGAGAGGTGTTGCTAGGAGGGAAATATCACCTTAAAGAAAAGTACTGGTGAAGTTATTTTGAAAATCGACCTAGCAGGCCTTGATACTGAGGCCCTAAGGCTGCCAAACTCCACATTAATTCCATCATTGGGGCTTTATAATGATAAATAATGATTGTCGAGCCATAGTTGAAGTTTGACTATGTCGTATTAATGATATGTCTTGCTTGAAATTAAGAAATTCCTTGTATTTTTTGAAAAGTGTGTGGGCACTTGAGCCGGTGAATCACCAATATCGATGATTTTTGCACATTCAATATTGAACTGTAGAATTGTTATATTTCTAATTTTAATTTTAATATCTCATCCTCATCATGAAACTAAAGGAAATCTAATCCTTACGGGCTTGAGTAAAACGACATACGCCATGCGATGCCTGTAACCAAACTCCTCATTCAAACCATATATTCCCCTCTCAACCCAGCATACTTCTCTTTCTGCCTCTCATTCTCACGTCTTCCAGTCTTCTCAATACCACTCCTGCGCCCTTGAAGCTTGTACCATAAGCATGTAATAGCTCTGGGAAGAGGCTCTCAGCTCTAGGATGTGTGCTACCAAAAGCCCTCTCCAGCACATAGAGGTCTACAGCACGATCCTCATCTTGAATGCTCTGGCTTGCAAGGCCAAAATCGATCAAGATAATTTCGCCCTCCAAAAGGCCATCCTTATCACCATCCCTTAGCATCAGGTTGCTAGTCGTAAGATCTCCATGCACAATCCCAATAGCATGCATTCTGCCCACGGCAGCGCCAATCCTCCTCATCAAACCCACTAATTCGTGATCCTCAGAGCCCTCAAGTGTCCCAGAATCCTTGCGTCGTCGAAGCCACTCATTCAAACGTATTTTTACTACCTCACCCTCGATCCACTCGATCATTAACCAGCCTGCGCTCTCATCCAATGCATATACTGCTGGAACAGGTACGCCTTCTCGCCTGCATTTTGCGAGCACACGAGCTTCAGAAAGAATGCGGTGTTTCGTGAGTCGAGCATCAAGAATGGGATGGCGGTAAGGTTTCGAAGGGCGGTACTTGAGGGCGCTGGGGATGCTGGGGAGAAGATATGTTGAACGGTAGAGAAGGGCTTCGGCACCTTGGGTTATGAGTTGTGGTGCGATTGAGGATTGAGTAAAAAGCTTTGGGAGCGACGGCGAGGTGTACTCCGGCGCGGCTATTGGCGCCGCTGTTTCTGGTAACCCCATAGTGTTGTGTGGATTTATGATTGTGGTCTGGTAGATTTGGCTGTGTTGCGATTGGAATCACGAATGTCTGGAGAAATATTGTGTTTGTGATGTTTGCACTGCGGGGTTCTGATAGCTGCGATAAAGCGTCACCTGTCTAACTTTCTCATGGGTCTCTACACCAACATAATTCTCTCCTATCAGATGGAGAATGTGAGGAATAATCTAAACAAAATATTCCCGACACTCGCAAATATCCTCATACAGGAAGAGGATGTCATGAGACGGCAAGTCACATGGGAAATATCCAGGTTCGTATTGCTGTTCCACTCACTTCCCCCGCCTCCATCGACTTCCCCATGTCTGCATACATAGCGCCTACCAACATTATGCAGTACGGACGAATAACATCTTGTCGCAAACACCCCATTGCACAAATCGACATACCCATGCGTCATCCCACACACTCATTGCCTTTTCCCTCGGTTTCCTTCAAGTTTTCTGTTAAATTCAAAATTATGCGTCTTTGAGAAAGATTCCTCTGTGGATTGGCCGTCAAAATGGTTGAAGATGACTCCAAGATCTTTATGGTTCTCATCATTTTCGGTGCCTTGACACTTGCACTTATGGTAGCAACGCGCATCGCCACATCCTATTTCCAGGCATATCAGGATGCGCCGATGGAACTGATCTCATTTCTGTATGCGATAGATTCCTCAATCAAAGAGAACGAATCCTACGACCGAGACATCGCAAAGGTGCAAAGTCTAGACGACAAGCTGAGACTCAATAGACTTCTCAGAGAGATACAGAAGGGGAGCGATGATTTGAGGGAAGCGCTGAATGTCTGTGTGGTGGAAAACACCAGCACGAGACTGAAGACTAGTGCAAGGTTGCTATGGGCTGCAAAGAAGGAGGTATTAGAGGAGCGAATGAGAAGACTGGATATGCTACGCCTCCGATTTCTAGTCGTTTATATGGGCGTTGTCGCTGCTCGTGCTTCTCAGCTTCACGGGCCTATGGGACCTCATACTCCTCCACTGTCGCCATTGGGTAATCCAGAGAAGAAGATCCCAAATATGCCCAAACGTCCAAGTCTCCCTCATGGGCTTACAGAAGCGATCGTCAATAGAGGGAACGAAAATGCTCCACCCCTGAGGAGATTCAGTACTCAGGCGATGGGACATAATGATCATGTTGGTGGTGGACAGAAAATGGGTTGGGCTGGCGTGATTCAAGAACTGCAAAAGAGTCCTAAGATGCATAAGAGACATGCGAGTATTGAGACGGGAATGGGAAATTCTCACCGCTGAGCCACTTGCGCTCGTGGTGATTCTGTGTTCTATAATATGTTTGAATTCACGAGGAACGAAGGACGAGATCATGATTAGTTCACGACTTACGACCAAATCTGGGATTTATACCTTCATATACCCCTGCTGCGCTGGTTTTATATAATTTTCTCTTTTGGTTCTTTCATCCTCTACTCTAGACAGATGTAAATATTTGAAAGCTAGCTTTATACAGCTATATTATCTTGAAAGATCTAATGCCATTGAGCATGCCAAGTGAAGCATAGGTTTGGAACATGATATATTTCTGGTATTTTTGTTTTCACCGTAAAGCATTTATACTTGATAATAACCACTCGAAAACATTCTCAACTAGTTTCCGATTCAGCTAGTAGAGAACATGCTGCTTCAAAACTGAAAAATAGATGGATTTAGAATGCACAAAGTTATTCAAACTAGGCTCTATTACTTCCTATCTGCCAAAAGATACCATGAATTCCCCGCTGGCATCACATTCATGTTTCTAGTTGTCTAGTATCCTCAAGGGAAGGAACGAGATCCTCACACCGGAACTTTATTTTGGGGCGCCGTTTTATAAGGAATCCTCTCAGCATGAACAGCATGGTGTGATGCAGAGCCCATTAAACTCAGCCATCGAGAAACCGTTACCAGATATGCAGGTACTTAACAGATAAGTCGACTGCAGCGGCTTCAATATGTTGTGAGTACTGATCTAGGAGTCATGATCAAGAGCTCCAATTCGTTAAAAGCCGTCGACCACACCAAATAAACTCGGATCCAGGCACCGGGTGTATAGCTGATACGAAGAAAACTTGAGATAAGCTTGCAACATGAGGCCTTCGTCGATTTTGCCGAACAAGAATCATGGGTGGTCTATTGTAACTCCAGTTCCTGATTGTGATAAGAGCAACGAAGACAAACCCCCGTGGAGCCACACGGAGAAGACAAGGGATATACTAAAGTGAGGTCCCGAGACCATTCATTGTCTGGCATTTGTGCTTCGTCCTCCAATAGTTGCTGTCTCAACATCATCGTCACCCTCACCTAATTCCTCCTCCACAGCCTTTCCCTTCCCACCTGCTCGCATAATCTTATCATCGTTCGCATCCGCCATCTTCCTCGCCTTCTCAATCTCTTCTTTCTTCTCGATATTTTCCTGAATCTTCCCTAGAAACTTCGGATTCTTTCTGCACGCGAACTTGACATCATCAAGCTTTACTTTTTGACGGCCAGCGATGGAGGCGGGAAGGTAGGACTCGAGGGAGAGGTTGATGATGAAGTCGGAGAGGATTTCATCGAGCACTTTGACAGTGGAGTCAAGAGGAGTGGGCACATCGCCATGACCATAGAGGAGGGCGGTTACTGGGGAATGATTAGATCTGAGCATTTGATGTAATAACAGTCGCTTACATTCTTGATCACTGAAGTTCTGTTCGCCTTTGCGCTTGCCAATACGTGCTCTTGGCTCCATCTTGAAATGGTTGCGAGGTAATACAAGATGTTTTATAAATGAAGTAGAACACAAAAACAAGCTATTTAGCTTCTGCGCGTAGAGTGGATAATTGAGCGCTGGCAGCTTATCTTATAAATCTGGAACCTGAAGGACAGATGATGATAAAGATCCTTGACGTTAACAGATTTAATAGAATTGTTCGTTATTTGCGCTCCAACCCAGGCGCTTGTGACTTTCCTTGCCCCTCACATGTACCGCAGTAGATGCAAGTTCACGCGCGCGTAAATGATAGAAGTTAAGTGAAGTTAAAGACGTTGTTTATCTCCGCTAGCCCCGATAACGGATATACTTTCCACCGAGCTTGAGGACAATCCGCATGTAACGAAAGCTGGGGTTATTATCACAAGCAAATTGTAGCGCATCCACCTTACAATCAATCAAACTTCAAGATGGTAAGTTTCTGAGCTGCAGAGTATTGTTAGGAAGTAGTTGGCTAATTTATTTGCTTCATAGACGGCCCTTTTCAACTTCCAGTCACTGTTAATGGTGATCCTCCTCCTCATATGCACGAGCTCATACTGCCATCATATGTTTCCTGCCATAATGGACCGCAACAAGGATGGGTATGCACTCCCGACTCCTTAAGAGTTCAACTCTATGAGAATACATGTATCTAACTCTCTCATAGGATCCTTGGTATATTTTGGAAGTGTGCAAGAATAGGAGAGCGATTGAGCCCGTATGTTAGTATGTGTTGTGTCTTCATGGCTGTAAGTATCTTGACCTTACCACTTTTCATCCATTTAATATCTCCATAGGTTTCACTTTTTGTTGGAAGTTAAGTCGTTCGTTATGGGTTATGGCAGCATGGCGTTTAGGAGAGGCTGGGGAATATACCAAAAGAATCGAATTGTACACCTCGAAAGCACGTTGTCGCTTGTAGGCAGTCATGAATTGTTATTACTACAGTGTATTTGCTATTGAAGAACTTCCAAAATTTCTCGCTCCCCGAGCGCCAAAACTCCATCGCTAAATTCAAAAACCAAAGACAATGGATGCTGTTCAAGAGGCAACACTTTCTGTGACCGTGTCCTCTTCACCCCAAATATCTCTACTCTCCTTCTCTACCGCTCGCATAGCAACTGCTACCCCCTCAAGTTTTGCCACAACATCTAGGACACTGCCATTAACCCTCTGAAAATATCTGTCGTTGGCCTCCCGCCGTTTCCTTGCCAGCAAGATATCCGCCTCTGTCTCTTCTTCCATCTTCTCTCCCCTTTTAGGCACACCTCCACTGCTCCCTGGGCGACTGCCAGAGCCGCTCAGTGTACTCTTTCCACCTTGTGTGCCTTCAAAAGCACTTCTGCCCTCACTTCCTAGCGGCGCAGGTTTCTTCTCCTTCTCCGCTGCGTCAATGGCGTCATCTGCTTCACTCCTTGCCCAAGCTTGTGCCAGGGAAATCTGAGCAGTTCGTAAATCCTCCAAGGCTTTGTTATGGTTAGGACCAAAGACATGTGCTCCATTTGATGCGCTCAACTCCACCTCCTCCAATGTTGACTGCATTTCGGCCCATAGTGCGTCAGTTCTGTCGGCCTGCCGTTGATTCTCTGCTCGTTCCTGCTGGCGCGGATTTGCTTGTCTTGGTCGACTTGCAATCGTTCCATCGGGCGGTCCATCCACGTTTGCGCGCCCAGGATTTAAATTTGAGCTTTGTCTGAGTAGTGGAGCCCGCTGTGCAGATCCTGCAGATGGAGAAGCTACAGCTGTGGGAATGGTACCCGGCATAAGAATACCAGGTAAGGTGACATGGGAGGCATTCTGAGATGGAGGACCTAGGAATAATGTTGGAGGTGGATCGCGCTGCTTGCCCTTTGTTCTGTTGAGTTCTGGAGAGGTAGACATTGTTGCAGAGCACTGCTAAAAAGAATTGTCCTGTTGGTTCTCGATCCTTATGATCTTGCCAAGGGTTGATCACGTAGCTTGTTGTGACTTCGTAAACTTCTATTTCTCCTGAAATGCGATGCAATTATGTAGTAAAGGAAGGATGCGCTGTATTCTTTCTTAAACCAACCTGCAGCTAATTGAAATGATGCTGGCAGTATCAATTATTAACGGTTATGAGTTTGTGCTGATTGCTATTGTTTCCGCATACGGAATATTATAACAAACCTACGCTGGATAAGAGGATATAGATTCACGATACATACCTTTACCCCGGATCAACAGAATATCGGCATTCAGTGTTGCAAAGGCCGACCTGTGATGACATTGCTTTCCATGACTTCCAAATTCTCTGCCTTTATTTATGCCTGATAAATGCTGCCATTGAGCCAGGCCACAATGAACCGGTCGCGCGTGTCTTTGCGGGTTTTGCGAAGGGCAAACCCTAGACTTTCGGCGCTCGAGCCTCGCTTAGCCTTTGAGATTCAGAGAGACAGGACTGATTGAACGCCGCCAGCATCAATCGACGACAACTAACCCACACGACACCCACCGCGATTCATCACACAAGTCGGTACGTTGAATCCCATATCCTGCAGACATTGCGCACCTTCAATCTACGCCATCTACGAACGAAAGCCCGAAAACACGAATTTCATCTGACGCCAATACATCGATACAACGATTCTCGAATCTCAAATCGCAGCAGGAGCATTACAGCTAACATTCGTTTTTCATAGCCAATATGGGTAAAGGAAAGCCTCGTGGTCTTAACGCCGCTCGCAAGCTCCAGAACCACCGCCGCGAGCAGAGATGGTCTGATCTTTCATACAAGAAGCGCGCTCTCGGAACCGCCTTCAAGTCCTCCCCATTCGGAGGTTCTTCCCACGCCAAGGGTATCGTCCTCGAGAAGGTCGGTGTCGAGGCCAAGCAGCCAAACTCCGCTATCCGAAAGTGTGTCAGAGTCCAGTTGATCAAGAACGGAAAGAAGGTTACTGCTTTCGGTATGCGACACCCATATATCCCCGGATGAGAAGCCCATGAGAGATGGACGGAAAGGATTTTTTGCAGAAGGATATGGTGAATTGGAGGCTGACGGTTATATTACAGTACCAAACGACGGTTGTCTTAACTTCGTCGATGAGAACGACGAGGTCCTTCTCGCTGGTTTCGGTCGTAAGGGTAAGGCGAAGGGAGATATTCCTGGTGTTCGCTTCAAGGTCGTCAAGGTCTCTGGTGTCGGATTGTCAGCTCTCTGGAAGGAGAAGAAGGAAAAGCCAAGATCATAGAGCATAGGCTTGGACGATGGGATCATTTCGCACTGGGATATGGGTGTTCTTTTGCGGTGCATTGGCTTTGCGTGGCTCAGATTCTACAATTGTAATCTAGAGCTACGACTGCTATCATGGTCATGAAAAATACGATCACTGATCACCAATTGCACTTTGCCCTCCTAGGGAATACCATCTTGACTGTGAGGCGACACCATATAGTGTATGGCTGAGCGTAGGACTATTTCAGGATGTTTGCATGTGAGATATACATAAGCTAACAATTCACAATATCTCTATGACATCCATCACCCTCGTCTGTTAGATCGTCATTTAGCTTGGTTTTGGTGAATCGACTTTATCGACTTTTTTAATTATTATCAAAGCTTTTGGATTTGTGAACCAAAAGTGCTATCAACACCTCATTGATTTTAACTTGTTACTGTGCGTTGTACTTTTACTGTATGAGTTCCGACAATCGCAGATTACAACAGTCACAAATCCTTTTTACTGTACTCTCCAACATCTTTAATATAGTCTCAACTACCTCTTCCCCTTCCCCTTCCCCTTCCTCTTCCTCTATCCCTACCCCGCCCTCTTGTACTCCCACGACCTCTCCCTGCAGCTAAAAGACTTCTATCATTCAAACTCACAGTTGTTCTGATTGGAGCAGGTCGCACCATTGGAATTGAGCCATCATCATCATCATCCGAAGATGAAATCCCCGAGACAGATTCAAAGCCGAAATCAATTGCTTGATCTCTAACCTCCGACACTGTTGCCACTGATCGGGGAGGCCGGGCAGACGTGTTTTGAAGAGTGTTGTTGCTTGGACCGCCTGATGAATGGAGTATTGCCATGGGTGCTTTGCGCTTTTCAGCCACAATCTTCACTTTTCGGCCTTCAAGAGCTCGCCTTTCTGCCATGGAAAGTAGCTTCCCGCGTGGTGGATCCGGACTGGAGTATTCTGCTTGTGAAGTCCTGCGGGCTGGAGTCTTAGATTTTGTGGCTTTTTGAGTAGATCTGTCGTGAGCGTTGGGAGGTACAATTTTCTTGGTGGAGGAAATATGAGAGCGAGGTAGACTAGGGGCCACACAGATAATGTCTGATTCGTACTCTCCACCAAACAGATCATCTTCCCCGGCATCTGAGGTGGAATCTAGCTCATACATAGCCATCCTTTTCGCTCGTCGGTTTTCCTCTATCACCTCTTCCTCGGTTGGTTCCTGAACAGGCGAGGATGCTGGTTCTACTAATAGAGCAGCCACGACAGAAGTATTGCCTTCAGAAACCAGCATACCGCTTGAGTCATCATGGTGCTCGTCAATGGGAATTGACAAGGACTTTTCAGGAGTCTGTTTGAAGATCACACTACGCCGCGGCGTTTTTTTATGCGTCGGCGTCTGCTCAGAAGTAACCTCGCCATTGTTAGTTTTACTATTCGCGAGCCATGTTGGGTAACCATCATCAGCAGTTTTAGGACTATCAGTTGCAATCGACGTGGCCAATTTAGTCGCGTTAGCATCGTCTATAGCTCTTTCCTCCATATTGGGAGATTTAGACCGTGAACGTCGACTACGTCCGCCATCAACGATAACACCCTTTGAATTATTCAGTGCCGAGACTTTTTGTACAACTTCGGATCGCCGAGATTTCAGCCCGCTTGGTCCATTTTGATTTCCGACTTTTGCTTGCTTCCTGGACCTGCGCCTACCAGTAGCGAAATCCTCATCATCATTGTCATTCTGTTGGTTTTCTTCTGTAGCAGTATCATCATCTACCTGGAGAGCCGGCACATCTGATCTGACAATTACTGGAGATGGGCCTGGATCATCGTTTTCGGCATCACCATTGTTTCCAGTGGAACTCCGAAGTGAGCGACGAGCAGATCTTGTATGCCCATGATCTTGCAAATCCTGTAAGAAGTGCTTTTTATTTAACAATGGTAACTTGACAATCAATGGCGAACCTCCTTCAAGTTGATGGGCAGTCTTGTAATACGAGTCATTAGCCTTTGCATGATCCAGCTTCTGTTTCTTTTGAGCTTGGATAAACTGAACATGAGCGTTATCTCCTGTACCAATAGATGGCGGTCCATTATTGCGTTTCCGTTTCAGGACTCCATTTGAAGGCTCTGACGGTTCAGATGAAAGCTTAGGATATGCCAGGTTGGGCTCCTGAGCTTGAGGAGTACCGTTGTCTGGAGCATCGTAAAGAATTGGATCGCCGTCGTTTGTTTGTTGATAATATCCAATCCCCATGCCACGTGACATCGGATCAGGATATGCTGACTTGGGCAAAGAGTGCTCTAGACTTGACGTATGTGTCTCACCTGGTGGTTCTCCCTGAGAACGTCCGAGATCCTCAGTGGCATGAATGTCATCGATAGCCTTTGTGGCAGTGGGTGCTAGGCCGGGTGTTTGTTCGATGTGATCTCTGTTTCTTGGATGATTTCCAAAACTCCCAGTGCTTTCATCGTCTTGCAGCTGTGGATCAATGGCCAGGGTGTCTTCACGGCTTGAAGATTGGCCACTCGTGGATCCATTACGGGTGAGGAGAGGATCATAGTCTAAAGCCTCATTACGAGCCTTCTCAGCTTCGGCTCTTTTCATGAGTTTTTGCATCCGCTGCGAGCCTTGAGGATTATCGTCGCCTTCCCCACGAAGCCATGTAAGATTAGTCCGGCTGAAATCCACTAAGCTTTCAACACTTCGTACGTCTGCAACCTTTTTGGTGTCATGTCCAAGTAATGTACCTTTCGGTCGATATGCACCACTTGCTTGAACGGGATCTTTCCGACATGCACCACAGGAGCACATTTTCAGACACTTCGGGCATTTCCAATTCAGGTTTTCCATGACTGTTTGTGGCATAAGATCGAAAGCACGCCATAATGTTCCGTAACAATATGCCTGTGTACATTCGGTGCAGAATGCCAGCTTCCAGTTCCACTCCTGCTTCTTGCAAATATGACAAGCAGTTGTTCCCATAGGCTGTGTAGATTTACGTCGTGACTTCTTCGGTTTCTTCTTCTTCAAACGGCCTTCATTGTCGCATTCCGGTTCAACATCAGAATCTCCAGACACGGCATCTAGAGAAGGTGCTGGCTTTGTGATGTCCCGCCAAGGTCGAACTTTGAGCTGCTCTTGACAAATTTGAGCAACAGACTTCTTGCCAGCTCGTAATCGGGCAATGTCCAAGGTCTGAGGAGACGTATCAATGTCATAATAAGTGTTTTGATCAAGAATCATGTTGCGCCATTTTTCGTGGTGCTGAATCAACTCATCCCAATTCCACTGTTCAACCCATTGCAACTTAGAGATGCAATAGCATGACCGGCCCATAGCAAAGCATTCCATGCATATGTCGTACGTATCTTCATCTTCAGATCCTTCAATGGATTCAATACATGTTTTGCACGTGAGGAATCTGTTAAAGATGTTACAGCGGCAATATGAGCAGGTGACGTTGCTGTCAAAAGGTAGAAATTCAATGTCTCTCTCTACAGGATGATCTAGAGAGAACATTTCAGTCAAAATCACCTCCGTGTAGAGGGCATGTAGCTTTTTAAAATCTCTTTTCAGTTGGAAAATTCGATGTTGTGTGGCTGCAAAGTCATACTCTTGATCGACGTTTTGAACCTTCTTGAGAAGGTCGTAATATTTCCGGAGTGTATAGTAGATGATGGCTTTGTTCTTATACTGCTCATCACGGCAGACCATCCTAGCTCGGGGCAAAGCCTCATGGATGGCGAGTTCTAAAGTTTCGACAGTAGTTCTGTTCCAAGCAGCCTTCATAGTTCGAGTACCACGATTCCATACTTGATGAGGAGCTAGTGGTGGGATCAATATAAAGTCACCAACCTTTTGCTCAACCACGTAAACATGGAATGGCGCCTTTTTCCAAGCATTTATTTGCGCAAAATGTGACTCAACTTCGATGTCATGGCCAAGCATAGATAGGAAATACTCCGAAACCACTTCTCGTTCTTTACTCTCGGTCATAAACCAGATAGAAGATCCAGGCCGCTCTCCTTTTTGGACGTCAGAGGTTTCAACCATGACATTCTGCCCTAGACTTGCACACATTTCTCTGTGGGCAGGTGTGTATGTCCCTTCGTGACCGATGTAGCACATCATGTTTTCAGCTCTCATTTCAGGAGGCAAACTGCTCATTAAATCTCCAGCTGGAGCTACACCTCTCCCTTTAATATGTTGTCCGTACGCATTGCGCTCTTGGGTTGATCCTGGGCCACCAATTTCACCAACACTCTCATTAAGATAGAACAGCAGCGGAGGCATTGCCTTCTCCAACTGCTGATGCCATGCTTCTGGACAGTCAATGTCTTTGAGATATAACCTTTGTCGCCTTGAATCGCGGAAATTCGAAGGAGTCCATTGGTTTGTAAGCTTGTCCATGACTCTGAGATAGTGGCCCATTGTCATAGGAATATCGACCCCATTTGTGATATCCCGAACGCCCTCCTCTAGATACTTCCGTTAGTTATGTCAGAATCTAAAGCTGAGACCGGAAACGTACGTTTCTTGCCGCAATTATCGGCGAGCCATTTCGTATTGAAAAGCCATGGTTTCAGTTTAGTATCCCAGCCCTCAATCACCAAGGGTTTGCCATCTTTGATGACATGAAGGAGAAGCAGCTTCTCAAATTCATCCAGTCCTAGTTCCTCGATTTGGTTAACATGGATTCGTATCACATAGTCGAAATTGTTGGTGTTTTCGACCAGCGTCGCGAGATCGAGATCTGGTGGTATGGGGTCAAATTTCGCCTGTGGATGTATTGTTGAGGGCATATTGGTGCGTCATCTGTCATAAACCAAGTCTGTAGATACCACTAATATCTTTGTGAGGCCCTTAATTGTGTCCGACGCATAAACTGACAATGAGCGATGAATTCGAATGAATTCGTTTACATGTGTTTAAGCGCGAAGACGAGTACTGTAGTTTCAATGAGCCTGATATGAATCTTGCCCGAATAAGACTCAATCACTGTAAAATATGCCACGATTTTTGCAACATGTCAGTAGCACGTAGCTGTTCATAAGACACCGTGAATAGTTGATCGTGAATCGTAGAACGCGTTGGTGCGTAATGATTTGACGAACAATAACGCAACAACAATGAATAAAGAAAAGAACTTATTGATTTGAAAAATTCCTTGAATGCCTTGAATAGTAAAATTGAAGGCAGCATATAGACGCGACAGTAGTGACAGAGAATGGCGGTATGCCTGAGTATCTGTAGAACGAGATGTTCGTTGGTCTACTCAATCTCATTGATTCACGCGAAATGTCAAAAAGTTGCGGAATTGGGCCGGTTGCACGGACCACTGTCGTTGATTTCCTGGGGTAGCTTGGTGGCTCGAGACTTCGATGAGAAATTCCAATGATTCATGGACCACAACAGCCACATACGCCGTATATATTTCACAATCATACTATCAAAACTTCTCCTCTTCTCGGGGCTAAATATACCCTAAAGTTTGAATGTAAGTCAATTAAATTTAGTAGATGTCGTCTTTCAATCAGTCAATTTCTCTATACGCTTCAAGCAAATCAGATCGACAAAAATATCTGAACATTACCGGTTCTGCTCTGGACATTGCGTTGTATCCACTCTTTACAATTTTAATTATAAAAAGAGTGCTCTTTAGGAATCTAACTCATATCTAAGCTCTCCGTAGAGTCCAAAGTACTCACTAGTAAGCTTACGTATAGCGCTCCACCAGCTTCTTATTTATTCTCCCTATGATTGACTTGCATATACTTTATCTCCTTGTACTGTTTAACTCTCTGGAGCTCAACTGACCCTTCTGATCAGGTCCTGACTTTTCATAACGATATGTTATCAACCAGCAGAATGCTCCGGCTTCCCGTTTATTGCCGGTCAACTCTCCTTCGAGCAGTATCCAAGCCGGAGCTGACGGCACCTTTTATCTACCATGGCATTTCTACCAGTCAATCCCTCTCAAACGCTCTACACAATTCGCGCTATAGTAGGAGAATTCACATTTCAAAACGCACTTTGGAACCGGTCTCTTCCAGGATTACTCCAGATACTGTACTTCCAGAAGAGCAGGTTGCAGAGCCGCCATTACCGGCATATTCGCCTCCATCAACTGGTTTACTTTCCGTTCTACCTGCATCATGGGTCCCATATGCAGAACTAATTCGACTAGATAAACCTACGGGGGCTTACTATCTTTTTCTCCCATGTCTCTTCTCTTCCTTGTTGGCAGCTCCCTTGGCGATTCCTATGGCTACCCCAATGTCTGTCATTGGAACTACATTTCTATTTTTCAGCGGAGCTTTAATCATGCGAGGAGCTGGCTGCACGATCAATGATCTCTGGGATCGAAACCTTGATCCACATGTCAAGCGAACCTACCTTCGTCCAATCGCACGTGGAGCGGTCTCTCCCCAAGCTGCTATTGTGTACACAGGCGCGCAACTCTTGACGGGACTCGCCATCCTTCTGCAATTCCCATCTCAATGTTTCTTCTATGCTGTACCTTCCTTGGTATTTGTGGGGCTCTACCCACTTGCTAAACGTGTCACTCATTACCCACAAGCTGTACTGGGATTGACATTCTCATGGGGAGCAATCATGGGATTTCCTGCCCTTGGCGTGGACTTATTGTCCAACACTGCGGCTTTGACTGCAGCCGGCTGTCTTTATGCCTCAAACATTGCTTGGACTGTTCTCTATGATATGATCTATGCTCATATGGATATCAAGGATGATGCTAAGGCGGGAATCAAGAGCATAGCTCTGAGACACGACAAGGAAACGAAGCAGGTATTAACAGGGCTGGCTGTTACGCAGGTTGGGCTTTTGGCTGCTGCTGGACTTGCTGCTGGTGCTGGTCCTGCATTCTTTGTTGGTACTTGTGGAGGTGCTGCATTGACGCTGGCTGTGATGATCAAGAGGGTGAACTTGAAAAGTGTGAAGAACTGTTGGTGGTGGTTCGTCAATGGCGCCTGGTTTACTGGTGGTGCTATTGCATCTGGTCTTGGAGCCGATTATCTGTTGAAGTATTATGGGATTGAGGAAACCGGCACAAATCCAGAACCAAAGGTGTAAAATTAAACAAGTGTACTATTTCAAAGCATATCCTAAAGGATTTTAATCACTGTTTTATTACAAAGTTAGCAGTAATATGTATTATTAGAATATGGACTATCTAGACAAAGGAGTCTTATTGAAAAGACATCTCTATACCTTCTTCAAAATATCGACGTAATACTATTAGTAAGATACTGATTCTCGAGATTTGTATATGTAGTCAGGAATAAAGACCGTAACTCAATAATGACCTCTTATTTAGTGAGTAGAGAATCTAAACAGTTGCCACTGTTATGACAGGCAAAGAGGACTTAAACATATACATTGTCAGGATCTATTGTAGTTATAATTTTCTGTAGTTTTATCTAGACGCGTTACCTATTTACATACTTCAGATAATCAGCGCGAACGTATTCATATACGTCCATAGCTGCCTTCTTTTGAATTCTAATAGCTTCTTGTTCGCTATACCTAGGCTTCTTTCAGTGGTAACCAGCCTATCTTAATGATCAGATTGACTTCAAATTCTCAGATAGGGTACCTAATGTGAGAGTTTCCTCATTAGGCAAAAGCACACCCTCTCAGCCGCCTCATATACTGCAATAATCCCTTTTGCTTTCACAGCAGCAGTGTGGGCGGCCGTTTGGCACAACGGTTCAGGTCAAAGCACTGCTGTGAGGAGGTTCCGACTTCGAGTGCGAAATGAAAACCCCTCGGGGTTTTCTGTAGCAGCTACGTCATCTGCCTACGATGCAGATGGCTTAGCTGTGAGTCTTTTGTCATTTTGATATACCTTTTCATTTATCCTTTTGCTTCTTTGTAGTTATATTGTTCGGGATGTTGAGTCATTGATTATACTGATATTCTCATTGGGGTTGTGTAACTCTCTGGCAGGTTTTGTTGTCACGATGAAGGAAATACTCCACTTGCCTCGTTGAACCACCGCCCTTCCTCCAAGGAGTCTCAAATGGAATCACTCGGTTTTGAGGCTGGTTTATGAGTCCAATCCTGAGTGAGGTCTTTCGGGATACGTTTTAAATAAACTGCGAGATCTAAATTGGTGTGATTGTTGTAAATTTGTACTCACTTTGTCTTTGTATATATGTAAGCCATATGATGATATTTCAATTCCATAGCTTTTGAGATAACCTCCTAAGCATACCATTTCATTGTTTGTCCAAACCATCGAAATTTATACTAACCAAATATAATCCCATGGAAGTCAAAATTCCTGACTCATGCCTCTTAAGTCTCCTTCTCCAATAACGTCGTAATTCACCAATACACATATGTGACCGCTCGCCTTTTTCTATAGATATAGTTAGTTCCGTCGGATTATAATCATCATATCATAGCAAGAATAAAAATAAATTTGGTTCAACGGATTTTTGATTCATACACTTCTAAAATTACAAACTCTTCTAAACACCTCGCAAGACAGAGTTGTCCTTCTTGTCTATCGGGGTGTATCTCTCAGCCAGAGCCTCCTCAACCGATTGATCAGCCCAGGTAGGACCAGAGTATCTCTGTTCCAAAGCCTTCTCAACCTCTGACAGTCCAACCTTCTCAGCACTGTGAATTGCCGATCCAACAGCCGCAACAGCCTCCTTGCCCTTCTCAAGACCCTTGTTCACGGCGTCTCTAACGGCACCGCGAGCGGCATCAATGGTTCCCGGAGCAGCAGCAGCAGTCTCGTTAACACCAACGGCAGCTTTTTCAGCACCGTACCTTGCCGCCGCTCTCGATCTGTCAACAGCTTCCTGGACCTTTGGGCCACCTCTTTTCTCAGCCTCCGCAATGCTCTCTCTTGACTTCTCCAGGCTCAACCCAAGTACTCGAGCAACAGTATCCTCCATAGACTCTCTGACTTCGCTCCAATCTTTGGTATGTACGTATCTCACAGCGTTCTCGATTTCTGCGTTCCATCTGTCTTTCGCTGCCTCGATGAGAGTAGATCGTTCCTCGCGGGCGAGTTCTGCCCGAGTGAGGCGGGGTGGTTCTGGTTCAGGATTGATGAGACTGTTGAGGACGCGAGCTTGCGAGCGGAGCTGGAGTGCCTGGTTCTGGCGATTTCGCTCATGGGCGAGGACGGTAAGGTATGCGACACCGAGGGTCAAAGTGACACCACCAGTCTGTGATATTAGAAGTCTCCTGTAAGATAGTTGCGGATGGTACTCACGAATCCGGAGGCGAAGCCCATACTGGGCAATTACTATGCGCCAATTGCGCTTCTGAACTCAATTTCCCACTGACCGATGATCTGGAGATCAAAGGTTCCAATTGATCATCAACGAAGGTTGGTAGGATGCGGAGGTTGACGGAGTGAGCTACCTTAGACAAGTTGAAGTTGTCACGGCGGTATTGGGAAGCCGGCCGATACTCGCCAAAATCTCAATGCCAAGAAAATTGCGGGAGATCTCCGCGACTCGAGGACGACGACAACCTTTTCAGCCGCAACAATTCAACACGCAGACGACCTCTATCAATTGCCCAGACTACAATTGGGCATCATATAAATCTTATAATTCGATCTGTTTGCAGATCACGAATAAACATTGTTCCTTGATACACGGGCGCTTTGACTGCCGCGAATAAAGAAGCATGGCTGGAGGACGCATGAAATATCGCCATCTTGGGCGTACATCAGCACACAGACAAGCTCTCCTACGTAACCTTGTCACCTCTCTCTTCGAGCACGAATCGATCGCGACAACATACCCAAAGGCAAAGGAGGCGCAGAGGCTGGCGGAGAAGTTGATCACTCTCGGAAAGAAGAACACAGAGGCCAGCAAGAGAAGAGCTCTGAGCATTTTCTACGTGAGTGCAAATAAGAAAAATAATCTTTGATGGAACAATTGCTGAGAAAATCCAAGACACCACATAAGCTTCTGCCAAAGCTCTTCGGAACGCTCAGAGAGAGATATGCCGAGCGACCAGGAGGATACACCCGAGTATTGCGCATTGAACCAGTGAAAGACGACCAGGCACCTTCGGCAATCCTGGAGCTCGTTGACGGACCAAAGGACATGAGATTCGCCATGACTGCGAAGACCCTGGCAAGACAGAGAGAGTTAGCTGGAAACAAAGAGGCCGAGATCAATGAGTTAACGCAAAAGAACATCAACAAGGTTACAAGGTATCGGAAGAATGGCACAGAGGCCTTGGAGGATATGGTGACAAGATTAAGAGGCTTAGAAGTCATTCCTAGAGGAGAAGGTGGTGTGGAGGAGAGACGATGGGGAGGAGTTGTATAATTTGTGAAATAGGAAAGTGTAACATCAGATTTTGTACACCAGGCACAAGAAGGCGTTTCGAAGGTTCACGTTACAATCCAATACAATCACATTGAAATTGAATATAAGTATCGTGGCACTATACTGCTTACTGGTGTCACCTGTACAAGAACACGATATAAAAGGCAACCTCAGGTACAAAAATGATATTTCTGGCTAATCAAGATCAAGAACATCCCATGACATTGTGAACACAATGCATAGGCTTGTATAATCTAACATTGCGAAGCCACATAAAACCGGGCACTCTGCTTTCCGTAAATCGCCCAACTCCATTTGACTTATGCTTCCATACGCCTCCATGCAGCTCATAATTACATAGTATCTCGATCAAACCTAAGCAGTTGGTGGTGGCTTTGGTGGAAGTGTTGATGGGTTGCCATAATTAGGCAAGTGGTGGGTGGGAGGTCCAGAGACTTGCATGCCTGGTTGGTGCATCATCGGACGCGGAGGCATGTGAGGAGAGGGATGGTATGAAGGTATGGAGTTATTTGAGCCTTGTCGGGCCATGCCGTACCCCATCTGATATTGAGGCTGAGATGTTGCATACCCATTGTGAGCAAGACGAGGAGATCCATGGTGAGACATCTGTTGTGGTGGCATCCCTCCATTGCCTGGGACAAAAGACTGCGTCTTGGGATTGAAAGCATGCCTGTTAAAACTCCCTGGAATAGGGTGCTGACTCTTTGGGTCGGCAGGATTGGCAGTACTTGGCAATTGTCCATACATGTATGGAATGGTGTTTCCTGCATTCACAGGGCCACGAGGGGGGGTCTGATAAGGACTTTGATACCCATTTGCTGGCCATACTGGAGCAGGCTGAGGTGGTGTCTGCATTGGAGACCCATATGCTGGCATTGGAGGACCCTGCACTTGGTATTGCTGCTGTGGCTGTGGCATAGGCTGCGGCATAGGCTGAGGCATAGATTGAGGCATGGGCTGCGTCATTGGTTGTGCCATTGGTTGTGACATTGGTTGTGACATAGGCTGCGGCATAGGCTGCGGCATAGGCTGCGGCATGAACTGCGGCTGTGACATGTCAGCGGTGAGATTGAGATAGTTATTTAACGAAGGCATACCTGTTGCATCGGATGGAATTGTTGCATGTTAGGTCCAGGGACCATTTGGCCGTGATACTGTTGAGCAGGCTGTGGGTATGGTGATGGTGGTGTAGACTGATAGGTAGTTTGCATAGGACCATTGTAACGAGGAACGGCAACTGCTGAATACTGGGGAGTCGGCGTCCATGTAGGTTGAGGCTGTGGCTGTGGAAAGAATGGGGTGTATTGTGATCTGACATCGAAGCTATCGCCATCGTCTCTTCGTTGCTTCCCACGGCGCTTCCCAGAGCCAGACTTGTCTTTCGCAGATGTTGAACTTGAACGAGACATTTCATTCCCCTCTTCTGTTTCTGGAGTGCCATTAACATCAATTGTATACACGGGCAGGAAATTTTCTTACCTGGGGTAGCATCCCCATTACTCTCGGAGCCTTTCCCGAATATGCGCTCTCTTGCTTGGGCATATTTCGCCTCTCTTTCTTCTCTCGACAAAGCGAGCCTAGAATAATGTATGAGTTTCCATGGTAAATTTAAAGGTAAAATCATAAGCACAACATACCTTTCTGAAGCAGACAGATTTTGGTTTTTGTTATCCGTGCCAGACTCTGAACCAGGTTTGGATTGGTCGGCTGTATTATCACCCCTTCGCATAATCTTCATAGCGGGCACATGGGGTGGTGGAGTGTTTCCAGATGTTGGTGGATTTGAGATGCTGGTCAATGACTCAGGAATTCTACAAAACGGCGTTCTAAAGATGCGAATTGCTCCCGCAGCAGAATCAACTTGATGTGTCAAGTGATAGTAGTCGGCAAGTTTATGGGTTAGCATTCTGCAGAAGGAATTGCAGGGAGGTAGATCAACGAAAGGTTCCCTATAGAAGCAGGTGTCAGCATATGCTTTGTAACAAGATATGTATGGGAGAGACAATCTATATTCACGCGAAACGACGCGATAAAGCATGCAGTGAGAACATCTTAAAGGACTCGGTGACCATTGAACTTACTTCGAATCTTTTACAAAGCTCATCACTTCCTGCTCAAGTCGTAGCAGAAATAAGCGATCTTTTGGAGACTCTAAAGCTTCAATCAACTTCTCATCAGGAGTCTGACGGTAGAAGATGGAGTGAGCTTCAGCGTTCCCGATCTGACCAGGAAGGCCTTGCGCCGTTGGCACATCCCCGATCTGCTGACCGGACGAGCCGCTCTGTGGTGTCACAACACCATGCTCGCGAACCTCCTGGTTTGGAAGGACTGGCCTCCGATCATTAGGTATATCGTATCGGTATGGTCGCCCAGCAACCTCGGATCCGTATCTTGATCCAGCAACTATTGACCCACGACCAGAGAATGTATCATCATCATCTGCAGCTTTCACGCTTGCGCTGTCATCAGGCCGTAGAGACTCCTTCTCGTCCAGAGCAAAGGTCGTACCCGAGGTGATGCTCTTTCCATCAAGGCTTGGTGGTTTCGTGCCAACATCGGATCCGGAATCCGTTCTGTGGAAATGATCATCACTGGAAGATGTTCCAGACTCTTCTTTATGGTATGAGCTGGACCCATTCACGATCAAGCTAGGCATGGAGTTTTGTATGCTCAGTGCTTTTACAGCATCGACAATATCAGCATCGCTATCCTGCGAGTCTCTATTAGAAGCAGGCATAGACCTTTCAGCAGGCTGTGCTTGATTTGTGTGCTGTGAATTGGCTTCTGGTGTATCACTGCGTGTCACTGTTGAAGGACCTCTATTCTCCTTTGCTGTAGTGGAAGCTGCCATCTTGGCAAATGAGGTCAAAGCAACATTTTGCTTTCCACCAGAAGCTGCGACCTGTGGGTGTTGCATATCAGTACACGCTCGCATATCGATATGGGGCGATTAGGGTGGGGATGAATGTTGAGGGTATCCACATATTTTGTCATACCTTTGCGAAAGACAATTTAGATGTATCTGCCTTGGATGAGGTAGTAGCCATGATTAGTTGTTCTGGCTTGACTGCAATTGAAAAATATATTGGTCAATGAGGGCGTTAGTCCACAGGGGACCTAAAGTAATGTCGAAGATGGTCGTCAGGCTGGCTTAAGAAATCGATGTTGGATCTCGTGTGAATTAAGAGAGAAAGTATTCGAGAGCGCCCGTTGGGAACGAGATATGACAACTAGTCATTGTAATGGCTGGATTATTCTGTAGATATTCGTAAGTTGATCGTGTGGTGTCGAAAGCGTTGTAGAAAGTGAGCGCCCGTTTGGTACTGATGTATTCGCAACTCGCGATTCGCAACGGCGCACAGAAATGTCGACTGACGACGAGCACTTCCACCAGTTAGTTCCGTGCAAAGGTGCACGATGGCTAGTGCTGAGAGGTAGTGGTGATGAAGAAGAAGCTGATCTGCCAGAGAATAGACAGGCAGTTCAGTTAAGGGTGACAAGGACGGGATAGCAGCAGAAGCAGCTTGTCCAGGTCAATTTGATGTGGAGAATTGGGAGTCTGGAAAGCCAGGCTTCGAGGTTTGACGTTCGATGGATGTCTGGGTGTCTTGGGTAAGGTACTCAACTCACTCTCTGCCTGCCTGCGGCCTCTTACGTTGGCGCTGCCGAATGCTTCGGTATGCCTAACTGGACCAGTGCTAGCTGCCCCATTAAAGTCAGGTATCAATACACGGGTTGTGCGTGTGTGCCTTATAGATTGTGCGTAGATACCTTGCGATTCTGCTCACGATCTTGACGGGCCCGACTTTTTGATATCCCCATCGTTTCAAAACACTTTACCTGAAGCAATCTGGAAGTCTATAATCTGTGTCCCAAGACACAAGCGATATACCTCTTATACGGATCCAAGTTCTCCTTGGTCTTCCTACAGATTTCGAACGCCCATACCGAGAGACTAGCACACCTATGAATCGTTACAGAGGATCTACAATCGGCGCGCCTTCAAAGGCAACTGCTTCGACGCAGTGCCAGAAATGCCTCAAACGTGGACACTATAGCTATGAGTGCAAGGCAGTGGCACAAGAACGCCCCTATGTCTCACGTCCATCTCGTACACAACAGCTGTTCAACCCAAAACTTGTGCCAGAACTCACCAGCGATGTACCCCAAGACCTTCTGAGAAAGTGAGTACATTACTTAATCTCTATGCTCAGTGGCTTCTCTGCTTGACACGTACCTGATCATGAGGATTTCCCCAAAATACTGCAATCGTTTCATTCAAGTGTAGAGAATATTTCTAACATGGAGTGTAGGAAGGGCATTGCAGATGAACAACTCGCAAAGAAAGAGCAAGAAAGAGGCCGCAAGCGCGATAGGCAGGATGATGTTACAGGGACATACAATAAGCGTCTAAGGTCCAGTTCATCGGCTTCGTCTCGATCCGTTTCAACAATCTCTACAGATCGTTCGCCCTCTCCAGCCCATCGATCCTTACGCCAGAAGTCAAGTTCTCTCGTAGAGAAGAAGCGGAGGCGAGACTCTGTTTCTTCGGCTGGTTCACACGTGAATGATGAGGAGATCAGAGGCAGAGATAGACATGATTCAACAGATAGCAGGAACACGAGGAGAAGATTCAACGACGTGAGTCCACGATCTCGGGGACGACGTAGAAGTCGGGAAGTATCATAT
The DNA here is from genome assembly GCA_024752465.1 of Allantophomopsis lycopodina. Lineage (NCBI taxonomy): Eukaryota > Fungi > Ascomycota > Leotiomycetes > Phacidiales > Phacidiaceae > Allantophomopsis > Allantophomopsis lycopodina. The sequence goes on along the minus strand of CP103013.1, from coordinate 949,029 downwards.
GACCAGGAGTCGGGATATTCAAGTGATGAAGGCGTTGCTCGTGGAAGTAACGACCGTGATGGTGGACGGCAAGCCCATTCGGATGGTCAGAAGAATGACACTCATAATCATGCCAGAGCAGGTGACAAACGAGGAAGATACTCTCGTTCGCCAGAAAGAAAGCACCGTGATGATAACAGGCCTTCTCAGCGTACTAGGGAAGATCGTCTTGAGGATGGGGGTGCAGGCCGCAAAAGGTTATCAAGAGATGATGACCGATACGGTACGACTTTCAGAAACGGTACAGATACTCCCAACGAATCATCACGCACAAGGGGTGTTCAAGCTAGAGCACCACCACGGGAGAGAAGTTTGAGTCCATTTAGCAAGCGATTGGCTTTAACACAAGCCATGAATATGAGATGATGAAGGAATGAGATGATGAATTTGCTGTTCTTACAGCATTGCATGAGTAGTATTCATTTTATAATAAATCAAGATATTCCTTGGAACATCCATATGATAACGCCAGCCAATCCTTTTTCGGTGAAACCTCTTATAACGCCTTGCGATGCACATGATATCAAGAATTTGTATGACCCATTACTGGAGAAGTTCATCTTCCTTTTCTCTCCGCTCCTCCTCCTCCTCTTCACGTTCACGAACTCTGACTCCTTCTACGAGAGTTACACCTTCCATTCCCATTTCTTCCCCACCTTCGCTAGCAGACTTTCCATTTCCAGCTTTGAGCTTCGCTGCGTTTTGCGCGCCATTGATTCTTTCTCTAACCAAAGCAGCAATGGCATTCTCCGTTCTAACATTCAGGATCTCCAACTTCTTCTCTAGATCTCTCTTCAAATCCCAATTGGGTTTCTTTGGTTGAAGTTTAAAAAGATCCACGCCTTTGTCGTCTTGTGCCTCCTCCTCAGCTTTCCTTCTGATCTCTGCCTCAACTTCAGCAGCTTGGTCTTCCAATGTAGGTTTTTCGAGAGCAAGAGTCGGCGGTGCTTCGAAGCCTAATTTTGGTCCTTTAGTCTCAGCATCGTAGTTGCGTCCAGACAAATGGAGTTTCGCGACGTCAGGTGCAGCTGGTGGAGATTGTTCGCGCTCAGATTCGGGTGCTACGATTTCATCGGCGGGCTGTTTGCGCTTGAGAGATTTGAGCTTCGCGAGACGAGCTTTGCGCTCATCTGCTGCTGCTCCAAGAGTGACATGAGAGGAGGACATATTTTCTTAGATGTGAAATGGTGTAACTAGTTTGTAGGCGTGTTGTCGAAGCTCGAGATAGGATTATATTTATTTGTGACCTTGAAGACGTGTTGGAGCGACGCTAAGATCTGCAGCCACAACTCTAACGACGTATGGGCCAGCCTCGTCCCTCAATTTTTGTTAGGAGACATTATTGTCGCAACTTCATGCCCTGGGTGAATTCTTATGATGAATTGAACCACATCAGTTGGCATTGATGCCTCCACAACCTCACTACATAGTACCGCGTTTATCGGTCATCGATTCGCCAGTGCTCCCTTTCTTAGCTCCGAGGGCCTTCACCATATGGGCCCCAGCACTTGCTCCTCAAAGACGATACACCCGGTCAGCTCGATTACAAAAAGACCAAACATCTGAGAGGACATCAAGTCAAACCTCGGATCCGGGCCGGAAGCAAGGAAACCCCCAACTACTATCGACTGTTGACGATACCGATGAAGCTCTTCAGCATCCGGCAGAGCAATGGGTGGAACGTCTCGCGAGAAGCCAGACTGGGTTCACGAAGGAACATGTTCGACGCAAGTTGAATATTGGTATCAGCAACATTGATCTTGACGAAGATTCAAAAGCCAAATTTGATGAGCTTTGGGGATATGAACACCAGGCATGGCGAGAAACTGCTAACCCAATGCCAACGACGGACAAAGACATAGCATATAACGATATTGGGAATATTGATACTCTTCACACACCGGCAGACCCCGGAGTATGGCCAGAAAACCCATATCAGCCAAGGAGGAAAGCCAGCTTCAAGGACAGTCAAAATGACAAGACAGTATCCCAGAGGAATGAAAGCGCTCAGGATCATCTATCTCACGCTCGACGACGTCGATACACACGAAGGATAAAGTTCATCAGGACCGTCCGGCCCGTCGCGAATAACCCTCACTTCTACGACGCAAAATTTCAATACAGAGTGTCTAGTCGTCTACTCACCCCCCGCGGAAATCCCTCATCTGTACAGTTTTGGCGTAGAAGAATTGAATACATGGGCTGTAGTCGATACTTGAAAAGAGGGCAGAAAAAATCTGTTCAGAAAGCAGACTTCCAATTCCGCCCTAATGATCAACAACTTGCTGAGCTTTTGCTGGAATGCGAATCCGTACCCGATATGCAGCGATTATGGAAACGTGAAGCTCCTCGTTTGCAAGCCAACTGGGACTCTGTCGTAGCTTGGGCTCTTTATCTCCATCCTCTGAAGACGATCGATATTTTGGTAGCAACAAACGCCAAACATCGCCCTCTACATATTATCGCCGACACATTAGATTTCATAACTGCCTTCCACTTTTCCGATCGAAAAAAGGTCGGAGATATCAAGGCCAAGCATGTTGTGGCAAGCCGGATTCTTATGGGCATGCAACAAATTCTCACCAAGAAACTCAGTCCTTTCCTTACCCAGAGGACAATATACTATCTAGTTAAGAACTTAGACACCCCAGATTTGGTAATTTTCTTCGAGTTGCTTCAATTTCACGACCTTCATAGGCGCGATCATACCAATTTACATTTTGCAGAATGTCTTGGCAAAGGAGGTGCAACAGATGCAGCAATATTGGCACTTCAGGGATGCAACTTCCGCCGTCCAGCTATAGCACGAATTGCGGCAGGTGTCTTTGGCGTTATCCTAGGTTCCAATAGATCGGAACATTCGAATTCAGAGCTCTTCACCATGATGCACCCATTTGGGCTACGCCCGACCACCCACATCCTCAATATTTTGATCAGGGATGCCCTCATCAGTGACGATGAACAGACAGCCTGGAACATCTATGAAGCAATGGAGAAGAGCAGTGTTACTAAACCAGACGCCTTTACATATTCGCACTTCTTGAATTTTGCCAAATCATGTAGCGATGAAGAACTCCTGCACAAAATCGTAAGGTTGGTCAAGTCGAAGGGCGTCAAAAATTCACATGTCGCCACGGATCTCTTGCATACCATACTCCTCATTTACGACAGACAACACCGGAAGGACCTGTATGAACATATAAAAATTAGCAAGACATTTGGAGAATCGTCGCTCAGGATACACAAGAGACCTGAGGTCACAACCCCTTTCAGCACCATGTTGTCGGTTTACAGCGAATTCTTCGATATGACACCACTCGAGGTTCTTATGCCTAGATACGTCGCACTCAATAAGTCCGTTATTCGAGACCCTGTGTCTAGGATGGTCCCAATTCAGCCAGGAAATCATGCTCTCATCGTCATGCTCATTGGGGTGCTCCAAGACATCAAATCTCCAACGGAGTTGGCTGTCTTTTATCAGGAAACAAAAGTTCTGATAGCTAGCAGGCATCCAGTTATCCGCAAGCTAGCACGTACCGAATATATATACAATACTCTTCTACTGTCTTTGGGCAAATACGCCAGTCTATTGCCCCTCTGCACCGAAGTTGTGCGTAACATGCTCGATAGCAGTACCGGCTTCAATCCAGAGCATATAGCGGCGGAGCATGGAATGGAGACTATAGAAGCAGATTCCAAGTCGCGGAAGTCTTCGTTCCCTGATTCAAATGCAAGTGCCAAACCAATTCAGGCCGATATTGCCCAACCTACGCTCCGCACCTGGAATATCCTCCTCGATATCTTTCTCTATCATAATCAACCTCTTGCTGCCGAAAAGGTCTTCGAAACGATGAAGGAGCGTGGAGTTGAGCCCAATATCATCACATACAACTGTTTGGCACTGCATTATTCTCGCCAGCAGAATCCATCTATGATAGTGGACGTGCTGCGAAGGATGCGCGAGGCTGGTTTGGGCCCTGACCAGCTTACACACCAGTCGCTTGCATGGATCCGGGACCAAGATGCTTTAAATACTGCTCTTTCAGAGGCCCAGAACAAGGAGATCCAGCGTGAAATGAGGGAGGGTGAACAAGAGACAAATTAAGAGTAATTGGGTGAGAGTCGTGGTATAGCCCCTAAGATGGTCCAAGGAACGTAGTAATATATGAGAGCAATCGCATGATCGCTCCTATTTCTTGTACATTACGTATTGGTTGTTATATGTACACATCATAAACACATGTATAGAAGGCAAAAGGATGAAAGCTCTTCGGGTTATCTTTTGGACAAATTTCATTCTACGCAATAATGTTCCACATTGACTGACTAGATCATCTACAACATATACAACCTATCTTAAATTACCCATTTCAACATCCTCCTCTGCGTCAGTGTCACTCAGCATTCCTCTTCCCTCTTCAGCATGCCTCTCTGTCTCCGCGAGAGCCCCTGCACTAACGGTCGATGCTGCACCTTTCTGCACCGCCACATAAACCGCACTCCCCAAAATCAAACTACTACCAATAATACTCCACCACCCAGGACTCGTCCCAAATACCCAGCGATCAAAAAGCAGTGCCCATAGCATATTCGTATACACCATGTTAGTTGCCCGGTTACTCTTCTCGTGCGCCATACCCGCTGTGATCAAGAATTGCATGATAAAGCCACACAGGCCCAGCGAACCGAGCAGCAACCATTGTTGCAAGTTCTTCGGCAACACAAAGTGCAGCTCGGGGTATCCTAAGTGAGGGGCCGTCAAGAGAACGGTTGTTGAGAGGATTGTACACCATGTCGCGAAGTAGTTCACTGATATCAGTGGGTGTGCTCTCTTTCCTATCCAGCGCATCGTCGTGTAAGCTCCTGCTGAACCTAGTACGCCTAATAACGCAACGCCAATGGCGGTGAGTCGTTCTTTGGATGTGGGTTGCGTGAAGCCGGCGAGGGAGTCAGAGGCGGTGGGTTCCGGTGTACTGAAGAAGGAGGTTGGGCGTGCTATTAGGATCACGCCTGATAGGGCGATGTAGGAGGCTATTTGCTCCATGCGCGTAAAGGGCTCGCCGATGAGGAGGTAGCATGCATAACCTGCCACTGATGGGGCCAGGAAGGTGATGACTACGGCATCGGCCAAGGGAAGATATAGTAGAGCATCTAAGAGATCAGTATATCAACACCTCAATATCAAGTCAGGCAGACTCACAATACATTCCAAAAATTCCAAAGAAGCCAACCAATCCTCTGCACACTAGAAGCCCCCGTATCTTCCGTGGACCAAGAGGAAAGTGTTCAACCTTCGTATACCACATATATAAACAGCACAAAATCATAGTCAAGCTCATCCGCACAAACAACACTTGGAACGGATGCATGCCGTCTTCCTCCGTCTCCAAAATCCTTGTTGCTACATTCATCAAAGCCCCGAAGAACTGGCTGATTGAAACGAGCCATAGACCCTTATTCCGCTGCCAGAACCGCTCACACGCACCCCTCCAGCCCTTTTTTGCCGTCGGTTGAGGCGAGATGTGCGAGGAGAACGATTGTGAACGGCTCAGCCGACCATCATTGGAGAGCCCATCCAACGTGCTGATTGATAGCCGCCGGAAGGCTTCTGGGTGTAACAAATCTGGATCCGGCAGAGACTTGTGGTTCATATTTTTGAACGTAGAGTTTATGCCATTTTCGATTTCAGCGGCTTCTTCGGCAAGCTCTTCAGCAGACTCATCAACAGACTCTTCGGAGGAGATAGAGATATGGGATTCATCGGATATCGCGGGCGAGGCTGTGGTCTTGGTGTCCGTATGCGAAGACATAGGGACTAGGATGCATTTCAAGATTTTGAATTGGATATATAGTACACAAATAAGATATGAGCTGTATACTATGAAGTGCCTTTACTCTATGACGAGTTGAAGATGCAAGGCTCCAGTACAAGTAACGTAAGGAAAGAATGATTTGGGAAAGAGATTTGACGTCAATCCAAGTCTGCCTTAATGGGGACGGAATAAGGCTTATGGACTTTTCAATCTGTGGGGGCTTATTCGGTACATTCATGGAGCTCTGTTCTTATAGGGAAGAGAAGTTTATTCATTCGTGCTTCAGACGCCTTGTTATTGGTGTCCTTGGGCATGGAGCGCTTATTGCAAGCCGGCGTGGATGGTGTATGTCATCCACTCCGCTATCGGGTATTGGAAACCCTGTTAGAGAGTGTTGATAGGCTCGATAAGCCATCGATGGCCCAGATAGCTACTGAACCAAGCCAAATTTTTGCAGGAACTTCGATTCATGGCGGATGTGTTCCGCCGGAATGCCAATGCTTGTCGTGTGCCTAACGAGTAATGCGATGTCTGCACAATAGCTTCGGATCGTGGATGTCAAAATTGTGAAATGCGGCTGCAAGAAGTGATTTGACATGATGTTTTCAAAAGAGCTCCTCCACATCCATATTGGACTATGAATAGATCTTAAGTGTTCCTTCAATGTAGCGAATCCGTACATGAGTCCTCACACTTTGGGTTGGTATCTAAATTCAGGTCGCTAATTGCGGCTGTAAGCCGCGTGCAGATCAGCATCCCACGTGTGTAAGAATACTAAGTACCTTACTTATGTACGACACCATAACATGTGGAGTACACACCATATGGAGTCGGAGTAATATGCATAGTTTCTCGAGCATTCGTAAGAGCTACGCTGTAATACACACAAATCAAAATTTCAATACTCTAAATTCAAGCACCATAAAAATCCGAATTAAATAAAATATCAAAATGATAAGCCATTATACATATCATCTCATGTACCCACAGTTAAAAGCATGCTTAATTAAGTGCCCTCTTATCAACGGCCCCAGTCTAAGTTGCAAGGGATCTATCAGATTACATCAGACACACATTGCCCCCCAACATTATTATTCCAGGGACAAAATACCCTCGGGAGACCTTCCTCCATAAGTGTAACAATCAGAATTCTGAAAGTTTGTTGACAAATAAGAAATCAACAGATAAAGGGCCGTCCTTGAAGTATCTGCTCTTAGAAAGTTGAAGAGTGCACATAAGATAAGTAAAATAAACACAATAGAAGGATCATACAGAGTATCAATAGCCAGAACTAGATGTAGACCTTGCCAATAATCGTTGTCCTTCTGATAATCAAGATTTAAAAGGCCATTGATAATCTAGCATTAATGTCGTCCCGCAGTCATTAATACTTTGTACAAATATAATAATAAAAATAGTCAAGCTGTGCCACAAATTTGAATGCTGGAAGAACAAAGTCCACTACAGATGTTCTTGAAAAAGTTATTGAAATATTCACAGCAATTTGTGGATAAGCGTTGAGGATTAATGAGACCTGATACAGAGAATATTCTATACATTTTTATGTGGATATGTAACTCGTGTTTTTAAAAGTAAATTTCAATAGAAATTCCTTTTAAATATTATGGACTTATTTACCAATACAGGCTAAAAGACATTGCAATACAGATTGTTCAAGTGGGTATCTGTAAATGTGAATAACAATAATTTGTATATTATGAGAATTAGCAAAATTCAATGTGTTATATTCACCTAAATGGGTTCTTGTGGAACTGTCTGAGCTGATATTAGCTTCATATACAAGCACCACACATGCTTGGCCCAACTATTTAAATCAAATCCATTACTAAGAGTAACTGAATCGAAGGACCATTCCCAAGTTTTGCTACAATCAAAACTCCAAGTTGCGCAATCCATGCTCCTTTAGTTGTGAGTGACTATCCTATTTTAAGAGCCGTGGAATTATAGTCTTGATATTGACTTAGCTCTCAATATTTTCACACTTATACTTCGATTACTTTTCATACAAAATTCCCTAAAATTGGTCGACCATCGTTTGAACTCTCCAAGTCTCCAGCGTCTTCTTATCAAAGACCATTCTGTCGTCTTATTCTACCAACAAAATAGCATCATGAAACACACTAGGAAGCAAACCACAACAATTCACCCATTAACAGAACAAATGCGCAGAGTGCTATATGCTTGAACTGCTTTAGCTGGTAAAAATTATATATACATAAAAAGCCACACAGTGAAAATAAATATAACCTTTAACTCCCCGTGTACTTTCCCAGCCATGAGAGCCTAGTACTTATTATCGACACTTCTATAGCTATATATACACAGTAGATGCCATCCGCACAGAATCCACTTACTTCAACCTCCCAAACCACCCTTCACCCTTCCTCCTCGCCTCCTCCTCGGCACGCATAGCTTCCTGATATTCCTCACGCGGCAAGCCTGCCGGCTTATCCAAATCAAAAGACGGGCCGAGTTTGACATCGCCCGGCGTGAAAGAGTCAGGCAAGACAGTGCTAAAACCCTTGCCATCAGAGACAGGCCTCTCCCACCTGCGGATCTCAACTGGCAGAGGTTTCCACCAGCCCTCATCTTGCCGCGCATGCCATCTGGCACCACACATCTCCCAAAGACGACTCCTAGCCCTCTTATACGCAAAGCGCTCATCCTCGCCCGTGAAGGACCCAGTAGCGCCGAAGTCGATCTGTCGTCCAATCTCATTCCCAGCGCCAGGCGGATTAAAGTCCGCATCTTCATCGGGGTCGTAGCCTGAGCGGCTTTCTGCCTCGTAGGACGAGATATTGGGTCTGAAAGGTGATGTCTGATCCTGGTATATCTCCGCAATGGTCTCGGCATATGTCTGGTCGCCAGTGTTCTTGTCAGTGCCCTCAGACATGGCATCTGTAGTGGTGAGCGCCGGAGCGTTCGTCTCTGGGAAAAAGAGTTCGTCGGGACCGGCGGATGCACGGATTATGAGCTTGCAGCGTGCTTCATAGAGCGCGTCTAAGAGAGTTATCATGCGGCGGGCTTCATTCTTTTGTGCGAGCGTGAGTATGGGCACGGAGTCGAGAATGAGAGTGTGGAATGTTGAAGAAATAGTAATGTAATCTGCTGGGCCGAAGGCGCCTCCACATAGGTCGTCGAACTTCCAGTATGCTACTCCTGAATAGTGTTGCGGTACTAGTACATTTCGTCCGTATACTCTAAGAGTCATCGATTCCCAGGGAACTTGTTCCATGTGCGGGATTTTGTGCGAGAAAGCGCCTCGTATAACCGCATTCCAAGTTTCGTCTGACTCCTGAGGAGAAAGAATGTATTTCTTAGGGGCCAATGCAAGCTGCTTTGGCTTTTCTTCTGATGCTTCTGTTGATGATCTCATTTTGTCAAGAGCGCTTTGCTCATATCCAAGTCCCAAATTACCAGGGGAGAGATTGCCGAGACCCTGGAAATCTTCCTGAAGCATATCCTCTCTCAATTCTTCAGTGACCAAGCCAAGTATATCCTCTTCTGCCTCTCTCCTTCTCCAATCCTTCCCACCCTCCATATCCCAAATCTCACAGCGTGCTTTCAGAACATCCAAGAACCCAGCATAATCACTAGTTGGTCCAAACATATCACCCTTGCTCTTATTCACTGTACCAATCCCCAACCAATTCCTAACAAGGCCACCTCTCGTAGGCGGCGGTGCGAACTCGATTCCCGCAGCTTTAGCCAGCTCATCCGGCATTCGATTCGACGTAGCAATAACAACACCACCCAACTGAAAGAACGAAGTGAGCAGATTGCTCAATATCTTCGCGGCAGCCCGATCAGGCAATTGAAACTCATCGAGGAACAGAATCGGTGATTTCTCGACCATATCCTTAGCCAGCCACAGCAAAGAGTATTCCGACTCGGCGCCAGATGCCCTGGACTGCCTCAGATGTTCGAGTCGAGATAAAGTCTCCAGCATGAACGTATTGAAATGCCATCTCTTCTTCTTGGGATTCGGCAGACTATCGGCCAGCAGATCCACAAGCATGCTCTTGCCTGTGCCGACTTCGCCATGTAGTAACAAGCCCCTGGGCGAATTCAAGCCCATGGCAGCCTCATGATTTGTGAGGACTCTGGTCAGGGCCAAAGAGTCCTTGCTCTCCTTCCTCGCGAACAAGTGTCTGAAGAGAGGATTGTTCCTCAGTGGATGACCGCGCACGGCAACTGGTTTTTCATCCTCGCTTTCGGCCCCTCTCTTCTCGTTTTCGGTGGCTATTGCATGGCTGATGGCCTTCAATCGATCTCCATATTCTGCCTCCGGAGAATAATCTTTAAGGCGGTGGTATAATTTTTGGAGGTGGAGAGCTAGGCGATGCTGAGATGGATCGGGATCGATGCGTTTTGTTGCGAGGAGAGTGCGATATAGGACCAATGGATTCGTGATTGCTAGGCCGGTAGATTGGGCGGCTTTGAGAGGTAGCATTGGGGATACCTTACTGTAAATACATGAAATGTGAATTTGGTACTTTCCTGGTGTGGAGAGCTACATCGGCGTCATAGATGTTCGTTCTGCCGGATTATGATTGCTGTAGAGGGTCACCGCCTTCCGATATCGTATCGCTTTCGTATCAGTTATCCTTACATGTCTCTCTTCTTGTGGGCTAAATCAAGGAGGTCAACAAGACCTTTATTTTATTTTATTTTACTGATACCGAACCTTTGATGTCTTTAAATTCTAGGATTTGTTTTCTTCGTATCCTTTGACTGTTTCATTTCATGGACCAGCAACCAGTCACAGTTCCAGTAAACACATTGAGACACTATGAGCTTTGATAATGATAATCCTATCGAAACAGAAAAAGTCAAAATACAAACAAAAAGAATTTCTCTTGGTAATACTCGAACATTAGCAAGAGTCCTAGTCACAAATTTCAAAATAGATATACTGAACGTTCATACATAAAACACTAGCATTTATATATTGATATATAGTTATGTAGATGAGAAACCGAGAGCAAAAGCAAAACCATAGCGCCAACTCTGATCGCACGACAACTCCCAAGATAAGCTTGACTCAAGACGCCACGCCGAATAAACTGCCTTCATTGTTTCTCTTAAACCTTGATAATTCAAGTGCTATCATTCACTTACCTGTTGCCGCAACCTTCTGAAATAAACACAACCAACTAACAGATACTTTTCAACAGGATTCTACACAACTACCTCAAAAGTCCGCCCCTATCACCACTTATATCTAATAAAGTTGCCACTCAACAGGTACACTGCAAACCCCACAATTAAAGCGTCAAACCCGGTAGAATCTCACCGTCACACCAAGCAACCTGTCCACGTGCCTCCAGCTACAAAAAGAAGCACCCCTTACCCCATATCAAAATAGATATGAATTCCTACCCACACGCACGCGTGAACATATCAACAATGACGTTACCGCCACCACTCCGTCCACTCCCAGCGGCATCTATTCACATCCGCTCCACTTGTCAAGGCAACAGTAATCGCCATCTAGGGGACCGGGCACCCCGATGAGCGCTAAGGCCATGATCTGCTATGCGGCGGGAGAGTGAGATCCGCATGTCCATCGGGATGGCAATGACAAGGGCACGAGCGAGACGCTGGTCTCCTACCCGCCGACCAGCAGATGAACAAGCGTGCATAAGGGGGGAAAGGGGAAGAAAAGGGGGCGGGAGAGAGAGCTTCCAGAAGGCTCGATGCGCGTTCTGCGGAGGCGGCGTTTGCCTCTTCCACATGATGATGACGGCGGTCGCCAGGAGGCATAGGCGTAGGCGCTGAGATCTACCCGCCAGGACGTTTCATTAAGCTCATCACAGAGTGTGCGAGCTTGGAATAGATGCGTACCTGCATCGCTGTGTTGCGCACGTCAGAGGACTTCCATCTCAAGGGCCGTGATGTCTGTGGCGCGGGTGGTTGACGGGGCGTGGTGAATTGGGCGCTTAAAAGAAATGTTCGGCGCGTAAATGCTTCATCACCTCTCACCGTAAGCACAACGACCAGTACGCGCCACATTCAACACTGCGCCGTAATTGGAACTTCATCGGCGAATGGCAGACTTGAAAAGAGAGAAGCTGAAACAAGCTTTGAAAGAGAGGCTGGAAATATTGAAACATTTTTCGCGGTAAGCTGTGATGAGGAGAGCACATGATGCTTGGGAATAATGAAGTCGATATAAGAAATGACCCCCACGTGATTCCCATGTAATAGCGATTCCTGATGGGCGCTTGCAAGCCGGTACCTGGCGAGTCACAAGGCTCTGTCCTTTTGATTCCAGAGACTTGACTTGCAATGACTAAAAGCTTGAAAGAACTTACGCTTTGAGGTCCAAACAATGATCTCTTGTGATTTTAGTATAAGGCAACACAAAGACCATCACGAAAAAAAACAGGACAAGGTAAGGCAAACTGAAGATACTGGTAATGTGATTGTAGTATGAATGGCTACCGAGATCTTTGGAAGGCTTTTCCAAGGCTTTTCCAAGGCAATCCGACATAATCGATTTGCGCCCTGCTGAGCGAGCTAGTAATTGGCCGTAGGCGGCAACGATTCCGAGGGCTACTGCGAACAAGGTATCACGAGAATGCTTTTTTGTTCGCAGGCTGTGAGTTGACAAATCCCAGTAAGCTGATATGAATGGCACGATGACTGTTGGCCATGTGCCATGCCGGATCAATAGCTGCATGATAACGATTCTTATGCTTGTATGTGTTGTCGCTCGCTGTAAGGGTCGCTGTGGGTGAAGGCAGTGAAGGTGGTCACCTACTTATGTATATCAAATACCCATTTGTACGGTGGAAGAGGGTAAGAAGGCTGAGGTGATAGTAATAATAGACTCCTTGCCTGACATACTTAACAAACCTGACATGCCTTGACATACCTGACATACATATTCTGCTGTTGTGTAGCCCGAAACATGAAATGTCAGTGGACAATGGTTTATGATGGTAAGGCACTTGGAGCAGTCACCGTCCTTTATCGGGGTTATTCCGCAACCCATGATTTGAGTTTTGTACATACACAGAAGGGGACTGATAGACTTGCGAGATGTCACAGTGCTCTAATGCATGTCTACTGTCTGCTCTGAGACCTTTCTTCTAAGCTTGACTCTAATGATGTGGCGAGGTTACCTTGTAAGATGGTCAAGATCAATAACGGACGGAGTAGATCAGCCAGGGTACAAAGCTGTGCCATTTCTTCTTGGATAGTTTGCGGGATTTTGTCCATACAACTGGAGGTGAAGATATGTACACAGTATGTGTGTATGTGTGTGTATGTATGTATGTAAATACAGTACACAAATGTCCAAATATACATACATACATACCAACAAGATACAATTTTAGGTGTATTCTTTCGTACCCTTCCACGCATTCCCTGCCTACAGCCTACCTGAACTATTCATAATGTAAGCTCGAGAGGTAGGGTAGTACTTATGAAGCACCAGTAGGCTGTAGAGTAATAGTCCGTTCAACCCAAGGGAAGTGCTGCGTTTGCGTGTAAGTGTGTTGCATCTATGTATCTGCTGTATCTGTGTGCCTGCCTCGGGACACACCCATGTCTCCCGCCACGGACGCGGAGCCTAAGTACTACCTGTACATGTAGGGAGTGGTATAGTATGGTAGCACGTAGGTAGTAGAATATGGCAGTAGAGCGGTAGAGCAATCAGAGTGGTAGAGTGGTAGAGTGCGAAAGGGACAGACCTTGACCAACAACAACCAATCTCACAGCGCTTCTCCAGGGCAAAAACAGCCGAGATGCCGATGAGGTAATCGCCGGGCCGCGCCTGTTGTTTGTTGCTTCTTGTGTGCAGGTCATCCTGGATGCTGACACCCTGCCCCATGTGTGCGGGTATCCATGCACCATCGAAAGTCTGTCTGTCTCTTCTCTCACTCTCTCACTCTCTCACTCACTCTCTCGTCTGTCTCGTCTCTCTCTCTCGTCTCTCTTACTCGTTCTCTCTATCCATACCTTACAACATTTATGTACACACTTACTTTACCCAACATCCACCAACAGACAGATTCATGCAATCAAGAGGAACTTGCCAGAGAGAACTTTCTCTTCTCTGTCTCTCTGTGACTCTGACTCTGACTCTGGGCGTTTACTCTCTGTCCCGATACCCTGGTGCTCTGTCCCTCTTTTGTCCTCCGCCCCTCTCCCTCTCTCTCATTCTCTCGCTCAATCTCTTTCTCTACTGGTCATACAGACTGTACGCTTTAGGTAATATTCAGACCCTCGATGCCTATGCTACCTCATCACCCTGCTTTACCTTCTTTCGGTATCTCACCTTGCATACAGGCGGCAGTATCATTACCCTGTCTACCCTGAAGAGTATCCATAACCAACAATTCATGCATTCCCCAATATGCGTCCGTACTGAGGTACGCGCGCTTTGGGCTATTTATTCTCACAATTTCTCGTAAAGCTACCGCTGTACAAGACAAAGCTGTGTAACTAACCGTGACCACAGCATGACCTTCTGTACATGAAGTGCACAAGGTACGTACATGATCTCCCACAGCACAGCACAACACAGCGCAGAACAGTCGTCCATTACCATCGCCGTATGACACTGTTTCCTATGTAAAGAAAGAAAAAACCAACATTTTTCATCACACCGTACATATAAAATATAAATAAATCCGTATATGCTATATGCTATTTGGAGTACCACATATATATATTTATATATATATCAAACCTCTATCTTTGTATGTACTACATATGTATGTGTATATGCCGTATATGGAGGTGATCAGATGGGAAAAAGGGAAAAAGGAAAAAAACAGGAGGTGTGCACGCCACAACCTTCCTTTCCTTTTGGCCTCAAGTTTGAAAGAAAGTGTTGGATGTGCGTTTGCTGGATAAAAGACGCGCAGTGAGTGGCAAGCAAACAAAAAGCACAGACTGGGTGAACTGGGACTGGGCTGAGCCGGGCGTGGCAGACGGGGCATATCCGCGGCTTTGCGTTGGGGCGTTTCCAACACACGAAACAGGCGGATGAATATCAATTTTCTATAAGCCATGTGTATTATTGTGTGTACTGAATAGAGTAGGAGAGCAAGTCAAGTGGTTAATAGTGAGGCGAATTTAGTTCACGATGATGATGATGATGCTGCTGATGATGATGATGATCATGAGATCCATAATCCAATCTTGTAAGAAGTATCTCATGCAGCAAGTATTCCTCCAAAGCAAGCCCGGGGAAGGAGGAAAAAAAGGCGCAAGACATCGTCTTCATAGCATCAACAGTCACAGCAAGCTCATAACAACAGGGCAACCATCTTTCCACTCACCTCTTCTCTTCATCACACACACACCACACACCCATCTCATCTCTCATCTATCTATCTCTCTCTATCTAATTCTCTCTTCCCTCCAAAACCTCATAAAACATGCATACCCTCCTCCCTTCCCAGCAAGCCAGCAGGGCTGTCCAGAAACGCCGGCTTTGCCGAGACAAAGAAGTGCCGGAGTCGCGAGCAGACCTGCAGGACTCTATTTGTGGGAGTTCGGCGCTTCGAGGGGGGGGCAAGCCTGGGTGATTGACGACCTTGACGACGTGACAGGGAAGAGGGGAAGGCGGAACTCAACAGCTGGTGCAGGGCCAAGGGCCTTACCTTCTCTCTCTCTCTGCCCCCCCCCGGAACCCTTTCCCCTTCCCATGAGGTAGCATGGTGAGGTAGGGTGTCTAGGGTGCGTTGGAGGGTGCTCAGGGTAAGGTAAGGTGTGTAGGGTCATGGTTCAAGGTCCAGGTACACAAGGCCTTGGTCATGGTCGTCGTGGTCATCGTGGTCGTGGGCGTGGTGGTCGTGGTCCAGGCCGACAAGGCCGCGGGCAACGAAAAGGTCCGTACCGATTTTGGGGGATGAACGGAGTAGAAGCGGGAAGAACGGGCGCCGGTATTTACGTTGTTAACGGAGATAGTGGTGTGTATTGAAAGAGAGAGAGAGAGAGAGTATATTATTATTCTTCTTTCTATTCAGTACTGTCACTGATATGTTATAATCTGAAAAGTCGACTATGATAGTAAGGGTGAGTATGAATGAGCATGAGCATGAGCATGAGCATGAACATGTAAATGAATGAGTGAAGATAGGATGAAAGATAGAATCCTGTAACGGGCCTTGAGGGAATACGTAGTACGTAGTGAGTTGGGTGGATGAATATGCGCCTTGCGGAGATGGCCCGGCATTGTGTCTCTACTCGGGAGAGTGCAGCATGGAGGAGCATCTGAGCCTGAGCCTGAGCCTGAGCCTGAGCCTGAGCCTGAGCCTGAACCTGAACCTGAACCTGAACCTGAACCTGAGCTTGAGCTTGAGCCCGAGCCTGATACTGGACTCCAGAAGAGCTGACCCCACGGCATGAAAGGATTCCCACTCAGTCAGTCTTGGTGTCTCTCATACCTCGACTCTCTCTGGAGAAATGGAGAAGACGATATGTACAGAGTAGACCAGTTCAAGCTCAAGCACATGGTCAGTCACAGTCACATTCACATTCACATTCACATTCACAAAATGTACTCCGTACATGCTTCATCTCTCATCTCTCATCTTTTACCTCTCGACGGCATCGTCATCAACCAAACAAAACATCTCACTCCATCACATCCACCTCCCTATCTGTCCCATCACCTTTTTCTACCGGCATGCACTCCCCAAACAAGACGATTGATTAATATCGTATCGTATCGTATCGCACCAAGCCCATCTCGCCTCGCATCACACAGACTAAGTCGGCCGACAGAATGGACAGACAGCCTGACACCCCTCTACTCACATCAACCTACAGTGCCTACCTACCTATGTAATGTAACGTATGTACTCCATACTCCATAAAATGAGAATCCATCATCAACCCCCCAGGATGAAATCAATAATGATTCATCATGACCCTTACCATGTTACGGCAGTAAGTGGGAAAAGAAAAGAATAGAGAAGAGAAAAATAAAATAAAATACACACACCGCATATGTAGCACAGGCTTTCCGTCATGCAGTCAGCGAATAGGCGCTCAAAGATGACCTGGTCGAGGGGATCGGTTCGGGGCCTGGGGGTCAGATCAATATGTTCCCCCTTTGGTAATCACCGCCTTTTTTGTTATGTGAAGATGCGGTTATTAAATATGGAGTACTCCATTTGGCTCCATAGAGAATAAGAGTACATAAGGTACCGACCGATAGTATGGGATGGGTGAGATGTAATGTCATGAGACATATGTACACGAATTATCACTCGATACTTCAACTCGAGGCAGACTGAATATACGCTCAGTTTTCGGAACATAAGATGATTACCATAAGGTATTCTCCTGAACTCGTAATATGATGATGTTTTTTTTTCCCCCTTCGTTTTGATTTCCTGTGATAATAAAACTTAAGACTTATCCCTGGTCTTTTTTTTCCGAACAGGTACGGTACTGCTCTACCCAATCCACCAATTTGTCGCCATCATGAGCATGGGTAAGTGTGGAGGTGCCGAATGTCGTTTTACGAGCTCTGTGCATCTTGCGTGATACATAGAATACGTTCCTTACCTTGCTACTCATCACTGAATTGATCAATGACGATGCTACAAAACCTGACACGGCTAGAAGTCGTCTCAGAAAAAAAGAAATTTCCATTTCATCGTGTGTCGCGTCGATTTGTTGTACATACATATATATGTACGGTATGCATATTCCGCAGCCATGGAGTCTGAACGTGCCCCCCCTGAGCACAGCGCGACAACATGCCGATGAGCACGAGTTAAAATAAAAAAAAAGGCTGCTTCGTAATGATGGTGGATGAGCCTTCGTATTTCTTATCGTAAGTAATAAGGCACATATGTAGGTAGTTTCGTGAGGAGGTAAATACTCCGTGATAGGTGCATATTACAAAAGAGCTGGCGGCGGTGGCAGAGACAGAAGTAGAGAGGCAGAGAGGCAGAGAGGCAGAGAGGCAGAGAGGCAGAGAGGCAGAGAGGCAGAGACAAAGTTTCCCTTGCCTCGAGCAATTTCATAGCCTCGTTAAAAAGGGCGCACCTTCGCGCTTGCTGTGCGCCGTTGATCGAGAACTTGTGGATTAATGCCCGCGCCTGAGCTGCCTTGGTCTATTAGTGGCGGGCTGGCCGTCGTGGGAGACTGGGAGTGGCCCTTGTCCCGCCGTTGGACAGCCCACATTATGGGCCACAAGGGGTGGAGGGGTCTGAGGGTGGAGCGCGCGGGCAAGCAAATCCTACCCATTAGCCCAATGAAGTACCCAGGTAGCTATCCCTACAGAGACACACATCTGAGAGGATGATGGCATCTCAACTCCGGGAAAGGGCCAGATGGGCGTCGGCTATGTCGCCTATGGTCCTGGGTGATTTCATGCCTTCGCTGTCCCTTATACCCAAATAGGAAAACTTGTGTCCATAAGGTGAAATTACCTGGTGCAGCAAGTCAAAGTACCACGCTGTGCGACGGTGGATTGAAGATATCCTTTACCTTGCCTTACTTTCAGATCCCTCGTAGTGAGGCTTAGCCAGATCCAGGTAACCGCCCGAAGTCAGTCAAGTCAGAACATGCGCAATGCAGAGAGCGAGTGAGCGAGTGAATGGTGAGTGAATGAGAGAGAGAGAGAGAGAGAGCTTGAGCTTGACTACCCTTATTCGCTGCACTGGCGACAGCTGCTGTCCTAAGGCTGTGCCAGAAAAGGTCATGTCCAATAGGCTCTTAGTTGTTGGCCCCTATGTGACAGTGGCTATTTCTGAAGCTGTTGTTGTGATGCAAGCAGGTTCATGTGTTCGTAATGGTCGAATGTGATGGTGAGAGCGATGGTTGAGAAAGGGTGAACAGGTACATACATGTGCGTGCGTGTGCGTGTATGCGTGTATGCTCCCTGTGGTCGAAGACAGCTGGACTTTGGTACCGAGTAGGTTGCCGCTCGAGTAGCACTGTTTGTAGGGTAGGTGTTCTTTGCACAAGCCTCACGCACGTCGATCGACCAACGGACATTAATATCGATTGCAAGGGCCAGCCGCCGTTGATCACAGATATCGGTGACGGTTTCAAATTGCGAGGACATGCCAGTGCCCACGCCCATGCTAACACCTATCTAGATTGCCTTGGGTGACCAACTGGGCGGAGAATGATGGGACTCTTGTCACGATGATCTGATGAAAGGTTTGAAATTATTGGAAATCAACCATGCGAAGAGAAGAGCGAGAGCAGGGGAGGGAGGGGGGTGGATGAGGCAGGATCCGAATACCCATAAAGTATGGTTTGATAATACTGTGGGCATACATTGACCAAGGCCATCTGTTGTTTTGATGATGTTTTATTATGAGCGGAAGAGGGGGCTTTTCTCTTTCTTTTCCTTTTTTTTCTTTTCGTTTGCGGCGAGATGATGGGATGATGAGATGACGAGATGATGGGGAATGTCCAGATTCCGCGATGGGGAAAGAAAGTGGATAATTAGGATTTGGAGAAGGTAGATGGATATCAGTAGCGTGGCAGTAGAAGCAGATGGTGCGAAAGTGTACTCCATCCTACTCTACCGTATCTTATGCTTTGTGGCTAGACAATGGAGCTGTACAGAGATGGCGCAGAATGGGCACTGTCTAGTACGAGTACGTAGTACACGTCCATCCGTTTTTACGACGGACATGTACCACCACCATACCTGACACACGATCGAAGGGCAGAGAAGTGGCGCTTAACATTGAGGGAAGTCGAAGGGCGCGTAGTAAGCGTTTGGAAGAGCAGAGAAGAGAAAGGAGAGGAGAGGAGAGGAGAGGGGAGGGGAAGGAAAGGGAGGGGACGAGGAGGAGTGATGTTTAGCTTGGCTCAAAAAGTCGGATGAAATGATGCAAAGGAGAGTCTTTTGATGTATGTAGGCAGTATGTACAGAACAGAACATACATGCGAACGTGCAATGGGAAGGTTTGAGCGCAAGCCGATACTTTCTGTACGGATAGGGCAGAAAAGGCTTCCTTTTGATGTGTGCATGATGGATTGGTGGATGATATTTTGGAGGTTCATTGTCAGATACGAAGAAGTAGTGGCTGAGAGAGAGAGATTGTAATATCATATTATATCGTATAATGTCGTATAACATCATATAACATCATATAACATCATATAATATCATCAATACCATATGAGGGAATGAAGAGAGATGAGCCTTCAGAGTAGGCAGTACACACCAGCACAATCGAAGTGACAGGAAGCGTGAGTGGTGAGTAGGTGAGTAGGTGAGTGTCAGGCAGTGGAGAGTGTCTCGCTGCTTGTTTGCTGCACGGCCACCACCGCTGCACTGCGTACAAGTACGAACAGCGAGCGTCTAACGCGCACCGCGGTGATCGCTAAGGTGAGGCTGCTTTGGCTGTGCCGTCAATAACCTAAAGTTGGTTCATATGGACACTAGGCACCACTGGCGCTGCTACTTACACACTTTACACACACGCCCAGACACACGCACACGCACACGCACACGCTCACTCACTTACTCTCTCACCTTATACTCACACTCGCCATACTCAAGGCTCATTCATGCTCATGCTCATGCTCATGCTCATGCTCATGCTCACTCTCAATCTCACTCCCGCTCTGATAGGTAATGTAGACATCCAACCCACCCACCCACACTCACACACACACACTCTGTCTCACACACTCCCACTCACCACTCTCCCACACACACAATCCCCCATCCTCTCCATCCTCTCCATCTTCCACCCCTCAATCTTCTCCATACTACAAGCGACAACAAACTAGAATACATCTCCGAAATACTTACCGGCACTATTATGCTACCACTAATATCCTTCTAAGCATTACCTTCGCTACACTACTAACCTAAAAGTATTGTCGTTGGTGGGAACATCTCCTTGGACAAGTGAGATATGGTACTGGAACTTACCGTACACAACCCAAAGGATAAAAGACAGCTTAGACAGGCGAGAGAAGAGAAGATGAAAGGATTTAAAATAGAAATAGAAGTAGAGGAAGTATAATTGAAGTAGAGAATGAAGTAAAGATACAAATAGAGATAGAGATAGAAATAGAAATAGAAATCACATACATATATACTGCTTGCTGTACGTCGTGGCCAGAAGAATGGCCACTTTCATACCTAATTATATATACATATACACACACACACACACATGTATATATATATATATATATATATATATATATATATATACAAATCGTATTCGATAACTACTGGGAAGCAATATATTACTATTATCATCATCATCAACTGTTTGTTTGTGTACTCTATGAGCAAGGCACCCCTTCCCCCCCACTCCTCCCACTCGCTCACTCCTCCGTACGTCGTACCTTCGTACGTCTATGTAGAGTATCATGTTCAATGATGATTGCACCTACGTATTTTCATTTGCTGTCATCTCATCTATCTACATGCACTCCCCGGGGGGGTGCGGGAGTGTGTGCGTCTGTCTACGTGCACGCCCCCTTCCAGCAGTTCAAGTCCACTCACCTAAAAGCA
Organism: Allantophomopsis lycopodina; assembly: GCA_024752465.1. Taxonomy (NCBI): domain Eukaryota; kingdom Fungi; phylum Ascomycota; class Leotiomycetes; order Phacidiales; family Phacidiaceae; genus Allantophomopsis; species Allantophomopsis lycopodina. The sequence goes on along the minus strand of CP103013.1, from coordinate 927,678 downwards.
AGTCTGGTCGGTCTGTGGACACACTCCTCGACTCTGATCCCATGACGAACCGGGGCACCTTTTCAGCTGAGCTCCTCTCTAAGCCTGTGATTTTCTGTGATGGGTCTGGGTGCCTAGAAGGAGGGAAGTGGGTGGACTGGGCAACAAGAAAAGTAAGGTAAGTCAAGGTAGACAAGGTAGGTCAAGGTAGGTCAAGGTAGTCAAGGTAGTCAAGGTAGTCAAGGTATGTCAAGGTAGTCCAGGTAGTCCAGGTAGGTCAAGGTAGTCAAAAGGTAAGTCTTGACCTGGGTGACCGGGTAGTCTGCCCTTCTCTTGCTACATATACATATAGTGCTTAGAGCGGTTGAGTGAAGCGCGTCGGCTTTTCGTTTCGTTCTTCGGCTGGCAAAACTTAAGGTACACGCTGCTTCTCTTCTCTCGCTCTCTCAGGAAAAATCCCCAATTGTCGCGCTCTACTACTCTCTCTCCCGCTGGCTGCATCTCCATTCCCAATTGTCAACCAAAAATTAAAGGAAAAAAATATCCCCCTCCCCTTCCCCCCCCCCCATCTTCCAACACCAAAAAAAAAAATACCTTTCCTCCCCCTCCTCCCGACTTCAGATCAGCCATCGGGTTTCCAAAATATCTTCTTCCTTTCTCACAAATCTTACTGCCAATACAATAACTTCTCTCCAAAATCATATATCTATACCTTATTAGAGTACGTCAGACGCAAGTTGCATTGAACAAAACGCGGGTGGGGTTCCGCTGTTGTTGTGGAGGGAGCGAAACGGTCGTGACTGTAAATGAACGCCTGCTTCGCAAAAAGTTCCATTTGACGCCAATACCCCATTCGCATACCAATCGGCGCGCAGAAAACATTGACTTTTTGCCCAGAATCTTCATTCGTCTTCTCGGGAGATTGAACGACTTTGTCCTGCGGTGAAAAAGGTGCTGTGGTGTTGGCAAAGAGGCAGAAGAGAGACATATACCTACACCTACCTGAAAGATACTCGACATCTCGAGTAGCTAGCTACTACTACTTACATCTCACGACAACACCCGCCGAATCATCCTCACGACCCTACATCCTCCCTCGAATTTCCCCCCCTCTTCTTCTTCCCTTTCGCTACCACTCTATATTAGAGGTCCTTGGAGATTGCGCGCGTCAATCCCAAATACTTGGAGGAACTTGTGTCGGGAATCTTCAGCGGTCTGCAGCGGAAGCAAGGGACGACCAGCCACGACTCGGGGAACACACTTGCTCCCAAGAATTCCTTCGACACTACGTCTCTTACAAATTAAGCGCATCGGGAACCTTTTTGAGATTAAGGCATCGCGGTAAGGAGCTTTCCGCCACTGAAGAACCCGGGATTCGTCATAAGAAACATTCCACTTTATACGAGAGATATCTATTTTGAACGCGTGGGTAGCCGAGTGCACCAAAAGGTGTGAGGGAAAGAGGGCAAAAAAATTAAAGAAAAAGGTCAAGCTTACACTCAACACACTCGAAGCTCACTTCCCTTCTACGCCTGAAACATACGGCGAATATACTATTTGGCTATCCTCGGCGGAAAGACAGCCATAGGCCAACCTATATAATCCCAGATGGCTAAGTCTGACTCATTGAGCGACTCGGGCTCCCCCAGAGATCAGCACTCAGAGCCTCCAGTATCTGGATTCACTGCAGTTAATGGCCGGGAGCAATCAGCGAGTACCGCAGGGTCCAGTGTCGTAAATGGAGGCGCTTCGGAGAGGAAAGGTTCTGATGAACGACCTAATGGGCAGAATGGACAGAATGGACAAAATGGACAAAATGGCAATGGCAATAGTAATGGCAACGGTCAAGCACGACCCAGCCCTCCTGGACCAGAGCGCTTGACTTTGACGACGAGTACTGGAAGAGAAGACTGGAGTCAAAGCCAATCTCAGTATGAAGGTGATTCGAATACTCAACCTCCACGACATGAGCAAGCACCAACCCCAGCCGCATCAGATATTGAGAACCGACACAAGAGAAAGCGCTCTGGTTCAGATGATAAACAGCCACCTAATCCACATCCCTATCATAACCATGGTCTACCAAGGAGTCCGCCTAGAAATGCTCAACCTGAATCAGCAACGCCCACCGAATCGCATAGAGAATTAGCAACACGACCAGCTCATTATTCTGAAAGACGGGAGTACTACGATAGTCCATCCCAGCAGTATACCCCGACACCAAATGATAGCCGCGATAACACGCAGAACGGGTGGTCTTCACATTCGAACCAGGAACAACATCGCTCTCCATATGATTCTGTCCATTCCGCACAAACTCCATCCATACACTCGGCCGATGATCGAATTATGTCGGAGGCGTTGAGACGTGAAATTCATGGAGAACCTCACAGCGCCCATTCTCAAAATGGATATGGTACGAACAGCCCTGGTGATGATGAGAGTAGGAATGGTGGATATGGCAGTGCATATGGCCAAGACCAGAATTCTGTGCAGATGCAGGCAGATATGAAAAAGAGAAAGAGAAACTTTAGCAACAGGACGAAGACTGGTTGTATGACATGTAGGAGGAGAAAGAAGAAGTGTGACGAAGGACGACCAGAATGTGCGTAGATACTCTCTGCAATCCCCTACTGACAATTTTTTTGTTGACATATAGCCAGGTAATAACTGTATGCGCGGAGGATTTGTTTGCGCAGGATATCCAGCACGAGGAAATTGGACAAAACCATCTGATAAACAGGCTCCTGTACCTTTGCAGTCCAAAGATGGATATGATTCAGCACCCAACTCATACTCGGTGCAGCAACCTACTTACCCACCCATTACACTCTCAACATCAAACCCACCGGTAACTCTGCCCCCGGCACAACCTCGACGAGAACCATTGCCAGGCTACAGAGGCCAACAGCCACTCCGGGTTGACCCACAGCATGGCAGACCTTACAACGTGGACGACGACAGACCAAGTGCTTCAACGCAAGCGAGTGCCTCCGCTTTGAGTCCCGAGAGCAGACTGGCAACCCCAGCATATTCATTCCCGACTCCAACTAGTGCAGCAAGTCCCTATGCCCAGAAAGGATATCATAACTCTAAGCCACCGTTGCACGACCCATCACGCCATGAAAGTGATCTCCCAACGCCTCAATCGGCGCAATCGAACGGTCTTCCTTCTCATGTCAGCATTCTCCATCAACCAAGCACCAATTCTCCTCATACGCCTCAGTCGAACCCCCAAGTCGCAGCGCAACAGGCATTGGCTTTATCTACTGCTGCACCCAGCGCAGCACCAAGCGTAGCACGCGCAACAACGCAAAAAGATCTGATGCTTACCGGAAGACATTATTTCCCATTCGACAAGGAACTCGTCCTAGAACGGGAGCGCTGTAACAGTGCTTGCTGGAGATTCAACAACAGCACTAACCCAAACAATGGAGTTTCCCCTGACGAGCGGGCTCGCCTTTTCCGCGACGTTTTACAACCCCGAGATCAGGTGAATATTTCTCCAACCAGTGTGTCCGCAGACAGTCCGATTGGGAAAGTAGGCACGAATGTTGTGGTCGAAGCGCCATTCAACTGCGATTATGGATACAACATCTCTATCGGCCAAGATGTGAGCATTGGAAAGAATTGTACAATCCTTGATTGTGTTGAGGTCAAGATTGGCGATCGTTGCATGATAGGCCCAAATGTTAACATATACACTACCACATTACCAGTTGACCCCGTTAGGAGACTTGGGAGTCGTGGTCCTGCTTACGGAAGACCCATCACCATTGAAGAGGACTGTTTTATTGGTGGGAACGTCACAATCTTGCCTGGTGTGACCATTCATCGAGGAAGTACCGTTGGGGCAGGTTCTGTCGTCAAATGCGTAAGTAGACTACTGATATTAGTTTTGTTGCTGGAGTACTGATTTAAGTAGGACGTGCCTCGAAACACCATCTTCACTGGCTATCCACCATCCACAATCCGCGAAATCTACCAACACCGATGAACGTCTACTCTGCGCCCATCTCCTTGTTTCACGATTTCCTCTTTATCCGACATGTACGAATACGGCTCTCTTTTTTTGTTTTCGACATAACGATACACACACCTGCAGGCCGGGAAAAATCTCGATTCGAAGACCTGACGGCCGCCAATATATCGAAAAAGTACATGCACATTCGGTTTTCGCTGATACCTTCACGGCTTTCCGGTTGAAGGAACATGTTTTCTGTACAGCTCATTTCGACGATTTCGGCGTTTGAATCTTCGGAGATTATTCTTGGGAAGGAGGGGGGGTTGCTGGGTTTTTTTTCTCTCTCTTTCTTTTCATGTGGAGGATTTCCTTACATATTAATGTGGCCTTTCATAATCATTTCTTTCTTCTTTATCCTTTACTGTTCTCTATAGCGATGGCGTTTTGCAAGTTTATCATGTCATGGTCAAAAAAACTGGACTGGATCCTGTCATCGCATGGAGTACAAAGATGTAAGATATCAGTAGTCATAAATAGCTGATTGTATTATTCTGCATTGCCTCAAGATTGCCCACTTACTGAAGAGCCGAGCAAATTTTGTCTGATGGTTTCTTGGCCATTTAAGACTTGATGGACTGAGTTGAACAAAGCCACTTTTAGACACGATCAGACCGAGCTGCTTTATCCTTGGCACGAAAGCCGCTGCGTACTCGTAAGTGAGTTGAATTGAGAGAGATTTAAGTAATTCGGGTCTCAGAATAAGAAGCTGGGCATTGCGCTTGTGAGGGTTTTGACGGTCTGTGAGCACGTGTGTACTATATGAAAGAGGGATCTTGCGATTACGTTGTGATAAGGCTATCAGATTTTCTACGGAGCAAATCGTGCCCCCTTCGGTCCCGACAACCAGGACAAGCACAACGTGCAAGATCGAAATCAGGCACATCCCAACCCTCAAACTCTAATGATTGAGTAAAGATCAACACCACAACATCCACCAAATCCACACAGTGACATATCAGATCCTCCCCGGAATCACGTGTCGCCAGGGAACCGACCGTGTGTGTGTGCCCCGTTCAACCTTCCAAAAGCTCTTTTGTCTCGGGCCCTGCGCTTCAGCCGCTGCGCTCCATCAAAGCCCGACTCGGCTTCTGAACCATCAGGCTAAGAAGCCTTTTCGACGACAATAACCCCAGACGCCCAGGCCGCCAAGAAAAACGGCTCCTCCTCTCCTGAAACTGCGACGTTGGGTATTGCCTTTCGATCAGCAGCCGCTGGCACCGCCCTGGCTTTCGGCGGACTGGTGTGTATGTGTATGTGTGTGTGTGTGCGCACTTAACTTGGCTACTTACTTGCACTTGTTCGCTGGGAAGGCGCTTCGCCAGTCTGATCTTCTTTGCGAGCCGTTGTTTGTGTGTCACTTGGAAGTCGCCCTAGTTCCTGGATATTAGACCGACTCGGACGTCCCCACTGCGCTTTCTGTGCTGTGCTGTGCTGTGCTCTGCGGAATTCTAGCTATTTGGACTCCTGGTTCTTTCGTCTGGTCTGTTCGGATGTCGAGGAGATATGGATCGTTGGAGTGTAGGCCTTAGCTTAAAGGCATATAGCACTGAAAATGCCATATACATCATCAGGCATTTTAAAGCAGGCCCAATTCAGTATGGTTTTGCTATCAACCAGCGTTTGAACACAAATACCAGCAACTTTGGGAGAGAGTTCGCCCCTTGAATTATCGGATTCTAGACTCAGAATGTCTGAGCATTCGGTTATGTGCTATTCCCGTTACTTGATGGGACGTTATACAAAAGTCATAATCACGAAATCTGAAGGGGCCGGATACAAATGTGGTCCGGGTTGGCCTGCGTGCAGGTAACAGGGGTCCGTCCGTTGTACTACGTAGCTCGATGCATCGGCATTGTTGTGTCCCTGCCAAGAATACAGTGACATGAGATTTTATAGTTGATATCCAGCTTGCCATGCGATATCGCTGAGGGGTATATAATGCTGGCTATGGAATCCTCTTTTTTCTTATTCTTTATTTTGTTTCGTTTCGTTTTGTAGATCTTGTGAATTTTCAAAAGCTTCAAGATGTTGGATATGAAGAAAGCTGTCGCCGCCATGGCATTCTTGCCTGCTGTATACTCCCAGAACTCTAGCTCTGTCAACGTGAGTATTCTTCTTCTTCTTCTTCTTCTGTTTTGTTTTGTTTGATTATAAAGACCAATGCTGATTTATGAGTAGATTGTGACAGCAACTGAGGTGGCTTTCCTCGCTGATGAGGTCAACAGCACTGCGCCATTCCAGGTCTATCATAGCAACTTCACCAACATCTTGGGTGACAACCCAACTCTCACTGAGCTTGTCACCAACGCTTCTATTCCTTTGTTCCATGAGGCTGCCATCTACATTGATGATCTTCCGGAGCCAACCTTCTTCGTCTCCTCCAACCAGTTCACCATCACCAACTCCAGCGAGACAGACAACAAGGACATCATCATCACCAAGGTCAGCCAGGCAAGCAATGGAACTTGGTACACTGAGACCATCACTCCATCCGGTCCAGTGCCTATCATCCTTGCAAATGGAGGTTACAAGTACAAAGACGGAGTGATCTTCACCGGTCAGGGAGATCTTACCGAGAACGGAGCCGTCGTCTACATGAACGCTTCTTACCCATACAACACCTACTCCCTCATCGACAACTACCTCGGCAAGCCATTCAACTCCCTCAATGATATCCACGTAACTTCCGATGGCGCTCTGTGGTTCACCGACCCACCATACGGTTACACCCAGGACATTCGTCCAGCCCCTCAATTGCCAGCCCAGGTCTACCGCTACATGCCAGACACTGGCGACATCCGCGTGGTCGCCGACGGTCTCGGCCACCCCAACGGCATTGTCTTCTCTCCAGATGAGAAGACCTGCTACTTGACTGATGGCTCTGGAGATGCTACCTCCGACTTCACTGACCCACGTACCATCTACGCCTACGACGTCCAGTACATCTACGGCTCGCCTTTCCTCTCCAACAAGAGAGTCTTTGCCCTCCCAGAGACTGGAATCCCAGATGGAATCAAGGTCGATACCGAGGGTAACGTCTACGGAGGTTGTGGTGATGGTGTCAACGTCTGGAGTCCAGGTGCTGTCCTCCTTGGCAAGATTGCTGTCAGTGGAGGAAGCTCCAACTTCGTTCTTGGTCCAGATGGCGAGATCTTCTTATTGAACGAGAAGAACCTCTACTTGGCCCAGGTTGCCAACACTACTGTTGGCGCTGCTGTTTAAACATAAAAAATATAATGATACGAGGAACCTATAGATGATTATTGCGTTGTATATATATGAAAATTAGATCTAGATTTAGACATAGATTAGCTTAGACTTCGATTTTAAAATTCAAAGATATTGAATCTACATTCTATAAAGTTTCCCGTCATCTTTCATTATGACTAAAAATCCAAAATCCAAAATCTTAACAAAACTACCCGGAGCCTCGAAATCAGTAATAAAAAAACCCCTCACCCATGATTTGCCGGTTCTTCAACCATTCACAATCCAATCCACCGCACGTAAGATAAAGTAACACATCCACCCATCGAATCCACGAAACCCCCACTACAAATCCCACCATGCCGATTAACCATACCACACCACATAACACCATTCCAAATTCATCCCTTCCCCCTTAACCCCTCGCACACGAAGTGTATGGGGCATCAATATGGAAAGAGGGCCGCGGGCCGGGGAGACTGAATCACTCACACGCAGTCTAAGGAACCATGCCCCCCATTCAGGAACGGAGGAAGTCTAACAACTGAGGGGGAGTGGTCCAAGAGTTTCGTGGGCGTTGCCCGCGACCCGACACAACACAACCACAACCACACTATCCCCCCGGCAAGCACACTATACCCGGCTCCGGACATGGATGGCACGAACCGCGGCCTCACCCGCCATACCCGCCATCGGCGCGCCCCGCACTCGCCCGATTTTCGAGGGCAAGGGCGCGCGTTGCTTGCAAAGTGGGAAATGGAGATGTTTCTGGGGAGAAGCTTTTTTTTTTGTCTTTTGGATTTGGGGTTTCGGGGGTTTGCTTCTGTGGCTTCTGGCCGGTGGTGGTGGTGATGGGGAGGGTATGGATGGGTTGGTTCGGGGAGACCGAGGGAGGTGGGAGGACTTGTTGCTCGTGCTATCTATCTTATGCAGTTATCCATGTGTGTGTGCTTCATTGCACTGTGATTTCCTGGGAGCGTGGGATGCCTCCGGCGGCATATTTGATGCCCTGGAACTCAACAAGTCACTCTCGGAGTATATTCCATTTTGCTCAGGATTGTCTATATACCGATTATATGCCGAGATTAAAAGGCTATTGATGTGTGTGATATTGTGATACTGCAAGTTGCGTACAGGAAATAGCCCATTGCTACCCCTGTCTACCGTGCCCGAGATTCCTCAAGGTACAAGGTATGTACATACATCGTTACATCCCACGCATGCAGATCACTTTGCTGCAAGTGATAATATATATGTATCATAAATGTTTATTTAAAATAATGTAGCCTTCTCTGAACGCCGTCTGACCCAGATGTGACCTACCAAATGCTCCAATTCGTATGTAAAATGCCATTCGCCTCACAGCTCTATCGCGAAGCGTTCTCTCAGATACGGTCCAACGTACCAGAAGAGAATGGGACTTGGGGCAAGTAGAAGACTCAGAAATGCAAAGATAGACATTCCCCAGCCAACGCCCAGTTTTTCTAGCAGTCCTGAAGCCAAAAGCGGTACGATACCTCCTACCAGGGATCTGAAGAATGCCCCGGCAGCAATTGCTGAGGCGGCATACTTTTCGAAGGCGTCGATATAGTAGTTTTGCACGCAGTTGAAAATGGCTACTTGGCCTATGCCATAGAAGAACGTGCTGCTAATGGTAATAGCCCAATGAGCGTGGTATTGTACAGTCCACGCAAACCAGAATAGAGATACAGGTAGAAGAACGGATCCAATGTTTGCCAATGGCAGTCGAAACTCTGGGCGAGATTCGCCGTTATTGCGCTTCGTAAGCATGTTGTAGACCGTATCGATTCGAGGGACGAGGAACCATACTGCGAACAAGAATCCTGCTCCAGGAAAGAGATAAAGGAGGCCAACTTGGAGTGTTTTGAAACCATAGCCCTCGCCATAGATAGTATGCATTTGCGTGTACAAGCTGTATGTGGTAGCGAATATCAGTGCTTGATAACTAGCCATAGTCATGACTATTGGTTGAGTGAATAGAATCTTCATTGGGCGTTGAATGGACTGTGATAGTTTTTGACTGAGTGGACGGTCATCTTCGCCTTTGTAGTAATACGTGTTTTCTCCATGATCTCTCTCAATCTCCTGCTTCTTGCGAGCGAGGAGAATTGGAGCATATGTCTCCTGGAGGAAAAGGTAGGCCATGAGAGTATTAAAAAGACTGATCATTCCTAGTATCCAGAAGATCCACTGCCAATTGAGGAATGATATGATTATTCCTCCAAGAAGAGGTCCAAGAGTCTATCACAAAATCAGCGCCAAGATAATATCATTACTCATTTACACTTACCGGTCCCAACAACACTCCAAGGAGATAAATTCCAAAAATGGTGGCTCGTTCACTCGGATGGTCTTCCGGTGTTAGTCCAACCCATTTGATTGAAGGGGAGGACTTGCAACTTACAGAGATCACTAATAGTTCCGCCACCATTCGCAATAGAAACACTCCCGAAGAATCCAGTAATTGTTCTCATGGCAATCAATGTTTCCACGTTAGGAGCCAAGGCCGTTGGAATTTGGAGAAGCGTAAAAAAGCTGAAGCATACAACATAGAGTATCCTTCTACCAAAGGTTTCTGAGAGGGGAGCGAGAAGCAAAGGTCCAATCCCCAACATGATGACATAACCGCTTTGGCATGCAATGATGGCGCGCTCGTTTGTGTCAAGAGCTTCTGAGATCTCTTTGATGCCAGGAGCAAACATCGAAGACGCCAACGGACTTAAGACTGCTCATTTATGAGTGACTGCAGGGAAATCTGCTACCATAAACTTACTGGACATCATAGCAATGATAACAATGTTGGTTAACTTCTTCCATTTCCCCCAGGATCTTGGATTATCGTTGTCAGAGTCTTTAAACTCTATTAACTGGAAAGAAAATTCAGAATGATTCTAATGTATGATTCAAAATGACCCACCTTTCTAAATTCACCCTCCAAGAGTGGTGATGTCTCGTTAGATCCATGATGAACCATGGTCGGATTTCAAGACTTTGATGTAAGCCACCTTGAGGAAATGATAAATTAAGGCTTCTCAGATGAAAGTTATGGTAATAGATTTGAAGTGGTAATATCCAAGTAGAGCACTTCAGTAAATTATCGATGATTATGTACAGTATTTCTTTGTATACTGCGAAGTTCTCTGTACACAGTACCACGTAGTGTGTTGGTTAAGAAGTGATGACAGCATCGAACTAGCCTATCAAGCGGCTGCGGCCGCTTAGTTAACAACCAGCTAGTAGTAGTATGAACCCTTCAGAATCAATGGCAATTCAGCATAACTTACTAGTATAACCATGCCGGAAATACCTTTTAAGAAGTAGCTTCTTTTGTGTAGTACTTATATATGAAAATATAGGTGGTATTGTTTTGGTTCTGGCTTTGTACAACATTGTTCGAAGAAGTCTCTCCCAGACTGGCGTTATAGCGTTATACTTCTTTGAACTTCTTCGAGAACGATTCGATGTACCCCCACAGTTTCAACCGCCCACCGCGCTGTTTCCCTCAAAGTATTAAGCTGGACCGTCTCGTTGCATGTCCTCGAAAGAAGTTCTACTTGAAATAATGCGCGGTCAAGACTCCATTGTCTACGGACAATCTCGCGATAATCAGCCGAAGAGCTAAGATGAGATCTTTGACAATCAGACAGACACTAAGAATGCCACCTACAGAGCTAAAGGTGATTGACATATTTGTTAAAGTCACAATAAGTATAGAGAATAATTGAAGCGAAGGGTGATTAGGAATGTCAGAAATCAATTTCTCTTCTCATACCTAAACATATTGGGTTGGATAGGCCGAGGAGGCGGCGCATAAGGCACATTAGCTCACCCATCATCATCGCGCCTGTGCGGCCGTTACATTGTTTGGCTGGAGGTTTAGAACTGACCAACCGCCTCCCTACGTCGTATTAATGCTAGCAATGCTCGTTCTCAAGTCTATGCTTGAAAGTTGTATGTACTTATACAGCCAATTCTCCTCTACTAAATTATAATATACTCTCAGGCAGCACCGTGCGATTATATCAGAGGTTCTTTAATGGGTATGCAGTAGACTAAGATGGAGATTCATACTTACTCTGGTACTATAAGTGTTTCATTTTTGAATCCCCGCTCCAGATTAAGTTATGGTATTTATCTAACTGCGTAAAAAGTTCCATTTAGTAGCGAAAAAGTTCTGGTTTTTACTCCTACAATTAAGATCCAACCCAAAAAAATCGCAACGTGATTTGAATGCATATATACTATTAGATATGCTAATATGAACCAAAATTGATCGCCATATCTAAAACGTATTGACATCGAAAACCGAAGCAGAACTATATGTAAATAGTTTCTGGGAAAACGCAGTCTTTCTCCTAGCCCCCAGGTTTTGGCGTGTTTTATTCCCGTTTTATCAACTATCGATTTTTAGTCAAAACCAGGAGCGTTAGTCTTAATTTGGCTAGTAAACCGTAATTCCCATGCTCATCATTTCAAAGTGCTATATAGAGAGTGAGAGAATATGAGCAACTGAAATAAAGAGTCCCAAAATCCATAAATCAAACGATCACTTGAAGCAGGTGGGTTTTCTGATGCCTGAGTACAGGTAATCAGAGAAGATCGATAACAATTGACTTTAGATCTCGCTAAGCAACCTAAACCCCATACAATTCCCCACAGCCTCGCTACCCCACCGCCTTCAGCCTCGCGAACACCAACCACGTTGACACCATAATCGCTCTCCTACAACACCACAAACCAAAAATAATAATGACTGCTCCCTCGATAGCCTGCCTAGGCGTGATAGGCAAGAATGTGAGTTTATCCTGGCACTTTTATGGCAACAGCACTCCTACAGAGCGATTCCAAAGCTGACAATTACAGAACAACCCCCTACACATCTCCATCTTCCCCTCGTACGACCCCGCAGCCCACAAGCTTGCCTCGATACGCACACCGCTGCAGTTCTCGCTCATGTTGAGCAGCAGCTTGGACGTCTTCGAGGTCCGTGGGAAAGAGAAGACTTCTGGCACTGGATTGTCTGGAGACCTGGGCCTGCTGCACGCCATCGACGAGCGGATCAGCGTTTGGGGGTTTGAGTGCAATACTGGTAAGCTATCCCGACCCCCATTATTAGACTCTTTACGAAGTTTTCTATCTAGGCAACTTTGATGCTGATAATTGATACAGGCACGAAATTCGTTTGCATTATTGACTCCCGTGGTCGACGCATCCCAGCTCAAGCTGATCGACAATCCGTGCAGGGGCTTCGTGAGGGCGAGCTCAAGAGTGTTTGGAAAGCTATGCACGCGGCATATATCAGGCTGCTACAAAATCCCTTCTACGATCCTGACGAGCATACACCTATTGGTGGTAGGGGCGGCAAGCGCATCGGCAGCAGAAGATTTGCTGAGGACATGCGACGTATTGGGGAGAATTGGGGTGTTGCTGGTGGCATTTGAGCTGCTCTGAAGAATCTATGGCGTTGGGATAAGTGGAGTTTTGGGTGTATAATTTACTAGGGGCACCTAGGTCTGAGGGTGTGAGTTGAGATATTCAACTCGGCGAGGGGATTGATGCCGCGAAGTATGTGTGCTTTGGTTTGGTGAGATGAGTTATGCAGGGGAGCAGGTCAAAAGCATGGTGGGGCGAAATAGCGATTGGTATGTCTTTATGCTTATGAGGAGTTCATGGGCGGATTTGTCGGTTGTCTATGATCATTCATGACGATTTTCAGGGCTGCTACTACTAGATTATGATCTTGCTGGCTTTTAAATAAGCTTTCCAACTTAGGGGTAATGAACACTTGCTTTCAATCTAAATTATCAACATATCTAAAGTTGCGTTTTATGTATTCTTAATGTTCGCTACCTAAGATAGAATACCTACTATTCTCGGCTTTTTACTAATTGTGACTGGTAAGGTTGTAAAATTTATGAGTATAAAGGCTAAATCTCTATATCAACAACAATAAACATTGAATTGTCAAAGTACGTGCTGTCACTTGAAAATTTGTCAATCATAAAGCCCTCTCAATACTTAGATAACTATAAACGGCTTCAAAAGTCGTTGATATTAGGAAATATACACTGGACGTCGGCTACGCACACTCAACCGATACTATTATCATTTTGCTCATTCTGTGACCCAATTTGCCAAAGAGAGGCGTAAAAATTCAGTCACTCAGAAACAATACTGTACACTTGAATATTTCTTGATAGTTGTGCACTGGGACCAAGTGGGAATTCACCTATAAACTTTACGTCGGGCTTCCTGTTCCTGCGCAAGTATTGGTAAACTGATAGGGGAGGAATGACGACCACCAAAAATCAACTCAACTGTCATTCCCACTTGATAACTATCATACACTCCGTTTTAAAGTCATATTCTCAAATCAACGATCACATCTTCAAGATCAACAAAGGTTATCCACAAAATTTCTAAGATACAATGAAGGGAGGTAATAAACCCAATTCAATCTAACTACGCTAAACAAGCAATGCAATCATATCCCTATTTATCCCATGCCAATACACCTTACGAACCAACCTGCACACCACCATTAGGATGCAAACTCTGCCCACTGATAAAGCTACTATCCGGACTCGCCAAGAAAACAAAGCAAGTAGCAACCTCTGAAGGTTGCCCAGGACGGCCCATCGGGCTAGTGAACTGGTCTTGAGCCTTGGTGTTCATAGTAGCCGGGATAAGTGGTGTCCAGATAGGACCAGGACACACACAGTTGACACGGATGCCATGCTCGACCTGCTGGTTAGAGAGGGCGCGCGTGAAGGCGACAATGGCGCCCTTGGTGGATGTGTAGTCGAGGAGATCTGGGCGGCCGATATATGGGTTTACGGAGGCGCAGGTGATGATAGTGTCGCCGCGCTTCATTTGCGGGAGGACGTATTTCGACAAGTAGAAGAAGGGGTGGATGTTTGTGGCGAAGGTGTCAAGCCATTGCTCCCTGGTAATGATTAGTATATGCAATTTTGGGTAATTGGAGAAGAGGACGTACTCTGTTAGTTCGGCGATGGTCTCGCGCATCATTTGTGTGCCGTGGTTGAGTACTAGGATGTTGATGGCGCCCATCTCGGCCTTCGCCTTCTCAACGACGTCCTTGCATGTTGCTGCGCTCTGGAGATCAGCCCCAATCAGATAGACTGTGCTGCCCTTCTCCTCGACTAATCGCTTTGTCTCCTGTGCATCCTTCTCTTCCTCGGGTGTGTATACGATCGTGCTGGTGGCGCCCTCCATGGCGTAGAGAATGGCAATTGCACGTCCAATACCGGAATCACCTCCTGTGATCAATGCCTTCTTGCCGCGAAGCTTTCCTGCTGCTAAGTATGGTTGGTAGCCTCCATCATCTGTTGGTAGCTGATCGTTCACTGGATCTTGGCCGGGCATCTTATGCTGCTTTCCAGGAGTGTCTTCCTGGTGGGAAATTGGAGCTTGATGGCCTGTGGTATATTAATATCATTGATGATTGTGGTTTTGGGGATTTTGGGGATTTACCGGGTGCGAATTGAGACTTCTGGGTGGCTCCAGTAGCATCCTTCACGGCATTCTTTGCGGTCTCCATTTTGTTTGTTGGTATTATTATTATTTGTTATTTGGAGGGGTAAATGTGAATTATGAAAGTCACAGTATCAATGTGATTAATCGAGACAATTTGATGGTTCAAAAGAAGATTTTGAGGAATTTAACATAGAAATGACTTTGGGAGGTACATATAGGAATCACTTTTTCAACGACGTCAGAGAATATGTGTAATACTTCAATGTTTAATTGGGGTTCTGCAGATAATTGAGGGGCAGCGATCGAGGTTGAATCTTAAGGTAATGACGTTGACGTTGATACATAACCTCCGGACATTTCGCCTCGACTTGCCAGTTGCATCATACCACCAAAATTATGTACTATGTATGTACTGCGTAACGTAAATAAGGAGAATATTTCGGACAATAGAATCCCGAAATAATGTATTTATGCCAATATTAACTAGTATGTGATGAGTGGAAGCAAAATGGCGACCGAGTAACACTCCCCAAACCTTTAAGTATTGCGAATTGAAGACGTCTTACTTTTTGACAGCGTATGAAGAGCTTCGCAAGCTTCGGTATATCACCTATGTGATGCACAGTCAATCCGCAACCCCTCACCATGCCTTCAGACAACTCATGAATTATTGTATGTCAGCTTACATATACTATTCCTTGGCCAACCTTCAGACTGGGAGATCTTGCAGTACCAGGACCTTATGGTACACGACTGCCGCTGTGCCGAAAAATGTGTCCAGACATACCAGAGGCGAGTACTGCCTATCCGAATGAATATCGTCTTCTTCGTTCTTGTCGTTGATATTGAATAAGATGGTGATGGCACGGGAACTATGGCATTGTCTTGCCATGCGTGTGTAGAGGATCACAACATCCACAACATAAAACCATCTAAGGTGGGTGCAGCGCTCTTCATATTGACTCTCAACAAGATCTTTAGATGGGCAAAGCTTTGCAAGGCTTTAGTAGATTTACTTTCCAAGGCACATATCATTCTACATGGGTAAAGAGATTTCTTTCTTCAGTTCATCCATTCGTCATCACGTGTATTTATTTTGCCTTTATTTTTCTTGATATTCTCCGCTCATGACTGACGTTCTCTTCAGTAGAGTAGAGAAACGACACGCACACTGGACTGTCATTTGTTCTTTTGTCTCAGTCTGATTACTCTGTCGAATATCGCACGGAAATTTCATTGGCACAGATCGCGAGAAAGTCCGTAGCCCTTCAGTCGATCATATTGCAGGTAGACCTTGAGCTGCCCTCGACGTGGATCGCAACCTATCGACCAACATGAAATGACGTCGAGATGCGCTCAGACACTTTTGTGGTCGTGTGTGGTGTATTTTGGCAGCACAACGTCATGCCGCCCAAATCCCTGTTCACCTTAAAGTCACTCCAAATCAGGGACCAGCGTTGGCCTGTCCTTTGGCACCTCCACATTCGACCCAAAACTCACCGATTTTCACCAGCCACGCCTCTATCACTGGTCCAACCGTTGCAATAGGCGACAAACGCGTGGCTTATTGGTCCTTCTCCATAACAACGTCGCTATCATTGGATACTCTGATGCCGCAAAGAACAAAAGAGATAAGTATTGTGGCTTTCCTTCATTTGGAAGATAACCGTCAGGCCAGCGTCAGCCAAGACAAGAAATCCTTGTTTCATCCGTGGGTTTTTCTTGTACTCAGCCCTGTTTGAGGAATTCCATCTGGGATATCATTCTCATCCTATCAAACACTTCTGCAATTCTTGGCTTCTTGAAATTGCCAATCAATACCTGTATTCTTTCGGACATGTTTCCCATTTATCCTCAAAATGTTGATCCTTTCATTGGTGGGATATGTCTCCAAGTGTAAAGGATAATTTGTGTAAATTCTAGAATGACGTTCCCCAGTTTCTTCTGCCATCTGCATTCAGGGTCCTTTGGTTCTGAGTTGATCGTCCTCACGAGGTCATGGCGCGTCATCCTACATGCATAAAGACCCCGAAATCCAGTTCTCCCCATGTCAACCTTATCTGATCCCAGACAAAGCACATCATCAACTTGAAGCCAAGCCTCGATCTCCAAACCACCAGTCCTCCATCTATAAGAAGCCCCTTCACATCCGCCCATAATGCCGCTCTCATCAATATCAAATCAATCTACTACAACACCAGACCCAGTCTACCATTCACAAACAACTCTTCCTGCAATATCAAAAGCAGACTTCATCAAGACCCTCCAAACCAACAAGCCTACCACAAAAACAACCCACCACCCAGCAACAAAAACAAACCAACCCTTCAAAATGCATCACCACAGAGGAACCACCACCACCACCACCCGCTCTACACGCCCTTCCTTCATGTCCCGCTTCCGTGGTACACGCACTACCCGCACCAACCACACTCACGCACCTGTCCACCACCACAAGCGCCATGCCACCCTTGGAGACAAGATCTCCGGTGCGATGTTGAAGCTCAAGGGAAGCTTGACTCACCGTCCTGGTGTCAAGGTATGTTCACTTCCATAATACTATTTCGTCTTGGAAGACTTGGTGCTAACGATGATTGTTATAGGCTGCTGGTGCTAGACGTATGCACGGTACTGATGGACGTGGAAGCAGACGCCACTATTAGGGGTTGCTACTGCTAGGATATGGAGACGTGTATGATAGGATGAGATACCCAGATGTTTGATTTAGCGAGCTTTTTTATGAGCATGAATACATATATTACTTGATATGGCAGTGTAATATTGACTTGATCTTGTGAAGTGACATGCTTTAATACTTGATGAGTGGTGAGGATGTTATCATATCAAATCCTAATGTTAAGCCTTGTCTTACATGAATAGATTTGACTGATCGTGCGTTTTACTACCAGACACCCCTTTAAAATCAGTATCAAAGTACAAGCTTCATGGGTCATATTGAAGAACATACAGGTACTATTGCTATACCTCTGACAATTTCCATTGTCTTAATACGATTATTGTAGTATTCCTTATAACTAGATGGCCTAACAAGCTCTGACGATGCAATCCGAAACAACGATGAAGCCTTAAACGATGAGTGTAGTTGCTTTTGAGGTGATATATAACTATAAACTTTAAGGCAGAGCACAAAGACTATGATTCAGAAATTCAGAAAGGTTTATTTGAAAGGAGGAAGTTAGGGGTCAAAGCGGGCGTATGTTGTATTTTACAATTCAACTAGCCAACATTGGCCTCCTCACCCTCAAACCCATCTTTTACGAGAGCGCGTACGAGCTCACTCGCTATTACTTCAGTATCCTCTAGCCCTTTCTCAAACTTCTTCAAATTATCACGACTGTAGATTTCGCCAGTGGACTGTAGGTGCATCGTAGCTGCTTCTTGAGGGTTCTCTTAGTTTTTCTTGACTGGAGAGGCACCTCTTGATTCAAGTTGCTTTTGAGACTACTTAGATGCACAGATCGTTGTCAACTCATCTCTAGATTTAAGAAGTCATGGTATTTTATAAAAAAAATCAACAATAGATGGAGAAGGATCAACCAACTTATATGTAAGGATCCTACGTGGATTACAAACCAATTACTAGATCCCCGAACGATTGCACTAGGTCGTAATTGAGCCTCGAGAATCAACACCTATTATGAATATCTGAGAGGCCATGATTGGGTAGGCATAGTCATTGCAGCGAGCGTGTCTTCAAACTATAACTACCGGTCTCAGTATTAAGAAAAATAAGAAGCAAAGTCTGTTGAGGTTAAGAAAATCTCCTCCCCATAAACAGCATAATCACCACTGCCCATCTATCCATATACTTCTCAAATAGACTCTTGCACCAGTGAAAAACGGTACTAACATAGGTATGTCAGTTTAGAACGAATGTTTCAGGTCATTAGTCTGCAGTGTTGGTTAGAATAGAAATTTTGGAGAGGTTGCCAACTGACTATTATTGCGTATGTGATACTTAGCCTCTAACAGAGCTTTCATTACCACATTATTAACTCTGCTCCATGTAAAAACCAGGCAAAATGGTACAGCCATGGCATCTTGGGCCGTGGCCGCACTGGATACAATCAGGTGTGGTATTAAGGAGCATCCCGCCAAAATAACACTGACAGCATCTCCAAGTTAAATCAGGCTGGCGAGGTTTAGGTACTGTTCCATTGTTGAAACCATCACCGAGTAAAGATTTAGTCACCCGTTGTGATTTTGGAGGAGGTAAAGCAGAAACAATTTGATTTTGTCGGATTGTAACATTAAGAGGTAGGTTGATCGCTTCTGGATCCGTAGGCAAGAACTGACGATGTTTAAGAGCTGCTAACTCGGGCTGATCGTTACAATGACCTTCAAGAGGGAAGTCCGTGTGTTTAGAATCGTATTTTTTGCTCGAAGTAGTACCACCGGCTTCCCTCGCCAGATAATGTAGATAGCCTCCAGCTCCCCCCTGTTGAAAATTTCTAGGTCCCTCCTCTTCCAGATGGTGTCGAACACTATGTTTATCATATCTGTTTATCGTGTAAGCTAAGGTGTGATTGATATCTAGTATGTATTTCGCAGATGGATGGTCCTCAGCAGCTGGCTCGAGCCAGCCATCGAGGGGCCTTTCATGTTGAAAGCGTGTGTATCCAGAATCGAGATCTGCTTCGGACACAGAACTATCTACCTATTGTGCCGGGTAATGTCGAAAATTTTCATACACTTCCAGATGAGAGTCTCCAGGCACCCCATCTATCAAATGGTTTTGAGTGTTACGTTCGCCATCGTTGTTAGCAGTGTAAACTAAGGAGAGACTGTTGTCTAATATATATTCTGCGGGTAGATGGTATTTGGCAGCAGGTAATGGAGGCATGGTCATAATGACAAAGAGATCATAAACCGATAGACAATCCGGTAGTGAAGCGTTTGAGATGATAAAATACTAGTCCAACTTCTCATCGGTATTTGTGTCAAGCCCCTAGACCAAAGCTGAGCGTGATGCTTGATATCGGGCATCAATTGTTCATGCAGCCTGGTGTGGCAGTGCAACCCGCCCTCTACCTTCCCCTTCCGCCACAGCTCGACTATGCGGATATTGGCGACTCAATTTAGAGTTACACTTAGTAAATGCATAATACACCTGATATAATTGTACATTCATCGCCGATGATCTAGTTCAAGAGGCTCTTATTACTATTTTAAAGGATACAGATAACAAGTGGACTGAGGAATGGAGTAGTTGAGATATGCAGCCTTCGCCAAATTGACTGTAAGTCATTGTCTCGTTATAGACTACTGCTAAGCCGACCAAGGACCTTGTGGGTAAATGGGCCGTATATGTATCATGGCGGCTAGTGGGAATTTCTCTAAAGATGAAAGACTTCTCTTTATACAAGTTGCTTGTGGAGATTCTAGGACATGCAAGCCGTTTTCAAAGCATCTCTTGATCTCAAGGCACGGTACTCTTACGAATCCAGCAATACAAAGAATGGTATCGAACCAAGTTACGTGTAAGAACCTACATATTAAAAACCAACAGTTATACCCATAAAATACTATACTAAATCACGATTAAGTCTTGAAAATTAAGAATCCTCTCCATACGCTTCTGCGAGAATAGAGATTCGTAGGCTCGAAAAAGGGGGGGGGGGAAGCAAGAACATCTCCAAAACCATCACAACCTAATACCTTAGTATCAAAATCAATATTTCGAGGAAAACTAAAACTTCCCCCTACAATTACCACGAAACCAATTGTCAACCCATCCTCATAATTCTCATTACAGACAGACTTGCATCTTCCTCTCGAGCACGTGACACAAGAAAGGTTGCTCTCTAGAAGATCCTTAGAAGACATACACTGGCAACACCTTTAAGCTTTTGTCGCTCTTATGTTTGAGGTGGTTAGAGACGAAGTTGTCGAAGGTGAGAGGTTTAAAATCGAAGGCCTCAGAGATAAAGCATCCTTAAGAGGTAAAGTGGTTGGACGTGAAGGGTTTGAACACGAATCTGGCCTAACAATACAGAACTTGCATCTATTCCTCGAGCAATTGACACAGGAAAGGTAATTCTCTAGGAAGGTATTAGAGGACATACACTGGCAACATCTCCAGGTTCTTGCTATGTTTAGATGTAGAGGACTTAGAGGTTGAGTATCCTTAAGAGGTGATTTATCTTTAAGACATGATTTATCCTGAAGGGCTAAGTATCCTTAAGAGGTGATTTATCTTTAAGACACGATTTATCCTTGAGAGGTGACTTGTCCTTGGGAGGTGACTTGTCCTTGGGAGGTGACTTGTCCTTGGGAGGTGACTTGTCCTTGGGAGGTGACTTGTCCTTGGGAGGTGACTTATTCTTGACAGGTGACTCATCCTTGAGAAGTAAAGTATTTGAAGGTAGAGGGATTGCATAAGATGTACATCGAAGGAGATCGTTTGAGTATGACGTGTTTGGTTGGAAAGAGTTTGGTTGCAGTGAAGCGCTCAAGGACGAACCACCTAGGAGTGGAGGCGAAGAACTTAGATATGGGGCATCTAGCGGTGAAGAGCCTCGATACGGAGTGCTTGAATCTGAACCGTTTAAATCGCAAGGATTTGGTTCCTTTGAGGCCCTTGGGCGTGAAGAGTATTGAAGCGAAAGGTATAGATCTGGAGCGCTTGGTAACTTTCTCATAGCAGAAGGATGAGAAGATGTTTGATGAGAGGATATTTAATGAGAAGTCTTTTGATGAGAAGTCGTTTGACGAGAAGAGGTTGAACGAGAAGACGTTTGATGAGAAGACGTTTGACGAGAAGAGGTTGAACGAGAAGACGTTTGATGAGAAGACGTTTGATGAGAAGACGTTTGATGAGAAGATGTTGAACGAGAAGACCTTGGAGCGTCTCTTGATTTTGGAGGAGGTAAAGCAGGAACCGTCTGATGTCCACGAGTTTTAACGTCAATGGCTAGGCCTTGTACTTCTGAATCTATATGCTCTACCGGATCCAGTTCAGGAGTTGCTGGTTCAAGCTGGTTATAATCAGGACCCTGATCTCCAAAAGGTGTGTATCCAGAACCGTAGTGTGTGTTTGTAACAGCACCATGTATATCCTGTGACAGATAATCTGGAATGCCTTTATACACCTCCTCTTGCCCATGCTTGTTTTTATGCCCCTTGTGTTGATAGTTTTTATTTGTAGTATGAGCTGAGATATAATCGTAGGCCAATGGAGGCTCCGCGTATGGACCATTATCGTAATCGAAGTATGAAGACATAATTACAGTGTCAGTTGAACATCAATATATGGACAACCTGGTAGTGAAGAGATTGAGATAATATAGTTAATGGTCCAATTTCTCAACAGTTTGTATGTTGAGTCCTTAATTTGAGGCTGAGTATGGCATGCACCTTGGGCATCAATTGTTTGCACAGCCTGGTGTGGCAGCAGTTATACCCCGCAACTCGATTTTGCGGATATCAGCAGTTCACATGGCATACATGAGCATTTATCGCAGACATCATAGTCAAGCACCTTGTTTTCTCAATTTTAGGTAATACCGATAACAAGTGGACTGAAAAGTAGAGTAATTGAGCAATCCGGCATTCGCCAAGTTGATTGCAAGTCATTAATTCGTTATGTACTATTAAGCCTGGCAATGAAGCAAGTAGCAAGGTAGCTATAGCTATTTCTTCTGCCTCTTGGAGCTCTTATCACTATGCGCACTCATGACACTAGCACTACGCTTCCGCACGCTCTCAGCAGCAGACGTTGCAGCAGGGACTTCATCAGTCGCATCTCCGTTTGGAGCCGCAGTTGCATCACCATCCTCTTCTTCCTCCTTCACCGTGCCCTCACCATCACCCTCACCCTCACCTTCACCTTCACCCGCAGCAGCGGCAGCCGCTGCCGCAGCAGCAGCTTTAGCAGCTAGCCTATCCTCACGCTTACTCTCCTCCATCCGAATCTCGCCGTCGATTTTATCCGCGACCTTTCGTGCCTCAAGTAAGAGATTGATATTGCCGACGAGCTGTTCGAAGGCGGCGACGACATCGGTGGTTGGCATAGCAAGGCGAGACGGTATCTCAAGCTCAGTGAGCGCATTGCTGAGTTTAGTCGCCTGTGTCGCCGAACGTGTGCTGAGTAGTTTGGTAACTTTCTCATGGCGGAAAGATGGGCCGCTAGTCAAACGCTCGTGATGTGTGAGTCCATACATAGCTTCCTCCTCCTCTGTCAACTTGCGGCGCTCGTTGGGGCCAGTAGCTTTCTTTGCCGCCGCGCTAGGACCAGACATCGACTCGCGTTGGGAGTCGCGTCTGTCTGCACCAGCTGCCTGTTGCGGTCCTGCTCCTGGGCCAACTGCTGGACTGCTGGCACCCTCAGCAGCCATAAGAGTCTTACGCTTCTTGTTTTTGTCGGCAGAAAGGAGGGTTTGCAGGAGAGTTTGTAGGCCTTGCGAGGAAGAGAACATGCCAATGTTGCTGGAGCTGGTAGGGGCATCGAGGCGCGCATAGAGTTCTTTCCTTTCTTGGTTGAGTTGCTCAGTTCGGTTCACTATGCGCTTCAATTCTGCCAATAACATTTCCTCTTCTCTCTTCTCGGTATCTGAGCGGTTCATGGTATTTTCGGCAAAACGTTTGCGAGCAACCTCTTGTGCTGGATCGAAGTTGACCATGGCTTCGTGGAATGCGTATTCGTCAGGAGTTTGGTTGTGTAGAGGTCGGTTCACGCAGAACATCTTCGCAGCCACTGTGTAGTATCTTGACTTTAGTTCCTCCATATTTCGTGGTTTAGCCGTGGGAACAACCGCACCTTCGAGCTCCATAGAGCCCGCAGGTACAGGTGGTTTATATTCGTAGCGATCCCAAATAACCATCCATCTAAGATCGAACTCTGCTGTCAGACCCATGAGATAATCCGTCTCATCCTTTGTCCAGTCATCGTGGCGTAAATTCGATTCGTACTGCTCATCATTATATGTCGGCTTCTCGATCTGTACATTATATTTCGCAAACAGCGAATCCTCTACCGGCTCCTGCTTGACCTCCGCACTCCCCTCCGCTTCTCCCTCCGCAGGCGCAGCAGCATCAGTCTTCGGCCTCCAATGATGCAGCACCAGTCCATCTGATCTCGTCGTGGTTCTGAAAGCCTTTAATTCCCATGGCCGTGCTGGTTTCCGGCTTGCGAATCGTCGTTTCTTGAACTGTGGCACCTCAGGCACAATCGCGATGGGATTGTCGCCCTTCAAACTCTGCACCTCGCGCTGCAACCCCTTCAGGTTCGGTCGTGGTCCTGTGATCTTTTGCTTCTTCGATGGCCGTGGGCCTGCCGCGCTGGGCAGGTCCAGCATGTCGCGAACATCGAGGGACGTCATATCGTCGCGCTCTCAGAATTTTTGTATTCAGAATCGATAGTCGCAAATTATCATCTGTTCAGCGCGTGTGGGGTGTCGTAATATTTAATGTGGTGAAGTCCGTATGGAATAGCTAGCACAAACAGTGAGCGTCGAACATGAAATGTGGAATAGAATGAATAACTTAGTGATGAACGCGGCGCCGGCGCCCGTTGACACGTGATACGGCCCATTAAATTTCGGGATATCCCTGAATAATAGGCGCGATCTGGAGATGCGATTAGAACACCTCAGCTTGCACACGAACATTACACGCCCTTGATTCCCCACAGATCAGCTTTCCGTCCACATACTCCAATCCGATCAGCATGCGCTCCTTTTACTCGCTGCTCTCATTGAGCGCCCTCCTGCTTCCAGTGCAGTCACTCTACTTCTACATCGACGGCACAACACCAAAATGTTTCTACGAGGAGCTCCCCAAGGACACCTTAGTGGTAGGACACTACACTGCGGAGGAATTCAGCAACGAGAGAAACCAGTGGGAGAAACACGATGGCCTCAACATTTTCATCTCTGTGGATGTACGTCTTCTATTTATTATTGGGAGCTATCTAAGCTTCATGGATAGCTTTCCCCGGATTCTGATAGCTATGTACTAACCCTCCATAGGAAGTATTCGACAACGACCACCGTGTTATTTCACAGATGGGTTCCTCTTCTGGTAGATTCACCTTCAGTGCAGCTGATGCCGGCGACCACAAGATCTGCTTTGCTCCATCATCGACTTCTGGATCTTCGGGCTGGATGAACATTGGACACACAAACGGCGGTGTTAAGTTGACATTGGATTTGGCTATCGGCGAGACCAGTGCTATTGAGAGTACCGACAAGGGCAAGATTCAGGACATCGTACAGAAGGTCAAGGACTTGAATGGTAGATTGGCAGACATCAAGAGGGAGCAGGTCTTCCAACGGGTAAGTCAATCTTCTCCATTGTTCAACTACGGGTGGAGGATGAAGTTGGCACTGTGAGATAGTAAGATGCAAGCATCACATACTAACATACATAACCAGGAACGTGAGGCTGAATTCAGAGATCAATCCGAATCTACCAACGCAAGGGTCGTCAGATGGACCTTAATTCAACTCGTGGTTCTCGGTATCACTTGTGCATGGCAATTGTCTCATCTCCGATCTTTCTTCATCAAGCAGAAGTTGACGTAAGGGACGCCACGCATGTGGGAGAAAGCGTAATGTAGTATATCACGAATACAAGGACCCGGAAGGCGTATCAAAAAGGCATTAGCAGAAAGAAAAACTTTATGAATATTAAGGACGCATTTCACAGTGTGATTATTCTAAAAAATCGGTTTCAATACTAGTTTTCATTCGTGAGCAACCTTCTCCAATACTATCAAAAAGCCCGATGCTTCCCTCGCATCATCTCTATATACGCACAACCCTATTTGCGCCACGCCAGTGCTTCGCTACAACTAGAAAAGCGAGATCGAACAAATCGTAAAGTCCCTTCCGTGCAAATCAAGACGCATCATGCGGTCTTTTTTTATGGCGATATGCTGCTCAGAAAAGGATGCAATGCAAAAAGGAGGAGGACATAGGAAACCGGACAAAAAAAAATAATGAACAGTGTAAGGAAAATAATTATTAATAGTGCTCGCTATAGTGTGGAGCTTCCTGGTGGTAGGGAGAGAGTTGGCCTACGATCGTGGTCGAAATGATGATAAAAAAACCCAACAAGCCCAGCCAACGCCGTTCTTTTGCTGTGGGATGAAGCATTGAAGAGTCGACTTTTCGAATTTGTTGAAGTTGCATTAAAAAGTCGAACTGATGGAATTTTAAGGCCATATCCCGTCACAACGCCGTGAGGACTGATAAGACGTATCAAACACTGACAGAGACATAACCCGATAAGAACGATGAAAGTGCTGCTATCTTGCAATAAGAACTCAACCTGCACAGAAATCAGTGAAAGGCTCATTCCAAACTTTCCGAAGCAAAAACACTAACCGCAGCACAATGCCTTCATCAACTTTTGGAAACCAGTTGGTTGAGGATCAGAGGTGGTTCGTCCGTTGGCTCCAGCCTGTGGAGTCATGTTGGCCTGATGGCTCATGCGATGTGGAAGGTTGTTCGAGCTGTTCTGGAACTGTGCTTGGGTTGAGCCGGCGGGAGTAGCGGCGTCTTGGAGGCCCCCCGCCCCGCTTGAACGCTTCGGAGCCAAGCCTCCTTGACTTGTGCGATCGCGTGTCTTGCCCATCCCTGGCTTGATTGGAGATGGTGGCGGGGGTTGCGCGGCGTTTAAACGTGCAGCAGTCAAGTGTCCTGGTGTGCTTGCTCCTCCGGCACGAGTGGTGCCGTCTAATGCTCTCGCTGATGCACCTGGCACAGCGTTTGGCTGGTGCAACATGTGCTGCGATGGGTGTTGCTTCATGGCTTCCCACCCCTTTCCGTTGTTGAGCTTCATCCAATCGTACTCTCCGTCCTCGACTTCGCCGGTGTTCTTGAGTGCCTGGGTGAAGAGGTCTCGAAGGTAGTCGTAATCTGGGGTGTCTTCGAATCCGAGGTTGCGAACGTAGCTCAGGTACTTGTTGAACTCCTCTGGGAAACCGTCACAGAGATCCTTGATGGCAGTCGTTTGCTTCTTCTCTCCAATCTTCTCGTACTTCTGCTTGTTGGTAGCAGCCTTCAGTCCTTGCCATGGCAATCCACCTCTGAGGAAGTACATGAATACATGTCCAAGAGCCTCCAAATCATCTCGTCGCGACTGTTCTCGGCCAAGATGGGTGTTGATACTCATGTATCTGGCAGTTCCAGAAAGAGACTTGCGCTCTCTATATGGAATATGTTGTTTCGTCTTTGGGTCACGGTACTGCTTAGCCATACCGAAATCCACTACATGGATAACATTAGCGGCCTTTGAGCCTGGTCGGCCAATCAAGAAGTTGTCTGGCTTGATATCTCGGTAGATGAGGTTCTTCTCGTGAATAGTCTGGACGCGTGACAGCATTTGCTTGGCTACCATCACCACAGTCTTGGTTGAGAATCTTCTGTTGCAGTGGTCAAACAAATCCTCGAGGGATGGGCCGAGAAGGTCGATAACGAGGATGTTATGAAGACCCTCCTGACCGAAGTAGTATACATTAGGAATACCAGCTAGAGCATTGTCAGTCCGAAGAGTCCAGCTGTCAAGGTGTTGTAGTAGACTCACGGCATCCGACCAAAATCTTGTATGTTCTGTACTCGTCTCTTAATTGTGGAGCATCGCTCTTACGGGGTTCCTATGATGCAATCATGAGCACTGGGAGTTCTCGCAAACAGGTTACGACTTGTTATCGACGACAACAATTGCTGCCTTGTCACACTCATTGATGGGAATAGAACGTACAAACTTGATGGCGACTGATTGGTTGTTGAGCAGGTTGGTTCCCTCAAAAATGACACCGAATGAACCCTCTCCGATCTTCTTGCCCACCCTGTAGTGCACGCCTACGACGTTCGATGAAGATGAAGCCATCGTGATCGAGTTGTTGGCCGTAGATAGAAACGGGCACCCTTTTCACCGGTCGACAAGAATCGAGGCTGTGACGCGGAAGATGGGGTAGATCGAGGACGCGATTGTACACCTGTAGTTGATGATGATATCAGTATGGATGTTGACGTAGACACCAAGAGCCTGGTGGAGTGCAGCGAAGAGCCCGTTTATGGATATGTACGAGAGCGGCTTCGTGCTGAGGATTTCCCAAGGAATGGGAATAGAAGGGTGTCACTCACAGCTCCGAGGCGGAAGCGAAAGCTCAGGCGTCGAGCCCGCAGCAGGTACGTACGAAGTCGGTTGGATGAAGAATCGATGGATGGGTGCTTTTTCAGTAGTAACGGTTTGTCGATGTGAGAAGTGGCAGAGGCTGTAGATACGAGTACACTTCTGTATGCCCGTAGTGGCGCTTTCTCGTTCAACAACGGATTCCAAATTCGATTTCTCAATGGCCAGGAATGTCGGAGATTGAAGACGACGTTCGATTGGGGAACTGTCTCCTTACGGTGCAGCCGAGAGAATTGCCTGCCTGATGCCTGAAGATGTGTATGCCTGAATTTGGGATGCGTGAGTGTGAGGTGGGCGAGGTGAGCGAGGTGAGCGAGGTGGGCGAGCGAGGTGGTACGCAGTTAGTCGGTGATGGTAAGTAGTTGGTGGTTGGTGTGGTTGGTGTATGTATGTGTGGGTTGTTTGAATGGGGGGGCTTGGAGTTGCAGATTTCGGGTAGTGAGTGGTGAAGGGTAAGGTACGGTACCAGGTGCCAGGTGGGCTTGGGCTTAGGCTTGGGCTTAGGCTTGGGCTGTGCTGGCAGCTGGTGGCCTGACATGTAAGGCGTAAGTGCAAAGCTGGTACGATTAATGACTGTGGCACGCTGCACCACTTGCAAGAGCGAGTGTGAGAGAGAGAAGAGGCGGCCAGAGAACGGGGCACAGATGGGACGAATCAAATCCTAAAGTGGGCGAAAATGCTTGAGTGTCAGTAGTGCGTCTAGGCACTGTTTGGGTCTGCTGTACTGTAGCAGATTGAGCAGCAGATACGGAGTCGACAGAAGAATGGTGGCAGAAGGATGGCCAGAAGAGTAAGAAATACCCGTCAAGTCCACCCTCAATTTCAATACAGTAGTAATAAGCAAAATGAATACGGGAGGCAATTGGGTTTGAGGGCAGAAGAGAGGGGAAAAGAAGGAGAGCGCCATTCTGTTCCTTCTTTCTTTTCTTTTTTTCTTTTTTGGTTCTTTTTTTAAATCAAATACGAGACAGTGAGTATTAATGTCTGTAGTGTCAATGGGGAGGGGCGTTTTCGCTTGCCCTCTCTCTACTCTCTCCCCTTCAAGGGCCATGAAGCAGCGGAGGAGGAGGATTCGTCAGAACGTCAGAAAAGAATCAAATAAGTGGGCAGCAGAAGATCGGGAAGAAGCAAAACTCGAAGCACAGGCAAGAGTGTATGTACATACATAATATGTATGGTGTCTGTAGGTAGAGAGACAGTACATTAACAATACATATCAATCAGCTCCGTAAAATAGCTTAATCAGAAAAGCATTGTCGCTGGTCTACCCTTAATTTGGTATTTGTCTCTGTGAGCTCTCCTTCTCCCCTCCATCTCTTTTAATTCAAGGTGGATTTGCATTGGTCTCCCATCATCTCATTAATTCATTCATTCATTCACTCACCTGCCTTCCGACTTTCATTTCTCGTCATAGGTCACAGGACAATTGCCGTGGTCATTGCTCAATTGCTGTTATGTTGTTGTCATTGTTTGCTTTCCCCCATGGCGTCGTCCTGCACTCTAGGGTCTACTCCGGGAGTACATGCATGAGCTACTCAGGTACACGCTCCTAGACTCCATAGTTCTCTGATCACGACGGCGGCGTCGAATAGTCGGATGAAAACAAAGCGGCCAAGTGTGGGGATGGCGTGAATAGATGACTGCCGGTCGAGCCTCATCAGTTGCAAGTCTAGCTGTCTTTGGGATATTTGTGGGAGCCGGTTTGGTGATAAACAGTGGGCGGATAACAACGTAGTGAGCATCAGTACTAGCATTGTGAATAGTACGAAAAATACTCCATAGTGCGGATGAAAAGGTACGGGGACTCAGCAAAAAGTCTGGCACAAAGCTGGATGGCTAAGGTGCTATCCATGGTTTTGGCCGGTCGGTGTCTGGTCTGGACAGTCAGTCTATTCTGTTGGCCTGTTGGTTTGTTGGTTTGTTGGTCTGGTCTCTCGCCGTGTTCATTCATGACTATCGCGACTCTTTAGAGCGAAGAAGGGGGGCCTCAGCTCCCGCCAACTCCTGATTGCCATTCCATGCCATCTCTTCTTTCTCTCTAGTTTGGAACAATAGTATCCGATTGAAAACATGGGAACTTATCCGACGAACAGACAATGAGCAAAACTGTGTCCACGAGGTGTCGATCCATGCGTACCTTTGGAGGAAGAAGATTTGACTCAACTCAGGCCTTCCGTGATCTGTATGCGTGAATAGTGCTTTGTATGTATACAGTATGTACATACATTATGTGGTGTATGGCATAGGAGGTGGGTACTCTCAAGTGCTGATTGTACGGACTGCGTACTGTATGTACTCTGTACAGTGCCACCGTACCAGCGTGAGTACAGGAACGAATAAAGTGGCACTTAACCTTACCCTGCCCATCGGGATGCAGCTCAAGCCTAGAACATGTATCTATCTATACATACCCAAGCAAAAGCCTCATATTTCCGTCGATATGCTGTATCTCATTCGTTACCACTCAGTGGAAGGAATGTAAAGGTACAGCAGGACATGCATTGGTGTAGCTGTGTAGCTATTCGTGGCTCCAAAGATCGAACCCAAAAAGTCACTCCAATCATTCAGATTCTGTAAGTCAGAATCCACTTCTGTGCCCAGCTCAGCTTCCCAGCGAAAAGAGTGCGCGCTTTTCAAAAGTCAAGCACAATTGTAAACAACAAGATATGCAAATGATAATATGATAATGCACCATGAAGCCCAGTAATTTACAACTGAAATTCCACCGACAAGCCGCAAATTCCACCAATGCCACCAACGCCGCAAAGCATCCCCAGTAAGCCCAGCACCGTATCACCACCAGAGTATCACCACGACACCACACGCCCCTGTCTCGCCTTACTTAGTCAACGGTGCTCAATCGTTGTTGATACGCCGCAACCCTCATCTCGCTGAGTCGAAATGACATTGACAAGCAACGGCTCTACGGGAGGCACAAAGAGCCACACACCCAGGGAAGAAGGCAGACAGGGTATGTCCCTCGATCAAGTAGAGAAACAGAACGCACTTGAAAGGGCCAGGAACAGCAATAGAAGATTGACGTGAAGGTTTCTTCTCTGACCTAGCACGAGCCATGTCTCTCAATTGAATCTGAACCCTCTCTGAAAACACGCTGATAGGAAGCTCATCGTCACCAAAGTCTATCCCCCCCAGTCAATTTGCCGACAAATCCCTCGACCGTTCTCAGTGCCAAGTCTATGCTCATCCAGGTACATCAGGGACGGAAGAGAAGAAAAAGACCAGAAATTTAGGAAAGAAAAAAAAAAGTCTCTCGGAGCAATGAAGGCCAAGAAAAAGCATCGAGGTATCTGGGTTGACGAGCCCCCAAAGGCTGGTCAGTAAACTTCGTAAGCCTCTCATCCACTCCAATCGGAGGGTTTCCCAGTCGCTACACGCTCATAATACTGCATGAAGTTGTAATTTGCAATTTTATCGCGCTGGCTGGCGGTTAGGGAGGAGGTGCAAGCAGGGCCACTGTGTATACAGGTACATACATAGCAAGGAGCGAACATAGCTAATAATACCGGTGACTAAACCATTCATCCCATCTATCCATCCACCCATCCATCAATCAATGGAAGCTTTTTGTACCTCGAAACGTAAACATGCTGCAAGATATGAAATGGAGACTCGAGCGTGCCTGGTATGGAAATTGGCTTTTCAATTCGACATATGGTTCGAGAAACTGACTCAAGACGGCAAGCAATCACGGCGCCGTATTGGACTAGCGATTGAAAATTGCTTACTTGTGGTGCTTGCTTGTCCCAGCTGCATCCCTGATTGTACAGTAAAATATTGGTTTTGCGGGCATGACATTCGCTCGCTCATCAACGCACGATCTTTTCCATTCAACCACTTGGACTCCGTAGAGTACCTATCATGTACAGTGCATAATAATTAGGCGACTAGTACTATGGACTCGTGCAGGTAGCAATGGCACGGCATTTCCTTCTACGAGAATTCGTTGACCTGCGTGGGCTTGTTCATTTGGTGATTTGCTGTGCACCCCTACAGCCTTGTCATCTCGTGTGCTTTGTCGCCCATTACGATCTACGGTGTTGATGCTATGAGTAGCTCATTGTTTCGCCGCAATCTGGAGCGGCAAGACAGGGAGGAGAAGGGCTCGGCCGAGGTAGTGTGATCTACTCCGTATGTATATCCGTATGTGCGGTCTATGTATGGGGTGGTGGATAATGTACCAAGTAAATAAGAAGGATGGTAAGATTTACATTGCAGTGCATTGCGTTGCGTTGCATTTGCACGCTCGCTCGCTCGCGGTCGTCAAAATACGCACTGGAAATCTTGCACAATGAAATCGCACATCGAGTTATGACAAGTGTAGCGTAGCGCAGAATCCAAAGATGAAAAAGAACACTGATGGAATGGGGTTCGAGTTAACAGGATTGTATGCTTTGCAGGTAACAAGCCTGCAACTTTTTGCTTCAATTCATAAATAGTGGATCCTAGTCTAACGGCCCTCCTTCCCACTCCATCCAACGCGCCTCCAGATAAATTCGCCTATGCTTTTTCCAAGAATGCTATACCATACAACCCACACACAGTCCACAGTGCTCCTCCAAACGTCTCGCCCTGTCAAACTTCCCGATCCTCGCGCACTCCACACTCCTCAATTAAGAGAACCTAGTCGAGGAGCGCAAGGCCCCCACCGAGCCGTTTAGATTCGGAGCCGATGAGTGATGCGCCTTGGACGTGAGCATGTCAGCGGCCGTCTTCTCGGCCTTCTTAGCAATATCAAACTCGATCCTAGCCAGCTCCATCGCGATATCCTTCATATGCTGTCCACTTTCCGTCTGTTCATTGGCCTCCTCCTGCACACTGGTTTTGGCAAGTTCAAGCGCCCCTTCATACCACTTCTCCAAGCGGCACTTCTCGATATAGGTTTGTAAGATCTCGTCTTCACCTCGCATGTCCGCTGCCAATTTGGACTTGACTTCCTCATCAGCATCACGGAATCGGCGGCCTAGTGTCTCTGGTTCTGTGCAGACTCCCAAGGCCTCTTGGGGGCTGACGGCCTTGAGAGTAGAAGGCTTGTCGAAAAGGCCTGGTTTGGTGTTAGTATGATTGAACGTACAGTATAGTATAGGGAGATTTAATTACCATTCTTGTAGCAAGCTCTCAACGTAGAGTAGAGAGCAGTGCGACCCACTTGGTCCTGTACCAGTTGGTCATCCTTCAACTCTGTGTTATTGAGTTCCTTCCAATCGTCTCGAATGAAACACCTTCGCCAGATGACTTGTTCCATTAATAATTGCTCGTCCTCTTTATATCCGGCCAGAGACAATGCTCTAAGAGCATAATAATGTTCCTCGCCATCGATATCTCCGTTCCCATCAGGCTCAGATGACATCAACGTCAATAAGTCTATAAGCGAGGCCACGTCCATCACACGTTGCTGTAAAAGACTGGACATATTCTGTTCGACAAAGGAGGACAAGACATTTGTGTCTGCCAAGTTCTTTGCATTCCCGAAGTCCTCCAATGCGAGCTGGAGAGCAGCATTCTCGTCAATAGCACCCTTGATGGATGGCAGAACGTGCTTATACACTTTATCCTGAATGGCGCACAATGCGAGATGGTTGTTGGTCGTTTTTAATTCCAGTTGGCCTCCGTCTGGAATAAGAAGCCCGCTCTCCTGACTGTATTGTCGTCCAGCCAAGCGTGCCAACTTTCCAATACTGAGCTCAATTTTTTTCGAATGGTTATTTCTTTCGCGAATCGTTGCTTCATCAAGCAAGTCCTTAGAGGCGCGGTCAAAGTCTTTTTCTACAATGACTTCGTGTATCCAGGCAACTTTTGCGAAATCAGGGCGGCTTCGTAAAAATTGTGTGAGATAATGTCGGTGTTCTTCGCCCTCTTCGAGAAGAGAACTCAGTTCGCCGATTTCAATGAAGTATTTGTATGTTGCAGTTGCCCAGTCCTCGCCGAATTGCGTATAGTACGTGGCAGCTCGTGCTTGAAGGGTAGCGATGTCTGCCTTCGCCTGCTGCTTTACTTCATCGCTGGCCGTAGGATCTTGCAAGATAGCTTGTTTGGCACTGTTGAACTGTGCGTAGACAAGCACAAGGGTGGACATGACTTTGTGTCTCTCAGCCAAAGTTATGGCTTCATGGTAGAAGTCAAGCTCTGTTAATCTCCCAATGAGGGCCTCACGAACAGCCAAATGTGCGCTCTTTACAGACATTCCCTGATCTTGAACCTGAGGATCTTCGTGTGACAACATCCATCGGTACCGCTCCTCAGTTG
The DNA here is from genome assembly GCA_024752465.1 of Allantophomopsis lycopodina. Lineage (NCBI taxonomy): Eukaryota > Fungi > Ascomycota > Leotiomycetes > Phacidiales > Phacidiaceae > Allantophomopsis > Allantophomopsis lycopodina. The sequence goes on along the minus strand of CP103013.1, from coordinate 893,525 downwards.
ATCGACAGCACAAATCCACAACCTTCGGGTTTTCAAGTGCAACTTTTCTTACAAGGTTCTGGTCAGGCTTATCTTCACCATCATATTCCTTCATCCAATGCTTCTTGACCGCCTCACGGGCAACATTGACTTGCTTAAGAAGGTTGTCGGTGATGAACATTGTCGAGGTCCAAATCTCAGGAAGATCTTCGTAACCGCCAGTCAAGATACCATGTCGTAAAACTTCTTTGTCTAGCCCGTAAAGATCCAGATTTGCAGATCTAAATTCAAAAGCACCTTCGAGTGCTCCAATTACCAGATCATCTGCTTCGCTGATCAGCGTCAGAAGAGACTGAGGATCCTTAGAGCCGTCGTTATATGTATATTTGACAACTTGATGAGCCCATGGGACTGCAATTTCAAGTCTCCAGACATCGTTGATGAACCAGTGACGTACACGATCCAACTCCCCAGCTTCCTCCACAGGCTCGGACTTGTAGTTCTCGTGGATATATTCGACAAGATCTGTGAGCAACCCGCGTTTACTTCCCACGGGCTTCTCTTGAAGCTGGGCATCATAACTGTTCCAGACTCTGGTTGCTCCAGCGAGTTTCTCAGCATCCCACAACAATCTCCAACGAGTGACACGATCCAAAGCGACATTCAACCTTTTTAAATGCACCGCAAGGTCCCGCAAAGCAGCCGCACGTTTCCTTAGATTTTTGTCAACTGAAGCTGTAACAGATGCAATATGGGGAGTCGTAGAGCTGAGGATTTCGTGACTGAGCTCTAATGCAGCTTCGCCAATTTCAGCAGCTGAGAACTCCTGCTCTGCACGCCCAGTAAAGCTTAATGGATTTTGTGGCATTGTACCATAAAATACAGCCTGGTCCAACTTGCTCTTGGCGGTGACCCTTGGGGCTTTGCTAGACGCTAGCTTTTGCACATCCTGTGCAGATACACGGATGACACCACCTCCTTTGACAAGAAGCACCGTAGCAGGTACTTTAGCCCGATAGCGGCGAGACTTTGCATCTTCCGTCCCGTGAGCAGGGCCTTGAGGCTCTTCAGCCCCAGAACCCACTATTTCAACGTCAAGTCCCTCTCTGAAATCTATGACATCCTCAAACCCCTTTGGTAACAAATGGCTGTCAGACATGAGCTGAGACTCAGGCGAGTCCGGCTGGCGTGCCATTGAAAGTATAACTACAGCTCTATCAAATATCACAAATGCTACCAATGCTGGGTTTGGCAGATAGATGCGTGGCTTTGAGGTTGCTAGACGAGAAACGGGAGTAGTATATGCCGTGATGGGTCGGACTGTTCCAACTTGTAGGGAGTCCTGGCCAAGGATGATCTCAACCAATGAGTAATAGGACTTAACACGATCGGTCATGGAGGCCAACACGAGTAGATGAACTGTGTTGTCCTGGTCTTTGACCATGGTACTCTGTTTTGGTGATTGAGGAGCAAAGGTGAAGTCAACAATCTCAAACGATTCCAGAAGCAGATCCTCGCAGTCTGAATTGCTTTGCTTCATCGCGACAACGATCGACTCCCGAGCATCAGCCTCAGCCATCAAAGAGTTGTGGCCACTTCTCTGCATCTCCCATGACTGAATCTTCCCCTTACTTGTTGCAACCACAACATCTCGCTCTCCAACCTTGCTTGATCGTCCAGCTCTGACAGCAGCAATATCGCCTAGTGTAGGAGCAACGAGAGCGTTTCGTAAGCTTCCGAAGAATCCACTACCGGTATATCCACCACTACCTCTTAAAGTCTGTACAGTAATCGCTGGGCGTCCCTGACCATCACGTACACTCATGTAGGCCAGCCTGCCGGAGCTGAATGCGAGTATGAAGCCAGCTGATTCGGCGTTAAGAAGCTGTACAATTGTCTCCTTCGATGACATATCTGGTACTACTGCTTCAATGCCATTTCGTTGTTGTTGGATCAAGTCAAGAGTGGCGGCACTTGCGATAGATTCCCAGTAAGTGATTCGCCCTGTCTTTGGCATTACAACCACAAGTCCTGGTTCTGGAGAAGCCGCGGATGGCGATACAAGAGATCCGAGTGGTAAAGGGTCGGAAGCATGCTTCGATGGATATGGAAGCGCAAAAGTGAACGTCTCGGGCGAAGGATTGTTGACTGCATATGGCCAGACCAAGGCATGACTCGGTGTAAGAGCCAGCGCATAGCCCGTCTCTGTAGAAATATAGCCATGCTGACGCGCTGTGGGTTCAATTAGTGCTACTCTCTTCCCAAAAAAGGCCCAGTCGTACCTATTGCGTTTCCTTGTAAACGGTCTGGTAGTGCCGGTAGCTTGCTGACAGTATATGTTTCATTCGCAGTCTATAATAATCCTGAATTAGTACTATATCATCTGCAATGCTTCTGAGGCACATACAAGAACAGTACTGCCATCTCCCTTGCTGGGTCGTTCATTAGTCCGTGGGTTCTTTCCTCGAACTGTGAGTTCTCTTGTATTTGTTGGTGTAGTTCCTCTCAAGCTTCGACGGGTCGCAATCGTCGAAGACTTATTGACCTCCTGCATCTCTGATGAGGCATCTGGGGCAGTAAATGTCTGGTCATTGAGGGTATTTCGTTGTCTCTTGGCTCTTGGCTGTGTTGTTGTCGCATCTGGGGAAGGTCTTGGTCGTCGTCTACTGCTGCGAACAGTCGATGGCGCTGCGCCATTCGCAGAGGGCGAGAACATCCTGCCGGTAGTTTATGAAGCGATTATTGTGTATTTGACATGTGAGAAAGGGGATGGCGATGTTTCATCGGCAATCAAGATGTAGTCGCGTCGTGAATGAGAGGCTGAAGCTGTACTTTGTTGATCGTGAAGCTCTCCCAAAAATAAGCGATGCGCGGAACGCATGGCAGATTCCAGGCTTGCCTCTCCGCCTTTGAGCGTGCCAAGCCAAGATACTGAAGAGAGCTGGTAGAGCTTCACCATTGAGCAACCTCATAGACTATCTTCGTCACTATTCATATACGATTTTTCTCTTTTTTTTTTTTTTCAATTTTTTCCCCCCAAAATTCGTGATATATTCTTTTGGAACATACAGGAATCCTCATTTACTTGAGACTTTGAATATGGCTCTAAGCATATATTTTTCCATTTAAATTAATTATAATTCTGTACTAGGATAAACACCAGGATATTCGGATACTCCAAGACCTCTCTCACCTTCAACACGGAATCATATCCTATTTCTACCGTCAAGAGATCACTTAAGTAGCAATAAAATTTCATATTAAATCTTCAACAAGACCAAATGTCATCAAGCCAAAGAAGGCATAATATTTGTGTGGCTCAGTCAGTATAGGGCGTAGGTAGAAGAGGCAGCTCATTCCATGCCGATCTTCTCCCCTCCATCATGACATGAGTGGTTCAAACCTCAAGGGCTGTGTGCATGCACAGTGGTGGAGTAAGCAGAAACGGCTGATGGCTCAGGCCGTACGCGTCAGCAGATGCAATGAAGAACAACTATGTAGATATATGTCCATACATATTTGGTCACACACGCTCACAGATAAGGAAGACTTTCATGGCACATATATACCTCGTCGTTTAAGGTTTATTCTGTTTGTATTTCCTGCTGCCTTGGCCTATCTATCAAGGATCTTATCAGATTTGCGGTGGCATGTCAAACCACAGCACTTAAACAGTAAATTCCATAAGCAGGCTTGTCGTTCAGCCTCGTTGATCATTTCATATAAAGCTGCTGTGCCTCGAAGCATTTCCGAGAATTATTGGACCATTTGTCGACAAATGCAGCCAGCCTAATACCTCATCATTTCCCCGCAATTGAATGACTCATGATAAATTGATAAACCGTCCAAATCACCAGTGCTGGGTACTACTTTCTCAACATTGAAATAATCTACCTCACTCTCTTCACAGAGATATTTTGTAAATATTGAACAGCAGCGAAGATGGATCATCTCCCACCACCCCCACCTTATAGCGAGACCGACCAATTCTCGAGCCCTGGAATGAGAACTCCAACAGCCTCCACGATTTCCTCTCCTCAGCATCATAGGAGTCTCTCCAGCACCTCTTCTAATGCCCCACAAACGAATGACCGAGACTTTGGGTCATCAACAACCGGATCTGTTATCTACACACCACTGGGAACACCAGAAGGCTCTGTCCATCCTTCGGAGAGCCCGGAATCCGAACTCATCTCCCATCCATCACTTGAATCGTATTTCGACTCAAGACCCATCACAAACACAACATACGAGACATTTATAGTCCATGAATTATCAGTGACTCCTGCCAGTCTGCTATCGGATCTACCTTTCCCACAGCCTGAGCATATATGGCTTATGAGAGATGTTACGAGGCAGGATTGGGCTACTTTCGTCAACTATTTGATCCCGAATCATACGAGCACTATAAGTGCACAAGCTTCCGATCGTAAAACGAAGGCAGACCTTATAGATGGTCGCATGTATCGCCTGTCCCTCCACGAACATGAGCAGTCCAAGTCAAGTACGGATGAGCTACATGCTCAGTTCAATTCTCTATCAGATACTCCTTCTGATCATGCTAGCACCGACGAACCCACGACGAAAGAAAATATTCAAAAGGTGCTGAGTGATTGGAATACTAGGTTTTTTAGCCCAAGAGGATTGCAAATCCAGAACTCTGCTTCTAGCCCTGTTCCTCCTCTGCCAACTACCAGACCAATACCCATTGTTCCCACACAATCGCGACCCGAAGGCAGTGCACAGCGAGGCCTTCTTGGAGGCATGTTCAACAACTTTCTATCAGGAAGAGGACCCGATAACCAAAGAGATGGTATCGTATCTGACCAGCACGGCTTTACCTTGGGTGGCCCAAACGGTATTGTGATTTCGTCAAGTGGAATCTCAATGGGGGGACCACAAGGTATAGTAGCAGATCACCGTGGATTCCGCATGGGCAATCGGGAAAATAATTTCAACGAGGGCCGACGTGGATCTGGATTTCACGGCTGTGATAGTGGACATCAAGGTTGGCATGGTCGAGGACGTGGAAGAGGCAGAAGCGGAGGTAGGGGCAGGGGCAGACCGCAAGGGCGTTACCCAAATCATGAGCGCTCCTCCTCTTCTAGTAGCTCCTCCTCAAATTCATCCTCGTCCTCTGAGGAGTCTGTTGGATCTCTAATTGACTACAACAAAGTTTCAGATGGAAGTCTGCCAGCTGCCAAACGCTCGCTGATGGAATGGCTCAACCATCCAGACCAACCCATCACAAGAGATACCATTAGAGGACTAAACAGTAATATACGACGCGCCACCGAACAGCCGCTTGAGGACGGGAGGAATATCAAGGATGTGAGGAAGGAGCTTAAAGCCTTGATGAAACAATTCAGAGAGCTTAAGAGAGCTCAGAGGAGTGAACGAAGGGCGCTGAAGCGAGAGAGGAGGACGACTAGAAGAGCTGAGAAGAGAAGAGCTCGAGCTGCTAGAAGAGAGGCGAGAAGGACGAAAAAAGCTGAGAGGCGAGGCAAAGGTCGAGCTACGTACGATGGTTCCAGCTCAAGTGACGAGGGCGGAGGTATTGTAGGACGCTTGGGAGGCAGAAGAGGTCGTGCTGTGCCAGGAACACTGGGTGCCTCTCATATTCCACAAGCGGACATGGAGCAGATCATCGCAAGTGCAAACAGTATGCAGGCTGAGGCAAACAGGATTGGAGCTGGTGCCAATAGAATGCAGGGCGAGATAAATCAAATGACTGCGCAGGCCAACATGCCTGGCATGGATGAGACTGGCAGAATAAGGATGCTAGAAGTGGCCGAGAGACTGAAAGATGCACAAGAAATGCTGCGGAAGGAGAAAGGTCGATTAGAGACGGAAGTTCGAAGGCTGATGAGTGGTGAAGGCCCATCAGTGGCAGAAGATCAGGAGACTGGAGTTGTGAATACCATGATGACTTAGCTTAGCCTTGATATCCTTTCTTTACCTTAACGCACAATAATGACAACAATTTCTCTCGACTTTATCCAAACATGCAAAACCCTGATCAAGCTGTCTTGACCCCCTCCAACCTCCCCACACATCTTTCCCTATACCTCTCAACTACGCCTCTGAATTCCTCTGTAAGGTCCTTGCCCCTTAAAATCCCATCTGCAACCCCCAGAGCCTGCTCAAACTCCCGCAAAAAATAAAGCTCTTCAATCGCATGCAACAAATTCTGCATATCCTTCTTTGGAGGAAAATCCACGGGCAACACAAGGCTTTTCCAGATCTGGCCCGTCTCAATAGGCGCACTCCATTCCGCCCGCTGGCGCTGGAAGTCTTCCTCGGACTGGAAATCCCGTGGCACTTTCGCAGGCGCCTCCTCGTCTTCTGAGGAGCTGATGGCGATGGCAAAGAGATCGTTTGAGTCGTCGTCCATTATGAGGGTTGTGTATTGATCTTAGATTATATCCGCATAAAATACTACCCGATCCGTATGCACGAAAGAGACTATATCCCCGGTGGGCTGATAAAATGTGTGGGTATGTGGGGAAATATCCTCAGCGTGTGCTCCAGAAATAAAAGTGTAGCATACGCGATTGCGATCTAATAAGATTTACATTGTGCAGCGAGCTTGATGTCATAGCGGTGATTTCCGCGTGGGGCATTATCGAGCTCGAATCGAGACCCAAAGTTCACCGTCAACAGCAGCTCAAGCCTCTCACGAGACCAACTCCAAAATACATCCCAATTACCTCCGAATAAACACACAATCCCTCAATTCCCGGCTCAAAAATGGAATCCGAAGTGCGCAGACTAGTCGAAAAGACATGGAGTAAGCCAGCGGCCCGTCCCATCGCTCGCCCAAACTGACAAACACCACCAGCGAAATTCCAGACCACGGCGCCGAGCGAACGCCTCCTCATCGCCGTCTCCGGAATCCCCGGCTCAGGTACATACATAGCCCCGCGTGTCCCAGACGACGCATCCTCTCGAAATAGCAGCTAATCCCTCGCACCAAAGGCAAAACCACGCTGGCGGCCAAAGTGGTCGCGGGTCTCAATGCGCTGCACAAGTCCGCATCGCCGTCGTCGCCACCGATAGCGAGCTTCGTGCCCATGGACGGCTACCACCTGTCGCGGGCGCAGCTATCGGCAATGGCGGATCCAGCACATGCGCATGCGCGGCGTGGCGCGGCGTTCACATTCGATGGGGCGGCCTTTCTTGAGCTTGTGCGGACGCTGCGGCAGCCGTTGCATGAGAGGTCGGGTGTGGTGTATGCGCCGAGCTTTGATCATGCTTTGAAGGATCCCAAGGCGGATGATATTCCGATTGCGGCGGAGACGCGGGTGTTGATCTTTGAGGGGAATTATTTGAGTTTGGATAAGGAGCCGTGGAGCGAGGCGGCGGGGTTGATGGATGAGTTGTGGTTTGTGGAGGTGGACTTTGAGGTCGCGAGGAAGAGATTGGTACCGCGGCACGTTAAGGCTGGAATTGCGGTTGATGAAGCAGATGCAGATAAGAGGGTGAGAGAGAATGATTTGGTTAATGGGGAGGAGATTGTGGGGAATAGGCTCAAGTGTCATGAGGTTATTATCAGTACAGAGGATGAGGGGTGGGCACCCGAGAAACAGGGTGTTGGAGAGTAGGAGTTTTGGGATACAAGTATATTACAATGACTCAAATGATATCAAGATTCACGGCTGGATAAGATATGGACCCTGAATCTAGTCTGAATACTTCTGATTGCTTCTATCGTACCTGAGCACCATCTAAGGTTATCTAGCCAAAATATTCTAAATGAAAAGATGCAAATGCCCTATTCCAATAATGTAGCAACGCTTTTGTAAACCCCTGTCGTTGCTCATTCTGCTCATGCTGCGTAGAGAATCGAAAACGCCGATTCTCATGTAAATAACCATCTAACGCCGCGAAGACTTTTTGGCAACCCATAACACCAGACCCATGCTCAAAAACTATAAAGATCGCTAATACGACAAGGGAGAAGAAGAAGAAGAAGAAGAAGAAGTCAAAGAAGAAGACAAAGAAGATTCTAGTGAAAACCAGAGAGGAGAGATATATCGTGAGAGGAGTCGTGACTCATGCGCGAGAACCTTATACCATCATCTTCTGTTGTTTTTGCTTCTCCTCACTAAAGACTTGTCTGCTCATCTCAAGGACAGCCTCGAATCCCTGCTTTCCCTTCTCAGCATTCTCGGAGAAGCGCTTGACAGTCGCCTCCTCGACGGCGGTCTTGACCTTTTGCCATCCACCACATAGAGCGGTGACCTTGGCATCTTGAACAAATTGGGTCTGATGGTTGGAGAGAGGCTGGTAGACGACAGTTTCGCGAACGGAAATGATGTTGCTGAAGGTGAGGTTGATGGAAGACATGGTGACCTTCTTCGATTCCGGGTCAACGTAGGAGGTCTCGTAGACGTGGGAGGTTTCGTTGCCGCCCATGAGGGAGGCGAGCCATTTCGGTGCGCTTTGCTTGCAGGTGATGAGACGCTCAGTTCGGAGCTGCAAAATGTGTTAGTCGTGGGTCGTGTGAGCATCAATTAGTAGGGCACTTACAATTCCGGTAGCTGGATCTACGGTTCGCGATAAGGTGTCGACGGCAATTACATGGGTAGACTTGTCGTTCCATGGGCAGTATTTTCTCCAGTTGGCAGTGGAGACCTCATCCCAGGAGTAGTCGAAGGTGCAAGTGTTGGAGAAGACCTTCATGTTGGTGGTGGTTGTGTGTCGTGTGAGGAAATTTGCCGTGCGAGAGTGGAATTCGGGGTCGCGTGTGGAAGATTTTCAATGTTTCCGGTAGCTCCTCAAGCGCGAGATAAGTGCGGCGACCTGTGATTCTGATGGATATCAGAGGTGGTGAGGAATTGGCAAGTGTTATCGTCGAATTATGGGTCGGATTAAAGGAGGATCGAGGGCAGTGAGGTGAGGAGGGGGAGGAGTATTAAGAAGATATTACTGTATTTCCTTTCTCGTGCGCCGCAGTTAAGGAAGAGGATCTAGAGGCCGAAAGATGGGGATGTTTGTGGTGAATGCGGCCAAGTTTGCCTCTTAGTTTTCGCGAGCCTTCCGTCCCATCCCTCTCACATGTGATTCGCCCACCCAAGAATCCTGTCATGCCTCTTTGAGGGAAATAGCCGATTCACCGACCGCCGAACCTTTTTCTTGTTTTTTTCTTTTCCTTTCTCATTAGCCCGGCCAATGTGGTGAATGCGCACGCATGTACCGTAGGCACGTATGTAGGTAAATACTTTGGTGCTTGGTTACATGTAGTAAGTAGCATCAAATTGAAGACCGGGCGATGGATGGAAATAAAATAAAAGGTTTGGGGAATTGTACGTATGTAGCACTATACGTACTAGCACTACGTAGACTTGTGGGCTTGCGGAAATCATCAAAAAGGTAAATTAAGAGTTATAATTTGTGAGTTATGAAGTTATGAATTATGAACTACTTATGACTTATGAACTACGAGTTATACTGTGTAAACAATGAATACTAAATCACCAAATCATGATTTGTGATTATGATTTATGACTACAATTCATGAATACGATCCACAAATATGTATACTCTTTTCTCTTCCCTGATTTTCCCCTTGAGGCTCATAAGCAAGTCCTTGCTAGAAAGAAGAAATACCTCTGCAGATTTGAGATGAGGTGCTTGGCGTATCTAATGCGTACTTCCACCATTCTCATTCCCATCTCCAATGACTATCCATGCCTTAGGCATATGAGGCAAGGATATTCTTCATGCAAGATGCTGCATTGAGAGGACCACCTCCTCCACCGATGTCAGAGTGAAAAGATCTCCCGACTTGACTCTCATATTCCTCGACTCTCAAAAGCGTATAATTCCTTCATATAGATATATGTACGTACGTATGTATGTATATACAGGTATGCATGGATGAGTGTACATCCATACTAATCAAAGAAAAGCAAGGAAAGGTTCTTCAATCATTTCTCTCTATGTTATGTTGTGATGCATATGAGGTACTTACTCATACTCGACTTTACCTTACTCTGTCAGCGCTGCACATACATACCGGAGTCTGGCTGTGTTGGTTGAACCCGTCGCCTACAAATTGACTTTCCCTTGTACCATGTTCTCCGCAATGCTCATAATCTCAACCCCCCGACTTTGTCCTCGCTGTCACTTGTTGGCGCCGAATGCTTGTTGGCTATGAATACTCCGGTTTCCACCCCCAGCAAATATTACAGCGCTGTGGTGTGCTGTGCTGTATCAATAATCTACTGCGTATAATACAACAGCTCATTCACCCGCACACCTACCTCACTCTGAGGGCTGTCTGTCATTTGCTTGAGTAATCAGCTCTCCAGAACTCATAAATACAGTAATATTTGGGGCGCAGAGGGTGCCAATGATCTCTTCTGATCATCTGAACCGCGATCTGAGAGCATGGAATTTCCGTCATCAGCGCCAGCAGCCAAAAGCCATAATATTCTGAAGGTCGGGTTGGGTTGCACCCTGACTTGAGCAGACCAATTCGATGGGTGTCACTCGTACTCGCTCGCTGTGCTGGACGGCGAAGAGGGCACCAAGCGCTGTTCGAATGCTTCTTCTGCATCTGAATAATCCAGCCTGAGCCTGAACCTGCGAGCATCTATGACGTTTGGCATGCTCATGCTTTGATGTCATGTAAGAGGTGTGGGACACCAGCACAACTGAAGAGAGCTGATCGTCACAACCTTTCACCCTTCTCACTCTTGTTTCGTTCTCAACTCCCCTTTCGGCTTCCTCTCTCCTCTCTGCATTTACTTACATACAGCTCCTAGCACCTGGGTGCTCTTCTCTGTGGAACTCGACCTCGACATGACAATGGCCGAGGCCACAGCACTGGCACCACTGCTGTGCCTCCATGATATGCTAGTCTCGATCGATCCTTGGAGAGCCACAGCACACACCTACTTTGATGCCTACTTCGATGCATACGCCGAGTAGAGTATTGATGAGATTCAATACCGATCGTCATGAGCCCTTTCCTTAAGCTTGGGGAGGTTTCCAGTACTTTCCAGTGGGGAGTGAGTTGAAGTAACCCTGACACTGACACTGTCAATGCCAGTGCCAGTGCCATTACCAGTACCAGTACCAGTACCAGTGCCTGCCTCTGCGTACCACCTGTAGGCTGTAGTAACACCCCACCTTACATACCTCCCTCCCACCAACCCCAGCTGTCAAAGCTTGGGTAGCTGCGCTCGATCGTATATGGTACGCCAGTATGGGAACTGTTCTCACACCCTCTTGCGTGACTCTCCGCAGGACGGACTCAGCACTCCGGTGCGTGTCAGTGCGTGTACTGGATCAAATGGCGACGTCGACCAAAATTCAATTCTTCTAAGGATTTTAAACGACTCTTGAACCCCTCTTTCCCCGGCTTCTTCGCTTGTAAACTGGCAACAGAAGTTTGCTGATCGTGGCGGACTTGGATGTTTTCATTTGCTGCTAACTTTGGCGCTGCATGCTCAAGCGGGAAAGCATGAGGTTGTGTAGCAACGTCCCCTGGACCTGATGCCACAGCTACCAAGCTGGTTTTGCTTATAATCTAACGTCGCTCCATCTGTGATTCCATCTTCTCATAAATTCCGCCATACTCCACATCCATTCTTGACTCCTTGACTATTGCGCAGAATCTTGCCAGTCATCTGACCTACAGCCTACACTTATCGCCGCTTAAATCCCTCAACTTTTTTGATAAGGATTGCCATATCAACTGAGATCCTCTCCAAAACCACCACATTCAGCCTTTTTCAAAAAAAAAGTATCTTCTTCTCAAAATGCCACCTGAGCTCCGCAAGAGAAAGGCCGTCGAGACGGCCCCAGCTCCAGAGCCAAAGAAGCAAAACCCAGTAACCAAGGCCATCAACAATGCAAAAGCAAAGGTAAAGAACGCCGCGGAGGCCAAGGCACGAAATGACAAGGTCGCCGCTGAGGCCAAGGGCAGCAACGGAGCAGGCGCTCCAGCTGCAACTGGCAAGGCCGAAGTCGGTACCACTATCAGTGACCTTGAAGCCTTCGGCGGTGAAGTCGAGACCAATGATGGCGAGAAGACAACTTTGAAAAAACTTCTGGATAGCAGCAAGAGTGGAGTTGTGCTCTTCACTTATCCAAAGGCATCAACCCCTGGATGTAAGTTATGAAAAGCTTCTTTTTAAAATAGGTTTTGTCACATGACCTTTCAGCACTTTTTGTAGCAGTGGTCGTTGCATTTTTTGAGATGTTGTATCTCAATATTACAATACTTCGAGTTCTAATGGTCTCTGAAACGGTCATGGTGTTTCATCGTCGGATGATAAAGCTTACTAACCGGTTACAGGTACTACACAAGTCTGCCTTTTCCGCGACTCTTATGAACCATTGACCGCTACTGGATACTCAATTTATGGACTCTCGACCGATTCTCCAAAGGCCAATACGACATTCAAGACTAAGCAGAACCTCCCATATCCTCTGCTCTGTGACCCGTCGGCGACACTTATTGACGCCATCGGTCTTAAGAAGGCACCAAAAGGCACCACTCGCGGCGTCTTTGTAATTGACAAGACTGGAAAAGTCCTTGCTGCTGAACCGGGCGGGCCAGCCGCTACTGTTGATGTTGTAAAGCGCCTCCTTGAAAGCAGTGGAGAATCTAGCAAGGCCGATGAGGCTCCCAAGGTTGAGGACGCCACCAACGAAAATGGAACTGAATTGACAAAAGAGGACACTGAAAAGGCCGAGGTAGCTGCTGATGTTGCCGACACAGCGGAAAAGTTGGACAGCAACGAAACTTCTTCTAAATTGTAGGGATGTTACTGGAGATTTATGGGAGGGACATTGAAATGAGACGAGAGAGGATAGGAAAAGTTGGATAAAAATCAATGCACAAAACGATCTCTCTATGGAGTAACCATATCCGGGTCTCGTTTAGTAATGAATATGATGATTCAAATGTATGGAAAGTTAATTGTTCGTGCTACAAATGATGGTATTTGTGTCTTACCAATATCCGTCATCCTATCATCCATCAGTCAGCCCAAAATATATTTAGGTACATTGTGCCGCAATTGCATGTCATAATTCCCTAAACGGTGCAATAACTCCATACACATGTGAAAGACACCTCTTGACAAACCATATATCACGAAAATAATCCAACATACAATCATCAGCGAAAGTTTTCCCGGTCATCATCATTGTTAATGTAAAAAATGAGCATCATACTCTTACTTCCTGTGAACCTCCAATCGAGCTTCGTCCAAACTCGCTTAGTAATCAGCTAATCGAAGCCCGCGCAACATCAACGACAACCTCACACGCATCACGAAGGCATTGAAGCCCAACACAATCCCTTGTCTACACAACAATGTCGTCTCTCGCCGCCGCCAAGGCTGCGCAGGCCGGAAGCCGTGTCATTGGCGTTGAGAAGGTACAAACAAACACAGCCCCACGAATTTGCCCAGCTCTCAAGCTCTCCAAAGCCTTCGGCCATGGCTCTACGAATACTTCTATGACCGACAGCTAACATCTCCGCAGAAATACACCGTCCAATCCTACGGTATCTGGGAGCGTATCCGCCGCGTCTTTGCCGTCGACCCCACCCGCTCCAACGGTGTCCCCCTCAACCCGCAATTCCGCAACCCAACACCCGGCGCCCTCGACCCTCTCTCCTTCGACGACCCCGTCACCCTCCCCGCCGGCGACATCGCTGACAACGCGTACTGGAAGCGTGATGTGCGCCGCAACTACGTTTCCCCCAGCGTTGTCAACCAGGCCGACGTTGTGAGCTTGTTGAGCGTGGGCAATGCTGCTAAGCCAAAGCAGGAGCTTATTGGCGAGTCTGGCATCCAGGCTCTCGTTGCGGCTAAGAAGGAGGGCGAGACTGGTCTTGCTGCTTACTTTAAGAAGGAGGGTGGTGTGAAGAGCGTGCTTGATGAGAGAGGTCTTCCTCCTCTTCCTTCTGGTGCTAGCTTGATTCCGGGCGGCAAGAGATACGAGCTCACTCCGGAGCCAAGTTACCCTGCACGGTGAGTATTTTGCTCTTTGTGCTGAGATTATATACTGATTTTGGTTGTAGATACCCATGCCGGACATTCGAATAGAGGGAGAAGTATTTGTACATTTGTAGAGAATTAAGCGGTTCACATGTTTCCTTGTGTCGTGCATTGGGTTTCAATGTTATGTCGTTTACAAACCAAGTGATGAAGTTAAGTGATTTCAAGGTGTGCGCATGGAATAGAGGCTCAAGAGACTACATAAATGTCTTGTTCATCAACGTTGAGGTCTTGATGTCTTCCCAATGAGCAGATGTTGATCACAGCATCAATGCTTTTATAGCTCAAAGTATTTGCTTTTCCTTGAAAGCCTCAATTACTATTATGTTACTATTTGTGGCGTCTACACCGACATCAGAATAGGTTAAAAACCTTCTGGCGTCAATTAGGAAGTCAAACGACAAAAGAATTCTAAGGGATTATGACACAATATCTTACCTCCCAATGCCTTATAAAGGTCAACCATGATTCATCATGATTGAGGATTTGAAGGTGACTGCAATAGATACTCCCAAATTCTCCTTTGCATTTCTCTGCATGATATCAGAAACTTCGAGCCATTTAAGGTAGTTTTCATTCCAAACTCTATAGCCTTTTGTTTTTAACCGCCCGTAATATCAGCAGAGCTTGTGCCTCCAACTTATAATGCTTATTTTTAACATTAATGCCTACTCAAATACCCCATGCGGCCAACATGAAACACAACACGTGATCCAACAAGCATAAACGCAGATCTAGCAACCGCTCACCACTTGGTGTATCATCGAAAGACAACTGTGGGTTTACGGAGTTCAGATGACAAGAATATGAAGCGAAGCGTGGCACTCACAGTGACGGGCAATTTCTTTGACACATGCGCATAGGTTTAGTCGCGACGGCATTGTTTGACATAGAAATAGGCGACGCGAGCTGTGCGCAACGCTGCGATCGACAGACCCCCCTCGCTGTCAAACATGCGACAAAAACGTTTGGAATTGTTTCTATTGGACACGCGCGCAAGCATGCCGGCTATATTCGGCATCGTTCACTGGTGCAATGTCGTCAATCAGCCGCTGGACTAATACATTGCGGCTCAATTTGCAACTGCTGGTGGGTTATTTGACAGCGGGGAAATCGTGTCCACCAGTCTGTTTGTCGTGTAGGTGGCTTGGCAAAGTGAGTATTTTGAGGTTTGGTGTTTCAATTAAATCTTGAGAGCATGCTGTTGAAAGGGGACGTTTGGCAGTTTGGCAATACTTATATAGCCAGAATTTCAGTTCATCTGATTATTCAACTCAAACTCCCTCATTCCTTCTCATTCTTTCAGCTGGTCTATACATTCCTTTCTACAGGTTGATCCTTGATACTTTTTATTTTTTTATTCATCATGAAGTCCTCATTCGCTGCCGCCTTGCTTGGCGCCTCCTTATACGCTGCCCCAGCTCTTGCTCACTACCGATTCACCTCCCTTATCTTCAACGGGAACACCACCAGCGAGTATGAGTATGTCCGTGCAAACACTGGTAGCAACTCTCCAGTGACCGATGTTACCTCCGAGGATATGCGTTGCAATGTTGGTGGTCTTCTTACTGGAAATTCTACCAAGGTAGCCTCTGTTGCCGCTGGCGATGAGGTCGGATTCAAGCTCGACCAGGCCATCTTTCATCCGGGTCCTCTGGCTGTCTATATGTCGGAGGCCACCAGTGGTGATGTAAAGAGCTATGATGGATCTGGGGACTGGTTCAAGATTGTTGAATACGGTGCTAATTTCACCTCTTCTGCTATCAGTATGCCCACTTCCAATACCTTTGTGTGGTGTTTTTAGCTAATATCAAATGTAGCATTCACTGATGAGGGCTTGTCGTCTTTCAACTTCACCATCCCAAGCGCTACTCCCCCAGGACAGTACCTTCTCCGCGCCGAGCAGCTTGCTCTTCACACTGCTTCCTCAGAAGGTGGTGCCCAGTTCTACATCTCCTGTGCGCAAATCGAGGTCACTGGATCCGGTGCTGGAACGCCAGGTCCAACTATCAAACTGCCAGGTGGCTACTCCGCCGATGATGCAGGTATTCTCATCAACATCTGGTGGCCAATCCCCACCAACTACACAGCTCCTGGTCCAGCTGTTTGGAGTGGTTAAGTGTATACGAAACTCGGTGTCTCATTGAGGATGACAAACGAACTTGTCCTACCATATGATGATATATTGTGTATAGACCGACCGGTCTGGGCTTTTTTCTTCCTGTTTTTCGATTATTTTTCAAAATGCACATAGCTTTAGAAGTGAAGGAATTGAAGAGATGTTTTGTCTATCAAGAGATTATGTGTCTCCTTGGCATAAAATCTGCCTTGCCTGTACGAAGGCTGAGAGTGATTAATTGACAATGCATAAGCGATCCCCATACCTCGTCAAAGGCGTTTGTTCCGGGATATTTGTGCAATCATTCTTAACGAGAGCGCGTACGAAACGGTGCGATTTCTGACTGCGCGTCACTCACCGAACGGGCATTCAATGGACCCAGCCGACCGCAGCAGGAAGACGGGAACGCCATTGTCTGGCATGGAGCAACCTTCATGTCGGGATTGCATATACCTACTCATTACAATGCATGCCACGCTGCATGTTCCAAACCTAGTTAGAGGTATCATTTTGGGGTCTGAAATCTAACCTCCTCAAGAGCCAAAATATCTTGGTAATGGGAATTCAGGTTTATGTGAGCTCATAAGCTCACGTGTGGCTGAGGCTGATGAACGACAGCATTACCAACCCGAACCTATTGGGTTAACGTACGACTAAAATACATATCAACGTACGGATTCGGACAATGAGCACCTTATTATGCTGTCATCAAGAAAAAGAAAGAACAAAACCTCTCGGACATGCTTGTTTCTGCTGAACATTGGCCTGTAGTCCAACGTTTCATTCTTTCGAGGTGCTTATGCATGCGTATCTCGGGAATCGAGGTACTCCGTACTTCCGTTCTGAGTACGAAGTCAGGTACAATACATCCATATCCCGAAGCACAGTTACCATGCATGCTCGTGTCCATCGTAGTGGGATGGCCGGGTTCTGGTAACCTTTTGGTCAGACCGGGGCGGAGTTAGGACGAGGTTTGCCCGGATGAGCCATCAGCCCTACAGCGTCCCAGTGATTCGTCGCTTTGCGAATGCAAGAACGGGGTTATGCCTTGGGTCGAGGCTGAGTGGGCTGGCAATTCCAAGATCCGGGTGTTATTGCTTCTTATTGGGCATCATCTCACGGGGAAAGACGTCAAGCGGATCCCGTGGTGCAGCTTTGCGAGTGATTTGCGAGTTACCCCATCCGGGCATGCTTTTCGAGCCTTCGCAGTAAGTAGGATTGATGGCGGTGTTCGAGAATAGTCTTGTTGCTATTCAAGTGTTTCAGAGTATGTAGGCAGAAGGAGAAATAGTCTTGGGGATCAAGATGTTATTTGATATCCGAAATCCAACTGCTGCCGTTGATTCATGTTCTTGCCACACAGGTTATCATGATGGAAGTACATGTAACCTAATGCACGAAATGGTATAGAGGGTGGTATGGGTTGTTGATGATATTACATAGCACATTAACCTGGGAGATGGAGAGTGAATGATCACCACTTGAACTCTTGCTTGTGGTGACCCCCCTATCACTCTCACTCTTACCATTTGGTAATGTGACCACCATTCTGATCTGGTATGTCTGGATCTATCCATCAACGTCGCGAAGGCGTCCATGCACCACCAAGGTGGGTTGACCTGCCTGTAACTCTCAACCCGCCACCCTTTCACCCGCTGCACATCGTTGACCTCAGAAGCATCATCATAATAATAGAGTGATAAGAGCCACGTGGTGAAGTTCAAGACCTGTCCACTTTGTAAAGTTTCGTTGGTGATATTTCCTACTGGATCGCGGACACGGCAGATGTCTTACCGCTCTAAACTCTAGAGACCTCAGGCAAACAAACTCTCTCACTTGGTGAACTGACAGCCACAAGCCAAGGCCAAACCCTGACAATTCGCCGTGCGTTGATTGACATCGAACAAGGGACGACTCTTGTCAACTTAAATCTGAGCCCTTTGGCACGGCGATAGCGCAGAATCCAAGTGAAAGGGAAAACGCTGTCTTTCTTGATGAAACCGAGCAAACACCCTCTTGTCGCTTTCACCCTTCATGAGACTGATAAACTTCACGCACAGCACAGCCCGCAGAGTTCCGAGTCAACCAGAGCTCACGCCCTTACTCACCCTCTGTGGACTTTCTTACGAGGGTAAGCTTCCATGGTACCTGGGTGATGTATTGTAATGTCAGGCCTAGGCAAGGCCCCATTCTCAGGTAAGGTAGAGAGTGTATCTTTAGAAATCTCGAGCATGACATATGCTAACCACAACACAACTTATTCATACCTCGCACCGCGGCTCAGCATGGTCTTCTTCTAATCACTACTACCACCATACAACGACTACTACCACCACCACAACGTTACTACCGTTACTATCATCACTGTGCAGCACAAAAATGTATCCCCTGGACACTGCTACTACTGAAGCTGACTGATTTCCCTTTTCAAGCCACTTCTGCGCTGACCTCAGTCCCAAGAAGCACACACCTCAGCCTCATAAGACTCATCAAACTTTCAGAGTCCGGTAGGTAGACCACTACCTTGTTCTTGATAATATGACGTCCTTTCAATGGAGGGCCTGCACATACACTGCGCTTTCGTGTATCTGGAAAGAACATTCGAGCCATTTTCGACGTCTCGTTCTGCACATCGATGCATATGAAGCTCTACGTCTATACGGCGGCTGCCTTATAATATCACACACTCAAATCATCTCTATGGTCGGTATAATCGCATAACTGTCATAAGCTCTCGCCGTGACTCTTTTATGCCCCCATCTCATTGCTGTCCAATTCATACTCTTCACTCTTATTTCCATATATATTTGTTATTCCTTCATCCCTTCTTGTTCAGAGGCATGCATGTTCATATCTACTCGTCCTTCATAACTGTTTCAACTTATTCTTTCCCTTGCATGCCCATTATATCTAAATTTATTCTTCCACTTGTTCAATTCTTCACACAAAAAAATCAATATGTGTTATCAAATTACTGAGCGTTATGCTGTTTGTGGGTGTCTCTACTATCAACATGCCGTGGACATGTGTGCCGCATATGGTCAATATGGGCATGCTATCGAGGAGCGAACCATCCTCGTGGGCTACTTGTGCCCCGATCACTCCCCCTCTGCTTCTTCCCGCTACTCAAGTTCATCACATTCTCGGCATTCGCACCATTATAGTTCTCGCTGGTGAACAAGCTGGCTTCGAGATATTTGGCATTGCGGGGCCATTGGGACTGAAACCACCTTGAGAACTCAAGGTGGTATGATATAGGCGTTTGGTTAGAGCAGGTCTCATAATGCGATTGTTTTTTGCTTGGTCAATCACCTGGTAGATGGTTACAGTTGAGCTGAAATCCTGTAGAGCAGGTCATCAGGATGGATATGGCAAGGAAGCTGGCCTTCAATGATGTTCTGGTTACAAGCGCGCGGATGATGGAACTATTCGTCACCTGTCCCAATGGAACGAATTGGCATTTGACTCGCAATAGAGCTGCGCTCAATGCAACTCCTTCAATATAGCTCAGGAAGCTGAGGATAAACTGCCAATCCCATGACAATCACCCATTCGAAGGCACCACGGAACTCGAAATGATCAGTATACAGCTCAATGACCGACTTGTTATTTTATCCATAGATTCTTGAGGCAACTCAGCAACGAATTCCATTTCCTACGTCATTTCCAACTTTCTCAATGATGGCATTGAAGATGTTCTCATCCGTCACCACTCCCCTCTCCACTGAACAACTATCCAAATCTGGACCCTTCCATATTTCTTTTAGTCAGATCTTGTTTTTTAATCTCATGGGTTTAGGGATGCATAGCAAGCAGGGTAAGGATTCGGTTTATGGTATCATTGGTACACGAAATGGTTGTTCTTTTTGCATTAATAATGTACTGTATTCAATCTTACTCTTATTTTGCCACATTTTGAAGCGTAATCAGTCATTTATTTGCTGCAAGTGAATTTTGATTCGTTGATTCATTTGAAATTTATATCTTGTAATATTTGTTTTGAAACCGTTCTGACTCACGCTATTCTTAAGGATTAGTTCTATGGCTACATTCGGGTCCCGGGCTTCGGCAGTTTCAAACCGTTTGCTGCATGTGCGGTACTTCTCTCATGTACATATCTGTACCGCGGATTTATTTAGGCAACAATATTCACCTGACATCGCTGCTCCTCCGCCACAATTTGCCTCCATCCACGCCGTGATTCCTTTCAGTACCAATTCGCGATCACGTATGTTATGGATAGGTCCCGTCTATTTTTTGCGTCATTTAATATTTACCAATTATGTATTAATTACAATAGGCATCGATCCTTGGTTATGCTTGAGGAGACTTGCCTTCCACGTGCAGCCTTGGATTGCCGTTTCTTCCACATATCCACAAAACTTATCCATATCACTGGTTATTCTTCGTGCCACCGGTCGAGTCTGGAGCTCGGTGAAGGCGGAAACTCCGACCACAGCCCTGTGCTGCGATATACAGTCATGCATACAATGAGTAAGACGTCGTCAAGTGAGGTGGAATTGCAAAGCAATTGAATGAGATGAAGACTAACCACCAAGAACTTAACTACATCAGATCACATATAATGTATGTATAGATCATAAGGTATCTCATTTGCCTTTCGGATTCGCTATGATCAAACGCTTGAGTATTTCGAGCCAAGCTCGTAGTAGATCTTCTTGCCCGTTGCCCCTATTTGGATACTTCGGCTTCGGGTCGTCTCGACTTCCGCTGACAGCTGCAGCAAACTTGATATCAGAGGCGATTTAAGGGTTCTGTTGGAAAATAGTCGTTACAATCAAACACATATTATGCTGACTGTATTATTCCTGCCAATAATGTCCCCTTCCCGCCGTTATCTCCATCTTGCCTTGGATACCAATTGATATGCAGCCGAAATGAGAAGGACAATATCGGTGACGCCGAAGATCTCAAGTCCGCTCTTTCGCCTCAAGATTGATATCCAGTACTCTGCCTTCGAGCAGTTTGAACATATAGTAGCATATCGATGCCCAAAATCCTTTTGAAAAGAAGGACCGAGTTTAAGAATTGCGGAGCTAAAGATTCCTCACTCAATATTGCCTTTCGTCCGAGAGTAGTCGCATATTGACTTCATTGGAGGAAGCTCTATGCCGTCTTACATCGTGAACTTATCGTCTGTGCCTCATTTTGCTCGTCAAGTCGCCTTTGTGAGTATTTTAGAAACCTCACGATGTATGTCAGCCCCCAACTCCCGCTGTGCATTCGTCTTTCATATCCCGCCTTGCCGGACGTTTCATCACGCATGGGGGCCAGTTCGTCGTCGTGAGAAAGCGAAGGGCGTGGAGTGTATTGATAAATTCGAAGCATGGATAGACATATCAGTCTATCGTCATTTCTCAAGAGGCGGTGTGCAGTTGCCGTTCCTGTCATGGGAGAAATATGATATTCTTGAGACTAGAATCCTATCTCATTTGAAATCAATGCTTGTGACTCTCTCCGACCTAAATCATATCACTTGTCAGCATACGCCTTTCTTTGATGCAAAAGAGAAGATAAGGAAAAGGCATGGGGAGACAGCAATAAAAGGGAAAGCTGCAAGATGCTCTGGATTAAGTAGAACCTGAACTACATGACTCATTAGTGGCGTCCCTCATGGCTTTGAATAGGAATGACGAGATGTGTCATAGTAGAGAGCAAGTGACCGCAAACTGATACCAAATCAACACTTTGTTATAACATTTCATGCCGAACCTGTTACTTCTGTTCCCCGCGACGCTTGTATATTAAGATATACACTTCTTGTGATGCCAGGCCTGCGCCGTTCTTTCTGCATCAGAGTTACTTCTGAGGTCGAAGCCGGAACTGTTTCAGGGGTTGTTTGGTACCTATAGATGAGATATCGAATAGGTATTATGGACATTCAAACTTTCGTAGATATCAAATGATACTTCTATAATAATTTCAAATGTCTCCGTCTTTATTTCAATATCCAAAATTGATGACATCTTAATGACAAATTTGAATGAAGTCGTGAGTCACCTGTCGATCACTTGCTTAATGATAGAAGCCTTGGCCATTAGGCATTACCGCATAATTATGACAATTTAAACGTCACACATACCCAAGTACAACAACAGAACGAAATCAATAACCACTTCCATGCTCAAACTTGAAAATAACAACTTGTTTAGCAGTTTCTTTCGAATATTCTACTCCTAGTGTCCTGTATTGAGTCTGCTGGGTTCCCAAAGGTTATGGGCCATTCAGGTGCTGAAAATTGCTGCCGTACTTTTTTGTGAGTCACTTCAACGGCAAGACCAGCCTATATGAAGTGGAGAATCTATAAAGATTCACAAGTCGCCAAATTTCTGTCATGGTTATAGTTCGCCGCGGGGTATTTTCCAAACACCCAGGTGGGAAACTTATTCGGTCTACATACCCAATGGCTCCAGGAACTCCCAACCCGCGTCTGACGCATTTCTTGTGCATACCACTCATCACCAGCACGACTCTCCCCCAATTGCAGACCTCCCTTCAGAGATTTAGAAGAGATGCTCAATCGACGCTGGTATTCAATACCGACGGTACAGATTCCAGTAGCTCGGGTAATTTGAATCTCGATCGAGCAGTCAGGCCGCTAGGGACTATTCACCTCACACTTGGCGTAATGTCACTTCTCAATGAAGAAAGATTAAATAGCGCTCTAAATCTTCTTCAATCCCTGGATATTGCAGCCCTACTCCAGAAAACCCTGATGGATTCCTCAGGTAGACCAGCGGAACCCGACAGCTCGCTCGCTATCAATCTGCATGGTCTATCGAGCATGGGAGAGGCCTCTAAAACCTCCATACTCTACATATCGCCTACAGATCCCCATGGCCATCTGCTGAGGTTCTGCCAGGAACTTCGCGATATCTTTCAGCAGGCAGCATTGCTCGTTGTTGACAATCGACCGTTGCTTCTGCATGCTACGGTGTTCAATACTATTTATATGCCGAATGTTAGGGGAAATGGCCGGGGGAATCAGACTCAGAAGCGGTCCAGGGGAAAGACTACTGTTGATGCAAGAGATTTGATGCTTTTATGTAAAGAGAGAGTTTGGGCAGAGGGAGGACGCGTGGAGAAGATAGCTATCTGTAGGATGGGGGCGCAAAAGGTGGGGGATGGCGAGGAGTACATTGTTGAGGGAGAGAGAGAAATTTAAGGTGGACTCTTTCAGAGAGGTTTTGTGTGCAATGGCACAAAGAACATGTTCAATCAAAGCAACGAGGGCAACGTAGCGCCACGACGCTTTTTTCTAACAGTACGAACGGTGGTATGAATGATTCATTAATGCTGTTGACTTGAAAATGTCAAGAAGTTGAAGTTTGGCTGCTGCCAAGCTGCAAGAAGACCATGAGCACTGCGGAGTATCTACAACTTGTAAGCACGAATTCGGCAGTATCTCAGTGGGTTCGTGATATTTTACTTACGCTGCAGTAGCACCCAGAGTCTCAGATGGCTTTGCATCTGTGATATAAGACACCATTGCGAGGAATACGATAATGAATATTGTAATGGCTACCAGCTTGGTCTTCGAATTCGACAGTTCTCTGAGGATCCACATTGGCACTATCAGCATTATCGAACCGATGAATATGGTGACAAAGCTAGCGAATCTATCGAGCCGTTTGTCGGAGAAGTAGGTGACAGTCTCTTCTGCGGATACTGGCAAGTCCGGCACAGACTTCAATTTCCACAGTGAGAGTGTTCGAAGTGTTTTGGAACGATCAATCAATTTTCGCAGCGGGGATTTTCCCTTCAGCACAGGACAGATAAGATCTTCCTTCTCCAAGTAGTTCTGCTCATTCTCGTTAATTGCTACCTTATTATTGTTTTCGTGCCATCTGCGAATATTTTTAACACTCGATGGTAAAGCTTTAGGCAATTTCCTTAATTCTGATTGTTGTATCATAAAACTGTCTGCTATAGTTCAGATCGGAAGCTCTTTTGGGTTGGGAAGAACCACTCACTATACTTCGTCAACTTCTCGTAGATATCTTCTAGTTTCTCCATACGATCTTGTTGGTCTTCCCTTAGAGTCCCGTTGTTTACGTCGTTGGCATCTTTTCGACTATATCCATTATCGAGTGCGTCGAGCTGCTCTTCTAATTTGCAGATTTGGTCCTGGAGCATCAAAGCAATACGAGTATTCAGGGTTGTAAAACTGCGCAGAATATATACATCGTCGTCGGACGCAATAAATTCGGAATAGACTTTGTAACCAATATATTTCCATGGCTTCTGGTCAATTTCTTCTTGTGAGGGCTCCTGGATACTTGCTCTTAAAGAACTAGGTGTGCGCACTGTTGTTTACGATGAAGTTAACGTTGTTGAATCTAACTGCACCATGCCAAAACTGTCTTTTGTCATATTTGAAGTCTCACGATTTGACATGACTGCCAACTGTCACTAGTCTTGATCGGCCGAGCGTGAGCGCGTTCTTATATTGAATTGAGAATAATTTTCAGTTCTTTTCAATTCTGGCAATGGAAGGCTTTTTCATCGTTCGCCAATCAGGAAATCCAAGGCTGGCAGATAGTACTGCCACGACGACCTGCATAAACGACGCACTGCCCAGTATACACAGCCTCGAGAATAATGGACTGTTCAAATTCGGATGCCCTATTTTCTACAATACAACATATGTATCAAATCTTAAACTATAGAGTTGGGGCCAGCCATTACTCGGCATATCAATGAGATGAGAACAAATACAGATCTCTCGGTCAGGACTTGAAAAGGCTGTTTCTACTGAATAAAATCACACTATATCATCTCATTGAACTCCTGAAATCTTAATAGCTCCAAAAGTTCATATCAATCATAAACTATAGTCACTCTCTAATGGCTATTCCCTTGCTGTAGGAGAAAAGTCCTTTTGATCTTGTTATGTATTATTCATGATGTAAACGGGAAGGATTACGTACATACCTTGAACATCTCGTAGTCGGACAAAGGGTATGTGGTATTTATGTTGCATGGCATAAAGGAGGTTATATCAAAAGATAACAAGGCGTATAGAAGATCCTCTTATCCAAGAAATCGAATGATAAAACATCTGTAAAAAAAAGTACCGCAGCACATGTAATCAGCCTCGGTCCACACTAACCCCCGCTCCCGCCCAGCTACCCCACAATTCTCCATATGCAATAACCGACAACCTCCACCTCCTCAGTACGTAATTACATACATACTTGTCTTATACATATGAATAGAATCCTCAAGACTTCCAAACGTGAGACAAACATTCCTTCTTCCAGTAAAACATCTCCTACCAAATAAAACAAAAACACATCAATAACTACCATTAAAAGAAAATCACCATTGTATACTTCCCCACCGCAACAATGGTCAAAAAACCCACCGCCCCCTGCTACGTCCTCGGCGTAGGCATGACGAAATTCATTAAACCACGCGGCAAAGTTGACTACACAGAGCTCGGGTTTGAAGCCGGGGTAAAGGCCATGCTCGACGCCCAGATAAATTACGACGATGTAGAGCAAGGCATAGCATGCTACTGCTACGGGGACAGCACGTGCGGGCAGCGAGTCTTCTACCAGTTCGGCATGACTAGCATCCCCATCATCAACGTAAACAACAACTGCAGCACTGGTTCAACCGGTCTGGCGCTGGGCCGGAATGCAATTGCCCATGGAGCGGCAGACTGTGTGCTCGTCGTCGGCTTTGAGAAGATGGCGCCGGGAAGCCTGCAGAGTGCGTGGAATGATCGGAGCAACCCAACAGGAACAACAAGTGAGATGATGCGTGCGACAAGAGGTGTTACGAATGCGCCAGGCGCTGCACAGTTATTCGGGAATGCGGGGCGCGAGTACATGGAGAAGTAAGTTCTGCCCTTCCCCAACCCCTTACCCCCGCCTCTACCCCGTGAATATCAAGAGCGGCAGCATTAACAAGCCTCAGATACGGCGCCGAAGCATCGGACTTCGCAGAAATTGCACGCATCAACCACGAGCACAGCCAACGCAACCCATACTCCCAGTTCCAAGACGTCTACACGCTTGAACAGATCCAAGCCGCGCCCATGATCCACGCGCCACTGACCAAGCTCCAATGCTGCCCAACATCAGACGGCGGTGCGGCAGCCGTATTGGTATCGCAGGACTTCCTGGATGCACGACCGCATCTCAAGGAGCAGGCGGTGCTGATAGCAGGGCAACGCCTAGCTTCAGATGCGCCAAGTCTGTTCTCGCGGTCGGCGATTGATCTGATGGGATTTGAGATGACGCAGGTTGCGGCGAAGGTGGCATTGGATGAGGCGGGCGTGAGTGTATCGGATGTAGGCGTGTGCGAGCTGCACGATTGCTTCTCGGCGAATGAGATGATTGTGCTTGATAGTCTTGGGCTGGCGGAACATGGGAAGGCGCATGAGATGGTGCGGAAGGGCGATATCACGTATGGGGGCCGCGTTGTGGTTAATCCTTCTGGGGGGTTGATCAGTAAGGGGCATCCGTTGGGTGCCAGCGGGATTGCGCAGTGTGCCGAGCTCACGTGGCAGTTGAGGGGGTGGGCGAATAATAGGCTTGTTGAGGGGACGAAGGTTGCATTACAGCATAATTTAGGACTTGGGGGCGCGGTCGTCGTTACGGTTTATAAGAGGGCGGATGGAGGAAGTAATGCGGTTGTGGATAGTAAGGAAGTTGGGAAGAGAAATAAATTGGGCTATAATCCTGCTGTTGAGGCGAAGGGATTTACGGAGGCACAGGCGAGGAGTGTAAGGAGCAGGACAAAGGCTAGTGAGTGGGCTCTTGGGGATACTGAAAAGAAAGTCGAAGCTAGGTTTTAAGGTTAATCTTTTGAGATGGGGCTGAGGCTGTGTTGGGCTTGATTGAAATATTATATGGCTTCCTGTCTAGTTTATCATATCTCATTCGAGTATATCTCACTCTTTTAAGTTCAATAAATACATATATCGGATTATAATCATAACAACTCCATTGCATTAATATAGCAAGCTTTTATTGCGCATCTTTTGAATCCTGGGCCCCCAAAAAACAGACTGACCATATTCCCCAGATTCTACACCCAATTATAGAATAAAAAATATCTGTCTCTCAATTGATAAAGAAGAAACTCATCGCAATATCGGTTTTACTGGATTAGAAAATCAAGTTTGGGTTGTCACCATCTAGCACGCGGTAATCGCTCAGTAGGCTCATATCTAGATCATATGGGCTAGGTATTCCTGTGCCTTCCAAACCATCACTCAGATCGATATCTCCAATGCTGCCATTAACACTGTTATTCTGTGTGGCGAAAGACCACGTAGCACCTAGATCTAGCCAGCTGAATGTGCCGTTTCCAGGAGGAGGCTGCAGTCCGTTGTAATTGGGCATCTCTTGATATCCATTTTGGGTAGCCATAGTCTCGAAGTATTGTTGTTGATCTCCATTGTTAGGCATACTTTGGAATGAATCACTGGCTGACAAACGTCCTTCAATGCTTTGAGGCGTCATGCCTCTCTGATCAGAGGTTTTCTTTGGCGCTTTACGCCACAGAAGGTGAAGAAGTCGAGCATAACGATCTCCCATGTGATTTGCACCTGCAGAGGTCTTCTGAAGTCTTTCTATTGTGAGGTTGATGGTCTTTCGTAGACCAAGTCGCTCGTCATCGGTCATAGTTGTGGTACTTCTCGCTTTATATAGAAAAACGGCGCTATAGATAATGTATAGATAATACTTTGATGGCATGTATCGCAAGACCTCAGGTGATGAGAAACTATTAAAAGTTGATAACAGGCTCTTGGCAGCATCGATCGCATCATAAATGAAGCGTGCATCTGGAGCAGCAGCATTGATAAGTTGCAGGGGGCCTATTTGAGAATTCTGGGAATCGCGAGAAAACATCATTGCCCGGGATATAGTGGCCTGATATGCGAAGGCGTTGACGTAAAGTCGTAAATAATCGTATGTGAGTGTTGTAGCCGTCTTCAAATGCGCTGAGCATTGTAGGTCGCCCCAGGTATCATTCCAGCCACGTATAGTAGTTCTAAAATCATCTAGGTACTTTGCATATCGGCCTTCAAGCATTTCCTTCCAGCCATGGCCCTTGGAGGAATATAGGATGTCGTGTACGTTACTGAATATTTGAATGAGCTCGAGCTGTGCTTGGAAGACAGCGGCATGGTCATCTTCAGTCTCAGATCGGGGTGCCAGAGATGGAAAGTCTTTGGCTTTCAATCCTGATAATGGTCCTGGTCCACGGGCCCAAAATCCTTTACCCAAGCGCACCGCTACGGATCGATCGCAAACATAACATGCAACCCAGGCCAGTTTTGATCGAATGAATTGAGGCGTATGCTCTGCTTGATCAGTCTTGAACGCCGTCCTGTCTATTCCCAGAAAGTAGCCAAGTCGGACAGCGGTACCAATATACATCCACGCCTGGCGATCTTCTTCTCCTCTACCCACTGTTAAATTGGCCGATGTTCGATGGGATACCCAGTGAGAAAGAATTAGCAGAGCTTCGACAGCATCTATACCTGCATCAGATCCAGCGATGACTTCTGAAATCAATTGTTGCATATGGTCGAAACAGATCTTGTGTATCCTTGTGTCATCCTTTGAACCGATGGCCAATATGGCCGAAAATATATGGGGTTCTTTGCGGGAGAGCTGAGGCAATCTCGAAGGATCGAAAGTCTCTCGACTGACAATTGGAAAATACGCATGATAATTGGTTACATAGTTCGCAAAGAGGGTGTGTATCATGTCCGGACTTATTAATCCATCGTTAAGAGGCTTGTACTGGAAGACGTTGTTCATATGGGCGATGGGAGCCATTCTAGGGTCGTGATTGCTTCTTTGGAGCTTGGTCATGCCATTTTCACTTGATGCTGAATCTCCATCATCGGCTCTATCTGCAACTTGAGCTAGAATTTCCAGGGCATCAGAGGGGTTTTGAAGATCAGCCGAGGCTATGCTCTCATGTACCGGCCGATTACCGGCGATTGGTAGATCTGATGTTGACTTGGGTCTTGTATACGCATCGTGGTTTGTCTTTAGACAGTTAGATACATCAACAAGACAAGCTTTGGGGATGAATTACCATGTGATTTATTCTTAGCGGATGTTGCATACTATCGGAGATAGGTGTAGGTGTATGGACTTGATTTTGCCAGGCAAATTGCCCGTTTGCTGGTTCCTGACGTTTCATAAACGGGGTATCAAGCTTCATCAGTGGCTGAAAGTCCATTGTTGGCGTATGGCTTGATGGTACATTGCTCGTTGGCGTATGACCAGTCGGCGAGGTGGCTGAGGATTGCCCAGAAGACTCCAGTGGCGGCGGGCCATCTGCCTCGATCTTGGGCTTCTTGCGCACACGTCGACCACCTCTATGGCTCTCACCCAGTACACATTCCTTTTGTTCCCTTTGGCATCTTCTGCACGGCTATACGGATGGATGGTTAGCTCGGCTCAAAACATGTGTCGTGCACGTGACGAAGAGAGGGCATTTGATATCAGGTTGGTAACAAGAGGATGCCTTCCTGATGAGCCTGGCGTGGTATTGTTGACAGAAGTGACATGTTCTATGTTTGAAGGACATGCAACAGGTCATCCGTCGACAGGATAATGATAGATAATACATGCATGCAGCAATGTGAGTGCTACAGGTACTGGGACCCCCGCACGATGTTGGATGAAAGCCGGGGTATATGTATGTACCCCACGCATCTCGCAGTGCCGTCGGCCTTTGAAATGCGGGAGCATACAAGGATCGGTGATGTAAGGTGGCAATATGACGACTGAGCACTTATAAAATCCCCGAGGTGTGCGCAGTCGCAGACATTGAAAAGGGCGAAACAAAGTTGACTTACTGGGCGTCCTCCATTGATGTCCAGATCGCATCGCGTCTTTCGTCCGCGACAGTTCAGACAAGCGCGGTATGCCCGCATGGAATCCAGAGGTACGGGTGCTGTTCTCCGTGAGCCCGAAGGTCCCTGTTGGGATGGACTATTGGAGTCGCCATCTGGCGATAATTGCATGGCCGACATCTCTGTTCTGAGCCCGCTTGATGATAATATGATGTGAGTGTTAATAATGGACGCGTCTCTGCTTCTTTAGCTTTGCGCATACGCAGCGGTAACTTCGATGTGTGGAAGCGCGTAAACCTCGGTGACTGAAAGAGATGTTGTACAAGTATGAACGACAGTGTGCACCGCGTGACATGCGGGCATGGTCGGGCTTTGAGGGCAGCAGAGTTGAGGGGTCACAGTATATTTTGCTGGGATCTGCTAAGTAGGATTGCTGGGGTGATTGAACAAAGTATGGAGCAGAGTAGGATACAGTGGTGGGAGTGGCCGTGACCGTGGGTAGTGAGAAGTGGAGAATTTGTGAACAGTAGTAGTGGCAGTAGTGCGTTTTGATCAAGATAAGTATCGGTACAAAATGGTATAGGCGGCTCCACGAGCAATGATAAGAAAAGGAATTGGGGGGAAAGAAAGAGAGAGAGAGAGAAGGTAAGGCTTGGTCTGGCAGGATAAATCTGGCACGTTTCTATTGTGCTGGACCTGTTAGGGATATAATTAGGGTTTGGATTTAAGACTCTTTTTTTCTTTTTGGTGAGAGATTTCGGAGATGGGAGATGGGGTCTGAGAGGGAGAGTTGCTAAGTAACAGGCAAGGTTAGGTACGGGACGAAGTAAGGCAACGAATATCCATAGAATAAAGTAAGGTGGAAGCGGAAGTGGATGTAGATGTGGAAGTGGAAGTGGGAATTGGGAATGGGAGTTGAATTGTAGTGGATGGATGTGAGTGGATATGGATATGGATGGCTGTGGCTGTGGATGTGGATGTACTAAGTATGTAGGTAGAGATATGGATGAAGTTCCGAGGAACACCACGGGTAAGATACGGTAAAGTAAATACACAACTCTATTACTGAGATATTATAAAGATGAAGAAGTAACACCAGTAATATGTATGGTGCAGCATAGGATAAATCTTCCATTTGCAGAGAATTATTGAAAACGGAGGGGGCCAGAACACAAAGCAAATAGAATGCAGAATGGTTTTGATACTCCACCACTCTTTAGAAGGGGGCAAAGAAAAGGGAAAGGAAAAGGGAAAAGAGAAGAAGAAAAAAAAGAAAAGTAAAAGAAATAAGGAAGTTCCGTATTCGCAGAACTCGTAAAAGTCGTAAAACTCTCTAGAATGAATAGAGACAATAGAGACCCTGGGGAAGGCTGGGGTAAATTCATATGAATAATGAATAACACGAGGACCACCACATGTTCCAAGCTAAGGAAAGAAGGTAGAGGTAATTCCTAGAGTAACTAAGCATGGACAGTCGACTGTATTTGTATGAATGATTAAAGTAAAGGTGAGAGGATAAAACAGAAAATATATAAAGAATTGGAAATGTATGTAGTAGGAAGATTGGAAAATGGAAAATGAAAAATAAATAAATAAACCAAAAATGAAGGATAATGTCAAGAGGAGAGAGAGAGAGAGAGCAATTGAGTGAGTGAGTGAGTGAGTGAATGAATGAGTGAATGAATGAGTGGGAATTTACTTTGATGGAAGAAGCCGTCGCATCCCCTCCCGTTCATTTTATGAACAAGGTAAGGCTTCCAAAATGAGCGGGTCCCCAATTGAACGCGCTGGGCACGGGGCGAGAATATTCGAAGCCACGGATGAGGAACGAGCGAAAAAGCGAGAAACATGTGCAGAATGGGGCAAGGGAAAAGCAAATTTACTTTTTTCCCCTCCTCGTCTCCAATTTTCTTTGGGATTAAACTTTACGATTCTCGTGCTGCATGCGTATGAGGTGCACACAGGAGAGAGAGAGGAGGACCAAGAGGAGGAGCAGGAGGAGATTGTTTGATTATCCTCATACACACTGGTGTACACACTGGTGCACATCAACCCCAGCAGAAGAGCATATGGATGGGATGAATACAGTGAATACTTACTTGCGATGTACGTACATAGTTAAGAGTGACTCTGGGGATGTCATATCTGGGTCGATGGCGTAAGTGTATTGGGCATAGATGCCAATGAAGCAGAGCATATAAATACCATGTCTATGAAACATCCCAATCTCTTTTATCGCTTTGACGGCTTTGCTGTGTAGAATGGGACAATGTATTTTTGATTCTGAACATCCTGATCTACAAGTACGTGCTTCGTCCTCCTTGGCATTCGTGATGATTTTGCCACGTTGGAATTGGAAAGTCAATGGACGAACATAGCACCATAGCATAGATAGCAACTCAACAAGCATCAGCAGCAATCAAAAACAAATGAGAGTTATGGAAAAATGCATTTCCTGACTTGAATTAATATTGTCGTTTCTTTGACTGCATACAGTAAGAACAGGCTATGGTGATATATTCGCACAATCTTTTGCGCTGTACAGAGACGAAGAGTCAGTCCTTGTGTCTCTGCATTTGTGTTGGACTGTCGCTGGGCATGAGAAATCTATCACTGTTCTTCCTGCTTTCTCTCTCTCTGTCTCTGTCTCTTTCTCTCTCTCTCTTTCTCTCTCTCTAATACCTCTCTCTACCTTTCTGACTCGACTCTTCGAACACTGACTCGTCTTTGTCCATCCGTCTAACTCTTCCTCATCCCTCATGAACCTTACTCGCGTTACTGCATAATACCGAACTGCGTATTCTTCCCCTCACCATCTCATCACCTCACCAATTCTCCCCCACATCCCTCTTCTCACACCAGGTACATGCGCATATGGTGATGCACACTGGTTGCGCTTCAACGGAACATCCGAAGCATTGACATGCACTATTCTCGACCTTACTTGAACTTACACATTTACCCGGATCCCCCCTCTCTTTTGCTCATCCAGTACTTCCCTTTCTCCCTCTCTGGCGTGTTCTACCACTGCCTTAACACTAAAAGTCGAGTCCCATTGATTTCCACTACTTACTTGCGTGATCCATGCCCATGGACGGTGCTCAATGCTCAGAGCTCAGAGCTCAGTTCAGAGCACAGAGAACCTTTCGACAGGGCGCACGCCTTCCCCGCAACGACAAGGTGCAGGTGAGTAGCTTAAGGACCGGTATACTCCCTTCCGGAGGTGATTGTCGAGCACTTATTCAGCACTGTCCAGTATTGGGCATTACTTACACAGCATGACAATGTAGTGAGTAGAAGGGTCCCATCGTCTAGTGGATCTCATCACGCACAACGCTGTGGAGCATACGCAGCAGATGTACTTCAGAAGAAATTGTTCTTACTCGGCTTGCACGCTATGAGTGCTTGATCCGAGTCAAAGAGATCTTCTTAGAACATTGATTGACACGCACGACGAGTTTTTTGTGCAAGCGACAAGTGGGAAAGGATCGAGATTTGAATCCTATGGAGTACTTAAGTATAAGGTATTGTAGTTTATTGGAATGGTATGGTACTTATGGTATGTACTGCGTATGCATGTAAGTAAGTAGTTCAAATAAAATGAAATACTACGTACATGAGTACATACGTATGGTGTAAGTACTGCATAGTACGTAGTACGTATGAGTTAAGAAGAGTGGTATGGTATGAGTTGGTATGGTACGGTACTTTCTCACTGGCATAAGAACTTAGCACGGCTAGTACTGTACCCTGCCTACTCCACAATGCGTACTCCTAACATCTAACAGAAGAACGTAACTACATGAGTATATGGTCTATCCATACTTTGTCGCCCGTTTAAACCAACCAGAAGCCAAGAACAAGCCAAACACTTCAAGCATCGCGTGAAAGACACTTTTAACTCCAAGCCACAAGATTGTTACGGCACAACCCAAAGCCCAACAGGCATGACTGCCATGTCGTGTCTATGAATCCGTGTATGGGGCCCTTCCCACTCTCTCCCCATGCTTCCATATGTTCCATGCATCATCATTTGCTCAAACATGCAATCTACTGTGGCAGTGTGTTCTAATCTGCCGTGAACATTCAGATTCGCCCATCTCACCCAGCTCACCCCCAGCCTCGACCCATCCGTGCCATTCATCAGCTGCATCATCTTGGCCACAAGGCACCACAAACGATCCAAACTAAACGATCGAATCCCAATCCCAAAACATCCCCCTCACCAGCCTCTTTGGCCCACGGCAGTCGTTTACCTGGATCCTCAATTATCGAAACAGACTTCCGGGGGGTACAT
Source organism: Allantophomopsis lycopodina (assembly GCA_024752465.1). Classification (NCBI taxonomy): domain Eukaryota; kingdom Fungi; phylum Ascomycota; class Leotiomycetes; order Phacidiales; family Phacidiaceae; genus Allantophomopsis; species Allantophomopsis lycopodina. Next base: position 859,251 of record CP103013.1, on the reverse strand, counting down.
CAACCGATATTGATGCGTTGCATCTCAAATCCTGTCCCAGACAACCCCAGCCCAAAGGCATACTGCAAACCTAGACATCACAGAACTGCTTCGTCTTTCCATACACGATATTGGAAAATCCACGAAACCATAATACGACCTATCACCATTCAACACCATATCAGCCTGCCTTAATTCAGGGTCTTCAAGCCCATCGAATTCTACCTCCAACTCCTCAATTCCCCTCTTTCTTGCCGCATCCATTCCCTTGTCTGTTCGATGCACAATGCATGTCGATGAAGCACCCACAGCACTTCCTCCTCATTGAGAGTCGAGAGTTCAGCTGGACAGGTGCTTGCCATCATAAATCACCGAGGTCCATAGCCCACAAAAATCAAAAGATTTGCGACCACCGAAGTTCATTATTATCAAACCGAAGTCGAGGATCTATGCGTCATCTTGCCTTGTACACATAAGAGCATACAAATATACATATATACGATTACTCAAGAGAAATTTATCATTAGACTATTCGGGAAACTTTCTATCTAAGTATCTTCATAGATGAAGTCGACTTTAGCTATCCAGCAATTACACTCATTTCGACAATCTCAACATGGCACTTCTTGAAGGGCGAGCACTTTTTGCAAGTGTTACGGCTCTCACCTGTCTTGGATTTCTCTTAATTGGTTACGACAATGGACTCATGGGAGGTCGGCCATCCCAAAAAAAAAGTATTGGAATATAGAATGATTGCTGATGTTACATAGGTCTTGTCGAAACTGAATCTTTTGCCAAAACATTCGATTACCCAAATTCAACCATGATAGGCCTCATTGTGGCTATCTACGAGGTCGGCTGTTTTCTCGGAAGCGTGGCGACAGCTTTTGTTGGAGAGTCTATAGGACGCAAAAAATCTATTGCAATAGGTGTTGTAATCATGATTGTGGGAGCTTTGCTTCAGAGCACAGCATATTCGCGCGCTCACATGATTATTGCCCGCATAATATCTGGTATTGGAATGGGTATGTTGCTAAGAGTTCCATCAAGACATTACATGCTTATACTTTGATAGGTTTTATCAACAGCACAGTTCCAGTTTTCCAAGCCGAATTCTCCCCCAAGGCGACACGTGGTTTATGTATGTTCTCTCCCTACCCCCTTCCATTCAAGTCTCCAGACTTGAAAAACAGTTTTCAACCGAAACGTTTGAATAAGGTTTGCTAACAAAATCAGATGTTTGTATGCAACTTACGACTTTAAACTTTGGTATATTTCTGAGTTACTGGGTAGACTATGGCTTCACTCAGACATACTCGGCTTCTTTCGCCTGGAGAATTCCTGCAATCATGCAATGCATATTCCTCCTACCGATGCTACTTCTCCTCCTCATTGTCCCCGAGACACCACGTTGGCTAGCTGCGCACGACCAACCTGAAGAGTCACTGGCGGTACTGAAGCGTCTCCACGGAAAGCGCATGGATGAAGATAGCATCTTGTGCCTGCATAGAGACATAATTCGAACGTGTGAAGCAGAACGGGCAGTAGGTGCAGGTCAATGGAGCGACTTGCTCAAGAACGATGATATTCAGTCCCAACGACGATTCCTGATAGCCTGCAGCATCCAAGCTTTCCAACAGTTAGGTGGTATCAACGCACTGATTTACTACGCACCCACCATCTTCCTTAGCATTGGCATGTCATCGCGGCTCTCCGCACTGATGTCCGGCTTCCTTCAAACATGGTTCTTCGCCGCCTCCTTCATTCCTTGGTTCCTTATCGATCGCATTGGTCGCCGACCTCTACTGCTTTCTATGATCTCTGTCATGGCTGCTATGATGGTCGTCCAGACTGGTCTCGTGTATAACGTTGACCACAGAACTTCCATTTGGAAGGGCTGCAGTATTGGTGCAGCTGCTATGCTCTTCGTCTATCAGGGCGCCTTTACGATCGGCTTCCAGGCTACCGTTTGGGTATACCCCTCCGAAATTCTTCCTCTTCGTCTTCGACAGCGCGGCTCGTCTGTCTCAACGGCTTGTAATTGGATTCTGTAAGCAACCGCATTTCTTCCCTAGTCTCACACCCTAGAAACCCTGCTAATGACCAATAGATCATATATGATCGGGCAAATCACTCCCCCCGCCCTCCAGAATATCGGCTACCGCACATATATCATCTTCGCTGTCTTCAACGCCTCCTTCGTCCCCGTCATCTACTTCTTCTTCCCAGAGACCAAGGGCCTTGAGCTAGAGGACGTCGACAAACTGTTTGCGCGCGGCGATGCCCGCCTTACGTTACAGACTACAGTCACGACTGTTGGGAGCGAGGGTACGACAGGGAGCGATGGGAGTGTTGAACATGTCGTTCGTGGGAAGAGTGTTGTTTGATTGAAAGCAAGAGCGGGAAACGGGAGAGCGGTGTATATTTTGATTTGATTGGGTTATCAGGCTAAGGGAACTCTGTATAATATGGGTGGCTGGTGGATCTAATGATATTATGAATGGGTGCCGGGCTAAGGCTTATTTGTGCTTGGAGTTTGGACTGGATAATCTGCTATGGATTTGGTGGGAATGGATGGGACTGGTTCCAGAATCTTAGTTGGGCTTTGGATGGGATCGGGTTTAATCGGCTGTTGTAGAATAGAATACCCTGGATATTTGTTGACTAAGAAATTCTCCTACTATTTATTCTGGTATTAGAATGAGGCGATTTTCTGTGATTATGTGCTGAGTTTGTTCTGTTTGTGATATTATTATGGTGCTCAGCACACCAGCATACCTAGATCAACCCTAGTCTATCTCCTGGGACAGGAACTCAGAGATGCGTTGTGATATCAAAGCACTTGATAGATTGTGGTATACTCTTGCAGCCTCGAATTTAAGTCCACATCTCTAAGAGGTTATTTAAATGAATTACACAAGCTTGCAGTTCCAGATTTGATGAGCTTACGGATGACGATATCAAAAGAGTCAGAACTCAATTATATCTATCACGTCGAACTATTGCAGATGAAGTTGGCGATGATGATGATGAAGATTGAAGTGATGATGAGAGGATATGTACTTGCGGCATGCGAGAACAAGGCCTATCCACACGGACATGCATAATTGAGCGATCAGAAATGATGGATTACTGGAGATGGATAGCTGGTACAGTTGTTCATATAGGCATCGGTAACTTCCTAGAACCTGTGTTGATTTGAGCTGCTTACTTTGGTACTTTACCAACCCCCTATCCAGCTCTCAGTTCTCATCCGTTTACACAGGGCAGGCTATATAAACTGGATTCGAACACCCCAAATAGAAGTGAAGTTTTTGTTAGAGGCAGCGGCTGGACATGTGGATTGCACCTAGTGATAAGATTTCCAGTGTTGCTTCTTATTCTCAAATATAGTGATAAAATATTGGTTATGATGACAAGAGCATGAACAACGACGAGTGCGTAGGTTTGTAGATGTAGAGTCCAAGTCCCACGTGGTCCAACAAACTATCAAAAAGTAGACTCCTTGGGTATGTGTTGCTGGAAATTCTAATGACATGACATGCTTATATAGCCAGCAAATCTCAGAAATCGCCCCAAGCTTAAAGTTGGATAATTACATCGCAAAAATCTAAACGACATACTCAGATATAACTGCACCAAACTCATTGCCCACGATTCAATATCTCGGTATTAATTGTAAGCCTGCTATATCTCGCACTACCAAGCCTTTTATAAATAGTCTATATTGAGTAAAGTGAGCTCAGATTCGAGGTCCAAGAGACAAGACAACCTTTGAGCGTTGAGGATTGAGGTAATGCAGTCAGATGTTGAAGTGGTTTCTGAGAATGTCTCGTATCTATATAAGTAGTTGTACCAGTGAGCTCTATTCACTAACAGCCATGACGCCTGCGGATATTGCCACGATTGTGTGGTATGTATGATGTTGTAGAATAATCGAGCGCAATAGTGATATATCTTTAACAGTCACATCATCACAATCACCATCATCACCACTATCCTCATTATCACTATCCTCATTATCACTATCCTCATTATCACTATCCTCATTATCACTATCCTCATTATCACTATCCTCATTATCACTATCCTCATTATCACTATCCTCATTATCACTATCCTCATTATCACTATCCTCATTATCACTATCCTCATTATCACTATCCTCATTATCACTATCCTCATTATCACTATCCTCATTATCACTATCCTCATTATCACTATCCTCATTATCACTATCCTCATTATCACTACCCTCGTCATCACCTATATGTAATAAGTAGTTAAATAGAATGCTGAGCAGTATGTTGATCTTTGCTAGTAAAAGACAGATATGGTAACATGATTTGATTATATTGACCTGGGCCCTCGCAATCATTTTATAGCAACGCTATAATATGTGATTTTAATATGGCTATCCATAAAACACTTCCTGTTTCGGACACTTCCATGTCAGGGTGAGGACGAAGATCACGATTAGGACAATGATTCACCATGAACCATCTCTCAATTCTCCTAATGCGCAAACGACTTCCTCTCCTCCAAATTACACTTGAAATCCACCTCACCAATGATCATCTGAGGATTGGTTTGCGAAACCAGAACATGATCATCATCCCCCTTGACCAATATTCCGTTCGGTTCAGGAACCATCAACATCGAAAAGTTCTGCAATATCATCTTCACATACTGCGCAACCATATCTTGTTGGTTGGAAGTTCCACCGTCGGATGGATTAGAGTTAGGGGTATAAAGCCTATAAAGGTTCAAATGTCCAGGCTGAATCTGTGGTTACTGGTTTGCTCCTGGGGATGTAGATTGATGATCTGGAAGGGTTCGCTGTATTTTTCCTTCACCTGTTTCACAGATGCTATCTGTTGAAAGAAGCCCCCCACCTGCCTCCACTTGCTGGTCAATGATGAAAATGTTGTGATGACGAGAATAGCAATGACGACGACGTGTTGTGTAAAGCTCTGCAGATTCAGAATTCAAGCCCGTGTTTGATATGAACTAAACCATCTCGCGTTACTGGTTATTATTGTTAGTTCAAAGCAGCTCGGCGCCAAATCGGCTTGTTTTACGTTGAACTTCATAGTTATGCCATAGGTTGGAGGTCTTATCATGAATGGTTTGTGTAACGTCTCTCAACTAAACCCCGTTCTGAGCACAGAATCCTTAGTATTGACTATCTGTACGGGTTTAGATCTGCCAAGTAAAGTGAGTGAGGCTTTTTGAAAATATTAGAAATCTTATGTGGGAGAATGCTAGCGAGATGGACGTATCACTCACCGCATCTAGATGATACGGATGATGATATGTCGGTGACAATGATAATAATATGATTAGCTGTGTAATGTGAAAACTAGTCTATGATATTGACATCATAGCAGAAAGAAAGAATACATTTTATATAGATAATTGCATCATTACCAGTGAAGAGAAGCTTTCACAGCATCACTTGCTTATACGCAAGGGGGGTTCCGACCCCTATTTAGATTCATAATATGATATTAAAGTGATGATGGCAATGGAATACAATAAAAGATTAATTCGCCCAGCTCATAATGTTTCATGCCGCTGTGATACAGAAACACTTGACAGATCTCACCGTTCTCTCCTGTATCCGCGATTTCGTCCGCAGCACAAAATACGGTTATATAAACTGGTCACATATCTTCTGGACAAGGGATAAAGAAATTACCAAAAAAGAATATGATGAAGCAGGTAATGCTATAAAGCTTACCGCTTAAGACTTACTACGTTCAGCCATTGTGAGGGATGACGATGCTATAACGATGACGAGAACAGCAACGATGACAATATGATGCAGGCCCGTAATTTTGAGAACACAGATTGTGTCAAATCTCTGTAATGGATATTCATATTCGGCGGCTTTTGTGTCGAGGAAAGATGACTTCACTGGCCTCGAATTTATAGTCCCGGCATCTTCAGAGTCTACCCAACCTGTATGCTGAAGACTCAGAATAGTGTCGATGGGACAACACACAAGAATTGTTCAAGGGCGAACGTTCTCACGAAATGTGAATCGATCCATCAAAATGAGATTGGACAAGAGTATGCCTTGGGCTTCCAACACTCGTCGTCTTAAGCTAGCGACGAGGCATATCGATAGGCTTTACATCCTCACGATGCAAATCCACAATACGAGCAACGATTATGTTCAGACCGAACAATCACGTAAACAGGCAGATACGGGACACGGAAAGCAAGCCCAATCTGGAACACCAAGTACGAAAAGAAGGGGAGCAAAAAAAGAGAAAGAAAAAAAAACAGTTCATGATTTTAAGCATAGCCAAAAGCACAAACCTCTCTCTCCTACGCTTGGAGACCTCACTAAAGTAGTAAGTACGGAGCAGGACAGTTTTGACACAGCCTAAATCGACAGCCATCACATCAAATCGCATGGCAAGCAAATCTGGATCGAAATCTGAATCGTATCTGGATCACGTACGATGGCCAAGAGCCAATGGCTGAGCAGAACAGGGCAGGCAAGTACATACAAAGTGATGAAGCACGACACAAACAAGACATGACACGACTTTAAAAAATAAGTATATTACCCGCCGCCCCAGCCAGTGTGCTCAAGTGCAGTGCAGTGCAGTGCAGTTTGCACCGCCCCCAAACCACTCAGCACGACAGGCATTGTCCTCCTCCACAAAAGTGTTCCCCGCACGGCACAGCATGGCAGGCAGTCAGTCATGTTTGCATAGGAATGAAACGCCAAGGGGATGGTGAAGAGGTAGGGGAGAAGTAGAGCAGGAGTGTGAGGTATGAGGTCGAGTAATCCGGATGTTTGGCTGAGGGGATTCAGATCCGCCGCAGAAAGAGTAGGGAAGTGGCTTTGAGGTTGATGGCCTGTGCTTTTCCCGTGCTATGGTGGTGCTGGTGCTACTGTGAGATGCTTACGCTTACTTGATTAGTCGAGTAGGGAGTATTCACCAATTTGTTACATTGTTGCGTGTTTTTCTAGGTGGAGTGTTTGAGCTGAAAGTCAAGAGATAGGTAGCACTCCACTATGATACTGTTGTATGGAGATTAAGGAAGTGAGGGAGGGTTTACGCAAAACAAAAAACAAAACAAAAAAATGGAAAAAAGGAAATAAGCATTGTGAAAAAGGCGATTCGCCGCAGGATCGGCGTCTGTGCTACGAGGCTCTGCATTGTGGTGATCGTGCGCGCGCGGCTGTGGATGCTTAACTTTCTTTTTTCGCTTTTTTCTTCTACTTTCTCTTGAGATGAAGGGTGGATTGGGGAGTCGGATGCGAGGTCTACGTGGAGTTGTACGTGTGGAGTGGAGGCTGGTTATGGGGATGACCCGCTGTAGACGTTGAGGTGGCGAGTATGGGAAAGTGTTGGATTGATTGGATTGGTTGGATTGGAATTGGGGTTGGAATGAATTGTGATAGTAGTTGTGATTAATATTAATATTGAAATTGAATGGTTAGTGACTGGCTAGTGAATGGCTTCTTTTGTTATGCTTTAGGAAGGTTATTGAATAATTAGTAAACTCCGAGTGGAGTCTTGAGTGGGAATTAGATGTAAGAGGTTATTGCATATTGGATACTACAGTACAGGATGAATGGAAAGGCAGATACGATATTACGGAGAGATACAGAATAGAGATAGAGAGATAGAGAGATGGAGATGATATGGAGATGGATAAGAGAAATACGACGTACTCCGTACTCGACTCGCAGATGGAAAAGATGAAGGTGTAGCCGCGTTGACATTCATTTCCCCGACCTTTAACTTTGTATCAATCTCCGTTCATTCCAATCGGTCAATCGGTCAATCAATCAATCAATCAGTCATTCCGCTCAATCCTGATGATTTGTCTTTGGAGTATGACGAATCTTTTCATTTTTCCTTTTTCATTTTCCTTTTTTCCTTTCGCGAGTATTACTCCATTCCATCGATTGCGTCTGGAATCTCCGCTTTCGTTTGCGTGAAGGGATTTTATCGAGGTAGGCTGTGTTGTGACTATGGATTGTGTTATGTGATGGCATGTGAGGGAGTGGGATGAGATGAGTAGAAGTCGACACTTGGCTGGGGGGGGCGGCATTGGGGCGCAGTAGAGGAGGCGGCGGAAGATGCTGGACCACCAGATGGTGGATGTTCCGCTGCTTGAGAGGTTCCACCTTAGTCTGTGGGAGTGTCGACTGCCTGAGATCCTAGGACTTGAGAGGACCTAAGAGTACCTAAGAGTACCTGGATGTGGCGTGGAGAATGGCACAAGTGAAAGTACAGCTAAGTACCATCAAGTACCACCAAGTATCTGTCAACCACACGTCAACCACACGTCAACCACACCGTCCGTACCTAATGTGATAAGGAGTGAGGCGAATAGTATGTAGACAGATGTTACTGTGTAGAGTGTGTTCTGGACTGCCTACTACCTACCACTAATACTTCCTTCACTGCCACTGCCACGCCATGCTTCCCTCAGGAGACATGCACTAATTACGACTGCCATGGCTTTGCCGTGCTTGGTCGAGTCTTGATCTTGACACAGACACTGACACTGACACAGACAGACACAGACGGCCACTGATAGACACTGAAAGGTCCGTCACTTCCGACGCGTACACAATAGTGGTGCAGTGGTGCAGTGCCAATACGGAGCACATCTACAAACGTACTGTGTAGTACAGGCAGTACAGGTAGTATACGTAGCATACGTAGTAGTAGATGATTATGAAGAGGCTGAGAACAAGAGTCGAGGCACGGAATCATATTGAAGGTCCACTATTCCACAGCCCACGGCCCGTGATAGCCCAAGACAACCTTCTTACTCCGACTGTGGTGACTGTGGTGCTGCTTGTTGCTGGCTACTTGCTCACTTGCCGCGCGACTCACTACGTACAGCACCACCTACCACCACCTACCACCTACCACTACATTCCGTCAAAGAGCAAGGGCCAAAGAGCAAACTCACTCTCCCCATCTCTACATAATATAACTACCCGCCTTCTCATTCGCCCTCCTACATTCATCACATCAAACATCCCAACTCAAATTCCACCAACAACCAAAATATTTCTGGTCCAAACAAAATAAACAAAACACCTTTATAAAGACAACCCGACGACTACCACATATTAAAGTCGCAACTCCCCAACACCAACTGCTTCACCTCCTCAACCTCCACCTCTACATACCAACTCACCTACCTACCTCCCTATACACATACACAGACACCTCTCATCATGTCTGCTTCCAGTTCTCCCATCTCATCGCGGCGCTCATCCCGCTCACCACTCTCCATCGACCTGTCGGCCATTCCACCCTTCGCACAACCAACACCCCCCTCCAACACACTCCTCATAACCAACCTCCAAGACCTCGAGATCTTCCGCCCCGACAACCTTCAAACCATCAAAGCCCTCATCAACACCTCAGCCCCAATCCACACCTGGGCACCCCTCCGCTCCTTCCGCCGCATCATCGTCTCCTTCTACAATGAAGAGTCGGCCGTGCGCATGCGCCAGCTGCTAGATGGCGAGGAGATCATGGGCGAGCGCGTGCGCGTGTACTTCGGGCAGCCCACCGCCATCGAGCCCAAGGACGAGCACCTCAACCTGCCGGACGCCGGCAAGCTGTTCTTCATCTCGCCACCACCCTCGCCACCGCACGGCTGGGAGATGAAGCTCGAGGACGCACCCAACAAACTCGTGCACGCCGAGGACCTCGCTGAGGCCCTGGCTAAGCTCCATCACCGATCCCGCTCCGATCTGCCTGCTAGCCCCGCTAGTGATGCCGGCAATGCCGCTGTCAGGAATCGTACTCGTAGCTCCAGCACTACTATCTATCACCCTGAGGACCATGGCGATTCGCCTCATCTCCCTGCTATTGCTGTCGAGGACTTCACGGATGAGCCGGATAACTTCGGTCTTGAGGAGAAGCCTATCCTTGCTCATACTGCTAGACCGCCGGTGGAGTTGATGTAGGAGGTATAAAGTGGAGGTTTAATGGGTACATTTGGCATGGCATGGGAACATTATTGGCGCATGGGATTCTTGTTTGATTACACTTTTTTTCTCTTAGATTCTTGACGTCTACTTCTAAGGATTGCATGGCAGCGTTGAGCGTTTGTTCTGGCGTTTTTATTTGGTGGTGAAGGTCACCCCTGGGTGGGGGACTTTTTGGTGGATTGACTTGTACCTAGAATTGAGACTTAAGAATGGTGGAACTTGGCAATGTCTAAGTTGAATGTATGAATCTACTTCGAACTTTACTTGGCTCTGCTTGATACTGTGTTTTTTGACTGGTTCTGTGACTTGCAACTTATAGAGTATTAGCTTGGATAGGACGTTTATTGTTGGTTTTGATAGTGTACAATATCATCTTTAATACGAGATTTTTTAGTTGGTTTGATAATCTAAGTATCATCTATGATATGAGATTTATAGAGTTGGTTTGATAGTGTAAGTGTCATCTTTGATATGAGATTTCTATAGTTGGTTTGATAGTGTAAATATCATCTTTGATATGAGGTTTCCATAGTTGGTTTGATAATATATGTATCATCTTTGAGATGAGATTTCTTTACTTGGCTCTGATAGTAATGTCTTAACACCCCACTCCAAACCACAAAACCTACATAATCCGATCCGACAGATCCAGCTTGTCTCTCGGTCTTTGAGGAGATCTTTCCAACCCCCTGTGAATTGTCCCCTTGGCATCCTCAGTAGTCGCAGGATTCTTAATAGACCACTTCTTCTTCATCATCACAGCCCACTTAGGCGGGGACCCATCCTCGGTCCTTCCAACACCCACCTCTCTCCACGGCTTAGGAGGCTTCATACCCAACTCCGCCATACGCCCCCAGACCTTCTCACCTCTAGTAAACCATCTACGCTTCCGTTCCTTCTCCTCCTCCTCACTGGGCGTCCACTTCGTCCGCAAAATCCTACGGATCGCCTCCACACTAACCTCGAACTTCTCCGCCAGCACCGCACTCGTATACTGCGCCGGGAACTGCGCATGCAGCGCCCGTATACCCTCCAGCGCATCCGGCGACAGTCTCTTGCGCGGATTCCACCCCTCAGGGAACTTCTCCTTCAGCGCCGCCTTCTGGATCTGCCAAGCCGGTCGCCGGTCCTCCCACTCGGGGCCTGCCCACGCCGGCCGCCCGTCCAAGCCACTGTCGGATTTGGGGTGTGCTGGTGTTGGTGTTGGTGTACTGGCAAAGTCCTCATCGGCCTTTGGCTTCACGATGCGCTCTTGACGCGGCGCCGAGAAATGCATCTGCATGCCACCGTCTCGTGCCTTCGGCTTCGCCATGCGTCGGATTTGCAGCGGCATGGATTCTACGGTGGTGGATGATGGCCTGCCCCGTCGTGCTCGTGGTGCGGGTGTGACATGCGACTCGGCCACCAATGCGTCAAGGGCTTCGTCTGTGAACTCCATGTATGCATCGTTGTTGTGCTCCTGTGCTGTCTGCCCGACTGCTGTGAAGCTTGCAAATTTGCTGTTGTCCTCCGAATAGCCTTCTAATAGGTCGTTGTTTTCGAGGGCTATTGAGGGCTGGTAGTCGTCTCCGCCTGCTCGTCGTCGTGCGGGCCAACTTGATTGCGTGGGCCGTTCGCTTACTGCTGTAGATTCATCAAAGGGAAGGTATTTGTCGTCTCCATCTGGTTGATTGCCTGCATCATTGTATCTCTGGGTGTTCTGGAATTGACGGGAGGTATAGGTAGTGAAATTTCGAGCGGTTGTGTGAGCACGCAGAGCTCTTCGCTGGGAAATAGGTGTGGACTCTAAATCAATGCGTGCAAGACTCCGCACAAAAAGTCGGAGAGTATTGCTCGAGCATGGACAGGCCATGATCGTAGAAAAATCGTTATGTTGGAGGGTTGGAACTGCGTATATGCAGTTATGGTGATAATGTAGATGGAATTTGAGAAGTGAGGCCGAAAATATCATACCCTTGTGATTTCGCGCGGGCCGTGGCGCTATGACCCCTGCCGCTGCACTATTAAACCCAAGGCTCGTACATTATGTCTGAAGATACATGTAATAAATTTGACAACACTCAGTGCCTTTCATAAAGAGTATATCAAGATTGTGTCTGTCATAACAATAGAATCATGATAGTCTATATAAATGACTTTCACTAGATTCACAGGCATTTTGAGTTCCATTATGCGCTCTCACTGCCAATATCGTATTTGTACCTGGTAATGCACAACAGATTGACATTGACGCTAGTGAAACCCATGACGGCGTAGACTATGTTAATCAGACTACCAGACTCTCTCTTACTTCTTGATGCGTCACATTTTGTAGTAAACAATTCTCTTATATATCTATACTAAGTATGTCTATATAATACTTGCTTTAATATTGAGGGCATCGGAGTGATTGGCTGTGTACAACCCCTCAAATCCTAAACTCTTGATTAGTTGGTCGCGCGAGTCAGAGCATTTCAATCGCACATGGAACCTCGGCCTAAACCCCAAGCTACTCTACTTATCACCGGGATCTATAATACAAATAAATATAACAATATAATAGTATAAGACTTCTTTAATTAATAAAAAAAAGCAATTTGTATCAGCTGCCACTAGCTAATGGCATACTATTTATGGGAGAGCGTGAGGAAACGGAGAGATCAAGTCAAATATGGACCGCTAAGTATGGAACATACATCGTGGATTAAGTATAATTCGGCGTAGCTTAGAGATTGCGCTATGAGCTAGCCGCTCCAGCACCACACATCAAGTTTACTACTCGCGGTGGCGAGCGGCCAGAAAACTTGCTTTCTTTTGAATTGGCCATATATATCTTCCATCTGGATACATATTGTTTATTGTTGATCTTTGCTGCTATCGTCATCTTTTTGTTTCCCTTGGACAATCTTTATCTTTGCTACTCCAGAATTCATATTCTAAACTGCCTTCTAAGTTGTTTAAGTTTGCGTACTCACATAGTTCTACAAACTGATTATAATTCATCATGGGTATCGATGTGGGATATAGCAATCCCTTTAAGATTGCCATCAATATGGGTCTTGGCAATCCGTTCAAGAGAGACGATGAGAATACCAGGCGAGCATGGGGTTACACTTTTCAACAGACACCAGATCATCTAACTCCAGAGCAAATGCAACATTTAAAATACTCTTATGATGAACTTGGAGAAGAATGTCTAAATCGTCTAGACAAAATATGTCCACCGATAGACTCAAGTCTTCCGAGGAATATCAAGGTGGCAGACGAGAAAGACGCCCCAAAGAGAGATTTATATAAGCTCTTAAAGGACCACGCTTCGGAGGATCCGAAGCTCAATGAGTTGTGGACCGAAGTCAACACGGTTCCAGACTGGGTTGATTGGGATCAAATTTCCAGAGGTCAGGATGTTTTCTACAGATATGGCGGTGTTTCTTTAACAGCAGTGGGTTTCTCATCTCACACAGACGTTTTTTCTCAATTGACCAACTTTAGCTCTGCTATCAATCATTACTTGGAGGCATGGGTGCCAACAGAGTCGTGGAAACTCTAGCACGAACAGGAGGTTTCTCGCCCAAAGTAGCCAAGAGGAGGTTATTTGAGACGACTCAGCATATCCTCCAAGTGACCAAGTCTCTCGAATCAGTGCAACCAGGCGGGGCAGGTCACGCCTCTTCAGTCCGCGTTAGGCTTCTACATGCCGCCGTAAGACGACGGATTATGAAGCTTGAAACACAAAGGCCAGGCTATTTCGATGTCGAGAAATGGGGAATCCCAATCAACGACCTCGACTCAATAGCAACCATCACATCATTCTCAGCGGCCCTAATCTGGATCGGCATGCCACGCCAGGGCATTTTCTTGCGCGACCAGGAAATCGAGGACTATATCGCTCTATGGAGACTTGTAGCACACTATCTTGGCACACCAACGGAGTTTTTCTCATCTCCAGCGAAAGCGAAGCGGGTCATGGAAAGCATTGCATACAATGAGATCTCACCCAGTGAAATGTCCAAGGTTCTTGCAAATAACATCATCGGCAGCCTTCAAGATCAAGCCCCTGCCTACCCCTCACACGACTTCCTATGTGCCTCGGCTCGTTGGCTCAACGGCCACGAACTTGGTGATGCACTTGGCCTTGACCGCCCAGGTCCCTATTACTATGCCCTTGTTGCCGGCCAGTGTATTTTCTTCATGGCTCTTTGCTATACATACCGTACTATCCCTTATCTTGATAGGAAGAAGTTGAAGGCGTTGCGGAGAATTATGTACGCTGTAGTGGTGGAAAATAAGACTTGGGGCTTAGGGGAGGAAACTAATTTTGAATTCCAGTATGTGCCGGATTTTCATCATACAACAGTGAAGGGAGTGTTGGCAAAGGTAGAAATGACGGATGGTGTGGAGAGAAGAAATCTTAGGACATTGGCTGTTGCTGGTGCAGCTGTTGGACTTGTAGGGTGGGTTGGAGTCCAGATCACTCTTGGAGCTATGAGGTCTCTCTTTGGATAGTATAGCTACATCTTATTTTGGATCACATAATTATTTTAAATAGTGTAATAAATACTATGATGATTAAACATTAATTATTTCACACAGCTTATTTAATGTAACTTGTTCAAGTAAGTAACAGCAATTTCTATTTTGTAGCGTTTTAGGAGCTTTTGGCATTATCTTTATTTTTGAATTCCTGCTATTTTTTCTAATCAAGGACAATTAAATTTAGAATGCTCTCTTTCCTTTTGAATTTATTTTATTTTATTTTAAATAAAATTGGAGTTCGGGATATATATATAGAAAATTGTTGCAATCTATATCTATTACACGGCTAAGCATCAATGTTAATATTTAAAATTGTACTTTTAAAATTCTGGTATGTCGGTGCCCCAGACGTTTCCGCTACTCTAGCTTTTTTTATTAATTGTTTTTATGTTCTATCAGTATGTGTGATAAATTTTATCAAGATATGGACTCACTTTCAACTCTTTCACATTGGACGACCTCCCAAATAAGTAACGGGCTCACCTACAGCACAGTCTTTATAAAATAAACAGCTGCAGAGTTCAATTGCTATAAGCAAAAAAGTTATTATTATTAGCTTTAATGGGAATGAGGTAACTTGAATTACTCACTATCCTCATAGCATAGCCTATTACTATGAGTGTATCAATATCGACTCCGATAGCATCTAATCTATGGCTTGCTTTAAGCCAACGAGAAGTACATATATTCTAGAGTTATTTAATTTTTGGTGGAAACTAAAATAAAGAAAGTATATGTTCCATGCCAGAGAATTGGCAAGTACTAGAGTTGAAGGGGAAAGCAAAGCTGCACTATCTATCAACCCTTCTACTTGATACTCTATGCCCAGCAAGATCAAGCGTCGTCATCACGCACAGGTTTACACTGAAACAATATCGTCAAGTAACTGAGGGGTTTGATTTACAAAACGGTATCTGACATCTAAATGAAAAGTAAACTTCCCCAATCATTTCAACTTTCAATCACCCTCGATACTGTCACCTTCACAAATGGGTTCTGTCCACAAGTCTTTCCATTTTCCATCGGCGCTCCACCAAACCCAGTCGAACGTCTCTTCTCTGCTTCAGCCGACAGCCACAAATCTGAAGAAGTATTCTGCCTCCGCTCAATACCCCTGATGACGACATTGTCATTAACACCGGTAGCCTGCAGGTTTGATGCTACAGGAGCCCGATTAATACGCTCGAGAATAGTGTTGAGGTCCTCAATCGAGTAGCCAAGATTATTCAGTGTCTTGATAAGATCATCAACGCCGTTCTGGTCAAGGACATTGCGCTCTGATTTCCTAAGAGCGCTGGGCGCAGCTCTTGCAGCACGGCCCTCAGCATCTGCAATAGCAGTGCGAGCCAGCTTGATCATGTTAAACACGTATGAACCATCTGCTGGCTTGCGGTCATATCCCAAGTCCTCCAGGTATGACTGGTAGCGTCGTAGAAAGTCATCGGTGTTCTCGATGCCGTAGATCGGACACGTCCGCTTGCCTGCCAGGTAGCAGTCTACATGTACCCAGCGGCATTCGCTCACGGGATTCTGAACTGTTGCATCTAGTGGTGATGGGACGAAAACATCTAGTCCGAAGTAGTTTGCTGCACGATTGAGTCCGGTTTCTCGGAAGACAAGCATGGCTTGTTTGGCTTGTGCACCACCATAGTTCAGGAGCAGCACAAAAACGCGGTGGATGTCTGTTTCTGAGATTTGTGAAATGTCCAGTTGGTTTGGAAGATTGGGAAAGATGCGATCAGTGAGACTCTGGAGGCGGTTTGCTTCTCGTAAGATAAGATCTCCACCCTGGAAGGCGTTGTTGATGTTGGTAGTGACCTCCCTAGAGGTAGTTACTCCACCAAGGGTGATAACTACATCGCGAATGCAAGCAATAGAAGCATCAAGCTTTGACATTGTGTTGAGCTTCTTGAGCTATATAAATGAGTGTAAGTGTTTAGTGTGAATATGGCCGTGAGATTTCGATGCTTGACTAGGCTGTTACTGACGAAAACGTGCTTCTCTTATAATTCATCGCCACCATCAAAGGCTGTCTATGGTTGGGGCCTAGTATCAAAGTTACAGTCATATTCTAGACGATCTTTCTAATGTTTAAATTGAACATACCAGGCTATAACATCTTCTAGTCGTCGCGTTATTCTGATGCACTTGCCATGAAATCCAATCCAGCCCGCCATCAAGCAACCTTCTTTGTCCACTAAGCAGTCTTCTGATATCTCTTAATATTGTTTTACGTCGGAGGTTGCTGTATGCTTTCTTATCCACACGGTATGCGCTTTGTGGGTAAAGAGCAGCGCCGAAGCTTATGTTACGATTGTAGTTCTTTGTGCTCCTTGCCTGTATACACATAGTGCAGACACTTTACCCGCGTCGCTCAGGGATTGGCACCATGATTTACAGCTCCAATAATATTACTCTTCGAACATCTATCCGAATAAATCATATTGTTCATGAGTTTGATTTCTTTGATTTTCTTACCGTTGAACTTTCTGACTGAGGGGTCATACTGTTGCCGTTCCATCCTCTCACTTCATTTGTCAGCATCTTATGGCATGGTAATTCTTGAGTCCTGGATATGTTTCATGAGAAGTGTCTGAAATTTTGACATGAAGGCATACTTGGTAGCTGACAAGGTGATATGGCAGAGAAGTTGCCCATATGCCTAAAAACATTATGAGTAATGATTTTATTCCAACATCCTTCACAGATAAACACATATACTCAAGTCACAATACAAAAAAACTCAAGTGCACAAAAAAGTACGGTGGAAAGTTCATATAACATTAAATCTATCAAGCCTCTCAACTACACAATAGCACTCTTCTCTCCCCCCTTATCTGCATCAAAAGCAAATCCCTTCTCATCCGTCATGTGTGGTCTAGTGTTTTCCTCTTCGCCTGCAAACTCTCCCTCAATGTCCTCTTCATGACCATAAACTGTATGATTGACAAAAGAGTTCTTCGCCGGGAATATATAGCTGAAAGATGTGTAGAGGAAGATCGACGTGACGAATCCAAACAGCCAATCGAAAGTATATAGATTCTTGGCGCCGGAGGTGATGTGCACATTAGGTGCGAGACCACTGCTGTTGCCGGAAGAGACGATGGAGTAAGCAAGACCGGGCAGGTTCGGGCCAACGGCAACGAGGAATGCGACGGCCGCACGCCAGTTGATGCCGTACCAGTATGAATAACGTCCGTGGGGGTTGTATAAGGCGGGAACATCAACGTGCTGCTTCTTGACGAGCCAGAAATCGGCGGCCATAATACCGGCGATCGGCGCGAGGAATACTGCATAGCCGCCCATAAAGGCCAGGAAGGTGTTTGCTGAAGACAGAATCTTCCAGGGAACAATTACCCAACCACCCACAATGGCAGCAATCATGCAACCACGCTCAATGTTTACGAAACGTGGGAAAAGGACTGTTAGGTCATTGGCAGCTGAGATCGAGTTTGCGGTGATGTTTGTGCCAACCTGAGAGGTTAGTGGGGTTTCAAGAGAGGGTTAAGGAATGAGGGACTTACTTGGGCAATGTACCAGCTCAATGCTGCGAAGAAAGCTGCAGCTCGTCCACCATGGCCCATGTGAAGCCATTGTGACACAATGGTCAGGGGGTTCCACATATAGTCTTGCTCGGGCCAGATGACCTTTGCGGCAGAAGTGCTGATGATACCCAGAACACCACAGATAGAGAAGATGATTGGGAGCATGGGGAGCTGGATGAATTGACCGCGAGAAGACTTGGCGTATCTACTGAAATCGGGGATATTGCCTATATAATTATGAGTATTGAATTCCAATATTTGTCTGTTGGTGCGACTTACAAGCAAGTGTAGCCCAAGAACCAGTAACAGATGACATGCAAGACAACCAGAGCCAGGCCTTGGTACTTCCAGTGGCTGTTCCCTTCAGCTCGAAGATTGCGCCGCCACCACCAGCCTTATGTACGCACCAACCCATCATAGCAATGGCAGTAATAGGAGCAGCGATAAGCTTAACCATGAATAGGTAGCGGAGCTTGGTAGGAGGGATAAGCAGGAGGGGTAGCTGAATAATCCAAAAGAGGAAATACGAGACCATCCCTTCAGTGGTGATGCCAGCGTCACTGGCCATATGATTGGGAATTTTGGCGTACGAAGGCCATATGGCCGACAGCATGACAGTGATACAGATGGCTCCGTTCGCACCTTGAATACCCAACCAGAACATGGCTAAGATAGAGCGCGACACGATACAGAAGTAGGCAAGATAATATCCAAAACTTGAGCGAATAACGACCGAAAAGGGGATGTGTAGCTTGGCACCAATTGCTCCGTTGAGCACCATAGGGATCGCGACGCAGGATGTTCCTTCAGTTGTGTTAGCTGTATGCTTGATGTACAAATACGAAATATGGTATCCTACCAACAACCATGATAGGAATGGCATCTCTCCAAGTCAACCCAACGGCGATGATACTGGAGGCTGTTTCCCATGTTCCGATGTTGATAGTATCAGTCGCCCAATCTGCTGTATATCAGCACAGGTCACACGAGAATAGATATATTGCTTCAACTCACAGGCAATCCAAGTCCACATTGACCACGTCTGATTTTCCTTTGGTGTTGGGTCCATATCTTTGTTGGTCCAGACATGTTCGGGCGCCAGGGCAGATTTCTGTTTTGGAAGTTCCCATGCTTTAACGGAAGTGCAGCGCTCCTTGAGCTGCTGCGTCGTAGGTACGTATCTCATGCTCGTTTTGTGAGGTTCTCAAAGATCAATGCAATAAACAGCAGCACCAAATATGTATCGAAGAAGAAGATTTCAATGGTAAGAAGAATGATAGAGGAGATATGAATTGAGTTGTTTAGAAGGAGTTAAGTAAGGAAGACGACACAAGTAATCTAGAGGAGGTTGGCTCCTCAACCAGTGCAGCAATTGAGATGCACAATACAGATGATGCGTATTATAATTTTAAACTCAAGTGAGGATGCACTTGGGCCTGAATTTGATGTGCATGTACAAGGAATATTTTCCTCTGTCTGGAAACGTGGAGGGTACATTTCATATATATGTATGGTAGCAATTGACTTATCACACTTATCTTGAGGACTGAGGTTGGCCTGGGGGTCAGTGGAAGGCAAAATGTTCGAGATACGCAGGCCATGCAGTGAGGAGGCGTTGATGGGCGAATGAGAAAGGCGGGAAAGCGCGAGGATTTCTTATCTGCACATAAACAACGGACACTACCAAGGTACAACAGGTAATAAAGGGCGCACTTGCATACTTTGGAAGGGTCGGCATAGTATTACCACAAGTACCACAAGTACCACCAAGTACAGTATCGGCGCCGGACCACTGGGAAGATACCACGATAATACCACGATACCTACCCTACACCACCGTGCACCGAGACAGCAAATAACCTTGTATGCTTTGCATGGTTGAGATCGAATTCATAAAAGACGTACGTTATGAGATTGACCATCGAGTCTTATTATCTCCACGGCGCATATCTTTCTCCCCCAGCTGCTCGAGCGGCTTACTGTTCGTTGATTGTGGCTGTTGTGGTGTCTCGTTACATGCACACTGCTTCTGACGCTCCATGACGAGAATGAGGTGGTGTTAGCCTTTGTCGCTGCTTATCGCACCCTATCACTGTGCTACGTATCGTGGGATCGTACGTAGGTAGTCAGTCACGTAGTACATGCCGTATGGTCAAGTCCCCGCCGTTCAATCTCGCCCGAAAATGCCCTTCCACCGACTTTGGCTCCATCACTTGAACCATTCGTTGCACACTAACTCGTCCAGCGGCAGCTTATTCTTATTCTATCTACAGTCCAGCTACACTTGCACGACGCCCTATGCGCCCCCAGTCGGACATCTTCACAAGTCATCGGGCTCGGCCTTCTCCATCGTGCTTACTACTCTAGTGCGGCGATGCAAACAAAATGCATGGAAATACTTGACCTTGGTGATCTTGACTTGGCATCTTCTGCTTGCTCGTGTGCCCCTCGCTGCACTTCCTTCTCCATCGCATATCTCCGTGCGCATGTCTCCGTTCCCCACCAAACTCACCCGCAGTCCATGCGGCGGCTATCACGTGAAGAAGCTTATATCCCACCCTTAAGGCGGATGAGTTTGCTATGTAACCCGTTTGGGATGAGGATATAAAATGCACGGTAGGAAGGGAGAAATTTAAATAAAAAGGCAAGAGAAGGTATTTCTATCTATCTAAGCTTTGGATCTACTCAAGGATACTCTTGATAAGAGCTCCGTCATTCTCTTTATCTCTCTATCTCCTATCTCTCACTACGGTTACGCAGCCTTGAAAGCCAGTATTTATTACTGAGAATATCACTCATCAAATATGTTGTACTGCAATGCCACCATAATAACCGTCAATTCGACCCGCGATATCATCCTCGATGGGGCAATCCTTGTTCGCCATGATAAGATAGCCGCCATAGGCAAGACAGATGCTCTCAGGGCCACATACCCTGATGAAGGCGTTGTGGATTTAACGGGACGCATTGTGTGCCCGGGACTGATAAACACGCACATGCACACGGCACAAACTCTTTTACGCGGTTAGTAATTCCCTCTATTCCAGACCCATCTTATCATAGCCATAAAAAAGCAATTTTTTGTTTTTTGTTTTTTGTTTTGCGTTTTCCTTCTCCTTTTCATCCTTAAAAGCTCCCGCGCTTGTGTTTGCTTCTCGACGCAAATCAAGACTAATGATAGAAAAGGCTCGGCTGATGATTTGGAACTTGTGTCATGGCTCTGCGAGAGAATCTGGGTGCTGCAGGGCAATTTTACGGCTGAGGATGGTTACGCGGCTGCGAGAATTTCCATAGCAGAAATGCTATTGTCGGGCACGACATGTTTTCTGGAAAGCATGGTGAGTTTCTGCGGAATCAAAATTCTATTTGATTTTGAATTCATATGATGTTTTGGACTATTTTGACTCGGTTGTAGTTCGCTGATCGATATGGCTTTGATGGACTTGCTCGTGCCGTGGAAGAGAGTGGAATCCGTGGTTGTCTGGGCAAGATTGTCATGGACATTGCTACTTATGCCAAGGACCCAAAGTGGGCTATGAATCCGGGGTTGGTGGAGGACCGTGAGACTTCGTTGCTTGGAACACTTGCTATGCATGAGAAGTGGAACGGCGCCGCTAATGATAGAATCAGAGTATGGTTCGGGGCGAGAACTCCTGGAGGGTAAGTCTCAACTATCTGCTTCGTCTGTCATAGGAAAGCTAACATATCCAAGCGTCTCTGATGACCTTTACAAGGAGATGACAAGCTTGTCAAGAGAAAGGGGAATCCCTATAACCATGCACTGTGCCGAAGTTGCTGCAGATAGAGCATTTTTTGATTCGCAGTCTCATACTCCAATGTCCTACTGCTCATCTGTCGGGTTGCTGGGACCAAGTACTGTCCTTGTACATATGGTTCATCTCGATGAGTCTGATATTGCAACTCTTGCACAGACTGGAACTCATGTCGCTCATTGTCCAACATCGAACGCGAAGCTTGCCTCCGGTATTGCTCGGGTTCCTGAAATGCTGACTGCTGGAGTCAATGTTGGCCTGGGGACCGATGGTGCTCCCTGCAACAACACCAATGATCTTCTCCAAGAGATGAAGCTTGCAGGCATAATTCACAAGGCACAGAGCATGGATCCAACCTTGGTTTGTGCTGAAACTGTCTTGGAGATGGCGACTATCAACGGCGCCAAAAGCCTAGGATTAGATGATTCTATTGGGAGCCTGGAGGTTGGCAAGAAGGCCGACTTCATTGCTATTGACATGAGAAAAGTTCATCTTCAGCCTTACTTTTCACCAGTTAGTGCGGTGGTGTACTCAGCAACAGGAAGAGATGTGGAACTCGTCGTAATTGATGGTGTTGAGGTTGTAAAGGAAGGTCGCTTGCAAACAATGAACGAGGAACATGTTTGGCAAGAGGCAAACAAGAGAAGTCAAGAAGTTGCGGAGAGGGCAGGCCTTTCGGAAAGCGTCAAAGGACGCTGGCCCCTTAAATAGAAGAGAAGAGCTCACTATTTCTTTGGCGTCTCAAAAGTGTTTGATGTATTCATTAATTGGAGCTTGGGTGGATCTATAAGCAAACTGTTTATCGTAATATGTAATTCATAGCCAGTTTAGACATGCCTTGTATACAATGAAGCATTTTGTCACTATACTTACATATTCTTATATCTATCTATCATCAACGAGGTAGCTGCTGCTTCTCTAAACAGCCAATTGTGAATATAGGCTTAATGTTTCTTTACATATGATCTACCGAATTTACTATCGATGTAATAAATGTTGTATTTGACTGATTACAATTTCTATCAACGTATGAATACCGTAAGGAATGAAAAGATCATGGGATACATACGGTCAGCAATGTGGGTGTCCTTGATAACTCGAAATTGTTACTAGCTCCCGTTCCTCTATTGCTAATATGTGCAGCCATATATGACGAATAGTCAATAAGCGGGAAATGTTTCAATTTCGAATATCATTAAACAACTTATTATCATAGTTCAAGGTTCTTGTCAAAGCTGGGGAGTATGCATATGCCCCTCGTAACTAAATACCTGAGCCAGTTTACCCCACCAATACTTGTCAGGGTTTCAGGGTGACACCTCAAACAGTTGGATTGCCGATCGACAGTATCATAGAAAAGTTACAATACGTACATATAAATATCGAACCTTGGGCCTCGGACGGGGTTTTGATGCTCATGCAATTTGGCTTTTTGGTATTGCGGAATAATCTGAGCTAATGACACCTCCAAGGTTTAGATCAATTTATGCCGAGGAGAGGGATGAGATGTCAATAAATATACCTGTTGGTGTATTGAGTATTGATATTGAAGGATCCATTTGCCTGGTCTAGACGGCACAAGGAAACGAGCTGAATGAAATCCTGAGATTGATCTGACAGCCCTTCAGCTGTTCTTTTTCAAGCACTTCTTTTATGTCGTTGGAAGGATTCAGTAACTAGGAACGAGATACACGGTATGAGTTCTATGCATAGTCGACGACTTAGTCCGAGGGTCATGCATTCAGTTAAGTTTCTACGGCTCTTGAGAGCATGAAACTCAGCAGAAACTCCAGCATGGCCCTCTGGCCGGTGCGGAGCGGCACGAAGCTCTGTGCCTCTATCACTCCTTGTATCCAATATGATCTTTGATCAATAAGTGGACCAAAAAGGCTTAGCTGTGGTTGATAAACTTGCTCAAATTCCGAAAAGCAGCATGATATGATATGGAGTTTGATGAACTAGATCAATGTCACGGTGGTATTATTGGAACTAGCTAATATTAATCATCTTGGTGTGGTGGTTAGAGGTGGTGAGGTGAGAGCTGGAGTATTGCGCGACATTTGCCCTGTTGTCGCGCTGACTGATTGGTAATTGTGCGATTTGTCTCAATCCCGAAACCAAAGAACAGATCGTTCACCCCGCCACCACAGCTGCCAACACAACTACAAATACCCAAGGTACTCAAACCCAACATTCATCTGTACATCGTCATCCAAAATCCAGATTGCCATTGCCAATTTCACGCACTTACGCGCCTATCTACAGAACACCTGCCTAATACCCCCACGTCCACTTCGACAACTATCTACTATCATCAAATATGTCTGAACACACTTACAAGTTCAACGTCAGCATGAGCTGCGGAGGTTGTTCCGGTGCCGTGGACCGCGTCCTTAAGAAGCTCGATGGTAAGTTGATCTGCTACGCATCGCATATTCAGCCACCAGAGCCGCGATGCGATCTGGCGCCCCCGCCTCTTGTTTTGTTAGCGGATACTGACTATTTCTCTGTGTAGGCGTCAAGTCATACGAGGTATCCCTTGATTCACAGACTGCTACCGTCATCGCTGAGCCATCCCTCGAGTACGAGACCGTTCTTAAGACCATCAAGAAGACCGGCAAGAAGGTCAACTCCGGCGAAGCAGACGGCGAGACAAAGAGCATCGAGCTTTCCGAGTAAAGGGAACAAAACATAGATTTTGGAGAGCGTGCAGTCGACGATTGCGACTATGATAAAGGGCATGGAGTGTGGGCGTTTGGAAAGGGCATGATGCATGTGTGAGCTACGGCTGCATGGTATCGAAGTACTGCTGGAAGAATTATAAACTTATCGTCATTCTGGTATCATTCTGCTGCATGTTCACCGGGGTGCACTTCTACATGGGGCCTACTCCCTCGACTTTTCATCTCACCAATCTGTTTATTTGCTCTTACCGACATTGACTATCGCCTACACTTTTCATTTAAATCTCGTATCCAAGGTCTGCATATATCCTTGACAGCATATTGGCAAAACTGCTGAGGTGGGTGGCTTGCTAGCTGCATATTTCATTTTCCTGACAGGAAGCAGCCTTGTTGAGTAGGAGAGTATCAAGTCTCAACGGTTGCATGTCCGAAGGAGTGAGCTCTATCTGTTCTGTGAGTCTCTAGTTGTGTGGCAAGGCTCGAAAAAGGTTCAAGTATCTATCTGATCTACGATCGCCCTGCAAATGGTAATGGGGCAGAAAGCATCGACCCCTGGTATGTTGTCCAGTACCGTGTCACTCTCCCATCATACCAGCCGCCACGAGGCGATGCGTAAGCTTACCCATGTTCACCCATGTGAGAATGTGGTATCCCGCTCTTGTTTTCAGTATCCGCGTATATTAAAGGTGGGGTATTGCGAAAGCCAATATGCTTAAATTCAAGTATTTTTTTCAGTATCCCACGCCTCGTCTACATGCACTTCGAGTCCTCTTTAATCCTGCTAATTCTGCTCCGGGAAGGTGTCAACTCATACATACAAGGCCTTTGGTGTATCAACGGAGAAAAGATAACCAAGCAGTGCTGTTCTCTTCCTTACTCGGACTATCTATAATGCTTAGCGAGAGGTTGGCCACCAAGAGTCCAAGTGGTTTTCACAAACCCGATAACCAAGTCCATCGACAATGCCCAATCCGCATCATAATCTCCAGCAAGCACTGACACATGATTGCTCTTTAATGATTTATTTTCAGAAACAGATCCTGGGCGTGCAGGTGTGGCAGATGCATATCGCTAAGCACCTGCGTAACCCGGCAAGTCACAACATTCGTCTGATGTTCTGCTCACCACAAAATCATCCACCTCGTCTTCATCCAGGCACACCCGGCTGAGTGCATGCTGAGTGCAGTCAATAGTACAGTAGTCAACGGCTACAACAGCTTTATTGATTTCTTTAATCTAATCGTAAGCAACCGGGGAAAGCGCCGCATTTCCAACCAACGAAATACTCCCTGGCAGAGCTGAGATGTCATGGGGCTTGGCGTGCTTAGTATGCGTTATGCTTATCTATCATATGTTTGTCACTTCTTTCAATTAATTGAGCTTATTTTCTATTTGTCCGTACGCATAATGACGATGGAGGAGGGCATCAGGAGAGGGGTTTACAAAGAAGATGGCGGTTGTCAACTGGCTATCCGGAGAGGACAGTATATAGACGGTATATATGAGGAATCCCATGTTGATGTTGCCCTGCGGATCTATAACTTCTCTCTCCTAACATTCTCATTATTCTGCTCTTTTTCATCCTTTGGACCTCTTCAAAGTTCTTTACCATGTTACTTTCCCCATCTCTTCTGCTCGGCCTGTTGGGCTGCTCATCTTTAGCATTAGCCGCATACAGCATTGTTGTGGATTCCTATGAGACTGGCTATCCAGGAACCAATGCATTGGACGGGAGCACAACTACGTATTGGCATACCGATTACTCGGTGACACCAAACCCGGGATTCCCACACACCGCCACTATAGATATGGCAACTGATTTTACTGTTACTGGCTTGGCCTACACCCCTCGTCAAGATGGTAACAGCAATGGTAACATTGGAAGACATGAGATCGAAGTCAGCACTGATGGAAATACTTGGAAAATAGTTGCCTATGGAACTTTCTTGGACGATTCAAGTGTCAAGACGGTCAATTTTACTGCAATAACTACAAGATACATCCGTATTATAGCCTTGTCTGAGGCAGGCAATAGAGGAAACTGGACCAGCGCTGCTGAGTTTGGAATCCTGACTACTTCTGCCACACCTGCTGCTGCAAGCTCTGCTGCGACATTGGGACAATGGAACCAGACAATCACCTTCCCTCTGGTGCCGGCTGCTATTGCAATGCTGCCCTCTGGCGCTGTTCTAGGTTGGAGCTCTTATGAGCCAAAGGCCTACGGCGGTACTGGAAAGACTGTTACAGCAACATACTACCCAGCCAACAGCTCCGTCACTGAAGCTATCATTACCAATACCAACCATGACATGTTCTGCCCTGGTCTGTCCATGGACTTTGAGGGGCGGATCATCGTGACTGGTGGCGACGATGCCTCGAATACATCCATCCACGAAGCTGGTCCAAACGACTGGGTTGGCGGGGCAGAGATGAACATTGCTCGAGGCTATCAGGCTAGCACTACAGTCTCTGACGGAAGAACCTTCATTATTGGTGGCTCTTGGAGCGGAGGCTATGGTGGCAAAAACGGCGAGATCTATGATCCAGACGCCAACACTTGGACTGAACTATCTGGTTGCCCCGTTGCACCTATGCTCACAGCAGATGCCCAAGGAATATTCAGACAGGACAATCATGGTTGGCTGTTTTCCTGGAAAGATGGATACGTCTTCCAAGCTGGTCCCAGCAAGGCAATGAACTGGTGAGCTGAATTCCATCTCTTTTATTGCTGCCTTTGAATTTTCCACTTGACTTCTCATATACAATGATATGTACTAACTTCCTCATAGGTATGGTACAACCGGAAGTGGGTCTCAAGCTGCCGCTGGGACTCGAGCCTCAGATACGGATGCTATGGACGCCAATGCAGTCATGTATGATGCAGTCAATGGCAAGATCCTAGCCGTAGGTGGCTCACCCAGCTATCAGAACTCAGACGCAACCTCGAATGCACATATCATAACGATCAACGCGATCAACGCCGCCGCCAGCGTCACGACTCTTACAAACATGCACAATGAACGTGCCTTTGCCAACGGAGTCGTGCTTCCGGATGGCAAAGTCTTCATCACGGGTGGGCAGACATATGCGCTGCCCTTCTCGGACGCTACGTCAATCCTGACACCCGAGATGTGGGATCCAGAGACAAGCGACTTTACGGAGATGAGTCCAATGAGCATCCCACGAAATTATCATAGCACTGCGGTACTCATGAAAGATGGTACCGTAATCAATGGTGGCGGCGGCGTATGTGGAAGCTGTGCTACCAACCATCTTGACGCACAGATCTACAGACCACCATACCTATACAATTCAGATGGATCAGATGCCACGCGCCCTGTCATCACAGCTGTCACCGAGACTACCGTAGCTGTCGGTGACACCATCGAAGCTACAGTTGATGTCACGGTAAGCTCTTGGGCGTTAATCCGCAGCGGCAGTGCAACACACACTGTTGATACTGATCAGAGGCGTATTGCTCTCAATGCAACGGCCAATGGCTTGACTTATTCTATGACTGTCCCAAGTGACGCTGGTATCGCGCTGCCCGGGTACTGGTGGTTGTGGGCCTTGAACGAGGCTGGTACGCCCAGTGTAGCTCAGAGCATCAAGATTACACTGTAGATTACTGTTTGTGGATAGTAAGGGGATCCTGGATGTGACGATATATTCGACAGGATCAGATATATATTGGCACGTTTTCTAAGTAGTCATGACTTCATGAAAATTTCATGTATGCTGATATAATTATATCAGTTGTCAGCTTCGTCCACTATGCCTTCGGTGCTTATACTATGTCTGCCCCTTTGATCTTCACCCAATGTGATGCCCTTTGTACTAAGCAGCATACAACAATAGCCCAGAGAGACAAACATGCCTCTCGTACGGTATTATATTATTCCAGGACAGGTTTGAATTTATGGATCTCCCATAATCAACATTTTCAACGGTCTCATATCGATCCCATAACAATTGGTGGTATAATCCTTCCTTAGAATTCAGCTGGGTAGCTCGTATCGACCCACAATTGCTAACAACATGTATACGGCGACAATCACGAATGACGCTTCGTAGTTCGTAATACTGCATCGAAAGGTGTTTGCGCCCTCGGATAGAGTGTCGTACATTAGCCGGCTTGTCGTGCATTTTGTAGAATACACCATGCAATATCTATCAAACGCATGGCCATGAGTTCTTGGCCGCGTCTGCAACTTGTTCATGCGACATAATTCCCGTGGCATCTTCTTCACTGACCGAGAAACTCACAGCACATGTATATATACATATACCTCTGCGGCCTTGCGCTCAGTAGTATTGTACCTAAGCGCCATACACATCCATTTCAAAAAACACTTGATAAACACACATCCTCTCACGCTCGTAACCTCTCACCTCAGCCCTACCCAACATCTCCAATTCCAATCAATTCCAGGCCTTCCAATCCAATCCGGCCCTACCTAGTCCCCTCACTCCCGGAACCGTAATAGCCCAAGCCAGACCCGAGAAAACCACACCATAGCCGTCCGCATCCGCACCCACAACCACGCATCCAACACCACATATTTATGCGACGCGCCATGCGTTGCATAGCACAGTATGCACACGCTCCGCACTCGGACGACGAAAAGCAGGCGGAAGGGCGGAGATATGCAGGCGGAAGGAAGTATGTGGGCGGAAGAGCGTCCGGCGGAGTGGAGGCCTAGGACGGTGGACTGGTATGCAACTAAGGTTTCGGCCGCGTGTGCTTGCCTACTTACTGAAGCATACGATGAGTGATACATGGAATCTCTGGAAGTGTGAGGACAAGAGTGGTGTATACAATATGCCTGGAGCGTACGGCCGAGGGTGTTCAGATAGGAGGATATGCGCTGTTGCAAACGATGAGTTTGTTGCACAAGGTGAGTCTCGACTTTGATTTCTTATGAGAGGATTTCCAATGAAGATATTGCTGCGTTTGGCAGTATCATTGGATTCGGGGTCGGGACTCGTAGTTTGTTGGTTTCGTGCGCCGTCATGATTTGGGTTTAGTTTAAGCATTGTATTCGCAATACGAGCGAGTGAGAAGGCACTGGCTATATTGAGTTGTGTTATCGTCTTGGTTGACATAGAATTGGATAGGTAATAAAAGAGGGGGAACTTCGGAAGAGGGATGCCATCGGCGATAAGCAGATGCATTCTTGAGCCTGGAATCCCGTGTTGAGGAATGAGGGCGACAGGCTTATCAATAATATTGATCAGAAGAGGGCAAACGTCAGCCGAGAAATTGAGCTCAATATTGGTCACGGTCAAGTTAAGTCAGGTCAAACGTCAAACAGACGCAGGTTTTTGATGGGGTTTAGGAATTGTACTTTGATCAATTCCTTGCCTTTTAAATGTGCCTTGAATTGGGTACAAGAAGGGAGAAGAGAAACTCCTTCATAATTCACTTTGCTCCTCATAGTGGGCATTGGGTAGCCAGCGAACAAAAGAAGGGCGAGGAGCGCACTATAGAAGGGAATTGTAGGAGAAAAGGAATAAGATACGTAGATTGATGACCTTCCCCCGAAAGGTTTGAGGGACGATATAACACAAGGGATGATAGGGGAGAAAAGAAAAAAGAAAGAAAGAAAGTGTTCTCCTTATCCCCCGCTGTCGATACAATCAGTCTCCCTTTCCCTTCATTCTCCTTGTCATATAATGTAATTATTTCCCATCAAGCATAAGTGGAAGTCAAAGGGAAACACGCGTAGTGACAATATAACAGGTCCGAATACGCCAAGCAATGAAGGGAGCATTAGGGTAAGAGAAGTCCACTTGCTCGAGCGTGGGCTTCAATGTCGTCACGGATGAACCGGTCGCATAACGTTTTCTCAGCGTCAACAGTCGTTCCGGAACGAGAACGTGGTCCAAGATGATCGGAAATAAAGGGACCCTCTAATTTGCGTAGAACTTTCGTAGGATCTTCTCGACCTCTGCGTACTCCTCCTTAACAGCCACCAAGGTCTCCTTAATTCTCTCGAGACACTTCTCCTCGTCAGGTTCGTCCTGGGTTCCATCCTCGTCCTTCTTCTGCCCGTAGTGTTGGATCTTCTCGCAGCTGTCCTTGACCTTGGTCAGGCCGAGGGTTGCTGATGAGCCCTTGAGGAAATGACCGAGTGCAGAAAGATCTGCGAGATCCTTGTCTTCACTATTGATCGCAAAGAAAAATCAGCTACATGTGCTGTCGCGCCACTGTTGTGGTGGCGGGCAGGGGGGGGAGAAAAAAAAAACATACAGTGCCTTGTCCATCTTAACAAAAGTCTGCTCAGCTTGCTCGAAAAAGCCAAAAACAATGGACTTGCTGAATTCACGCTCCTCTTCGTCATCATCCATTTCCAGGATTTGCTCGAAGGTGAGCGTGTCGATGCTGTCGCCCATATCTGGAAGTCCAACAGAACCCTCCTCACTCTACGATAAGTTGTCAGTGTTTGTAATTATTATAATATTTTTTTTGGATTTTGTTTAGGGTGAATCCTGTTTTTGAAGAGCGCATGTGTGCATAGAGGTGATGGCGGGGGTGGTAAAAGCTTTCATACCCTATCCTCAATCTCCTTGGTGTCAGGCATGATTGGTTCTATTCAATGTGACCTGTATTCTTTATCTTTTTTTTCCCGGGTTGCAAGGTGCCTATTACAAGAAACGTGAAATGCTTGCGACAGATATTATCGTAAGCAAGGAGGCTATTACAGCAAGTTGTTTGGTGAACGTGGCGCGATCGATGATTTGTTGTGCTGCAATGCTGCAATAATTTTTTTGGCTGGATTTGCTGGAACTGCTGCAACGCGCGGGACTAGGGATCGTCGGTGACGGTAGAGTGACGCTCTCTCTCGCTCAGAGTCGGTTCGTGTTGATTTGAATCCTTTCCGGAGTGCGCAAGGAAAGACTGGCGCTTTGGTGTGTGTGCGTGTGTGTATGCGTGTGCGTGTGAGTGCGAGTGTGAGTGTACGAGTGTGACCTCGTGTTTGCTCTATCTGTTCCTGTCTCGTGTTCTTTCGTTGTTCTCTGTCTGATGTTTTTCTTTGGTAGTTGGTTGAGGGTGGCTCGGTTGCGATTCCCTTCTTCCTGTTGCTTTTCTTCCCCTCTGTCTGTCCCCTGCGTGACGAAACTATGACGCAAATGAGCGTGTCGAAGGATGAGCAATCAGTAGTGACAGCTCAACGACAAAGACAAGAAACAACAGCAGCAGCAGCAGCAACAACCACAGCGATAGGGAAGGTTGGCGATGGGGTCAAGTGTACAAATGCGACAGCAACCAAGTCGAGGTTGGAGAAGTTTTACGAGCTGTCCAAAGTATTTCGGTAGTAAGGGAAGTAGAGTAAGAGTAGTGAGTTGGATAGAGGTAGTAGAAGTAAGGTATGGATGGGCGTGGTTTTTGGTAAGGTATGTATGAAGGATAAAGAGGTGGACGAGTCCTCCGTAGTTAGTATTTTTAGTGGGCTGCGGTAGTGGGAATGGATAGCGTTACGTAGTGCAGAGAGAGGTCGTGATAGCAGCAGCAGTGCTGTAGGTAGCATGGACAAGCACCTACCACTAGTAACTCCGTAGACAGAGTTGTTAATTCCAACAAGTACGGACATACATAAATATATACATAAGTTCAGTGAGAGTAGTCATACCACAAGGGAGAGTGTAGGGGTGGGAGGTGGAGGTGCAGGTATAAATAAGTTCAATATGTGTGTGAGAGATTGTGTGAGTGTGTGTACTGCATATATGGATGGGTACTGGCTGATGATTGACATTGACATTGACATTGGTATTGAGCATTGAGCATTTCTTCGAGTCATAGGAAATGATGGTTTAGCACGAGATCGTATCATGAGATGATGGTGTACTCATATTCGTACGATTTGTCTAGCAAAACTGTCTCTGTTGCAGTGTGGTTGAGCTCAATGGTCAGGTTGAGGTTGTGCGAGTGAGTGTACATATATGTATTTGTGTATGTGTGTGTGTGAGGGAGAGAGAGAGAGAGAGAGAGAGAGAGAGAGAGAGAGGAGAGAAAGATAATGGTTTGCAATGCTGATCAGTACTACCTAGTCCTACTATTTCCATCAGTAGGGATATAGACAGGAGTATGGGTAAGTATAGATTCATTGTGTATGTATGTACATATTGTCCTGTAGTCCTATATGTACAGAATAAGTAATCACGGTACATAGTCGACTCCGTCGATAATGACCTTCAAATGGGATGGAGCGGGAATGGCTACCGGGAATTGGTAGACTTTAGAAATGGGATTGGAACAGCAGGTTGGGGGGACCTTGTATTGACGAATAACGGGCATAATTCTGGGTAGTAATAGCTCATGTAGTACTGTATTCGCACAGACGTACGTTGGCGAATATACATATACATATTCAATACTACATAACTCAGATACTGGGGGGCAGCCCGTAGTACAGACACTCCTGTCCATAGGATGTCATAAGTAGTAAGGTTAAGGTAGGTAATAGCATGTTGCCGAGTTCATCTTACTATACGTATGAAATTGTTTAAATGCTGATAGCCGTACGTATGTACTTACAAGCACCTACCTACTTACCTTATGTATGTAATTTTTCTAGACTGTAGCTCCAATGCTAGTCTCCACCCGCCCATTTCCCTTTCCACTGTCACATTTTTTCCATACGTTCGGTCTCACGCCTTTTACGTAGCTTATTATTTATTGACTTGCATAAAACTCCTCGGTACCGGCTGTGCATGGCCTCTCTCACCTGGTGCTTGGTGGTTGGATGACAGTGACAGGTGAGGTATGATGCGTGATTGTGTGATGCTTGTTGAAATGCAATGTGCTCCGCTGTGGGCGTGTGGTGCTTGCATAGCGTGTGCCAGCAATCGTAAAAGCGCCCCAGTCCAAGTTAGAATGTTCACTCTACTCTACTGATTGATATGTGCTCTACTCTACCTTGGGGGTCATCTTACCTTAAACGACCAAGGTAGGGGGAAAAGGGCAAGGTAGTTGAGGCAGGTATTCTCTTCATCGGTATCTCACCCGAGCAAAACGGTAAAAGAAGCAGTGTTATGTGGAGAGACAGAGCGAGAGGGAGAGGGGGAGAGAGAGGCAGAGAGGCCATCATTAATCCACCCAGCAATGTTGTCAATTTTCCAATTTCATCGTCTACCATCTTCCAGCACATCATTCTAGACAGTATTCGAAGCTTCGGTCTACAATTCCTCAACTCAATATCCCATGGCAGAGTAGTATTGAGACTTGAGTTGTCGTTGTGAATTTCCCAAATCCTTCTTCCTGAGCCAGGATAGTGGGGGTTACATGACGCATCAACAAGAAAGAGAAAGACAGAGACTACTGCATATGGGTGCTAGATCTTTGGGTGAAAAAGCGCAAAAGACTGGGAAAGTCCAAGACCAAGTGGGGTGAGGAATGGGGGTGTGAGGAAGAAGGTCCCTGGGCTTACCGCAAGAAACTCACTGACTTATTTTTTTTCTTTGGGTGGAGTGGATGCATGCATCTTTGCGGCAACTCAGGGTCGCGCGGGGGTGGTTTGTGAAGGTCACTTGGTCAACATGATTTCCCAACTTGACTCGGCGGCAATGTCAACGAGACAAGCACATGGAGAACGCAAAAGCATGCTTCGTTAAAAGCGTTGGATGATCTACACAATTCGCTACTCCATGTAAGCAGACGACATTTGAAGAGCACCACTCTCGGATGATAGGTGGTATCCCCCGGCTTAAAAGAAGAGGGTCGTCGACTGCTTGATTCGTGGTGTTTGGTGCTCTGCTCCGGTGCTATTCATACCCAGTCTTTGGAAATGGAGCGGCTAAAACTATTTCCCAACCCGGGCTGACCAAAGTGCTGTATTCAGTATGGTGGTAATAAATAAGTACTGTACATACTTGCATAGCACCCAGTAGTCCGTCTTCAAGTCTATACAGTACATAGTAAGTGTTCAGATTGATTACTCTTAATCATACTATGAGCTTCACTGTAGGTCTAACTAAGTATGCACAGTACTGATGCTATTATTGCGATGTTTGCCGTGTGATACCTGATAGCTTGTAACGAATATCTTATGTGAACGATGCGGGGATGTGATATTTGCTTTACAGAAGGGCCCTGCACCACTTAATATTGCTCAATAGGGGGTTTCTCCGAACGCTTCAAAAACACCACTGGGAGGGAGATATTAATTCAGCTACGCCTCAACTGGTGGAATTTGGATATGGGGTGTCAAAGACGAGAAATGGGGAGGGGTAGCAGCAAATTTCAATGGTGGTTGGTGGTGGTAAAAACTTGGACTAAAATGGACGACGAATCGAAGGTTGTTGGATTGGATTGTAAACTTGGTAATGATATGATTAATCATGTATTGGTCTCTCAGCAGCTGCACAGTGCAAAATCTGAAGAGCAAGAGATGAAAAGGATGCTCGAATAGGATGAATGAAGAGCTCCTTGTAGCAAGATATGATGACGATACCAGACTCGACTCGAATACATCACCACATATTACCATTCATACTCCGTACACTCCCGATGAGGACGATACTGCATACTATCATTCCCTTGCGGAGTCCCCGGTATGGTACTTAGAAAGACTTAATTGCGAAGTGGCTGGAAGTAGCATGGTGCCCAAGCGATGAGAAAGCCCAGGAGAATATGGTGGGTGATAAAGCTTCGACCTTCTACGCTTCTTCGCCGATGAAAGAAAGTCGTGCGTGCACTGGACGGATCCTGACGCCGGCTACTTGAATTGACTACTGCGTACCTCTGCCTTCCAGCTTGAAGAATGTTAATGGCCGCTGTATCGCTCTACTCTTTTAGGCTGGGGTTGGTGCTGGTGCTGGTGCTTGGTACCGTATTGAATACTTTACCACCATTACTATGTAGTAATACTTACTGTATATACTGGTGTAGTAGAGAGTAGTTTAAGTAGCATGCCTGGTACTAAATAAGTACTACATAGTAAGTACATAATAGTAGAAGTAGGACTCCCACCTATACTCCCCTCACTCTTCTCCTACTCTCATTCTCCTCTCCTCTCACTCCCAAAATTCGTGATTGAGGTTGTGAGCACGGACCTTGTGCGCACTATGACGCAGCATGGACAGGGCCCGAAAGGACTGACGTGATAGTTCTTCAGCAGCCTTTGCCCGACCCTCATGAAATGCTTGCTAGCGCTGCTATTGTCCAGTACTGTGGACCACATCTTCCACATCTTCAAAAATGGCGCCAAGAGCGTAGAGTGTCAGCAAAACGCACTCTCGAGAAAAGAAAGAAAAGAAAGAAAAGAAGAGGAACGAGAAGATGGAGAAGAAGGAGAAGAAGAAGAAGAAAGAAGAAAGAAAGAGAGAGAGATGAAGAAAAAAGAAAGGAAAAGAAAGAAGGAAAAGAAGAAAAACTCTAAATCAAATCATGATTCAACAAACACAAACTCCGTGCCTGACTCGACTCTCAACATCGAATAGAATAGCTCGTTCTAATGGCCCCATACAACTTTACGCGAGTTGCCTTTGCGTTTTATGAGCAATCCATAGCCATAATTCCGTCCCAGTCTTTTCTCAGACAAAAGTTCGTGATTAAGCAGTGAGTATGATGGTCTTGTGGTATTCTAGTTCCACTTGGAGTCCCTGGTGTAGCAACTCCTCTGAGCTTCATGCGTTGCTTCATGCTTCATGCCTTAGGGAATTGAAATGGGTCTCATGAAACTATAAGACTGCTGTTTGTGTAGTGCCACTGTGACTGCTATTGCAATAAGAGAAGACATTTGTCACCGTAAATCATGTTGACCCTCTTCTTGTTGACGCCTCAAACAAGGGTCCCTCTTCTTGTCCATAAGCCATCTGAGCCCCGGGACAAGGTCGGCCATTGGCCGAACCTCCCCGCCCAAGTGCCTTCGACTCAAGGCGTAGATCATATCGTTCCTTTCTACATGAGGAGTACAAGTACACTTTTGGAGGGTATGAACGACTTTAACCCTTGTTCTTCTGGCCGAAAATGGTTGGCTAGACGTCCTATGTACATACGCGCGAGATACTCATGAGCCTGTTTGTGGGCAGGGTTGTACGTATGTAATTTTTGCGGAAGTGAAAAGGGACATCCGGCACATGTTGCGAGCAATTGATTAACTAGTATGTGAAGAGCGGAGAAAAGTGAACGGTGAAGCATGTCACATTCTAATATCGTTCCCATTGTTTGGGAATGAATCGTGCATTGGTGCGACTTACATACTGCGACGTCGGGGAATGTCAGTCTCAGTTTCCCACGCTTCCCTCTCTCTGTCGGTCTATTGAATGCCACTCGCTTAAGGTTATGTGTGTCCCTTGTCAACGCATGGCTATACGCGCACAACCAATCAGGTAATTTCCGCCCAAGATCCTAAGTATCCCTCGATCCCGGGACCTTGTGATATTAGATAGAGTAGTCCCGTGAACACATGGGAATCGAACCAAGCCATTACAACCTTTCGGGTGCTAGACCTTCAGGAGTTATGTCGTGCAGCATAAAAAAGAACTCTTTAAGCACTTGTCGCACTCACAAGAGCGAAAGAGTTTTTCGGTCCTGCCGCCACACCTACAATTGTCTTATGTCGAGGTAGGCGAATTGAAATTTCAAGCCATTTGGGTGTCGTCAAGTGCAAAGAGCCCAACTGACCATTCATCCCGTCACCGATAACGAAGAGCTTATGATCAGTGGTCAACACTATTATATGGCGGTCACCGATGCCAAAATCCAGTATATCATGGCCGTAAATATCTAGGGGAGTAGGCTCTACAACATCCGGAATGATAGGCGTCTCACCGGGCCGGCCTCCCCAGATATAGAGGTCGTTGCCATGAGTCAATGCTGCGGTTAGGTAGCCTCCAGATCCTAATTTTATGATAGGCCCGCCAGGAAGTTCAAGAAGCTGGTCCATAGGAAATGGTAAGGATGCTGGTCTTTGTCTGTGAGGATCTTTGTATCAATGATGGCATGCGGTGAGACTGACTGTGATACGTCTATCTTTCTGCCCAAACAGTCTCCATATCGTTCGTCGCCCCAGGTCCAGACTGTCCCCGCTGTCGTCAATGCAGAGAAGCTTGTTTGGTTTGCGACGAGCTGCTTCACATCCGCTTTTTCAAGCAACTTTTGACCCCCCTGCAGCAATGCTCTCCTGTTGAGGTATTGGGTAACGGTTCCAGCTGCATACACTGATTCATAGAAGTCAGCCTGGGGAATTTCAATGGGGCGACACTTATGTTATTGAACTCACAGGAAACTTTGCCATTACCAGCTTGTGCAATAAACTCCGGTCTTAGTTGAGTATCCTGTAATAAAATGTCCTGTACGTTGTCTGGTACGCCTGCAGATGTCTTGCAATGCAACGAAACGGGCGTGCTCACTGTGAATGATTAGTAATGGTGTCGATCAAATAATTTGCAAGGCTGTGGGGTAATAAGCGATGATCTTGACGTGTTGATTTGAATAATTCATACATCAGTGTTGTTTGAAGAATCGTCTAGACACTAAGTTAAGCCGCACACTTGACAGGATTATCTTCAAAGATACTTCACTCGAAGTTTTCTTCAAGTTATAGTTCAGTCGCAAAAAATACTGAAAGTCGAAGGACTTAGAAGCACAGAGTTGAAAGACTAATGCACGTGAATATGAAAAAGCTAGAAATTGACCTACCTACCTAAGGTACTTGATATGGAGCTGGAAACACATTCGATTTTCTCGGCCGTTAAAACACGACGAAACTCAAAAACGTCGTCAGGTTCATCGTTTTGGTCTTCTGCCTCAAAATTGAGTTGTCCCCAAGCGTTGAAGCCACAGGCCCAAAGTTCCATTGTCAGATGTTGACGGTTGAAGATCATAATATCAAAATCCAGGATAAGGTATCTGTAGTTGCGGTTGCGTCACGTGTATCTCGAATGGGGTTGGCTCTGATTGGTTCATCCTACCAATTCTATCAGCTTCATCCACCCATGAAAGACTAAGGATATCTACATGGCTATCGGCCATGCTCTTTGTCCCTATTCCACAAATTGTTTACATTTTGACTAGCTGTTGGTAGCGACCATGTTTGGCTGTATTTATCGTGTTAACATTGCTACTAGAGCCTGGTTCAATTACAATCAACTCTCGGGGAACTCCTCTTGATTATTCTTTTGCAGAGACCGGCCATGCTTCTTATAATTGAGATGGCAACCGTATAAAATGTGGAAAGAGAAATACACCGGAGTGGTTTACAATTTGCTTCATAGCAGCCCTGTTTTATATACACAATACACAAGGTGGCTATTCTCTTTTGAGATCCTAGTCAAATATTGGGTCTCTTTACTACCTCATATATATACCAAGAAAACAGGAGCTTATTCCTGGTATTCTCCTCCCTTTCCTACAGGTTGTGAAACTCTGTTAGAAACACCTTGTACTAAGAGTGGCGTGATCTTTCACCAGACACATGGCTAGCATCTCAGAAATATCCCTTAGGGTCTGTGCCGTCAGTAAACAGCTAAGTGCTCTTAACTAGAGAATTCCAAATATGGCAGCTTACTTGATAGATATAAGTCACTATTCTCCTGATGATATTCCTTCATCTATTACAGTTGAACCCAGCAGTTCAAGTACAACGCTGTATTTTAGAGTGTCTTTACAAGTCCACTGAGCAAAAGCATATTTTGACCATCATCATCTAAAGTTACTCTTATCGTTACTCTTATCATGTCACTCCAATCTATCACCATCGTTTATTATGGGGCATCAAATATACCTAAGTCACTTATATCAGACCGCAATTGGCACTTCATAAAGATTTTCTGTCCTTATCTAATATCTCCTACGGTTTTATACTAGCCATATGTGAGGTAATATACAAAGATTACTCCATCTAACATAATAGGCCTCCTAAGCCGGTGGCGCATCATGATAGGCATCGGATTGATCATCGAGCTCATCATGGGCATCATGGAATTCTTCATCAGAAGAACCAAGTTCCTCGTGTGTAGACTGCTCCTCAGTTCCTCCAAAGAGCGCCTCCAAGAGACTTCTAGGGTCAAGCCAACCTCTCCGCGCACTTTCTCCACCAACATCCCCAACGTTCTGCTCTCCATCCGTATGCATGTTTGCTTCTGCTTCATCGGCTGCCACAGCAGCCTCTTCCAGTTGCCGCCGTAGATCATCATCAACTACCAAGTCCCTACCGGCAGCTCCGTTGTTGCCTTGAAGGCCAGGAATCAGCCTAGCCAATGCAGCAAGAGGATTCATGTAGTCATCAGCGAATCCATCGGCTGGAGTCTCTGCATCACGGAATGCTGCTCTCTGACTTGGCCAGGAAAATATGTTGTGGTCGGGTGGTAGGGGGTCCGAGTCTGAGTTATTCTTTCTGTGAAGTAGGACACTTGGGACCAAGGCCATAAGAGCTGGTGTGTTATCGAGATAGATGTATCGTGCAACATCGAGCGTGACTTCACTGTTCTCTACTTTGCTGATTTTGCTCTCATCGAGCTTTTCAGTGGCGTGAGCAACCTCCATTAAAAGTGAGGTAGCTTCCGGTGTATTCCAAAGGTCTTTTGTCTGTCGAACGTAGAGGTTAGTGAACAGAGTTTCGGCATCTGTTCTCGGTAGGGCTCCCCAGATAGACGGTGGAGGGCTGTCAAGGTTAAGCTCTTGGAAAAGTGCAGTAAAGAGCCATGGCACTTGTTGTATAGACTTCTCAAGGTAATGTCTGCTTTTGACGCCATCCTTCATTTGCATTGCAGCAAATGCAAGTGACGGCATACAATGTCTCGTAGACCCCTGAAACGAATCTGAGTAGAGCTTGGTTTCAGCCAAATTAAGCAAGAACTGGTTTTCATGGGCCTTAAGGGCAAGTTGGTGAATCGATAGGCGCATGCAATATGGGTCATCCTCTGGATCAAGTGCAAGCAGTAACTTAGCCCATTCGAGTGCAGTTCGGTAAGTACCCTTCATCATAAGACTTTTGATATAGTGGTATCCAGCAAGCCAAAGTTCTCTGTTTTCTGGTCTTGCAAAATCTAATCTTGCCTTCCCTTCGGACAATTTTGTAGAAAACAATGATAGGGAGGCTCGAGCAAACGTGAAAAGAGCACGCTCGATCAGGTCGGAAGAAAGGGCATGATCACTCTGATCTTTAGCTATCTTACTAACTTGTAATAGGAGTGAAATGTGGTAGGCTATAAAACGTTAACACCCTTTGTTGTAGGTTATTCCAGGTGAACTTACGATTCCGTTGGAGAAGGCCAATCAGGTTTTGAGGATTCCCCATTTCTACAAACATATTGAATTGCTGTTGTAAAGAATTGTATGCTTGGCTGTGAACATATCGAAACTCTACTGTGCCATCTGTTTTTCGCTGATCATCAACAATCTCCATTGTTAACCCGCCGGTTGCGGCTTTTGGCCAATCATCTCTGCCCTGTATAAAAATGTTACGTCGTAATGTCACCTCTGGGAGGCCCTTTCCAGGTGGATGATGTCCCTTCAACGCTGTTTCCAAATCCACTTGTTGCTGTGCTCCCCTTTGACGTGCACCTCTACCAGCTCGTCCACCAGCATCGTCTACGTTGTCTGTGGCATGTCGACCAAATAGATTTCTCATCTCGTTGCCAACCTTGAGATGTTGGGAATTTATGCCAAGTAACGAACACACCTTCTCATACTCGATGTTGACGACGCTGTTTCCAGCTGAGTATTCAGATGACGAGCCTTTATTTTCAAGCTTTAGAGCTCGTAAAGCTGCATCGATCTCATCTTCGTCCTCTTCCTGGGCCGTATTTGAGGCGGCTTGCGCTTTCTCGGACTTAGCAGCCTTGCTCTTCTTCTTCTTCTTCTTCTTCGACTTCTTGGATTTGGAGGAAGGCACGTCTTCTATCGATGCAACGATTTCGTTGGATGGGGAGATGTCCTCTTGTTCGATGTCTTCCTCTGCAGATTGTTCATCTTCGTCATCGTTGTTTTCGAGAAGCGCAAAGCTGGAAAATGGGTTCCCTTTCTTTGCAGGCAAAGGTATGTCTTCTTCTTCTTCTTCCAACTCTTCCTCCTGTCCAGAAATTTCTGATCGAGATTTTGCTGCCTCAAGTTCGCGCTGCTGTTGTAGCTTCCGTAGTTGTCGGCTCGACATTTTGTAGTGGGGGAGTAAAGCTCGAACGCGCCTTATGCACCGGCTCGTTGCTCGTAGTTGAGGTTATACTCGAGCTTAATTTAGGACTGCTATGCAGGTAGAAATCACCGAGGAGAATTTTGTATATTAGTTTGTGGAAATATGCGAAGTTGGGATGCTTTTTTTATGTGTGACAAATAAGTACTTCAATTACTGAAAGGCTGAAATGTTACTCATGACGCAGTTGAGCGTGTGTGCTCTAGCGGCCGCAACCGCAGCTGTGTGGTGGTGTATGCCTCCCTCGGCCATAATACTCCAAATCATTAAATACAGCGGTTACTCTATTCAAGGCCAGAGAAACGTCGCACTCGCTCCTTCACCCTTCTACCTTGGAGGTATGTCTTATAGATTGTCACATTGATATGAATCTCTCTAAACAACGTTTTGGTGAATGATATTTTGCCTGAATTGAGTCATTTTCAATGATATGAGCACAGTGAATCACGTACATAATCACCTACAATCACACTAGAGCCGACTCCTACCCCAGGATAAGGGACATCCAAACCGAGTCCGTCGCTCAACCCCATCGGCCCCAAAGCATC
Organism: Allantophomopsis lycopodina; assembly: GCA_024752465.1. NCBI lineage: Eukaryota > Fungi > Ascomycota > Leotiomycetes > Phacidiales > Phacidiaceae > Allantophomopsis > Allantophomopsis lycopodina. The sequence goes on along the minus strand of CP103013.1, from coordinate 817,081 downwards.
ATTTTGCTTAATAACCTCATCATCCGATGCGTCGAGTAGCAGTACGAGCACTTCGGTCTGCTCGTTATACATCAGCTCGCCATATTGTACGAAGCACTCGGGCCACCAATTTCAACAGTCATGTTTTAGGTGCGAGATTGTCGTCATCCTCGTCACGACCACAGCACGCGACAACACCGAAACCGAATTCGATGTTCATTCGCAGGTTCTCATACGCTTTGGGAGCTACCCTCGTAGGGACTGGTGCCTTGTATGCGATGAGAGGTGGACCATCAGAACTGAACAAAGTATCTACATCTGCTGCTGACCAGGCACGCGCATTGACAGCCTCGGCCATCTACTCCAACTCGAATCAAGCACCACCCACTGCCCTGCCATCCGAAGAATCACTCCGAAAGGCAGTAGTTGTTACAGCAAATCAAATTTATACAGGCGTTTTAGAGGGAGACGGGCCAGTATCGAAGTATACCGATGACGGGCACAAAGTATTAGAAATGCTCACTCCAGAACAAGCAACGCAGAAGCTACGAAGGAATGAGGAATCGTACTTTGTTGGTAGAGGAAAGGGAGTAGTGCGTTATGATGTTGTTCAAATTCCCAGTAATGATCCAATTGAGGATGATCATTCGGAAAAGATCGTAGAAGTGCCCGGGGTGGATAACAGCAGTGACTGGATGTTCTGGGGTGTTTATGATGGCCACAGGCAAGTATATGCGTGTATCTCTCAATACGTGAATTCCATTAATTGAAATCCAGTGGATGGACTACCTCAGCCAAGCTTCGACAGGTCCTGATCAGCTTCGTTGCGCGCGAACTTAACAACACATATAGTAAGGCTCTTGCTGACCCCTCTGTTTCATCGCCATCGCCAGAAGCCGTAGAAGCCGCCATCAAAGCTGGATTTACACGTCTTGATCACGAAATCACAAATGAGAGTGTAGAGAAGGTTTTCAAACAGAGTTCTAAGAGAGTCGCTGCTGAGCTTCTTGGTCCTGCACTATCTGGTTCTTGTGCCCTCCTGTCATTCTATGATAGCAAGTCAGAGCTTCTTCGGGTGGCATGCACAGGCGATTCGCGCGCTGTTTTGGGAAGACGAGGGGAGAATGGAAAGTGGACTGCCACACCTTTATCCGTCGATCAAACCGGTAGCAACCCGGACGAAGAGGCTAGAATGCGAAAGTTACACCCCGGAGAGGACCATGTTATCCGCAACGGACGAGTACTTGGTGGCCTTGAGCCCACCCGTGCTTTTGGAGACGCTTCTTACAAGTGGACTCGTGAGGTTTCTGAGCGCTTGAAGAACTCATTCTTTGCCAGAACCCCATCTAGTCTATTGAGAACACCACCATATGTGACAGCTGAACCTGTCGTAACAACCACAAAGATCCAGCCTGATAAAGGTGACTTCGTTGTCATGGCCACTGATGGGCTCTGGGAGATGCTTACCAATGAAGAGGTTGTTGGCCTCGTTGGTCAATGGATTGAAAATCAAACTACAGACGCCAAAGATAGTACTGCCAACTCTTGGCTCAAGTTGTTCTCTAAGCAACAGAAGAACCTTCCAGTGGAGCATCCAGAATCCTCAAAAGCCAAGGATGGCCAGAAGACCCCAATCCGGGTCAAACAATGGGGACTGACAGGTGGCGAAGATGAACGCTTTGTGGTGGAGGACAAGAACGTTGCTACGCATCTCGTAAGAAATGCTTTGGGTGGCAAGAATACCGATCACCTGTGTGCCCTCCTCACCCTTCCAAGTCCTTTCTCGCGAAGATATAGGTAAGTTGTCTCCCAACCTTACGAAATGTACCACACCATCTAACAAAGATCTACAGGGACGACTTAACCGTTGAAGTGATCTTCTTCGGCAACGGTGAGAAGAGCGGCGATGTAATCGTCAACAAGGACGCCAGCGCAACAGCCTCGGATAGTAAACCGAAACTCTAGTCTTGCATTAAATCCCTTGTTTATGTATTCTTCGTATTCGGGCATACCCCTCAGCGTATCACGCAAGTTATCGTACTGGTCAGTCAGCCTCCTAAAGGGGATGTCAGCCGCAGCCTCAGCCGTGCAACAATGAAACTTCCACAAAAAATACACCCTGAGAAAGCTGTCATGCCTCCCTTACATCTGTCTTTCCCTGCCTTGCATTTTGTGACGTAATGTTCAGCTACATACCACGTGGAAGCTGCTTGAAAATAGAGAATAGTCGTGCGTGTGAGCCTTGCAGAAGTCGTGCAAGCCCTCACTTTTTTTTTCTTTGGCGGGCAACGTTGCACCCATCAGCCCCTAGGTTAGACTTGCAGCCTGGAATGCGGGAGCATACGCGCAGGAATTCAAAAACCAAATGCGTTCATTGCTCGTGGAGCACAAGGAGCAAGGGGGCGGAGGAATGCGATGCAACGCGTCCGTAAACAGAGCCCATTGTTGATGCATGGCGAAACGGGTGTGTCTACACATACTTGATTTATGGTGCTGCATAGTAAAGGTGAGGCTCAGGCCTTCAGTTAAAATACAAATTGTGACATTCACGATAGCAGTGATCGATATCACCACAACGCATAACACGATCAGGAATGAATTTAGAATGGTCATTTCTTCATTGAGATGTTTGGATGAATCCGAAACATCATCTAATCATCATTATACAAACGCAATAGCCGGAGGTGCTGCCACAGCTGTCGTAAGTTCTGTTTCTCCCATCCTTCCTCCCTATCCATGCAATCCGACCGCTCCCCTATTTTTCCCAGCCAAAGATGCATGCACATGCCCACATAGTCTGAACGGAATGAATGTAGCTCTAGGCTCTCTCAAATTCAATCAGAGAAAACAACGTACAAGACAAACTATACAGTAAAAAAACATGAGTAACTACTAATAAAGAAAATGAGAAACGAGTTGAATACTTTGGGAAGAATGACGGGGCCATAGAGAAATTCATGAGTAAAGGGGACCTCCGGACGCCTGTTCTCTGCTCCCAGACGCTAAAATGCTGTATCAACCAACAAAGGAAGCAGTGAAACACACAAAAACAAAAAAGAAAGTAAATAAATAAATAAATGGGTATCAAAGAATTCTTTCAAGGTCATGCACCAAAGGTTCATTGGGGATGAAGGTAGACGTCATAGGCTTAAGCAGATTGCTTTTCTCTGGAATGGTGAGTCCAAGCAAAGAACTTCTCTTTCGACGTTGTGACTGGAGTCGTGCCGGTTACTGATTCCACAGGGGAGTGTTTCGGAGCTACATCTCGAGGTTCAAGTAGTAGTGATTTCCGATAGTACTGTTGGCCCATAGTCGGATCAGAAGATTTGACGCGCACGATTTGTGCTTGAATCCACTCTTGGAGATCTGGGACCTCAGTAAGACGATAAGGGATTTGGAAACGCTGAAGCTCTCCAATAATCTTGGCAGTACGAGTGTGTTTGTCAAAGTTAATGACTGACATTCCCTTGCCATCATTGCCCGTGGATAGCTGTCTTTCCGATGGGTTGCCAATGTCCACAAATGTCAAATCTGTGAGATATGTGCCGACAAAAGGCAGACATGGTGGGACATGATTCTGCAATCTATGTCGCAGGATGGCATGGTTCTTGTTAGGCTCCACCATGTCTTGGAGAGTCTTGAGTCTATCTTTCTGCTTTTGAGACACAAGTTCCCATGTTCTCTTGAGTCGTAAGATAGTAGAGGTATTGATGGAAGAAATGATAGCCATGAGGGTGTCATAGTTATTGATTTCCAGACATCTCGTAGCCACTTTGATCCAATACTTCAAGATAACAGCTCGTCGTTTGGCATCGTCGAACTGAAGAATGGTATCGGTCACCAGATTTGCAAGATCCGTCGAGAGGGTAGACATAGCCCTAACATTTATGGCATTAGAGCCAGATCTTTTGGTCCACTCGGATGCAAGTAACTCCTCGGGTAAAATTGAACAGAAAATATTCATCTCCTTGATGGTGAGTTGACGAGCAAGCTCAAGCGGGTCAAATTCCAGTACACTTGGTGAGCTTCCACCCATCTTCCAGTTCTTCAATGCATTAGTGGCAGATTTCGACATTGCTGGAGGTGGAAGAGGCGTGTCGGGTGAAACATATAGCGCTGTTGATAGATTGGTCTTTCCCATTGAAGATACCAGGCGTGGCACTAAAGGAGTCTCGGTTGAAGAAACCTTTGTGGCAAGATCTATCAGGCGCTTTCCTGCTGCAGGAAGAACAACGCTAAGTTTTCTCTGTGCAAATGATTCAATACTTGGTAGAGCATCATTGTCGGACATTCCTCGCCAATGAGATTCTAGCCACCCCTTAAAAACATTGTAAACTCGTAGGCGTACTGGCCCAGCTATGTGTGGGCTTTGAGCAACGTAATCAAACCGTTCTATCAACGTATCTGCAAGCACTTGGGGAGTGACAAATAGACGGAAGGTTAAGTAGAAGGTAGAGACAAACATAGCATCTGGAGTTGAATCATGTGTGGTAAGACGCTCAATCAAAGCTGGGAGACTTCCACCAGTGATTTGGCCGTCCTTATAGATAAGCTCATGAGCGTACGTCTTTTCAAGCACCCTATCCTCCACATCATCCGTATCATCTCCAATTGTCGAATAGCTGGCGGACATGTTGAGGTTGAGATCAGATGTGGTGGCTTGTTGGTTAAGTGGAAGATAAGACCCGAGATCTGGAGTCGTTGCTCGAGTTGATGACTGTGAGACCATGCTGGCCTCTGAGTCGCGCATACTACTAAGATAAGAACTGCTAGTACCGGAACTAGACACAGCAATACTATCCACACGGAGTGAATGTGGATATTCAACATCAGTACCAACGGATGTTTCGAAAGGACTGTATTCATTTTGAGGCATCAACGGACTGTGAAGCTTTGGTAAGGGAGGTAAAAGGGATCGTGTTGAGGTGCGAGAGAGGTCTTTTCCTATGGTCTCTTCGTCAACCAACTGTGCGGTATCTGTAAAAGTTTCGGACTGTGGTGATGCTAGTGGTACTCTGGGAAGTGGCTTCTCGTATGGAGCAGCGTGGGGTAGCGGAGGAGAAGAGCGAGTAGGCTCTTCAGGGATGGCATCAACAGGTGAGGCATGGTCGTCGATGGCAGCTCCTCCAAATCTCCCCATATCAATTCCTAGGCCGATATTTTGATCTTCAAATTCGAAATCACCAATCCTTTCGATAATGAACTTTGCCTTGGCCACAACCTCGCCGGCGGCTTTAACACAACCTGTAGCAGCAACCATCAAGCTCTTGCTCTCGTGAGGCATTATGACCTCCTCAGTATCGAAGTCAGATGGTTGAAGAACATCTTCCGCAATAGCCATCAGCTCATTCACACAGTCGTACATCATATCCTTGGCCACCTCTGCAGATTCGCCGTTTTGGTTGTCGTGCGTGCATATCGTTTCAACAATAGTCAAAAGGTCCTGGCCAGCATAGAAACACTGCCCAATATTGGTGGCCAAATCCGACGAGAGCTGGGATTGGAGTTGCAAGCGTCCAATGAATGATCCAAGGTAAGAGAGAAAAGTATCGTGATTGAGGTTGAGCTTCTCTGAGATTAAGTTATCGTTTCGTGCTGACTTGCGACCAGCAACGGAGACACGGTGCGAGAGTCTGTTCATGACTGTTGGGGACTTCATTCCGGCATTCGTAACTGATTCGCGTTTGACGTGCTCCCGCTTATAGTGAATCTCGGTTTCATACGTCGTTGATATGTCGCTTGCCGCGTGCCCATCTGGAAGACTGAAAGAAACCGTGTCCGGAACGGACGTGGAGGATGTAGAGTTCGAGGTCTGTCCAAATGATATTACCTCTGCAGGAGGTGTCAAGGGGGTGAGTGACTCTTCAGTAATAGTAGGTGGAAGTAAGTTATTGGACAAGGGGGATCTCGGCTCAAATTCGTATATATCTAGAAGCTTTACTGCCCTAGTGACGATCTTGAAGGCCTTCAAAATCATGTTATCAATGATATCATTAACTTCTTGTGATTCTGGAGCTGTAGCGCCAAGATCTGATAGGTACTTGGCAGTCTTCACCAGAGATGAAAGGTCTGACAGGAGAGCCTTCCGGTGTCGACGGAGGAGCTCATTCCGCTGAACGACTGGGGATTCTCTATTCAGGCAGTTTGATTTTTCCTATATATGTAAGCTGACGGTCTAGTTAACTGTATGGAGTTAAAATAAAAAGTAAACATACCAAAAGAAAGCGAACCCCGGCAATCAGACCTCTCATAAAGTCTTGATTGTTGAAAATGTCATCGCTTGCATGGACATGGCTTCTCAGTAAATCCCAAAAGTGCTCCAGGGCAACCAGGAGGTTCTGCATAGGTTCGGGGTCATAAGGCTCGCAATAATTGGTAGGGAGCCACCCTCGAGATCCTGTCGCAAGGAGCGTGCCGTCGGCCCAGCCGTTTGTGTGTATTGAGTGAACCAAAACAACATCGCCTTCATTTAGTGGTAGCGTAACTGTTGTGTCAGAGACTGTGGACTCTGGCTGGAATTGATAGAAAGCACGCAAGAAGCTATGAAGTATCGGCGGCGAATCCATATGTTGCTCTAGTGTTTCCTGAGATCCATTGGGTGTCATAGGTGGTGTGATTTGAGACTGTTGATATCTATCTCCTTCAGGAATTGCCTTGTTGCTTCGGCGACTCGCTGATCTACTCGATGATCGTGAATGGTCTTTCGTAATCTGCAATGGAGCGACCTGAACGCTTAAGCGTGCTGTCTCTTCATTTCTCCTCCTCATCATCGAAGGTTGTGAAAGCTTTCATGGAACTTCGAACGTATACCAGCTGAGAAAAGTGCAAGGAAGGTAGTAGCCAAGGACTCAAGTAGCAGCTGGAAGTTGCAAATTCCAAAGGATGGGCTTCACAGGCTCAAATAGTGAGTAAGGTGGATGGTCCTCGATTACCTGTCTTGGATGAAGTGACTTCTCTGTTCAAAGTGCGTGGTCGAGATTTCAAGTGCTGATGTTGATATGTAACGGTGAGCGATCGATTGCAACTTTAGCAAATGGCTGACAGTGAAAGCAATTGTGTTGCACGCTGCTGAAGAAGAGGTATGTTAGCAAAAGAGATTTCCAAAAGGGCTAGTCCATTTGTTGACGTGTTGGTTTGGTGAAGAATGCAACGAGGGGGAGGTTCTTTTGGAATGGCATGGGCGTAGACATGTACATACCTTGTCGGTTGAACTTCTTGTTGCAGCGTAGTAAAGTGAAAGTGAAATTATTCCGTCATACAATTCCAAACCTGAAAGTAGCTGATGAAATCTGGATTTGCAACGGACGTTGCAGGTGAAAAGTCCTTTAGGTTGAGATGAGTAGCAAAGGTGGTGTAATTTTTTCTGAATCAAGGTCCAAGAGGTCCACCACAACTAGAGACTTGCGATTGTAGATCTATCAAAATATTTTGGGGAAGCCTGAGGGTTGTGTAGACGGGGAAAGGTGTTCCTGTGTCAGTCCAGCTATTCAGTCGCAGGAATGCCAATGCGTTGGTCTCGTACGCTCGAGAACGGTCAAAGTCCCTGTTGGTGTTTTGGTATGTCCGGGAGTTTTGAGACGCGGCTGTACACAATGTCCTTGCTCACCCCACCAATGCACGAATTAAGTGCGGATGTTTTGTCACAACGAACTGATATATTCTCAGGTAGATATATGGTGGGCGGTTCGTTTCTTTTCAGAGAAACTGGATCGTAAGTATACGAGAGCGGGCGGTCGAGGGTGAGTGTTTGGGAGAAGGGATGCTCGAGTCGGTTTTCGGATTCGAGGACCTGATGCAAGGCAGGGAGGAATCGCCCCAATGCAGTAGGAATGACGAGAGAGGCAACCTTTGCAGCAAGGACCAGCAAGACACTGATAGGCTAGAATGTCTAAGATGTGATATAGAATCGTAGATGCTGTCGTCGTTTTATGATTCTTCTTGTCTTTTTTTTTTTATGACAGAGTGTAATGGTTGATGTAATTGGAGGGAGGAGTGTGTGTGAGAGAGTGAGAGAGAGAGAGAGATACGAGAGTATGTGAACGAAAGACTGGGTGAGTGTGTGATGAGTAGTGAGTGACGGAGAGCAGCACGGGCAGTGTGCAGGCGTAGAGTAGTAGTAATAATAGTAGTAAGGACAAGGTGAGGTAAGTGTACAATAGTAGTCCGACCTCCGTAATGATAGTCGTAAGGTAGAGAAAAGGTAATAGTATAAGTACATACCACCATGCGGTAGTAGTAGTAGAATAGCAGTACTTTAGTTACAGTGACATGTTGGATAGTACGATATACTTGCCTACCTACCCACCTACCCACCTACCCACCCACCTACCTACCTACTCCTACTCCTACTCCTACTACTTACTACTTACTACTTACTACTTACTACCACCTCACCTTAGTTCACAGTTGCAATACTACGTAGTGAGTACCTTAGTCGAATATGCGTGTGATATTCATATGCCTCGTGCGCCCTATCCCATACATTGTTCCTCTGCAGTGCCTCTCCTCTACAGAATCACTCAAAGCACCAAAGTATATTGGTATGGTTATATGACCGGCGGATAAATTGATTGCTCTCAAAGATTCTCGTGTGCGAGAGTGACTTGCTGCGTACCGCCCGCATACGTATTCTGGCGTGCACATCTTTGACAAGGCCCAGGGAACGCTCAACTACTGCACTGTCAAGGATCGCGCCGCATGGGAATAGAAAACGGATGTCCACATAATACTCCATAGACAGGACCCTGTTTGACAAGCCAAGCGTGTTCAACATGGGCACGGGTGGCATGGTACAGCATGCACTCCGTACCTGGCGAAGAACATACATACATTACATCCTTCGTATGTACATACATTTGTTGTTATTGTGATGTCGAGTCGCCGTATTGTCGCACTCCGTAAGTATGCACCAGATGTATATGCATGTATTATGTATGTATGAATACTGTATATGTGCAGTGTGCAGTGTGCGTGCCTAGATACTTCTACGTTGACACTAGGGACGTAGTAAATAGATAGTACACAGTGCCAGTGATGGAATACCAGCTGCCAAACACTTATCTACACCACGGGAAATATCCCCTGGATACAGCACAAATACTAACGTTCGTAAGTATGTATCTACCTACATACATACATTCATATGGTGCATACATACCGACCTCGTGGTGCTCTGTCCTTCTCAACGACCCGTGAAGATCGGAGGAAGAGAAGCCTCTCATGACTCTGCAAATTCAATATCGTATCCATAACGAAGGAAGCACTGCACACACCACTACGACCTAAGTAAGATAGGATGCGCACCACCAACCGGGAGCCGTCAAGCGCTTCCCTACTTGCTTCCCTACAGCACGAATTCTACTTACCAGTGGCTCTTTTAGTAGCTTATTTCATCCATGGATCAGACAGAGGCTAGTATCTTCCTATTTCCAAAAGATCGTGCTTATCCACTCGCTCACTCGCTCGTCCACGGCCTTACACTCCACTCGTGCACAAAGATCCAGATCAATTTGGATCCCGCCGACCCTCGTACGGAAAATTGGACGCCGGCGCCGTGTGCTTGGGTGGCTTTTCCCTAGACGTCGCGGTAGCAGTTTCGCATTTCTAAAAAGGTCCCCTAGAATAACAACAAGTGTCGCCGGACAATTTGTTGATGTTAAAAACAACAAGCGTGAAGGAATGATGTTTACTCATGACATATGACGGATAGAAAGAAAGAAAAAAAACATCAATGCTCCTCCTTAGGCAAGCATGAACAGTAGGCCGTGATGGCTGTGCTGACAGCACAATGGACCAAAAAAAATATAGCCTTCTTCCCAGTACCCAGTAAGTGTGCGGTGATACCATCGCGGGTGATGGTGGTGGTGGTGATACTTGTTTGACTCTGCCCTTGTCTCTCTTGACTTTCGGAGTGTGGAGGAGAGAAGGACACAAGGAGTATCGTGGCATGTTGCAAAAGGATAGCTGATACACTATGGAAGAAGGATGCGCATCCGGAGAATATACGGACGAAGACGATCAAAACAATGTATGTCCATGCTGCTTCCGAAAAAAGTTGGAGTGCAGAGGAAGCTGAAGAGTGTTGTTGTCCACGGCGACTCACCCACGACCTCAAACTCCGAAATCACGAACGTCACTTTACCAATCTCGTGGGATTTTGGTGTTGTCTATCAACTGTTGACATGGCGTTGAAGGCCCATGGCTCTCTCTTTATCATTGGCTGCACAGGTCGTGTGGTATTTGAGCCCAGCGCAACGCGGCGATGATCATCATTTTCCATTCAAATACATCACCTGTGACTCAACCATCGTCACAACCTTCTCAAATCCTACTCACGATGGGTCTGTGAGCTATCCGCTCGTTGCTAGCCAAATGCCGTGATGCTATACTGAACGGCAGATGCTGGCGATGTTCCCTCATTCCATGACATCTTAACCGTTAATCGCTGATGCCCTGCAAAGACCGCAAAATACCCGTTGAACTATTTCCCCAGCTAACGTCTTGCAAATCCCCAGATACCTAGGAACAACCCACAAAGGCAGAGAGGGGGGAGACTTGAAAGAGAGAGGGTTATTTCGGAGAATTCTGTCAATCTGTTACTCGTCTCATCCCTCAACGTTTTCCAGCGTCCACTTTGTACAAAGTTTACTGCTTCTCTTTTGTCGGTGTAAACAGGCCAAATGATGACACGCCAACTCTCTATTTTATGCACGCAATCGTAATTCTTTCTGTTCTTGTCATGCGAGCCCGAAAACAGCGACGGTTGCCATACACAAGATTCATCAAGCATGGGCCAGCATCTCTCTGCAAAAAAAATATATACCATCAAGACTTCAAGGATCTGTGGTCACGTCAAGGACATCCTCGTCGCTGAAATCCCCAGTCCAACCAAACTTATAGTTTGCACTCTTTTCTTTTCTTTGCTTTTCTTCGCCCCCTGCCCTCCCGAGTACGCGTCTTCGCAGTTCTATCTTTCAATTCGGAATGTCAATTGGGGCCCTGCTGTGCACGTTACTCTTACTGCCTACAATTACCTTATTTTCTTCCTCCGGACCGTGCACGATACGAGACACCGAACAACCATCGAAGCCTTTCGCCCTGCCATCAGCTCCAATGATAGATCTCCAATATCGAAATCAGGCCTCAAGAGCTGCGGGGACAAGTTTTCCCAGCTGCATGAAGTTCTCTGCATTTGTATGGGGGAATTGATCAGAGGTGGACGAAGTACGTACGTATGTAGGATGAATCTCATAGCATGCGCCTGGGTTGTATTCCTGGATCGGCACCGAGACCGATATCACAACCGTGAAGAGAACAAGTGGCCGAGGGACAATACTGTAAGGTACCATGGTGTCGTGATCTAAGCTGCATCGTACCTTGCTTGCGGACAGGCTCAGGGATACTGATTAGCATGAAAGCCTCACGAAGCAGTGATCGTCGCCTCTGGAAAGCCGATGATATTGTGGAGAAAAGCAACATCTAAAGGCAGTACATCCGATTTGGCCACGAATAGTAAAGAGGCTTGCACTCACACGTACTCTGAAGACCAGGTTCATCTTCCTTCTCTTGATCTTTACGTCAGCTGCTTTTCACTTGATTGTCACACGACATATGTATGTATGATAAACACGTGGTGCAGCAATAAGATCGTCGTTGCCAGGACATCCTTCAACTCAACTCAACTGATGAACGAGACTCGATTTCTAATCTTCCGAGCAGTGCAGTGCTTCGTAGAAGTCAAGTATTTCTAGGGATTAGAATACATCTAAAAGCCGTTGTGCCAGGCAAATAATTAGTCTCATCACACAATGCGGTTTTGAACTCGCAATGAAAGCGCAACTCATTCACCTCAGACTTTGCGAAGCAGCCACTTCAACGATAGCGTGACTTCCCTTGATGCTGCGCGGATGGCGCCCTTCATACATATAAGCTTGCAGTTGTAATGTTAAAATCGGAGCTTAGCGGTGCATTTATTGAGTATTGGTGATTTGCATGTATCCATAAGATGAGGGGACACAGCGTTTACCTGGACCTGCACACACAATTCGACCGGCCCGTTCAGGGCTTCTCCCGATCAACAGAAAAGAAAGACGGGTCTCTCTCCAAGTGCTTTTAAGGGGTGCGTATCTTAGGGTTTTAAAGTTTTCACAAGCCAAGAGCACATGGGCCCTGCAATATAATGAAATGAAATGAAATGAACACCAGAAGAATGGTAAAAGGGCATACGGTTCATACAAGCATTTCTGCACATCTTCCTCCTCTTGTCTTCCCTCGGTCATCCTTGTCTCATCATTGCTGTGCGAAGTTACGGTGCATGTTAAGGAATTGCAATGTATGTATTCTCATTGTGTATTGTACTGTACATACTTACATTCAACTAATTCATACAACCCAATGAATATGTCATACACTACTTCCACAGTATTCTCCATTCGATAAGATATGTGGGTGCGGCGAGAAAATGTGGGACAAAATCCCAGGCACCTTTAGGGCCTTCTCGCCCAAAGATGGGAGACCCTTTTTTTTTCTTCTTTTCTTTTTAACGTTTCTGTGCCTCGCCTTCCTGTGCCTTCCTGTGCGGCTATGCGCACTCAAGGAACAGTGCACTTCACCATAGTCACATCTGAGCACACAGCATCTCCACCAATTGAGACCTGGCGGGGAAGCTGGGTCGTTGCCGCGCTGTGAAATTCATAACCTTTCCAAGCTGTAGGGATGCACTCATCACTTCCATCCCAATACATTGGGCTGGGCATCAATGGTAAGGTATCCATTCATGTCTTTCAACTTCAATTATGTCGTTTTCCTTAAAACTTCTGCTGAGTGAGTGGCTTGATGAGGCCCACTTAATAAAGGTTTCTAGTTACATATGAAATGCTTCTCTCTGGGCGGGGGCTATGGCATGACATACTTGAAGTTCAGCAACGGTGAAGGCCACCGCTGCAAGAGCAGAATATCCACACATTTCTCAGGACTCAATACATAAGGCAATGTAGCTAGCACGCAGTAAGCAGTAGAACACCTTTTATCCAAAGCACATGTATCTCCACACCGTAATTTAGCAAGTTGACTACACCTAACATTGTATGAGTGCAAGACTTGGACTGTGCAAGGCTCGGACGAGGCGTCCCTGGTCCATCTTTTCACAGAGAGCTGTCTTGTGTCTTGTGTCTTGTGTCTTGTGTCTTGTGTCTTGTGTCTTGTGTCTTGTGTCTTGTGTCTTGTGTCTTGTGTCTTGTGTCTTGTGTCTTGTGTCTTGTGTCTTGTGTCTTGTGTCTTGTGTCTTGTCTCTTGTCTCTCGAGGCCTTTCTGTTCTAGTTTGAAATCCCTACTTATCACGACGGTCTGTCTCCCACCAGTCTTTCTCACAGACATCTTAGAGCCCCATCACGGCCATTTGCAACTCACCGAACCGAAGGTATGCATTATAAATATGCCGTCGCGACGGTCTCATGCAAGTCGTAATTCACCACAATGCCGTGTATTCGTCCCGCAAACAGCCTTCATTAGCAAGAATCGAGATTGAAGCCATTTGCGTAGTCTCACGCGTTCCTGGCCGATTATCCATAGCTTGAGACTAAAATATGCCGTACCTGGGCCACCTTTTCGCCTAAAGTGGTGATGCACAGCTACTGCGCATATCGGGAAGAAATCCTCTCAAATACGGCTTGATACTCTCCAACGACTTTTCTACACCGCGTGTGGGGCTGGAAAAGGACTACTAAGATGAAGATGTGTGTGGTCGACGGTATCTGTGATTGACATTTACTTGTATGGAAGAGTGGTTGCGGGATAGACGTGCAAAATGGACTACGGCATTGGAGATTCTGCTTTCTCTCCTTTTGCCTGTCGTCTTGGCTGAACAGCTATCCATCTGTGTGTGGGTTTGAAGCTATCGTCCCGTGGCCCATGGTACTGGAATACTGGCCTTCAAAATTGATCCTGATCTGTGGATTCATGAGCCGTCTGAAGAATCAAGGTAGCCATTCTATACTTATATCGTAGTTATCATGATAGAATTTCAAGACGATGATGGCTCTTCCTCAGGCTATCCAAATCCGTTCCTACAATTGAGACTCTATATATACACACAACAGCTCATATGATATGTATGTCTATTTGTCTCTATATATATTATTGTGCATGCATTTCCCCTTTAAATACCACACCTAAGATATAATAATCCAATGCCTTGAAAAAGTAATTAGTAATACAGCAGATTCCAGCATGGCGACTCAAAGACAGCCAATCAATGGAACTACGTCAGTCAATAAGACAGTCATAACTACCACTTTCCGAACCTCTTCAAATTTTCTGTCCCATCTCAAAAAGGTCTTACATTCCCATCATCATGACCATCACCGGAAAAGTGCCTTGTTCCCCACACAATACCACCGGGAAATTTGCCCCCCGTCAGTCCCACTTGCTCGCGGAGCCGCCCATCTGGGATAAAAGCGCTCCCTAACCACCTGAAGATATTTCTATGCCGCGTCATAAATACACTTGTGGCGTTGACGGCCAAATGTTCCTCTTTATTCCATTACACAATGAACAGCCATATACTCTTGCTATTTTTAAAAGGTGTGATGTCGCATCCGTCTGATGGTCCATGGCGGCTACTGTAAGGAGAGAGGGAGGGGAGCGGGCGGATATTGTAGCAATTGTCTTAGGTGCAAATATCTCCATTTGGGCTGTCTTGGTCTTTGACGCACAGTATCGCTATGATTGCAGAGCCGCACCTGTTCCATACTATTATGTTGTGCTTTGGTCGCCCGGGCACAGAATCTTCTTTTGAGATTCTCTGCATGGACAATATCATCGTACCCCCCTCTCCCCTTGGCCACAGCCCTTAAGGCGCGTCTCACATTGAACCCTACCAAAGATCGCCATGATGTTCTCCAACTGACTTTTTACTATCATTGCAGTTGGGGCCTTAAGTACCCGACGGGGGTTCTAAGAGCTTCACATTCTCTTTCTGCTCCCCATTCTCTTCTTTTCTAAATCTTCCCTCCCTCCCCCCGCCAACTTCGAGCCTGCACATTGACTTTATGTACGTCGGGGTCTCGGACCTTAACATGGGAGCTGCGTGCACGGGCAGTTCTAAGGCGCATGTGTCGCGAGATGGTCCACCTCGATCTCAAGTTTCAGCTCGGCCCATCTGTCCCTATTACCACTGTCCTCAAGGTGCAAAGATAGTACTGCAAGCTTACTGATTTGTATTTCTTATTTCTTTTATTTTATTTTCTTTTCGTTGGCGCCGCTGTTTCTTCTCCCATCACTTGTATATTCAAGTCAAAATAATCTTCCGTCTGACATGGATGTTGTGGATTAACGAATATTATGATGGCCCTATGGGCACTGACTTGCCTTATGGATGCTTCACTTTGTAGTTTTGTCCTATTGTCCCCCTGTCTGCCGTCTGGAGAAAGGGCTTTCGTCGGTGTTTTGTCTTTTGAGCTCGGGATCCTGCGGGAGGATCGGGGGTTGCACTCACGCGGCAGTGCCAGATCTTAGTGGGCTTGGAGCTGGATTACGCCAATTATGAAAGGCAGACCCATTGGTGCATAATTTCTGTAACCACGAAGGAAGTCTCTCTGGTATATTCATCAGGAAGCATATAGTCTGTCGTGGCTTACCAAAAACCTGCAAAAAGAGAGAATCGTGCGGTTTAGTGGCAAAGACTGCTATGACATTTATAGGTACATTTCAGCAGCCTCCGCAGAGTATCAATAGCTATTACACCCCCGCCAGTGACAAGCTCCGTAATAGACAAGGGAAGCGTCCCATCCTTCAACAGCCCAGCGTGTATCGTTGCCCACACACAAAAAAAAAGATGAAGCACACTATCGAAATACCCCATTCCAAGCTCACAGATCCAAACGCAAATAAAAACCCGCCAATCCAACTATAGTACAAGAAACAATTCCCTGGCGCAAAGAGCTTAATCATGGTATGTTGACTGCCGGCCTCTCAGGCCTGTGATATGAAACGAACAGTACAGAAGGCTGTTCCTGCATGCTGCAGGACAGCGCAAGCTGGCATGTGCCCAGGTTTGCAGCGTGGGATTGATACAAACGGTGTTGGAGCGGTATATACTGGGTATATTTGCGGAGTGGATGAGTGAGTATAGGAGAACAGTATGGATGGCAAAGGGGGAGGCTCGGAGTCGGAAGGTTTGAGGTGTTTGATAGACAACATGTTGTTTCTAATGCCGGATGAACGTGTGAGGCGTACACAAATGCACTGCCTTGGGGGGCAATGTGTTCCTATGACTCCGTATGAGGAAGTGTTTGATGTACCGGATTTGCTCTTGAATGGCTATAGAGCTCCGTATAATTGAAATTTCTAACGTGATGTTCATCTCACAGGGGGATACGCACACTTCCCATAATGGTAAACTCATTCAAGCTGGTTGTGTGTTCAGCCAAGAGCTTAAGCCAAAGAATGCCAATATTTGCGCTGTGAAAACAGTTATAAAATACATTTTGATCCCTGATATACAATTCTATATACACATCTATACCAAAGCTCCACGGCCTCCAACCCTCATTAGGGCAATTTTCTGCTCAGGGCTAATGGTAGCAGCTGGTAAAGCCCTGGTACCCTTTCCAGTAGGAGCAGGCAGGAATCCAATGCCGATGAGGTACGAGATGTAAGTACCCATTATGTCCTCTGTAACACCAGCACCGGCCGAGAGATCCTCACCAGTGAACTCAGTGTCAGCTATCAGGACTTGAGAGGCTTGGATATCCGACATTTCCGGGGCGATGGTGTCGGCTGGAAGATCAGTCGTTGCGAAGTGGTATAATGGCATACTGTGAAATGTTAGAGCATAACTATGAACGATTGGAAAGGTGTACTTACAGTGCATGTTGCTCATTCTTCTCGTCTGCAGCGTAGTCTTGCATAGTCTGACTCCACGTCTTGTACTCAACCTCTGGAACATTGTATCCATAAGTCTGAAGAGTAGCTAAGTATTGACTGAATGTAAGTCTTGGGTGAGAAGTAACCTGTGTCACTGCAACTTGACCCCACTGTCCCTCCAAAGGATGAAGGGCAGATGCTACGACAACACGAGCGACATGGTTCACTGGAACCATGTTGACTGTGTTGCTAATAGATGGGCGAGATTTGAGCTGGATGCATCCCTTAGCCATTCTGATGAGGAAGTCATCAGTGTTGGTTACACCTGATGTCTTGTCACCCGTAACATATCCAGGTCTGATGATCGTGCCCTTAAGACCCCGACGACCAGCTTCACGAACAAGATACTCAGAAACCCACTTGCTCTGGCCGTAGCCAGTACCAAGTCCAGTGGCAGATCCAGATAGGTCATCAGTCTCAAGAACGCCATCAGCAGATTTGGCAGAAAGGTCAACAAAGTGTTGGGTATCAAGAACGGATGTCGAAGAAACAAAAGCCAACTGTTTGGCTGACCCTTCTGCGCAGAGAGCAAGAACGTCCAAGGTTCCTTGCACATTGGCAGGCTTCAGGTTTGAGTATGGGTATACCCAATGCACCAAAGCGCCGTTGTGAATAACAACGGAGACGTCATTCGCAAGTCTTTGCCAAACATCATCTTGCAGGCCGAGTTTTGGCTTGCCCAAGTCACCGGTGACACACTCAAGTCGTGAAACCCAGGTTGGATCCCATACGCCATATGCCTGGCAAGTCTGGGTGACACGATCAAGAGCAAGTGTTGGGTTAAGAGCACGAACGTGTGCAACAACCTTAACTTGTGGAGACTTGCGGCTGAGAAGGTCTTTGAGAATGTATGCACCCAAGAAACCAGTAGCTCCAGTCAAGAACACAGTGGTTGAAGACGACGGAGCGATCTTTTCAGTGACAGTTGAGAACGAAGCCGGAAGAGTGTTAGCCAGGGCCTTGGCGTCAGCTGCGTAATCCTCAGCAGCATCAAACTCAGCGCCTGCATTTCCAGCATTTGATGGGTTTAACTTCTTCTCAATCTCTGAGGCAAATCCCTTCAAGGTCGAGTTTCGGAAAATAGCACTCATGTTAATATCAAGCCCCTTCCATTCTTTGTTGGCCTTGAAGAGCATCTGTTGAGCAAGAATAGAGTGGCCGCCAATGTCGAAAAATGAATCTTCAGGGCTGAGAGTTCGCTCATCAACAGTAGGAATAAGGGACCCCCAAATAGAAGCCACCTTTTTCTCAGTCTCTGTCAACTCTGCAAGCGGACCTGATGGTCTTGCTGCAGCGAGTTGAGCAGCATCTGGGAAAGGGAGTGCTGGCTTGTCTTTCTTTCCGTTAGGGTTGACAGGGAATTTCTCCAAAGGCACAATGACATCCGGAATAGCATATGATGGAAGCTTGGTCTTGAGATACTTCTTGATATCATCACTGAGAGGCCAGAATCTTCTGAGGCGTCCCTGAATGCCCTCACCAGAGGTATCATCCTCCTTGCCGTTGACCTTCAGCCATTCTGGCCACTTCTGCATATCTGGTACGATATAACTAACAAGTGTTTGTTCCTCGTCTTTGTTTCTCCGAACAAGAGTGACGTTGTCCATAACCATAATATGGTCAGAAAGATACTTGTCTATCTCCCCTAGTTCAATTCTGAAGCCTCTGATCTTGATTTGGTCGTCTGCTCGTCCAACACACTCAACATCTCCAGTTGGCATATATCTACCCAAATCTCCACTTCTATACATGCGGTCTCTTGGTCCTTGGTAGAATTGTCTCCATGGCTCCTCTGTCAATGACTTGGCGTCCTTCTTGTCCTCTTCGACCCACTTAGCGTTGTCGACAAACCAGCTGTCGACAAATTTTGTCTTCGTAAGCTCATCGTTGCCGAGATAGCCCTCTGCAAGACCTCCAGCACGAACATAGATTTCGCCGATCTCACCGATCTCGCAAATACGGTCTCTATTTTCTCGATCGACAATGAGTAACTGGACATCCTTCATACCCTTACCAGCAGGGATAACATTGCCCATGTTCTCGAGGTAGTCTGGCTCGGCAGCTCTGCTTGGAACCTCAAAGTAACTGACTGCTCGTTGTGTCTCTGTAGTACCATACATATTGACAATAGCAACATTTGGTGCAAGACGTTGAAGAGCCTTACAGTCTCGCTTGATGAGAATATCGCCCACAAAGAACGAGTGGTGTAGCGCTGGAAATTCAGCACTTGCACCACCAACTAGAATTTGACCCATAGCAGGAGTTAGATGCGTAACAGTGGCGCCATGGTCGCGCATCCATTCTGCGAGTCTCTCGTGCTGAATATCATCCTTGGAAGGCACCAAGAGTTGAGCACCGAGAAATAGAGGAGTGAAAATATCACGTTGAATTGGATCGTGGGCAATACCACTCAACATAGTGAATTTATCGCTCTCAGAGAGGTTGAATCTTTCAGCCATCCAGTCAAAGTAATATGCAAGGGAATAGTGACGTCCTAAAACACCCTTTGGTCGACCTTCTGATCCAGAGGTGAAGGATAAGGTTGGACAAGAGTCTGGGCCAATCACCACACCTGGAGACTTGCTCTTCTGAGCAACAGAATTGGCAAGCACATCTTCACCGTTCACCAATCCACCCACAAGTGACCCGTCATCACGCAGCTCCAATCCAGGCACCTCTGTTTTGATTTGAAGATTCTCCTTGATGAAGGTTCTCACCTTGTCAGTAAGCTTTCCAGCCTCCTTAGTGGCTTTGTCAATAACAACCAAAGCACGAGGTCTTGCAACATCCAAGTAGATGTTTTGTCTATCCGGTGGGTAGGAAGGGTCAATGACAGAAAACGTGGCTCCAGCCTTCAAAATACCCATCACAGTAACAACAAGGTCAACACCACGGTGACTGTAAGACATCACTACCTCTCCTGGCTTGATACCGGCATCCACCAAATGGTGTGCAAGGATGTTAGATGCCTCATTTATGTGGCGGTAGGTGAATTCTCTTCTTGGAGAGGAAGATGAAGCAGTCTCGACCACACAGAGACGATCTGGGTGAGCTTCTGCGTTGGCAGAGAAAATGTCCTGAATTGCCCCTCTGTACGCAGACCAGTGAAGGTCTTGCGTGGGGTCAGGAAGAATATTTGAAGCCATTGTGATTGATGAACTGCAAATAAAAATGTGAGAACTTCAGAAACGACCGAGAGAGGATGTATAATACGAATACTTACTTACTTATATCATCAAAAGCTGTCAATGGAGTGGAGAATGAGCAATAAGATATGTGATTGAGTCACTGGACCTACAAATTTCTGGCCCTGGTCTGCCGTCATCGGTCGCCTCTCTACATGGGTTAACGAAGGCGGTGAGGGTAATTTTTCGCAGGCACCCTATTTCACGTGACTTTCGTTATGTACGCCTAACTCCATTCGCAAAGTTTGGCTGTCACGGAGTATTGAAACTGTATCAGAGAGTATTAATCAAATGGCATGAATTTAATTGTTCAAACTTCTAAAATTCATATAGTAATAGACTAAAGTGGATAGGTTCAGATATTTTAAATCGACCTTGGAGATCAAGAGGTGGCAGCTTGGCTCATCCTATTCATTACAAAAAGCTATGAAAGTTGTATTAGCAAGAGTATACAATGCTAGAACTTCCCAATTTCGAGAAGTTTCTTTCCTTGATAACTATGCTGTGAACTATAACAAGCAAAGACCTGATACTTGATATTCCAAAACTCTGTATCGTGATGATTTCTCTAGTGCTCCATAGACTCCACATTTTCAAGTAGAAACTCGTTATTGGCTTCGAATAGAACAATCCTTTTATACATAAACGCCAGCATCTAGACGTTAACACGATCCTTTCCCACTGGCTGCTCCTCCATGAACGATTCAACTACCCGCGATTCTTCAGCCTCCTCTCCAATGTCGATATCTTCGTCTGCTGCTAACGCCGTGTCGTAAGTTGCGATTTCCTGCTGAACCTGCTCTGGGGTTACTAGACCTCCGTCTGACCCAATTAAGATCTCCTCCTTCGGTGGCAATCCAAGTTGTTCCCTTTGTGCTCTGTATCTCTCCTTCACCTTATCTGTCTGCATTATTCTCCACCTCAACTTCCATCCACCCATACCCAATTCCTTTATCCGTTGGGCCTTCTCTCCAAGGAGATATTCATCTAAACCACCGCACTTGTCAACCGTCCTCAACACTCTAGCTGTAATTCTGACCCGTATGAATTTTCCCAGGGCCTCACTGAAGAGTCTCTTCCTCTGGACATTGGGTCTCCAATGCCGTCTGGTCTTGATTTCATTCTTCTCCGACACCATGTTTCCAAATCTGATCTTTTGCAATCCGTAGAGACCAAAGTTGGACTGCTTATACCATTTTGAAGCACCGTACGGATATGGTGGAACTGCACTATGTTCATGTGCGAGACGAGACTTGGTGGACTTATGGGCGCAGCTTGCGGTGGAGGAGAATGTGCGTGCGAATCGCATAGGTAGAGAGACCTTAGAAAGAGGTGCCATAGCGAAGGACATGATGGAAGGATGCTCTCTCGATCGCGAGTGATGCGAGCTGGCGCGACAATGCTTTCAATTCAATTGAATGGTATGATTCGCAACAGTGCGTATGGAGATGCGACTCGTAGATGGCAGAATTGACTTCTCTGCGTCGTCAACTTGAGCTCACATTCGACTTTCAGAAGCACTTTCTTAGCGTGCACAGATCCCTGTCTGTCGCGTCTTCCTGTATTCGGCATAACAACACCATAATACGGACGTTATCCAAGCATAATCAATACAATAGAATACAGTTTGCCATTGCCATGCTTCCACCAATTGAAGCCTCCATCTTACAGAACAATCCAAAATTCGCATTGCTTCATACTACATTATCACAGGCCCTTTTAAATCCCACCGGTTCGACAAAACACCGCTCTGATGACAAGGAAAGGAAGGCCGTAACGGAGGTATGCGACATGACTGTTGACACTCCTGGACGTAATGTTGATATACTTCTAGAATTACTCTGCTTTGCGTGTACAAGCCACAAAATCACACATACTTCGTACAGCTGTCGCCGATGTCAATCTGGTCTCGAAAAATAACCAGCTCCCCTCTGAACTTCTCGAGCTCATCTACATACTCTCTCTCAAGCTTGAAGCTCCAAACCTCCCACCATCCTCCAAGACGCTTCTCGAATCTTCGCCTATTGTCCAAGACCTTTCACACTACACTCCACAAATCGGTGCTCTACTCTCGTCCCATCTCCAAACTCATGCATTAGCACTGAGCCGACTTGCCCATCCAAGCACGAATCCCTCGTTTCAACATCGCAATATACCAAAACTTCCCCATACACTTGCGAATCAAATCGCTGCTCTTAGCAGTAAGAAACTTGAGCTTCAAGCTGCACGGCAGAAACAAATCACATCGACAATACAGCTGCTGCGATTGCATGCCCAAGCAACAGAACTCATCATCCAGCATCTCGAGCGCACAGCCCGTGGCTCCATTGCACGGTCATCGAAAGCTCGCATTGAATACCTATCCTTGACAGCTGCTCAAACATCACTAAACATAAGAGCTACGTACTTGAATGCGTTAGGCACTTTTTACAGTCCAGAAGTTTTAGAAGCATTGAGGAACTATGCACTACATCTGAAGGATGGACGGTCAAGGTTAAGACAGAAAGGCAAGGATTTGAAAGCAGAGCTCAATGGCTATGGTATCGGGAGGGAAGGAGGCGGAGACTTCAGGAAGGAGAAGGTAATGAGGGAACTGGCCAGGATTTATGCCGAGGTGAGCCAACAGCTTGAGGACGTCAGAAAAGATATCGAAAGACTTCGAGGTAAATAGGTTCTACCGAATATTGTAGTAATGAATGTCATGCCGTTATGTTTTTGTTTTCATATTTGTTTTCTTTTGGGAGGGGCTCGTTGCAGCTTGCTTCGTTAATCTCTGTTCTGTTTCTTTATTTTGGAGGATATACTGCTATGGTTTATCTATTTCATTAAATTTTGTGCTAGAGGGGCGAGAATGATAATTCTTTGTGGACTCGATCCTTTATAATTGCAAATCTACTGATTTCGCACATATTTATCACAGGTGTTTGGTCCGATAGTAATTTGACTACACGGATCTATATGCTGGCTTTTTCTCTCACTAGAACATCATGTATATTTAGCAGTATATAATCATTTAATCTCCGAAGTTTTGAAGCTCATAATCGGACATCACATGGTTCCTTTGCTCCACCCACGCCACTACTATATAGGATTGTCAGATCTCGAACACCTCTCCAAATAGAACTCCGTAACCACAAAACATTACAGTATGTTAAATTAAATTAAGTACACATATGGTAACTATATTGAGTAAATTATGATGTGGATGTTAAACCCTCACCCCCCACCCGGGTTCATACTGAAAGCTCGTCAAATATTGACAAACATATGACAGCATTTCAACAAACTCTTTCGATGCAACGGTCACCAAAATGGTGTCAAATACGGCGATGCTTTTTATCCAGCCTGGTAAAGGAAGGGGCCTGCATAAACATGTGGATTTACCAGCGATAGATTCTTTATAGGTCAGTACAGGTAAAATATATATTGAAATGAAGGACAACTTACAAAAGCAGTGTAGGTGATATTGACATCAGTAATCGCAATAAACATAGTACCATTGATAGCTGGGTCACCCTCATAAGTGGAGACATCTGGCTGAATAGTCATACCGAAGTTGGAGCCATTAGAGTAGGAGGTAACGTTGATAAGTGGTGAGTAAGTAACGTTGAGTTGAGACACCCAAATGACGAACTCAGGAGATTTGGCAGTGGTGGAAGTGACGTATGAGTTATTTGGTCCAACCGGCTTTCCTGGGTTCTCCCACTCAAGGTATACTTTGCGACCGGGATAAGAGAGCGGAATTGAGCGGTTCTGAGAGACAGACGCCGAGCAGTCCTCGCCAGAGACGTTATGGCCAACGCAGTAGTCATGGGCAGCAATGGCGACAGCATCACTTCCTGGTGCAGCTGGTCCGAAGCCCGTAGTCTCATTGTAGCCAGTCTGCGTTGCGTTGATGCGGGCACTGTTTGGCTGATTGAGAACCTTAAGACCTGGGAAATTCTGCCATGCAAGACGTTTAGAGTTCGCAGGACAAGAGCTGATGTATGGAGCAAGTAAGGTCCATGCCCATGACTGGGGGATTCCAGTCTCAAACCATACAGGCATTGGGAACAAGCCTCCAAACTGACGGAAGATCATCTGTTGGCGTGCCTCTGTTGCGATGGACTGATCAAGGAGCTGAGCGACTTCTCGAGAGTCCAAATGCGCTTGAAACCCCCAGACACCAGATTCACCGAAGCGAGTCAATTTCTGGGCGAAGTCAAAAGCCTCGTGAACAGTCGTATAAGGGTAGTTGTATGTGCACTGTGGAGTAGCTCCTCCCGGTCCACCAAGAAGGCTGGAAAGGAGAGTAGCATGACCAGCCTCTTGATCGGCCATAAACTCAATCAAGAAACGGTCGCTTGCTGTAAGGCCAGCAGCAGTAAACTCATCTATGGAAAATGTCGCTAGGATGTTGTGGAAGAGATCAAGCTCAATCCATTCTTGATAGAGCCCAAGAAGAACAGACTCGTAGTCAAAATCAGACTGAACACGGTACACTGGCTCGGTGCCATTTGTCCCAAGCCCTCCAGCAGGCTGGTAGGGAATTGGCTCGGGGGAGTTCAACAGTCCATTTGGATTGTAAGTCGTCTCCTTTGGGTTTGGTGGAAGCATTGGGATGGCGGTAGCCAATGCTGTAGTGGTAACGGCCCCAGTTGTAGTTGGAGATGGGCCATGATACGGTCCATGGGATGTCGTACCAGTGACTTGAGAACTGACAACAGGCTCAACAGGAATGTCAGCTCCAGGAATCTCAGATGCTGGAATACCAGCAACAGATGCTACTGAAGCGACAGACGCGCTGTTGATCGATGGAACTTGGTTGTAGCTATAGATACCAAATGGTGGAGTGGTTGTGGTAGCAGCAGCAGTGGTCTTAGCTCCAGAAGCCTGGGCAGGCTGAGTTTGAGTATCAGTAAGCTGTTGAATCTGACCATCTGCAATTTGACTTACACCTGGTACTGGTGTTGGTGCTGCAGCAGCAGCAGCGATAAAGCCAGCAAAAATTGCGTAGGAATGCATCTTCAAGAGATTAAGAAGGAAACCTCTGCTATATGCAGTCAAGAAAGAGGGGACAAACTAAGTTCTTATACTTACAGATATGTCGAAATACGTACTTACACATTTTCATGACGTACGACATTTTGATTTTCACAGAGAATAATGACATACAACCTGCTGCATGGGTTATGTCGTTGTAAGAAGAGTTATTCTCTGCATCGAAGCTAGCAAAAAGACTCAACATTGAGTGTAATGCTTACCGGGATATTTTACCCTTGCAGAGTCTTGCATAATTTCGCTGAAAACCACAGGTAGATACTACATATTGCCAGCATTTGGGAAATTCTCAAGACCATGAAAAGCCCACGAGACTTCTTCTCTGGTTGAATAGACATCGAGAATTAGAGACAGTCAATGTGTAATAGGATGGATTTCAAATGCAATCCATCGGTTGTGAAGAATAAACCTCATCACCTAGCTTGCTCAATATTCTCAACTCGATTCTCTTTAGATGATTCGAATGTACAAATTTCAGATCTAGCGTCAAAAGCACCATGAAGGGGATTTTGCTGTTCTTCCAATGGCATGGTTTTCGTGTTTGGTGAAGTCGTGACGATGTTGTTGACATCAGATTAATGTTCACGTCATGACATTTAACTAATACACTAAGCCAAACCCACCTTGCACCTTATCCCGACTTTTGTGTACATCCTCGATACCTCCACGGCAGGACATCTGCAGCAGAGGGTACCTAAGTATTGGTACTTATATATGACAGTATTTATCGTATTTACTAATAAAATAAAATAAAATAAACATAAATATGAGTAATCTAGCTTTAGTGGGCTGTCCAGATTATACTGTTGTACAAATCGAGTTCATAAATAATACCTTTTTCTCTTGACCTCTCTTTAGTTTATTTATGCACTTTGACCAATACACGTATTACTGGAAGTCAGCAACGTTATTTGACCTGCTTCTATTGACGAGAGTATCCAAAATCGAGATGCAAAGAGTCTAGACCTTTCCCGGGATCCGCAATTATGTTCCCTGTCATTCCGAACTCCAGACGGTTCGTGGGGCGAGGATGATATCTTAGTCAGAACGGTGATCTAAAAATTATGTTTATTCATGCAATCCGTGGAGGTTTAAGCAACAAATGTCAATATGATAGAATGTCACGTTCAGGGTGCCGATGTTGCAAGATTTCATGTCGTTGTGAAGGCCATGTAATAAAGCGTCGAAATTGCAGCTTCTATCACCGAAATAATAAGCCACTTCTAACAGCTTACAAGCATGTAATAAATCGCATGAAATATATTCATCACCAAAAGCTAAACAAAAATAATCAGAAAAGGCATCATTGTGGTAGATCGACGTTTACGTAGTAGAATACAGAGATATACAAGGTGTGTAGGCCTCACCTACGATGCTTTCATTTATGCAACCGAAATCGATATGAACCATTGTAATTTGCAAACTGTTATCGCGGCTCGGAAATCTCAGTTTGTTATTGGAGAGGTGCGAGTTGTCATTACTACCAGGTGGATACACACCCCAAGAAAGCTGCTGCACAATGTGGGACGAATCCACCGGAATAAACACTCCATGTTACCCTGTACCTGTTTTGTAAAACGTTAGGAGTGTATTCTCCGGAGTTACCAGCATCAGTAGATTGTATGAATTGTGGGTATGTACTAATCTATGTGAACAAGTTCGTTCATCCGCTTGAAAATGACACAGTTCTGACGCGTAGTAAATTCTCCTGGCTGCTCATTATGATTCACTGTCTTCACTCTTCAATGTAAAAGTTCATGAACAACAGAATTGACTTTGTTCAGTTTATAGCTGACAATTTACAGTAACACAAAATATAAACAAGCGATAGAAATAAACCTATAATTTTGGGCTGCCAAACACCAACGCCTTGAAAGTCCCGTGATCATAACAGAATCAGCGTCTGCCGCCTCTGCCACCACGCTGAGGCTTTCCAACTCTTGAATCTCCGCCACTTCTCTTACCTTCGCCAAGCCCCTTGCGACCAGAAGCAATTCCTCCTCTGCCACCTCTACCTCTGTCCCCACCACGGCCACCACGCTGAGGACCACCTCTGCCACCTCTTCCGCCCCCAATTTGTTTCTTCACAGCCTGAATGTCCTCATCGTCGACTTCCATCTCTTCGTCATCGTCCTTGCTGCGCTTGTTGCTAAACTTCAGCTTACCTCTCTGGCCTCTCTGCACGGCATCCTTGCCCTTGAGCGCCTGCACATAAGCACCGACTCCGCCATCCTCTTCATTGGCAGGAGTATCGAGGATCATAGCATCGTCATCATCACTGTCTCCTAAAAGCAGTTTTCCGTCCAAATCCACCTTGGCCTTGGTTCTTGTTGGTGCTCCACGTTGTTTGAGGGGCTTTGTAGAGCTGATATTTGCCAGAGATTTCTTGTCAAGAAGATCCAACGGCTCATCTTCATCCTCCACAATATATGCGTTGCCGCCCTTCTGAGCCTTCTTACGGCTCTTGCCAAGAACCTCGTTATCTGAGACATCAGAGCCATCATCAGAATCACTGCCATAGACAGCTTCATCGTATTCACTCTCAAACTTGTTCTTCCTCTTGCCACCTTTGGCACCTTCATCCTCGTCATCAGATCCCTCGGCTCCTGCTGCCTTTGCAGCATCCTTATGGCGCTTGTTTCGCTCCTTGGTCTTGCGAATGTTGGTAATGAGCTTTCTGTCTTCCTCTGGACACCATTTGTTGACGACCTCAACACCAAAGCGACGCATCATGCGCTCGAGAATGTGCTTTACCTTAGCCTTGAAATGGGCCTTATGCTCGTGACTCCAAACCATCAAGTTAGGAATCAATGTTTCGAGGCGAGGGAGCATCAATGTTGTTGGCAAACTAATAACACAGACCTTGACGAACCCGAGAACGCTACGGACAATTTCGCGATTGTTGGATGTCAAAAAGAGATCCATAGTTTGGACCAAATCAGTGAGAGTGGCGGGCTGAAGGGAAGAGCGGAAGTGATAGAGAATTCTTGTCAATGCTGTAATGGAGGCTGAAACCATGTGAGGTGTGCTGCCCGCAAGACCTGCAGAGACCATGGTGAAGTATTCCTCGAGATTAGCACTAACAGCTGGTGCATCATCTGGCATATGTGGAACCTTGCCGTTCTGAATAAAAGCGCCTGTCGCAGAATTGAGACGCTCACCCATGAGAATCAAAAGGTCAAAGGCCGTTGTTCTGGCGCCTTCGTTAACTTCCTTACAGCCGATAACAACTTCGGATAAGACTGATGGAATGAAGTGAAGCTCGGTATCTGGTAAATGAGGAATTAAAGTAGAAATAGCCGTCATTCGATCCTTTTTAGCAGGCGCTGAGACCTTATCTGAGCTGTTGAGAAGAAGCTGTTGCAACTCTGCAGAGCGCTCCTTAAGAGCAACCTCGCCAGCAGGGGAGTCACCAAGACGGGGAATAAGCTTGTAGGCCTTCTTCTGCAATTGTGGATCATCGTCCTTAACAATGATAACGGCAGCCATGTTGAAAAGGGTTGCAAAACTTTCGCGAGGTAAGTAAATCGAAATGGTAATGACGAGATCCATGAGAGTGTGACTCATTGGTGGCATCTTGTCCTCTTTCTTCTGCTTTTGCTTCTCTGCTTGTGTTTGGGCGCCAGCTTCAGCCAATGATCCTTCAAGCGCGGTAGTAACACGCTCGAATGTAGCCATTAATTCTTGAGCGGGCGTAATGCTGAGGAATGCATTGATACATTTCAAAATATATCCGCGAAATTGAGGCAGTGTTTGACTGTAGACATTGAACAGGACAGCAAGCATGTTTCCTGCAAAGGTAGAGAGATGATCCAGGTTCTTTTTTGCGGCAGCCTTTGAAACTCTGCTCTGCAAAACCAAGTCTTCTTCACCTTCAATGGATGTAATAGCTTGGTTGGACTCTACCAATGTCTGAAGAGCTCTGCAGACATCTGATCTAAGCTCAATTTGCTTGTAAAGCAAGTTTGCAACCATCTCGGCGAAACCCTGGTCAAATGACGTGGTAAGATCCAAAGGTAAATCGCAGTAGCCTGGAAGAAGAGCCCAGATCTGTTGCACTAGAGTTTCAAAAATCTTAATCTCCATTGTCTTCTCGGCATCTCCGTTGTCAATGACTCTCTGGAACATCAGTTCACTCAATGGCACAAACTCGGTCTTGAAATGCTGCAAGTCAGTGTTGCTGACGTAGTCGCGAAGAATTGGCAAAAGCCAAGCACGACCTGGTTGCCCAGCCTTTGGTTTCGCGAGGTTGAGTGGAAGGATCTCAAGGACTCTCTGTGGTCCCATTGACCTTATGGCTTTTCCAAGGATCTCATCCGCCTCCTTCTTTCCTGCGAATGCATCGCTTCCCCGAAGCTCTCCAATGGTCTTAACAACACCCTCAAGAATTGGGTCTGATTTCCAGCGAAGTCCTTCGAACATAGCTCCTAGAACATTGAATACTTCCATCCACGCTGCCTGATACTTGACGCTCAACAGATCTGTTGCTGCTCTAGCAAGCTTCTCAAGTACCTTTTCGTCGTAAATCGATGGCTCAAGGAGAACGGAGTCCGGAATGCAGTTTGCCATAAATGAAATAAGACACTCAGAAGCCGATACTCGAATGTTATGCGACGATGAAGCCAAGAAGGAAGAAATCATGTCAAAAAGTTCTGGCAATTTTTGGAAAGTGTCCTCTGGCTCAACCTGTGCCGACACATCATATCCTCTGGAAATGACAGCGATCCAAGGTGGGAGAAGTTGTGAGTCGTTCTGCGATGGTCGTAATTCGGAAATGACCTCCAGGAGGCGAGGGAGCTTAGAGGAAGATGATTCGTCGGAAGACATACCCTCGAAGATAATCTCGAAAACCTCGAAAGCTGCCATTGTCATATATTCATTGCTAGATCGAGAAATGTTCAACAAGAGCTCGCACAATGCCTCGATCTTTCTACTGGGCCATCCTCCAGATGCTGCAGCCACAGTCTTGACTAAATGAAGGGCATGGATAAGAGCAGGCTCGTGCTCACCCTGGGCGCCTTTTCTTTGCTTCTTTGCTTGCGCCGCCTTGGTAGCCAGATCACTCAGACTTCTGAGAGCTTGCTCAGCACACATATCCGCCGCAGGATGGTCCAAAGAAGGACTTGGTGGTGGGTTCTTGAGAACCTTTGTCAACGCATCTTGCGCGCGTCTTCTGATTTTTGGTCTGTGATCGACTGCAAAGCTGAGAAGTCCAGCGATACCACGGCGTGGACCGATTTCTGTCTGTGGTAGTTCCCATGCTGCAGCATCTTGAGCAACAAGAAGTGACTCAAGACATCCTAAAGAGGGTCTGAGAAGTGGCGCATCTGCCTCTGGAAGGGTTAACGCTGGGGCGATATTGGTGAGAATTTGCGAGAATTTCGATCGAAGAAGAGGTTCTGGGGTATATGGGGTAACGACATCGAGCAGATAAACGACAGAAGTTGCTAAGTCTTTATTAACTGCACCAGTCGTAGTATTAATTGCTTGTCTCAAAAGTGCGAGGAGAGCTGCGAAGTATCCAGTAGGTGTAAATTCGGTCTTCTGATCGCGAAGGGTATCTTCGACAGCCTTTAAAACAATGCCAGTCTTATGAAAAATCCGTCAGCAACAAATTATTTATGACTAATTATACCAGTGTATGATTAACTCACCTGCTGCTGGCCTTGCAGCTTCGGCTGTCTGATCTTGTCGAGCTTTTCTTCCAAAGACATTTTGAAAGGTTGTATTGGCTCTTGCGCCGTGCTTGTTGATTGCTCTGCTACGAGAAATTTCTCGAGATTATCGATAGAGATGCGCTACGATTAATTTTGGCCAATCAAAAGCCGATCCTTTCTCACCGCCAAATAAATTGCCCCGACACACGATTGTTTTGGCTTACGCCGTATTATCTGCTTTCCTTCACCACTTCATTGTTCAAAGCAAGTCATTTTGGAATATTGACTGTACTCAATTTTATACACTACGGCTTATTAATGAAAAACAATGATAGGTGATTCCGTAGATAATTTGCTGTCACCTGATGCTATTCTAAAAAATTGTATCTCTAAACCCCAAATAAAAACGTATGGAGTAAATCATAAATCCATCATATATCCTCATTATCCTTCTTGCGAGTTTGTAGTTCCCCACCTTTCCAGGGTGCCATATTTCCATTCTCGCTGTCGCTCTCTGCATTTGCCAAATCCACAATTTCGTCGCCAACCTCCATCCAGACGTCTGAGGTAGCAGGAACTGGAAACAATTTGCAGAGAAACAGGTAAGTTATGGCTGAAACAATGAATCCTGCAAAGAAGTTTAAGTTATATATGTAGGTGGCTCCCTTTGGCACACTCTTTCCAATCGCCCCAACGAATCTAACAATATTGATAAGGATACCGGCAATATATGCTACGTATCCTCTCCAGTGGAAGCCATAAGTGTAAAAATATGGAGCCGACGCACGAGCAGAGTAGAGATCCTTAACAGTAAGGAATCCTTTGCGAACAAGGTAATAGTCGCAGATGATGACACCAGCAATCGAGGACAAGAAGACGGAATAGGCGCTGAGGTAGGTTGTAAAGGAAGATGCCCCATTGAGAAAATTCCAAGGACAAATGACAAGACCAATGATGGCACAGACATAACCACCACGGCGTATATTAATGAAGCGAGGAAGGAGGGCAGACATATCCGTTCCAGCTGAAACGCTATTCGCGGCAATATTTGTACCAAGCTGTGCTAATGAAAAGGCACTGGCAATGAAAAATACACCAGCGCGGTTGCCAGAACCTCCTTCTTTAAGAAATGCTGTGAGAAGATCAAGGGGGTTCCAGATTGAAGTTCCGAAGATTATGGTCGAGGACGATGATACGATAATACCTATGAAGGAAGTTACAGCAAACCCAACAGGAATTGTTATCAGTTGAGACCAGAATGCATCATTTGGCTTGCGAGCAAAACGTGAAAAATCTGGTGCATTTACAATGAGCGCTGTAAATAAGAGATTAGCAGCCATTCTACGAAATCGAAGAGTTTGATGGGCAAGGCAGAGGGGATACAGATGTGACAGGAAAGAGTAAGTAGTAGAACACTTACTTGCAAAATTGGCGATGGCGCTCATAATGCCCGTGATGATGCCCCAAGCAAGTTCAGATCTAAGGGGGCATTAGCTTTGTGAATTTGAAAGGTATATTCAACTCACCCCGATGCAGTGGCTGGTTGCTTTACAATGGGACCAAGACCCTTGGCACGCACGACAGCCCAAATAAAGAATGAAAGACCTGCAATAGGGACAACATATGCTTTGACTGTAAAAAGATGGCGGATTTTGTGGACTGGAAACCAGATTGCAGGCAGAGAGCAGAGCCAGAAGATAATGAAGGATACCAGAGCCATTGTGCTTGTACCAGAACTCGGGATGCTATTGTGGAGATTCTGATAGGAAGGCCAGATAGCACTGATCATGAGAGTTACACACTCACCCCCGATCCATGCTTGAACGCCATACCAAACACAAGCTAAATATCAGGGTCAGCCAGGATTTCAAATTGAAGCCTAATTTCATGTAATAATTACTTACCCATCGCAGCCCTGTTAAAGACGGGCCACAGAGCTCCCCAAACACCGAAACTGGCACGAGAGACAACAGGGAACCCAATATGGTATACAGCTCCAATCCGTGCTGTAGCACAAATAAAACATGCTGCGATACTGTATCCGATCCATACACAAAGCCAGGATTGCCACCAAGACAGTCCATTGTCTAAGATCATTGAGGACGATATCATCCAAGTGTTCTACATAGTATATCAGTAGGGAACTTCAATCTTATACTCCACTGTGAATGCATACGATGTTGAAGGAATCGGCAATCCAGAAGCCAACGAAGTTCCAGTTTCTCCATTGTCGACGCTCTGGCTCCACGGGTTTGAGATCGTAATTGCATAGCATAAGCTGGGAGTTGGACAGGCCAACCTCGCCGCTATCCACTGATATGTTCATCTTATTGAAGGCTTTTCCAATATTGCTTTCTCTAATTCTCTCCATTATGAGGCTAAGATAATAGGATTTGTTAGAGTATTGTAGGTTCGTCTGAAGCAATGACCAAGAATATATCGGACGTTGGGGACTTGGTGAGGTAAGTCTTTGTGGCGTGTTGCTGTATGATGGGCCAGGACTGAATAACAGTGGTTCCGACTCGGCGCGAGGATGAAAGTTGGAACGGCCTTTAATAAATTGTTTGTTGTTCCCAATATACTCAGAAGTATGGTACTGGTCAGAAAAAGAATGGCTCATGTTTCCCTAAAGAGCGGGGGGAGCAAGAATATATACAAAAATGCGGCCACTCAGGAATAGGGTAGAGAGAATGAAAGAATGAGCATGTAATTACATGACAGAGAACATGAGATGATGGACCAGCAGGTGTCCAGAAACGACAGCCTTATCTCAAGCAAATGTAACGAGACTAAAAAGTGCTTTCTTACCGGCTTCGGATTAGGATTTGAAGTTGTAAGGTACTTTATGTGGATAAGTCTGGAGAATTCGGGGGACGAAGCAACGAAGACGCTTCTTCCTAGCTTGGAACAAGAATGGCGAGTGAGGTGAAGCATGGGACAGTGAGAGTTCGACCACGCGCACACTCTACTGCTTCATGACCTACCAACAACTTTTTCGCTCCCTCCTTTTAACCAGCCTTTCGGTCTTCTTCTCTTTTCTTTTGCGCATGCGATCCAACATTCTTGAAAAGTCTTTTGCCCTGCGTTTGTGGTTGCATTTCGACCGTCGGGATGGTGCCGAGTGCGCGTTAGGAAAAGAAGTAACATGGGGCGGTGTCCAGGTAGTGCTATCGGCGGGCAGCGACAGTTGATAGTTACTCGATCTCATCGAGTCACAATATTAGGCCTCTATTCGCCGCGGAGGCATTTGAGAACAAGCGATGGCGGGGGGAAGGGAGAAGAGTTAAGCGGCACATGGGCAAGGGGAGCGGAAGCCCCGTTCGTTGTACTATACACAGACCTGGACCTTATCGCTATCTATCTACCTTATTTTTGTTCTTACAACCATTCTCAGATTGCCATGTATTATCTTTTGTCTTTACTCGATGGCATCGAGTCAATGTATAATTTCGCCGTGGGCTTGTAAGAAGTTTTAACGGCAACAGAAAGCGGTTAACATTGACATCAACACTCTTTCACATACACTACCATCATCTATCTATCTATCTCTTCCGTCTCGCCCATCCGGATTTACTCTGTCTTGATCTCAGAGCCTAATGATCATTTGTACTTATTCCCTCACTCCGTCTCTTTGTCGAGTCGTTGGTCATTTTTCTACACTGTGGAGCAGTTCAACGACAATCTCAGGTTTTACGCTGTATCCGTAATGTTTATACTCTGTATTTTTGTATGACTGGTATTTGTTCGAAAATATTCACACAGCAGGTGTAAGGCTAAACCATGCACAGAGCAGTGTATATTTTATGTCGCCCTCCTGAAACACCAAACCTAAGGTAATAATACATATTTGCATATTTAGACGGCGATTTGGGATGAGGGGCTTAGTAATGCTCTCATGCACTCATCGCCCACAAGATATCATTTTCTCACAACCTCTAAAGCCTCTATTTCGCATCTATTTTCAGCTACGGAGATCATGGGAGCTCACCGGATAACCAGAACCTTCACGATTGTCTGGTTTATGGAGCTCACTTTGATGCTCTTCATCTCATTCCTCGACTTCGTTGACTGGCCTTTTCATCCCTTTGTCTGTATGAAAATCCTCCTACATGGCTTAGCTGCAGCCTGTATATATCTCCAAGCCCGGAGTATTCGAGGCTCTGATTTTGCTAAGAAATCAAATCTTGGAGTACTCCTTTTGAATTTGGCAATTGTCATTATCTATTTACTCAATCTGTTACTCGCCCTTGCGTTCATAGCCTCTATACCCACATTGGTATTGGCCATTATACTACTGTAAGTCTGTACCTTCGTAGCTAAAAAGCTAATACTTATATATATAGGATACTCTCTATATTTGGGCTCATGTTCAGTTTCATCCCTTATCTACTTGAGGACACTTTGCGGGGTAGAATCACACAAAGGCAGCGACGCAGACGATATGAATCCTGTTCTGAGGACGAAAGTGAATCGGAGTATGAAGAGGATGTGGAAGCTGTCCTTGGCTATCGCGAGTATTTGAAAATTCATAGGAACAATATGCACCGAGGAGCTTTGCAGAATGGTGGCAATGTCGGGACTTCTTCCCTACAACAGCCTCCTCAACCAGTCGTAGAGGACGACCTTCCACCACCTTACGAAGCCGAGCCTTTACAGTAGACTTACCAGTTAACATATCTATCAAATCGATATATATTCGTCCACTCCTCAAATATATGAAAATCTTAGTTAGAGATATTCCCTTTTTTATTTTATCCATGCTATCTCCAAATTTATTATGATTGTCAGATAGGCCGTAGAAATTTCTCGGCAGTCCTCGGGACGGCTAACCGAAAATCCGGCATTCCGTACGTGTTGGTGCTCCGAGTACAGTAGCACAGCGTATCTGCCAAGCTTGCGCTAACAATGAAAGATGACGATCGTCCAGTGACAGGTAGTAAGCACCAAGCTTGACCAAGAAGTACGGCCGCTACCACTACTATCGTGACTACCTACCAATACCTACATCAACCACCACAACACAAATGATTATCGCAAAGCGATAAGTCTATGTTGGTGTGAATACAAGAACTTCGTATGTATCTTTGATAGCCCAGTCAACCCGGTGGCTCTATTGCGAGAGCAGAGGTCAAAATTCCACTTGTTGTATCAGCACCGTGCTGTAGTATCTCATAAATTGGGAAACAGGGGCATTTACGCACACCGGATCGTGGAGTCTTACCTCTTAGGACACGATAGTGCTGCTTATTCAGCTGCTAGGATCTGGGGACCGACGACGATATCCCCGGCAATACGTACTTGATTGCTCCGTTTTCAAGGACCCAACATCGAAGGGATCTGTCAACATGGCGCTGGACAACCTAGGTTCTCTTTTCCTCCAACTGATTATCTTCATTACCACTCTCGTCAACTTCAACTACGCCCTAGCAAGCCTTGACTCTCTGTTAATATTCATGCTATACTTTGCCTCTCGGCTCTTCTACATCCCTCCCGAGCACTCCCTCCTCACTCAATGCCAAGTAGCGCATCTGTATCAGGATGTCTGAACGATTGTTTTCAGAACATGAATATGATCTAGCGATAGGGGCCATCTTCTAAACCAAGGCTCGGATGAGGTGTCGACATTTCAACGGCTGCACAATGGGCCAGCTATGCGATGATATGCCCAATACCTGTACCAGTTGGTCCTACAATACACGAATGGGCATACACTCAGGCTACGAGATTAGAGAGTATCAATGAGGGAACAAGTGGAGAATCTACCCAGGAAATAGAACATAGGGAATACAGGACAAAACATCCTACTATGTTTGGACACAATTCACGATGGTAAGTAAAATTGTTCAGCTTCAGTATGTATTGAAATTTTGTGGTTAACGATGTAAGACCTTTTTCTATCGACTACCATCCTAACATGCTGAGCATAGAGCCTTCCCTATACATGCAATATCTCCAGTCTGGATCTTCCAAGCATATCTGTGCCTATAAATAGCCTTTATAGCTACGAATACGATGAATGCGGTACCAAATACCTCCGCTGTAGCTTGAATCAACTCTGTCGCCATAACCATTGATGTGCTGATGTTATAAAGTCTGGCGTTATGCACTCTTGGACGACCTGTGGTTCAACCTTATTTCTAGGTCGTTCTCTAAGTATCTGCCAAGGTTTGTTTTGTTACAGAGCTCGAGCACATCGATTCAACATCTATGCTCAAGATAATACATGGTTTATTCGGGTTATGGGTCTATGGTTTCTGCTTGTGGGTTTTCATCGTCAGCAATGGTCCGTATTCGTCTCTTTTGCAGTTCAATGACTTCGAAGCATTCAATTGAATCTGCTACGACTTTTTACTTTTTTATCTTCCCTGATACTGCCCTTGTAAGTTTGATAAAATAATTATTATGTGGATCAACTGCTGAAACCTACAAGATATAGCAGCAGCACACATCTGGCAAGAGTTTCCGGTTCAAGATCTCTGGTATGATTCTAACGTATTCCTTACGTGCTGCTTGGATACTTGTTTTCGGTTCTATGCTGTGTGCACTGATTAGAAATTGCTTGTTATATCCAGAGCCGAATTGAAATCTGGGAAAGCTGTTTATCAAGTCCAGGTGAAATATGTCATCCGAAGCCGAAGGAAAGGTCAATAGGAAACATCCTGAAGTAATAGCGGCTGATAGGTTGGAAGGGGGATCAACTGAGTTCATGACGAGGAACCTCTGATTTGGCTTGGAAGGCACAATCATGGATATACTCAGCAGAGTGAATAGGAGGAATATGACTCAGTGAGTCATGGTGATGCCTTTCGGATTTTAGAATACATTGGCTATAGGTAGGATACTAAGATATTTAAGATGATATGATATGATATGATATTTGCTTTGCGTTACCTGGATGACATGCATGCATGTACGTATATACGGATCACTAAATGATCGAAAATGGCAGGTGCAACAGCATGCTGTACCAAAAGTTCGCAATATGCTCAAGCACCATCCAAGTGGTCGGCACAAAGAGGGGCGTGAAGGGCGAGCCGAGGACGCGGACACGGACACGGGTACTGATTGCTGATTCGGGAGTGGAAATATCCTGCATCCGATTCGTCAACTCCTCGCCATCACTGCACGCTACCAACCTCAATGACAGAGCTCCCACCATCAATATCCAATTGTTTTGCTGGATTTTGGAGTCTGCAGTCACTTTATATCCTGAGTATATGTGGAGGTTGTGAGTCACTTCCAGACACCTTCACGATATTCCACTCACCTCTCTCCTGCAATATCTATATAAATACAGTCTCTCAACCTTTGATAGATCTGTCGGAATCTGTCACCACATTCCATTGTTTTGCTTGAATTTTCCAAGATGGCCTCTTACCCGATTCACTCCCGTAGCACTGCTGGACGATACAAGAAACGAGGTACTGTGCACATACTTCTCCTGGATTTAAATGTGCCAACCTGAATAATGTGCTAACAATATGAATCAGTCACATATGAATACGAAACTGTACAAGAGATTGTGAATACCACATCTGTTCTCCATGTCACGTTCCCACCCTCCACGGATCCAGATGCAGATCCGTTTCCAGCTATTCTACCCATGATTGGAGTAATGGCTTCTTACGAAGACCAAGCTGCTTCGCTCGAAAAACCTCTTTACCTTCATGGATATGTTACATCGCGTTTGATGAAGTTGGGAGGTTCAGATACCGAAGAAGGATTCCCCATCTCTATTGCAGCAACAAAGGTAGACGGCATTGTTCTTGCATTGACGCCTAATAATCATTCTCTAAACTACCGTTCTGCAATCCTCCAAGGCTACGCATCTCCTGTTACCGATATAGCTGAGAAGGTCTGGGCAATGGAGCAGATTACCAATAATGTTCTACCAGAGCGATATGAACATACTCGTGTACCTCCAGACAAGACTGAAATGACTTCCACTCAGATCTTGAGAGTTAGGATTGTCAGTGCTAGTGCAAAGCGTCGACAGGGTGGACCGCATGATGAGCGAAAGGATTTAAAAAGGGATGATATTAGAGAGAAGGTTTGGGTTGGTGTCATTCCAATCCACGAGCAGCTTGGTGAACCTATCCCTGGTGATGAGAATCGTGTGAGTAAAGTCCCTGAACATGTCAGTTCATTTATAACACATGAGAATGCGTCGAGGAAGGAAATTGCACTAAGAGCTGTCGATGAGCCGGAAAAGTAGTCTATAATTGTTAACAATGCTTTTCGGGAATGTTCATAATCCCATGATGTTTCCCATCACTGTCTATCCTTATCCATGTTATTGGCGTGGTTACAATGATAATATCTCTTTTCGTTAATCTAAAGCCAGTTGTAAAAATATGATGCACTTTTTCTGAGATCATTACTCGTATTATATTATATTTTATATAACTAGCTTCAAGGAATATAAATATCACGGGCACTATTTCACTATCAGTATATTGAGAGTATGATTTAAAATTCAATGTTAAGTATATTATCGCATAGCTTCTCGATTTTCTTTTTCTTTCTTTTTCCTTTAAAATAAAAATAAAAATATATGAGGTTTTTAGTTCAGTGGGATTAATAAAAGTTATAACAAATCGAAATATAATACCGTGTTCTATATAATAAATTTAAGCGGTATTAAAAAATAGCAAACTATTACTAACACTCAGAGCCCTCCGAGGAGAATAAATGATGGTGTTACGACATAGCTGCAAGATATAAATATGGCTGTCATTGTGCCATTAAATGTGTTGGAGCAACAGAAATCATGTTAAGTTAAAAGAGTAGCGCGGAAAGTCGCGTCGGACATGTCAGGCATTCATGGTCAACTTCATCTATTCATATCAATGCCAATGTCAACATTCTACAGTGCGGAGGACATCCACTTCATGATAGCATATCATACTACAATTGCCGCTGCATACTGTCAACAACAGCAAAGCGTCCCCAGATTGCTATACCTTCTTTCTACTCACCAATTGAAAGCACTGATATTCGCCTATTAACCATCATCATCGGCATCAACTGAGTCTCTGTTCATCGATTTTATGGGCAGGTATATTCCATCTTACAACCGAGTCATCTTCAGCAAAAGTTTGTTCCTCAAAGAACTTGTACGAAAGCTCGTGTACACTGTTCCTCAACCTGCTGTGTTTCCAGTATGCCTCCGATTTCCTTGTCTATGGGTCCGTTACACTTGCGTCACCAAGATAGTTGGTTGAGGCTGTTTGCTAATACAACTCTGCATTTTGATGATGCCCCTACGCCCTTCCTTAGTGAAGAATCCTTTCTAGATGCAATCCTTGCTCGGCAGTATTGGGTTGCCCGTGGGAGCTTTTGTCACATTGAAATATCAGTTCTCTTGAATGGCTCCCCTAATTCAGGTTCTGAATCTCTGAAATTCTTGGAATGTCTGGGTCAACATATTTGCAGTGCTCCAGTAAGCAAAATCCTGGGAAAGTGGTAACATGGCGTTGACTGAGAACTAACGCATCAAGGTATGGACTCAATTAGGACTTTCCGTCACAGTAGATGACCGAGCTTTCGAACCCCCTCTCAACAACAGAATTCGCATATTTATCGACCATGATAGGATCTCGAAAATATCTCAAACTTCCTCATCGAGTGCGTTTGTTTGTTCTATTGCGGATGTGAAGCCCCCAGGCGGAATACCGGTGATCCATCTCGACCGAATCTGCATTATCCTAGATTTCCTTGTACCAACCTCATGGCCAGGCGTTTCCATCGAACAATGTGATAGTATGCCAGTCATGTCTCTGAGAGAGCGTGAGCATGTCGAGTCACTCATTAATTTTGATGAAAACTTCGAAGATCTTGAGGATTCATCATCCGAGCAAATGCTACTCGATGAAACGCACCCAAATCAATACGGGGATTTTGAATTGCAGCAGCTCCATCCTTGTTCAACTACAGAAACGTATGTTGATTTAAAGAATTCTCGG
This sequence comes from Allantophomopsis lycopodina, assembly GCA_024752465.1. Lineage (NCBI taxonomy): Eukaryota > Fungi > Ascomycota > Leotiomycetes > Phacidiales > Phacidiaceae > Allantophomopsis > Allantophomopsis lycopodina. The sequence continues at coordinate 776,332 of CP103013.1, read as the reverse complement.
TCTCAGGAAGTGTCCAAAAATTCAGAGAACATCAATTTTCATGGCGAGTTTCTTCTCTCAGAGACCAACAGCTGGCCTCCCTCAGCAAGGCAACATGCCCTGCCTTCCACATATAAATCCTTATTAAATACTCGACGTACTTCGCAAAACCGATTACCTTCTTGTTGTTCTTCCAATATAGCTGCACAGCATAATATTCTAGGCTTAGTGGAGCCTCCAAAATTACTATTCGTATACCAGGAATCGGCGTGTGCCATCGCAGAACTCGCAATACGACTGTTAATTGGAGGCAAGCAAGCGAGGAAGACTATGGGAATGAAGTGCATTAAGTCATCACCATCTCCTAGTCTCTCAGACGTGGCGCCAGCATTGTTCAGCCCAGGATTTCTGAAGGTTGTTTATCCCATCATCTCATAACGATATGGCTTAGCCTAATGGTCAGCAGGCACTGGCAGACAGAGTACTTCTTATTCCTACAGTGAATCAAGCATTTTCGAGCTCCCTTCTTGTACATGCTCAATCCTCAATACTACGTCAAAACATCCAAAAACTAGGTAGCTCTATGTCAGGGATTGGGCAACTTCCAGGCACGCTTCTTGGACCTCAAAATCTCGACCATATCAAGAGGGAGTTCTCAGAAGCAGTCAAAACTGGACTCTGGCACTTGGCACAGCAACAGCTATACGACAAGAAAGCGGCAAGGCAACTAAAGCGCCCCAGACCCAAACCAGACTCCAAAAATATGCACTTTGAAGCATATATTGATTCTGATAGTAGTGTTGATATGCTAGGTCATATAGACTTCCCACAGTCCTACGAGAAAGAAGAGGCACTCTACAGAATTGCTGACGAGGATGAGTTTGAAAATTTATTGGGAAATAGGAGTGGTTTCGAGAGTGTTCACAGTGGTCTATCGCAAGCTGGAAATTCCAATACCGAACTTGAGAATGTGTTTGCTACACCCGAGCACAATTCATACAGAAGCCACTATGTGGATTATAATGTTGTGGGATCAATAGGCCATGAGGCGCATAACTCCTGGGAGAAACAAGCCGAAGTTGATGATGTGAAGCCAGCATGGTATAATTTGAATTCCCGGGTTGAGTCAGAAGGTTCTGTTGACTTTTATATGCATATGCCGGATGATGGAGATATGACAGAGAACGTGTTGGTTTAGTCTATCAATACTCTTATCTATACTCCACATGACGGTCTCCTCAGTTAAGCTAGCTCAAACATTCTGGTGGTATTGTTCCAAGCCATCTCACTGACATCGTCTATTGACATTCCCTTGATCTTGGCTACTGCCCACGCAACTCGCCCAATCATGCATGGCTCATTTCTTCCTTTGACCATAGCACCTTCGATCCATTTCTCCTTCTTCATACTTTTCCACTGCACCTCCCCCATGTCTTTAATGAATGCCGCACTCGCATGACTTGGTCTCATCTCACACCAAGGCCCATCTGTCTCCAGCTGTAATCTTTCCATGGGAACAGCCTTCACGACCGCGATATTCTCTTCGCTCTTTAGACTACAGCCGTTTATGCCAATATCGAAGCCCATATCAACCAATTCTTGCATCTCTTCAACCGTACCGGTGAAGGAATGTACAACACCTCTTTTAGGTAGCTTATCCAGTCTTTCCCTTAAAATCTGGGAGAAATCTTCTGCTGCTGCCCGAGAATGCAAGAATAGTGGTAGCTGCACTTCTATGGCTATGTCGAGTTGCTTTGCAAAATATTCGAGTTGTACCTCCTTTGGACTTAGAAATAATCTATCATAATCAAGTCCAATCTCTCCAAATGCAACACACTCTCCAGACGCTTTCGCAGAAAGAGCAAGATCTTTGAGGTCCGCCAGAAGGGAAGCAGCCGAAGGCTTGTGGTCAACAAATTGTGAGGAACTGCAGGGATGTACACCAACAGTACAATATATGAATTTGGCTGCATAGTATTTAGTAAAATGACCATAGAATAGGCATTGGAAGCATACGATGTTTTTTGGAAAGTTGGACAGCAGCTTCGGATTCTTTCAAGTCAGAACCAGTAACTATAAGTTTCTCGCATCCAGCTTCCTTCGAGCGCTTCAGGATGTCCTCAAGATCATCTGGGTGCCTTTGAGTGCCATGATACGACCCACGAAAGACAGGGTCAGTGAGGTTGATGCCTATCTACTGTGGAAAACATGATTAATATTTTAAAAGAGGTTGATCATCATGCGCATGACACATACATCTATATAACGAGGCTTCGAGACTGTCCCATTAGGAACTAAGGCATTGGTGGCCATTCTTCTGCTAGAGTGGCAAATTTGATATTGTGGATGGGAAGTGAGAATTGACAAGTGCACTGTATATTTGCGCAGGAAATGCCTTGTAGGATTGATTCGAAGCATCCGTATTAGACAGATTATGAGAAGAAATCATGACTGCAATTTGTTCGTGTGAATCATCCATTTATTGTTATTTTGCCTTATTTGACCGCCTTAGTAGACGTCAGATACTGTCTAGCGGTATTAGAATCGGACTCGCTCGGTACTTTCGAAGTACGTGGGTGCGTGGTACTGATAATGCTGATAAGCACAAACTACACTTTCATATGCCATTTTGCAGATAGAACTTCTATTCCGAAATTGAACAGTAGCATTTATATCTTGGCATAACAACGTATCTAGTATCATTGTATTGTAATGTTTCAAAATCAAAGGAAAGGAGTTGAAGTTAAGAAAGGTACCTTCCAGAAGCATTCAGCGTATGTTTTTGCAGAGCTCATAGCACTGAGAATGAACCATGTAGATAATCTAAATCTCCACCCGGCATGAGTAATGCGGTATATTAATTCAATCCTCTATCCATAGGGTCGTGATTATATTTCTGTGCCGTGTTGGGGACAATTTTACCGTTGTTACAGTGATAATAGTGAGTAGGTGGAGCATAACCACTGTGTGACCAGCTAGTCGCTACAAAATCATATAGCTACCCTCTTGTAGTTTAATTTCTGGTCCATGGGGCCCAGCAAAGAATGCAAGGGCCATTATCATGGGTTTCAAATGTATGTAGTGAAAGGAACAATGTGTGACTCAAAACTGTGAGTACGACGAACGATAACGAGATGCGGAGGCACTGACATTGAATGCGATGAGGGCGTAAATAGTAGCAAGGAGCATATATCTTGACCAAGTGTTATATATATACATACTATGTTTACATGCACAAGATCTAATATAGATGTGATTAGGTGTAAGTAGCATACAGTCTGGATTCGTGAGAGTAAAATGCAAATGTTGTTATATAAGCCGGCGAGCCACATCAGTAGATAGAGATTGTATATATATTAAATGGTATGTGTGAAACTCATGTAGGCCCTTTTTTAATTTGTTTTTACAGTCAATCACTAGTGATAGTACTAGAATAAGAATAAGATTTGTTACAGAGTTAACAGCAATGTAGGTAGTTATAATGAATGTTATTATGGTTTGAAATTTAGCATGTATCTTGTGAGTCCTCCTGTAAATTTTAATAGGAGTCTCATATCGCATAGGCTGTCTTAACACACATAATTTGCACCCACTCTGTAATTTATTTCTTTGAATTTCATTTTCTCAATACTGATTAAGGTTGGGTGCTTAGGATCTTGGTTATAATTCGGGTCAAATGGGCATCTTCAGAGCAGTGCCTTTAGGTACGAATCGCGACGCAAAGAGGATGTTGTAGACCTGCTGGAGGCTTGTGGGAATATATCCTCTCATTATGAAGCTCGCGGATAAGGTGCCAAAATACCTGTTCTAGGTGCAGAGACATATTTCGTATGGCAACTTATGCAATAATATAAGAATCCCGTTTACAGTTGATACCCCTGTCCGCATAAATCGTCATTGAACACCTCCGTAAACATGCCATGTTTATCCGGGGTTGACCTTATCTACGTATACATTTCATATGATACGGATCCCGTTTGTAGATACTTGGCCATCCTCTGTCGCATCCTCTCTCCTACAACAGCATTATAGATACTGGCGGCATTAACCTTATTATTGAGATATATTCTCCAAGACTTAACATTGATACCTTTGAGCGTGTGCTTGATGATCCGAGGCACGATCCAGCGATATGATGGTAGACGACTATGTATGACATATTTTGAGTTGATGGAATAATTAGCTGATTTATGCTTCAGAGAGAAAATGGTTCGGCCATGGGTGAATCGATTCAAGAGTGAGATGATCACTTCTGAAGAACATCATAAAGTAATGAATGACCTTGAGCTAAGTCCTATGGTTTGGTCTACAACTCAATCGCCAACATAGCAGAGAGTGTTCTTAGATACAGGGAGGAGAATAGAAGGACTTGCCATGCCTATAAAGAAGAAGTGAGTGTCGAATAGAGTAATTCAATGTACGATACTAATTTAGATGGCAGAATATCGACTTCCAAATGATGATGTATGATCTTATTTCATATTATCCTAAACTCACTTTCCAGCTAACAATTAATTTCCTAAAAGAGAGAGAGAGGGAAAGACTTGGTACATTATTAGCCTCTATTTAGCTTACAATGCTTATTTTTCCACAGATCTTCAGCATTATTTGTTTACCTTGACGCTAGATGGGAAATTCCACTTGGTTCCCATCGGTGACCGCCCACAGCATATTTTTGACTTTGGAACCGGAACTGGCATTTACGCCATTGAGTTCGGTCAGTGTATATCTGCTTGTCCAAACTATAACTTACTTATCACCATCAGCAAAAAAAATATCCATCTACTACAGTTGTGGGCACAGACCTGAGTCCTGTGCAGCCACTATTGTCTATTATCGAACGCCATATTAGTATTTGAATGTTCTACTTACTTAACCTCATAGTGTACCCCCTAATCTTACATTTAAGATTGATGATGCGGAAGATGAATGGTACTTCTCACAGCGGTTCGACTATATTCATGGTAGAATGATGACAACTTGCTTTGCAGATATTTGTATCATCTTCCATCAAGCCTAAAATTCACTCAAACCTGGCGACTGGCTCGAAATTCAGGACTTGTGGTTCCCTATTCTATCCAATGATGATACTGTAAAGGGTTCTGCCCTCCGTAAATGGTGTGATTTGGTGCTCGAGGGTTCTGCTAAACTTGGACGTTCCTGGGATCAAGTATCAAGATATAGGCAGTATCTTGAACAATGTGAGTTTGTAGAAATAATGAATGTTAGGATTGAGTGGCCTATCGGCCCATGGCCAAAGAGGAAGAAAGAAAAAGAGTTAGGTTTCTGGGTGAGAGGTCCTCCTGACTGGAGTGCAAGGAATCAGCATGGCGGTCTTGACAAGAGATTTAGGATGGTCAACTCCTCGCATTATGGATCTTTGCGAAGAGGTCAAGAATTACTGTGTAGATCAGAGAATTCACTCTTATGTTCCAATGTAAGGAGAGAGGTTTGTTTGTTTTGTTTTGTGCTAACGAATACTAGTCATTTCATAGATGCGAAAAAGCCATTGTCTACTTGATAGAAACGCTACGCCAGAGAGCGAAATTATAGTTGGTAGTTGAGGCAGGAGAGAATAGCAAGACAAATGAATGCCTTACTTCAGAATTTAATCCCTCCTTGTCAAAGTTTTTATACCCTTTATAGGATCCATATTGCAATCATGTTTCACTCTTGATTATACACGTCTATACCTTCAATGACGAAGCCTCCCAAAACATCTCATCCTTGGCTATCATAACGCCTTTCACAGCTCCTATGCCGCCTTGGATGAATGTACGGTGGTTTTCAGCATCTGTATACTATCTTATCAATTTTTATCCAGGTCAATGTCAAAATTTGGAGATGAATCATTCAGAAAGAATATTTGAGCAATTTTTGTGGACATCTATAGGGCTCAATGGTCGTAGATCAAGAGGATAAAAACTCGCAGCACTATGACCATGATATGTAACACAATACAGAGTCATGGTGATTTAGATTCTGTTCAATTTGACTTTCTCAACGGGATTTAGAAACTTATTCATTTAAATTTAAAGGGCAACGAAATAGTGTTTACAGTATCTATGTGTCTATCTAAGAAAGATATTTAGAAAAGTGCATGAATCACCACCCACTTTGTCTTGCGGCGGCCTTCATCTTTTTCTTGTCGCCAACCATACTTTGCCTAGGTCTCCCTTTGTATTTTTTGACAGGCTTATTCTCCTGATTGATCAACCATGCACCCATTGGTCTTCGTGATGCAATGAATTTACCATCAGGACTAAAGACCTCTACCTCCGGCCAGTTTGGCACATGCTCTAACTTGTCGGGTATTTCTTCATCAAAAGCATACGTAGTTGCTGTTGATGGAGGATCTAGATTCAGATCTTTCTTACGTACCTGAGCCACCAACTCTACCCATCCGCACCCTTCGATCAAAATATCAGTAGAAAGGACACGATAAGGAAGCTTGTCAACGCTAATATCAACGGCATCCCTGGCTGTTAAAGGACCAGATCTCGACTTTGTAACGTCCCATTTCAAGTGAAAGGTACCGGCAGAAACGATCTTGCTAGCCGTCTCCGGCAGGGAAATATTTTCGACTTTAGATTCACGTTCCTGTAGCTGCATTCCAATTGCTTTCTCAGTTGCTGTAAGGTGGGCTGCAATTGGAGTAAACGCATATGACAGGAACACTAGGTCGGGTGTTTTGGGAGTTATACGGACAAGTCCCCCTATCAGTAAGGATTGCCCAGGCCTAATGACCTGTTGATCTGGGTTTACTCGGGATCGCATTACAAGCGACTGGCGGTGTTCTTCTTGGACATACAGCTCAAGATCGCCCCGAGAGAGCCCTGGCAAATCAATGAGTTCTCCCTTTCCATTTCCATATGGAACACGTATTGGAGATGCTGTAGTGCCTGGGAGTGAAGATACAATCGGCATGGTTGGGTAATCAGTCTCAATCTGCGCTGGTGGGAGTAAAAGTCGGGTATCAAGCGAGTCTGAAGTAAGATCATTGATGCTCTCATGATCGGCTGTTTGAGACGTCTGCAGCGAAGACCAGGGATCAAGGGCGGCTAGTCGTCCAGCCTCACGTCTTCCTTTGGGAAAGACACTTTCGAATAATTGGCTCTTGCCAACATTGACCTTCCCTACCATCCATCCCCCACCGCCTCGGCCCCAGATGTCTTCTTTCAAATCTTTCGTCCACCAACCACGCTTTGCACTGACACATCTAACATTTCCCAAACGAACATCCTGCCCGCTGCTCCCCAATGCATCTCGTAGCACGGCTGTGAGATATGGCATTAAAGAATCAACCTGTGGCTTCAGTGGCGCAAGCAAGTCGGATCGAGTGATGATAAAGCTAAGTTCGGTTTTTCTACCATGATAGTATTTCGAAGTTTTTGAGCGGCGGTTCATTGATCTTTGTGGTGAGATGTGAAGAAGTTTGTGAATTCGTGGTATCAAGGACATGGGAAAGTCCGCAGCGTCAATGACGTGGTATATATGGTTGTATTTGTGTGGGGATTCAAAGACAGTGTCTTGCAGTGAATCAACTGTTGGGTGCTGAATTGACGACCCAGTTCGGTGGTGAAGTAATTTATGGCAACGATCACATACTGGAGGTTCGGAATACGATGCGACTACCACACTTGTCAGGTCGGCTCATGCACTTGAATGAGTTGAAATCTACCTGAACGGTCTACAATATCACCACGCAAAGTCTCCGCTAGATCCCCTCCCGCTTTCCGCAAAGCTTCGTGGACGATTTGAGCTTCGGCTTGCTTTCTTTCTGACTTTCCGTCTAGCTGCCCCAGAAACGCACGAACATGCTTCCGGTTTATAGAGTAATATCCAGCCTCGTCCTTGTTCGAAGTTTGTGAAAGTGCGCCACAACCAGTACACTGCAGAGGAAGTTGAGCATTCCTAGCAGCCGATTCTAATGGGATACTATTATGCGTCTCAACTTCCGATAGACTCCTGCTACTCTGTGAAAATGGCCGTCTTGATGGTGAATGTGCCTTGCTGGTCGAAATATTTTGTCGAAGTTTTGAAAGAGTTGGACACAGGAAAATCGGTATTTCTGAAAAGATACTTGCATTGTGTCGTAAACATATGCGTAAATTCTGTGCAGTCACCGATGTCAAAGCCATCTAGCTATTAGTTGAATACAACTTTGCTGTACTTACTTTTATGTTAACTGCACTCGAATATCTCGAGCGTCCCGCAAAAAATAGTTATTGTTGTCGGGTGGAAAATAGTTATTGCGTCGCTCCGGTATGTTCCTCGACCACCAAGAAATATATTGTCGTCAGTCTCGTGCGAGTCAATTGATATACTCACACTATCAAATCGCTCAACATGGTCAGCATCATTCGCCGTATGGCGAAGCTGAAGGCTGTAAGTTTCAATATGATCAATGCAGCGCTTGATCCACCGTTTACATACTGACTATTGTCGCAGCAGGTAAATCTTCAAAATCGGAAGGCAAGTTGTTTAAACTTACATGGCATATAGCTTTTGAGGATTCGAACGGGACCTGGAGCGGCAGTTCTTCCGGCTGAGGTGACTAAAATTCACATGGAATTTGCGAGCAAGTACAACGATGGACACTTGGGCCCAAGGTATATTGTGTAATGCATGTTTAAAAATCAATCGCTGATGTATTATCCTAGGAAATTCTGGCGCGAATATATGCCAAGTCTCAAGTACTATAACCCCGCCGTTTCCATGACCATCAGACGAGTCATCAAGGATCCAGAGGCGCCAGCACTCATGACGATCCACTTCACAGATCCCTCATCTGCAGCCGATGCTCAACCAGCAACCTCCTCGACCACTCAGCCGCATACCTCCACAGCCCCGGTAGCTGCTTCAACATCAATGGCACCAACAACACGTACGGCGACAATAGACATGAAGCACAGACACTCAACCGAGATTTTATCACAGTTCATGAATGTCACGAAAGCTAAGAAGATCCAACCTAGCGTAAGAGATCTCGAATTACAACAGGAGGTTCAGGATCGCAACAAACAATCAGAAATAGATTCGAAGAGAAGCTCCCTTGTTAATGAGGAGAGGAAGAGGCAAGAAGCAATGCTAGCAGCAGCACGTGGTCAGGTTGCGGAGGCAAAGACAAACTGATGTCGGAATGGGATACGTCTGTATTTTGAGCAGATATCTTGCATTACACTAGGCGTTTGATGTATCATAGGTTGTGGGTATTCTATTTCCGTTCATGTTCTAGATATTGGCTTTGTGAGGGTTAAGATGCGGAATAGCTTCATTGTAAGGCATTTCTGAATCATTTGTGTTACCATGAATTTTGATTGAATTTCCCTTCTGTCATCGGTAAGGTCGCTGGATCAAGTGGAATATTTAACAGTCTCTCCCCCATAGCTCTCGCTATCTTTGTTTCCTTGTTACAAGGACGTATCTAACCCGGCAAGAATGGAAAATAAAACATAGATACTTCAGACTTTAATAGACTAAATTTCTCTGCGTATTTTATTTAGTGTTTAAGGGTCCTATCAATACTGTCACCCCATATTTGTGGCTCAACGGTTTTCAGACGCGTGTGGTGATGGTCACATGCTAAATATGGTGTTGAGGGTTTGCTCTGACACTGCACAGCATCTGCGCTGGACATAATCTTTTACATCCAGTAACACTTTCCACCCTATCAGCAGATTGCGCGCGCAATGGCAAGATGTATGAAGAGAGGAGAAGAGCGTAAGCCTAATAGTATGTATGCTATCCTTCCTAAAGATTGCAAGTAGCTGACGAGGAAAGTCATTACATCTTCTGGTATCCAAATTCAGTCTGTCAGTCGTCCCGCACGGATTCCAGCAAAGAAAGCCATCGACATTCATACGATGGGTGACAGTGACTTTGATGGTGGCGACGACTCGATTATTGAACGGCCAATAGACTTCTCACCCAAAAGATCTAAATGTATTCGCAACGCGCATGCTGTTCCAGTCCCGGGCCAACATCTTAGTGAATATGATGAAGATACTGTGCACAAAGAGAGTCGGTAAGCAACTCGAGATACTCATATCACGCACCATGAGGCGTCACTGATGATTTCAACTGCATTTTACTGATCAAATTCGGACTCAAGACAGCTTCTGGTCTCGACTAAGCACAACAAAGTTAAGAATAAAGAGCAACTCAGCAAAGACATCAAAACCTTCAAAAAGCATGTCGAGGATGAGCAGAAGCATCTAAAAATTCTAACATCACGTATCAACCACAGCTTGTAAGATTAATATCTGCTATAAATTGGCGTTATGATTTGCTGATGATTACACTTAAAGGCTGTCTAACCTGGCGTCCACGAATGACAATTTCGAGACCTTGTACAAGCCCATTCTTTTGAATAACCACCCATTCAAGAACCCGACTTTGCATCTCCCAGGAATTACTGACACGCATTCCGAACCACTATACAAACAATGTAAGAAGCTCTTGTCAGAATCTAACGACCTGATGGAGAAATATGAGGCTGTCGAGACCGAGTTGCGAGCTCTTAGGAAGGATATTCTGCCTAGGTTTAATAATGAAGGCTCGCCTGAGGAAGTCGTATGTCTCCTTGACGCTGGATGCCAGCTTGGGTTGTCTAAGATAGAAATGGGGGTTTTTGGCACTTCAAGTGCGGAAGGTGAGAAGGACTCAAAGTTCGACTTAAACCTTTACACGAATAAGAATGAAGCTGCAGGTATATGGGGCAAGGTTGCTTGGAAGCAAGAGAGGGCATTTAAGAAAGTTGTCGCTGCTATCGATATACAATGATCTTAGCAGCAGCAGGTTGGTATGGATCGGTTTGGCATTAGAGGTCTAGGAACATCGTAATATCAGATAGCTTAGCTCTTTTTCGCTCATAAATAAATAAGTCGTTTCCCATGACTGTGTCTTCGGGAATTTCCTATTTCTACTAAGTCTCCAGAAAGTATTACATGCCCTTGTTGGCGTCTATACAACCACTTACATGGAAGGCCTGTACTAGTACTTAGATGAGAACAAACCTCCCTGTAAGATGAACATAAGGAATTCACGTGTCTGAATGGCTAATTCACAGGATAGATATGTACGGCAGCATCTAATTAAGTGAGGAACGTTGTCCACCAATCTTATCTTATCACTCCATCCCATCTAGAAATTGATATTATTGTTTTGTGACGAGTGAAGAAGTAATGGGTAAGAGATACAACGCCGCCTTTTGCTAGAACTCTGCGAAGTCAATGGCACGCAAATAGAGAAGGTCAAAAGTCAATGAATGACAAACACTACGAGGAACACAGGTACTTACCAACGTAAAAACAAATTCATGGGCACAGAGAGAGAAACGGGCGTAATAACGCTTGGACCGAGGGACTTGCACAAGTTGCTAGTTTCGTGGGATTCATGCCTGGTATCTTAGGCTACAGTAATTCCATAACCAGACTAGCGCATAAAACTCTTGGCGGGTAGGGCAAGAAACCCACCGTTCGATTCTGGAAAGTTGCAAGGTCGATTTTCGCGCCAGTACAGGAAACTGGTGAGAGGAATTATCCACGACAACTAACGACAATCGCAGCAACACCACCTCACAGTCAAGGTCAGTGAGATCCTTTCCGAACGAACAGCTTCAATTGTGCATTATCAACGATATCCGACCGAATGGACGTTTTCGGCATCACAATTTGCGCAACTCACTTGATGTCGGCCATGAGGGCTAACATGATGGTATAGATGGGTGCTCTTAAATACGTCGAGGAACTTCAGAAGAAGAAGCAGTCCGATGTTCTGCGATTCCTTCTCCGTGTTCGCTGCTGGGAGGTAAGACTGTCCGATCCATAAAGAATCACTTCGACGATTTCGAGCTCCGCCTCAAAAACATCGAACATTCAAATATACTGTGGACAATTTGTCTCTGCTATACACTCGTTGAACATTGCTGAGAGTGCATAATATAGCTCCGCCAGTTGAACGTCATTCACCGCGCTTCCCGCCCATCTCGCCCAGACAAGGCTCGTCGTCTCGGTTACAAGGCCAAGCAGGGTTATGTCATCTACCGTGTTCGCGTTCGTCGTGGTGGACGCAAGCGCCCAGTTCCAAAGGGTGCTACTTACGGTACGCAGAACTGATTAGAATACAAGTATTATGGACGGGCACTGATATAGAATTATAGGAAAGCCAACCAACCAGGGAGTCAACCAGCTCAAGTACCAGAGATCCCTCAAGTCCACCGCTGAGGAGCGTGTTGGACGCCGTTGCGCCAACTTGAGAGTCCTCAACTCCTACTGGATCAACCAGGACTCCACCTACAAGTACTTCGAGGTCATCCTTGTCGACCCACAGCACAAGGCCATCCGCCGCGATGCCCGTATCAACTGGATCGTCAAGCCAGTCCACAAGCACCGCGAGTCCCGTGGTCTTACTGCCACTGGCAAGAAGTCCCGCGGTCTCGGCAAGGGTCACGGTTTCAACAAGACCACTGCTGGACGCAGAAAGACCTGGAAGCGCCACAACACCCAGAGCTACTGGTAATTTCTTTCTCTCCACTCTCGATATACACTTAACTAACTTTATATTAGGCGTTACCGTTAAACGGTTTCGTAGCGGAAACTCTGTGTGCTTTGGTCTTGCAGCTTTGGACTTCATTGGGGTGTTACTTATGGCTATGGTTTATGGCTTTTCCTCTGCGATTGCAGGCAAAATGTTCAGAAATGGTCGTCTAAGAATGTGAAGAAATGCATACCACATCTACGACTTATGAATTGGGTCCGTAACGTGATTTGAATATTGAAACTTGCAAAATCTTGAAATTCTTCGTGGGGAATACCTAACAGGTTGGGAAATTAGAAAGTAATGAGAAATATACCCCGTATCGGTCAAAATGCGAGTGTACCTAGGCTCAGTTTCCGTACTCCCACTCACTTCATAATACAACTTGATGGCGGGTGCCATTCGTGATATTTGTTCCAATACGTACTTCTTAAAGTGGAGGCACTAAGGAAATTCAATTAATCGTACCTTGCAGGCACAAATGAAAGCGAAAAAGACATACGAAAGGTAGTCAGTCACATGAAGCTTGGCCCATATAGCCGCTAATGATACAAAGTGCTTGGCAAATCTTAACTCTTTCGCTATGGTGCTATGCGTTATTCGTTATACATTAAATCTCCCGGACAAGCTATGGGATATGGGAAAGTGAGAATGCGTTAGTGAAGTTCGTTAAGATCAAGATACAGATTACTTCAGACAAATCTTTTCTATGCTTTGTTAGTATAATTAAATGGCCTGCGTATTGTGTATCACAAAATGTCTTGCATCAGGGCTTTAAGGAATGAAAGAAATATACATGAAAAGAGAGCAGCTTGCTGGTACTATTGTGCCCTTTACTACAGTAGGTAGATAGGGAGTGCAGCCAACGACAATAAACCATGCGAGTTTGGGGCCCTCATCTCAGCGTATGTGAGATATGCACATATATAGTTTAAATTGTCCGGTAGGCAGAAACTGGGGAACTGTACTCTTATGTAGACACACCGCACCCTGTGTTTTACTGTCTATCATGACCCACCTAATATCCCCCTAACGTTGTAGTGCTCCCTTTCCCCCTGTGCACGATTTTGAAGAACCCTTGGGGTAGAGGATGCGAAATGAAGTGAAACTGAGTAATGAAGGGAAGCGTATTCACTTCAGGTGTCTAAATACAAGTACTCCTGTCCAACAAAGGCATTGTCCTTCTGAAGTATATTCGCATACACATATACACATACATGTGGACGTGATCTTAAGGTATGTAGATTGCATCGAAATGGACAAGGTTCGATTGTGTTGACCCGCAGCAACGGATGATCCGCCCGCATTAGATTTTGGGCTGGTTGCATGGCATACGGACAGGTACTGACTTTACATAGGGTGAAGGTACCGTACATACATACAGATCTATAACACCCAACGATCCGTCAACATAAACGGGGGTACTGGATATCTATATATATACACTTTATAACAACTCCATTCCGAAACTGCTTGCGGCGTTGTGGTAAACAGATCTCATACTCCCTTGTTTGTCGCCAAATAGAAAAACGTTCTTGGCCTGCAACCTGCGCCAACACCTCCACTAGCTATATGCACACTCAAATATTACCAAGGTACATACATTCACCACATTGATCCAATTCCACTACTGCTCCCGTAGCTACGTCAAAGGAGCCACCTTCTCTCCCTACTATCTCTCCCTCTGCAATACCTCAAAAATTCCCATATCAACCTCGACAACACAAGAGTGTTAAATGCTAACTGGGCCATGCCTTCTACAGCCACCAATACTGATTATCTTCAAGGACCTTGAAGCGCTGCTCCTGTGTTGCCCCTCCTTAATCATTCGCCGCGCCAACTCCACCGATTCAAACAGCCATGCACTGTCACCAGAGATAATTCAGGAATCGCCCATACGAATAAAGCCGTATTGTCGAACTCGCATTGGATGCTAACATAGCCTATCGAACAATGCCACCTTGGACGTCACGAATCGGCGGTGGGGGCTCACATAAACCTTCCAACTCTGCTGTTACAGATGCGCCTCCTAGGTCACCGATCAGAGGACAAGGTAGCTCACGGATGATGGAAAGCGACCTTTTGGATGGTTCCGTTGGTATTTCCACTGTACAATCTACTGCAGGTCGCCAGACTTTCCCAAATGCTGGGAGTAGTACGTCCAAACTTGATCGGAACCCCTCGAATCACAGTCGATCAATGAGCCATCCATTTCCTTCCCTCTTTTCCCATAAGAAGAAAAAGCCGGTCGAGAATGGCAACACAAACACGACGTTCGATCCTATTGGTAGCGATCCCAATATTCCCGTATTGCCTGGAGCATCCGGTGCAACAAAACCATCACGGACCCCGGAAGCCGACCTCATGACTGGAAAGTGTATGACTTGCGATTCTATGGTGCGGTGGCCCAAGGGGCTGAAAGTCTTCAGATGTACCGTCTGTCTGACAATCAATGATCTTGTGCCACTCAGGGTTGGTGCGCCAAAGCATGAAGATCCACCCCGAAGCAACCATACCTCCAAACCTGGGACTGCCTCTGGTAATCGTGGGTTACCACAAGGTAAGTGCAAGCCTGTCTGTATACACATCCAAGTTTCTCATAAGTGGCCAGCTCCATTGCTATCCCTTCAACGAACTCATCAAATTATCGACAAGTGTACTGTCGAGTTTCTTCGATGTCATATGAAACGTCAACATGTGGACCTCTCCTCGCATTCTCAGACTGTTCATGTGGCTGTCCCAGAGACCGCTTCTATATTACCGAAAGAAACATCCGCAACAAGTGGCCCTATTGATTTACCAGCACGCGCAGAGATGTCAGGCAACGCAACAGCTTCAGAATTAGATGGACCTGAGCCGAAGCTGTCGATTGAATCGAAAGTGTATTCCACATCGCTACCTGTTATGGATGATCCAAGTCGAACAGGCCTGGAAGGCTTGTCGCTAGACTCCATAAAACCTTCGCCTCCGGGGCGTGGTCCTCCTGTGCCCCAATCGAGAGCACGGGTCTCTGAAGAAGATTCCGGAACCTCACATTACCGACAGGAGAAAGGTTCTATTAATCCACTAAGAGCATTCAAACCTCTCGAAGAGTATATAATTGAAGTCCTCAGCTCTCATGATATCATAAATGAATCCTTCACAACCTTGAGACCCAGTGCTTCACGGAATACAAGCGAGGGGCTCAAGAGGAATGGCCCTTTAAGTAAAGAAGTACATCTGCGACCAGAAGAAAGCATCTCTGACATGGATGCGAAGACTTTGTTGATTGGAGACATTGCTGAGAATGGGTTGTGGTGGACAGGCAGTCGTTCTGAATCAAAGCAGCCTAACAGACCACGATCAAGCCGGAACGAAAGTGTTATCGACGGGCCAACGGAAACTATGAACATTGTTAACATCGTTAACATCAAATCTCCTCATATAGATTGGCCCACTCTTGAAAATTGGTATCGTAGTTTACTATATGCCGGTAGGGGTTGGTTGCGTCATTGGAAAGATCTTGTTGTTTCGGACCCGCAGTACTTCAGCAGCGAGCATCCATCTATACAGGTTATCCAAAGAATTGAAGATGATATTGCTGAAGTTCAGACGCGCATACAACGAGTTCTTCTTAAGGCTAGCGAAAGTTTATTGAAACGGCCCGGGCGACCACTCGCAGAACCTCGCGATATACGTTTCCTCCTCATTATATTATCGAATCCTCTTTTATATCCTAATAACAATCGCCCAGGCTCTTCGTATCGTGATAGGTCGCGCTCTAGATCACGAGATCGCAGGGGTTACCCAGGATCTGGTCAACACGAAACATTTAGGCCAAGAAATCAACCTTCAGGGGCGAATCTCAGGGGGTCTTCAATACCGGGGCAACATTCTGGGATAATCAAAAGAGTACTTGGGCTTCTCTCAAATTTGACCAACGAATGTCATCACCACCTCGTTACTTGGTTTGCTAGGTTTCCTGAAGGACAGTTTCAGCGAATAGTTGAATTGATCGGTAGTTTTGTAACTTACAGGTTGTCACGACAACATGGGAAGAAAAGAATTGTTGAAACAGATCCTACAGCTGGTTTGATACCAAGTTTAAATGGTCCAGGATCTGGTCATACGACAGCACAGTTACATGCTGCCCTGACTGGAAATACGCAAGCTCCTAAGAAAGTTGACAACAAGCCAAAACCAGTTGTATACAACGATGATTGGCAAATCAAGGCATCATCCAGGGTCATGGCTCTTTTGTTCTCTGCGAACAATAGTGGTATCGTGAGGAGAAGCGATCCTCGGGGTTTCACACGTTCAGAGGCTTCATACAGTGTTGGGTTAGGGACTCGCGAAAGAGCGCATACGCATGGGCAAATTCTTGCGACTAGTGACTTTTACAATACCCTCCTGGATTATTCTGACTTAATAGCCGACTTTGAAGCCTGGGAGTCAAAGCGAAGCAAGTTCGCGTTCTGTCAGTATCCATTCTTCCTCAGTATATGGGCAAAGATTCAGATCATGGAACATGATGCCAAACGGCAGATGGAAGTCAAGGCTAGAGAGGCTTTTTTCAATAGCATTATGAGTCGAAAGACTGTGAATCAGTATTTATCACTACGGATTCGGCGCGATTGCTTGGTGGAAGATAGCCTTAAGAGTGTTAGTGAGGTCATCGGTACTGGTGGCGAGGAGATCAAGAAGGGTCTCCGTATTGAGTTTACTGGTGAAGAAGGTATTGATGCAGGAGGTCTCCGCAAAGAGTGGTTTCTCTTGCTTGTCCGGGATGTCTTCAATCCAGATCATGGTATGGCAGTCACCCCTCCATTATGTCACGTTATTCTAACATTTCAGCTCTGTTCACTTACGACGATGATTCCCATTTCTGCTACTTCAATCCAAACAGCTTTGAGACTTCAGATCAATACTTTCTTGTTGGTGTAGTATTAGGTCTTGCCATTTACAACTCAACAATTATTGACGTTGCTCTCCCACCCTTTGCTTTCAGAAAGTTACTCGCAGCTGCCCCTGCCCCTGCTCCGGGAACCATAACTCACGCCAAACCTATTATGAATCATACTCTTGAGGATCTGGCCGAGCTCAAGCCTGTTCTTGCGCACGGCCTGCGCCAATTACTAGAGTTCGACGGTGATGTGGAGGCCACGTTCTGCCGAGATTTCGTTGCTGATGTTGACCGGTACGGTCACAGCGTATCGATCCCTCTTTGTCCTGGTGGGGAGAACAAGCCCGTCACAAATGCTAATCGCCGTGAATTTGTCGATTTGTATGTACGATACATTCTGGATACGGCAGTGGCGCGGCAGTTTGAGCCTTTTAAACGAGGGTTCTTCGCGGTTTGTGGTGGTAATGCTCTGTCATTGTTCAGGCCTGAGGAGATTGAGCTGCTTATCAGGGGGTCTGATGAGCCTCTCGATATATCCTCACTTAGAGCCGTTGCTATTTGCGAGAATTGGAATGTTCCCAAGCCTGCAGAGACTGAGCCAGTCATCCAATGGTTTTGGCAGTCATTCGAAAAAGCACACCCTAAGGATCAACGGAAGCTGCTGAGTTTCGTCACTGGTTCTGACAGAATCCCCGCCATGGGCGCCACAAACCTGGTGATGAAACTTTCCTGTCTGGGAGATGATAGCCCTAGGTATCCTGTTGCGAGGACCTGTTTCAATATGCTATCACTGTGGCGCTACAGTTCGAAGGAGAAGTTGGAAACCATGTTGTGGCGAGCTGTGAACGAGTCTGAAGGGTTCGGCCTCAAGTGAAAAGGGGGGTTATTTTTATTACCATTATCTCTTGTGTTTGTATCGCCAATATATCACGGCGAACAAGTCAGGGCAAATATCTGCATTGGTCCAACCATTTTCTTAATACGGAAAGGTTACTTGCTATAAGACCTACGATTGGGTTTTTTGTAGATCTATACATTTGGCGGCTTTAGCGTGAGTCAAGGTTTGTGTCGGCATTATAATTAGGCGTGGGTCATTTTGATTAATTCCCTCTCTCTTTGCCATCATAATTCTTAATTCAGGGAAACATAGCGACGTTTGGCGGTTCTGAATGTGTAAATAACTCGACGTCACAGTTGACCATGACTTCATATTTTTCTACACTGGACTGGTGGAGGTAGTCCCATTATTAATGACAGTAAACCAAAAGTATATTTCTTGAAGCCATGAGTACAAGGACCAAATCAAACCCATTTCCCACTTTTCAAAATCATGAATATAAGAGGCAAAGCCATACCAGACTCAATCTCCAATTCTTCTATGAGACACAAACCATTACCCTCGACCAGTGATAGCCATTTCTTGACATAATCGTGTGTAGCCACCTCTGAGAGGAGAGCTAGGCTGGCTGTGTAGCTGTTGACCCTTTAATAAAATAAACCATGAAATCCTTACAATGCACAACGCTAGTCTTCATAAAACAAGGGAAAAAAGGAAAGTCTTTTTGTATTCCCAATTCTTCTTCCAACGCCATTCAAATTCATGCCATAATTGGCTAAGTACAGAGTCAAAAGAAATTCTTTATAAAGTTGAACAATCTGTCAGTCACGCTCAATACTAGACCTTTATGTGCTGGTCATAAGTGACAATGTAGTTTTACTTCAAGTTCGAGAACCAAGAGACAGTCCTTGCAAGGAATTCAGCCAGGCATCATGTTCTGTGGTATGGGTTGCGGCACCAACATGACCATATTCACCATTATCTGGTGATTGGACCTGTGAAGCGGCAAATCGAGATGATGATCCATGAAACTCGGAGGGGGAAGTATAGCTCAAGAAAGGATCAGCATGCTGTGGCAAGCCAGAACCATAGCCTGTTCCAGCCACTCTCGGAGCCGTAAACTGAGGTAATCCATAACCATAAGAGCCTGACTGAAAGGTCATTGGTTGTGGTTGCATTGATCCTCGATCAGTAGAGGCTGTAAATTGTTGTGCGAAGCCACTGTATGGTCTATTGTTCAACGCTGTGGCTGTGGTGCCATATTCTTGGGACTGTGGCCGTCTCTCATTAGTTGCGTTCCGGGTTGTGCCAATAGCTCCTGGGCCGACACCGCTGGGAGCTTGCAAGCCAAGACTGGGACTTGCAAATGAGGCAGGATTTATAGCTGACATCCAGATTCTTGTCTTGTAGACTTTAAACAGATCCGTGACCAGAGAATTGAAGTTGATGTATGCATCGGCGAAGTAATAGAAAGTAAGCTTTTTCAGGTCCCTAAGTATCAAGTCAGTTACTATTACATCCCTCAAAGAAAGCCTCTAAAGACATACATTTGAAACTCGGCATCCAAAATCTCCATGTGCAAACCATGCTCTTTTACCTTCTGCATACATACGCGTTTCGCCTTGGCCTCACTGCCTTCTTTGTCCCTCAAGGACTGGATTTCATGGTTCTGCGCTAGGCGTTTGATGATTTTTGGCTTTAACTCTCCAGGGTTCGGCTCTTGCATACCATGCTGGTTTGGAGGGCCCATCCCACCCACTGCACTGCCCTGGAGGCCGTTGGATGCAGCCATCAAGCCTGCTCCAGTGCCATCTTGGTTACCTGACGCATTTTGAGAATACATCATAAGCCACTTGTAGTGCTCCTCTGCGTATTTCTCCTTCAGTTCCTTGGCCTGACTCCACTCAACATTTTCGTGGGCGACAGTACCAAGATCGGTACCTCGATCAGCTTCAACGATGACCAGATCACCTGGTTTCACAGACAGCCCTGTACCTTCCTGGACGTAGAATACATCGGCACGGGAACACTTGAATAGTACAATGTAAAGAAGTTGATTGTGTCGTGGCTGTGCCATGCCATACATGCCGCGATGGGGGGAAGTGGGGCGTACATTGCCGTATTGTGAACCAATGTTCTGGGATTGGTATGCCGAAGGATTTGTGCTTTGATCGTAGACGTCGGCGCTTCGAAGTAGCGATGAGGGTCCGGTAAAATATGAAGCTGCTGCATTACGATGTTGTGAATATTTGGCTCTGAAAAACTCCTGCTGATATTCTTGACCAGCACTCTGCAAAGACCATGTCCGCTCACGGGGTTGATGAGAAAAGGTATGCTTACCATGGTCGTTATAATTGTGACCTGTACCATCATTATAACAGCCTACGAGGTCTTTATGTGCCAGAAGTTCGGATTCTTGAGACACAAGATGGTCACCACCAGTGCTACCAACTGAACCTTGTCTTGTTGGAACATCAGCAAAGGAATGGCGTCTGCTTTGAGGTATATCCTCCAATCCTCCAAATCCCAAAGAGCTTTGCCAGAATGCCTTCTTGACATTTTCAATCTTCCGGTTTTCTACCGGAGAATAATTTGGGACTTTGTGTGCGGGGCCTACACCAAATTCGCTCAAACGACGGCTCAGGAGTCGATGGTTTCTAGCATCCTGTAATTCCGAGGGCTCTTCTAGCTCATCGATTGCGTAATCAGATGTGTCTATTTGTGAATCGGACAGTCCATATATTGATCCAGCAGAAAATGCACTAGCCGGTGCGTTGGTAGTAGAAGCACGTGAGCGTAAACGGGAATTGTTGTACTGATGCTGCTGGCGAAGAATAGCGTTCTCCCTCGCCAGAAACTCAATTGTCTTTGCCTCGTTTGATTGCTGCAGTCCTTGTGCAGATCCTCCAAGACTTTCATCGTCATCATCGTCGTCGACTTCCTTGAGCTTGCTGAGGCCTGTGCCATCGTTTGAAACCTCACTGAGCATACTTGGACGAGAAGGCCGGTGCTGCAAGCCAGGATGTTGGTTTTGGCGCGGTCGTCCACCACCAAATGGAGGGAGCCCAGAAAAATTCGTACTTGGAAGATTTACATCGGGGTCGAGCTGGCCCACAGAATATGATTGAGAGCGATAGGTCTTGGGGGTTGGGTGTAATGGAATTGCAAAAGGAATGGTGGTATTCGCCGTTAAATCTCGATGGATCGCGGAGGCTTGGGCAGGGTGCATATCTGTGTAGAAATTGACATTACCTGCAGGTTGCACCGATGCAGGAGAGGGTAGCACCTCTGTTAGTCTCGCGGGAGGCTCCTTTCTTGATTCATTATTCCAAATACCGACACTCCACGGAAATGCTGAGCTGGTTGTAGTGCGGCCGCTCGTCAAGCCTGATGAATTCGGGATATGGGATGCCCAAGCGCCAGATTCAGTAGATGGGGTGCTGGGATGAGAAGCTGTGGGTGACATGGAGACGCTTGCGAATGAGTTCTTGCGTGGTTGGGTTGCAGGTTGAGTTGTATCATTCAGCCATGATGCCCTACGGGCTGGCTTCTGTGGCGGTGGTGCAGGTCTCTGAGAGTCGGCCTCATCATCTGAACTTGCCAACGCTTCAGAGTCAGGTGTGGAGCGTCTCACGTTCAACTTATCAAGCAGAATTGAAGAGTTGTTACTTGATATTGATGTGAGTGACGATGGCATCCCCTTGCCATTTGCCCCAGCCTTTTGATTATCGTTCGATGACATTATGATCCTGAAGGGAAAGTCGGTGGATGCTCAAAGTATTGATGTAGAACAAGTTTAACGTGGCTTTGAGTTTAGCTAATCTTTCACAGCTGCCTATAGAGAGAAAGCTGTGCTATGTGGCACCTCGAATGAGATCCAGGCAGTCTTTTTTTTTATTTTGAAAGGGCGAGACTAGTAGTCTTTTCGAAAAGCTATCTGAACGTGCAAGCCAACACTTCTTGGTAGATCGTGCAACGTCCTGCTATGCAACTTCGAGCAAAGTTGCTAGGTTCAGGATCGAATACTGTACTAACTTGAAAGAAGAATATATAAAATAAAAAACTCCAGAGATCTCTGGGACAATTAAGTTGAGACGGAGATTGTAAGAGATCTCAGCGAGAGGACTATTTGCATAATGTCAGCTAGGATGAACTCCTTGATATTCTTCTTTTTGTTGTTTTGTTTTACAGCCTTGCCAGTAGTATATGTGCTTGGTGGGTATAGGCTCCAGGACACCAGCTGTAAGATTCTTAAAATCGTTCAGCATGACATTGCGGAAAGTAGCTTGAGCATCAGGCAATTAGAGTCTTGCCTCAGACGCCAAAGGTCTTCGATGCATGTAGACAGGTATGAGGACTAGATCTTGCGGCTCACCTGTATATTGTATACGTCGCTGAATTAATATATGCAAGAAATTACTAGTTGAAGTTCGAGGCCCTATGCAGATTAGCAAATGGCTTCCACGACATATTTGAAGAGTGGAT
The DNA here is from genome assembly GCA_024752465.1 of Allantophomopsis lycopodina. Classification (NCBI taxonomy): domain Eukaryota; kingdom Fungi; phylum Ascomycota; class Leotiomycetes; order Phacidiales; family Phacidiaceae; genus Allantophomopsis; species Allantophomopsis lycopodina. The sequence continues at coordinate 753,608 of CP103013.1, read as the reverse complement.
GTGAATAGAGACGAGATGAGTCAGGTCAAAGGAACTACTCACGATGGGATGTCTTCTGGAATCCTGTCCAGAGCGGCAAATACAAATTAAATGCGAAACACAATCTTTTTAAGAACAAATATGCCTCTAATTTTGTCTTTGTGGTTTTCTGTGTCTGGTTCCAATGCCCTCTGAATGCGCCAATATTGCCCAGGTCGCGTGGGATGAGTCCATGTAATCTTGGAGAAAGAGTCTTGTAATATTTCGTTGTCTGCGCGATTGTGCTGTCGTAAGGCTGAGTACGCCCAGATCAATTGGGACCCATTGTCGCTGGGGGGAGAAGATTTTGTGGGGAAGGCGCAAATGGTCTGATGATTGTGGAGATGCGGAGTTTGATGGGAAATGTGCACAAAGTGGGAATGCGCGATGTTTGAGTCGTCGGGTAGTGGGTATGCTTTTGATCAGTGATGTGTGTTGCAAGAGGTATTGATGTGAAGATTAGAAGAAGATGGAAGGTGGAGATTTAGAGAATTAGGAGGAAGAGAGATGGAGATGAGGAGTTGGAGGAGTAGCTTGGTTTATGGGGTCGTCAGATATGGCGTAGGTTAGTAGGGTGAATGTGGGTGAATGTGGGTGAATGGTGGGTGGGTGTGTGTGTGTGTGAGTGGGTGAGTGAGTGTGTGTCCGTTCCGTATGGGGGGGGGGAGTGTATTATGGTGGATATGTATGTGGGTCGTGTGTCGTTGGTGCGTGTGCGTCCGTATGTGTGGGGTAAGGTAGGTACGGCAAGGTCAAGGTCAAGGTCAAGGTGGTGTGTGAAGTGGTACAGTAGCACAATATGAATATCTACTTTTGCTGGGAGTGAAAGTGAGGGGCGAGGGGGGAGAGGGAGAAGAGGGAGAAGAGGGAGGAGAGGGAGGAGGAGGAGGAGAAGAACAGCAGACTTGTAAGTACGATGCGGGTTGAGAGGTGGTTGTGTTGTATGTGAGTATCTTGATTATAGTACTTACTACGTACTTAGCACTTGAGTACATGTATGAAGGGATTCTCAGGTGCTCTACTCCATAAAGACCAAAAAAAAATATGGGGAGTGAGGTGAATGAGGCGAGTAAGGTGAGTAAAGTAAGTAAAGTGAGTTAAGGTGAGAAAAGGTGAATGGTGAGTGGTGAATGGTGAACGGGTGGGAAAGGTACGGAGAGGAAGGATCACTGCGCTATGTGGTGATGTGCTGTGGGTGCTTGTTGTATGAATGGAGGGGCTGTACAGAGTGAAATTTGGACAGTGATTAGACCGACTATCATGCAGTGCGGTGCGGAGCGGTGCAGCGCAGTGCAGTGCAGTGCAGTGGCAATACGTAAGTACCAGTATGATATGAGGATTCACCATTCGATGAATATGAATAGTACGGGGATCCAGAGCGAATGGACTGTTCGTCCACCACTTCACCACTTCAACCACTTCAACCACTTCACCAGATTTATTACGGGTGCCACATTGCGGGGAAGAAAATAACGAATAATGGGGAGATGCTCGGTGGGGTCAAGTGGCGCCTGCTATTGGGTGGCTAGTCACGCATCCTGGCCAAGTGGTGCTGCTGGTGTAACTAACGTGCTTTTTTGCTTGCTGCTTTCTGCCAGAGCAACATATAGAAGAGCCGTCAGAGAGTGAGTGGAGTGCGTGAGAGTATCAACTGTACTTATGGTAGCCTTCGTCCAATGTCCATGGTTAGGAGAAATAGTAGGCGAAGCAGACGCAGAAGCAGAAGCAGAAGCAGAAGCAGAAGCAGAAGCAGAAGCAGAAGCAGAAGCAGAAGGAGAATGCAACTGTGAGAGAGAGAGATCTGGATAGAGGATCCCACATATTGAATAATGGCTGGCTAATTCAATCAATATTAATAGTTTACACTGCTAAGTAACATTGGATCTCTAATCCATCAGAAGCTAAGCGTCCATTGAGTAATAGTATCATCACTACTTACAGCTTCACCTCACTGTTAATCATCATCTTTCATGGAGACATAGTCACTCGATAGGTAGTAGTATGCATACAACACAAAAGATTGAGAGGCCATGCTCTCGCAATATGAAAGAACTAAATATGTAGAACAATATACATCTCTAAAGTATTATATAAAGATAGTCGTAGTGGTGGAGTCTGAAGGCAAGGTAGATCTTGAACTCCCTCCTTCGTTTACCTTACCCATGCAACCGCATAGGGTGTAGAATGGGTGAACGAAAAGTGGCCAGTTGCTTGTTACCCATAGTTGATGTTCGGCAAAAGAGAAATCAACACCACGCCAGGGGCCACTTAGTACTACTTAGTGCTCCACCATGATCCATCCATGAAGACCCTCCGAGTACATTATGTACGTGTGTGTGTGTACTTGGGTAAGTATAAATATGAACAAAGCACCTATTCTAGAATGGATGAGGTAAGGCAGGACGACGTGGCTAGGTAAAATGCCATCCAAAACTCAGGCACGTGCTGCTCTACCTTAGTATTCATTCTCTGTCATCAGGGTCATGCAAAGTGTGGCCAAGGGAAAATACGCCGAATTCCTTGTGAATTCCTTGTGAAAGAGCACCAGTGCAGTTCTGCATGGCCCTTCTCACGCTTCTCTCCTGTACTCTACACAACAATGTTCATTTGATGAATAGAATATTTACAATTGGCCTTGGAGGAATCACACCAATACACAAATAAAAAAGAGGCCGTTGAATCCCCTGTATGATGGAGTATGCTCTGCATCAATCGTGCGTTACTGATTCACTCACCGATCCTCTCTCTCTTTTCTTGTTCGGGGCGTTTATGACAGGATGAGCTTGCATAAGGGTGGGAGGGGACGGAAGTGCGGGGAGAGGACAGTAGTTCAGCTCAGAACAGCAACCGGCCTTTTGGCACACCCTGCTGGTGCTGGGGCGTCCCGGACATGTGCTGATCAATATCGATCTGGATATCTATTATCTGATGGAACAGAATTTCCTACAACTCTGTGGGACACTTATTTCAAAAATTGGCTGCATAACTATGTATGGCAAATTCTCCTACTATCCCAAGAAAGAAAGAAAAGAAAGAAAGAAAGAAAAAGAAAGAAAAACTCTATCACTATATTTCCGATATGGGTATTGCTTCCACGAGTTGATTGAGAACCACAATGCGTGATCAAGTGTGGGGGAGAAGTGCAAGAGCAGATGCGGAGACTGGGCGAGACCGGCAATGCGCCCTCAGCTCATCGTCATCTAATACGCTTTAGATCAGATGGAGTTCACATCAGCACTGCGATGATATTATTGGGTTAGGGTATAAGTTTTGATAGTATTTGGTTATGAATATGGATACTACGTAGTAATGTACTATGTAAGCATGTAGAGTCCAATACAGTACATCTACAGTGCAAGCAACAGAGTGAAGATTAACAAGTACGTAGTAAATGCCTCCTGGTACGTACATTTACTACTCCAGTATCCAGTTCTAATTTTATCAATGTGCAGTAAGTACATATCTTGCAAAATGTCAAAACAATAAAACCCAAAAACACCTGCGTAAACTTGCTTGAACTTACATGTATGTACATACATCTCCAAATTCACATATCCATAAAAACATAGCGCTTATGCTCGAATGGGACGTATGCATGGCAATGGAGCCTGTGATCCTGCGTACATGGAGTACTGCGGTACCGCCTACATATCCGTGACGCACAACAATACATTTAATGACGCCCGTCTTATTCTTTGGTCCTTTCTGTTATGAACTCTTGGTCGAGTCTCTCCGCACAAGCTCTGCAATGGAGGCAGAGTCTTATAGGTGCATAGGCATATTAGTTGTAAGTCCCATACTTAACACAGTGCAGCACTTACGTAAGTAGTAGAGATTCATAAGCCACAGTTTAAACCTCGTATGAATATTCCAGTATTGCAATAAGTATTCAATATGGATACACAGAGTGACAGGACAGCCCAGGCATGGCATGAGGTCACAAGGAAACGTGCCACATGCACCGACTTCCGAAAATGCGGGGAAGAAGTACTTACCACCATACTTACTACGTAGCACGTCAAAAGAGCCTTTTAAAAATACCTTACTTTATTTATGAAAGGCCACACACACACAACGCCACCCATCTTTTCCTCAAGCACGACAGTAATTCCAGTTGTCTGTCGATCACTAGCTTTATTTAATCACGGTCGTGTGCGTCAAGTCTTATTGATACTTGGCGGATAATAATTCCAAGCTCCTCTCGAGTCTCTGCAATAAGGTAGCGCCCCTCTCTCTCTCTCTCTCTCTCTCCTCTTCGATCCGTGAACCTTTTTTGGCGTGCTTGAATAGGTAGGTAATATGGATAAGACTTCTGGGTCGGATTGAACCCTTACACTACCTACATAATTATGCCATGTCTGAGCGGGGTGTGTCACTCGAGATTTAAATATCCTATATCAACCCCATGTCAGGCACAGACTTGTAGATCGTCAAGTTAGCCTTCTCTCCCAATAATAGCGAACTGATTAACACCGTACTGTTTATTCTTCATTCATTATATAGGATGCCATAGGATGGTCAGCACCATATATTAACAGATACCTCACCGGCAGTCAATTTTAGTTGATATTAGGCATTCCTGGAATCTGAAGTAAAGCTTACGAAACCATAGACGTCCTCACAGACGAAGAACTTTGGAACATCTTTTAAAAATCTACAATTCATAAATTAAATATGCGTGAGTAAATAACAGTCAATTGGAAGACTTTAGTCAACCGCAGTATTCTTGTCGTTGCGTAGGTGCAGCAGGAGAAACACAGAAGCGTGTTTGTTATATTTAAGAGTGAGCCGGAGGACTAGTTTTGAGATATATTGCAATGTCATATGTGTGAAAAGAGAAGAGGAAAAGGGCTCTAGTGCTTACTGATGGTTAAGTACTGAAGAAAATTTCAAGGCCTCTCGCTATCCATGAGTACATATTCATTTTTTTACGAGCGCCATTAATATACTTATGCTTATATTTTATTTAAAAAGACATGGCATCACGTACTAGTTGAATTGCTCAACAGGAATGAATGGGCACATGAGTAGCATGAACATACTGAATTTATAAATTTACAAAAGACCCATCCCTCCTCATATTCGTTGGATAATCATAATACTGGTATCCATGTTCGTCTTTGCTATAGTCAATTATCACCACACTGTAGCGCAGGTATGAGGCTATAATCGCCATTCCATCACCGCCAAACCTTTCAGAACATATCATACACCACTTATGAAAAAGAGGGATATGACTATATTGTAATAAGGCCAAGTACATGTTATGTACTCCAAAACTCCAAGAATTGCTCAGCCTTTATCCAGAAATAACCCTTCATGGTGCAGAGTCGAGGGTGCCTTTTCCTCCAGTAGAAGCTATCGCATCAGGTCCCTTTTGGTTTTTTAGTTTTTCCTCGAACTTCGCAAACTCTTTCAGTGCTATCTCTTCTTCTTGATCCAGGACTTGTATGACTCCCTTAACTTCTTCGATCTACAGAATTTGAATCAGCTTGGATTATATCAACTTCATCCGCTTGGTTGAAACTTACATAGTGCATCAGCATGCCTTCAATACCATTCTTGAGTGTGACAGTACTTGAATCACATGTTCGGCAGGCTCCTCTGAGCTTCAGAAGCACATTGCCATTTTCGAAACCACGAAAATCGATATCTCCACCATCCTCTTGAATAGCAGGACGGATTCTTGTCTCCAGTAGTTCTTTTATCATTCCAACCACCTCGCTGTCATTCTCATTATACGCCAAACTATCTTCCTCCTCTGGTGCTTCTTCACCAGTCTTGTGTTCAACTATGTTGACAATCTGTTGCCCAGAAGTGATAGCCTCAGTGATAAGACTATACACTTCGGGCCTGATGTGTGCCCAATTTGCATCTGCAGCTTTAGTGACAGTGATAAAGTCTGCACCGTAGAATACCGACGTAATTCCATCAATGTTCATTAAACTTGCTGCTAGAGGAGATGGATGCGGCGGTGCTAATGTCGATCGCGGATTCATATATTCAAGGAATGGAGTCGACAAGCCTGGAGGTAGTATAGGAGAATTCGGAAGGAACTTCAGCGCATCAGGATTCGGTGTACTCTCGGTCTGTATGAAAATGCTTCGTGTGCCTCCAATCGCTGAAGGTCGTAGCATAGTTGCAGGTTGGTGCAAAGGTTGCAATATTGGTCGCAATCTTGAGCTTGAAGCCGTCACAGCAGGTAGTCGAGCATTCTGATGGAGATATCGCGCGGCAGCACCTATTCTCATAATTGGTGCCGCTTGCTTTGAATAGGCCAGAAGAAGTCCAGTGGAGCTGCATACTTGTTTGGATGCCATGTTGTCGTTGGATTGAAGAATAGAATTATGGTTGTTAAGAAAATGATTGAGGATTCACTTTATTAATAAGGTAATTCGCCGCCTACACCTAACGAGCAAGGATGTGTCTAGTCAGCGAAGTATTATGACGCCCTACTGTGTACGATTTGCGAAAAGGCGCTTCGCGTATCAATCAATATTAATCAGCGCCTTGCGATTCGCGATTAACTTCGGAAACATAAACCAACACCAACAAAATGTCTACCGCAGAGGAAAACAACCTTGCAGATGCACAACTCCCAGACTCGGCTGCCACGCAAGCCAGCAAGCAGCCAGAGCATCAATTGGGAGCTGCCAGGGATACGAATCAAGTTCCAACACAGTCGTTAACGTTATCAGAAGACTCTAACGCGACAAGTCCAGTACCACAACAACGTCAAACAAAGATTTGCGGGGTTTGTACTGAAAAAGAGTCGAAATACAAATGTACTCGCTGTGAATTGCCATAGTGCGTATCTAGCAGGTGCTCTGGAAAACTGAAGTATATAAGCTGATATATATCAGCTGCTCTGTAGCTTGCTCAGTTCTGCACAAAGCAACCCATGCCGACGACATCGAAGCCGAGTCCCCAGCAACTGTGGAGCCAGAGCAGCCGCCAGTTCCAGTTACAATTGCTCAACCAGGTACCCTCGCAGCCAAAGGAGCACGTAATCCATTTTCAGTTCTGGAGACGTCGCAAGAACTCCAAACCTTGTTCATGATGTTTCCGCGGCTACGATCACAGCTTCGCGAGATCCATTCTTATACGCAAGCACCCACTGAAGAAATCCCAATGAGCGATAGCCATATGGATGAATGGCAGTCAAGTAGAGGTCGTGGAGGTGGCAGAGGGAGAGGCGGTCGAGGAAGAGGTCGAGGACCATGGACTCAAGAGCGTGGCACACAAGATGGTATTGCGGCTCTACGACGAGCTCAACAAGAATATGGAAAGGGGGGAGAAGGGATTCGGGAGTTTGAACAATTGGTACTCAAACTTGTTATAGCCCAAGATCGGTCGAATGATGGCGTTGACGCTGCTGCAATAGTGCAGCAGGAAGTTGCGGAGGAGAACGCCAGAATCATATCGCAGCTCCTTAATGGCGAAGATTACTGACATGCAATTCAATACATTGAGGAAGAAGAAAAGAATCGGAACAAAGACACACTTTGATTATCATAAGTCATCTATTTACATTTATATCATGGTAGGGTCGTTCTTCCATCATTATCTCCATCTTTCAAAACTCCCAGTCTCAGTCTTTTGTCCTGTTTGCTGACGTCGTCTCTAGACCCTGGTCTATTCCCCCACATTCGTTTATTATCTGCAAATTGCTATTGAGCCCATATTTCCCCAACAATCAAATTTACAACGGAGCCGTGGCCCCACAAACGTTTTACAGGTACCATAGATTAACACAACAGCCTCCGCATAGTATAATGCTCGGACGACTGAATGTCATTCGCATCTATTAAGATTAATTGCTCTACCAATACCACAAATTCGTATTCAATATTCCCAGCGCCGCAGACGAGCTAGCAGACTATTCTTTCTTGGCTTTCCAGGACTTGCGGGTGGAATATTTGTGTTTGGACTGGAATGTGTCATTTCTTCACTCCCTTGGCTGCTCTTCCTCCTGATTGACCAACTAAGTTTGAATCCACGGGTTGGTGATCGTTTCTTGTCCGATATCTCATCCCTTTGGGCCCAGTCGTGGTGATCCAGCGCCAACTGGGAAGCCTTCGCTTTGAGATTTGATCGTCTTGATTTGGATGCATATCCCGATGCACTGGTCTCCCAGCTGAGCAGATCACTGGTACTCATCGGTCTTCCAAGAGAACGATTGATTCTGTCTCGTGTTGGGGTTTTGTCTAGCGTTCGTTGTGGCAGCCTATACAAGTCTCTTTCTTTGTCAAGCTCTGCTGCTTCTTCGAGGTTACGATCCCACTGAAACTGGTTGCGCTCCATTACAGCTTGCTTCTTCGCTCTAGCACGGTCAACGGCTATGGACTGATTCACCCCCATCGTCACCACAGCATCATTGGCAGAGGATTCCTGTTGTTGTTGTTGTTTCATAGCTGCTTCGGCTAATTTGTGTACGCCTGATCTTCCATGGCTTGTGGGTTTCATGACATCCTGAGTTGTCGTCCTCGCAAAATCCGCGGCTGCAACCTGTGGCACGTAGTGTCCCATGGATGTGGTGTCCGAGGCTGCCCTTCTACTGCGCCGTTGGGCATGTTGTGCGTACTGCTCCTGTTTGGCCAGAACTGCCGCCAAACGGCGCGACAGATCTTCGGGATCAAAAGGCGTTGATTTACTACGACGACCTTCTCTGTTCTCCTCACGGACTGGATGTGTCATTGATCTTCTTGGGGCACCCTTACACAAATGTTAGCTCTACTCCTTGAGAATATTTTTGGTTTTATGAGCTACACTCACGTGTGGCCGCGATGGACGCACCTTTTGGCTCTTTGGGACCGTTGTGACTCCTTGAGCTACTGGCAGGACTGCTGCGGCGGCAGCCATGGTGATGTAAAATTGGAGTGCAAAATTTTGCGCAAGATGGGTAGAATGTAAAGTTGCGTGACCAGTCTGGATATGACCCTGCACGATAGTCGGAGATGGTTCTACTTGCTACTGCTGCTGTTGTTGTTGCTGATGCTACTCAAGATAAAGGGTCAGGGAAATCGGTGGCATCTATTACATAGGAAGGGGGAAGAGTTACCCTTTTGTACGGATCGGGGAATTGTCGATGACTTGGGTGTATGGCAGTTGACAATGTGTGCATCATTGCAATAGCTTGACGCCGCAGGAAGCTAAGTTGATACCGGCGCGACGCCTTTAACGACCGAGAACAGCCCAGCGCGGTCTTAACGTTGTAAGCGGATGGGCCGTAATTGGAATTGCCTTCAGGATTCTCTCTGAAGCGAGACAAAATAGCGTAGGATGGTGTGCGTTGCGTGTGTTGGGTATCAGGATTCGTTTGTTGTGAGTGTGGTAGGTGGTGTCTGCTTGTGGTGCTTGTGTGTACTCATTCATTCTGGACTGGTAATCCGTACCAAGAATCCGTACGAAGACGAGGTGAGTGCGAATGTTCACGGTACACTTGAGGATACCTTATATGAGTAGCCCCCGGTCACTCACAAGCACTCCACCACTCTACGGCGTGGTCGACCATCTGCCAGGCCCAGACGCCTGTAGACGCACAGTGATGTATGTACAAGTACTCGCTACCTATTTCTCTCCGTTGGAATTGGAGTAAATTGTGGGTATTCGTGTCTAAATGCGGAGCCTGGTCCTGTGATGCAAGCGGATGGGTACGAAGTGCGCAAAGCAGGCAGTACGAATATCTGTCAATGCACACAAGGCTAGACCCTGGCATGCCGTGTCAAATTCCTGTGCACGCTACTAGGTACATATATGCGACTCGGTATACACAGTAATAATGTAGCATGTAACGAAGGTAAGTGCTACAGCTTTCTTTTTGGCTTCATGTACGTACTTGGACTATATTCCTAGAGAAAGTTAGGTTGTTTGTAAGATATTCGAATATACAAGTACTAAGGTATATTTATACATCCTCAATGTGGTGCTACAACCTTACTCTGTGCCTTGCTCGAACTCAACCGTCTTTGAGTCCTTACAGTACTGGGTATGTATGTATGGTGCGTACATTACTGCGTATATACGGTAATATGTACATACATACAAGTCCTCCAACATACATACCACTCCTACTCACTGCTGTAACCACACTCTCTAGAAACAGACAACCACTGCCCGGACATGTGTATAAGCATGTCGCTACTGCAAACAATCTCCTGTGCATTGCTTGCATGGTGATGGTAATGAGGCTGGTCGAGTTCCCATGCTTGACTGTCTTGAAGTAGCAGCTGGGAATTGAAAGAAGCTGGGGTTGCTGGGGTTAATAGGATACCCGGGGCGCCCTGGGCGCCCTGGGCATCATCCGTCTTGCGACCTCGCCATCTCATTCATTTTGATTCACCGCCATGACAAGGTGGGGATTTGATGAGGAGAAGAACAAATGACTGACCACTCCGTGCGCCAACACTCTCTCTCTCCTTTGCGGGGTTGACAAGCTCGAGATTGGCGAGATGACCCCATGGCGCTGTTGCGCGTGACTCGTGATTCAAACAGCCATACGATTTTCTTCCCCTCAGTCCCTTGTCAGAATCCTACTCTATGGTGTTGTGAGTCTTTTTTAACTTCAACAACGGCTGTTGTGGCTGCTGGTGAGGATGCAACCTCGGGGGCATCACATCGCATCGGAGCTTCCCCTTACTCACAAGACACTCACAACACCACTCTCTCAGTGCAAGCGCTCGATTTGTTAAACAATACCACGCAATTGTATTTCGCTGTGGGCTTTTTGCCCTTTGTTTTGTATGAATGCAATGAAGCAGAGTGCGGCAGCACACTTACCTGGTAGTACGTAGGGTCTTTCAACAGCAGTGATGATGCAAAACCCATATACACTGAAATATCTTTCACTAGCACTCTTTCACTTAGCATCACCACATCTTACATATTCCTCTCAGGTACTTACACTTATCTATATTCATTTTATCTTTCATTAAGTACCATGCCGAGCGTAAATACGCCGAGTAGCAGTGCTGCACATAATGCACATATGAAGTAATAACCACAAACTCAGTGCCTTGCTTCATCCGTAAAGGGATCTGCATGCATTGTGGTACCCCAACGTGCGTCGGTGCAATGCGGTCCATGCAACCCAGACTCGGTCTTCATCATTGCGGCGCCGAATAACGACAATGACCAGGCAGTATCCATTTGGTAAGGTGGCTACTTTACCTATATGTATGTACGTAGGTACAGTACCACGTACCTACATATATATGTAGTGAAAAATAATAACCATATGGTGCATATACAACATTAGCTACCCACAAGTATGTACATATTATACATGCATACTCAGAGTTGTCCGATAGCTCTTAATCCTTTCGAAATTACCAACGGTACTGTATGAACCTTGTTCATTTCTCCGTCGTTTTTTCTTTTTCTTTTTCTTTTTCCTTCCACCTACATATTCTTGCTTGCTTGTTACTCCCCTCTCTATACCCAATATGGCTTTTGTGTTGCCAAGCCATCACGGACCTTCTCAGCCTTGCGTGTGACTGGTACTTCAAGTGAATCAATCATGGAAAAGTCTAGCGTGGGCTACTACAAAATACTTGAGATCAGTTTGGTTTTTGGTACACTACTTGAGAGCTTAAGCAAGGGGTAGAGTTGGGCATGGCAGTAGCAGGAAAGCTTGTGTAGTACATGCCTGTATATACTATGTATATACAAAATATGACATGATCTCTATATTATGTCTTGCCATGGTAACACCTCGTATTAGTTTCATCTAAAATTGAGCAAGAGAAAAACGGAGGACTACATTCGAACATAAAAAGGAGACGAATGTATGTATGTAATAGGGGATATTCTTTTCTTCTTTGCCCTCTACTACTTAAAGCTTGATATACATGTAGTCTCTTCATTACTAAGTAGTGGACTAAAAGCTACGTATTTGGTTATGATTGTTGTTTTCTTTTTCGTTTTTCGTTTTTCTTGTTTCTTGTTTCTTTTGTTGCGAATAGCTAGCTAGTTTTGGCTTTACCCTTCTTTCATATCTTCTTCAGCGCAATACTATACTAACAACGCCTTGAGGCCTCTTCCTTCTTCGATTTGTTCTCCAATCACCACAATGAATATGACATCCCTCAGACTAATTGGGGAATCTTAGCCGAGCTCTCGAGATCAACCCTGGAACGATCAATAAAATCTGAGCGAGCACGACAAGGTATATGAATGGTCCCGAGGTCCCTATCCGATACTGAGCTGTACGTTCTTGGTCGGTGGTACGAAGTCCTTGGAATCGGACCAATAAGGGATGATCCACGTGCGAGCAACGAGCCTGTCCATACTTAGACCGCTGTATCGGAGCACCATAACCTGGTCCCATAGGTACTCTTAAAAGATCTATCGATAACAACTCACATGATGATTCGAGAGTGAAAACAACATCATAAAAATCATGGAAAAGCACTTGGGGATGCTTACTCTTTTGTGTTGCTATGTATTATTCATCTGTTATTGTTAGGTTACTTCGATGACACTGGCATATTGTCTCCTCTGCTATGTGTGCTATGTCAGCTAAGGTAAGAAAGAGGAAGGCCACGCCTGGCTTACACGATCTTTTCCCCTTGTGCTTTTCTCCCTTTCTTCTCCTAATTCTCCTCTCATCTCGGGCCTCCCCCCATCTTTGTGTACTACGTAAGGCTCCTTACGATTTATCTTACGTAGTTTGAAATTCGTGCCTAATAATGTCAGCATGGAGTATTACCTATTATTATGTACGCTCCTACCTAGGTATGCTCTTCAGCTCTGGACATTATTTACGTCGACAATCCATGCACTCACTCACCACTGTAGGTTGCTTGTATGTCAACTCTATTTATTCTCTTTGGATTGAGTCAAGTCTATAGCTACTCAGTACTAGAAGTGCATGTTCATCCTCATGTACACACACACACACACACACACATATATATATATATATATAATGCCTTTCTTTTTACATGCTTGCGCTCGTGGCTGTCTTCGACGAATGCAGCGACTTGAATTCACCAACACCGGATAAGAATGAAAAATGGGTGATCAGTCGTGGACCACCAAACGATGAGCGACATAATAGCAAGCACTTTGGTGCTTCTGATCAGCACTGTTGGTGGTCCACCATCGCAAAAGTATAATTCTACCTGCTATCTACCTTAATTTTGCACAATGATAGATTAATGAATGTTGAATGCCTGTCTATGATGCTCAAAAAAAACCCTATACATTAAAACTGCATATGTTTTAGCATCCTTTCTGTTCATCTCGGGCATTGTTCTCGAAGGCATTATCGTTGGTCCAACCTGTCGCCAACAGCCTTTCACTCTCTAAACCACCAAGACTGCAGCACCACAGTCTAGGTGCGCCAGCCCTGTAGCCAATGGACCAGGCCGAAGGGGCTCTTGAATATGACAGGCCTCCCGTATCATCATCATCTTCGTCAGCTTTAGAGGCATTAGAAGAGGCATCGCCCAACGCCCTTACTCAAGATACTTCATCGCCTCTGAGATCGCGCTTTTCAATAAAGGCTCACGATCAGGAGCCGGCTCATGAGTTTCAACGTCCGCAAGCACCTCCGCCGCCGCCCACTCGAAAATACACACTCAGACCATTTCTGCCGCGTACCATCTCGGCGCCGTTAACACCACGCATCACAAACCACACGTCCCCCGATATAGATGACAAAGCAGCAGCAGCAACAGCAGCAACAGCAGCAACAGTAGCAGCAGCCGCAGCAGCAGCAAGCTCAAACAGCCGCCGGCGTGGATCTACAGCCTCAGTAAATCAAGAATCCTTTTACAACACCTTCCTATCCATCCAGGCTTCGAAATTAGCACAGGAGTATCGATCGCCACCATACACAGACTCTGGCCATGATCGAGCTTCCGTGTCGCAGGATTCCCGTTCGATAGATATGCCGTCAGTTGTCGGCAGCTTTGAACAACCGGTATGTGAATAGATCTGTCATTGGTAAGCTTGAATTGAACGCTAATTGTTGTTGTCATGTAGACGCATAATACATCCAACATGAACGACTTGAATATCGCCGTCATCGGCGCCGCTGGCGTTGGCAAATCTACCCTCATCCAGCGGGCGTTAGGCCTGAGAACCTTGCCTTCTGGTGTTGCCTCCAGCTTGAAGATGACCGTGGATGGCGTCCTTTACACAGTGAGCATGATCGAGCTGGATCTCGAGTCATTCCATATCAATGCGGAGAAAAGAATCAATTGGCCCAAACAGATCAATGGCCAGATAGTTCCTCCTATGGATGCAGCGCTAATTCTTTACGATGTCATGAATGAGGAATCAGTCTCTGAACTGCCGCAAACCTTGAGTAAGTACGCCAAATTCCCAAGCATTGGATTGCACCTGACAGATCCTCTAGATGCACTCGTAAACTCTAGCTTGCCATCAATTCTCGTTGCTTGTAAATGCGATAACCCCCCAAGTACTCGCCAAATAGATACGGTCAGCATGGAAGCTGCTTGCCTTGCATGTGTAGAAGCATTGAAGACGGCCTCCAACGTTCCTGAGAGCGCAAGGAACTGTCTGACGCAAATGGTGCGTGCTATAATTGCTCGAAATAGTAAGTTGTAATCGCCTGGAATGGTGTATCTCTTTAATTATACTCTGGGCTCTATTTCACTTCAATCCAAATGGTACCATGTCTTCTCTGATGATAGTGAGGTATCTTGGCATACATTGTTTTCAAGTTTCCAACGAATAGCTACGTCAGATCTGTTGGAGCATACTCACTCTCCTTGATATTCTGTGACTTTCCTATAGATATCAACGAAGGCAACACAATCCGCCTGTTCTATTCTACTCTCATCTGGAAATTTCAATCTCTTATCTGAAGCTGAATGACGATGTCTGATTGTTGAGGTGTAGGTACTCAAGCGCTAGCCCGTCGTCGTGCTGCATCATCAGCAAACCTCGACGCTGCATCCACAGTTGATAGACCTCTCAGCCAGCACAGTAAACATAGCAGAGCTAGTTCGGATCTCTCTCTAGTCAAAGGTTTTCCAGCACAACCACCGACGTCCTCAAGGGGCACAGGGCCTGCTTCGCGCACACCTGTTGCGAACCAGTTCATGGTTCCATCCCATAATGGCCCTCCGATATCAACACATACTATTTTCCGGAATGAAGACTCTGCCTACCAGTCGATTGAGGAGAATGGTGGAAGCACAGGACATGACCAATTGGTAAAACACTTGGCAGCGCAAAGTGGCAGGCCGACCGACTCTTTTCTTGATATTGAATCTTTTGATGCAGCTTCAGCATATAGTCACTCAGATGACATACCTTTATTACAAAGAAGCGAGGATGCTTTCTTCGACAAGTCCATGAAGGTAGTGGGTGTGTCCTTTGACGAACTCGTTGATCGGTTATTAGACCAGAATATGTCACGAGCTGACGCGAACTTTGGTGATATTTTTCTCTGCCTATATCGAAAATTCGCGGCTCCTGGCGAGTTGTTCACCGCCATACTTGGCCGTCTCGAGTCTGCCGCTGGGGACAAGAACGAGCACTTTCTGACTCGTCTTGCGACACAACTACGTATCATTGCTATAATCGCTCATTGGGTATCTTCGTATCCGGGCGACTTTGCTAATCCTTCAACAAGTCAGCGTTTGGATGCATTCATTGATCATCTTTCAGTGGAACCGGCTTTTGCTGCCGCTGCTCAAGAGATGCGGGTGCAAATACAAACTAATGTAACTGAGGATGATGATACGGGCTGGGCTCGGACAGATGCCAGTCTAGAAGTGGATACTAATGGGAGTAGCTTTCGAGATGATATCCATACAACTCTTTCAGTAAAGACGCACATCAAACCTCTCAATGATTTTACAAAAGCCAAGAGTAAATCTCAAGTGGACAATGAATCGATCGGCGGTAGCTCTCGACACTCTGCCGAGGGCACTTCCGCGACATCTGTTACTGGTGGCGGTGCTTCACGCCCTTCCAACCCTCGGTTCCATACTGTCGAGGACTATGAAAGAGAGGCAGCAACAATGATACCTCGAGGCATTGTGCCTCTGACCAAGAATCGATATCATATGTTCATGGATACATCTGATGAGGATTTTGCAGACGAAATGACTCGAATCGACTGGGTGATGTTTTCAGCGATCCGCCTCAGAGATCTTGTGCGCTCAGTCAGCCTCCCTTTGGAACAGAAAGAGAAGTGCAGAAGTTTAACCAGTGTTAATCGCATGGCTGCTCATTTCAACCACATTGCTAGATGGGTATCAAATATGATTCTCATGCGGGATAAAGCCAAGCATCGCGCTCAGATGCTGGACAAATTTATGCGAATTGCGTTGAGACTTCGTCAGATGAACAACTATAACGGTCTGGGCGCCGTTATGGCTGGCATCAAAGGCACTGCCGTTCACCGACTGGCACAGACTTTCGCATTAGTCGCACCAGATACCCATAAACGTTTCTGTGGGCTCGAGCTGTTAATGGGTAACGCAAAGAGTCATTTCGCCTATCGACTTGCTTGGGAGAATTCACCAATGCCACGGATACCATATATTCCATTGCACCGAAGAGATTTGGTTTCGGCTGAAGATGGAAATCAAACTTTCGTTGGGCCACAAGGTGATAGAATAAACTGGAAGAAGTTTGAGATTTTGGCAGAAATAATTCTGCCAATTATGAAGAGCCAGGTGACACCATATCCAAACCTCACCAAGCATGAAATGGCTCGAGAATTGATTCTTGACTGTCGGATGCCCACTGACGAAGAGGTTCGTATTGATCTTAATTTAACATTTCTTATGAAATTGCTAACATTCACTCAAAGGAAATCTATCAGCGGAGCCAGCAAGTCGAATCTACCAATAGCAATAGCTTTGAGATCGGAAAGAAGAAGTTTCCCTGGTTTCAAAAGTAAGCAAAGAATTACGGAAATTCGTATTTTAGAGGAGGAATTCATATGAGTTGGTGGTTATGAGATGATGGACTTTGGTCATTTGAACAGGACGACGGTGCTTTGGCGTTTATGAGCGCATACCCCTCTGTGAAAGTACAGCATGGTTTAGAAATTCATTGTGGTGTGTTAGAAGCAACATTGTACCACAGTAATTATTAGTTGGGATATCAGCGATATGGTGGTAATAGTAGCATTATGTATAGCCTAATTGGGAAATTTTTATCCTGAAAATTTAATTATGATATCGATAATATATTATTACCTAGCTCAATTTCAATAGCAACAATAGCTTTTAACAAATATCCCTAGTAGCCCTAGTCTAAGTTAAAGTGACTAGCCCAGAGCTAACGCACTTTTCAACATTCAACTAATATTGCCTATAACTAGCTAAGTATAGGAGCTAGGGTAACTTGCCCGGAACCGACGCAGGCCCGGAACTGACGCACTTTTCAACATATAACTAAAATCACCTATAACTCTAGGCATACCAGTCCAACTTGGGAAATTAAACATGTATATGATTCCTTAGCTTCTAATATATAACACCTTAAAGTTATAAATCAATTGAATATAAATACGCTAAGTTATACTCAATTCTAGTTTACTCTTATATTAGCTATTCTTACTCTTTATAAGAGCTCCTAATTAGCTATCTTTAAGCTACTATAGGCTATATATAAGCTTATTAACGTCTAAAGACCTATAGGGTGACTTGCCTAGAACCAGCGCAGGCCCTAAACCGGCGCACCTTTTAACATACTAACTAAAATTGGATATAACTCTATAAATATTCGTCTACATTAGGAAATTGAAAATGAGTATGACTCCTTAACATCTGCTCTATTATAAATCTCAGCTATAAATCAATTGAATGTAATTACACTAAGTTATATCCAATTATAATGTGCCCTTGTATTTAGCTTCTATTGTTTATTATAAGAGCTCCTAGTTAGCTATATCTAAATCGTCAGATATATAAGATTCTGAGGGTATAGAAACCCTATATATAAGCTTAGTTTGTTGTTATAGGCATTATAAGGAGAGATAAAGTTATAAGGCATAGGAAAACTACCACCTTTTTATAAAATCCTTAATAACTCTAGATAGAGTGGTCATAAGCAGCTATAATGCTTATATATAGGTTTTATAACCCTAAGGACTTTATATTAACAGCTGCTTATTAATACCTAGCTAGGAACTCTTCTAACAAGTAAGGATAGATAGTATAAAAGCAAACTAAAATTGAATATAACTTAGCCTGATTACACTCAATTGATTTATAGGGTGCCGTAGGGTGACTGGACCGGAACCGACGCAGGACCCGAAGCGACGCACTTAAATTGGATATAATGACTTCAATTGATCATAACTCTACGCTAACTCGTCCAAATCATAATCTAACTCCTCTATATCAATCTCTGGCTCCTCCTCTTCAATATGTGTATCATATACATCAATTGGCTGTGATTGTGGTTGCCTTTTTCGCTTTTTTGATGCACTCTCCTGCTCTGCTGCTTCTACAATCTGTAACACTTCTTGAGTAGAATATACAAATTAGCCCTCTAACTGGACCCGCACTCCCTTTTTTGAACACGCCGAGTCTGGGCTAGCTCCTTATATGTTGCTAGTTCCCTTTGTATAATTGTAAGCTTTGCATTCTAGGCTTTAATTATATTAGTTATTCGCTTAGCATACCGGCGTGTTGGAGAAGAGAGGGTGCTAGTACTTAATAATGCATTATAAAACACATTATTAGCCCTCTATAGTCTTATATGATCAATAGGAGAGGCCTATAAAGCTGAGATATTAAGTATATGCTGGTGTTGAGGTGTAGAAGGTGTACTAGAAGGCTAACTTGGTGGTAATGGAAGGTTATTAAGTACTCGTTGTAGATTATAAGGAATAAGACCAGCTCCTTTCCAACTAGCTTAAATATTATATGTATTTATAGCTTTGTTCCGGATCTTAATGAGTATTTCAACCCAATATTCACGTATAATCTGTGTAATCCCTACTTATAAATACCAGTCAACCTTTAATCTATAGAAGTGTTTAACTAGACTAAAAACACTAACATCAAGCGGTTATAAGAGGTGTAAACAATACAGCGGCATTATAAGCAAATCAATGCTATTATAAATGCATTTAGCAATAAATTGCCTAGTTATATGACTTAAGTGGCCATCAATAACCAATAACCTATACTAACCTTAAGATATTTTCCTACTCTCTAGTATAAAAACCCGGCATAACCACTCAAATCTAAGGCTATTTGAGGTCCAACTACTCATACTAGCTAAGAATTGCCAATTAAGAGGTGTATAAGGTAGAAGCTACTTAGAGTTGGTGTGTTTTCCCTTAAATATAATTAATAGTGGTAATAAGTTGCCAGCACCACTTATACACTCAATAACAGTGACCCACTCTTGCCTTCCAGAACTAACTTTCAACTTCGATTTTTAGCTAGAATCAACTATAATACGTGTAGTTTGAGTATCTCTAATAGAGAACCCAGTTTCATCTATATTATAAATGTTTTCAAGCTAATATTCGTGCTCTTTGAAAAAGTGGCGAAATATGTTAAACTAGCAATATCGTTTTTAGAATCTTCAAAGCCAATCGCGGCCTATAATAGGTGTTTCAAAACTGTCATCTTAGTAGTCTTCAAGTGGAATTGACCTATACCGCTGGTTTATGATCTCTTGGGCTGTTTCTAGCACTAATGCTGGTGTAACTGGTATCCTAAGTGAAGTATTATATATAATCCATCGAAACAACGTGTCCTCTTCAGAATCAGAGAGTATTTGGTTGTCCTGGTGGGATTAATGTCGGGTTGCTAATAAGCAATAGAAGCTAAATATAATAGCAGACTAAAATTGAGTATAACTTAGCATTATTGCATTTAGTTAACTTCTTACCGTAACAGGCTATAGAGCAGAAGCCAAGGAATCATACAAATCTTCAATTTCCCAATTTAGATTAGTAGGTGTGGATTTATAGGTGATCTTAGTTAAAACAGTGAAAATGCGCCGCTTTGGCTAATGCGCCGGTTCCCCCTAGGCTATAGCACCCTATAGGAAAACTACCCCTTTTAATAAAATCCTTAATAACTCTAGATATAGAGTCTATAAACAGCTATAGGGTGACTTATAGGGAACCGGCGCGTTTGCCAAAGCGGCGCAATTTCCACTGTTTTGACTAAAATCACTTATAACTCTACAACCACTAGTCCAAATTGGGAAATTAGAGATGTATATGATTCCTTAGCTTCTATTATATAGCCTATATCAGTTTTAAGTTAATCGAATGTTATTACGCTAGGTTATACTCAATTTTAGTTTACTCTTATATTATCTATTCTTACTTGTTAAAAGAGCTCCTAGCTAGCTATTAACAAGTAGCTGTAAATATAAGGTTCTTAGGGCTAGAAGACCTATATATAAGCATTATAGCTGTTTATAAGTACTCTACCTAGAGCTATTAGGGATTTTAGTAAAAGGGGGTACTTTTCCTTACCCTTATACTCTATCTCTCCTTATAATGCACTT
Organism: Allantophomopsis lycopodina; assembly: GCA_024752465.1. Classification (NCBI taxonomy): domain Eukaryota; kingdom Fungi; phylum Ascomycota; class Leotiomycetes; order Phacidiales; family Phacidiaceae; genus Allantophomopsis; species Allantophomopsis lycopodina. The sequence continues at coordinate 733,115 of CP103013.1, read as the reverse complement.
AACTATAAACTAGGCTTATATATAGGGTTTATATACCCTAAGGACCTTATATATATAGCGATTTAATGGCATCTAATAAGGAGCTCTTATAAAGAGCAAGAATAGATAATATAAGGGCAAACTAGAAACGCATATAACTTAGCATAATCACATTTAATTGATTTATAGCTGAAACATGCTATAGAGTAGAAGCTAAGGAATGATGTAAACCTCCAATTTCCTGATTTAGACTAGTAGTTGTAGAGTTATAAGTGATTTTAGTCAAAACAGTGGAAATTGCGCCGCTTTGGCAAACGCGCCGGTTCCCCATAAGTCACCCTAATGCTTATATATAGGTCTTCTAGCCTTAAAGACCTTATATTTAAAGCTAGGGTGCCGTAGGGGGAACCGGCGCATTAGCCAAAGCGGCGCACTTTCACTGTTTTAACTAAGATCACTTATAACTCTACAACCACTAGTCTAAACTAGGAAATTGAAGATGTATATGATTCCTTAGCTTCTGCTCTATAGCCTGTTCCAGTTTTAAGTTAACTGAATTTAACTACGCTAAGTTATACTCAATTCTAGTTTACTCTTATATTAGCTGTTCTTACTCTTTATAAGAGCTCTTAGCTAGGTACCATTAAATCGTTTTAGATATAAGGTTCTTAGGGTATAGAAGCCCTATATATAAGCCTAGTTTGCAGTTATAAGCATTATAAGGAAAGATAGAATATAAGGGTAAGGAAAAGTACCCCCTTTTACTAAAATCCCTAATAGCTCTAGGTAGAGTACTTATAAACAGCTATAATGCTTATATATAGGTCTTCTAGCCCTAAGAACCTTATATTTACAGCTACTTGTTAATAGCTAGCTAGGAGCTCTTTTAACAAGTAAGAATAGATAATATAAGAGCAAATTAAAATCAAGTATAACTTAGCGTAATCAAATACAATTAACTTAAAACTGATATAGGCTATATAGTAGAAGCTAAAGAATCATATGCATTTCTAATTTCTTAATTTAGACTAGTGGTTGTAGAGTTATAAGTGATCTTAGTTAAAACAGTGAAAGTGCGCCGCTTCGGCTAATACGCCGGTTCCCCCTACGGCACCCTACTTATTAATAGCTAGCTAAAAACTCTTTTAATAAGCAATAGAAGTTGAATATAAGAGTAAACTAGATTTAAGTATAACTTATAATAATAACATCTGATTAATATATAGCTAAGATAGATTATAGAGTAAAAGCTAAGGAATTATATTTATCTCTAGTTTTTTAATTTAAACTAGTAGTTGTAGGCTAGAGTTATAAGTGATTTTAATTGAAATAGGGTGCTATAGGGGGAACCAGCGCATTAGCTAAAGCGGCGCACTTTCACTGCTTTAACTAAGATCACTTATAACTCTATATCTACTAGTTTAAAGTAGGAAATTAGAGATGCATATGATTTTTAAGCTTCTACTATATAGTAGTTATAGAGTTATACTTAATTAAAGTAGTATTAAAGGTAGTTAGGGTGCCTTATGGGGAACCGACGCATTAGCCGAAGCGACGCACTTTTCAGCATTTGACTAAAATCACTTATAACTCTACACACACTAGTCCAAATTGGGAAAATAAAGGTACATATAGCTCCTAGGATCCTGCTCTATAAGAATCTTAAGTTATATATATATCGAATGTAGTTAAACTAAGTCATACTTGTTTTCAGTTCTCCCTTCTATTTACCTACTCTTACTCTTTAAAAGAGCTCTTAGCTAGCTATATTAAAGATATCTGGTATATAAGGTCCTTAGGGCATAGTAACCCTATATATAAGCTTGTTTTATAGTTATAAAGCGTTATAAGAGGAGGTATAGGATCAGATAAAGGGGAGCTACCCTCTTTCTCTTAAAGACCTTAATAACTCTAGCTAGAGTGCTTATAAACGGCTGTAATGCTTATATATAGGTCTTCTAGCCCTAAGGATCTTGTATCTATAATTGCTTGCTAATAGCTAGCTAGGAGCTCTTATAATAAGCAATAGAAGCTAGAATAAGAGCAAACTAAAACTAAGTATAACTTAGCGTAATTAAATTCAATTGACTTAAAACTGAGGTTTATTGTAGAATAGAAGCTAAGAAATCATATAAAGCTCCAATTTTCCGATTTTGACTAGTATTCCTAGAGTTATAGCTGATTTTAATCAAATGCTGAAAAGTGCGTCGGTTCCCCATATGGCACCCTATTGATATTAGGGTCCCTACGCTAATTCTAAGCTTATATCGGTTCTAAGCAAGTTACCTTATAATACATAAATATTAGGTTAAAATCCTTATTAAGATAGGGTAACTGGACAGGAACCGACGCAGGACCCAAAGAGACGCACTTTTTTGAGATTTGACTAAAATCACTTATAACTCTATAAATACTAGTCCATATTAGGAAATTAAAGCTTTATTTGATCTCTTAGTTTTTATTCTACAATATATATCTCAGTTTTAAGTCAATTGAATTTAATTATGCTAAGTTATACTCAATTTTCGTTTACTCTTATATTAGGGTGACTTGCCCAGAACCGACGCAGGCCTAGAACCGACGCACTTTTCAACATATAACTAAAATCACCTATAACTCTAGGTATACTAGTCCAACTTAAGAAATTAAACATGCATATGATTTCCTAGCTTCTGATCTACAACATCTTAAAGTTATAAATCAATTAAGTTTAAATACGCTGAGTTATACTTGATTCTAGTTTGCTCTTATATTAGCTATTCTTACTCTTTATAAGAGCTCCTAGCTAGGTGCCATTAAATCGTTTTAGATATAAGGTCCTTAGGGTATAGAAGCCCTATATATAAGCCTGGTTTGTAGTTCTAAGCATTATAAGGAAAGATAGAATATTGGATATAGGGAAAACTACCCCTTCTTACTAAAATCATTAATAACTCTAGATATAGTGCTTATAAACGGCTAAAACGCCTATCTATAGGTCTCCTAGCCCTAAGGACCTTATATACTAGATATCTTCAATATAGCTAGCTAAGAGCTCTTTTAAAGAGCAAGAGTAGGTAAATAGAATGGAGAACTGAAAACGATTATAACTTAGTTTAACTAAATTTAATATATCTATAACTTAAGAGTCTTATAGAATAGAATCTTAGGAGCTATATGCACCTTTAATTTCCCAATTTAGACTAGTATGCGTAGAGTTATAGGTGATTTTAGTTATATGTTGAAAAGTGCGTCGGTTCCGGGCCTGCGTCGGTTCCGGGCAAGTCACCCTATAGGCCGCAATTAGCTCTGAAAGTTCTAAAATCGATATCCTACATTAAAAGGACTATACTCCTATTAAATCGATGTTTCCTATTATAAAGGAGCTAATACTATATATATTAAGGCCTAGTTTGACGTATTTTGATACCTCTTTAAATAATATGAATATAAGCTTAAAAATATCTATAATATGGATGAGACTAGGCTCTTTATTAAAGATATACAATCTATACGTATTATAGTTGATTTTAGCCAAAATTAAAGGTAGAAAGTAAGTCTTAAAAGGTAAGAGTAGGTTACTATTATTAGGCTAGCTGCTTATAAGCACTCTACCTGGAGCTATTAGGGATTTTAGTAAAAGGGGGTACTTTTCCTTACCCTTATACTCTATCTCTCCTTATAATGCACCTAACTATAAACTAGGCTTATATATAGGGTTTCTATACCCTTAGAATCTTATATATATAGCGATTTAATGGTATATAATAAGGAGCTCTTATAAAGAGTAAGAATAGATAATATAAGAGCAAACTAAAAACGCATATAACTTAGCATAATCACATTTAATTGATTTATAGCTGAAATATGTTATAGAGTAGAAGCTAAGGAATGATATAAACCTCTAATTTCCTGATTTAGACTAGTAGTTGTAAAGTTATAAGTGATTTTAGTTAAAACAGTGGAAATTGCATAAGTCACCCTAGAATAGAAGCAAAGGAATAATATACATCTTCAGTTTCCTGATTTAGACTGGTGGATGTAGTAGAGTTATAAGTGACCTTAGTTAAAACAGTGAAAATGCGCCGCTTCCCCTACGGCACCCTAAGGGTGATTTTTATAATTTTCAAGTTTTGTAGCTCAGTATCGCTGGTTTATGATTTCCTAGGCAGTTTCCCTAACTAATGTAGGTGTAACTGGGAATCCAAATGAATCCCGGTGTATAATCCATCGATATAGAGTATACACTTCAGAATTAGAGAGTATTTGGTTCTTTTGGTAGAAATCATGTCGCGTTGCTCTACCGCAGTATTAGTAGGCTAGGCTAACGTAAGGTTGATTCTGGCACTTAGAAGTGCCGTGCCGCAGCCCGTACCGATTCGAGTTGATTATTGAGTGTGTTAATTGCTTCCGAAATAGCGTTTTCAATCGTTATAGCCTAGGCCTATTGGCTAAATCGATAGAGGTGGTGGTTATAGAGTTAAAGTAACTGGCCCTAAACTGGCGCACTTTTCAAAATTTTGACTAAAATTGAATATAACTTCACACATAGGCTACTAGTCCAAGTTGAGAAATTAAGCATATATATGATTTTGTAGCTTCTGTTCTATAACATACTCAGATTATATAGGTGTAGGTATATGTTACCTACGTGTAATTAGGCAAAGTTATACCTACTCATTTTCAGTTTCCTCTTAGCCTATATTAGGCTTCTATTGCTCTTTATAAGAGCTTCTAGCTAGCTATATCTAAATAGTCTAATATATAAGGTTCTTAGGGAATAAAGACCCTATATATAAGCTTAGTCTGTAGTTATAGGCATTACAACAAGAGATAGGGTATAAGGCATAGGAAAAGTACCCATTTTTTTTATAAAAAAATCATTAGTAACTCTAGCTAGAGTGCTTATAAACAGCTAAAAATCTTACATATAGGTCTAATAGCCCTAAATACCTTATGTTTATAGCTTCTTGTCAATATTTAGCTAGGAATTCTTACAATAAATAATAGAAGCTAAAGAATACTAGGTATAGCTAGCTAAGAGCTCTTATAATGAGCAATATAAGCTAATATAAGAGAAAACTAGATTTGAGTATAACTTAGTGTAACTACTTTCAATTGATCTGCAACTAAGATAGGCTATAGCACAGAAGCCAAGAAATCATATAAATTTTTAATTTCCCAGTTAGAACTAGTAGGCGTAGAGTTATGATTGATTTTAGTCAGACATTCCAAAGTGCGTCGGTTCAGGGCCAGTCACCCTATGACCTTTTAGTTGTTACCAAACTGCGCAACAAGCAAGCTATAAACTGTACGTTAAACAAATAAGCTATAGAATCGAGTTGGCTAAGAGATTTTCATCTTGGTAGGGTGACTGGACCGGAACCGGCACAGGACCAGAACCGGCGCACCTTTCAACATACTGACTAAAATTGGATATAACTCCACATATACTAGTCTAAATTGGGAAATTGAAGCTTTATATAGCTCCTTAGCTTCTATTATATAGCCCTTATCAATTATAAGCTATCAAAGTGTTACTACGCTAAGTTATACTCGGTTTTAGTTTGCTCCTATATTTAACTTCTGTTGCTTATTATCCCCCGACCTTCTAGTCACCTATTCTAGTGTCTGTCACCTTTTTTAGTGATATAGTTCTGATATCTCATTTGTTGAACTATAAAAGGCGACAATACCATTTGTTCGCTTAGCTACTTGACTATATTCCACTTCATAGTGGAAGGTCGGGGGATAAGAGCTCCTAGCTAGCTATTAGTAAGCAGCTATAGATATAAGGTCTTTAGGGCTAGAAGACCTATATATAAGCATTATAGCTGTTTATAGCTACTCTATCTAGAGCTATTTAGGAATTTAGTAAAAGGGAAATTTTCCCTTATACCTTATATTTTATCTCTCTTAATAATGCTTATAACTAGAAATCAGGCTTATATATAGGGCTTCTATACCCTAGGGATCTTATATCTACAACGATTTAATGGCACCTAGCTAGAAGCTCTTATAAAGAGCAAGAACAACTAATATAAGAGCAAACTAGAATCGAGTATAATTTAGCGTATTTATATTCAATTGACTTATAACTTTGAGGTGTTGTAGAGCAGAAGCTAAGAAATCATATGCAGCTTCAATTTCCCAATTTGGACTAGTATATGTAGAGTTATAGGGGATTTTAGTCAAAATTTGAAAATTGCGCCGGTTCCGGTCCAGTCACTCTAGAGATAAACAGTATTTCTATCTTGCATTTAAAAGGGTCTCGGAATCTACAAAGCCATTTTCAATGAGATTGTAGATGAATTATAGCTACTCTCTATTATTCATAGGCTGCATAGAAATTTCATGAAGCTCAGGATTCGCGAATTTTCAATTGGCCATAGTGTCGCTGTCGTCTGCAGTATGTTCAACCCTATGGGATAAGCAGGGAGGAAAGATTCAAGGATGAGATATCCCCAGGCATAGCAACAAGCTATTAGTTAATAAGAGCTATGGTGACAAACACTCGCACGGTCGTTGAGCATAGAGCATGCCAAGAGTAGGAAATATCAAACAGGGAAGTAGAGCTCAATACTTAGTTAGTATGAATAATGAACGAGTCTAAACAATCTTGTGAGCTGGAAGAAGAAGAAGAAGAAGAAGAAGAAGAAGAAGAAGAAGAAGAAGAAGAAAGGTAGATAAATTACAGCACAAACTTGCTAAAACAAATAACAGGCATGTTTATCGAAAAGGAGGTATCTACGGAGTATATCTCCAAGGCCCCCCCTTTCATAAGTGCATATCAAATGGGACTTGCAAGATAATAGATTCTTCTTCACATCGCCACATATGTATGTAGTAGACATTTCCTGCTAGTGAAATGAACAATCAAGCTTGTTGGGATTCTGGCCAAAGAGCTAACAAACGGTGAGCGTGCAGACGAAGTGAGCACTGACGGGCAGTAGGTAAGCAGATCGGTGGAACGAATAGGCACGATAGGGTACGACTTATGTACTTGTACGGAGTCAAAGTCCCACAAAGGACTGCAAGAATTGAAATGGCGCAAAGAGAGAAAGACACAGTACTCACATGGCACAAGACGGTGTGGTTTTCTGTAGCGGTATCAAGAAATATCCAGTCATTGTTGTTGTAGGGAAGTTGAGGCACAGAGATACATTTCTACGTAGTAATTACCTAAGGTACAGTAGTACCAGTTCACGTGTTCTACGGTTCCATGATTTATGGGTTGGCCGTTAAATGGTGAGATAAGGAGGTAACAGATCAAGTATTCGAATAATAGAAGTCCAGTGCAAGGAAGAGAAAGGAACTTGGGCCGAGGGACACAGATGGTTATTACAACGAACACAGTATGTATGTATTCCGTAGAGTCGAGAGCAGATGCAAGTCTCTGTAGATCTATCTATTATCTACGTACACCGATGTATATATATATATACGGACTACGTAGTATGTATACTCTCCACTGCAGACAACATAATAGTATTACAGTTTACATAGGAAGGGAAAGAGAAGAGAACTTGGTTCCCCCAGCCCCCATCATTTGCACTGGTGCACCCATTCCCACCAATTCCCATCACCGCAAATGCATAGTACGAACTTAGTTCGAACTATCGCTGTGGTTGTGCTTCTGTGCTTCCCTCCGTGCCCCCATTGCCCCATGCCGCCATACCCCCCCATGCCCCATGCACCACCGCCCCCCCGTTCCAACCCCAGCTCAGCAGTGGAGGCAGAAACACTCTCCGCGTTTGGCCCCATAGTAATTATTATGTATATCACACACACTGTACATACTGTGTACATACATACATACGTACCGTGCCGTAGTACTTCTCGCCTCGCATGGTCCCATGCTCACCACCACAACGCTGACGTCGTGCCCACACCAGCTAACGCAACTATCAATGCTGCTGCTACTTACTACGTACTGCTGTTGCCGCTGCTGCTACTGAAGGCCAAGCTCAAAGTTACTTTTCCTAAAAAAAAAAAAGAAACCTCCCCCCTTCCTCTCGTTCCCATCCTTCTTCTGTTCCTATCGTTCTTTAATCCCTAGATTCATTCTCACTTTGTCGATATGGTTCGTTTCGATCACCATGAATACCTTACAGAGGAAGAGAAGCGCCTGAAAGAAGATAGAGACCGCACAAAATACTGGAAGAAATGGGGTCCCTATGTCGCCGAGAGACAATGGGCCACTGGTAAGCTCATGAGATATAACAATTGTATTTTGGAAACTATACTTACTCATATCATTAAGTTCGCGAGGATTACAGCGCAGATGGTGATGCTTGGAGTCGTGAGTTTCACCCCACAATTGTTAATAGACACTTTGCTGAGACGTTCATGTCCAGATTTCCCTCATGAGCACGCACGTTCACGTACTTTCCGATGGGGTGAAGATGGAATCGCTGGAGTTTCTGATACCCACGGCCTACAAAACATCGCATTCGCCTTCTGGAATGGTGAAGAGTAAGAACAATCCTCCATACACTACTACTTAAGCAAGTAGCCCGAATTGACACTTGCGCAGTGATTTTCTCAAAGAGCGTCTATTTGGTCTTTCCAATCCTCAGGGAAACCATGGAGAGAGTATCAAAGAAGCTCATTTTCACATTGACAATACCCCTACCGTACGTTTGAGCACTTGAAAGCAATCTCTGCCATGATCTAATAGCTTGCAGCATTCCTACATGAAGTTCCTGTACAAATATCCCCAGAAGAAATTCCCCTACGAAGATCTTATCGCAGAGAATGCTCGCCGAGGCAAACAGGATCGAGAGTACCAAATTATCGATACGGGTATCTTCAACGAGGATCGTTACTGGGACATATTCATTGAAACTGCTAAGGAGACTGATGACCCGGATGAGCTACTTTTCCGTGTCACTGCATGGAATCGTGGTCCTGAGCCGGCTCCCCTGCACATCATGCCGCATATGTGGTTTCGAAACACATGGGCCTGGGGTCATGAATCCGAGGACAAGAAGCCATCGATGCGCCAGATAAGTGATACAGTTGCCCACAGCAAGCATCACAAGCTTGGAGATCGTTATTTGCAATTATCTCCATCCCCAGGTGTTGGGCCAAGCGGTACTGATGTGGTGCCCGAGTTGCTCTTCACGGAGAACGACACCAATTATAAGATCTTGTATGATGGGGAGAATCCTCAACCATACGTGAAAGATGCCTTCCATCGTTATGTTGTGAATGGTGAGAAGAAGGCCGTCAACCCAAGACATACAGGAACCAAGACGGCTGCTTGGTTTGCATTCGATGAAGGTGGCGGAGTTGCTCCAGGAGAGTGTGCTGTGGTTCGATTTAGGGTCTCTAAGAGATATGAGAGTTATCTGGACGAAGAGCTCTTTGACGATATCATTGAGAAGCGCAAGCAAGAAGCTGATGAATTTTACTGGCGTATAAGCCCTCTCCCAATGGCAGAGGATCTTCGAAACATTCAACGACAGGCATTTTCGGGTATGATGTGGACCAAGCAATTCTACCACTTCATCTGGGACCAATGGGCCAACGGTGATCCACTACAGCCACCTCCTCCACCTGATCGGAAAGCCGTCAGAAACACAAACTGGAAACACATGTATCTTGATGACATCTTATCCATGCCTGATTCATGGGAGTATCCGTTCTTCGCTGCTTGGGATTCCGCTTTCCATTGTATTCCACTCGCTATGATCGATCCGGACTTTGCCAAGAAGCAGCTCGACCTCTTTACTCGAGAGTGGTATATGCATCCGAATGGCCAACTTCCAGCCTATGAGTGGAATTTCGGAGATGTCAACCCCCCTGTTCACGCCTGGGCTACCTTCCGCACCTTCAAGATCGAGCGAAAGTTATACGGAAGACAAGATCTTGACTTCTTGGAGAGAGTCTTCCAAAAGTTGCTCCTGAACTTTACCTGGTGGGTCAATAGAAAAGACTTTGATGGAAAGAACGTCTTTGAAGGAGGGTTCCTTGGTCTCGATAACATTGGTTTGTTCAACCGTTCCGAGCCTCTTCCAACGGGAGGTGTCCTGGAGCAAGCCGACAGTACCGGATGGATGGCATTCTATTGTCTGTGTATGCTCAACATTGCTCTAGAGCTCGCCAAGCATCGACGCATCTATGAAGATATTGCTTCCAAGTTCTTCGAGCATTTCATGCTAATCAGCGATGCTATGACCTACAAGTCAGGCTCCAAAGAAGAGAAATCCCTCTGGAATGAGGAAGATGGCTTCTACTACGATGCAATCTCCTATGGTGGCCCTTGGACCCAGCAGCTTCCTGTTCGGTCACTTGTCGGCTTGATTCCCCTCTATGCAACATTAACACTTGAGCCTGAGCTCATAAACAAGCTACCCGCATTTAAGAAGAGGGTTGACTGGTTCATCGAGAATCGACATGACGTTGCAGAAAGAAACATGGCGAGCATCAAGAAGCGTGGCAAAGACAACAGAATTCTGTTATCGCTTGTTAGCAAAGAGCGTCTTGAAAAAATCTTGAAGCGTATGCTGGACGAAGATGAATTCTTTAGTGATCACGGCATTAGATCACTGTCGAAATTCCACGACAAGCACCCTTATGCTATGGATGTGAATGGTCAGGAATTCAAAGTCAGCTACGTACCTGGTGATTCTGATAGTGGCCTTTTTGGCGGAAACAGTAATTGGCGTGGACCGATTTGGATATGCGTAAACTTTCTGCTGGTAGAGTCGCTGCAGCGGTTTTACATGTTCTATGGACCATCCTTGCAGGTGGAATGCCCAACAGGGTCGGGTGAGATGATGCATCTTGGACATGTCTCGGAAGAGATCCAGCACAGACTGCAGCATCTCTTTGCGCGCAAAGCAGATGGTCGTCGCGCTATAAACGATGGGAATGATCTTCTTGACTTTGATCCCCACTGGAAAGACAATCTCTGGTTCTATGAGTTCTTTGATGGAGATAGTGGCCGTGGACTCGGTGCCACACATCAATGTGGATGGACAGGACTAATCGCTAGAATGATTCATGATACTGGGTATGTATACATGAAGTCCCAGTACCTCACAATGCTAATCTATTCATAGTATCAGTTGTCGTTTGCCCCAGACTCCCCGAACTCCTTCCACCGGAATGGCACATTACTTTGATGATATATTCTCTCGTCACGTTCAAGTGAAGACCCCAAAGCCAAACCATATTCGTCGATCCTCAACACGATCGATGGGAGCACGGTCGGATTTCGACACCTCCGTTAATGGTGATGAAGAAGACAAGCACTCTGTCAGCAATTCTGTACTACCGGATGATCCGGAACGACAAAAGGAACGCGCCGAGGCAGATGCTCATATAGCACATTATGTCTCAGAGCAACTGCAGAGGGTGCGTAGTAATGAGTCTGCTGTTGAAGAGGATGAGTTTGAAGCTCAGCTTGATGAAAAGTAAAGGGGTTGGTCATTGGCAATCAAACCACTACCTTGTGGCATAAAAGAATGATTCGGAGAGTAGTAGTTATATATCAGTTAGAATACTCACTTGCTCTAAAGTGATGTTGAGTAAACGGATAGAGGACTAGAGCTAGACAATTAGAAGGCTAGACAGTAGACAATGAAAGATATTGTGCCATAGGTAGCAATGTTGTGTAAAGTGTGTACGAAGTGTGAAGGTCAAGACAGGTCACACAGGTAGGACAATCAGCTCCATTAGACAGATTTCTATTCTTATCATGTACAATAGGGATCATTCCCAGGTCCAATCACTATAGATTCCCAGAATCCCATCGTAACTTCATCCCTGTTGATGCGAACAACTACAAGGCATCACTAAGGAGCTTGTTCATCTTGGCAATGCGAGCAGAGACAGAGAGGTCAATTGTTCGGTCACCAATGTTGACAACGAGACCACCGAGGATATCTGGGTTGACCTGAAGTGGTTGTTAGTATCCGTATTAATAACTACTTGATATTGTATGCATACCTTGTTTGTAACCTTAAGCTTCTTGCCCTGTCCAACGTATGAGGACTTGGCAACGGCAGATTCGAGACGGGACAAAGTCTTGTTATCGAGAGGCTATTCCATTCGCAATTCCGTTAGCACAAATAACTGTGATGAAAAACCCCCTCCCTTCCAGATTCATTTAAATGGAAAATAGGTCTTACAGAAGCGCTGGTGACGGTCAACTCAACCTCACCACGAGCGGCACTCATGAGCTCGCCAAACTTCTCACAGACACCCTTCAAGAGAGAGAGTCTGTTGTTCTCGGCGAGGGTGTTCAAGAAGTTCTTGACAGTCTCAGACTTCTCACCGGTGTGCTTCTGGAGCTCGACAACAATGGCAGACTTGTCCTCGGCGGAGAGGGTGGGAGCAGTCATGATGGTGGCAAGCTTGGCATCCTTGTTGTAGATCTCGTTCAAGGCCAGGAGGGCCTTGGCGGTAGAATCGAGAGAAGAGCTCTTGACAGAGGCAGTGTACTATGAAGAGGGGGAAATATGTCAGCTCCAATGGTCCTCCCATCAAAATACGGGGACTCCATAGGGCCAATTGGCCTTCAAAATGTCATCCAAACTGGCCTCGACATCCAATTAAGTCTTACCAGAGCGCTGGCGTAGGTGCCATCGAGTCCGTAGAGGGCAACTGGAGGCTTCGAGTCGGCAGCAGAAGGAGTAGCGTATGATCGCATCTGGGAGGCAGCGAAGGCTCTTGGAGCAACTGCAGCTCTTGGAGCTGCAGCTCTGGTAGCTTGAACGAATGCTCGGGTGGAGAGCATCTTGAATCGATTGAATGGGATGATGGAGCGGAGATGGATTTGCGACGTTCGAAGCGGCAGTGAGGGAGGGCGTCGTCGGCTCTCTCCTCTCAGGTTTTCGAAGTTGTGCATATGTGCACGGACCAATTTGCACTAATATGTTTATGCAAGCTGCGACTTCGCGACGCGATGCAAATACTATGAACCTATTAATGAATAGTAAAGTCAAGACTAGGAAGTTACTATTATGAGTGTCACAGATAATGCGAATGATTTGTCAAAGCTTCAAAAACGGTGCATTCTATTCCATAACGCTTGTCACTATCATACATGCCATATTGTCAATACCAATTTCAATTCTTGAAAGTTGACGCGCCCCTTCCACTCGTCTCGATTTCCACCAAACGCCAGGGCCATAATCTTCATAACCTCATTACATACTCACATCACTCTCAATCGTTCCTTAGCATAGTGTCCACGAGATCACCCAGAGGGCCCCAAAAGTCCTTTCCACTTGCAAGGTTGTGCTCATCAATGAAAAAGACGTAGTGCTTGAAGCTGGTATTAAGATGGGCCTCAAGACCAAGCTCCCGGATGACTGGGTAGTGGTGGCAGTAGATATGGGCATATACACGGTACATGCGCTTGAAGACTTGGCGAATCATGCTTGGAAAGGACTTTGGAAAAGGAACACCTGTAGACTATAAGCAAGCATAAACCACTAGACACGGAGATGAGAGCCTTACCTATTCTGCTTGGAAAGACAGCTTCATTATCAATATTGCTCTGTACCCAACCCATGAGGTGCTCAATGTACGTTGGTGCGGGCATCTTTGTTGGTCTCTTATAGTTCTCTGAGTCCTGCCACAGATACTCGAACCTAATTAGGTCAGCAGGCAACTACAAAGGCCTCCCTGCTGATCAGAACTCACTCATCTGTGGCCTTCATCTCAGGACATGACTGTGGCGAGCAAAATTCCGTGATCGAACCGTAGAGTAGGTTGATGTGGTTGTAAAAATCAACCACTTCTATAGGTTAGCATAAATATTTAGCATGAACTTTCCATTTACTGACTGTTGACGGCCAACCATTCGTTCTCATCCTCTCCTTCTGGAAGCTTGACAATCTTGCGTAGGCTCCCACCGCCAAGTGTTGCCTCCGCGTACTGACGAAGCTGATAGCTTGAAGTGCCCTTGGTGGCATTGCGCGGTCTGAACTGATTCCTCGTTCTTTGGTTTCTATCATCACCATTTTGTAAGTATGGAGACACATAAACTGCCTGAGGAGGCTCTGGAAACGAATCGACAGTGGCCATGGAGTTGGACGTGGACTGGACAAAGATACAAACAGGGGACAATCCTTCCACAACCCCAGGACTAATTGGATGCATTGGAGAGGTGATAAGAGCCATGAAAGAAGCAGAAAATAATACTAACACGGTGGTGATAAAAGAGGCCATATCTTCTATAAGACACTGTGTTTTGCACGGTGGTCTATGAACATTCCATTGGTCAGCCAGGTGACCAGATAAAGAATGTGTAGAACTCGCATACATACCTTTATGTATTTCCGAACCTTCTGTGCAGATGTTGATATGGAGCGGATAGTAACGAAGCTCCAAAGCGTGCAGAAGACAGTACTTCGTTATTATGGGCGCAGAAGAGAATGCAGATATGGGACAAGAAAGAAACTGTGTTCCTAAAGGTTTTAATTGTGTGCTTGTTGTTCTTGGTTCTTGCTGCACAAGGATCAGTGTCTACGCACTGCTTTGTTGACACGATCCTGCCCGCTATGTTGGCCAGGTACTATCTTTAATCGCGGCATCTTAGCGGCCTGATGGCCAGCGCAACACCAACACCAAGACATCTTCCGCCAAACGTCATACCTAAGGCACCATAAGCCCTGACGCGACTTTCCACTCTACGCGCTTCGCGTCGCCCAAATCTTTGGCTCAACACTCACATTCAGCATAGGACTCTATTCATTGATTTCACCACCGAAAAATGGCATTACTTGTTGATAAGCACCGTCCAAGATCTCTAGATGCTCTGACATATCATTCGGATCTCTCAGAGCGTCTAAGGTCACTGGTATGCTTATTTAAAGCTCTCAGATAAAATACCAGCTAACATCACTACAGGCACAGAGTGGAGACTTCCCGCACCTCTTGGTTTATGGACCCTCCGGAGCTGGCAAGAAGACTCGAATAGTAGCAACACTCAAAGAACTATATGGTCCTGGTGTCGAAAAGATCAAAATCGATTCGCGTGTTTTCCAGACCACGACTAATCGCAAGCTGGAATTCAATATTGTTGCCTCCGTCTATCACCTCGAAATCACACCATCAGATGTCGGAAACTATGATAGGGTCGTCGTTCAGGATTTACTGAAGGAAGTGGCACAGACTCAGCAAGTTGATCAAAGTGCGAAGCAAAAATTCAAAGTTGTTGTGATCAACGAGGCAGAGCATTTGACAAGAGATGCCCAGGCAGCATTGAGAAGGACTATGGAGAAATACTCGCCAAACTTGAGACTCATTTTACTGGCAAACTCAACTGCCAATATAATTGCTCCAATTCGATCAAGAACGCTGCTTGTGAGGGTTCCGGCTCCCACAGAAGATGAGATCTGTGATGTACTTGCAAAGTCAGGCAACAAGGAGGGCTGGGCTATAACTGAAAAATTGAACAGAAGAATTGCCCAGGAGAGCGGAAGAAACCTTCGCAGGGCACTACTTATGTTCGAAGCAGTGCACGCACAGAAGTAAGATCTTGTCCCAGATCTTTATATTTATCTACAAATACTGATTTCGACATTATAGTGAGAAAGTAACGGATTCCACACCCATTCCGCCGCCAGACTGGGAGGCCCTCATAGGCCAGATCGCTCAAGAAATCGTTAATGACCGGACACCTGCATGCATTCTTCAGGTTCGCGCAAAATTATACGACCTTCTCACCCACTGCATCCCACCTACAACCATTCTCAAGACCTTGACCTTCAAGCTCATTCCACTCATCGATGATGACCTAAAAGCCGAGGTCATCAAATGGGCAGCTTTCTATGAACACAGAATTAGGATGGGCACAAAGGTCATCTTCCACCTTGAAGCATTCGTTGCCAAATTCATGAGAGTTTACGAGACCTATTTGATGACAATGGAACTTTGAAATAATTAGCAAGCTAGGGGCAGGCGTTTTAGGAACCAAGAGCGTATTATGTGGACAATGGGAGGGGGTATTTGTATGATATTGATATCAATTGGAGGGGATTTAGCTCCTTCGGCATAGTAGTTTTAAAAACAATATATGAAGCTTCAGAAGGGATCTAGTAAGCAAAAGCTTTTGCAAAGAACATTTGGTATCTTCCATGCATGTTCATGCGCCCACGCCACTGCCTCTTCCATATCCTTGCTCCCTTCTTGTCTGGTTCACGCTGTCTTTCTCAATGGCTTCAGTTCTGCCGTAACCACTTTGTTGCGTAGAGCCACTATTGCCCAAGTCTTCACCTCTCAATCCATGCTCACTAAAAGCCTCTCCATTTCCGACATTCTCTGCACTTTTCTCAACGCGAGTTGATTTGTCCTGAGTAGCTTCACTGGCTGAGCTGTCTACACAGTAACTCGGATCAGCAACTGTACTTCAATCATAATTATCCAACGAGAAGACATGTATTTTCATACGACCAACATACCATTAAATTGCCCATTTTCTTTAGCATGAGGCTTTGTGAATATATTTGCTCCCTCGTATCTAATTGGACATCAGTTATTGTGATGAAGGTAATATGAACATTATCCTTGCATACTGTGTTTGCTCGCCACCAGCTTCGACGCTCATAAGCTTAGTGTTTGTTGCTTGAGACATAATTGACAAATTCAAAATAGAAAGAAAATTTGGATTTTATTGAAATTTGAAATAATTGTTAATATCTTGATATCTTCGAAATCAATGATGAGCAGTGTATCTACTTAGGTATGTATACATGTAAGTATGTATCTTCTTAACTGCAAGTGACGTAAGGCACTTTACCACATCGACCGGGTAAGCTTGCAGAGTTGAAAATATAAATTTATCCTCAGGCACACCACACAAATATTTCAATTGCCTAATACCTACCTTACCTAGCTAGGTAACTTAGGATAATCTTGGTGTTTTTGACCCTAAAAGGATAAATACTTCATGAAGTGTGCCTCTGGTTGAATTATATCTGTTGTTCATACGAATAGTACCGGTCTGCCTTGAAACTGGTATCTACTTATACGATAGATGGCCATCAATAGATCTTGATCCTGGTTTCTCCCACACCCCTTTGGACGTTAATTGCTTCTTCGAAGCTTAGGATTACTACAGCTGAGGTAACATCGTAACAGGTAATCTCCAAATGGTATCGATATACCTGGGTAAGGCCTCCGTATATGTACTTCCAAATACCATTCAGACAGGTCGTGCTTGATTACAATCTGAAAAGTAACATCTTGAATACTCATATAGAGATCACTACAAAGTCCGAAATACTTTCAAGAGCTTGACCACTGAACATTATATTTCGTGAAGCACGTAGTAGATATCATGTAGAATATAGGGAAATGTTTACTAAATAAGACCCATGTAGTTGTATATACATAGTATGTATTGTACAGCTCGATATGCACATAATATGGGATATTCATAATAATACACAGTCGCTTGCAACCATGTTGATGTTGAACTTCAACCCCGATCTCGGCAAAGGATATTCGGCACATCGGCAATGTCATTAGGAATTCAATTCGGCCATGGTTGTGGTGGTTGGGACGTGTTTGGTTGAGAGAGACGACACATCGATCGATGTTCTAGCTCTTGGGGGGTTTTTCGGGTGGAAATTTCTTGCAAGGGTGTACTCCGTAAAGCCAATGTGATACGCCAACTCAGTGAGAGTGTCTTACTTACATCATCGGATCAGTGTAGTGTAGTACGCACATACATTATTCGTTACATGTAGTGGTGTACAGTTGTATTTGGTGTGCTATTCAACCAGCATCGTACGATACATATATATGTTTGTATATACTAGGTAGTTATGGACATACACAGTGGAATCTTCCAATACCGTGGAGTACTCTAAATCTTGCATGATGCATTACCTATGTACCTACATGTACTTTACAGGCAGGCAACTTATCGACTAATCACGAAAGTGTGTAAAATGTCAGCCTTATTAAGGGTTGTGGGACCTCTCAACGTGAATGATATATGTAATGTAATGCAAATGTATGACCAGAGCTGAGACCGTATCGAAATAGAGTACTTACATTCGTTATTCATATACATAACCATATTTTAGTGCTCTACTATATAAATAAGTAATAGACAGTTCGGTGGAAAATATGAGAGTATTTCAAATCAAAGATCGTGGTAATGCGTGGCTGAACCGACATGTCAGAAGAATTTGATCTCGTGGTCAAGTAATACAGCCTCACGCCCCATGGGGAAAGGCAAAATACGCATGCTAGAGTACTTCCGGGCTGTCATCTGGAAACAAGAAGAAATAAAGAAATAAAGCAACTGTAAAGTAATTTATGTGTACTTGTGGGCTACAAGGTGGGCTATCCATGTTCAACTTAGGAAAGAATGGTATCTAAGAATGTACTGGTGATAGGATAGAACTCCGTCACTCAGTCAAGAAGACAACCCAGAATACAGAATAGATATTAAATGACTAGACGCTCTTGAACGGCCCGGAGTTGATATCATGTTATGTTACAGTGCGGACATTTTGATTTTCACGGTGCGTATTCGTAGAGTATTCCGGATTTCATGAGTATCTATCCGTCATTGCCTATGATTTAAAATGTCAGTTAAATTCAGTCAAGACGCTGGTGGTGTGCTCGAAGTCAGCTGCCTTGTCAAGCATGTAAGACTTCCAGGTTTACTTACCAGCCCATCTGTCCGCCGCCGTGTCGCCGCGGAGACGGATCTGCGGGTTGACACCAACAGATGCAGGCCAAGGGTGAAGGGTAAGTTTGACATACTCATACACCACATAATACATACAGACATACTCTACCACGAAGGAATATAATGCATACCGGAGTGCTGTGCCCTATGGATTAGGCCCTCGGGTCTTTGACAGCCAAGAGCGCCGAGGGCAATCGAAATGATACCAATCCCGGCCATTTGTTGGAATTGCTATCTCGGGATAATGGAGCAAAAGAGGAAGAGTAGTTGGACAATCAATGAAGTGCTGAGATTCTGCTCCGGAGTTGCTCTGAGATCCTGAATGGAGTGGCCTACCTTACTCCGCACCTGTTGTTCTAACATACATATACAGAGTCTGATTGAAATATAATACGGAGTGCAATAATTCAAGTCCGTTCAGTAGAAACAACAATTCTAGCAATGTCATTTCTGTTAAAAATGAGGCTATTGCAGCCAGCTCCTCAAAAGGCACATGAGATATTATTATGTGTTATTATGTATGTACCTACTTGGGAAATAGACATGCCGGACAGTCTTTCGGTACTTGACTGTAGGTCCTGCTGATGCTGTACCTACACGATGGTCTGCAAGTAAGTATAGTGCCTTGCAACTCCACTTCCAGGTACCGCATATCATTATGTAGAAGTTGATGATACTTTGCGTCGAGTCTGGATAAGATTCATAATGTGACATCGTCTGTTGATTCTATGTCTTGTACGGACAAAAGTGGCTACAAAAGTTCAAAGGTGATTTGAAATGGGCATGGATGGCAAAGTTTAGGCAGCGGATTGACGGTGAAGACATATATGTACCCGGTGAGGGCACACCTTTCCAGTGCCGCGCTGCTCCGCAAGTCCCTTGGCCGGTGCACAAAGGCCCCGAGTTAATGATAATGTAAAGCTAATCCTGTTGTTGCACGTTGAAACAGAGAAATAAGTTGTCAAGGATGTGGTTAAAGTTCCTCTTCATACATTATGTACCGTCAGTACATATGTATGTAGGTAGTAGAGTATGATGTGCGATGGATCAGACAGAGCAGTCGATCAACAACATTTCGGTGAACCTTTCTTCTGCCTGGATTCTTTGATCTTTTCAAGACCGAAGCCCGAATGGAGGAGAACGATAGGTCTTGTATTGTGTCTGTGTCTATTTATGGAGTAGAACGAACCGAATGACTATATTCGTACTACGTACATATGTGTTTATTTTTGATATGCGGCTGTCAAGACTTTTCCTTGCAGCTTTCAACATTCTAGAATAAATGGACCAATATCTTCTAGGCTTTAGAAATACGATGGATTCCACAAGTGAGAGATGAGAAGGATAGAGGGGTTGTCCGCTGAAGTGTGGGCACGCACAAACAGCACTTGTCCCTTAGCCAAGCACTCATACTCCGAATCGAAGACACTCGGTGCGGAAAGGCTTCGGACTGAGGGAAGAAGGAACTGGCGTCTGCTGTGGTGCTGCAAATGAAAGGCTCCCCACTCGACACCGCGCCTGACGCTACCCGTTCGCCCTGCTGCTGTCCCATTCCACCAACGAATGACAGGCCTCGGGATAGCTGGATTTGTATCCTTGAGCATGGAGCACGCATGCGGTTTACGTGGGGAGAGCTGCAGCTGGGAAGCACACAGTAGGCACGAGAGAGCTAGGGTAGTAGTGCATACGCAAATTCTAAGGTACGCACGTCAAGACCTTTGCCGAAATATGAATGGGAAAAAGATGAAGAGCGAGAATGAAACGGAGATGTATATGAGTATATGAGTGCTTATAGGACACAGAAGAGACAGACAATCAATCAATTTACGTGGGAAGAAAATGCATATAGAGGTTAGAGATCTAGATGGGTTAGCTACGTATAGATTGGCACGTACAAGGGGAAGCGGAGAGGAGGAAGAGGAAGAAGACGACGACGAGGAGGACGAGGAGGAGGAGGAGGAGGAGGAGGAGGAAGAGAAAGAGAGAATGTGTGTGAGAGAGAGAGGAGGAGGAGGAACACAAAGACAACATCAGCCAAAGGTAAAGCCGGGTACACGTTGAGGTTACAGCCACAGACATGCCTTGCTTTGCTCCGTAGCCATCATCAACTTAACCAAGGTACGCATGTCTGTGATTTCAATTGTCCCCTCGATCCGCACACGGAGTACTCGAATAAGCGTCTAAGCAAGGTTGCAAGACCTTTGCGGTGTTTGTCGATAGAGAGTGCTCACGACATAATTCATACATACATACGTAGATAGTCAGTCCTGCTAGGTATATATCTAATACCTGTGTGCCCCCCTCCCCACCCACATATAACTCAACACAATTCCATCGGACACAGGAAAGACCAACCATTTTATTGTGGTGTTACTACCCTCCCTCATACCAATCCGGACTCTCTCGTCTTACACACAAACCACATACACACACATCCATTCATATCTGCTTTGCTCTCTCTATTCTATTGTCGCTGACTCCTACATTTACCATACCCTTCACTTGACTAGTTGGTGTTGTTACACGCCCCCAATTAGCGCTGTGAAAAGGCAATATTTTGCTGTGGACCCCTCTTTTTAAGGACATTTCCAAGCACTGCGTGACCGGCGGCATACCCCGCAGTGAAACATTATAACTATCGCGCTGCAAAGCACAACAAATCTCCAAAACCATTACAACTCCAACTCAACAACTCAATCAAGATGTCTGAGGGTTTGGTCCAACCTCCTATCAACCCGGTGGTGGCGGAAGCACACCAGGTCGACACATTCCGTCAGTACTGCTTGTTTTTATCTGCGCTGATGGCACTCTTGAGTACTGACTGTTTATTTTGCAGATCCTCCAACGAAGATGTTCGAAAGTAAGCCTCCACGCAACGTCTGGCACCAAACGCTTTCGATCCTCAACGCAACATCATCTATGTGGGAAGAGCATGAGCTGACAATGACTTAGAGCACCCAAGTAAGCCACATTTGAGTGGCATTGAGGAGTACCAAACATTATATAAGGAATCCATCACCGAGCCTACCAAGTTCTGGGGCAAGATGGCCCGCGACCTTCTCTCTTGGCAGAAGGATTTCCAAACCGTTCATTCTGGCAGC
This sequence comes from Allantophomopsis lycopodina, assembly GCA_024752465.1. Taxonomy (NCBI): domain Eukaryota; kingdom Fungi; phylum Ascomycota; class Leotiomycetes; order Phacidiales; family Phacidiaceae; genus Allantophomopsis; species Allantophomopsis lycopodina. Next base: position 711,389 of record CP103013.1, on the reverse strand, counting down.
CTAAGCAACGGCGACAATGCTTGGTTCCTCGAGGGCCAATTGAATGCCTCCTTCAACTGCGTTGATCGTCATGCTCTCAAGAACCCAGATGCGCCAGCCATTATCTATGAGGCCGATGAGGCATCCGATGGCCGAACACTTTCTTACGGAGAACTTCTTCGTGAGGTTTGCCGCACCGCATACGTTTTGAAGCAGATGGGAGTCAAGAAGGGTGACACGGTTGCGATCTACCTCCCCATGATACCAGAGGCTGTGATCGCCTTCCTGGCCTGCTCTCGTATCGGTGCAGTACATTCCGTGGTTTTCGCTGGTTTCTCATCCGATTCTCTGCGTGACCGGGTTATTGATGCTCAATCTAAAGTCGTCATCACCACCGATGAAGGAAAAAGAGGTGGAAAGGTTATCAGCACCAAGAAAATTGTCGATGATGCCCTGAAGCAGTGTCCCGATGTCACCCACTGCTTGGTATACAAGAGAACTGGCTCAGATGTTCCAATGACTAAGGGCCGTGATTGGTGGTGGCATGAAGAGGTTGAGAAGTGGCCAAACTACATTGCTCCAGAGCCAATGAACTCTGAGGACCCTCTCTTTCTTCTCTACACCTCCGGCTCAACTGGAAAGCCAAAGGGTGTCATGCACTCAACTGCAGGATACTTGCTTGGTGCGGCTGCAACCGGAAAATATGTCTTCGATATTCATGATGGCGATACATACTTCTGTGGTGGTGATGTAGGATGGATTACTGGACACACATATGTCGTATACGCTCCTCTCTTGCTCGGTGTCGCTACTGTTGTTTTTGAGGGCACACCAGCTTACCCGAACTTTTCTCGTTACTGGGATGTCATTGAGAAGCACAAGGTTACTCAATTCTATGTCGCCCCAACTGCATTGAGACTTCTTAAGCGTGCTGGCGATGAGCATGTCAAGGCGCAAATGAAGCATTTGAGAGTATTGGGATCTGTAGGAGAGCCTATTGCTGCTGAAGTTTGGAAGTGGTACTTTGAAATCGTTGGAAAGGAAGAAGCACATGTCGTTGATGTAGGTGTAAATGAGATTGCCTCGCAGCTGAAACGTATTAACAATATTACAGACATACTGGCAGACCGAAACAGGTTCCAATGTAATAACACCATTGGCAGGTGTTACCCCAACTAAGCCAGGAAGCGCTTCCCTTCCATTCTTTGGTATTGAGCCTGCGATTATCGATCCTGTATCTGGCGAGGAGATTCATGGAAACGATGTAGAGGGTGTCCTAGCGTTCAAACAACCATGGCCAAGCATGGCCCGTACCGTTTGGGGAGCGCACAAGCGCTACATGGACACCTACTTGAATGTCTACAAGGGCTACTATGTATGGAACTTGACTTTTACTATATACATTTATATGAACATTTCCACTAACATCTTTTAGTTCACCGGTGATGGAGCCGGACGTGACCATGAGGGTTACTACTGGATTCGGGGCCGTGTCGACGATGTTGTTAACGTTTCTGGACATCGACTTTCCACTGCCGAGATTGAAGCTGCTTTGATCGAGCATCATGCTGTTGCCGAAGCTGCAGTTGTCGGTATCAGTGATGAATTGACTGGTCAGGCTGTCAATGCTTTCGTGTCTATCAAGGACGGCAATGAGCTGAGTGATCAACTACGAAAGGATCTTATTCTCCAAGTCAGAAAGAGCATTGGACCCTTCGCTGCTCCAAAGGCCATCTTTGTGGTACCAGATTTGCCAAAGACACGAAGTGGCAAGATTATGCGAAGAATCCTGAGGAAGATTCTTGCAGGCGAGGAAGACCAACTTGGTGATACATCCACGGTATGTTCCCCCTTATTTTCACACACATAAGGTCATCGCATCTAATACTAGTATCTAGCTCTCCGACCCAAGTGTTGTTGACACAATCATTGAGACGGTTCATGCTTCAAGGAAGAAGTAAATATTCGGTGGCTTGGTTTGAAAACGGGATTGGGCACTGGAGTCATATTATCAAATCTAATTTCAGGATGGTTTTTGTCGGATGATGGTATATTATGGGGAGTCAGGTTATTTTTATATTATCTTGGCAGTCAAGTTATTTATTATCACTGCTGAATGTTAAATATTTCCAATTGGATTAACGCCTAAATTCGTGCCTCATCAGCTAATTGTGTAAGTATCTGTGTATGCAAAGCAAAGCTCGAACATTGATGCTCTAATCTGCCATTTCGATTTCTCCCTCCCCTGCAACCAACTCAGGAATCTCCTCCAATTCGCCCTTCCACGCCCTTGCATTTCTTGGGAAAACACGTTTATACAAGCTGACACCAACAGAATCCTGTGGGTTGATTCTGCCATCGAAAGTGGCCTTGAAATAACCATGCGTACCGAGACTTTCCTTGATGAACCCACTTCTTCCTCTCTTAGTCCATAACTGTAAAGCCTTGAACCACTCTACATCCTCACGATTGAAGAACATATAGCGGATGGTGACAAGCTTCTTGTGGATCTTATATGGATGTCCGGTGAGGATAATGCGCTTAGCAATGACACGAGATGAGGAGGGTGGAAGAGATGTGCCAGTAGCGATCAGCTCAAGAGGGAGTTTCTCCTCTTCGGTAATGCCTGGTGCATATACTGGGCGCTTGAAGAAGAGAGTTGGAACAGAACCCCATGTCAGTGGACCAACAAAGGTAGCAATGGCTGAACGTCCTGGGTGAAGGAAGCGGTCGAATTTGTGCACATCGTTAGGAGTATTGCCGCCTTGAGAGAACAGAGGATTGATGACAAAGCGGCGAGGACCACACTGTACCACCATCTCTTCCTTGGATCTGATTGGTGCTGGGTAGTCAGAGCTCAATGTCATGTTGAAATTGAGTACAGCTCGCTTGTGCTCATGGCGAAGGAGCGAGAAGAGAGTGAGCGGCTGAGTTGGCTTAAAAGAGTCCTTCAGTGACAAGGGCACATTTCTCAGGTGAACTGATACGCGGGTTCCTTGTGGAACACCTCCGACCAATGCTTCACGAGCTGCAGCGCTTCGTGCAGACTTGTAGTCAACAATCTGAAGGAGTCTGCGCCAGTCCTCGGGTTCGTGAGCTCTGTCCTCATCTTCTTCCCAGGTACTCGTTCGCAAGCTCTTCAGCCCACGGTATCTAGCCAAGCGTTCTCTTGCCAACACCTGCGGATGAAGTTCAATTTCGTCCGGAAATTCCAGGTCTTCTTCAGCCTCATCTCCCTTTCTTGCTCTGAAAGCTGCTAGTTGTTCGGCTTCCTCCTCTGCGGCGCGGTCGATAAACATTTCTGACTGTGGATACTCAGATGGTGCAGCTTCTGTTGGCTCACGAGGTGCAAAACCCTCAACGCCGTCCATCGGCAATGCTGGAGTGTCCATGTTCATGTCACCCTGCTCATCTACGTCTTCGTAATCAGAACCATCTTCTGACATATCACCGAGGAACCAAGCTGCCTGGTAATTGGATGTTCCCTTTGGAAGTCGCTTTGGCTTCGCTGGAACATGAGTCTCATCATCCGAGAAATAGTGATGATCGTCCAAGAGTACACCTCGTTTGTCCTGTGTAGTCACGGACATTCCAGCGTCAATATCATCCATCATGACTTCTTCAGGGGCCAATTCTGCCAAGTCATCCTGGTCCTCAGTAGGGGTTTCAAGGATGTTCTCGGTCTGCGCCCCATCAATAGCCATCTGCTCAGTTCGTGCTCGCTTTGCAGAAGGTAAAGGTGCAGCGGTGATCTTTTCGATCTGGAAATCACCCCAGTCTCCAACTTGCACCAATCTGTCCGCTTTCAATCCCTTGCCCCGAACAACACCTGTAACAACAACATGTTCAGCGTCTGTACTTGGCCATTGTACATTTTCCAGGAGCATCCAACTTCTATCTTCCCTCCATCTGACACCCTTTGGCGTAGTTGTGCATAATGATCGCATCATGTTCGCACATTCCTGTCTGTTATCAAGATTATGAACTTTCTCTTGTTCTGGATGGAAGTGTGTGATGTAAGACTTCAATGAAGCAGCAACTTGTGCCTGTCTTTTAACAGGCTGGACCTTGTCAAGGCCCTGAACCACTGTCAACAAAGTAGAAAGACCCTGGCTTTCAACACTGCGAAGAATGAGCTCTCCTAAACTGTCTACCTCTTGATCCGGAGAAAGAATAAAGACCACAAAATCGGCAATTCTGCAGGCATCCAAGCAGGCTGTGAGATCTCGCTTTACTGTCACATATTGCACCTTCTGCTTGAATCGATCAATTTCGGTGCGGACAATGCCCTCCTCTGGCACTTCGACTTCGATGTCGAGACTGCTGCTTAGTTGACGGACAGCTGCCGCAGCATTTCCATCTTCACATAATGGGATGACCGCAACAATTCTTGCAGCTCCATCACGTCCTGCGAACACGCTCGCCTCCCGCATATGCTCCTTGTGTTTCGTCTGCTGCTTTTGTCTTGCCTGGTTACGGCGCTCCATCTTCGACATCATTTGTTGATGGGGGGATTTGCGAGGTCCTCCATCTTCAACCTTGCCTGTAACAACGATTAGCTTCCATTTTTATTTCTGCTTGCTTTTACTGAAACTCTAGTAGTGCGGCCTCACCTTTGGAGATCTCCTTCAACTGGCCCTTGGTGGCTTTTCTTGCTTTAAAAGGTTTGTGAGAAGTTTTTGTGGTATTCCTGTGCGAGTGGGACTCGATGCTTGTAGGCATTTTGCCGCTGCCTCCGGCCTTGAATCGGTACGGAAGAGAATCCAGGATTTTCTTTTTTTATATTTGGATGTATGGTCCTTCGAGATCGGGTTGTGATAAACTTCTAGTTTCTGCCGGAAATGTTTTTGTGGGAGAGGCCCGCTTGCTGGTCGATAAGATTTTGATAAGAGCCTGCCGAAATCTTAGCGTCCAAAAGTTCCAGAATCGAAAGAAAGTTGAACGTCAAATTGTGAACCCGAAGAAACAGCAGTGAAATACAACTTGACTTCCTTTACCGATCGCACCTCCATCTCTTTAGTCAGTCGCATATTATGACTGATACTATAGATCGCCGGGAGGCATCTGCTACCAATGATCATTTCAATGGTGCTGTCCCAATCAAACGCGCTCGCACCGAGCTTGCAACTACCACTACAAGCCAGGAAGATCAACGACGACGGAAGGAGGCGCAGAGAGCCTATGGGCGTGGGAGAAAAATCCCTTTGAATGGAATTAAGGACAAAAAGTTGCGTGGTAATCTTAAAGCGCTTGAAACCAAGTACCGCGATGCGACACTTAAGGCCAAAGATGCCGAAATTCTTCTTGAGAACACGAGCGGCTTCTTGGAACCAGAACACGAATTGGAGAAAACATACAAAGTACGACAAGATGAGATTCGACAAGATGTGGCCATAGAGACCGCGAAAAAGGGATTCGAACTCAAACTGGACGCCTTGGGACCATATGTATGCGACTATACGAGAAATGGCAGAGAACTTTTGCTCGCGGGAAGGAAAGGCCATGTTGCAACTATGGAATGGAGGGATGGAAAGCTGGGCTGTGAATTGCAACTTGGAGAGACCATCAGAGATGCAAAATGGCTACATAATAACCAGTACTTTGCCGTTGCGCAGAAGAAATATGTCTACATTTACGATCGAGCCGGTGTCGAGTTGCACTGCCTGAAGAAGCACATTGAGGTCACAAATATGGAGTTCTTACCATACCACTATCTTCTGGCAACAGTCGTAAGTCTGAGAATATATGATCATCAAGCAAGGAGCTAATTTAATATAGGGGAATGCTGGTTATCTTAAATACCAAGACACATCGACCGGCCAAATGGTCATCGAACTTCCTACCAAGCTCGGCTCACCCACATCACTCACCCAAAACCCACAAAACGCTATCCTTCACATGGGCCACCAGAATGGAACCGTCACCTTATGGTCCCCTAATTCCACAACACCGCTTGTTAAGCTCCAGGCACATCGTGGACCCGTCCGCTCTCTAGCTGTGGATCGCGAGGGAAGATATATGGTCTCAGCAGGCCAGGATATGAAGATGTCTGTATGGGATATTCGCATGTTCAAAGAAGTCAACAGCTACTTTACCAGGCAGCCTGCTTCATCCATATCAATTTCAGATACTGGTCTGACAGCTGTCGGTTGGGGTACTCAAACCTCCATATGGCGCGGCCTATTCTCCAAGCATAGTCTTGAGCAAGAGAAAATCCAAAGTCCGTATATGGCATGGGGCGGGGAGGGTAAGCGTATCGAACGAGTCAAGTGGTGTCCATTTGAGGATGTGCTTGGAGTGTCTCACGATGCTGGATTTTCTTCTATCCTTGTACCAGGAGCCGGAGAGGCCAACTTTGACGCTTTGGAACTAAACCCATACGAGAACACCAAGCAGCGTCAAGAGGCTGAAGTCAAGTCTCTTCTCAACAAGCTTCAGCCAGAGATGATCTCCTTGAACCCTGACTACATTGGTAACCTTGATCTTCTTTCTGCTGAGCAGCGAAAGAAGGAGCAGGATCTTGATAAGAAGCCCATTGACCCTATTGCTGATATCAAGAATCGTGGTAGGGGCAAGAATAGTAGTCTGAGAAAATATTTGAGAAAGAAGGGTAGTAGGAATATCGTAGATGAGAGAAGATTGAAGATTGAGGAATTGAGAAAACAACAGGGGCTCAGGAACAAGGAAAAGCTGAAAGCTTCGGAAACAGAGCTTGGTCCAGCTCTAGGTAGATTTGCTAAGAAGGGCAATTGAAGCTCGTGATCATTACTTTTGATATAGTTCATAAAAGGATTTGGGCATTGCGAGGCGTTAGGGTCTGGGCAAACAGTAGTTGTCAATATGCATGATAATCACATCACGTCTACAATCTCCAATTCAATGCATAAAGGCTTTAATCAATGAACTCTGATTTTGCCGTGTGTATAATGGTAGTTGCATATTCTTCCCCGAATATTGCCAGCAGGGTCTGATAATCAGCCATGACAAGTTCATTGCCTGGCCTTAACCATTTAGACGCTATATCCGTGGCTTTGTCTCCTGCGACTCGATTCCCAGTCAGAACATTCTCTATCCATTCCTGACATACGGTACCAGAAGGTACATCTTTCAGATCAAATACCATAACCTCGGGCGTTACATACGTCGAGCAATATAACGGTCGCTCTCTTTCCGTAACGAACAACATAGATTTTGAAAAACGGGGGCTATGGCAGCTCTGTGTCTTCTGAAATGGCCAAGAAATTCTGGCTGCAAGATTCTTGATCTTATACCCGGTAGGATAAGGGTAGAAAGGCCAGCTAGGAAAGATAACCGCATCCAGAGGTCTTGAAACTATAGCACCATTCAGTACTGGCCCCATAGCCCTTCCGAGGGTATGAGATGGTGTTGAACCGTGATGGCGTATCGGTATAGCTGCCAAGAACCTATGCAGTGGTTTCCTGATGAGTGGTATGAAATTTGATGTGAACATAGTCTTTGTAGTAAAGGATAACTACGAGTATCTTCCACTGTTGTTTGATTGTCTTGCAAGGCGAAGAAATCATTCAAGTAGTTGAATAGTATATGCAGATAAGTTGACAAGGAACTTGTGAGTTGATGTTTGCCTAGATATGAATGTCGCAGTCTTGGATGTCGCATGACCTCAGCCTCGCCACTTAGATTCCAACTTCCGAAATCTTCTCGTGGCTTCGTGCTACACAACCCTCTTGGCAATTCTCCCCATTAGAGTGTCAGAGTATAGTACCTCTTATGACACGGATACCCAGGTCCTATCCGCCAATTCCTCTTTGAACCGAGGATTTGTTGTTGATGAGTGGTGACTGGGCCCAAGAGTCTTACTCCTTACTACTATCCACAATGAAGTATTTCCCGGCAGTCTTTCCGGCAGTACCTAAAATATCCCAATCTTCCACGTCCATTGTAATGGATTTTAAGTCCCGTTTTCTTCGAGGCCTTTGATTGCGGCCCTTCGTCTCTTCGTTGGCCAACGCTTCCTTCAATGACTTCAAGCCAATTGTATTTTCTTCTCGAGCCTCATCGGTCTCATCTCTGATAGCGACTAACGGTTCTATACCCTCAGTATCGACTTTCTGGATTTCTTTGACGAAGTGTAGTTGGGATTGCAACGTCTTAAGCATCTCCGTTTCCTCTTGAGAGCTTTTTGGGAGAGGCAAAGCAGAAAGCCGTAGGAGATGGTGTAGCTTTTCTGGAGTAACTTCTGTGTTGAAAGAGCCCGAAGTGGGTAGCAAAGATCTTACAGACCATGTTGGCTTTGAAAGGAGGGCCTTGACGTCGATCGGTTGTGATTGTCTATGAGCCGTAGGTGCGCTCAATTTCCGTACTAGATGTTGTTGAGCAGTCGTTCTCAGGATAAATGTTGATTTTCTAAATCTTGTACAGTTGTGCCCGCATTTGGGCAGATTTGGTCCCATGGCTCTGTCCGAAGAGCTGAAAATCACTATATAATGTATCCGTATATATCTGCTATAGTCACAGTATTGTATTGAGGTTGTTGTGTTTGGATTTCCTCGGGTTGAGCGAGATGTTTCAGCCAATGGATTCCGTGTTTCTGTGAAGCTGCACCACTGCAACTGCATGCGTTCAACAACGCTAAAACCATTGTGCAGGCGACACCGCGTCAGAATCAAGATACGGCGGACCTGCGACCCTGGAACATTGACACATGTTGAATTTGTCCTACAAATACCAACTAACAACCAACAAGTCGTCTCGTATCATATCGTTTTTTTTTTACAACGTCTATTTCCCTCACATTACATACAAATCTCTCGCTATGGCACAGGATCCTCGTGCGCTCCTGCAGAAGGTGAGCACTCGCAGCCCCTCCACACCCCGCAATAGCCCGACTGACATACGTGAAAGGCAGACAAAGCTGCTAGCAGCGCCGGCTCGGGCTTCAGTCTGTTCGGTGGACGATCCGAAAAATGGGAAAATGCAGTAGAGCTATACACACAGGCTGCGAATGCTTTCCGCATGCAAAAGCAAGGTATCTTCACTATCTCTTGGGAGCCTTGTGAAGTAGACTAATGGCTTTCCCTCAGGCAAGGAAGCCGGGATTGCCTTTGAGAAGGCTGCGGATATCCAGACAAACAAACTGAGCGAACCAGATGATGCGGCGAATACCTTGACGGAAGCCTTCAAGGCCTACCGCAAAACCGATCCTGAAGATGCAGCACGAGTATTAGATGTTGCAATAAATCACTATACGTCCAAAGGAAACTTCAGGAGAGCAGCCACCCATAAACAGAATCTGGCCGAAGTTTATGAACTCGAAATCGGTGACCAGAAGAGAGCTATGGAGAGCTATGAAATTGCTGCTAGTTGGTTCGAGGGTGATAATGCCGAGGCGTAAGCTCATTACTCCAAAAATATATATTACTGAAGTCATGGCTGATTCATTTGCATAGATTGGCAAACAAGCTCTACCTGAAAGTCGCAGACCTTGCCGCACTTGAAGGCGATTATTACGCAGCTATCAACCATTTCGAGAAGGTAGCAACTTCTTCTGTCTCCAACAGTCTGATGAAGTGGTCCGTAAAGGATTATTTCCTCAAGTCTGGTATCTGTCTCCTCGCTGTCGGCGATCTTGTGGCTACAAATCGGGCTCTTGAGAAGTACCGTGACATGGATCCGACATTCGCCAGCACGAGAGAACATGCACTGATTGTTGATTTGGCGAATGCGGTGGAAGAAGGAGAACAGGAGGTCTTTGCAGATAAGCTCTTCCAATTCGATCAACTAAGCAAATTGGACAAGTGGAAGACCACTATCTTGTTGAGAGTTAAGAACGCTATTGAGGAGAAGGGAGAAGATTTCTCTTAAGGGACTCTGAAGAGTTACTAAGAATGGTTGGCACTGCTTAGGCGTTTGGTGGATTGTTGGTTTTCTTGTTGCCGCTATGGCCAGTATGTTAGCGAAGTCAATATATAGATCTTGGGGTCATGATCTTATGTGCTATAAAACTTTCAAATAAAATATAGTTGCTACATAATAGTATTGATTTGATATAAGACGGATACAAGATGTTACACTAGTTTCCTCTTTTGAACTGATCGTTCTGTTATTCTGACGCCACGCGCAACTACATCTCCAGCAACATTCCCAAGTGTTTGTCCAGCTATAATAAACATTTGTATGAACAAAACAAAGACTCTCAATATCAAATCTGCAGCCCCCAGAACAGGTATTTCACCCCTGCTGAATGTGCTATCTTTGAACTTGAATGGCAGCTGTGCGCCAAGGTGATCCTGGGCCACCTTAATGCCACTGCTAAAACCGTCCTCGTGAAAGCCATATTTTGTCCACGCACCACAATAGGAGATACCTCGTGTATTTTGTATCTGTGGGAGCAAAGACTGGGAGCGAATGGAGGCTGCATTGTAAAGAGGATGAGAGTAGGTATAGCGGCCTTGCACCTTCTCAGATGGTGGCAATTGCAGCGGATTCAATGTTACCAGAACATCGCCAAACGCTTCTGTGGGAATATGTTGAAGGATATTCATGTTGTACGTTAGGCATACCTGGTCTACATTTGAACCAGTCGAAGAAGTCTCTGTAATATAATTCCAGGCTGACCAGGCTACACGCCTCTTTGGCATCAGAGATAGATCCGAGTGCAGAATGGCAGTATTTTGGGAAGTCTGGAAACCACCGAGAATTTTCCTCTCAACGGATGACGCTGATGGATTGATAATCTCAAGTGCTTCGTCTCCATGAGTAGCTATAATGACATGGTCGTATAGCTCGGAAGATCCATTGGGTTTATGAAGACGAACACGGCCATCAGGCTCACTTGTGACAGATTTAATGGGGCTATTCAGGAAAACATGATTGGGTGGGAAGCCTTTCATCACTGCGTCGATGTAGGATTTGGCGCCATATTTCAAGGTAAGCCATTGAGGGCGAGCACCCAGTGTGGTCAAGAGATGGTGATTCCACCTAGAAATCATTAACATAAAATGAAAATTGGTGTCGAGAGATCCTGAACTCTTACATAAATCGAACCAGTGTGGCTGCTGGAAACTCCAGGGAACATTTGTCTGGACTTGTACTCCACACAGCAGCGGTCATGGGTATTAGGTAATCGTCACGGAAGGCCTGTGAATATCCCTCTCGATCAAGATATTGCCCAATACTCTCGTATAATTCGGCATGATGCAAGCCATCGCCATTGGTATAGACATCACTCTTCACCTCATTCTTCAAGAGATCCAGCGCAAATTGATTAAACCTGATAATGTCGAAAACCATACGCCACATTCGGGGTGAAAATATATTCTTTCGTTGAGCGAAAACAGCAGAGAGAGAGGTGCCAGCCCATTCGAAATGGCCTTGATCGCGAGATACACCAAAGGTCATCTCAGTGGGGACAGTAGGCACATGGATGGACTTCAAGAAGGAAATGAAATTGGCTAGATACAGTCAGAAAATGATACCACAAACACTTGAGCTCGACAAATAGACATACGATAAGTAGCAGTATTGAGGACGATAAAGCCTGTATCAACCTTTGTTCTATGTTTACCATAGGTGTAGTCGACAGTATTTGTATGGCCACCCAGTCTGCTACCTGCCTCGTAGAGATAAACATCATGATGTGTGCGATTCAGGGCCCAGAGTGCACCTATGCCTGCAGATCCGCTGCCAATGATTGCCACTTTTTTCCTAGCCATTATTGCAGTGTCAGGGAGGTATTCTTCTGAAATTCAGGATAAAAGATGAAGGATGAATTGAAAAGAGAGGATATGTCATTACAGGTTGGATTTGGAGGGGGAAGCATGTGCAAAAGCGGAGTCGGAAGAAGGCTGACTATGTGCTTCCATGATTTCTGTGCGCAAAGTGGTTGTGTATATGGGAGATAGGTGTGTGACGACGTAATAATGAGATTTGGGTGTGGAAGCGTGAGGTGAGCAGCAGCTTGTCGAAGCTGGCTAGTTTCACGCAAAGCTGTTGCAGACACTTGTATTGGAGGAGTAGGTAGAAGAGTTAAAGCTCCTTTTCTCTTTTTCTGTTTCTCTTTTTCCTCTTTGATTTATTTCTCGATTCTTTCTTCCTGCCTTCCCTTTCGATTTTGTTAATTCAGCCCTTTTTCTACTCTAGACCGGAAGAGAGGCTGGGGGTAATAATATGACGGTACCAAATCAGAAGCCAAATGTATTATAGGATGTACGTGTGCAGATGTTCAGGTGTTATTGCCGAGCCGGATGTGGAGGTATTGTGGCTTTCGAGGTAAAGTTGGAGATAGTGTGTAAGGACCGGGTGGATAGTCCAGCTGAACGAAAGGTAGTAGTGCGGGATGTTGTGCCAGTAGAAGAGGTGGGAGGAGGAGGGAAAGGAGTCTTATAGGCCAGTGGTATCAAGTAGAGACTCCGAGGCTGCAGCACGTATTATGTATGTATGTAGGCACGTAGGTACATAGATTGGAATTGTTATTCTAAATAAACCATGGGATCTTGAGCGGTTCGATATCATGACGAGACCTTACTGATACTCTACTCTATTTCTTCTCCACATTCCTTAGTGCATTTTATCTAACATGCATTGTTGAGAGAGAGGTCCCAGCGTCAATTCTTTCTGATTGCATATACGTAGTACAGAGTACATTATGTAAGCATCCGAGTATATTGGTGTACCCGTATGGATAAAGAAAGGAAAGCAGAGGCAAGACAAGACGAGATAAGTACAGTACATATATACATGTATGTATAGACTCTACTACGTAGGTACACACTTGAGATGGAATACTACGTAGTACCATGTAGGAACAGCAAGAGTACTTGTCCATATCCCACGGAGTAAAAATAAATTAAATACCGGACTTATTATTGTCAGCCTCGCAGGATGCAAAAAGAATAATTAATATAATGCCTACCTTACCTTATTTATTAATACTTACCTAATATTGAATGAATGTTAATGGCCAGTTCGTGCAGGGTTCGCATGAGGCCTTGTATCTTTTTGCCCGACATCATCAGCTATTCTACTTTGTCGTTACCGCCAATCCACGACGCACCCACCTCATTATCCATAACCGTACAGAACAACCATCCGCATAAATCAACACACCAACGCATAATACACTTACAGCGCAACATATTGAAACATTCTGCAACAGAATCGTCGGGTGGTGCAATTTTGCGAAAATATAGCATACGAGCACCCTTCTCTTAGCCTCCCTCAGACGTTGAAAGGACAGGCAGCCGCGAATCCTCATTGATCCTTTCGAATCTTCTCTTATCATCGCAAATACTATACCAAACAACCTATCATGTCGAACCCTTTGGATACAGATGCTGGATCTGAGCTGTTCAGCAGCTATGAGGCAGAGTTGAAGCTTGTTCAAGCCGATCTCAATCAGAAACTCGACCAGATTTCCGACTTATCAGGAGAGCCACGAAAGGCTGCCATTAGTCAAGCCGAGCGTGCTCTCGAGGAAGCAAATGAGCTGGTAAGTCTTTAAAGCAATGTTGGTGGATTGCCATGTCGGATGCTGATAGTCATCATAGCTGGATCAGATGCGCCTGGAGAAGCAAAACATCCCTTCCGACACTCGTTCCAAGGTCACTCTGCGACTCAGAAACCACGAGACCGATGTGGACATTTCCAAGCGAAAGCTGCGCTCTCTTGCAGATGATAGATCCGCACTCTTTGGTGCACGCTACTCCGATAATCCAAATGATGTCCAACTTGAACAGCGCCAGCAACTCCTCTCTGGTACAGACCGCTTGGACAGAAGCTCTCAAAGACTCCGGGATAGTCAGCGTCTTGCGAATGAGACGGAAGCTATCGGTGCTGGCACTCTTGCAGACTTACATCGTCAGAGAGAAGTCATCCAACACACTGGTGATACGCTATTGGAGAGTGAGAGCTATGTAGACCGCAGCGTCAAGACGTTGAGGGGGATGGCACGTAGGTAAATCACCTCTTGATTCCCAAATCCTCAATCCCCAACCAATGAAGCACATACTAATACTCAATTCAGGATGGCTACAAATCGGATTATAACCGTTGCCATTATCACAGTTCTTATTTTGCTTATCATTGCAGTTATTGTCAGCAAATTCAGGTAGTTTAGCACAGCGAGGCTTGGGCGTTTTGGTGGTTTACCGCACATGGGTTGATCATGAGCTTCTTGTAGAGTTATGATTTCAAGGATAGAGAAGGCACCACTTTTTCTTCTTCTGTTTTTTTTTGGGGGGGGTTTGTGTGCTATTCTTAATGACTGCAACTGTGAGTCCGAAATAAACTTCAGCGTTGAGTTCAACACTGCACACAAGCGCCTAAGTCATCTCACAGACGTCATGAAGCTAGCCTACTGTACACTGGGTGGTTGCTGACTTGGTCTTTTAATGACAAGTATACATGTAAACATTCTTGTGCTATTATTTGAACAAAATCGCAGTGCAGCACCAGCTAGGTGAATTGACAAGATCTCGTTGAAGGAAGCTTTCGTAATCCTCTTACCGATGGTTTCTTACAACAATTGTGACAAGGAGCTCGAGGAGAAACTGAATGTAACAATTATGTACAAATTACTTAATGGGTACGTACCTAATGTATGTACATACATATATATACCTTGCTCGTTAAGAATGTCTTATACAAAAAGGGCGAGCGGAGCGGCCGGTGCAGCGCGGCTCGACTCTAATACCTCGGTGCGGGGCCCCTCACCGTTTGAGTGGGTACCTGGCACATGTATGTATACTGCATTTCATAACTACCCCTCCATCCCAAAAAAGCCTTCTCAAATCCCATATGTTTGGAATGTATGATGAGAAACTACCCTCCCTACGCACGGAATAAGTGACGTGAAAAGTACTAGGTAAGACAAGGTAGTTCAACCATTGTATATCCGCTCCGGAAGCACGGTAGATGAGTTGAGGTAAGGTAGGTAGAGTACTAAAGGACGCAACCATCCTCGTCCTCAACCTTGGAAATTCCCCTCTGCAAGACTCCTGCTTTCTAGAATCGCAAACTTCAAACACTTACCATCTGACTTACACATCTTACACATCTTACACATCCTACTATCTACTACGTTGCAATAACAGCGCCTTTCGGACATATATTTCATCTGTAAATCTCCTCCACACAATGGCACCTCTCACTCCTTTCTGGCCCCAACCTTCTCACCCCGAGATTCAAGAAGTCGAAATATTCAACGCCGATGAGTTCAGCTCCAGATCTCTTTCGAAAATTGACGTTCCACCCAATGGCCTCTTCGCCGACATGGACTTTCCTCCATGCACTTCTGCCGACAAGCCGACTTATGCCACCGTCCAGAGGAATCGAGACCAACATTTAAACCTCAACTCTGATCTTGTATACATCAACCATTCCTGTGAGCCAAGTCTTGTAAGTGGTTTGCGAGGGAGACTTCGAAAGCGTGACAATAGAAATGAAATTAATCATCTTCTGGTGCACCGCCAGAGATAGGTATTCGACATGGACAAGCTTCAAATTCGCGCTTCATCGTCGGGTCTGAGGAGGGGACAAGAACTCTCTTTTTTCTATCCCTCTACCGAATGGGCAATGGACCAGGCTTTCGATTGCCTGTGCGGCACGAAGAGCTGCCTCGGACGCATTTCTGGCGCCAAGGATATGAGTGCCGTGCAGTTGAAAAAATACTGGTTGAATAAGTATATTGAGGAATTGATTATGGAAAGAGAGGGCAGTCTCATGGATGATGGGAAAATAAACGGCTATGAAGCCGCCCGTACCAGGCATGTGGAATTGGCAAAAGGAAACATCAGAGAAAGTGTCACATCTCGGGAGATGAGCGGCGAGATGGGCGGCGATACTGTTCTTGTCTAGAGGTGCAAGTGGAGAGAGGGTGGAGAGAGGAAGTGTTTTCAACATTTGATATCGAGGTGGGACTTTTGTAATTATGAGTTGTGAAGGGGTAAAGGATTCAACATCCATCGCGAGTACTTGTTTTTATTTCTGTTATGCAGTCCTTACTTAACTGCACAATATGGTATAACTGACGCCAAATCCTAACTCCGTGCACATGCAAATCACCCAAAACATTATTCAATCGAACCATCTATCCCAGGAACCTTTCCCAGAACGCTCGGTACCGGCTCCACCAGCAAAGTGGTTCTCCTCCTCCTCCCACTTCAATCTCTCCACACTGCTTCTTGCCGTGTATGCTCTTGTAAACTTCCACGCTTCCGTATCTGCCAAGTTCCACGCCTCGATAGCATCTCTGATCTTCACCGTCTCGACATCCTTGCTCTTGCCAACTTGCTTTGCCATCTCCAGTAAAGTCTTCTCTTTTGCAAGGTCCATCTCGGTTGGAATAGGACCGTCCTTTGGGTCCGGCTGTGGGGGCTGAGGTCTACGCTCTGGACCAGGAACAGGAGTCTCGGATTTACCACTGTCAAGTGCAGTGTTCGCACGTGGTACACCGAAGCCAAAGTGCCAGTCAACGTCCTCAGGGAGGCTCTTCTCCGCGATTAACCACAGTGAGTGAGCAGCGCCATAGTCCGACGCCACAGCATCTTTAAATCTTAGTACGCGAGGAGCTGAGGATATTCCAGTACCCAGGAGCTCTTTCGTTGCGATGGTAATCCAAGGATCACGATCCGATTCCCGTCGAATGTATCTGATATCGAGAGACTCGCGAAGTGTGGAAAGGGTCGCGAGAGTATATGGGTGAGGCACCGTACCGATGGTATAAAGCTTTGAGCTGTTCGTGTATTGTGCTGGTTGCGAGACTTTCATTGGCACTGAAGCCACGCAAGGTGTGCATTTTGGTCGGTTTGGAGGGCATGTCGCAACCAAAGGTGACTCTGGGCACTGTGAAAGGAATTCAGCCACCTGAAGAGCGGGTTGAAGCATGACAGACATATGCTGACGAATTGGCTTGAGGACTGCGATTCCACCCGAGAAGACATTCTGCCAGGTACTATGTAGATGTGCATTGATGAGCTGATTAAGCTTCATGAGTCCTAGTGCATTGTTTGCCATAATCTCCTCAGCAAGTTTGCCATACTTATCTGCGACGGTCTTGGGATCATAGTAAGCAATGGAGTCGTGAGCTGGCTCAATATAGACTTGATCTGGTGGAATGACACCGATGACAGACTTGCCGTTCTTCAATTCTGGGGAGCCCAATGCGGTCTTCAGGGCAGCTGTGATGGAGCTCTTCTCACCAGCGAAGAGGCCATTGCCCAGACCCTCGTATTTTGTAAGTTTTGGGTGCTTGCCTCTACGAAGGCTAGCTAGGAGAACGTCCTCGTGAGGGCCCATTGGCAGGGTCAAGTAGTTGCACAGAAGCCCAGTTCCCATGTTCTCCCACGCCAACCACCTCGATAATTCTGTCATCAATTCTCCTTCGAGTTTGAGCTTTTGCGCTTCTTCGTACAATGGATTCCGCATTGCCTCGGCAGGTCCGAGAATGATTGGCTTAAAGCCTTGTGCCCACCAGGCGCGTCTCCAGGTCAACAGAATGGCACTCTCAGCCTCCTTCACATCTGCAGCCCGCTGCAATGTATGATCGTAATACGTGTATATGGCGGGTCGTTCTGGCAAGGGGGGCAGGAGGGATCGGTTCTCGTCAAGTGTGATAGAAGAGGAGAAGGGTCTTCTCCAGTTCCAGTTGCTATACCAGCTGCTCTCGCCATTTGTACTATTCTTTTGGACGGGCGGCTCATGGGCAGAATCTTTGAAGGGATTCCATCTTGCCGCGTCGGACAGTACGCGAGTATCAGCGAATCTGGACAGTGATGGTCCTGCGGGTATGGAGCTAGGGAGGGTAAATACCAAGGTGACAATTGCAAAGATAGCAATGCCACCAAGGAGAACAGCCAAACGCCGAGGAGGCATTCTAGAGAATGTTGGCTGACCACAGATTGTGAGAACAGCCATGGAGCAGCGTGTTCTTTTTCTTCGATTTTTCAATGGTATGGCTGTCGGAGGTGGAAGGGGGTCGGGGGTGTGACACTTTCCCTTTCAGCGATTAGGAGGCCTTTGCTTTTCTGCAGGGAGGGAGACGCACACAGACAGCAATGCACTCTCCTCTCAGCCGCGCAGAGGACAAGAACAGGTCTGATATCAAATAGACGGAGGGAGTATCATAAGTAACCGAGCATTAGGGTACGTTCTGAAATGGTGGAAGTAGGAAGTAGGTAGGGATACACTTTATGACACTGGACTTTGTGTACTATGTATGTTATTCGCTACGTGGTGTAGCATTCGGTACAAGCACCACAAGTACATATCTCACCTTACCTGTGGTGCTGTGGTGAAGTCAGCTTTGCTGCCAGGCCTTTTTGGCCTTAGGTATAGAGATATCAAGGGACGTGCTTTGTACTTTGTACTTGACTTTGTACTTTGTAATACCTACGTACATATGTACGTACCCATAGCCTACCGTATCCACCTACCCCCGCAAATAAAGTTACCGCCATGTTTTTGCCTTTGTCCTTTGGCTTTGAGTTTGTCCTACTACTTACGCCAGTACGGAGCACCTAGGCACCTAGGCACCTAGGTAAGTACGTAGTGGTGTAGTACTTACAGAGTGACAGTGACCCCTCGGACAGAGTGACAGACGTGATAGAGTACGCAGACTGCAGTACAAGCACTGACACCACAATATTTAGCTTTGTTTATCTTGGCAGCTACGGGGGCTAGGCTGGAAACATGCCTCCCCATAAACTCAACCTACATGTATGTATATATGTAATATGTATGGAACATATGTGTGTACACAGCAAGTACCATGAAATGTCTGCTAGACTGACTGTGGTGTGATGGTTTTGCACTGTGTATCACCAGATTTAAGGCAGTAATTTCGACTCTGAATAAGGTATTATGTGCTTCTTTGTTACGTAAGTACTACCTACATGCTATGATGCACCAGTTCTATCTACATAAGGATCCATCAGGTCTACAGTAGTGAGCCTTGACACGCCGCCTCACTTTGCTATTATTAAAGTGGCCTGTGGAATTGAGTGAACAGAGATAGTAGCATGAATATATGATCTGCGGACGCTTCACTTCCGTCTTTATACCCAACTGGCTTGCGCGGTTTACAACCGGAAATAGTGTTGTGATCGATGGCACTCACCTTCCCTCAGAAGGCGATAAGTGGCCGAGCCGGCACAATATCAACCTCCATGGAATAAAAGCGGTGATGCATCGAGCTAAAATAATAATAAAAAGCGACAATAAATTGTAGAAAATAATGTAGACAAAACTTAAGAGTAGTAATAATACAGGATCTTCAGAATCATTAAAAGAAGCACAAGACCTCAGTCATTTAGCTGCGGTCATAATTACATAGTACTACTCATAAAAGTTTACACTTATGCTTGATTCCTGGTCTCTTCCCTCCCTCCCCCTCCTCCCCCTCCTTTATACCTCGGACGCTGTGAGCATGTCGACATCCGTTCTTGTGCGAGGAATACCCTCTCAACTAAGTTGAAAGCATAATGATATCTGGAAATGACGGTTTTTTCAAAACCCGTTTGAGGGGGTTTTATGAGTGACTGATATTATGATACATATTGTCAGAGCTGCTCTAAGTACAACCATCGTGAATATAAACTTAAATGGAAATCTTAGAAAACACACCAAGTCAACAACACCTCTGTTTCATTAAACATGGAGAACAGCCGCAGAGTTAAAACATATATCCACAGTAAAAGAAATCAATATATTATTAATTTTTAACCTACCCTGCATTGCGTACTTTTAAGCATTTTACGTCGATTTGCTACTGCATGATACATACATACAGGGATGTTCCATCTCTCCACCTCCGACATAAAGGCACGGCATTTGTAATCGTGCAATCTCATGACGCGGTATAAAGTTCGAAGCACATCATTAATAGACAGTTTCTATTTGAGTCATAATAATTCATTCTCCTCTCGCAACCAACACACACCGTACAAAAACACAAGAACTCAAAATCGACTCTAAACAACATGCCTTTTACTCCCCCCATCAATATCATCTACGGTGCTGCAGGTGTGGGTAACAAATCGACCGAAGAGGTGCAGGGGATTCTCGATCTCCTCGCAAAATACAATGTCAAGGCCCTTGATACTGCAAGGCTCTACGTATGATTTCCTGTGTTCTACAGGTATAATGAATCCATGTTGACATTTCATAGCCTGGCAGTGAGAAAGCTCTCGGCGCAATTGATGCTCCGGCAAACTTCAGTATCCATACGAAAGCTGCTGCCTTCAGACCTGGTAGCCTGAGTAAGAAGAGTGTTTTGGAAAGCGCTGAAGGGTCTCTGAGTGATCTAGGTGTCAACAGTGTCAGTAATCCATCTCTATTATCTGCTGTTTCTTATAAATTCCCTTTGGTCTGTTTAAGCTCCATATTTGACATATGTACTGAAGCCAGCCTAGGTTGATATCTACTATTTGCATTCCCCAGATCCTGAAACCCCAATTGAGGAAACTCTTGAGGCAATCAACGAGCTGTACAAGGCCGGCAAATTCAAGAAGGTAAGATACACCCTCAGAGCGTGATGAAGAAGAGGAACTAAGATGTGTAGTTTGGTCTGTCCAACTTTAGACCCGCAGATGTCCAGAAGATCTATGACATCTGCATCAAGAATTCCTACCCACCACCAACGGTATTCCAGGGAAACTACAACCCTATATCTCGCCACATCGAGACGGACCTCTTCCCTCTCCTACACAAGCTTGGCATTTCCTTCAATGCCTACTCACCTCTCGCTGGTGGTTTCCTCGTCAAGTCTGCTGAGTTCATCCAAGCTGGCGGAGAAGGCCGATGGGACAACACGAACCAGGTTGGACAACTATACCACAGCTTGTACAACAAGCCGGGCCTCCTCGCGATATTGAAGGACTGGGAAGAAATTGCAAAGGATTCTGGCGTCAGTAAATCTGCCTTAGCCTACAGATATATCACCTACAATAGCGCATTGAGTAATCAATACGGAGATGGAATTATCATTGGTGCTACTAAGCTCACTCAATTGGAGGAAACCCTGAATGCCATCCAAGATGGACCATTGGATGAGAAGACGCGCACCAGAGTTGAGGGTGTGTGGGAGAAGGTCAAGGATGAAGCGCCATTGGACAACTACCATAGAGAAGTGTTGTAGTAGCTCGAGAGCAGTGAATTGAACACAGACAAACAGTTGTCTTCTAGCAGAAATCAGAGAAAAGAAAAGAACACTGAAACTGTTGAAAGGAACAACGTTAAGTGCAAGAGATTTTGATCGAAAAGTTTGACTTGTGTGAGGAGTTTATTTGCTTTGTTATTTTTCATTTAGCCTCTTTATTTTCTGTCAATATTTTCAAAGAACTGAAGAAGGGGACTCCTGCCCTTGCCTGCAAGTCTATTGATCGAAGATCATTTCCCCCCACTTGTATATGCTATTCAGGTCATAATTCATACTGTAGACGCGCTCACCTTCTAAACGCTGCTCCACTATCCTCGCCACCAATGCTTCTGACAAATTCCAATACCTCAAAGCCCAATCGTCGCATAGATTTTTCTTCTATCGTGTTTGAACCATCTCCTGGCGGTGCTCTGACAATAACGCCTGCGCAATCATTCCTGACCTCAACGCCTCCGTGTCTGTTCAACTCTTCCCTACCTTCAGCATCATTCCCAACCCTCTTTATGAAAATAGTGAGATCTGGACCCACGATACCCCGCCAAAGTGTAGCCATCCATTGCCAGTGATCGACTGGCGCATAAGCATCATTGATGGGTATAAGACTCGCATACATATCCGCAGCGGTAAGAGAAAAGCCTGCTGGAAGAAGTGCAATAGGAATTCGAGGGGTCTTAGTGTGCTGAGGAGCAGCTGTAGTAGGCGGAGGAGACACAGATGGAGGGGGCGATGGAGAGTGTGGGGACGTCGTAATGTATTTGATCATTTCCATAGATTTTTTGTGCCATGCTCGGACCATGTCGAGATAAGCAATGAACAGATTACTTTGTTCATTACTCCTCCTGCCTTCGGAGCTGGAAATTGACTTGGTGTCTTCTACACCACTCATCACAGTATCATATTCTTGCCCTTTGCCTCTTTCTTCCGTTTCCGGAGATTTGTTTGACAAAAGTTTCGCCGAGTTTAGAGTTGGTGTAGGAGACCATGTCCAACACTTAACCAAACACTCAGGGTCTTTCGATAAATACTCCTCCAAATATTTACCCACTTCTTCTAACAGAGGTCTGTCCGCGCCTTCAACAGCTATCACTGCACCTCGTACTTCGTGAACAGGGCTTGTGGGACCAGGGGGCGGAAGAGATGGCGATATATTTGCAAGTACCTTGATTTTGTTTTCGTATGGTATCGTCATTACCATAGCCTCAACACTTTTCATTTGTGATTGCAACTGTGGGGTATGAGGAGATTGATTATGTTCGATTCGTACAACAGGGCCTGTTGTACCAGGCAGCCGTGTCTGTAAAGGTGGAAGGCGAAGGGATTCATCAAAGTTCTCGGTTCGAAGCTGATGGGATTTGTTTGTGTAATGGGGAGGCCTAGGTGGAGGTTCCATCATACCGCCATGGTGAGGTCGGACGAGCGTGTTCGGACCAGGTAGTGGTCCTCGGCCTCCAACTGTCATCGGAGGCCCAGGTCGACCAATTCGTTGAGGCGGACCGTACGGCATTGGAGAGCTATAATTTCGAGGGTCATCATTGTAGCGCCTCCTTTTCACTTCTGGGGAAGGACTCAAAATCCGAGCATCCTCTTCGTGGTCGTGCTCATGCTCACGTACTGAACCCAGCTGTAATGATCCAGATTGTGATTGTGGAAAAAGCCCACGTCGATGTGTTGGTGGATGAGATGGGCCAGTACCTCGAGGTTGGGGCATTACGTTGGATGAGTACCGACTTCTTTGTTCAGCTCGAGGAGGAGTAGTTGCGGGTGTGAATGGCGGAAGAGCTCTTTCGTTTCGAAGGGGAGCAGCAAACGCAGGTGTAAAAGGTGTAACTGGAGTGCTTGGGGTTGAAATATATCGACCGTGGCACTTTGGACACCGGACTGGATCGTCTGACGAAGAGGATGAAGTAGGTCGAACACCACTGGGCTTTCCAGCTCTGCGTGGTTGATATCGATAATCAGGATATTGTTGTTGATGTCTTGATTTTTCTTCCTAAAGAATATTAATCAACAGATTCCCTTGCCAGTAAACACGCAGAAGCGCTCACCTCAGCCAACCTTTTCCAGTCGTTTTTTACTTCAGGAGGTTGCTCTCTCCACTGTTCACCGATGATTTTAGAGATCTCAGGATTTGCGAGGCCAGGATGTTGTTGAACAACTTGAGCCTGGTAATGTTGACGATACAGGATAAACGCTACAAAGGAACCACATATTAGTTCTAGGGCTCTTGAAAATTGGTCACTGAGCTACTCTTATAACAAAGAGCTTGTGGAGAACATGGCTCTAGAAACATAAAGGAGGAATACACACCATTTCTTGGTCGTGGAATCTTAGGATCTGGCTGGCAGAGACATACTTGTTCCCTACCAGACTCCGATGCCCTTGGAGTTGTACTTGCTGAATTGAGAGAAAGGTCTTCAACGCGTGGGTCACTTGAAGTCTCTGTATTGATTGATGCTGCTCGTTTTCTTGTCAAACGCATGAGTGGTGAAGTTGAAGCTTCTAGAGTATCATCATTATCTGATCGACTGGGGCGTGCAGAGAGTCTTTTGGAGGAAGCAGAAGCAGAAGTAGTGACTGTAGAGATTTCCGAGGGTCGTCTATCATTATATTCAGTAGCATTGTCGTCTGACGGATCTGACATGGTCAGAAACTTGAAGACAACGAAAAGGAAGTTATGGGAAACTGCAGTCTGCAAAAGCAAACGTGGTCAACGACAACCAATAGATGAAGCAACCGGAACAGAGGGAATGAAAGAAGAAAAAAGCTCGTATGTGTAGGAGATTGTCCGTGAGGAGCTCTCTTTTGATTGTTAGTAGCGCCGTTTCTTTCATCAACTGCACAAGCCAATAGAGAATGGAATTTTGGATTGGGGATTGAGTATTATAGTAGGCAATAATAGCAGTGCACAATAAGCCATTCTTCTTCTTGTTTGAGTAGCTCTGGTCTTTGTTTCTGGCGGTGCCTATGCGGCCTCTGTGCCTGCATTATTATGGTTCATGAAAGGCGGGTTTGTGGGTGAGGTCTCGGGAAGCAGCGATGTCTGCGTGCGGATGCTCTTTGTCTCGCGAACCGGAATGGGCTAAAGGCAGAGACCAACAAACCGCACTCCACACAGTGAGGAATGTAAAGTGCAGTACACAATGCCCTGCAATTTAAATGACTTTGAGTAATCCTCTACTCAGAGTACCTGAAGAAGGTGGAATTGGTGGGCGGTGGTGGTGAGTGGGGTAATGATGACTTGAAGCATGACTGTAGTGTGGGACTGCAGCATAGTATCGATGAACGTTGACGAACTTGGATCTAGTTTGAGGAACTTGTAATATTCATACCGATGGGTTTGTTTGTAGTATCTTTTTTTTGTCTTCCCGCTTTTCTCTTCCCTTCCTCTAGACTTGATCTACCTATCACACTGCTCCTAAACAAGCTCTTTCATATAGGTCAATTCACTTTTCCCTTATCGTTACAATGCATCCAGTTGCTCCTTTCCATTACCACGACGCAAGCGGCTATCGTGCTTCCTCCCTAACGCCTTCCTGCAAACAAAGATCCATTCATAGCGCTTTAAGATAAGAACTCATCGCCTGCGTTGATATTAACGATTGCTGCGCTTCGCCGAGCATCGATGAATAGGTTTTCACACTCGCCAACATCGTTGACATCAATCTCCTTGCGACCGCCGACCCGTGCCAGAATGGAGCATGGTGCCAGCAATTGACATGCATAACGCAAACTGATGGAAACACCGTGGGCAGAAATCTTATCTAAAGCAGCCTCCGAAATCGCCAGCCCTTCAGTCGCGACGCGTAAACGAATAATACGCTTGACTTCTTCTGCATCGTAAGCATTTGTGGGGATAATGAGCAGACGAGCAAGAAGATCCGGGGGAATGCCATGAGCTGCAACAATGTCCTCAGTGCCTCGAATGGTGCACATGCCACGATTTGTGGCGAGGATAACAATGGGCGAGATTGTTGACTCAAGTGCGCGGTTCAGGTATGTGAAGCATTCGATGTCGAGCATGTGAACCTAAATACAAGTCAGACGCGTGCATATTCGTGTGAAACATAGCAATACATACCTCATCAATAAACAACACTCCTGGAACCAGCTCTGCCACACCTTGGTCGATGTATCTGTTAACGACTTTGTTGATTTCCTGTCGCAATTTGTCCGTAATTTCAGTCTTTTTTGGCTTCATCAATTGGCCCATCATGCTCATAATATCCTGTCCACCTTGTGGTCGAGCATTTGCAATATCAAGATCGTGGAGAGTTACATCTTGAACAATCTCTTTCTTTTTGTGCACATCGCCCTTTGGGATTGGTACGTATTCTTCGGCCTCAAGATCGAATTCCGTGGCATAAGCATCTGATCTGCCAACGCGTTTGCATGCTCCGGTATTTGCCTCGATGTAGATAACATCTCCAACCGTAACCCTCTCCTTTTGAATAGCCTCGTATATACTTGGATCCAGACGTAGTTTCTTCGTGCCTTTTGCGCTTTTCATGCCAATCAACAAGTGGCTGATGGTCTTCCCATATCCACCCAACGGGTTCTCTGCCTCCTCTGGAGTCAACTCGGTGACTTCACCTTCGTAAACCTCCTTCGTCTCGCGAACACGCAGCCCAATCGCTCTGCGGAAATTCTCCATCAATGCCTCGGTCTTCTTCACCTCTGCAGAATAGATCTCGCTGCCAACAATAGGGCAGAATGGCACCTTCGTTCCAAGCTCTTGGCTGACAGCGAGTGCAAGCGCAGTCTTTCCTGTACCAGGGCCACCTGCAAGCAACACAGCTCTACCCGACATTTTCTTCGCCCGAATTAAATCAACAACAACGCCGCAAGCCTTGAGGTATTTAGTCAGCACAACAGTTTTTTTTCTTCTTCTTTTTCTTTTTCTTTCATACAACTAATAAGAATGACACACATACCTCTCGAGCAGCAGTCTGGCCTACAAATCCTCCGGCTTGTCTATCTGCAAAGCCATCCTGGCGAAGACCAAGACCTTTGATATGGGTGTGTGCTGACGTTCGATTCTCGCGGCCATTGCCTTTAATCTCGCTGACCTGCATGATGGAAGGCCCGAGATCCAGGAAAGACGTGAAGTTCTATGGTTGATCGTCCGAAATAGATTAGAGGTAAAATTGTATTGCGCGAAGTTTGTTGTCGAGTTCAGAAGGGTTTGGGCTTTCGTCACCAAAATGCGCGACCGCGCGCGAACTGCTCAGTGCGACAATGATATCCGAGCACGTTTGAATGCCTATAATATTAGGCATAAAAGAAGTTTTCTCCCATCACCTTCCCGGCGGCACCTTACCTTAGGTATCACTTTAAAGTATGAAATCATGATCCAACTCTTCTTTTCTAGTCACTGCAAAACTTCACACTGGAGGAAAACTGAATTATTTCATTACTACCTGATCACATAATCTGCGGTAAGTTTGGCTTTGGTAGCACTATCTGACGCAGACCCCTCATTTGTTTGCCTACAAGTGTATCTAGAGGCCATATTATCAACATCAATGATAAGAAGGTATCTCACGCAGCTATGCAGAGTTGCAAGTCGTACTACCTATGGAAAACATATAGTTTTAGGCCAGCCAAGGGTGAAATGAACAGCGCATAGCCGAATTCAAAGTGAAGGATGAAGGGTCAGAAGTAGCATATACACCTCGATAGCCTTAAATGTTGAATCCTCAATCGAAAGCAAGCACATAGCACCACTAATGTTCCCGATTTAAGTAGTATGCTGCCTGTGAGTTGATAAAAAACGCAGCGTGCTGAGAGAGTACGTCAGACAAGATCACAAGTCTCAAGTCGATAGTCTGCAAAGCATCATCCATGAAGACAGGTGTTGAACGTGCAATATCAGAGTGAAAGTGCATGGTGAATGCAGGTCATCATCAATGAAAATGAAGCGCATAAGCAGGCATGCATGTATCTCATGTCAAGACGATGGTCGCAGTCATGATCTCAAGAGTCGAAGTCATCCGAAAGTATACGCAAGTCAGGCAATCATGCAATCATGCAGTCAGAAGATCGTCGAGGGATCTTGTCTCAGGCGTTATCAAGAAAGGTCATCACGACGTTCCAGGGGGCTTGCTAGGATCAGCACCTGGTTGTCCAGCCTGCTGAGCTGCCATGGCTTGGTACCACAGAGCAACGTAAGCCTGGTACCCACCATCTGCAGAAGTTAGAAAGCGCCAGAAAGACAGATTTATTAGAACTTACAGGCTGCATAAGGATCTTCGCCGCCTTGTGGCGCAGCTTGTGTTTGTCCTTGAACTTGAGCTTGGCCTTGGCCACCGTAGTTCTGTTGGGAAAAGTTTCGGTCACTATAATCGTTTTGTTGTCCACGTCCCCGGCCACCGCCGCCACCACCGCCACCGCCTCCATTCTTCATTTGCTGAAACATATGTTAGACAGACGGCAAGAAAGGATGTGGGATAACTTACCACAGCATCTACCTTATCCTCGATAGCACGCTTTGCTTGTTCAATGGCATCTCTGCTTCCAACCAAGCCAATCTCGCGCTCAACTTCGCCAGGCCCTGAGGATGGGGAAACATTAATTTTGCAACCAGTAGTATTTTGCATCTCCTTAATAGTCTCTCCGCCCTTGCCAATGATCATACCAACTGCTTCAGATGGTACAAAGATGGAATCGTTGATTTTGTCAGCACCACCTCCGTGACCGCCTCCAAAACCAGTATCGCGTGCCTGATCTCTCTGAGGTGGACCACGATCCTTCGCATTTGTTGCCTTGCTATCGCTTTCGACAATTTCCATGATTAGATCCTTTGCCCGAGCTGCCGCCTCGCGTGACCCAATCAGATTGACAGGTCTAAGACCATTGACGCTCTTTTGTTCACCAACAATGTTGACATGACAGCCACTGCGTTCTTGGAGATCTCTGATAGTTTCACCACCTCGGCCAATGATAAGACCAACAGTTCTGTCAGGTACCATAATTTGCATACTATCCTCGCCATCTCTCAAGGCTGGCTGATGAGAGTTCGCTCGACCTACTGGACCTGCATCCCTGGCTGCTCTATCGTTGGCTGGACGTGCACCACCACTCATACCACTCTCCTCAATGATACGATTGATTTCAGCACGTGCATCTGCTCGACGAGCTCGTGGTCCAGTGATTTTGCATTGTCGAAAGGGACCAGTCTCATCAGGGCCAGTGATAAATTGTACTCTGCAGCCAGTCTCAGATTCAACGCGGCGTAAGTTTTCTCCCTGTCTGCCAATGATCAGGCCAACGAGTCCAGATTCGATTGAAATGGATTCAACATTGTCGCCATCAGTACCAGCTGCGCTACCACGTCCGATTGGACTTCTCTCGCGCGCCGGATAGCCTCCAGTTGCACGTGGAGGAGAGAAAGTACCCGTGGCAGTTCTACCTCGCAAGCCAGGAGAAAACGATCGCTCTCTGCCGTACTCTCGGCCTACAGCAGGCCTATCACCACGGCGCTCATCACGATATGGGTTGTAGTTGTCGCGGAAAGCATCACGTCGGCCTGATTGTGGAGACCGAGATCGAGACCGAGATGGCTGATATGGCCTTCCGCCGGCTCTTGGATCAACGCCACCGTAAGTAGCTGGCTGTCGGTCGTATGCGACTCCCTTCTCGGCTGCGATGGCTTTGGCCTTAGCAATTGCATCTGCAATACTAACAGTGCCAGAATTGACTGGTTTGATGCTGCTGAGGTCTACGCTGCCGGAATTGGATGGTTGCGGTAACGAATAGCTAGCTGGCGAAGCATAGTTTGGTTGTTGCTGGTGGGATGGGGGCTGCTGGTACTGCGACTGCTGGGCTTGGGTTGGCGTTGTGGCTGGGCGTTGAGCAGCTTCATCATATCCAGTCAATACTGAATTGTGAGTGAATGGTGAGGGACGACTAACCTAATGCCGCGAGGATGGATGAGATGCTTGGTTGCTCCGCCATGGCTACTTCCAAATCCAAGTTAACAATGAATGAGAAGTATTGTATGAAGAAGTGCAAAGATTGGGATCAAGTTGATGCATAAACTTGTTGCCAATCGGGTCAAAATGGGGAGTGTTGCGGAGGTTGTTGGAATCATGAAAGTTGCGAAGGACTTGATGCGACCTTTGCGACTGGGTTTGCGACGCTCAAATAACGCTAGTCCGATCCGGGTTAGTTGTCTGGAGGGCTACGCTGGTAAGGCTGCGCACAAGCATCAACGTCGAGTGATGGGAACGAGAAAGGTTTAACGTCAACTGAACCTCAACCTCAACCTCAACCTCAATCTCAATCTTGAGAACACGAGTATTAAGATATATTATTCATAACTGTTTACCTGACAATGATCCATGGAACAAAAACTCAAACTATAGTTAGAAGGCGCATATGAGCTTATTAGTGTCTACCTGTCTTATAGCGACTAGGTCACGAACGTTGTTTCAAGAGATCAATAGTTCTGCTTTTGTTCGTTTGTCTACATAAGTGACAATGTTAACCCTTTTCAGTACAAATTACTCAGTTCTTATAACAGAAAATTATATTCTGGAAGCTGTTATATTAATCTCTGATATTTCTAATGTGGAATGGTATATTTTAGATCTACATCTAGTCTTTCTTATTTAATTTGCCAAATACTGGTATGATTTATTGATTTCTGAAGCACTTTTAATAAAAAAATATTGCTTGTAGTGTTTCTATAGACAGTCAAATTTAACCAATAAAAACTTAAAGACTACAAATACTTTATTATATATCTGCTCTATATAAGCTCTACTCAAAATATCAAAAAGAGATGTTCAAAGTAGATTATACAATAGCTTGTCGTGCAGTCATCTAGTCCTATAGTAAAGTATTTAAATGTTAAATTATTTACTCACTGTGGTTTCTTAACTTCTTATAAGTTGATACGATCTATATTTAGGCATTTATATCGTAGCAAATTTTATATAAAGGAATTTGATGTCTCTGTATACTTTATCTAGTCTAACAAGTAGGTGAAGATAAAGGTATACCAACAGAAGCTTTCAGCTTAGAATTTCCATAGCTAAAGTTTTAACTTACATTGAAATGACTCCTAAGGACAGCTTCATACTTAGGTTGGGTCACCCAATAATTTATTTTAGGCTTAAAAATCATTCAACGCGTCTTGATTATTTCAACATAGAAAACTTACGACCTCAATTTCATACAACAACAACAACAAACAACAACAAAGATCCTGATTCAACAGTAGCACAGCAGCGACGGCAAAGCGCCTAGACCTGCCATAATGGCGGGGTTTAACGATGTAAGTTGAATGTCCTCTTTTTCCTGAATGTGCTTTGTCTGTTGATCATATCTCGGCGGAGTGCCTTGCAATATACTCTGACTGCGCTGCAATACGTTCTGACTGCAATGAAACATACATGCACTCAAAGCTGCGCTGAAATATAGTGGGCAACTATTTCACGTTCGAATGTAGAAGCAGCGCCAGATCTTACCTTCCTCGCTCAGAGTCAAAGCCACCAAACTTCGTCCATGAAACTTAGCTTACATTTCAAACTTTAGGATCAGTCGGTGCAATTATACACGTCAGATGATGAGAAACAATACGTTGCTGAAGCTGCAAATACGATTTTTCTGATCGACACAAACGAAAGTGAATGTTCAACTGAGCACTCTACTTCAGAAGCAACCACTCTACACGATCTCACAAAAGACGAAGTGGATAAATACTTGGACGAACCCATTGCTCATAAAGACAGCAACTCCACAGTTATTATTCATGAGATCCCGAGCAAGAACATTCTGGGATCAGATGAGAACCACACGCCTAGTAACAACAACAACGCCTTTGACATCCTTCTGGCCCTCAGAAACAAAGATCTTGTAGACCTCATCAAGGAAGATTCGAGTAATTTGCAGAAATACCTAAATGCTCAACAAACGCTCAGGAACCTTCCATTCGTCAATGCAAACGACATTGATCACATCCAACATCTTCTCATCAAAGTTGGTGTACCGAACAAGTTCAAGCTCCCTATAGATGTTGAGCAAGTTCTGGAAGCACAAGATTGGTACCAGGGCGATCTACGAGAGATCTTATTCTGGCACGAGGTAATTAAGTCCGTTATCAAGTTTTGAATATCCTGTAAGCTTACAATTGTTCATGTAGGGATTTCACATCAAGACCTTCGTCGAATCTTGCCGTCGCTCCTCACACGAAAACCCAACCATTGTTCCATACGTGGTTGTTGGTACGCGTTTGACTAGGCGTCATCATTTTCGCAAAGCTATGGCTACCAAGCTTGGGAATGCATACGATCACCTGTATCGCAATGTTGAGCTTATGAACAGTACCCATATTTCCCTCGACTTCTGTCAAGCTGTCAAGAATTTCTACCATGACCAGTACGAAAACCATAAATCTACATTTGATGAGAAGATCCCGTACCGTGTTAAAGTAACAATGAACGCAGAGCGTTATCATATGCTTCGTCACACCATTGAGGATATGGACCTACTGCTACTTGATACATGGTTAAACAATTATCGGGAACAGAATGCTCAGGAAGCTCAAGAGACGATGAGGCCGGGCAAGGTCCTGCCATTGCTTTTTAAGAACCAGCGCTCTCTACAAGTGCAAAAAGCCATGTATTTCAATTTTGAGTTTGGAGAGTCTATCAGAGACTCCTGGAACCATTTGCAAAGCTTCAACACCTTTCAGTGCGATTCATACATCCACAAAATAGCCGATGCCAGTAACACTGACATTACTACTCTTGAAGTTAAAGACTTCGAGGACCCAGGAACCCAAATTCGGAAGAAAAAATCGAACTCCAAGAAAAAGAAAAAGAAAAACAACAAGTCAAAGCGATTATTAGAAAAGGAGAAGTCAGGTTTCGAAGATATACAGACTTGCCATATCACAGAGAGCGCTAAAGCCAACGATTCTGTTGCAGTCGATATTAAAGAGGCAGAAGATATCAGGAAGAGAGCAATAACTAGGGACGACCATCCGGCCAAGCAATCCTCTACATTCGTATCGCCAGTAGTAACCACATTCAAAAAATCCAGCGAAGACAGTGGCGAGGCTATTGTGCACCCTACATCGAAGACCGGGGCCGAATCAACGAAGCAGAATGAGAATCTTTTCTCATTGGAAAATAATTTCATGAACAGTGAATATTTCACGCTAACAACGGAGGCCATTACCACAAAACAAAAGCAAAAGAACTATAATCCATTGGTAAAGCCCTCCACCGAAACCGAAGATGTAATTGTTGTAAGTATTTATGCATTTATCTTTATCTAGCAGAGTTTTGCTGATCAACTAATAGGAAATCAATAATTCAAGCAGACCTCGCGGAAGAAGCATTACTACGAGAGCCAAGTCAATGACAGATGCCGAAATCAGTGAAGCTATGATTCGGGATGAAAGCCTTGGTGCTGCTCGGAAGCGCCTCCAAGAAGACACGCCAGTACCAACTCGAGACAGTACCGAACAAGCAAAGGCCCAGGCACGAACTGTACGTGCTAATTCCATCAGCATTATCCGTAAGCGTACCATGTCAAGAACAACAAACAGACCAAGTTTGGTAGAGCTGGGTGCCACAACTGGGTTGTCAGACTCCAAGGATCCGGCCTCAGTCGAAGGCGACGATGACTTAGCAAGCTCTGATAAGTACTCTGAGGCTCCGAAATCTCTACAAGTATTCGAAATTGAAACGAGTTTGGAGACTCCCAGAGATACCAGTCTCCAGAGTAGTCATACACTTTATGATAATGAGAGCATGGGTGAGACTACCGAGACTAACAAAAACTCAACTGCGTCTGAGTCAGGAGAAGCTCAGTTGCTGGACACATCAGACCGAAACCTCCATTCGAAGCAACGGCGTGTTGCTCCCCTTCCAGAGTCCCAGGAAGTCTTCCGAATCGAGTCTCGCTCCACTTCAAAGAAGAAGGGTAAGTCCAAAAAGAAAACCAAGGCCAAAGGAAAACAAGATCAGGAAGCTGCAAAATCTATTGAGCCCGAACTTACATCACAGCCAAATGCTGACAAAACTGCCAAAGAATTAATATCCGAAGCCAAAAATATTCAAAGATTAGAATTTGACAGTGTTACAAAACCAGAAACCATCCCATTAGCTGTCAAGATCCCGAAGACAAAAGCTTTAAAGATGATCAAGGTCTCAGTAGTGGAAGCTCCAAAGCCTGTTGGAGAAGTCGAAGAACACGCACATTCAAAGATCAAATATGTGACTGACGCCGGCCAAATAGAGAAAGGCTTATCTGTGGATAATGAACGAGCAGCCTCAATTTCTGATGATCTTGCCAAAACTACTCCTATTGCCGATAATGTCACTGTTGCAACTCAGAACATTACTGGAGCTTTGAATGTGGTTGAGACTAACGGTCCTGAGTTGGTTGACGAGAACGTTACGACTATTGAGAATAAATTGACGGAGGAGCATCGTATGGAATACCATGCTGAATTTCAGCAATTGAAGGACGGTGGTTCTGCTGAATCTGTCTTGGTTTTGATCCAGTGCCCAGAAGTAGAGCATGGGGAACACGGTACTCCGCCCCAAGCAATTCTCACTCGACTTATGAATGAGATGCCCAAGGAGCCTCCAAAAGTGAGGGACGCTCATTTGAATAAGCCTCGAACTACTTCAACACAAATTGATGCGTCGGATGGATCTGTTACTGGTGATATGAGGCCAAGATCGAAGTCCGTTAATACTGATATTGTCATGGCATTTACCCCAGTCAATGATAACCACAATGACGATGACAGACCTTCAGTTCCTACGACATATGACCGCCATGAAAGCGATGAAGGCAACCCATCAGTTTTTACAAAAGATGAGACACAGGAGAATGATAGTGGCAAGCAGGAATATATGGACACCCTCGCTGTATGTGCAGCCACTGATCCAAATGTCAACTCTTTTATCAGCAGCAAATACAGATGTGCATACTGTAACATCAGAACATCCGACAACTGTCACACCCCATCTGCAATTATTTGTCCTGGCTGCGGGCCATGTAGTAGTATTCGTTATTGTTCCCGTGCGTGTGCACTTCTCGACTCGTACAACCACTTCCAGATCTGTACTCGCACTTTCAAGAATCATACTGTATCTTGGGAACAGTTGCCACGAAAGTACCATAAAATAGTTCCTGCAATTACTCCTTCTGGCGGTTGTATCTCCGCTGAGATTTTCCGTCAGATGGCATTCTCCTGGTATGCTCATGAAGATGATGGCTTCCCAATCTATTTGATTCAGAAGTGGGGAGAGGCAAGTGGGATTCAGACTCTCATAGAACAACATATACTGATTTATTGTAGAAAAACCTTCCTCCAGAGGAGAACACCGAGTTTCTTGCAACTTTCGGTCCGGAAGGGCCGCAAACACAAGAGCTTGGTGACTATTTTATCTATCGATCTTTGACTGTTGATGATCCAACCTCGACTGCTACATTCGTTTGTCTAAAATTCTACGAGAAAGATGAATTCAACCGCGCTTTGAACTGCTGTATTTTTGATAGGAGCCAGTATAAGCTTTTGAAATTCCTATATCGTATGATTTGGTATGAACTCAGTCGACCTGGTGGTGCCATGGATAGCAACCCAGAAGAGGCAAATGGTATGTCTCACGAGTTCCAGAATCAGTTCTGGCTTGAATTCGGGTTTGGCCCTGCGCAGTGCAAGGATAAAAGGCCTTATGACTTTGAAGTTGAATGGGAAGAGGTCAAAGATATCGTTGACTACATGGAGAGAAGCCACCCAGTGCTTCGAGCCTGGCGTCGTGATGGTCCTGCGGATCAGATATCCCCAAATGTTTGGAACCGCTTCTTCGGCAAGGAATGGCCCAAAGTTCACGATAAGAACGGCAGAATCAAGGATATTTTCGTCCCCGATGATAGTAGGCCTTACTTTCATCAAGGTTGGACTGGTCACTGCCATCTTCCTAGCATCTTGCTTAAAGATCGTTTGATGTGAGCCTGCTAGGACTGTTCTGGGTTCGAAGCTTGGTCTTTCATGGCTTGTGTGGCGACAATTTATGGATTAATAAAAACCTCTGAGTGAACTGAAAGTTTTTATTCTGAGAAGCCTTTCAGTGATTTTCCTATTTTTTACTTTCCCCACGAGTTTCACTTCCATCGACGGCACCACATACACCTGCACGATTAGTTTCCTAAAAGAGAAGGGAAGAGAAATTGACAAAAACAAATTAACTGCAAAAGTTAGGATTCTCAATTTCCTGGTCATGTTGTATGTTCTCGTTTTCTTAGTTGGCAATTCTGCATAAGATGAGGGAAGAGAACACAAAAGTAAGGCCCCAAAAACCAAAATAGATGCCCCAAAATCATTCCATAATGTTCTTCTGTTTCATATGTTGTTGTTTCCAACATGGCGTGCATGTTAACCGGGTATCCTGCGTAGACGGTGTAGTAATGAGGTCAATGACCTTTAGATACCGCACCTCTCATGTCATACTTTTCAACCACAAAAGGTTCTTGTATTTAAATACTTGGACACAAGATAAATGGGTTGTAACTGATTGGTTACTTGTAGACTTTAAATGATATTGCTGTCCTAGGTGCTGGCGACGATAATGAAGTCGCAAATACAAAGCGTCACTTGTAAGAACTTGATACTACTAAATCCTAACCAAGACTTCATGGAAATGGGGCAAACAGTACAATTTCGACCACGACCTAACTTCTGCTATTTCAAACTACGGCTCCCTAACTATTTTTTTCATTTGTTTTATCTATAAAAACAGAAAAAATCGAATCATTTTGAGCAGGAATTACATATTCTTTACAGAACCAAGCATTGCAATATCCAAGATATACACAAGCAGCAATGCCTCAAATTCGCTTCGCTTATGGAGTATCGGCTTCACTCATAAGCCTCGCATGGTTCGTCTCTACGTCACAGACAGCTTATTGTATCTCAACAAACAATAGTCACAGTAAAATGTATAAGTAACCCATCACTTTAATTCAGAACACCATCGCTAGATTCGCTACAAAGGTATCTCGTTGCTTAACACCAAGCAAAACCAATTCCGTCAACACTCCCAAGACTCATCAACGAAATACCTTCGAAGAAACACCGAAAGCCAACGAAACTCCCATCATCAAGCACGCTTCATAATGTCGTAAGGTATGCACCAGGACGTATTCTCAATAGCGTTTGGGCTGATATCCAGCATCGTACGCCCTGCTACCACTACGGTAATAATCGTCATCATAAATGCCACTGCTCCGCTCATGCCTGTCATAGCGCTCTCCGTCCCGCGGATTGCTGAATATGGTAGGTAGACGTGCCTCCTCCTCTACTGAACGGCGAGACTCGCGCTCGCGAGCTTCACGCGCATAGCGGCGTACCTCATCATCTCGTTCTCTCTCCCTTTCCCGTTCACGCTCTCGGAGACTCTCCCGATCTCGCTCGCGGTCTCTCTCGCGGATATCGGCGTGCGGATTATTTGGGGGTGGGCTGGAAAAGGAGGAGGTGGAGACCCCTGGACCAGAACCATAGGCATCACTGCCGAGGTTGATTGGGGTCGAGTTACTGAAGCTTTTGAATGGTGGACTAGCAGATCTTTTTGGGGCGCCGCCTGGGCGGGGAGGAGGATTGTAGGAGGAGGCATTGCTCTGAGTGCGATGGTGACCTCTAGACTCAGAGTCACGGGTCCGATTCGCTGAATTGGCTCGTTCACGACTGCGAGATGAGGTAGAATTATTCATGGTAATATTTTCATAAACACGTCCCGATCCTGGTGCTGCTGTATATGGCTGTCGCTCGCGTTCTATCGGAACAGAGTTGGAGGATTCGGATGCAGTTTCATTGATAGCCGTGTCGGATGTGATAGGAGTGCCAGTATATGGCATTCTTTCTCTTTCGATGGGATTAGAGCTCGAGGACTGAACTAGGTTGATTGGCTTAGTCTGAGAAGCTGCAGTAGATGTACGACGAGAAACCGGCGGGGAGTTAGTGGAATCTTTACGTCGTCTTGACTTTGGAACTTGTTGGTTGCGGAAGAAATCCGCAATAGCATTATCGAGAAGTTGTTTTGCAAGCCGGTTAGTTGTACTTGGTAGCAAATGGCGTGAAATCTGCTTTGGGAGTCTTTCAGGGCGGTTGTCGATCATTTGTCCATCTGCATCAATTGGAAGAGTAAGAACTACTTTCTCAAGTCGACGAGATTCTTCGTCTGGATATGCAAGGATAGCTATCTCCATCCATTTAGCAAACCCCACAGGGGTAAGTGCTGGAATTGTTGGAGGAGAGCTTGGTGTCTCCTGGACTAAGTGATGCTGGCATGTGAGATCTTGATATAAACGGGATATAAGCTCATTTGACTGTGATCTAAAAATTGCTACACTAAATTAATTTTGAGTACTCAAGATTTATGGCCACTTAAGGTACTCACAGATAAACGGATGTAGCTCCTTTTCCAGAGGAAAGTCTCTGTAATAAGCCAGCATTTTCTCGGGCGTAACAACAATGCTGTTTGTCGGCGAATACTCCTCAATCTTTTGGCAAGTGTTAGTTAAACCAGTTATACAAAACATGTCAAACGAACTTACAATATGATTTGCAAGACCCCGAAGAAATTGGCCAAGACGTGCCGTCGGTTCTCCATTTTCAAATAACCTTCCCCATTTCTGATCGATAGTGCTCAGCTCCACTGTTGAATATGTCCTTGGCGCAGCGGATGGTCTTGGGACATAGCTAGCTCCAGAGCTATCAGCGGGTCCCCTTCCATCTTCAAACCTAACGTTCGTAGGTCTATCCCCAAAACTACCAGGAGGAGAATATCTATGATCCATCGCTTCGGCCGGAACACTTGCTTTTGGATTATGCACTATTGGAGAAGGTGGTGTATATACTCTCGGAGGGCCTTGGGTAGGAGAGGAAGTCTCGCTGGTCGTTGAAGCGGGTGCAATTGTGGGTTTTGGTTGATCTTCGAGAGTCCCTGTCTGTCTAAGGTGCTCTACAACTGTATCGTGATAGTCAGTATATGAACCCGTCTCTGTGTAAAGTTTCGCCAGCGCAAGCACTGTCACAAAGAAAAGTGTTATTGCACACCTTCTTTCTTAATTCTCTCAGTGATCTCGGCGATGAGCTCAGGAGATACGTTATTATGAGTTGGCGCCGAGGTTTCAGCTCGTGCAGGAGGGGGAGGCACTATCGTCTGAGCCTCAGCCTCATCGGCCGATGACGCCGAAACATAGGCAGCTCTGTAGTTATCTCCTCGGCTGTGCTCTTCTTTTGTTGACATTGGATCCCTCATGTGCGAATTTATACTGCTATCTCTGGATCTCAAGTCATCCGCATAGAGGGAAGTATATTTTGGATTTGAAAGACGAGGATCTGAGGAGCCGTCGAGGTAATCACGATCCATCGCAGCGGTAGGATGATGGGGCTGGTAGCCTGCTCCATAAGCATCATATGCCATTCCAACAATAAGGCTGTGGATGAAAGGTTGTAGTTGGATGCGCGGATGCGCGCGATTCAGTTAGTTTTCGTTATCTGGGACCGTAACGGAACGGGGCGAGGCCGAAGCCAACTTTCTGACAAGAGTGGTGCGACAGTCTGGGCTGGAAATCTGGGCGACGTACTACGTAGTAGAAACTGGGCGACGTCTGGGTGTGTCTGGTATCTGGTGTTTTGTTTTGTTTGGATTTGTTTTGTTTGAATTTTGTTTTGCTTGTCAGCTTTCAATGTAATGTGATGATGAGAATATGCATGGGCGAGTAGGTAGGTGTAGGATGAGTATGTACGAGTTAGATAGAATGAGCGTATGAAGTAGGGAAACAGGAAGAAAAAGGTTGGTGAGGTGCAGTAAAGCGTGGCGTATGTGTGAATGGACGAATGAATTAACGTGGGAGTACTACAAGTTGGTATATGTACTGTGATGAACTGGACTGGGATCTCTCTCTGTGTGTATGTCTCTTTCTCGGTACATACGCCTGGTTACTCCGAGTTCATATGTGTACATATACACATGGTGGTGACGACCAGGTCAGCCTGTTCCAAGATTCCAGACCAGGCAGAGTGTAAGCTGATCTGTGGCACATCTAACTTTACCAACAATCAGCACATTAACGATGGTAGTAAAATAGAATATCTGTTGACGATAATGGCGATGATCGAGGTGATGGCGATAGAAGACAACAACAATAATAACACCGATGAGAATAAGAATAAGAATAAGAAAAAGTAGTTAAAAATAAGACAAACAAGTGTAATGAGAATAATGAGAGTAAATACAAATATAGACTGATTCCTCTCATCTGTGCTCTACCTCTCTCTACCTCCATCCTTTTGGCTTCGCCTTGACAGGATGAGATACCTTGCGACCTCGAGCCTAGTTGTATTTAAGCATGACTGGTTGATTCCTCTCACTTTGAACAGCCTTCTCCGTGGGGGCATAGGCGATATGATACAATAGACATATTTGAATTGTTCCCTGAACAAGCAAAGGATGCAATCCTATGTGAGGATGCGTTTGGACTTGTGAGTATAAATATCGAGCTGCCCATCATGATTGATAGTCATCATTGCTACGCGGCGCAAGAGACATAATCTGGAACTCAGAGTCCTGGGTCTTTTTCGTCTTTTAATACTTACTCAATAGCAAGTCAAGGGCGGGTAGTCATCTTAAGTTATGGCGAGATACCACCTATCTGACCTTTACCGCCTCATCTCACCCCGCATCAAGGGATGAAGATAGAGTTACTTTGTACCATGCGCGCTCGAGTATTGATTGTATGTATGTCGCACGCACAATACGGAGTATGTATTGTTATGGCACGGGGAGAGGAGAGAATGTGAGGGGCAGGGAATTTCGAGATGGAAATGGGAATTCTGGTTCCTCGGACTCGGGCCCCCAATTCCACTGCACGGGCGCAACAGCCTCCACGAGTCCATACGATGATATCACTGACCTGAGCCTGACCTTACCTTACCTTACCCCCCTCATGCTTGTCCCGGGCGAAAATCAAATCACCAAAAAACAAATAGGAATAGAAATCAGCCCCCCTGCTGGTCACCTTATCAGCCAACCATACTCCCCGTCATTTCACACAAAGATCAACCAAAACTCAACTGTCGACGTCACAGCACGCACATGGTTCAGCTACACACTGCTCTACTCTAGCCAAAGATTTCGTAAGGAGAAGGGCACGAAGGGCAATCAATATGGTGGACTAATCACCGTTTTGTCAATATCGTGCACTTCGTACCAGTCTACTTGAGCTAGAATGGCTGCTCATGCAAATATGATGGCTAACGGGTGGGCCGCAATACTAATGTCTGCATCTCGTACCTTGTCATACTTTACGTTAAAACGTGCCGCGTATGTCACAGTGTTAAAATGATACTATAGATGGGACTGGCATTTGACTAAGGAACTTTTATTTAGCTTCCCCGTGAATTGACTATTGCCCATAAGCACATTGCAAGCACTTCGAGAAAGTTTTGCTGGCGTCGAAGTATGATGTAAAGAAAAGTCTATAATATGTCGTGGCCTGATGAGAAGGCTAAGGGAGACGATAAGCTGCTATGACGATCATGATATATTTCAACCATGGCAGAATAGCGTGGACGGACAGTCTCATCCATGCACACGCATGTTTTTCAATCACATTTACAGAGCTACTTTGTACCCGTTAGGAGTTTCAAAAAGTAAATAGAGCTAACACATTCTGTGCGCTTGGGATTGAGTTTGAGCACCCGAGAGCAACGGCCGTGGGTATTGACATGCCAGTCGTGCAGAGTATAATCAAAAGGACTAGCATGTTTTCATAGCCCTTTCTTCATTCTAAGTCGGGGCCACTCCACGCATAAAGCATTGAGGCTTGCATGGTTACAAAAGTCATCATCACATGCCATGAGAAATGCGGAGAAGTCTTCTTAATTCCTAAACCTTGTGATTGCAAGGTCAAAAGTATCGACTGTGCAGCCGCTGAATTGAGGACAAAAGCCAACGCAAGTAAAAGAAAACTCTGAGTCATTGATGAGCCAAAGGTCATCAAATAAAAAAGGGCATATGCAAGTACTAGCGCTGAACAGCCAATGTTGAAATTCACCAGCCCTCTTTTTTATGATAATTAACCTCGAAGTGACCCCACTTGTGATCTCACAGCCGCACAGACAGAAGTGCAGCTGAGACTCACTTCTAAAGAAAATAAGAGCATGGACGGAGACGGCTAATATGTTAAATCTCATCATCAGACTCATCATCGTCGATGACTCCGATTTGCATCTTGCTCTTTGGCAGGTCTCGGCTGATGTGGAACTCAGGTCTTGGATTAACTTGAGTCTTTGGTCCGAGTGCTTGCTAACCACGAATTAGTCTTGGAATCTTGATCAGGAACGGGGGGAGAGCTGCAAACTTTCTTTGGCCATCCGTACTTGGTGTGCTCAATCTTAGGAGTAGTCGAAATGGCACAACGGTTTCCAAACGAGTCATTGCGAGAGCTGGCCATGGATCGTGGTCGTGGAGTAGACCAGCTTGGCGTACTGATGTTGTAAGATCCGGGGATGCTCCCGCTTGTTTCGTACGGGTTGCTTGGAGATGAGGTACTGTTGTAGCCTTGGTCCGTGGACTTAGACTTGGAAGCACCAGCACTTGAGGTGAGCTTGCTGTGAGTTGAGAGATAGGTATCGCTCTTGACCGAATCAGCAACAGACAAGAGGTCGGCCTTGCGGCAGAGCAACTCCTCATCCTCATCCTTGTATACATCAGTTCAAATGTGCATAGACTTAATGAGGGTAGAAAACGAGAACCCACACTGTCTGCATCTCCCTCAATGCCAAGACCATCAAGGTCTACATTGTCACCTTCAATATAGTCCTCATCTGGAGCCGTCTCTGTCTCTGGAGCCGCAAGAGGAAGCACACCTGGCTCAGTGACATCGTGCCAATTAACGCAATCCTTGCAACGCTGCACGAACAATATATATTAGTGTCTCAAATTTGTTCTGGTAGGCAAGGGCAATAGTTTTGCTTACTGCGTTCTTTTCAGATCTCTGCGTCTTGCTGAAGTTCTCGAGACCTTGCACAATATTACAAGTGGTGCACATCATCTCCATCTTCGGTCCTCCAGCGCATACTCTGCAGCGAATTTCTTTCTTGGTTCCACTTTCAAGGTGAGGACAGTTGAACTTCCAATACTTCCAATCATTGATTTCCTTGTTCGAATAACTTGCCTTAGACTTGTATTTATTGCAAAGTGAGCATTTCAACCTGTAACTATTCAGCATGAGCCAAGCCTAAAACTGAGAAGGCAACGAACTTATCTGGAATTGCAATGTTGGAGAAGCTTGACATATCACATCAGTAGTCTATTACGCTAGGGCCTGGAATCTGGTAACTTACTCCTTGGAAGGCGAGTGATCGCCGTAGGCCGCCATGATTCTTGATTTAGAACCTGCTTTATAAGTCTAGAGTCGATGTAGGTCAAGAGGAGGAGAGGTTTTGTTCTGCAAGTGGTGGCTATCTTGCATCCGTTGGTGGAAGTTGAAGTTAGTGGCGAGCAGACCTAGCTGTGTAGGTTGGTGTAGATTGTTAACGTCAATAGAAGTATCCTGCTACTTCAAAATATTAGCAAATGTGCGTGACCTAAATCAATATCTTGAAAGAATGAGTAAGACCCATAGTACTGAGGCATTCAGGTGAAAAGTCAGTTCCATAGGTAGGTCAACAGAGAGGACAGGCAGGCGAGCTTAATCTGAGACCCATCCAATTGAGGAAGTATAAAGGCTTACTGAACAACGTATAAGCACAGTATCGATCTATATAGAACAGATGTAATGCGGAAACTTGATGGGAGCTGAGATTGTATTGTATTGTAATTCGGAGCTGGAAGGAGATTATGAGATGATGGGTGGTCGAAGAGCCGCGATTTGATGTGGTTTGAGATAATCGAAGTGTGCTCTTTTGAGGGCATCGACTATATAATAAGTGACATACAATCATGGAACCGATTGAGGGATGAGATTGTGATGTGTTTGTTCACTTTGAAATAATCTCCATTTCAGGTAGCTGCTGTAAGGAAAAATTAGGAAAGCCAAGGTAGGAGGAAATGGACCCCAAGTGCTTCTGAACCTCTAGATGAAGTAAGATACGAACGAGACAAGAATTTGGATGCGTTTATAACTCTGAATGTGATATTATCTCACTGTTGTAGCTGAGGTGGTTCTGAGTTGCTCTTGCTAAATATGCATCTGACTAGTTAAGGCAGCTCTTGCCCAACTCGAATACATAGCAATTGGGTCAGGGAAGCTTCAGGTAGTCATCAAGAGTAAAACAATTGCAATTGACAGGCCATCTAACGGGAACGAACTTATGTTTTCATTTATATCTCCTTTGTCAAACGGAACGAATGCATCACTTATGCGCAGCATCATCCCCTTTTTTGTAA
Organism: Allantophomopsis lycopodina; assembly: GCA_024752465.1. Classification (NCBI taxonomy): domain Eukaryota; kingdom Fungi; phylum Ascomycota; class Leotiomycetes; order Phacidiales; family Phacidiaceae; genus Allantophomopsis; species Allantophomopsis lycopodina. The sequence continues at coordinate 667,856 of CP103013.1, read as the reverse complement.
ACAACTTTACCAGCAGCATAGCTGTCTACAAACGACATATATGTCTATGATTGGTACGCTGTAGACACTGAATGCTTCTGGCCTTACCCATATGCCACTGATACCATTGATTTCTTTATTTTCATTGAAAAATATATCAAGTGTTGTGTACATACTAGTGCAGTTATAATATATAACTGTCAGTGTAGGATACCAGTTCTCGAAAAAAGAGTTCATGTATATTGTTCATATTGTCTTCATCTATAATATCTATCTGCTGGCTCCAGCCTCATGAATGTGATTTACCTACAAAATCTAATAACTTGAATGACTCCGTCTAATGTCAACTCCGACGTCTGTTTGCAACACGCTGGTCGTCTAATTGAGCACTTCGTAATGCAACTCCAATACACTAACGCCTGAATGCATAACAATGCATAAGATTCCTCAGTCGCAATGTACACAAGCAGTATTCCGGGCATGCTTCATATTCTGTACACCGTATGTAGCTCTTACAATGCTATGAGGTTATCTCATATCAACTTGATATCTCTTCACCGATTCTAGAAATTCCAATTATACATACATGCGTCTCTTCACCGTCTTCCAGACCCCTCAATTGTTACGGGCCATACTCGATACAATCATGTTGGAAATAGTTTCATTATCGCCTTTGGATTCGGACCTTTGCATACAGAGCTATGACAATCCGCTCCCCAACCACCGTCTTTCATATTCTTCTAGAAATCTTTCCCCTCAGGCTGCGGGGATTTGATAACAGGCAATATCGAGGCGACTGGCGGTCACAGGCGGTGACGGCGGCCCTGTATTCATTGCATGCACTCCCGTCACTATTGCTGCACCGACGTTACGATATTTGTGCTAGTTGCGGGCGACAGCACGTGCAGGAAGACCATTCATTCCCTTCTCTTCAACATGCGAATCTTTCTTTGATCACATCGGCATCACGTGATATCTCCACACTCTCGCTTTCGGGAGATGTGAAGTGGTGCGTTTTTTTATTCATATTCACCGCCTCGCCACACGAGTAGATGTCTCGCAGAATTGAGGGGATGGCCTTGCGGTAAAGCCCATTCTGGTTGAACTACTCTGGTGGGACACTGGACGATAGCACAGAGGTGGAGGTTCTATGCTTCTTTAGTCCGCCTTGTACGACACACCGACTTATGATTTTTGCATGGAAAAAGCCAGTAAGATGGCAATGTGGCGAGGTAGCTTTCCCTCCGTGCTCGACTTTCTTTTGGAAACCTGAGGATGTGGAATGAGAAAAAGAACCTACGGCCATTCGGAGCTTAGCAAAGAAAGCTACGAAGAAAAGAGAGATGCACCAAATGCACCAGATGGGTCTTTTTCCCATCCTCAGTTGACTGCAGAAGAGACCAATCAATAGCAGCGCCAGCCACTTTGTACTTGGGAATTTCCAACAGCCCGCCCTCTTGTGCTCCCTCTTGTGCTTCTGGTACCTTACGGGACTAGAGATTTTGAAACGCAGGTATGTGATCGTCATTGACAAGGGCGGGTGACTCATGTTCCGCGGACCGCTGCATGCAAAGCGTCGAAAACACGACCCGTACCTTTGTATTCTGCAAGTTAAGAATTGACAAGTGGGTGAGTGAGCACTGTGTAGATAGGTGAGTGAGTACACCAGTGAGAGAGGGGGGAGGCAAAGCGGTGTATGAATACCTTGCGACTCAGGTGTTCATCATTCTTTTGTACCTTATCAGAGTCTACGCAGTAAGATGCCTTATGCAGTACAGTTAACGTTGGGTACAACGGATGGTGCATGCAAGTCTTGGCTTCGGAACCTAAGTGTGCTGTACATACACAGTACAAAGTTGTATTTGCACCCAAGCACGTCGAGATGCCTCTCAAGTCAAGATTCATATGGTAATGGAGTAAGGTATGTACCGTTACCGAGGTCTTTCTGAGACCATGAGACTAAGTAGGAGATAGAGATTGCGAGAGAGGGAGAGAGAGAGCTCAGATGACCCCTCATTTGGATGGCCATTTAACTCAACTATCGTACGTACGTACGTACATGTATGTATCTATCTATATGCATACACATTGTGTACACATACATACATACACAAGATATTTCAGGCATACGGAGTACAGTTCAGTCTTCAGACATTGTTCGAAAAAAGCCGCTCGGCAGTAATGAAGGTAGTTGGCCACTTTGGCTTGAGGTTGATTGCAGTGAGACCACCGCGGTTCAGACGGTTAGGACAATCAGGAGAGCCTTTCCACTGATGATGAGATGCCGAAGAGAAGACTCGCTCATCTTTTTTGGATGAGGTTGCAGTCGGCCTCACTTGCGTTGGCTCCCATATCTCGAGGTTCATGACGACCGCCCTACGAGTGCCAATGTAGAATAGCGTGTGGGGCGGCGGCGTCTTTACTTTGTGGCTCGAAACCTGGCAATTCCAGGTTAATTAATGCTCTTCGCGTGCCTGCTGCGGAAGCTATCGAGAGGTACCCGGGGGTTGGTGTGTTCTTGGTGTGCTCACTGGTGCCGTGAATTTCGTCCGTCATTACGGACTATCTCACTTCCATTGGTGCACATTGTTTGTGCTTCCTTTTTTTGACTTTTACGGCCTGTTTTTTTTTATTTTGTCTTGTTTTTAAATTCTGTAACTCTTTATTTTTTATTTTTTGTTTTTTTATACTATATTTTCCCTTTTCTTTTCTTCTTTTCGACTTTTAAATTCTTGCATTTTAGATTTTAGATTTTAGATTTTAGATTTTGGTTATTGTTTCTTTTTTCTTTTTCCTCCCTCTCATCCCCTCTTTGATTTATTCGTCAATCAAGCTCCATTCTCTCTCTCTTAACCACCCCACACCTCTTTATTTGTTCCTGGTGCGCTTCTCACTGTGTTCAATGCACCAAATTCTTCCCCCCTCCTTTCATCCAACTATCTTTCTTAGTCAATGCCCATGCGCAGAGACCGAAGGGACCACGAGTCCTCAGAAAATGCCCCGGGCAAAGAATGCTCAGACACAGTTGAAGAGGTTTAGCATAGAGTACAGGGAAATATAGACCATGGCTTGGCTACTAAAACATTGCAATACGGAAAATGGCCTCCCCCCCTCTCAGCAACGTACTTGTACTTGCAGAGATGGGATTTGATAATTTACTCTTCACAGGGATTTCCCATAAGGGGCGGAGCCTAATAATCACAAAATGATCGAGTTGAAAAGCAACCTTGCTGTTCAGGCCTGTCCGCTTCCCCCTGTGATCGTGATCTCCGACGCTGCCGATAGAAGGGTAAAAGAAGGTCAATGTCGCATCTAGAGATGCTAAAAGGGGAGATTGATGAGCGCTCTCATCGAACATCGTTGTCGAGGATATCGACCGTTCATATCTCTTGGGCTCGGACAAGATGAGCAATGACGTTGATCATCTCAATCGAATCGTCGACATGAGGAGCACACTGAGAAAATGAGGGCGGAGAAGCAGTCTCTGTTTATTTTCTTGCTGCTTATGTCTCTTTGAGCAGTGGGAATGTTTCTGACGTGTGAGCTGCGATGACAGCTGGATTGATGGAATGTGCAGGGCAGGCAGAGAAATACTACCTCCCAACTCTACGTTACGTGTGGCTGCGCACACAAAACAAATATATCCATGTATCCATCTATTCATGGACTGATTCATTCATTCATTTATTCATTCGAGGAACAGTACTGTAACACTGTACTCCAATGTGTTTTAGGACGTCTGGAAATGCATGCCCTTATGAGAGTAATATGATAGTAATATGATATCAGGCGATATGAAGCGATATGAGGTAACTCTGCAGCAGAGAGTGGTGCAAGGCACGCGTAACAATTTTTTTTTGGTAGATGGCACTCTACTACATACTACGTAGAGAGCTGAACGCGTGCTTTCGCGGACGACAATTGTATCAATGGCACGGCGCGCGCCTTGGACTGACTGCTATTGGGTCTTTTGATGTCTATCAGCTAAGATACGCACCGTGGTGTCGTATGGTTTTTTTTTAGTTGGCTTTCAACTTTATGCCTTTCCTGCTGAGAAAGCTGTTCGTTCACACAAGTGACTTTGATGCAGGGAGCATTCTCATTGAAAAACCTCTGGATCGTGCCTTGCATAAATACGACAAAACAAGCAGCGCCATCTCTATGTTATATAGCCAGCCAAACAGTGCAAAAGCCGTTGAGATTTCATCAATATAGACATCATAAGACCACAAGCCATATGAAGCTATCCTTAAGCCATCAGGACCTTGTGTTTCGTCTTTCTTTTATGCAATCTTACGTATCCATCTGGGTTACATACATGGATCTGGTGGATTTGGCATTTTGGCATTGAACGAAGGATCCCATCGACTGTGCGCACAGAGGAGCGAACCGCTTCCTGCACGAGCAAGCTCCCAGCGTCGGACAACGCACACTCTCTAGTGACTGGAGAGAAAGAAGTATAGGAACAGAATTGAATTGTTCGAAAGAGTGGGCAGCGGACATCTCCACGGCAAAAATCAAGTCACGTCAAGGCAAGGCAAGGCGAAAAAGCCAAGCCAAGCAAAAGCAAGGCAAGACAATCACGACAAGGCTTGCCCTGTAGGATTTTCGATCGCGCTCCTTATGCGACGGAGCAACCAATTGATGCGCCCCAGGTTGAAGGTTCAACAAAGTCCTCTACTTCCTTCCTGTGATTCCTGGGATATTCTCGCCATATACTCCATACATACGAATGACCGGATGATATTCGTTGTACGCACCTATCAGACATCGGAGTATCCAGTGCTACAGGCATTAGACAGTGTGTGGTTTTACTCCTTCGTATGTAAATACTTTAATTCCTTAATTCTCCACGCTCCTCCGTTACAGGCTGACTGGGGGTCATCCTCTGCAATAGTGACTTTGACGAGATCTCCGACAGTTATTTTGTAAATATAGCAATATTGCTATCGACCAGTGTATCGCATTTGCGTACACTCGCATACACACGCACACACACACACTGCAGTCTACTCATCCAACACCTGTATTCCATATTGAACAGGGGATTCTATTCCACGTCCTCCTGCATTTCAGGCTCACGGACGAGTGGCACCCTCTAGTCACTTACTCGCTACGCACTATTCAATTATTCACTGCTGCCCGGCCAGGCATAGTCTCGAGACCTTGACGGGAATACTCTAGTTGCCTAAAAGAGGCATAGTTTGGAGCTATTTCGTACCTTTCTCTAGGACTTCACATCCTGTCTCATCTCTTTTCGCCTGTTCGCCTGTTGGCTATTTCTAGGGGTGGCCCTTTTCTTAGACATCTCTTGACCGCATCGGACTTCGTGTCTTTTTTGGAGTGAGACTGTGGAAGCATCAAAGGCCACAATCGTAGGTCGAAAGCTTTTGCGCATTGCCAGCCACCTATTGCTGCTGCGCGCGTGTCAAAGCCCAGAAAACCCCCAGCAGTCGTCAGTCCACTTCACCATCCACCAATTGGCTCTTTTTGATACTTCGCTGTAGCTTTTCGTTCATTGGCCTCTAGGTTATCAGTTTTTTCTTTCTGAAAGTGTATTCAGACAACCGGTTGAGATAAGATAGTATTTGGTGAGTTAAACAGGCGAGAGAGACGCGGAGAAGTACTTATCAGCGTGTGACAGTGACCGGCGCGACTGTTATTCGGGCATGAGAAAGCTTCTTTTGGAGAGAGTGTGTGTGCTGTTGTGACATTGAATTGAGTGCAGAATACTTTTGGTTTGAGAGCTCCCCAACCTAAGCTCGTGTTTTGGAGTGGTCTGGGATCCCGTCCCTAAGGGAAAAGATACCTGGCTAAGCCAAATTCTGGTGCTCCATCATTGACAGCCACGGCCACGGCCACATCCATCACCACATTAACACTCTAACCTCGCACGCTCACAACCTAATACGCAGTACACAGCTACTTAGGACTTACTCTTGGTGCTCTCAAGTTCTACGAGCAAAGAGAGTGTGCTGCCTATCTTAGTGTACCACCCACCGGAGAACAAGGCAAGCCAGACGAGATACCTACTCCGTGCATACGAGGAGGTCTTTATGCAAGAAAGAACAGAGCAGGGTAACGCGGTTGGTAACGACGACCAGACGTCGCACTCACTCACACGCTCACGATAACACGCCCACGATATTGGACACATACTGTACTTTGCTGTACTGTGTGCATTGTGAAGTATTCAGTGCAGAAATACGGGAGGGAATACGAACGCAGTAAGAGCGTCGGAGCCCAAGTATTCAAGCACTTCTTCTGTGCTTTATGAAGGCCTAACAAATAAGGCGCATCGCGGGTAATCAATCATCTAAGGTACGTCGCGACTAACGTAATTCATTTGCGCCGACCTTTCTTCAACTTTCGCGACGCGTTCCCCTCGTTGCTTGTCCATTATCCCCGAAGCTTCATGCCTTTTCCCCTCTCCATTGTTTATTCCATCTTACGCATTCACTTGTACAGACAGGGTGGATGTGTGTGATGGACGTGGATGAAATGTAGAGTGAGCAACGAGCAGCAAGCAAGCTTTCACCAACCACTGCCCAACCAGGCACGTTTTGGCACTTCCCGAAAACTCACATTACTGCAGGGAAGTGCATGTCCCAGCGGACCTTTTCATCGCACCAGTGGTGATTGTGGACGGCCAACTCCCTGCATCCCGATTCTTACCTCACTCACTACGAAGTACTCCCAGTCACACAGACTCCATCCTCGAACAACTTAGGTAAATTGTGCAGCACAGACAGGCTGGTCTGATCCCCAAAGAAAAGGGAAGAAGGACGAGACTCACCAGCATAACACCAAAAAGGACAAAAAAAAAGGGAACAAAATACCATCCCCGTTTCTTACTGCGTACATTCATACATTCATACAGCCATACACCTCTCTGCATTTCCCCTAACTCTCTCTATTTTGTCTGCTCACCCCTCTCCCTCTCTGTCACCATATTCTCTTATTATCTTTGCGCCGATAATTTTTTGGCCAGAGGAGAAGAAGAAAAGAACAAAAAGCTTCGACCACGTCTATATCCACACACTCTCTTTATCCTGCCTCTCTACTTCGTACAGCATCTTTCATGCGTTGACCGACTCTCTTTGATTATTGAACCCACTCATCACTCAATCCTACCTCAAGCATCATTCTGCACTCAAATCCATCTTCGACTCAACTTTCCCATTTATTCGCTCCCACGCAGCGCACAGTGTTCCTGTATCAATCTGTGCACACTCTGTAATCACTGATTCGCGTCAGACCAAAAAGCAGCTCCAATCGCGGGCCTGACAAGATTAACACAAAACTCCCCAGTGCTCCCATAAACAAACCACTCTCTACCCCCTGGTCCTTTCAACTCGCGTCGTGTCGAATAAGCTCAGTACATTCAATTCGTGCCAGAACAGTACCCGGCTACCTTTCCTTACTCAACACCAGAAGCTTTTTGCGCTGCGTTGGCATTGCAACCTGGGCCAAAGCAACAAGACCTGACCGTTGGAAAACACAAAATACAACTGCTACCCAAATAGAAGATCACAAACCACAAATCACAAAAATACCCAAACCGCAAATCACGCCAACCTATTACAATTACTCCGTATTGGACTCCAGACAATCAAGTCTCAAAAAGAGATCGTCTCCGGTGATCGAATTTCGCGCCGCAAGGCACTTCTTTTTGGGGTGCTCGTTAGCGAAATTGCTTCCAAACCCATCATCATTCATGCCCAGAGAACAGAGCTTCTGGAAGGAAAATGCCATAAGATCAGATCCCCAGAAATTCCTCCGGTCAAGTTCATGCAACAATCATTTACGTATAATCCATTGTCTGCCCATGCAGAACCACCAAAATCATCGACGTCTATAGAGCAGAAAGAAGCCCCCCCGTCTCCAGCCATCCTCTCGGCGGAGAGTATCGCCTACTTGGTGGAGCGAGAGGAACAAAAGAGAGAGCCACAGAGCGATACCCGTTTCCCCCACGACCGCACGAGTCAAATACTAGACCAAGATATCCACTTGAGGTCTCAGTCACCACGCTAGCGAAACACACCTCTGTTGACGTCCTCCTGTTGTGATCGACCACGACTTGCCTGTCCCGAGCGGGTCACCTAGACCCGCAGTCCGGCTTCCTGGAAACGGCCCCCCTTAGCCCAGTCAGGACCCTTCGAGCCTTTCGATCTTCACTACCTCTCCGCCTTGTACCCTTTCTCTCACATCGCATCACTTCCAGGAAACTCCTCTTCTACTTTCTTTCTCATACATACCACTCACTACCTCGCACACACACATACATACACGGAGACGTCACACATACATACCTCCTACCCATCACCATATATCGTTCTTTACTACGCGTCTATCAACCATCAACACCTTTCCAACACTCATTCGATACTCCATATCTCTGAATGATCCGGTGCTTGAACGAGAGGTGCTCTTTTTGCAGAGCTTATAATATTTAGAGCCAGGTGAGCAGTCTTCCCCGCGTTCATACAATCGGGCACTAGAGCCAAGTGCAAGTTACTAACAATGGGAAACCCCAATAGCTTTGCATGACTATAATATAATTCCCCTCCCTCTCGACATACTACACATAAACATCAACATCCCTCATCATGACTGTAGCATATGATCTGGCCCACCGAGGCTCAGGCATGCCAACTACCAACAACCCGCAAATGGCTCTTGAAGATCGATTCGAAGTCATCAAAGATATCGGAGATGGAAGCTTCGGAAGTGTTGTCCTCGCCAGAGTAAGAAGTGCAGGATCTAATGTTGCAAGACGTGGTACGGTGGTAAGTAGTTTAACAGTCTCCTATTCCCATTTTGGGATGATCTATCATGGCAACTTACCATATATTGACATCAACGTAGATTGCTATCAAGACAATGAAGAAGAGCTTCGAGTCCTTCGCCCCATGTCTCGAATTGAGGGAAGTTGTCTTTTTGAGAACCCTCCCAGTACACCAACATCTCGTTCCAGCTCTTGATATTTTCCTCGACCCCTTCACCAAGAAATTGCATATCGCCATGGAGTACATGGATGGAAATCTTTATCAACTAATGAAGGCTCGGGATCACAAGTCTTTAGATGGTGCCAGCGTCAAGAGTATTCTTTTCCAGATCATGCGAGGACTAGAGCATATCCATGCGCATCACTTTTTCCACAGAGATATCAAACCCGAGAACATCCTCGTTTCCACCTCGTCACAACAAGAATCCGGCAACTCATTCCGCCGATACTCTTCGATGGTCACACCACCTTCAACTCCCCCACAATACACTGTCAAGATCGCGGATTTCGGTCTTGCTAGAGAAACACACTCAAAACTCCCTTACACGACATATGTATCGACAAGATGGTACCGGGCACCTGAAGTTCTTCTTAGAGCCGGCGAATACTCAGCCCCTGTCGATATCTGGGCGATCGGTGCTATGGCTGTGGAGATTGCTACCTTGAAGCCTTTGTTCCCTGGAGGAAATGAAGTTGATCAGGTCTGGAGAGTATGTGAAATCATGGGTAGCCCAGGGAACTGGTACAATAAGCAAGGTGGCAGAGTTGGAGGAGGTGAATGGCGTGAGGGTACCCGACTGGCGGGCAAGCTCGGTTTCTCATTCCCAAAAATGGCACCTCATGCCATGGATACGATCCTTCAAACTCCACAATGGCCAGCATCACTTGCGCATTTCGTCACATGGTGTCTTATGTGGGATCCAAAGGCACGGCCAACCTCCGGCCAGGCTTTGGCACACGAGTATTTCCAAGACGCTGTCGATCCTCTCCGACCAAAATCTTCGACTTCAAAGATGCTTGGGCGAAAGCACTCCGATCTAAGTTACAGAAGTGCCAAAGATTCCATCGAGAGCCAGAACGCATCATCAAAGCCTTCCTGGTTCAGAAAGTCTCTTATTGGTCGTGCTGAGAACACTGCCGCTGCTCAACCACCAAACTCGGGCGAGAAGCCTGTTGTCCAAAGACCAACACCAGTTCACTCAGTGACTGCCGGTGAACTTAACGTTATGAAGACCCGCCAACCCGCCACCAAACGAGCAACATGGGCCAACGGTGTTTCCAACATGGCTCCAATGCCAATACTCCCAACAATCAAACCTGTATCACCACTTGACAGCGCTGTCACTGCACAAGCAAGCAATAGATCAGCGTCATACGTGGATGAGAAGGGCTCGAAGAAGATTGGTCGACAGCTATCAGTTGCTTCCAACAGCAACCATTATACTGAGCTTCACCGACAACAAGCCGAAAGAGCACTCAATGGAAACGGTCTTGCATCTCCACAAAGCGGTCACAAGGAAAGCTTTTTCTCACATCTACGAAAACGTGCCAGACGATTCTCGGGGAGAAACCAGAGCCCGATGTCTCCAAACTCGGACGATATTGAGGCCTCAGCAGGATGTGGACCTTGGGCTAGCAACAGATCGTCGATGGTCATTGATAGCACTGGCCAGCTTTTAAATCCAGCTCCAGCACCTGTTCAAAAAGTTGAGACACATGAGGCACTAGACAAAGCTTTGCGCGCTGTGCAGAACAACCTCGACTCAACACCCGGATATGCTCCGGTACCACCAAGCCACCAAATTAATCCAAGCAGTGTCTTAAAGCGCCACCACTCGCTTCCACAACAGCAACAGCCTCGATCGGTCTCCGTAGACAACCTCACGTCGGCTCCAACTCGAGTGGCAGCTGGACCGGTATCAAGCAGGACCAGACGAGCTCACCCAGGTGTGCAACAATACGAGACTCCGGATGAGGAGGATGAATTACTGGACGAGGAACTGAGGTCGACACACAAGGCTAGTAAGCATGTCGATCGCACGTCTACCGATAGCACAAACTACCTCACACCTAATCGCCAGAATCTACAACAGTCTCACAGCAATACGGGTCTTACAAACCCATACCCGACACCTTCACCCTCCGCAAGCGGTAACACAGCACTCTTTGGCCAGAGCTCCACGGCCTCAACAAAGCCTCTGGATATTAGCAAGCGCTCATCAGCCGCGAACGATATGGATCACAAGTGGCCAACACCGCCGTATGAGGAGAATGAATGGGCTGCTAGTGCTGCTGCATCGATCTTTGCCGTTGGTGATCGTTTCTAAACCTTTGTCTTGTCTGATTCTGTCTCGTTTTACGTGTGTATAACAAACTATTGGGTGGAAAAGTGGAAATTGTATCTACATTGCATGGTGTTGGTCGGATATCCTGGGACCGGGTGGTCATTTTTTTTCGTACTATCACTGCATCTCGTCATTTGACTGCTCTTCTTTATATTGAAATGGCGAGCGGGGGAACATTATTGCATCTGATTCGAATTGTTGGCGAGCGAGCGAGTTTGCTTGGAGAAATGGCGCCCTATATTTTGTCTTTACTTGATTTTATTTGTTTTATTTTTCTTGTGTCGTATTCTTCATTATCATCCTTCAAGCAAGGCCGGCCTTTCGAGGACCATCGGAGCCATACCCGGAATGTTACTATACGGACGCTGGATATGATTCCTCTTCGCGCCGTCACTATTACCAACCTTATTTTGCCTACCCGTTTTCCTCGTGTTCGATTCAAAAATACCCTTATAGACTGATTTCGTTCTACTTTTGTTTCTTGATCTGTCTGGCTTTGCTTCTACATTCATCATAGCGTAGCGGTGGATTTTGGAGACCAATTTATATTTGTTTTGTTCTTTGTTGGATGGGGCCCAGCCTCAAAGATACCATTATAGCACTCACTACGAGGCCTCGAACGACGAGATCGAGCTAGCCTCTCTTATCTTTTTTTATTTATTTATTTACTTCTACTTTTGTTTTTGTTAGAGGATAAGTTGGACGACTCCTTATATAGGTTTGAGAGATTGGCTCCGGCGGAAGTGGACGGCACGGGAGGGGCTTTTGTACAAATTATAATTTTGGAGAGAACGGGAGGGAGATTTGATCTAGGACGAATTGGATACTCAAGAATGCCATCTTCGTATAGATTGCGGGGAAACAGAATCCTACTTCTCTCTTTTCCGTTCTTTCTCTTTCCTCCTCTCCATTGGGTGGATTTGGAAGAGAGATTTGATGGTGGGAAAGAAGCCTTTAAAAAAAAATACTCCCAATTTCACAAGTGGCTACTGGCTTGGCTGCACAATTTGGTTACTTTTTCTTTTGTACTGTACATGTGAGCGGAGGGGATAGGGGGAATGGGGGTCGGCTGATGGTGGACGTGCTGAGTATAAGCGTCTCTCTAGAACCATCAGGGCGAGCTAGGTGCCGCCTTCAAATACCAAAATTTCTAGATGGGTGGTGTTCACCGCCTTTGGATAAAATTGTGCCATTGGATTATGGAACCTTTTTTGTGCTTCACCACTTTGATTTCTTTTGGCACGAGTGACATGTTCAACAATGGCAACTCTGTACTGTATCATATCACGTGATGCCGAGGCTGTACTTCAACTTCAAATTCTACAAATCCCACAGCCCGCGCTTCTTCCAATGTTGGATGTGTGGCAAAAGACTGAGTGGGCATATTTGCTAGACCGGTGAATGATGGCAGTGCCAGATATGTAGTATGTACACTCCACATACTCGATCACAGAGCCAACTTTGTTGAGATGCGCAGCAGAATTCCACCGACAAGCATCCACACAGTCGAAAAGAAATCCACATCATCATTTAAGTGGGCAATCAGCATAATAATAGCATTGTAGCATTGTCGATAGCCACGCTGATGGCCTCGGCAACTACCTTAACTCCCAAACCCAATCCAATTCCAGGCTTTGGATGCTCATCTCATCCAATCATCCTGCAATCCTCACAAAATATAAAGTAAACAAACAAATCCAAAATATACCAATTTTTGACATTGTATGTTTGATTTATTCGGCTTCAAATACAATTGCAAGCAAAGTACTGCGGTAGGGAGAACATACAGAGTGTCCATCATTTGAGTGACAGGGAACAAGTCATGTGTTTGATTGGTACCAATAGCTGCTGCCTGGAGTGCAAGGCTGTTGTGAATAGGCAGTACCTTAAGCGTATCTAAAATTCATGATGTGTGCACGCAGACTGGATGATATCTTTTGATATCCCTTGAGCGTTCATCTTCAATAGCCTCATATCCATATCCATCTTCTTCCTCTTCTTCCGTCTTGCGCGTATTCCCACGATCTCTGCAGTCCTGTTATACGTGCACCTCCAACCCCATCTACCCAACTGCACAACACCATCCTAAATCTTCGCGGCAGGGAAGTGCGAGACTAAGATAATCAAAAGAGCGTGGTGATAACAGAGCCCAACCAAGTGCAACATTTACTCTACCGCCGTTGGAAGCAGGAGGCGTTTTCATTTTCGGATTGGGACCTTGGAAGTCGGGTTTTGAGAGCATGAATCAGATGATGAATTTGGCACTGCCACTCCGCAACAATAGTCGTCGCAATGAGGAGAGCAGAAGTCGTCGCCGTGGCGAAGTTACCAGCCATACTCCGCCTTCGTCCTCTGAAGCTGTCTCCATTCCGTCGCTGACGCCCTTGCCCGTCGTCGTGGAGGCGCCAAAGGATAAAGACAAGATTGTTGTAGGGGTGGATTTTGGGACGACTTATTCTGGGTGAGTTGGGTCTCTACTTGGTTTCTTATCTATTTTGCTTTCTCAATTTCAATTGGATTCTTGTGTTGCGTGGTAGATGGCAATAATGGTATGCTGTTACCTTAATTTGTCAACCTTGATCGAATAAGATACTTTTTGGGTTCTCTTCTGGTTATGATATCTACGAAATAGCACGAAAGAACATATCAAACATGCGACCATATGTTGACCCCTTCCAGTGTGGCCGCAGTCTACACATCAACGCCAGATGATGTAGAAATAATCAAGACTTGGCCAGGAGGCAACGGCATTACGTCCGACAAAGTGCCCACAGAGATCTCCTATGACCCGCCTTCAAAGCCGGCCCCAAGACGTGGAGAAAAAGTACCTACGCCACCCATCCCTGATCCCACAGACTCTTCGAGTGCAGTCAGATGGGGATTCCAGTTTCGCCCAGACGAAACTCGCCTCAGATGTATCAAGCTCTTCCTAGACCGGAACCAAAAACTCCCTGAGTTCATCTCGCCGCATGAGACGGCTGCTCAGCTAAAACGCCATAATAAGACGGTCGTCGATGCTGTTACTGATTATCTTACCGAGATTTATAAGCATACCATGGAGACATTGGAAAGGAGATATGGCGAAAGTTTTATGGTTTGTCATAGTCTTACCCCCTGGATCTCTTATTTCTGCAGAAGGGTGGCTGATACTGACTCTGTAAACATGTAGTCTTCTACAAAAGTAGAGTTTGTACTTACATGTCCTGCTGTCTGGTCTGATGCGGCCAAGAACAAAACCCTGCAGGCCGCTGAGAAGGCGGGGATGGGTGCTAAGTCTGAAATCCAGATGATTAGTGAACCAGAAGCTGCTGCCGTATATACATTAAAGGCTATGCAGCCCCATCATCTCAGCGTTGGCGATAATATCATAGTATGTGATGCTGGTGGTGGGACAGTAGATCTTATTGCCTACAAGATTCTCTCATTATCACCACTTCGCGTGGATGAGAGTGCCATGGGTACAGGTGGATTGTGTGGAAGTGCATTCTTGAACTATCGCTTTGAGGCTTATGTTAGAGAAAGACTCGGTGCCAGCAAATTTGAAGAGATGAAAATGAAGAAGGCTAAAACGTGGCAAATGGGTATGTCAAATCCAATTATGGTGTAAATGATTTGGATATTGGGGTTGTGGTAAACCTCTTGATATCAAATCAGTCTATATTGTTTTATCATCAGATCCTCTGCTAACGTCGAAATCATTACAGGCCTAAAATATTTCGAAGAATTTGTAAAACGAAACTTCAATGAGGATGAACACACTGAGGTTAACGTCCCCTTCCCAGGCCTCCCAGATGATGAAGAAGCTGGCCTCGACTCGGGCTTCATGATTATGACCTCGGCCGATATAAAAGAAATTTTTGACCCTGTTATTAAAGAAGTTTGTGACCTTGTTCAAGGGCAAGTTGACGGCATCCGCGCTAAAGGCGGTATTGTCAGCGGCATCGTTTTGGTCGGTGGCTTCGGTCAAAGCAACTACCTATTCACACGCATGAAGTCCCATTTCAACACCGCCGCGCCGCCCCCGTATAGTGAGCGGCCTACCCATGAGCACGCCAAGCTCTCGGCAGAGAGTGGTGGTGTGGAGGTCTTGCAGCCTGTTTATGCCTGGACCGCAGTGGTAAGAGGCGCGGTGCTCCGTGGCCTTGAAGGTAGTATGGTGGTATCACGGCGTGCGCGATTCCATTACGGCACAAGTTATGCGACTGTTTTTGACCCGGAAAAGCACAAGGTTGAAGATAGATGTAAGTCCCCTGTCGCCCGATTTTCTTCTCCCTCTCCAAGCTGGCAGCTAATTGTGCAACTAGACTGGAGCCCTCTCTGGGAGCGCTGGATGGTATCAGACCGCATGCAATGGCACATCGCGAAAGGCGAGGCTATCTCGGCTTTAACACCTATCTCCTTCCACTACACACGCAACTTCCGACCCAACCAATCACTGCTTGTATCTGATGACCTCATCGCCTGTCCTTTTGACCCGCCACCTGCTGCATATACCAAGGATCTTATCAATGTCTGCACTCTCACTACAGATCTCGGAGCTGTGCCGAAGAGTTTGTTCACACGCCTTACCACTACGAAGGGGGTCGAATTTGATAACTTGGATTTTACGCTTGAGATGATTGTTGAGAGTGCGGGGCTTGGGTTTGAGTTAAAGGTTGATGGGCGGAGATATGGAAGAGTTCAGGCAGATTTTCATTGAGTTGAAGCTTATGAAAGAGATTGGAGAGGAAAGACCAGGATAGGCTAGGAGGTTTCTTGAGTGAGATACTTATGACTTATGAAGTTTTGTTATTGTGGAATGGCTGGATCAAAATATAAGCGGATTTTATTGTATTACAAGGAGTCCGCGGCCTCTAATGGCTGAAAAATATTGATGTTATTGTTGTGGTCCTTGAAGTGGGATAAATACTCTTGAAAGGATTTTCACGTGCTTGTATATATAATATGGATGAAGTTTGGTCATAACGTGTTTATGTATAGAAGTTGAGGTAGTATGAGTTGGGTAGGGATAACCCAAGAGTGCCACAAACCCAGGATGCTAGATGTCTTGCCATGTCGTTGGTGTTACCGTGGTTCTTCTCAAAATGTGAAGCAGACTACCAACCAAATATAACCAGTTTCCGGCATATTGTGATAACCAATAGCTTATTTATATCTCTTTAAATTACAAACTTCACTTGATTCTAACATAGAAATGTGTATATCTCATAGTGTAGATTTAATTTAATTCCCTGAGATAATATATCTAAAATTAAAGAACTAGAATAATGAGCCGGGTATTATGCGTTTATGGGCTACGTCTCGTTAAAACAGGTACAAATAGGAAAATAAAGAGCGCTGTTACAAGGTTTGGCCTTATAAGAAAAAGAAGAAGAAGATACAAATTAAAAAATTGGGACTAGTTTCCACATCCTCGAAATGGCTATTATGTTGATAACTACCATTTCCTGTTACTGATCTTTTTGTCATCATACTAGACTGTGCTAAAGCAACTATCGACAGCTTTAAAGAAGCCAAACAGATACATCACCTTAAAATTCAGTGAAATAATATATTCAGCTATCACCGACCTCCTTGACTGTTGGTTGAAATGATATTTCGATACAATAATACATTCTACCATTATACAGTGAACCTGACTTGGTATTTATAATTATCAAGCATGTTACTGAAATTTAGTAACACATACAATGCTATCTATCTATCTCCTTCAGAAGATAATACGGACGTGGCTGATATTTTCCAAGTGTACAGAATACCAAGAGATAGTTGTGTGTCAGGGTGCTCAGTTCCCAATATCGCCTTCCGCATATCAGTACATTGGCCCATTATAATTACCGCTTTTGTCCGTTGCCCTTGTTTCCAATACACCCATGCAAGATTATGAGTGCTATTTAGAGTATCTGGGTGTTCCTGGCCTAAAACCCTCTTCTGGGTCTCCAACACTTGTAACTGAAGCTCTTCCGCTTCCTTCCATCTTCCTTGGCTCTCATATGTCGATGCTAGGTTATTAATGATGGTAAGCGTTTCTGGGTGTTCCTGGCCTATCACCCTCTTCTGGGTCTCCAACACTTGTAACTGGAGCTCTTCCGCTTCCTTCCATCTCCCTTGGATCACGTAAGTCGATGCTAGGTTATTAGTGCTGGTTAGCACATCGGGGTGCTCTTGCCCAAATATCCTCTTCTGGGCTTCCAAAACTTGCAACTGAAGCTCTTCAGCTTCCTTCCATAATCCTTGGTCGATATACATCAATGCTAAATTATTAATGCTGGTTAGCGTGTCTGAGTGTTCCTTGCCTAGAATCCTCTTCTGGGTCTCCATCGCTTGTAACTGATGCTCTTCCGCTTCTTTCCATCGGCCTTGGCCCCAATACGTCCATGCTAAGTTATGAATGCTGGTTATAGTGTGTAAGTGTTCCTGGCCTATCACCCTCTTCTGGGTTTTTAACACTTGTAACTGGAGCTCTTCCGCTTCCTTCCATCTCCCTTGGCTTCCATATGTCAATGCTAGGTTATTATTGCTATTTAGAGTATCTGGGTGTTCCTGGCCTATCACCCTCTTCTGGGTCTCCAACACTTGTAACTGAAGCTCTTCCGCTTCCTTCCATCTCCCTTGTTTCCCATATATCGATGCTAGGTTATTAATGATGGTAAGCGTTTCCGGGTGTTCCTGGCCTATAACCCTCTTCTGGGTCCCCAACACTTGTAACTGAAGCTCCTCCGCTTCCTTCCATCTTCCTTGGCTCCCATATGTCAATGCTAGGTTATTATTGCTGCGTAGCGTGTCTGGGTGTTCCTGGCCTAAAACCCTCCTCTGTGTCTCCAACACTTGTAACTGAAGCTCTTCCGCTTCCTTCCATCTCCCTTGTTTCCCATATGTCGATGCTAGGTTATTAATGCTGGTAAGCGTTTCTGGGTGTTCCTGGCCTAGAACCCTCCTCTGTGTCTCCATTGCTTGTAACTGGAGTTCTTCCGCCTCCTTCCATCGCCCTGTTTGCCCTAATATCATTCCTAAAGCTCCCTGAATCCATTGTATATGGGGTTGATCTGGGCTTTCAAAGCGGAGTTTGCTCGAAAGAGCTGCCCGCGCTCTACTTTCCGCTAATTTAAAGCCTCCTCTCCCAAAAAGATGCCACGCGCTAACACAGAGTATTCGAATTTGAGCCGATTGGCTTTCCGCTTCTGTCGGCTGATATCTTAAAATGGTTCCAACATGTGGTGCCAATATATCGCAGATAGCCCAGTTTTCGAAATTCCCATTTGGGTGTCTCTCTGACATTCTCCTAATTGTTGAATTTTCCCAATGCTGCAGTTGATTTTGAGACTCTAACCATGTCTTAGTAGCAAGCTGTACTAGCGAATGGATTTCAAAGGTGGCGTATCCCTTCTCTGGCTTCACCATCGAGAAGTTGATAAGTGGGCTAATGCTGTTGGTAAAAGCAAGATCGTCATCGTCGTCCTTAAGCAGGAAGTCTGGAATTCCTTGCCGGTCAAACATACACATCAATGATAGAAGGTCTGCTGAAGAAGGATACTTCTCTTTGATGGTTAAGAATGACAGTTCCCAGGCCGTAATCACTGCATTTGGTACTGTTCGATCGCGCCTCAGATCAGCTGTATTATGCTCGAGAAGGGTTTTCTGATTCTTCTGACTTCGATAAAATGCTGTAAGATACTTTGTCACTGTCATCAGAGGCTGTTTCTGGTTGATATAGGCACAAGCCTGGGTCATTGCAAGAGGAATGCGCTCCATGGCTGCAAGAAGCTTCTGACACTCCTCAATGTCTAGTTGTAATGAAAGCTTTGCTTTAATTAGATCAACACACTCATCATCTTTCATGCAATCCACATGTATCAGATATTTATCATGATGGCCCACCATATCACCCGCTGAAGTTCGATCGCGTGAGGTAACTATGGTTTTGCCATGTTCGACTTGTGGTACAAATTGGATAAGTGCGGGTGTTGAGGATTCTGGGGACTCCGTCAAAACAGAAGAATCATCGACATTATCAAGAATAAGTAGCCAAGGACCGTTCTCTTGCTTACGAAGCCAGTTGCAAACGAGGGCTGAAATATCAACATTAGGGTCATCACGTCCAGGAAGATTTACCATGGCTGCAATTTCTTGGTAGCCTTGTAAAAACCGATCTCGATGGCTAGCATGGATCCAAAACACCCATTGCTTAGTCATTCGTTCTCTGACATGATATGAATACTCGATGGCAATCTGTGATTTTCCGATGCCGCCAAGACCATAGATTGCAGCACGTGAGTTTGTGCTGAGTATTTCGTCTAACCTGACAATGATGTCTGTTCGTCCGATAAAGTCGCTATCTCTTTCGAAAGGGACTGTAGACATTGGGTGCGGCGTAGAATCCGTGTCAAGGTCAGGATCTGGAATTGCATCATCTATCAAATTTCAGTTATTATAACCGCTAGTGTGGAAAGGATATGGTGGTATACCTAAGCTGCGTAGATGCAATTTGGTCTTGGGTCTATTTGCCAGCGCACTGACAATTGTGTCGACGTTATTGCTAACAGAATCCTCTGCCAGATATGATATGGTATGCGTCTTAACGTTTCCAAGCTCTTTCCATTCCTCGAAAGAGACATTCTCTAGTCCTCTTTCAACATTCAATCGATGATACATACCAGCACAGTTCTGGAACTTTGACTTCATCCTTGAGGCATCATCTTCGGCATCTGTGGCCATTTTAACAAGTGCATCGATAATATCAAGTGGCACTGCTCTTTGAAAAAGCCCTGGTGATTTGAATCCCTTTACTTTTTGCTTCCCCGTTCCAATGCTTACAATGCAACTGACTTCTCGGTCGGCACCAAATTCATGCTTGGCTTCCTCAACCAAGTATCGTATGGGATTGTTGCATCCAAGACCAGCATCTATGAATTCCTCCTCCAATCCAGGTTCACCAATACTAATTCTCTTGAAGAAAGTTGGTGCTGCAGAGGTAGCACGGCCTGCTTCCCATATTTTGCAATTATAACCTGGGTTCCTATCTGCTGACCAGGTGCGAAAAAGACGAGGTTGTGTACTCATGTGTTTCGCTGGTATGGCGCAGACAAATCTAAAACCAATACGTCAGTCAAGATTATATTTGTAATTTTTAATGAATCTTACGTCTTGCATCCTCCATCTTCCCACATTTTCTCCTCAGCATGACCATCACCCCATTTCTGGATGAGGACGTCCTTAATTGCTTTTTCTAGATTGGATGCTTTGAATATGCCGTCTTTCCCTGGTGCTTTTCTTTTTGAAAAGACTTGTTCCGCTAAAGTCCTATAGGCATTGATGGCCTCTGGTACTGAAAGTCGAAGTCGGCCGAGAAGAAGAGCAATAAGTCTAGATTGAATAGGTGAGCAATTCCAATCTCCCACGAATTTCAAAGGGATATTTTTACCCGCCAGTACTTGTACCACATATCAGGTCAAAGTAGTCAGCTGGAAGTGGTACAGAGGGGAGGTTTTCTTTTCGTTGCAAGCGATGCATAATCTCTTCGAGGATGATCAATGTCGAAAGTCCTCGTATGCCGCCTCCATCTGGGTATTTAAGTGAGATGAGAGATTTCTTGCAAGGTCAGACAGAATATTCCTTACCCATTGAAAGAAGTCTTAGAGGGTGTTCATGACTGCATTTTGAACTTGTTCTCTTGGGCTGTGATTGTGGAGACTGCTGTCTGGAGGAATTGTTATGAGCTCTTCCGAGCTTGATTGGGAGATCAGTAGCTGTAACCATCATTACTAGAGCCTTCTGGCAAGTTGCTTAAGTGGTTTTGTATGATAATTGCAACAGCCAGGCGAAATACAAGGAAGAAATCCTATATTACAAAATCGTACAGGTTAGAGCTTCTGATTGTAGGAGAAAATTTGTTATAAAGACCACAATATATGCCGTTTTACAAATGGATGTATGGTTTTGGGTGTCAAGTCAAAATCCATCAGCGACAGAGATAGATGGAGGATGGGGATATTCCAACGTATGTAGCCAATCGATCTTATATGTAAGCGGGTTTGGGTGCTACATAAGAGCATAGCCTCCATAGAATCTAAGGCTGTATACATATATACATGTAGGTAGGAGTGGTCGCATAGATGAGGGGTTTTGGGCTGCAAGGCTGAGTAATGACCTGGATAAAGCACATGATATTGAGATGTTACATGGGCGGTGGTCAGCGACTGAGCGCCTAACGACCATCGGACAAGGATTAAATTGTCGAACAAGATCGATAATGTGAAAAGTAGACTTCGAGAGGGGCCTAAGCGCCCTGAATGATACTTTAGAAATTGTAGTATTACCGCGTAAATGAAAAGGACTCCAAAATAGATTCCCACCATTGTGTAGTGAAATAGATCCATCCGGTAGCTGTCTAAGTTATGGAAAATCATGAAAAATGCTTTATATACGCATACGTTTATTTACCCAATAATCTATTCGCTCCATAATGCCAAAGCCCATCCAAGTAGTTCGCTGTATGGTCGTAGAATCCGCCTCTTACTCCTCCAAAAGCACCTTCCCCTTAACAATAACGTTCCTCAAATAACTTTCTCCCCCATCTTCGTCTCCATATTTAACAACGGCCGGACTAATCATGCACAGCACCTGACGTCTTTCCCTCTCATAACTCTCATCCTCTCCACCCACATCCTCCATGATCCCCTCATCGAATTCCACGTCCTCTTCTCCCTCCTTAAACATACATAACTCCAACCGCGCCTTCTGTACCCTGAATAGCTGTGCCAGTTCCGCTGCCTCCAGCAGGATAGGCCGTAGGGCGTCTGTCCGAGGTGGGGACGGCGGTACACCAAGGTCGACGAGGAAGTCTTCGATGCGCTGCGCGAGGTTGTCGATGAATGTGGAGGTTGTGGTAGCAAGTGTCGAATGGGATGCGCGGCGGATCAGACCGAGAGTCGTAGAGCGCCAGGTGTTAACGGCTGATGTGTCACCTAAGATAAGAAGGATCAGCAACAAGTATATGAGTTTTGGAGGGAAGGGGGGATAAGTACCTATTGTGCTCATAAATGCTTCGATGGCTTCTAATTCAGCTGCGTGTTTGGGGTCCAGGCCAACGAAATAGAGTGAAAAAATGTTGTATGCAAGGATGTGCGAAAATATCGACTGTAAAAAGCGTACTTTGGGGATGGAGTGATGGCGGTTTTTGATGGAGAGGGGTATGTAGAGGCTTTGGACGCGAGAATCGCTCACTGCGGCAAAGTCTGTAGTATTCAGTTAGTTCATGATAGATCAGATGATGGACATGCATAATATACTTAAAATGGTTCTCCTGAAATTCGAGATAACCCAGTTCTGCAAATCTCCCTCGAGCTTTTTCGCACGCACCGCAACAACATCGTCGGTAACTTGGCCCTCGGTGCGTGTATTTGTGCTCACAAACTCCTTCAAGCCAAGAACCTGCCTCTGCAGCCTCGAATTCTCCTCCTCAATCCTCAGCATCTCTACCCTTTTCTCAAGCAAAACCTCTTCTATGAGTTTTCGCTCCTGCCTAAATTGCATCTCACACTCATAGCGCGTCTTCCTCTCCACGTCGCCGACCTGCCGCTCGAAATCTACAAGAAGCATCTTCAATTCAGTATCCTTATTTAGAAAGTCCCTGTGAACATCTGAGTAGCGCTCCTTCGCGACAGCCGCGCGCTCAGACTCGTCGATTGCTTGCTTGGTTAGTTGTTCATGTTCGGTGCGGAAGGCGGCTTCCATCAGCCGCAGCTCTTCTTCTAGTTGCTTCACGCGCTCAGCGAGGGAAATTCGACTGGGCGATGGCTGGGGTCGTGACTGTGATCGCGACGGCGTTCGTGAGCGTGGCTTCTCTGCCGAGGAGCTGCTCTGTTCGTGGGTCTCATCTTTGGACTTTGAGGGCCTGCCTTGGCCGAGTGCGACTCGGGGTGGTGCTTTGATGGGCGATTTGTTTGATCGGCTCGTGTTATCTATATGAATCTATCAATTAATATCGTTCTTTAAATCATAAGCATGCTGTAAAGTATATTCGACTCTTCCGCAAGGCTGTATTTGAGTTTCTCAAATGCTGCCGTGCATATTTCGGTAATAAAGTATCTACGCACCTCGGTCTTGAGCTCGTTGTCCTTTCGAGGGTCTCTTGGGTGCTTCGCTCATGGCTCATGATGGCTTCTTCGGAGCGAAGAGTCATAGACTTCAGGACAGTTTATTGTTGTTGGTTCTTCGCATAAGCTGCTTGCACGAACCGTGGATCAGAACGGGGCCGGCGCGCCAAGGCAGGCAGCTAAAGTACTAAGTACTGTAAGTACATGTGTGTATGTACCTACCTATACCTTACGTAGGTAGGTACATGTACTGAAGGGGCCGAGCACTAGATGGAGCGACCCTCGGACGGTCTCCCCCACACTCTCGCTTGGTGGTTTGGTACTGCAAACAAGTCAAGGCACGGCGTAGCGGCGGCCACGCGCTGACCATAGTCTCTCCCGCCGGCTCGGCACGCTGTTTCGATAATCTTGTGAATTCTAATAATGTACGTAGTAGAGCACGTATGTATATGTGAAGTATGTACACAGTATGTACATACATATGTACATACATACGTACAGGTGAATACATGCACTCTACATCATACACATTCTCTTGGCTTTGCTTTGCTTTGCATTTCATCTATTTTCCATATATTCTTATTCCAGGATCTTATCGTCATCTCTCAGCGAATATCATCGCCAGTGGTACCTTACTACTGCAGGGCACGCGTCCCGCCAACAACAACAACAACATGCCACCGGGAAGAGGTTGAGACGATTTGTGCTACAGCTCTTTGAATAATATTAACTTTTCCCGTCAATGACAAAGCAAGCTCTACCAACCGGAGTTCAGGATGGGCTGCAGAATACTACAGAAGAAGCCTGTGCTTACAATTGTCGATAACCATTTGCGAATCAGACAGAAGTGCTTAGAGGCGCTTCAGAGCGGAGAGGGGAAGAGAGCTCATAATTGCCACGCCAGCTAACGGTTTCTGAGCATGATGCGGCTCTGAACCAGTCGTGAGGGAATGTTTGCTCGATTGGAATGCCCACTACACACATCCATCTCGAAAAGTGTCCGACCGTTTTGTCGGTCTCGGGTAGATTCGAGTCTCCCTGTGGATTTGATTGGAATATGTCGCCATACAGAGGGGTCGAGTACTGCAGTATGCAAATGCACTATGCTCCTCCACACAGAGAATGGAGTTTGAAATTACTCTCCTTCACTCCCTCACTCCCTCACTCACTCTCCTCTCCAAGAACAGCCATTTACACAGTTGAGTATATACTTTAGGTGACCATCGTCAGAAGTCTGGACCTATACAGATGGCGATCACATACGTATGTAGCATGGGCGTGTGAAGCAAGAGCAGCAACGTTGTCCAATGACTTTGTTCGGCAGCACTTATTAATTAGTGCACCAGTGGGCTTGTGTGGGCTTGTAGCGGAAGCTGGCGGGTTAGAGCGAGAAGTGGGAGTCATAGTGGTGATAGAGATCCACTTTCTTGTCGGAGCTGCAGATACATAAGATTAATTTTGGAGTTGCCGACGCAGAGACCTTGTCTCTTCAACCAAAAGATCAGTCGACAAAATCACTCTGGATTTTGCCTCGAGCAAGTGCTTGTTATTCAAAGGACACCCGCCATAGAGAGCGAATGAGGGACAAAAGAGGGACGAAAGAGGGACGAAGGCTAACTGGTGCTGCAATACCCTGTCACTCGCTGCCCTTTCCTAGCGAGTTCCAAATCAAAGCTACCTTACTCCTCTCCCCGGCATACCTACATACATACCTTAGGACCTTATCGAACGCCATCTTCAACAGCGGTCTCTCTCCCTCATTACTACTGCTTCGTACAGCTCTCGAATTTGCAGCAGACGGCCTCCACACGTTTATCAACATTTTATTCTTGGAGGCATATTTCATCAATAGCCACTCCAACTTCTGAGCTGCTGTCACACAAACATAGAATACCCAAGCGTGTCGGTCTTGAACCGATCGTATCGTCTGTATCACCAGCACCAGCGACCCCTCCACAAATTCTCGTCTTCTTCCTAGAACTTCCCTCAAACAACCCACGTAACATCTGCCATCATGGCTAACTCATCAGTTCTGCAATGGAACAACGGAACTTACGCTGTTGGGTTTGGTTGTAAATCAACTGACCAAGGCAATTTGGAAGTTTCCGCCGATCAGAAGGCACCTGTCCATTCTACGAGAAATGCGAGGAAGCCAACACCACCAAGATCTAACACTCTTCAAAGTACTTCATCATCGTCATCGCGGAGTAGTGTCTTCAGTGAAGCATCGGAGTCCTCAACATCTACATTAGCTACCACTATTTCTTCCCCCGAATCCGTAGGGCAGACAACCGATATCATCCGATCGATCGATCGTATAAATTTGATGGCTGCTACCTGGGGAGCCATAGACCCTGATTCCTTGAGCGACACTCTTTCACCAGCCGTTCAACAACCCACTCGTCGTCCGTTGTTCGATATTTCTGAATCGCCACCGGTAGAGGAACCATCAAGCTTTCTCCCTCTTCCATGTACGTTCTCTTTCTGTTGTGAAGAGATCTTCTATTCCGAAAACCAGTGGCTCCAACACAATCTGGGCCATTTTAAAGGATTTGACCCTGTTCGAGAAACTCTATGTATCTTTTGCGACAAACCTTTCGAGAACGTTGATGCGAGGATGAACTGGAACAATCGAATGCTTCATATCCTGGACTGCCATTATAAAACGAACAACACCAACGGCGAGAGACCAGACTTCCAGCTCATCAAGTATATGTATCGCAAAGGACTCATATCTCAACAGTGCTATGCGCATGCGATGGAGTACACGGAGGTGAGCGCGCACATAAAGGGCGAACTATTACCAAAGGGCACCCGACCCCCATCTCATGGATCTCGTCGAACAACTACCCAGATATACGATGTCGCCATCAACCAAACGAAACAAGATCGCGATGAAAGGAGAAGGACGGGAGCGAAAACCCACAATGGGAAGAAGATCAAGAGATGAACAGAGCACAACACTCATGAAAATAAATGAGAAGTACACATACGTTTCCGTGGAAAGAAGAAGACCAAACGATTACCCTTATTGCAGAACCTGTCAGCCTGCGGCAAGTTATCACAAACTGGGCATCATGGTATATATACCCTATGTTGCCTCTTGAGTACGCGTGGCAACTCGAGCGCCACCGTGTGTGGCGAAAGGCAGCTTCTTTTCGCCAAGCCAATCACTTGATATTTTGCCACACCTATCATTTAGGTAGTCATCGCCTCACATTAGATGTGTCTTGTTTTGTCTCTTGGTCGACCTTGAGAAAGCTTTTATATTTCGGGAAATTTGTTGATGTTACATCATCGTTGTTGTCCTAGCGACGACAAGGCAGATTCGTTTCGAGAGGGACACGTCCCTCCCGATGCCATCGGGTCAGCCTTGTGCTATTGTAGATCCTCGGCCAATACGTCGCGAGGTAGAACGAGACATCGACACAGTGCCTTGATGTCTTGCATCTATGATATTGAGATTTACTTCTTTTGGAAAATTATTGATGTTGTGTTCGAAAATTGACGAGGCTGTTTTTGTTATCTTCAATATTCTCTTGATATTCTGGGGATTAGGCGCGGGCGTTCTTCAAAGGAATAATAATGACCATGACCGATAAATGAAAATGATGATATCCTCTTTTCCTCTTTTCTTTTTCATTCTCATTGGTATTCATGTCAGAGAGCATGTCGAACTTCTCTTATATAGCAGTGGATTTGCAGCGGGAGCGAGCCAGGCACCGCCTTAATATATGTAATTTACATCCTAGAGCCCTCTCTGACGCCTCACTTCCATCTTACTCATTCGGTTACTCTGCGTTCTAGGTGTTACATCGTGTATCCATGTCCAAAAGGCAAAACCTCTTGCCCTACCTAGTACGTTAATGTGCCGTCTTATCACGAATAGCGACCTGATTATGCGGCATGCGGCATTTATGTCGTGCATGTAACAGTCATAGCTATAAGTTTGTGACCTATCCCTTCCTACCCATTCATATTCTCTCCCATCTATCTGTGTTGACCTCAAGCCGCATTCCCAACCTCGCATCCACATAACCCTGCGCCCGTCTCTCTCCCCGTTTTACATACAACAGTTATTTTTTCAGTCATAGCTTAGTGTTTCCGGGCTCATATTTTCATATTTATACCCTGTATATCAAGTTGTCGAGCAATGACTCATTGACCACGTAACTGTGCCACATTGCTACCCGAAGAAATCGCGTGTGCATCTGCACGCATTCAAACTTCGAGAAGCTTCGATTAGCGGGTCATATGCATGTCAGATGGTTTTTTATTTTAAAAAAAAAGGTAGATCGAGGCTGTTTTGAACTTGTGGGGTTTGTTTGGTATTACTGTTGGTGTTGATGTTGGTATGTGCCGTTCTTGGTTAAAGGAGCCTTTGTTGGTGCGGGGATCGGTCTCGAGATGCGTTTGAGAGGTTGTATGATAGTTTTGGGCTCATGCAAGTTGGGTTCTGGAAGTGGAATTTTGAGTTCGGTGGGATGGATGAGGGTAGTTTGGTATATAGATGAATACTTTGGGGTTTGGAGGAGTCAATGTTAGATATGTCTATAGTCTGTGGCGTATTCTCATCTGCGAGCTGATTCTTAGATATCACAGAAACCCACCCGTAGGGATTTGTTACTGGAAGATAGACTGAACGGATGAAACAGTCAAGGGATGGGGAAGTAATCAATGCTAGGGATCAGCCATGGATCATGATGCACCCTTGCGAAAACTTACAAAAGAGATAGATCTCGACGTCCAGCCCAGAACCCTGAGCTAACGTAAGTATTATCCCGTAGTGCATGGATCACTGGCTGCCTACTTCAGTTAACACTCGGTGAGTAATTAAGTTGGGCTCTTGGTCTTTCTCATTGGCCAGTTTCATCAAACCTACCATTGTGTTAGGCAGCTACCTTGGCGGGGGTTGCAAAATATCTTTTGCTGGCCTGATAGATAAGGAGCTATGGATTCACGCAATGACTTAATGGATTACCTTGAAAAGTTTCGATGGGACGGAAAGAACAGAAGTCTGAATGCTATAAACCGTCAAGAGGCCTCAATAAACGGATTCTTGAAATGGAAGAATGCGTTTGTGGCAGAGCTAGGTTTTTGCAGTTTGAATATCTTTCTGTCGCCGTTATTAGATGTTTCTTGCATTCTTATTCCGGGCTTCATCATAAAACCGCAGTCTACTGAACCTCTCAAACATCCTTACAAATATGATCGAGCCTGCGGGCTTTGATCGTCTGAACTT
Organism: Allantophomopsis lycopodina; assembly: GCA_024752465.1. Taxonomy (NCBI): domain Eukaryota; kingdom Fungi; phylum Ascomycota; class Leotiomycetes; order Phacidiales; family Phacidiaceae; genus Allantophomopsis; species Allantophomopsis lycopodina. The sequence goes on along the minus strand of CP103013.1, from coordinate 639,407 downwards.
TTGGGGCCTCGGTCGGGCTGTTGCAAGGTTTATTACTGAATAAAGCAAGAGACCATTGGTGGGAGACTGCAGCAGTGATTCTACACGGTTGGGTTTAAGGTGTGAGTCACTGCATCTCTCTTGAAATGCTCTTCAGAAACAGGTATAACGCAAATATTGGACTGTCTTCAAAGAGGTGGTTAACTCAAGTGAGTTAGTTGCTGTTGGAATACAGACAAATCGAACAATGGGAGAGATAACATTCAACAGGTTGCAAAAAGGCAGATATTTTAGTGCGTCGTGCAAAAAATAGATGGTTTTACGGCGATGATGTGAATCGAGAAGAAAATAGTTGTGATACTGCGTGACTTGCTTTGGCCATAAAAGCAGTATCTCCTTTTTTTCCTCCAGCCGACTTAAAATTATGTTCTACAGAAACGTACAGTTTCTAGGTTTAGTCTATATACTGCAAAACCTTTAATTAATTTCAGAAATATTCAAGATGATATCTCATAGATTATTATTGAGCAAGTAATCAGGACAAGTACAACTTGCGGCCGATATCCGAAGTTGCGATGGAAAGAAGATACGGCTTGTCTTCTGATATATAGGTATGCTCGTCGTAGCTTCTACCGCCAAAGTTCTCAATATACAGCAATGAATCACACATAAAATTACTTCCAATATAGAAGTGGATTAGAGGAACCTAATGAGAGAACTTGACTATAACAGATTAATCATATTTACAGAGACTCTAATGATGAGGTATTAGTTTACTGTAATAAAAAAACTCTTCTATATCCCTGGCCGTGGTACAAACTCTGAGAAAACATTTTAGACGTGACTTTGGTGCAGGGAGACTGTGCTTTTTTCAGCTGTCATTCCAGTGCCCAGAGTGGTGAGGTGTGGCAAGGAGGTACTTAGATACTTTCTAAATTTATAACACATAATGAGTCAAAACAACCGTAGATTAGAAAACATGATCCAGCAGATGCAATGGATACTTAGAGGTTTCTTTGCTACTTGGCAGCTCAGTATGTCTTGTATGAAACTTTCGGACTTTTCAAGCCTTATATTTATTGTTATTTTTAACATATTATTAGGTGAGCGCAGAAATAACACGATACCCATCAACTTATCATAATCAATTTAGAGCTTGAGGTCAAATCAAATAGTAATATTGCCGCTACCTAAACTATCAATTTTTTGCTGTAGATCGTTACAGTAGTACGCTCATTTATGAACGCCAAGTAACATGAAGAGCAACTAGGAAACATCCATCTCATCTACGCCATACAACCCATCTACCTCACCCATTACCTCATCTGTGTCAGCTTCAGCCACCTGCACTGATTCATTGCAAACTTCTTTAATCTTCCACTCATCATAAGTTATGACAGCTTCATTCGCAGCACGAGTCATAGCCTCGTCCTTACTAACCCCATCATTGACCTTAACAACACTCTTGCCACCTACAAAAACCTCACAAGTGTAGAATTTATGATTCTTCAAATTTTCCCTGTTGTTACCCACATCCAGAACGTAGGCAACCTTCATAGGAGATGCCAGTTGGTGCAACCTTTCCCTTGGTTTTATAGTTTGGATATCTTCATCAAGGATCCTTCTCAAGTATGGCAGTAATCCCATTCTCTCGAGAATCTCTTCACAAGCTGAAATTGAGCCGGAATCTATGTAGATAGCACCTAGGAGACTTTCAACTATATCCGAAAACCACTTGCTTGCATTGATAGTCTTAAGTAAAGCCCACGGAACAGATGTGCCTGAAGTTATTGCGTTGATGATAGCCTCTCGCACTGACTCGTAACGTGAAATGATCTCTGCCTGTTCGCGACAGGCGTCGTATGATAGATCGTGGCGCATAAACTGCCAGAATAATCGGTTTGTTTTGGACCTTTTCTCCTTGAAGGTTTTGGTAAGGTGGTCCTCCAAGATATCAACAGTTTCTTGGTGTATTGACCATTCCATACAAAAGAAGGCTAAGAGATCAGCATTCACAACCACAATGCGAGCCATGTGCATGTTTTGCGGTGGAATATTTGATTTGTGTGAAAAAATCTTTGTAGTCACAATACTCTCCAAGATGGCATCTCCTAAGAATTCAAGGCGTTCGTAACTCGCAGAGCCTCTCTGTGATGATGCATGTGTCATCGCGTCGATAAGCAATGACTTGTGATTGAAGGTATATCCTGTTAACGTCTCAAGAGGTTGAAGAGTGGACGGCAAGGCAATGTCGGGAGGCGCATGGTTGTACAAGATTTCTCGACACTTTTCCATAGAGATCCATTCAGTATCAGGGATAAATACTTGAAGGCAGGATAGGACTTTTGGGATGCCTCCTTCGACCATTGCTGCGCCCAGAAGTGCCTCGACAACATCTGCAAGTACCTTGGTGGACAAATTTCTCTTTTTTTGCTTTGCCCCTGATAAAATCTGATGATTTTGAAGTGGTCTCCATCTAACACCCGTGTAGCTTTTGGTGAGGATAAATTTGTAGAGTTCACAGTCTATAGCAGCTCTCGCCAGCCGTGAGTTTGCAACCAACCTCGTCTTCGCAGCTGAAAGGTAGTCTTCATGCCACATCAACTCTTTCGACATTACACGTAACGATGCACATAATTTTAAACAACTATCACCCAGGAATTCCAACCTCTGGTAGTTGTTTTGTTCTCGAGCACTCGGGGCACTGATAGCGGTTATAACAAGGTCCAAATCATGAAACTTAGCACCGGAGAAAACTGTTTCGTTGAGCTTCGTAGCAACAAGATGAATATCAATCAAGTGCATGATTGATGGGATAAACATTGCAAATTGCACATATTTGAAGGGGAATCTGCTGATACTACAAGTTGTAATCGGAAGCACTTGCTTTTTGGTGGGTGGCGTTTCATAATCCGATTTGTGTAAAAAGTCTCTTCTTCGTGGGAGTGGCGATATGACGACATGTGCTACATCATAGATGTCCTCAAATCGTTTGTCTGGATGATACGTTGCTAAGTCGTTGCGTGGACGACTTTCTAGCCACTCCTTGAATACAAATGGGGCTTTCGATAGACTGCCTTTGTCTATAATAAGGCCTTGATCGCGCAGTTCACCCCTGACTTGACCAGATTCTATAAGGGGTTGTATTGATGCGCTATACGTCGCTTTTAAGAGATCTTTCGATACGAATAAGGCTGTAAAGTCTTTCATTGGAATTGGAAATCTATGGCCAAATGCAGAATCGAGTAAAGCTTTCGTACTTGAGGTTGCATCGACGAGCATATCCGGTGAAACCTGTTGCGCTGTGGAGGTTGTCCAGTTTATGACAAACGTGGTGTCTCCATGCCAGTAGATCTTGGCGGGTGACATATGCAGTAGTTGAACTGGAAGAATCACCTGCATCTCATAAAGAATTTGACCAGATTCACTGCAAACAGTCATCGTGCTCAGGTAAGGTGTAGAATCTTGAGCCCAGAGCCCAGCAATCTCTACCCAAGGATCCATTCGCTCTGATACTTCAACAATAGATTGGCGTTTCTCAACTCCTTCAGCGAAGAGATTTCTTGTCTCGTACCTCAAAAGAGGCATTAGGTTGTCGCCGATAAGTCCGGCATTATATAGAGCTATGTATGCTTCGAAAGCAGCATCTCTAATGGCATTGCGTTCCGATTTCCAAGCCAGCTTGCTCTGAGAAAACCTCAAACTCGCATCAATTGACAGAGGAAGAACCACCTTCGCACGTACTTTTCCAATGCCGGACTTTTCGCAATATATATCAGGGCGTGTATCCACGTGCGGTGCAGCAGAAAGGGTGTTACAAAAATGGTGAAGGTGAGATATGGAATTATCGAGACTTAGATATGCTCTAAATGAACATTAATTACGCATCATTTTTTTATTTTTGTTTTTTGAAAGGGAGACTTACCCTGTAGATTTGACTCGAAACTCCCTCTTGGCATGCTCTTCTTCGTCTCCCTGTTCTTCTTCCTCAATTGCTTTCAGCTCCCGCATTTGGTCCTCATACATTTTGCGCATAGTCTCCTCCAATTCATGCCATTTCTTCAACTTGTCTACCTCATCAGATGAAATCATGACTACAATTTTCGAATCAAGTTTCCGAGCCCTACCCCTGCGCTGGATATACGCCTTGAGATTGGCAGGTCTACTGAAGCATGCAACAAAAGCGCATGAAGAGACGTCGATCCCTTCTTCCAGTACACTCGTAGCAATTATGAGATTACGACTTCCCTCTTTGAATTCGTCAAGGGTGTCTTTCTGCTCTTGAATATCCAAAAGATCGTTGATGCTTGCCTCGCGGCGACTATGTTGAGACGTGCCAACAAACGTTCCAATTGTAAATACCCCCTTACTTCGAGGATGCATGGAAAGTAAATGAGCAAGCATAGCCACAGTTGCCCTTTGCTGCACGAAGGCAATTCCGGCAAAGTTCTGGATGTTCTCCTGTAACAGCATGTCGATAAACGCCTCAACTTTCGGAGATACCATACAAGTTTTTACCACAGAACTCGAGTCTATCTGTATGACGTGCACGCTTTTCAAGATATTAGCTGTATATCTTCTAGAGGCTGTTTTCCAGCTTTCTTCCCAATCGGAGTCATCGTTCTCAGCATAAGCGATAAAGGCGCTGATTGCCCGAGCAACAAAAACGTCAGCTGCCCATGCTCCAAGTTCGTGACAGATCTCTAAACTAGTAAGGAAGAAAGATTTTATCTGCTGCTGGCAGAACGTTTTCTTCTTCTCGATGGCTTCTCGAAAGCTTCTACGACCTCTATCCGTCTGTAGATCACGCAAATAAAGGATTTCAGGGTCCTGCATGATATCCAGTGCGGCATAGGTTTTATTCAAGCTGTGTAGAGTAGGTGTATAACTATAGAGTTCATCCTTGGGTGGCATTGGTATGTAGTCAACCCTCAGGACCTTCGGTGGTTTCACATATTGTAATATTTCAGACTTATGTTGCGTAGGCGTGCGGCAAATAGCATCGAGGGTCTGTTCAATCTTTTCCAATGATCTAGGAGTCGAGTTCATGATTGGACTGGCCGACAATCCTAATATATGTGGTATTGGGAGATCCTGAACCTTTCGAGGGTGGTAGAAGTTGTTCATGATTTGTGCTCCAGGGTGAGACTTCACACAGTTGTGGGCTACCAAAGATTTAGTCAAGCTAGATTGTGCGTGCTGAGCTATAACTTACCTTCGTCGATGATGATGAGCGAAAGTTTATCCATGGTAACAAAAGCATGGGTTATTGCATCTCGTAGGATAGCATAGGTTGAGACGACAATCCGTACACCCTGTAGTACGCTATCCCACAGAGACTGCTCGCTCCACTTGTCGACTGCATCATTGCCGCTCAAGAATTTTACTTGCACGTGGGGTATTTGACTTTTCAGTACAAGATACTGCTGGTGACATAAAGCAAGAGTTGGGGCGAGAAACCATACTAACTTCTCATGCAATTGAATTAGCAAAAACTCAACACTAAGGCCTTCTCAAGACTCACCTTGTCATCCAAAGTTTGCTCAAGCTCAGTACGAATTCGCATTACAGCACTGTTTATATACGTGTTAGTCTTATGAAGATAGCGATCATGCATATCATTAAATTTTATGTTCTGTCCGGTTCAATTTTGAACATTGATACCAGACCATAGGGTGAAACAAAACTATAAAAGACGGTCGTGCCATTTTCAATCATCTTGTCATCTTATAACGACTGGCAAAGAGTATTGAGATGGGATTATACATATTGGGGAGGTAGAAAACGATGAGAGAACACTAGGTGAGAAGGTAGCTGATAACTAATTTGATCTCTCAGCTATTTGAGATAAAATTCGAGATGAGCATAAGAACATGGAAATACTTCTTACATCTGTGTCTTCCCACTTCCGGTATCAAGCTTATATTCGTGTCAGTTTAATAACCAGTCTTTGAATCGATCACTTACCGCAACGATGATATTTCTCCTTGAACTTTCTTCAGCCATTTCCAATTGGTAATTTCTCGGCTTAAGAGCTGTATAGCTCTCATTTGGCTCATCTACAGACTTCATGTCTGAGTCCAGTGTCTTGTCGATGACTATCTCCTCTTCCATGATTGCCTTAACCAATGATGTTTGACTTTGTCTACTCCAAGGTCGATGTGTAAGAACACGTTTTGTTATCGTGAAGTTCTGTGAAGAACGATGTCTATACTTATAAGTTTGCATCGTGCATGAAAATGTTCGGACCCCGCACGTCGAGTGCAAGAGCCCGGTCACATTTGTGTAACGAAATGTGAAAATGTAAAGACAATGCATTCCCCATCTGATGACTCTCATTCATCTACACAGTTGTGTGAGGCTTGTATGTCTTTGTAGGTTCAATCACCCGAAGAAGCTATGTAGCAAGTACAATGGTAGCATGCTACAAGGTCTGTTGTTTGGCAATATAAAACAAAGTGGCGCGTCCCCAATCCATGTTATTTATGGCGGGTACTTAATGGTACTTACACACTTACAGTATCTATTCACTTCCATCCTCAGGCAGCGCTGGATTCTGCCAAACATCCTTTATTAAATGGTTTAGGTTGTGACATCTACTTAAATGAACAATTATAATAGCTTATAAATTAGTGTCTTTCTCATTTAATTTATTCAGATTGCTTTATAATTCATCAAAGTAGAGATTTAAGTGATCCGCAGAAACTATCCCGTTTGCCATGTGTTTAAACTGTTATACAACTGGATTATTTCCATTAAATCTTTTACAACACATCATAAATATCATTTTATAAGTTGTGAAGGCATTAAATTATGTAGGAATTTACCTAACTCGACTTTTACCTCAGGCTAATCTTACTTTCTTTCCTTATATACTAAGTTCATCCTGATACATAATATCACAATGCCTTCCAGCAGAGCTCAACGCTCAAAATCTGGGACACATAATCAGAAGACTAATTTTTCTCATTTTGCCTCAGAGTCCCAGTATATAAACCGTGAAATCCAAACCCTATAGCACCTCCGTGGACATTTGCTCTGCCAATCTCCTTCAAATCTCTAGCATTCAAGCAGAGTAGATAACTCCGTTCCTTGACCCCATCTAATACGACACTCAACAGAACTCCACTATCCTCCTCCTTTCCATCTGGATCAGGTACGAAAATAGCCTCTCCAGGAGTATGACCAAACGGGTTCTCCCAGAAGATAGTTTCTTTCGTCAACGTATCAGTTTTCGAAAGCCCATCGAAGAACGTCGAGTAATGGCGATTAATGAGCGAGTAAACATAGCGATTCGGCCGCATACTATACAAAGAATTGATTGACGGGATCTCACCCGTCAACGGACTGTGAATTTCCAACTCCAAGTTCGCCTTCCCCTTGAGTCTGCTCTCATCAGAATTTCCTACATCCGCGAGACGATATCTTGCCAACTTTGATGGGCAAGCCTTCTGTTCATTTCCCTTGCCCATCAAGTTCTCATAGTAAAATTTATGCAACACATCCAAGTTTTCATACTGTATCAGCTCACAAACCAAATCCAACTTCCCCTCCCGCTCCTCCTGCCACGCGTTTAATGAATGGAAACAAAATGCCGCCGCACTCTCAAACTCCTTGATGACGCCCCTGCCATGTCTTCGATCGATAACATACCACTTGACAATCTTCCGCTCATCAAAAGGTAAAATAGAATCTAGCACATTCCTTTCCCAAATTATCTTCAGCCCGCCTAGGGCAATATGCGAGCTCCAGAGCGCCAGGACAATAAAATCCTCCGTAAGGAAGAAAGAGTGCAAATATACAGGAGGGACATCAGGCCCAGTGATTGTCGCCAAAATATCGGTCTTGCCCGTAGATGCCGAGACGCGGAAGACACGGTAGGAAGCATACCGCCCAAAATCGAGGTTAAAGTTGAAGACATCGCCAGACACAGGATCGATGTGCGCGTGTGCACAACTCATTGGACCGGTGAGCTGGGGATGAAGCTCCCTCTGGTGCGCAAGTCCAACTGGCGCCAGCGTTGTGGGGTCTATACGCTTGAGAAAGGCCATATCCGTCAAAGTCCAGAGACTCTGCACCCGTTCGCTTTCTAGCTCATCCGTACCCGTTACAGAAACCAGTGCCTGGGACGGGAAGTTGGCGAGTAGCGCGATGGGGGTATCAAACTCGTCGGGCTTGAGGTAGTTCAAGCGGCGTACGCTCTTGAAACTGCTTGTGATTTTCCCAAAGAGGCCTATACAGGGATCCGCTTTTTGTGCGAAGGAAAATGGAGCATCTTCGCTGTCTGTTTGGAGTTTTAGGAGGCGACCGTCGACTTGGCTCTTGGAATTGTAGAGCACTTTCATTCCTTCTGAGGTGGGAAGCAGCTGGAAGCAGTGGACTTGCCCGAATCCATCAAACCAGTGCGATACTGTGTAGGTACCTGTTGAGGAGGGTGTTTGGTAACGGCCTGGACCGTTACGATATAGAGTGCCAGCAGCGTAGAGGGGGATAGTCCCTGTTACTGAAAGCTCTATGGGTTCGAGTTGCTCGTAATTTGGCTCGAACTTGAAGTTATGAGTGATGAATCTTTGGAAAATACATATTTGGAGGACACTTACCCCAATTTTATTCGGCCATGATCCGAGACCCTCCGCATCTCCAGTTTTGTCTTCGAACTTTGCCGGGGCTGCCGGTGGTTGTTCCTTCAATATATCCTTCTCCACCCCCATTCTATCATCGTCTCGGACAGACATTATCATGACTTCCTTATCATTGAAGCCAACCATATCCTCAATCGAAAAGCATAACAAGAAATTACGTCCTCCATTGTTTAGAAAAATAATTCCCTCACTCGAGCTAGCGGTCTACCTTTCTATACCCCATACATTGCGTTCAGCTCAGACCCTCTTAACCCCAACAATCACAGCTGAAAAAGATAAGCGCTATCAAACTTAATCTCCAACGTGCATGAGAATTAACTAATATCGATTTATGAAGGCCCAAATTAGCCCCAATCTCGTTACTGCCAATTGTTCTGTTACATAAGTGTTATCCCAATAGGGAAGTTAGGCACGAGCGAAGCATGTTACAGAAGGATGAGCTGACTTTAGTTTCTATTTATTGGTTAGATTCTTATTTGTGTCGAGAAACATTGTGAAGGTGTTTTATTAGAAGATAGTTATCCCTAAGATCAGATGAGATCATATTGATCAGATAGGGTACGTGCCATATGCATGTGGCCAAGCCGTGCATACTGCACCTAATAGTAACGATATCATCCGTTACCTTTGATCACGCGATTGTGATAAACTCGACCCAAGACCAACGAATGCATTCAGATGAACTGACAGTATGAAAGCATGATGAGCAAATTCTTAATTCTCCTAAAAATGTGACTAATATTAGATATATATAAAAATTAGAATTATTGATTATATACATACATATAAAGATACGTTGTTCATAAACATATCTTTTCCCTTAGTACCGCCAGTCGCCGCTCAGTGTCATCGTAAATGTGAATAGAAAGGACATAGTTTATATCCAAGACGCAGTAGAGCCTCTTAACAGTCTATATATTAAGCTATCCTTTATGATCGGAGAACACATCTTTCCCCCTGCTCGAAGATATTCCACGCTATCCCAATTATTTCCACCCACAACCGGCAAAAATAGACAACGTTACGAATTTCAATAAATAAAGGAAAACATGCCGAAGACTGAATTTTCAAAATCCATTATACCTTCATAGCTTAACTGTGAACCCATTAACCGTACACCTTGGAGTCCCAGGGCTGACAGAAAAGAAAACATGGCCCAGACACACGTGCAAACTATAAGGTATCACACACCATACATCACCTAACACAGCGGACCAAAAAAAATTCTCTAAATAGCAAATATCTGAAACAGCATCTCAGATTCCCACATCTAAAACTCCCAGCTTCTCAACGGAAAGCAACGGCCATTCTCCCGGCTAACTCCTCCCCCACAGCCGCCACTAACTCAGCAACAATCGCCTTGATGGAGCTGGGATTGTCGATATCCCCATGTTCCCAAAATGCCATCCCACTCGTCTGCATGGTGGCACCCTTATAGAAGAGCGTGATATTGTCGAGCGCATGGCCACCAAGGAGCTCTTCACGGGTCATAACACCCGGAACATTGCGGTCGAAAACCAGTTCACTCGATTCATCTTCCTGATCCTCAGCTAATTCGTTGTCATCAGGGGATACAGGTGAAGCGTCTAGCGCACCTGATTCGAGTCGGTGGCGCTCGCGAGACATGGAGACGTATTTCTTAGCGTCCAGACGCTCCCTGAATGCGTCATCGAGGAGATCCCAAGTGTAGGATTCCGGGTCGAGGATATATTGTGGCGAGTAATCGCCTTTGTATTTCATCTTGGGGCATGAGTGGATGTAGAATCCCATATAGTAATATCTGCATCCGTTAACTTCATATCAAATCACGTGCGATAGGGATTATGTTGATGGGGTATATCATACTTGTATTCGTCCTCGATAGCCAATGCAGCCTCCCTGAGCGCGCCTAATTTCCCAAATTGCCACCTGTGAACATCTTCGTGGTACATGAAATATACTGCACTGACACACTGCGGTAAGAGGTCCAATACTCCCACTGCCACTAGCTTGCCATCTATTCGATAACACTGGTGATAAGATCCCAGTCGTTTTGATTTGCCGTTACATTCTTGGGTTTCTGAACGTAGAGGGGTGTTGCAGAGAAAGTTCTTGAAACCGCTCTTGGAGATACGCGATGGCGGCTCCTTATGCACAATGCGCTGGTAGTTTTCGAATACGGTATACTTTTCCTCTGTGAATGCATCGGATTCTAGCGTGACTTCGAACTTATGCGCTGGTTCCGGTGGTGGTTTCTTTGATTTGCTGGCCAAAGGATGGGAATCTGTTGGATTCCCCGTTAATATTTATTGGAAAGTATTCAGGAGCATCAATACACGAGAGTGTCTCTAATAACGATTATTTCAAAGACAATTTCACAAGCTTAACCTGAACGTATCAAGAAGAAAATGGATTTTCATCCCCGGTTATCCGTCTCAAATATAGTGATTATTGAGTTTCACAGAACATAAAAAAGAAATCATGACCTACTCTGCGCAGCTGATATGGCCTCCATTTCTGCTTCATGGACACGTTCACACAGGTTGAATTCTGTGTTCCTTCTGGCAGCCTCCTGTTTACTTTTGGGATATCTCCTCGCAGCTTCTTTGATATACTCCTCATCACAGATATATGCATTCAAGCGATTAAGGGCTTGGCGTTGATCTTTGCTTGCCTTGAAAGCAGCAGTGTCCACACGGATTGTGTAATGAGGACAACATGATTTCCGCAAGTCTGGTTTGTAGATCAGATTGCCTGATCGTCGGAAACCGCGATTGAGGAGATCTTGATAGAAGTGTGTCGACAAAGACTCTGCTCGAAGATAATATGAATAGCCTGCATGAAAGCCATGCTTTCATCAGTACATGGGCAGGAAGAAAATGGCACGATAATAGCAGTGATTGAAAATACTTATGAGTGGAATAGGTCCATGCAGACAAGAAGATAAATTGAGGAAGGGATGCAATGGGATGACTGACTTCCAGAATCACTATGACAATAACCACAGGAACTGTCGCTGTAACCTGCAGCAAGAAGGGAGGAGTATCAGCAAGGTATTATGAGCAAAGGAATGAAGATATGTAAGTATGTAAGTGTGGAGTGTGAGTGTATGTGTGTGAGTATATGAGTGTATGTGAGTGAGAGTATGTGAGTGTATGAGTGTATGAGTGTATGTATGTGTGCATGAAAAGTACTCTAAGCTCTGCACACAGCAGGCACCTTTTTCACTGTAGGAAGAAACAAAAGAGCAAAAAAAGGCCCATGTCGCAGAAAATAAGTACAGGGCAGGGGGGGAAGGGGGAAAGGGCCGCTAGGAGAATAAGCACTGCAAGGCAAAGAGGCCAAGTTTAACGTCAGCCAGACGATGTGCCCACGGGCTTGAACGAGTGGACACGGGAGCATCTGAGAAGACAGAGAAAACCGATGGAGGGGGGATTTTGTAAAGGGGACCAAGACGAACCTATGGGCGACAGCAGGTCGAGTGATGGGGTTTGGGAGCTCTGCATGACGTCGTGCTTGCTTGTGTAGGTGGGTGCTTGGGGTGAATTTGGAGAAGGGAAAGACGACCGACGACCGACGACCTTTCAGACGATATCTGCTCGTACGACCATGGGGGGTTTCTGACGGTGGGGCGCAAATGGCGTCTGTTGGCCTACACTCACTCGACTTTGTAGAAGTATGGGCGAGTCAGGCTGCGGAAAGGCGCGTCTAAGTGAAATGGTTTACGTTCGTTGTGTGCGGTATGTTCTGGCGGTGGTGTCTGTGTGCAAAAGTAGAGCACAGTACGTGCGTGGTCTGGTGGTACTCTGGCCCTGCTCGCTGTGTTTATAATGGATGAGTCGTGGGGAGGCGTGCGCGCTCTCGTGTGTTCGCCGTCCGCTTCTGGTGCTTTGGCTTTTACGGCACGCTTTCATGCCTGGTCTAGTGGGGTGGGGGGCCTTCAAGGGCATACATACACACACACATACACACACGTACTTACTACCTACATATACATAAGTGAGAGAGTAGGTAAAGCTTTCACCCTTGGCAAATCGAAATCTAATTCGACGTCCAAAGCGAAAGCGAAGATCCACGGTAAAGAAAAAGCGCACGATAATCCCCGCTGGACAACAAGGGACTTTGCGGAATGGTAAAGTCATTCAGTTGAGTCTGGAGCCTCTGGAGAGTGGAGAATCTCCATGCCATGCAGATACTGTATCGTGATACTTTCTCGCTCTGCCAGCCCCGAGCATATTTGTGACTCGCAAAACTCAACGACTGACTCACGTCCCTCAGCTCACTTGACCACTTACCTCTTCAGCCCATTCATTCTTCGTATATTATCCAGGAAGCACCAAAGCAAGTCACTATTCGTCCCAATCTCAATCATGGCCGAAGAGGTTGTAACTTGCACATCGATGGCGAGGAATGGGGATTTTGAAAAGGAGAGCCCATAGATGCAATTTCCATCTGCCAGCCTGCTGCATCTGATTGTGGGGGGCAAGGAGTATGTATGTATGTATGGATGTACATACATGTATCTTCAGCATCGCCCACACCATTTTCTTACACACCACAGGAGCCAGGCACTCGGGATTTTCTACTCTCACCCACTCTCTCGCCCACTCTCTATTAATCAATTGAATACTTACCGCTTTGCCACCAATTCTACTCCCATTACTTCTCAAAGCCCCATGCAAATAAGTAGCTGAGGGAAATGAAAGGTAGATCAGACCTTCATGCCTACTTGACTTTATGCAGAGAGCAGCCCTATTTTGCTAAATGGTCAGTAAATAGCAGATACCAATAGCATTCAATATATATAATGCACATACATACATACATAAATATATATAATTATAGGCTAGTGGTACTTATGTAGACTGTTGTAAGACTTAGCCACACATAGTATCGTAGTACGTAGTATCGTCCCAGAGGTCACATATGGGTACAGGCAATGTTTACCCAAAACATCTCAACAAATCTTAAATACTTTCTCTGGTAATTTATCATTATATAAATTAACCATCAGTGTTAACACAAATCTAGCAAAATCTTACAAAAAAAGCAAAACTAACCTGAAATTAGGATCAAGTGCTTTCGACTTTGTAATATGACGTAGAACCCCCCAAGTCTACATTGTTCATCTAATCAGCTTGTTCTGTCCCGGAGACATAATCTCACCTGCAAAAGCCTGCTTTCCTCTCAGCCCTTCCTAGATCTGCATCGAAGAGTACCCTTGTTCGTGCTACCGTCAAAAAGCAGATCAAGATCGCTGTCATCTTGGGAATTCCAGTGGTCGTAGTTGGTGACCATTTCGCTCTTTGTATTCCACCTTCAAGAATCAGGGGGCATATATATAGACATTTTTGTCAAGATTTTGCGGTTTTCCTTTGAATGGTTGAAAAGGGGTAATATCTGGATGTTCGAGGAGATCCTAGATCGAAAGCTGTATCTTCAGCCGTTTGCTTTATTAGAACTACTTTCTGTTGGGTTCCAAGATATGTAGGGAGCTTTACGGGAGAACACGAGGCTGATCATTCTTCTATATCCTTCCACAAATTTCTCTGATGTTTGACTCATACCTCTAGCACGGGGTCGTATCTTGTGGAAATCTACAGGACAAATGCGTAGGTCATCCTCATCCTGTCTATTGTTATGGAAACTACAGAAAGACATAAGCCCCGTGTTGAGAGACTGTTAGGCAAAGCCTTCTCAATGACTTCCAAAATTTACGTAGTACGAGAAACATGCTCTTACCTCCATCTGATGAACCACTCATTCCATAGGGCTGAACTGCTCCTATACTTGTCATATTCATTCCTGCAAAATTTACCAGCTCAACAAGTTTCCACATAGCAAAACCTCGAAGAGAGAAAGAGAGAATGATATGGACGAGCCTGGATTTTGGAATAGCATACAAATTATCCTCACGAGGAACTGAAGGCAGGGTTTCAGCGGAGGAACCATATAAAAGAATACAAATCTTTGTCCAGGACGCCTCATTTCACAGCGTGACAGGGTCCCATGCAGACACGGAAAGTTCAGTTTTCTTATGGTTCAGCCATGGGGAAGAATCATTCATCAAATGATTTCCGTACAACCCCATTTAGATCATGAATGAGAGGGGCATGATTTTGGCGGGACTTGAAATGGATTTAGATAGTTGACAATGTCATTATACGTCAGTTAAGAGACCTTACATCGTGAAAAAGTCCTGATGTGAGGGCCTGACCTCTGATCAAGGTGCGCTTTTGTCATGATTTATATTCTTTTTCAGTGTTTTCTGGAGGAGCTATCTATTTCTTCTATGGTAGTTGTGGGAGATTGAAATACTCGTGGAGCATGTCGATATATACTCTGATAAACAACTCTCATCCCTTTGCCTTTTTTAACATCCTCCTCCCCTTTATTGATAGAGCTGGGCGACATTTAATGCTTTCGGGACTTCCCCAAGCCAGGATCTATTAGCCATACAAGTAAGCAATATCTTTGTATTAATGTTGAAGGCAATCAATGTTCTTTTATGTACAAATGATCTATTTTTTATTTTTTACGTGTAGATAATTGTGGGCTTTGACTGATACTGAGTGAAGTTGGGTTACGCGTTGGGAAACACAAAGTACTTTATACATACTTAGCTATACCCTTATCTCTTTAGTCAATAAGTAGGTACTAAGGATTATATCTTACCCTTATTTACTTACCCTCCTTTATTTACCTTAATTATATACATCGGTATTACTTAAGAAGAGTATATATCTTATATATAAGTAAGGTGCCCTAAACAGGATCTACTATTATTGCTACTATTATTGCTACTACTATTGCTCTACTACTACTATTACTACTACTACTACTACTACTACCACCACCACCACTACTACCACCATCACTACCACTACTACCACTACTACCTCAAGGTACTACTTCAAGGTACCTTACCTTACTCACTACTTCGACCTCTTCCTACGTTGCCTGTCCTACCCTTTTCTTCTTCTCCCTTCATCCTACTTCCTACTTTCTACATTATTATTTATTTCTTTATTTTACCACCACCTGGTGCGCCCTATTCTATCACCTTGCAATCTTGTCTGACCTGACCTCGCCTTGTCTACCTTCTCGGGGTGAGGCGTCCATTTTGGAAATAATAAAAAATCAACTCTCTTCGTGGATGACTCTACTCTACATCATTCACTTACACATCCACCACCCACATCCGTCTTCAGTGTCAAATTAAAGCACCTGAAAACGCAAGTCCCGATCGATCCTTAATTCCTTGTTACCGACTCCGGCACCAAACCAAAAACCACAAGTGAGCAGAGGCACAAAGCGCCGAAGCGAATAATTATCAGGCTCTCAAACTCACTCCTAGAGCCAGCTGCTAGCGGGCAGAGAGGGCATAGGGAAAGAGGGAAAGGGAAACCACTGACCAACAACCTCCCAATTCCCCCCAATTCTCTTCGTAACACAATTCCAGTGTGCTCGACACCACTCAAGGTGAAGCATCGTCTTCATCATGGCGGCGAATCGCTCCATGGAGTCTCGCGTTGGTAGGACGAAGCAACGTAAGTTCGCCAATCCCCTTGCACGCATCGCATAATTCGTCAGTGCTGGAAATGAAATGCTCTCTTGCTCACCCTCCTGCTCTCATCCAGGATACGGCGAAAATGGCGAACGCCTGGTAGCAGGCGTAGTCCCCCTCAACGCCGACAAGTCTCGAGTTCTTTTGATCCAGTCAACAAAGCGGTCGAGCTGGGTGCTGCCTAAGGGCGGATGGGAGTCCGATGAGAGCTGCTCCGAGGCTGCGCAGCGCGAAGCGTGGGAGGAGGCCGGTATAATCTGTACCATCAGTCGCGATCTGGGCCAGATCACTGAGACGCGCACGGCGAAACAAATCTCCAAGGATGCGCCAAAGGCTCTGTACCAGTTCTACGAGGTCACCGTCACCAAGGAAGAGTCGGAGTGGCCTGAGAGGGAGAAGAGAAATCGGAAATGGAGCACTTTCGCCGAGGCCGAGGAAGAGTTACAACCTCGCCCGGAATTGCTAGAGGCTCTGAAGCGCTGTACTATGCAGCGGTAGTCTACAGCGGCCCGGTGTTGCTGCTTTCCAGTCTGTTTTTTTTACAACAAAAAAGTTTTGAAGCCCGCTGCTACTCTATCTTCTATATGACGGAGAGAGAGCTTGAGCTTCGGGATATATGATCTGGAAACTTCGGATACCGGGTGCGCTCCACCTGAATATCTCACAAAATCCCCGTTTCCCCTATATGAACATCTCCTCTTTTCGAAATGCGATCTCGATATCATTCGAGCGCGTTACATTTCCTCTTTTCTGAATCTCATGCGCTGTGGTACAGTGTACGTTACCTAGACGGCAAACAATAAAAGGGTTCGAGAATCGAGGGCTGGCTGTTTTTCTTCCTAGCGGCAGGCTCTTTTGATCTTTCGACTTTACAAATTTGATCCGACAACCACCTATTAGTCTTGTAATTTGCATCCAGCATATGCGATTGGCGTTATGGATATGAGGGCATCATAGAATTAAAGGGAGCATGGCAGGGCACTATTTGGATGAGAAGGGTAGATGCAAGGCATTCTCAGACCAGCCTCACAGACTCAATTGAAAAATTGAAAAATGCCCCTCATGATTTCTGTGAGTGTAGAGTAAAAAAGCACGGATTCTGTCCAAAGCCGTCAGTTGTAGAAAGTGTAAAAATCTATGGGCACAGTTAAAGTTCTGTGTGGAAGATTCAATCCAGTAACGTCCAAACTGTGTCTCGTGTGCGAGCGCGAACCCCTCCACGCGCGCAAACATCTTTCTTTCACTCTCGATACCAGGCACGTGCCGATAAGAAAAGTCTAGCGCGATCTACACATCGTTGGCGTCACACGGATTGTATTCGCATGCTCGTGTCTCTCGTGCAAGTCCAGCTCAAGCTCTCCCCTTCACGCACTCTGCCCACTATCACCAGGCACACAGCGCAACGCACCATCCACTCAGCCAACCGCGTAATGGATTGGCGAGACCACTCGACAAAACACCGATAGACCGACCACACACACACGAAGACGAACGAACGAACTACTTCCATCTCATCTCCCGATATACGAGCACTGAGTCCTACCTTACCTTAAGCTATGGAGAACCTCACTCTGCAAGACGCCCCTCCTCCTCCAGCCGGGGCGCTGGGCCCGGCCCCGCTGCCTCCGCAGCCGCAGCTTCCACCGCAGATGTTCACGACTGCGGCGCAACTGCTCGATCTGACTGATAGTGCGTATCCCTTTCCCCAGCTGCTATTCCCTGCGGCATGATGAGGGCAGAGAGCGAGTGGACTGCGGTGCTATGTGGTGCTATGCTATGGGACAGCTATGGCATGGGGTAGTATGCTGACGAATGGCATGCAGAGAAACTCATGGTGTCGCTCCGCGACGGGCGGAAACTCATTGGTGTGTTGAGATCGTGGGATCAATTCGGTGAGTGAGCTCCCATTGTACGCATTGCATATCAGGCACATTATCCCTTCGTCTACACCTTGCATTTACCTCCTTCTCTATTCATTCCAGTTCATACATTTGCATATATTCCCCACCTAGTATCATACCTGCAGTATTCCTGACACCTTCCAGCAAACCTGGTCCTCCAATCAACGACTGAGCGCATCTTCCTGCCTAAGCACCTCATCTACGCGGACATCCCGCGCGGCGTATTTTTGGTGCGTGGTGAGAACGTCCTGCTGCTGGGCGAGATCGACCTGGACCGAGACGACGTGGTGCCGGCTGGATACGAGCTTGCGCCAATCGAGAAGGTGCATGCGCTGGCCAGGGAGGAGAAGATTGAGAAGAAGGGAAGCGATAAGAAGAGGCAGCGCAAGTTGTTTGCAATGGGTTTTGAGGGTGAGGCGGAGGTTGTGCTTTAATCTTCAATAGGGATGGTTTAGTGAGGGGTTGTTGAGGGAAGGGGGGAAATGGGGTTTGCTTTTTTTGCTGGAGAAGAATCAGGATGAAAGGGATTTTGGCAGTTTTTAGCTGAGTTGCAAAAGGCGGAAGCTGTACAGAGCAGAATATTGTGAAATGCTCAGCGGCTGGGGATTAGAAAGCAATTGCGCATGTAACTTATGCGTGGTCATCGAGATTCGAGGATGGCATCACTGAGAAAGACTCAAAAAAGCACGACATTACCATATTTTGCCAAACAGCACTTCGGACAACGGAGCATGCCTACACATTTTTTTATTCTTCTTTTCTTCCAGAGATTAGAGGCTTCTTTATTGAACTATCGAAGATTTCTACTTCTAGCCTGCCGCGAGATCTATGTGAGCCTTCTGTTTCGACGAGGTAGTTATAGCTTCTGTGTTCGCCAGACTGTTCTTTCTGCTCTTGGAATTCTGGATTTGCAGATAGATCTGCTCGGCGGAGCTGATGCACTGCATGTTGGCGCCGAGCTTGTTCATGGTCTCCATCCACTCATCGTAGGGGTCAGAGTCGAAGACGATTCCACCACCTGTTCATGTTAGCATCCCCCCTTGGTATGTAAAGATGGTTTGGAGACTTACCAGCTTGCAAGTAAGCAACACCATCCTTTACCATCATCGTTCGCAATGCAATACACGTATCCATAGCTCCTTCCTTGAGGTTCCCCTCAGCATCAAGCCCACCATAGCCGAAGTATCCTACCGCACCAGCATAAACGCCTCTCTTCTCCTTCTCAAACTCAGCAATAAGCTCCATAGCCTTGACCTTCGGCGCACCACTGACGGTACCGGCAGGGAAGATAGAGCGGAAGCCGTCAAAGCGAGTCATGCCAGGGCGCAAAACACCAGACACCTGAGAGACAAGATGCTGCACGTGACTGAACTTCTCAACAACCATGAGACGGTCGACACGGGTAGTAAGCGGATCGCACACACGGTTGATGTCATTACGTGCGAGATCGACCAGCATGACGTGCTCTGCACGGTCCTTCAGTGAGCTGCGGAGCTCTTCAGCGAGGGCCTCATCTTGCTCTGGCGTCTTGCCACGCTTCACGGTACCGGCAATTGGGTGCGTAATAATTCTGCCTTCCTCTTCCTTAACGAGGAGTTCGGGCGAGGCGCCAACAATTTGGAAGTCGCCACAGTCGATGTAGAAGAGGTAGGGGGAGGGGTTGACCGTTCGGAGGTGGCGGTAAATATTGAATGGGTGGAGGGAAGTTGGACGCGCGAAACGTTGAGATGGCACACATTGAATAATGTCTCCATTGGTGATGTGCTTCTTGAGACCGTTGACATGGCCCTCGTAACCTTCGCGGCCAATGTTCGAAGTGTAGTGTTGGTCGAGCTTGATCGGTGGTTGCTCTGGTAGTGGTGTATCTTGAGACAAAAGGATATCGACAACCTCTTCGATCGTTCTGCGTGCCTTTTCATATTCGGCCTCGACTTCTGATGTAGATTCCGGTACTTGTAGGTATGAAATGACCTTGATGATACCAAAAAATCCATCAAAGGCAATAATGGTATCATAAAGCATGAACAACGACTCCGGTACTCCAAGGGGATCTTTCATATCTCTCGCAGTTTTTGGCTCAAAGTATCTCACACAGTCGTAGCCGACATATCCAATAGCGCCTCCCGTCAACGGAGGAAGGTTGAGTCCTGGGACATGTGCGACGCGAAATCGTGATAATTCCTCCTCTAATGCAGGCAGTGGATCTGTCTCTGGGCCATGGCCTGCTCCGGTCTTCAGAACCTTTCTTGGTCCTGCACCGACAAAACTGTATCTTCCAACTCGCTCGGTAGCTGCACTTTCGAAGAGGAAAGATTGTTTGGACTTGGATGCCGCCGAGATCTTGAGGTATGCAGCGGATGGGGTGATGAGGTCAGAGGAAATTTGTGCGTAAAGAGGTACTAAATTTGGCTTAATAGCTTGTCCCTCGGTTTTCGCAAGAACCTCGTGGACAGTCTCCAAGGAAGGTTGAATATGGTCCTATGACAACATTAGCTACGCATCTTGAAATTCGCGACTAATGAATCATCATACACCGCCTGCCATTGTGAAAGAACTGTTTGTGTTTCTGGTCGAAATTCAGAGCAAAGTTGAATGACTGGTCGACTGAGTCACAGTTCCCAGGCGTGGTATATATGCGTTTTAATTGCGTGGTTTAAATTGAGTGGATAAAGAGAACAATACTATCAGTCATACAACTATAATTTATCCTAGTCGCCAAAACATTCTGCCGACCTCCGGGCGTTGCTCCTAACCACTAACCATTTTCGGGGCTCTCAACACCATCATAGTATATTACTTGCATAGCTGACACTAAAATCATCATTCGTTTAAAGGCATTGATTACATGATCAGCCACGGTCTACACGATAACTATAAGGAGAATCCTTGTCGCTGTACCCTTCACAATCGTTAACATTGAGCTGAGAATGTGGTAATAATTTTTCACGTGGCGCCACCCCATCACCCACCATGAGTCTCCATTTCCTAGGTATAATGCCTCGATCGCCAGGCCTCCAAAGGACATTTTCAGCATCACCATCAATTGCCTCTCCAACAGGGTCGTCACCAGAACAAGATGTAGCACAAGACAATAAAGAGGTCTTGCTAGAAAGACTCACGGACCTAGTCCAGCGTCTTCAAGACGAGGATCACCTCGACAACAGCAGTGTGACATCGCTTCACAAACGTGTCGACGACATGGAGACGATATTCCGCAGCAAGCAGAGGACACTACGGCCTACAAGGAGCCTAAGGAGTATGCGGAGCTTTACTATGAGCCCAGAGCTTCACAAGGATGATTCAATGCATTTCTCAATTTCCCCTCCACCTCCTCGACGAATACTCTTCAACGAGCCAGCTAGCAAAATTCCGGATGAAGATGCAGTGCCAAAAAACAACTTCAAGCCCGAAGACGCAATCAAACTCTCTCAAGAAGCCGCCCATTTGCTGGCCAACCTCAACAGAGCAGTTTCCGAGTTCCAGGAGCGAAAGGAGGAAACGACTGTAAGTTGCAAAATCTATTCTCAATTCATTCCACAATACGTCGGAGAAATCCTCTAATAAGCCACCGTCAGCACATCCATTCCCTCCTAATCAGCCGCGCCGAAAAAGCCGCGCAACGTATTGTAGAATTGGAGCGGCAAATTGAAGAACAGTAAGTTTCCGCCCAGCCAGCCAAACCAGGCTGGCCATCTGGACTTTCTAGCTCCAATTAAATGTCAAATCGCTAACTTTCCATCTCTAGAGATACAGATCTCGAAGAAAACCAAGCAGAGATTTCCTTCCTGAGACTGCAGATGCAGGCATTGGAGGTGCAGTGCATGCCATATATGCCTGCGGAGATTGACCATGAGTTAACTGAGAGTATCAGCAATTGGAAAGCCGACTGGGCTTTGTTGGATCAGAAAGCCAAGGCGAAGAGGAAGCGTTTTAGGGAATCTGTTTCCTCGATTCCGTCGCATCTGCATGACCATTGAACTTGAATTAGGAGTTTATGTATAATGTATAATCGTGTAAAAATAATCAAAACCTCCACATCCAAAAATTGGGAAACCATATATTAGGGGTCAAAGTTTTTGGACAGAATCAGTGCTTAATGTGTTGAACTTGTCTATAAAAAAACAGAATTCAGTCCCGTCTTGGGCTTCGCTAACTGGTTCAGCGTGAGCTGAACGGATATCAAACGCCAACGCTATGCCTCCTACCCATATGCTTCAGCCAAGAAGTTACGTCATGTACAAAGTACCTCCCAAACATATTACTCTCCCCAAAATGCAGTATGCCAAAGCCTGTACGCCATCTATGCAACCCCTCTGAAAATCGGCAATGAACCCATATGGTTGATAATCCTTAAACATTCATAATGTCCAACACACTCAATAATTCGCCATCTTCTGTTCTTCTTGAGCAGATATCCAGGTAAATAGCAAATACTTATAACAGTATCCCAGTGGATTTGACCCCTTAATCCAGAACAACAACATCTCTTCGTGGAACCTGTGCCGAAGGTCGTGGATAAGCAGCACCCTCATAGCCGACAAGATTGGGATTGTCAGGATGTCGTCTAATTGGGACGACTTCTCGTGGAGGAGCATCATAAATTGGTAGATGCTTTTGGTGTTCATAAAGCCTAGTTTGTCTAGAATATCATCTTAGCTATCGGAGGCAAGACGTTGTAGGTTCAAACTTACGGTACTCCCTCATTTGGATTATAGCCTGTCGGAATCCGAAATACAGGTCTTCCGGGAGACGCTGGTCGCCCGACAGGCTCACGAAAGTCGCGTCCAGATCCATTGGGGTGCTGATGTGCCTCACGTACAAATCCAGTCCCCCGTACATAGTGAGGATCTTCTGGACGTATCTCGACACGACTATTGTTTACAGGACCGGGAGCGCTACGATGAGATGAATGAAAAGACTGATCCACAGGTATGGCACCAGAAATGCGCTCCACTGGACGAGCACTTGCTATAGGAGCAACACGAGAGACAGGAATACCTTGATGACGAGGTGGTTGTCTGAGAGCAAGTCCTCTGTTCTGCCATTCATCCCCGGGTCTTGTATTGTCACGAGCTATGATATGCGGTGGTAATGGATCCCGGGTAGTATGACTCACGACATGACGAACACGATGCAGCTCTTGGTGTGAATCCATCTCATGATGATCTCTCTGCTGTCTTGCGGGAAGCATAGCAGGTGCTCTTGGGTCACCATGTGACTGTACGGCTCCAGAAAAGTGCGGCTGTTCACGTTGACCTCTGTCGTACGGATAAGCTGCACGTTGTGGGCTGTGGGTTAAATCCACAAATACGCCATTATCACGAACAACAGTAGCATGTCGCAAATGACGTTGCGGAGAGACCTCACGGTGATTGTCTCTGACGGGTGCTATGATAGGACCGTCATGAATTGTCATTCTTGATGGATTATCACCATGAGCAATTCGTTGACGCTTGTAGCGAATGCCATTCCTATCAGTATACTCATCCGGCTCCGCTTGTCCAGATTTAACATATAAAGGTGCACGATATCCTTGGTCCTCCAGAATAGGCCGCCTTTCATCATACATGGAGTATGGTTCCCTGGTTGTAGAAATTACTGTACCTTCTGATGGTCCCTTCTCAATGGAAGGGACAAGTAAATCTTGCAAAGGAAGGATACTAGGTGACCTTCTTTGTTCAAGATAAGGTTCTGGTCTTCGAGATAACTCAATGGGATGTTGCGGAGATCTGTATGGATCTTGTACATAGCGGACTGGCTGTCTTGCATATGACTCCTCAGGGTACGTTCTTCCAGGAACTATTACCTTTCTTATTTGATTGGCTTCCATTAGAGGGTTGGCATGAGCTGGATAATGTCGACTCTGTCCAATACTAAATGGAACCACTGGATAGGAATTTGCAGTAGTATGTTGATGACTAGTCCCTGTGGATATTGGAAATCTGTCTCGGTTGTCGGGATACTCTTCTCCTCTAACTACCTGTGAGGATTGGTATTGAGGCTGATTCTCCGGATTATCAAGGTCCATTGGAGCCTGTTTTTGGCGACTTAGAGCCTCGTTCCAAGCTCTATACCGTTTGAAACCCTTGCGCTCAGCAACTCGAGCCTTTTTGGCTTGTCTACGACTCAACTTCTTTCCATTTGATTTGGTTCCTGGTCTGTTACTATTATTAGTGTAATTGGTTTCTGGTTGACGATTCTGCTGTATATTTGGCGTGGCATGACTTTGAGACTGTGGAGGTCTTTGCTGATCGCGAGCGCCATCCAGACTTGGTAGTAATCCAATATACGGCGCACGAATCTCTTGTACATCATCAGAAGAACTCTCATCAGCATCTCCATCTTCATCATCGCTGTCTTCAGAATCAGAGATGACCACAACTTCGCGAAGGACTTCGTCAAGTTGATCACGTCCAGTCTCTTCATCTCCACGCCACTTTACAATTATGTCAAGACAGACGGGTTCAACCATTGCTCTGGCGGTAGCCCAATCTGTTTCACGCAAAAGCATGTCATATCTTGTATGGGTATGTCGGACATGTGCAATAACAGCCAGCTGAACTCGCCGAGATAACGTAAGTTCTTTCTGTAGTCCAACGACAGGTTTTCCCATAAAAACAGCACCCTGTTAGAGGTTAGATATGCAAGTCTATGATGTACCAACTTACCTTTTGAAAGGCATGTTGAATAATCATCTCGCGATCCGTGTTCGGAATTCGGGGGAACAAATCCCTAATGGCACCATCTGCTTGTGCGTTAATCTCCTCCTGAGTATCTGGTATGGGATCCCCAATATCTTGGGTTCGCTGGGCTTGTGATCGTAGCTCATATCCTGATGCATTCTTCACAGTTTGTATGCCACCAAGTGCGATACTAGCTTGTTCCACGATGGTACTTCGAAAATGATAACCTAGACGGTGAACATGATCTGATATGTGTTGTTTGGTCTCCTTCTTATCCTAACGATCCTCGTCAGCTCATATCCAGGACAAAATGAGATGTATGCTTACTGAGACAATGAATATCATGGCTTCATTTTCTCGGGAGATTTCCTTGCAAGCAGAGGTCAACTCCGGATTGCCGAACGGTACGAAAGTAAAGCCAGGTGGTGCTTCCTTCTTGTCGGTGACCTTGACGGATTTTAGCATCCATGCTTACATGGCTAGCATCCTTTTCCGATCTGCCTACCTCGACTTCGAGTTTCTTTTTCTTGTCTGCATTCTCTGCGAACTCGAAATATGTTTTATGTTTTGAAATTTTTGGGGCATCCAGCTTGGCAACAAGTGCTGCAGCAGGTCTGCCACCTACATTCTCACGGGTGCGCAGCCTGTGTCTTCCCTTTGCACTGGTAGCCGGCCGTGTGGCTCCCGGTGCCTTTCTTTCTCGAGGCATCTTCTCTACTCCAAAAGACAATAACAATACACTATGCAGACATAGTTTACCATCCGGTACGTACTGTAGTATTAGTAATCAGGGTTGAGGTAATGCTTGAAATGCGCAAAGTGAAATTTCAAGGCTGAAATCTTGGATGCGACTCTGCAGCCAAGGTTGTAGATCTGGGTGATCTATGGCAGTAATAAGAAACACAGAAGAAGGAAAAGGCCACAAGCAGAATATACTGCGTGGATCTTGAACACTTATCGTCGGTGATATACTAGGACGAGAAGAAAGGTGGTGGAAATAGAAGCAAGACTGGAGAGAAGAGGGAAACGTGGGTGAAGTTGTGTGGTGTCGCAGAGTTGCAGTGTGCCCAAGTGAGGTGCGCATTCGAAGGTACGGAAGTGTGAGGCAGGATGACAAGGCTGGTCTGGGGCGACTCAAGCCCCTCCACGACGACAGAACACTAGCCATATTGGGTAAGGCTTCCCAGAGCCTGATTTTATACGGCTGTCGACAAAGCCGGCTTAGTAGCTTTTGTGCTCGGCATGCTTGAGTACTTTGGCGCTGCTGTACAGTGAGTGGTGTGGTGGTGTGGTGTGCAGCAACTGCATGTTGTCGTCACCACTGACCTTTGTACTCTCTGCCCATGCTATCATCGTCGCGTGCCGTTCTTGTAGATCATATTAAGCAAGGCGATTTGTAACACGAGGAGCTTATGAGTTCACTCTGATATCAGTAGTTGCCAATACATCAAGCTTATTAAAGTGCAAGAAGGATGCTTTTCGTTGTGCATTGTGTTCATAGATATCTATCACATCAAGGTACGCTTTGCAAACAGCCCAGACTAACAAAAACAGCCCCCAAACGGTATCGCTGCCCATTAAATACTCCATATAATGTAAGAGCCCTTCAATAATCTCAATAATCCGGCATCGCATTGATATGCTTCTTTATAAATTCAAATGATGAGAAGAAAATTGCGTTTACAGCGCAAGATCTCGCCATCGACACTCCCAGTCCCCTGTACATCCTCCGATTGAAAAATTGAATGCGAGGTGCATTGACCTTAGTTCCTTTTGACTGTGTCAGACAGTTTCGTTGATAGATGCTCTTCGCTGAATCGATTGGGTAAATGAGAGCCCAGCTCACGATTCCACAAAGACCTCCAGCCGTGACCACTGCTAATGGATGTGTGGGAGAGTGGTTTCCACGGTAGGTTGTCATCATCTGTTTGCTACTCTCATATGTCATAAAGTAGATAGATGTGCCCAAAGTATCTCGCACTACACATATTAGTACTTGCATCTGTTGAAAAACATGACTTGACTTACTAAGATGAAGTTTGAAACCTGAATACAATCCAGCAATGCCGCGGTTTTTGACAATATTCATTGCGGTCTTGAAAGTACCCTTATTTTGATAACTCTGGGCCATCTTCTTCATCGGTTCGGACACTTTAGGATCAGACACGCTCGAGTTGTTACGTTCAGCCATCAGTACAGATACTTGCGCACTGAGCTTCGTCAATTCGAATGGGCCTAAAATCCGTCAGCGAAACAATTTAGATATGACTTAAACCGGCTACAAACAAGCAATGACTGTGATAAAAGATCCTGCAGTCGCCCCCGCAGCACCGAAACATGCAATCGTAGAGAAATTTGGCATGGCGCCTGGAGAGTTCGCATGTATTAAGGGATCGACTCCGAAGTTGCGCTTGAACCAAGGCGCATATGCATATTTTGATCGCTGGTAAATAGAAAATGAAACGGTCCGCACAATCGTAACGCTGGCAATGGGGGCAGTAACACCTGTATTTTTCTTAATTTATCTTGATTTCATGGCCCGGGGAAGGTTAATCATACCTCTGAAAAAGCCTCGAAAATGCTCTGTTTTATATGTCTGTTTTACGCAGTCAACAAAGCTATCGTATCTGTATGTCTGCATACGCGTCTTGACAGAATCGAGAGGGAACTGCGAGGGGTTAGCTATGACCGGATCAAAGGTGCGTTGTGTGGATACATACGGCAAAAAAAGTAGACGCAACAGAGCTCAAACTCGCCGACACCTCAGTGCGATACCGCTTGATCCATGGCTTAGGATGGTTTTCTGAGCTCTTTGCTAACGGATCCATTGATAGCTGATGCAAAACTCGGCGGTGTTCTGAGAGATCAATGGACATGCTCATGAGAGCTGAGCTTCAGGGCGCGTTGCCAGACAATGATCTTTTGTAGACCAGAGTCCTCAGCGCAATCGCGATAAGGCTTGGAGCCACTGATAGTCCATATGGCCTTCAGTGGACTTTTGGAGGCCTTGAAAATGAGCGGTTGCAAAGGTACAGCTCGTGTCGAATATGTTCTGAAGATCGTAGGGTTACTTGGAGTTATAGAGAGAATGACAAGTACGTAGATACAGAAGAGGGTGCTGTCGGCTTCAATTCGCTAGAATTGAAGAGGTAGAGAGAATGGTAAGGGAGCTTGAGCCGATCAGAAGCAAATCATCCCCGTCACCCTTCAAGACCCTCCCTCGCTAGAATGCACCCTCTATGAGGGACCACTGAGAAGGCTGTACAAACCATGACCAGCATTTCTGGACGGTGCATGGTGCTCCCACACACAACCTTCACCTCAACCCACCTGTCATCGTGCCATCCAACCCAGGGCGTTATTCACCTCGTAATAAATGGTCCGAGATCAAATACTGCTTAGGCTAATACTAATACCTTCCAGTTATACTCGATGTGATATGTGATGCAGTTGTACTCTATAGTATCATGTGTCAGTTGGGCACAATCGAAGGATTGTGATCAAATTTTCTATCAGATCATATTATTGTGGACTGGCATTTAGCTATGCATTGTATTATTGCTAGTAGAATCCACTGCTTTTCGAAGGCAATAGACTCCATGAAACCCGCCTCGTTAAGCAGTTACATATACCGGCTTTCATCACATAGTCCAGTGTCTGAAATCTTCGCTTGAGATATTATCGATAATGTTCGATTTTGACGTTTGTCGCTGGAGGAATGATACGAAAGCTCATCCAAAGCCATCCAAACAGGCTAATACAGACAGACCAACTTCTGAGCCGATTCTTCTCCAATCTTCATGTTGCACAGCTTAACCAGAGCTTGGTATTGATTGACTTTTGATGACAGATTTTCTGTCGGTCACAGAGCTGTGAATTCATCCAACATTTGAAAGTTGCTGTTGATTATACTTTTCTCACTGTATTTCATCAAGCCCACTTGAAAAAGCCTAAGAGTTACCGCATATACCAGGATGGGAATTGGTATCATCAGGTATACAAGATATCACCTCAAGCAAAGGCCTAGGTCTTTGTTAAGCATAGCTATCGTCATTTCATAGTGGACATAACTTGTGCTTCTGATGTGGGTGGATATGTCGTCACCATGAAAGCGCCTTTAAGTACGTCAGTACATAGCCAGAAAGAAAGGTAGAAACCCGGGCCCGTTGATAGAATTTAGGATTTGAATAAGAGGGAGTCAACACTTACGACCTGTTAAGTTCCCAGTAGGAGGTTCGCAAAATGTTCCGCAATATAGTATGTTCGATGCCACGCTCACGTGCAGCGCCGGCTAGAAACTCTACAGTATTCTCAATATGCTTAGCATTATAGGATTCTGGCGCATCAACACGAAACGCCTTTCGGAGCTTGTCTCTGGCAATATAGCGCGCTGGAGCAGAGTACTGGACTGCCTGTAGTAGTCCTCGATATAAATGGCGGTATGCACGGGTGATCTCGGACGAAGAGACAGTTGCGGGAGCCATGGTGTCGATTATGGCTTCGCTCGATGATAGGTATGTTCTTGTGGATGGAATGGCAATGGATGTACGAACGTTATTGAACACGAAAAGTATCCGACACCGTAGGTATGCTGCAATATCAAACCAGAACGTGTATGCATGCGCTGAATCAGCACAATGGATTTTGGCTGGATTTTTTCTCCAAGATGATGATACTCTATCGAGTGATAGAGTTTGTGGGTGGGGAAAGTTGAGGGCCAATCAGCCCGGTTGTTAGCTATCGGGAGATGGAGAACTGCGGTGCTATGGTAAAGGGAGGGGAGAATGAGGTAACGTAGATAATGTAGGTAATGTATGTAATGTAGGGTTAGTAGAAAGAAGGCTGAATGTACCCCATACAGAGGGCGTGCATATTTTACGGAGTCGAGGCTTTCGGACCTTTCCCGAGCGGACATTTTGTGCCGCCGCCGGTCGCTACGTAGATGAGATGACATCGGGGTCCCGATCCTGCTGGTACTTGGCTTGCCTGGGAGATGAGAGAGTCAGAGCACGTGAAAGTCAACCAGATGCCTGGATATTGGCCGCACGCAAGGAGTTATGCACTGGTGCACTGGTGCACCAGAGCACCAGAGCACCAGAGCAGAAGCAGAGAATACATATACACATCCATGGTGATAAGGAAATCCCTTAAAGATGAACATGAACGTGAACATGGCCGTGAACATGGACTCGGGGACCCGTTTACTAGTCTACTTGTATCTAGATATCTCACGAATGATGTTTACATTCCCTGCATATAAAAGTTGCGTCCCAATCGGTGATGCAAGCCCCTCTATCTTTTTGTGGAACGACTGATGTAGTAGTACGAGATATTTTGGGTTGCCTCTCGTCATCGCTCGCCAGCACAGAAAGCTGAACGAGACAACCGTGTGGCTGAATGCCCTGAGAGTCCACGACCTCTCCCATACCAATAATTTCCCTTCTTTACAAGTCCACATTGCCATATGTCAACCAAATGAGCTCCCTCGTCTCCGATCTCTTTATTAATCCCCTCCGACGACAAGTACGCCGCTTCTCTCGCCCAAACATCAACCCTGAACATATCGACTCCCTTACGAACCAGCACGTCATACAGGATCATGCACCCGATTCCCCGCACAATGACGACGATGATGTAGGAAATACCAGCAATGCTGGGCCGGACGACAGATACAATGCAGTATTTGACTCCGAAAACACCTTATCGGGTGCGCCCATGGTTTCCTCACCGATAGATGAACATGGTGGTCTTGAACAAGAATTGGCCACCGTCAATGCCGGTCACTCAGCCAGCACTCCTGGGACGATAGAACGCACACATTCGGTACCTTTACGATTATCCTCCTTACGGTCAACATCACGGCATGTTGACGACGACATGTCAGATAACCCCGAGTTCAATGTTCTGGATCGTTTTCAGACTGAGTCACCGAGACACATGTCCACAAGTAGTCACCCACACGATCTCGACATACAAACACAAAGCCCAGCGGAAGGGAGTTCAAGAAGGTCAACACAAGATGGTTCTCGATCAACAAGCCTCAATCCAGGTTCGCGGCAAAGGGACACATCCTTGCCCGAAGATGATGGTATGGGCGTTCTGAGAAGGAGAATCCTCTTGATTCAGGAATCGGATTTGCATACAGAGGAAAAGGCCAGGCTTATGCAGAAACTCTTGACAGAAAGTCATCGAATCACATCCCAAGCACATCAATATGAGAAAGCAATCCCGATCCCGCAGTCTTCGAATAAAACCATCAGTCAAGACATGCCGCCCTCTCCAGGCTCTCTAAGCTCCTTGAAGTTTTGGCCGGTATCGGGTACCCCTAACTCCTCACATTCGGCGGGTACTGTCGACAGATTTCATTTATCACCTGATGATTTGCGAGCCACCTATGCCCCACTTGTCCCTCGCGAACCATCGGGCGATGACATTGAGGACAGCGAGGATGTTAGCGAACCGGTGCCTGCACTTGGCTGTCAACATTACAGGAGAAATGTGAAGCTTCAGTGCTCTCAATGTCAGAAGTGGTACACTTGCCGCTTCTGCCATGATGAAGTTGAGGATCATTCTTTGATTCGTAAGGAGACTAAAAATATGCTTTGTATGTTATGTGGGTGTGCACAGCGTGCTGCAGAGGTTTGTATTGACTGCAACGTCAGATCTGCATGGTACTACTGCTCAGTATGTAAGTTATGGGATGATGACACAAGTAAAAACATATATCATTGCCATGATTGTGGTATATGCCGCATTGGTCGTGGACTAGGAAAGGACTTCTACCACTGCAAGGTTTGTCTCATTTCTAGATCTAATCGAGGAAAATCTCTAATTATATCTAGACTTGCGGAGTATGTATGTCCATTGCAATCGAGCATTCACATAAATGCATAGAGCGGTCTACAGACTGCGACTGTCCAATCTGTGGCGAATATATGTTCACCTCTCCCCAAACGGTTGTGTTTATGAATTGTGGTCACAGCATTCATCATAAGTGTTACTATGACCACATGAAGTCATCATATAAATGTCCTATTTGCAGCAAAAGTATCGTCAATATGGAAACGCAATTCCGGAATCTGGATCGCGCCATCGATAGCCAGCCCATGCCCCCTCAGTTCCGCGATACCAAGGCCATGGTATCTTGCAATGATTGCCAAGCAAAAAGTGCAGTTAAATACCATTGGCTAGGTCTGAAATGCGCGGTCTGTGACTCCTACAATACCGCACAATTGTCGATCTTGAGTGATCCAGAACCCACAGATACGGAGACTGCAGTTACTTCTATAGACGCTGTAGACGCGGTTGATGTTCACACGCCAGAAAATACGCTTTCTGTAACACAGCCCCGCAATATCAATGTTCCAAATCGCCATCGCCGAGCTTCCTCACAACAAGGCAACCGGCCTATATCATCGGCATCACATGCGGCACCCTCACGGTTCTCTCCATACCCTCTTCCTCAACGACTAGGGCGGTCGGTCTCTCCTATCCGCAACTATGGTACTGAGGAACTCATTGCTGTGGTCGGAACTACAGAAGATGGCTCCGACGAAGATGATGACCTTGATTTCTGGGGTAGAGATGGATCCAATGCAGATCTAGATACCGCGGCTGACGAAGGGGGTGAGGAAGAAGATGAAAACGATGATGACTACGACGATGATTCGGGCTCGGCTATGGACGAGGACGAGGATGAGGGAGATGAGGATGGCGACGATCGGATGGAGTTGTTTGGGCATAGGTGATTCTTGTGCATTGTAATTTTAGAGCGTTGCTTGAAATCGGCATGATGACTGGGCGTTTTGGATGGAAGCGAGCGATACCTGTATACAATTGATTTTGATAGTGTCTTTTGGGTCGGAATTGGAGGTGCTTCATTGATCATCGCATACTCTTTTCTTGCCCCCAACTTCTTGTGTGATTTGATGCGTGATTGATGAAGCTGTATTGATTCATGTGCCGTATTGATGTTTCTTTCCCAAGGGTATCCCTAACTCCTTAATCTTTTAAAATCGAGCAACTGTTCCAGTTCCAATCTCTGCAAGTATCCCAAAATCCACCCATGGCACCTCATTCAATGCTACCCTCATCCTCGGCCTCCTTCCTCAGCTCCTTGATCACAGTCGCCAGCGCCTCAGGATTAACGCCATTCTCAATCATCGACACGCAAAGACTCAATGTCTGTCGATCCAGCTGTGTATTCTGCCCATTCATCAGCATCAAAATCCCACATCAACAAACCCAATATCACTACAAAACACCCCGCCAAACAAGGGGACGTACAAGAAGTGTAGATATCTCCTGTAGAATATCAATCACCTCACGCGCCGCGGCATGCTTGTCTACCGGCGGCATATTGGCAGTAGCAGTTGTGGACCTGGTGGTAGTGGTACTCTTTGGGGATTGAGGTGTTGATTGTGGGGGACGCGATAAGATTTGAGGTCGCGTTGAGGCGGAGGCGGCCGCTGTCGCCTGGGATTTGGTGGATTGTGACGTCGGGGGTCGCGAGAGTAAGAAAGGTGCAACTACTTCTTTTGGTAATGATTTTGACTCTGACGGGCTTTGCTCAGGCATTATGAATTC
This sequence comes from Allantophomopsis lycopodina, assembly GCA_024752465.1. Taxonomy (NCBI): domain Eukaryota; kingdom Fungi; phylum Ascomycota; class Leotiomycetes; order Phacidiales; family Phacidiaceae; genus Allantophomopsis; species Allantophomopsis lycopodina. Next base: position 606,070 of record CP103013.1, on the reverse strand, counting down.
TGTCGAGGTCTGTGGTTATTTTCTGTTTTATGGAGAGGGTGTTCTGGATTCGTAAGATTTTGGTGTGTTGAATTCGAGATTTATATTGTGTGAGATCAGGTCAAGCAGAAAAGAATCACTTTTAGGTCACCCTCTGCTCTAACACAGAGCAGATTGGGTGCTAATGTTTTCGGGTATACTTATACTCATCCATAACTACCGTGTTTACCTAATTCAGCATGAGCAGAATTTGGAGAGAAGTGGAAGAGTTAGTCACGGAATCAGAGCTTCATTCATATTGGTGAATGACGTGATATAAGACTACAAAGAGCCACATAAGTTACATTAGAAGCAGACATGTATAACCGTTTTACTAGGATCATGATAACCTTGAATCTTTTAAAATTTGGGTTTAAATCAAGAAGAACTGTTTATTAAAATCCAGACAACACACAGGTTAATCTCAATTGAGAAAGAAAAGTACAGGAGGAAACTCAACGCCAAATGAAAGCTAAACACATATAGTTGTAGTTTGTAACAAATAATCAGAACTCGAAGAGCACCCTCGTGTTATTCCCGAACCTAATAAATTGAGCGCTTCAGAATGTTACATTACACTTGATACGGGGCTAAAATTCTACTAACCTCAAACATGGATGATTCATCAAAAAGGTGAGTTAGGAACAGGAAACAGATGGGGGCACAGGGCTTTTCGACAACTTCATTTTCTGGTGGAACTCTCGCCGCTATGGTGCGCACGGTGCGAGTGATATTTGTGGCTGTTGGAAGAACCCTTTCTACCGTGAACTTTGGAACTGTGTGAACTGCGCTTGGTCTCATGACCACTGGGTCTGCTCGTGTGGCTCATATCTTGAAGCTCCACTGTTGACTCTGGATTGGGTTTGGATCTGGATTTGGACTTGGAGCGTTTTCTGGGCTGAGGGAGACACATATTGGCTAGGAAAGTCTTTTATACTAATAAGAGATGAAGCTGAAGAGGTACTGAAAGCGACTTTCAGGTTATGAATTAAATAAATAGAAATTCAGTGCTGAAATGTTGTTGCTTTGAGAGAGAGAAAAGGCAGTTTGAAAGACCGAACAGTTTTATATTTGACCGTGATTCAGACTTTGAGTCATGGCTCTTCAGGTGATCCAAATATAATTTGATTGAGCTGTTGATGGGAACACCTAGGCTCCGGAGTACTTAGATACGTGGCAACCGGTCGAGAGAGGAGGTTGCTCAATTGCGGATAAGGCTACACCTTGGATTTCAAGTCAGTGGAATATCAAATTTCATGAGCACCCCTCGAATTTGAATAATGTATCTAGTAGTTTCCAAGGTTTATAGAAGTGACCAACCGTATTCGTATACTCCTGCTTACCTGTAAGGATACCATTGTAGTGTACTTTATCTCGTTGTCTAAAGCCATAGACACCTAGTTATGGTCACTTTATGATTTGGATGAACATTGAACGCAATGATATATATTTATTTTGTATTCATTTACTACTTTAACATGATTACATATGTATCAAACACCAGCCTCCAGAGCTCTTTACATAGTCGACCAGTGCCGACAGGAGATCTAGCGCAAGTGATCTCCGAAGAGATCACGAGCATAATGGCATTGAGTTGACGTGCTTGCGGCCGCCGGGACGAAAAAAGAACAAGACGCTCAGGATTTCTAGGCTCCAGCAAAGCGATCAATATGCGCACACAGACTAGTTGACACGCCATGGAGGAGTAGAATGCTCGTGGCAACTTAAGAGTGTGCGAGGATCACAATTGCAAGGAATGTAGATAATATGGGCAGAATGGTATAGATCTATGGACAAGACCCCCAATACTCCTCATAATATCCATGGTTTCATTCAAGTTTTTAAGAAGGGTCAACACCAGTTCCGGCGTTTGCTGGTACTTCTTCTGCGATACCATCTTCATCATCGTCATCATCATCGCCTTGAACATCAACCACTTGATCGCTGGCCATTTCAAGAGTCTTGCGACTCCAAGCTCGAACGCCTTTCCATACGGGCTATATATGGAGTTAGAATAGCAACTAGAAAGAAGGGGTATGTAATATTTACCAATAGAAATGTTAATACCACCACTACCACTAGTGACCAGCTTAATTGAAGCATACGATCACGACCATTGGCTCCACGACCTCTGCCACCGGGGAGAACGCCACCGGGACGGAATTGAAACCATTGCCATGGAGACAAGAAGAAAGCTCTAAGAGCACCTAATAATCCTAAAGATGTGAAGCCTTTGAGAATATGTTCAATCCAGAACTCAGTCCATGTGAGATCCTCATCGTAAAAATCTGCTCTAGACGACAAAGGCTCGACAGGATCAAAGTAGAAATTAATAATCGGATCGGCCACAAATCCAAGGATGAAGATTGTAACAAAGAGAATAATCAGTGTAAGCAGAAGCTGTGTGAAGGTGCTGCTTATCCATCTACTCCATTGCATTCGCTCAAGCCGGTATTCGAACTTGCAAGTAGGACACTCATAATAGTTCTTCTGTTGCCCGCTTAAAGGATTGGCCAGTCGCCAAGCTTGAAGGCATCCCTCATGAACATATCGTTGTGAACCTTTGCATTTGCAGGGCCGTATGAGACGACCAGACTCTGGGTCTTCGGAAATATATTCAACTCTTGGAGCAGGGCTCAGCATACCAGTAACGCCACCAGAACCAGGTTCATAGGAGGGTTGTACAACTTCCAGACATATTCGACATGTTCGAGACGGATAGTGCTTCTGCCTCTCTGCTTTTACCTTGGGTTCTTCTGGTGGGGCATTCTCGGTGGGTTGTGGTTCCTCGAAGTGAATATCTTCTTTGGTTTGTCCTTCGACCTCTTCTTCAAATGCGAAAGCTCCTGGGGGAGTCTTCTTTGGATCTGGTAAGTCATTTGTCTTCGGCCATGACCAGCTGGACCCTGAGGCATAGGGTGGCGCTTCCATTTTGATGTAGTAGTACAAGTAACAAGTGAGGAGAAGTAAACAACCTTGTGATATATAGTGACAGCAATGTTGTCAAAACTCGTATTGCTTGCTTACATGGCAATCAAAGTCTTCAGACTGGCTGTGCCTGTCTGAGAGTGTTTTTGAGGACACTGTAGCAATAAAGATCTCGAGTTGAGCTGATTATTCAGAATTGGAGAAATTATGGTGGTCGACAAAGCTCCAAGCGACTCTGTTGCCATTTCGCGCTAAGCCCATCAAGCGCGTGAGGTAAGGTACGTCGACCTAGCTGCCTTACGTTGATGAAGCTCCCAGCAAGCAACAAACACCACAACTCTCACAAATATACAAATCGCAAAGCCGATCGCCATTAACCTCCGATACTCAAACCTATTCTCAAGCTTCAGTAATAGTTTCAGTGCCGGATTGTCAACATGGCGGACCGCTACTCCTTCTCGTTGACGACCTTCTCGCCCAGGTAAGCTAGCTATCACTTTGCTGAAGTTGAGCTTCATGTTTTGATATATTCACGCATCGTATCTGTTCAATAGCTAATTATTCTATAGTGGTAAACTGGTCCAAATTGGTATGTTATTACGAATCTCACGGCGCTTGTATATCCATGCTGCGTCGTTGTACGGCACTGTACGATGCGAAACATATACTAATATACAATACAGAATATGCCTTGAACGCTGTAAACCAAGGTGTTACAGCTTTGGGTATCAAAGGTAAGTTATCATGCATAAACAAGTTACTTGAACTACGTTCTGACAAGTACCACAGCTACAAATGGTATCGTCCTCGCCACTGAAAAGAAGTCATCCTCTCCTCTCATCGACCCACCATCTCTGTCGAAAGTCAGTCTCGTAACACCGAATATTGGTATGGTATACGCTGGAATGGGCCCAGATTACCGCGTACTTGTTGATAAGGCACGAAAAGTCTCACATACCGGATACAAGCGCATCTACAACGAATACCCACCAACGAGAATATTAGTGCAGGATGTTGCTAGAGTTATGCAAGAGGCGACACAATCCGGTGGTGTAAGACCATACGGTGTTAGCTTGTTGATTGCTGGTTGGGATGAGGGTATTGAGCCGGAGTCGGATAAGCCAGCTACTGGCGCAGATGCACCACCAGAGGAGAAGAAGGCATCAGGAAAGACGGGTGGTATCTTAAAGGGAGGACCTATGTTGTACCAGGTTGATCCAAGTGGAAGTTATTTCCCATGGAAGGCAACAGCTATTGGCAAGAGCGCCACTTCTGCAAAGGTATATTTGATGACTTAAATTGATATGACGTCGTAATGCTGACTTATCACCAACAGACTTTCCTCGAAAAGAGATACACAGAGGATTTGGAGTTGGAAGATGCTATTCAAATTGCTCTTTTGACACTGAAGGAGACTATTGAGGGTGAGATGAACGGGGAGACCGTTGAAATCGGTAAGTCTAGCGATCATCTTAAGCAATATACAAAACTGACCGTATAGGTATCGTTGGAGAACCTGCCAACCATTTACTTGGCACAGAGGGTGTCGAGGGAGCACAAGGGCCAAGATTCCGCAAGTTGACGCCTCAAGAAGTTGAGGATTATCTTACGAACTTGTAGTGCCAGTATGAGATGTCCCATACAACAACAAATCTCACAGTGTGCAACTATTCTTGCACCATGTAACATAGATTAGCATGAGAAGACCTATTTGATGAATGAAACCAAGAATTACGACTTCGGTATTCCTTGATATTGCAAGTCGTACCATGCCTATATAAATATATGCCTATTTTTGAATCACTGCCAGTTTCATGGAGGAGAGTGGACCATATTTTTGGTAGGCTCGACTATGACTTTATGTGTTGAGGACTCTTATGACCTAGCTAAGAAACAATTTGCTTGACCTCCGGTACGGCAGCTTCCAGAGCAATAACAATTTCATTCCAAACTTCCGCTTGCATCTTTTGGCCATCTTCGCTAGTGATGTTCTTTTTTGCCATCCTATTCGAGATTAATGATAAGTTCTCAGATATCGATGGTGGAACTTACTTTATGTAGTCCTTCTCACTCCCATAATGCCGAATATACTTCCCTTGCTCTTCTGGCTTAGTCATAGCTGCCAACACAAATGTTCGACTCCCAGCTTCCGTCGATTTAGCAAAGAGAGTCATCAAGAAGTCCAGTACGTATGTCTTGATCATACTGCCCTCAGTATGCTGGCGTGCGAGGTCGGATTTACAACCGCCTGGACACATTGTGTTGATAATTACAGAAGGACTATCTAAAATCAGTATAGGCTATTCGAAGCATGTAATATGTGGGCTGAGTATACCTTCCATCTGGTCCGGTCGCAAGTTTCACAGCCTCGTTCATTGCATACATCAACAATAACTTGGAGAACCCATATTGATCGCCCTTCATAAAGTGCTCCTCTACGTTATAATAACTCATCACATCGACCTTCGGTAACTTCTCCAGCTTCACCGTAGTATGCAGAGAGCTTGATACAACGCCTAGATGGGGCGCCTTATTTAGCCTCACACCAATCTCCTTCATCCATGGTAAAAGTAAGAGTGCAAGTAGCGTAGTAGCCAGCGTGTTGACCTGCAAAGTCTGTTCCCAACCATCGACACTCTTTTCGAAATGAATCCGATATGTACCAGCATTCAGCAACACATAGTCAATGTCCTTCACTTCAACCTTTATTTTCTCGGCGAAGAGCTTCACGTTCTCAAAGGAGCTCATGTCTAGTTCTCGGATTTCTACTACATCCTTGATGCCAGTGCGAGCTTCAATGGCGTTCTTGGCAACTTCTCCGCGAGAAAGACTGCGAGCTGATATTATGACCTTAGCAGCGCCTAGACGAACGAATTGAATTGCTGTCTCAAGGCCTAAGCCACCTGTTCCTCCTGTGATGAGAATGGTCTGCCCCTTAAAGGAAGTCTGAGGTGGAATGGAAGGCGGAAACCATTTGCTATAGATTAGACCCAAAATACCCATATTTTCTGACTGGTAATGTAACTGGAATCGAGTTTGAGGCAGGTGTAAGTCAGGCCAGATAGTAATAGTTAGGGAGCAGTTGCAAGTACCAAACGGTTGTAAGGATCCAACTTCAGTGTTTGTTCAAGTAGAGATAAGAAGAAGTTCAATTATATTATCGAGAGGTATAAATACTAAATATTGGATGTCAGCAGATATATACATGGAAGCACCTCTACACTTTGACCAATGAATGTTTTACATATGTACTTATACGACACTCCCTCGTCTCGGCCTTGTTTGAAGTCCCCTCAGCCTTGCGCTAAAACGCGGTGACGAAGACCGCCTCATAGAAATATTATCAACATCGCCAGCCTCAGGGCCGAATATCACGATCTCGCTGGGAGATTTTGCGCAAACAAACACGAATAAAAAAAACCATGGCACCGTCATCGACATCCCAGATCCTGCTCTCGCCGGCTGAATTGTCTTATCTTCACACATCCCTCGCACTCACACCTCCAATACGCCCCGATTCCCGCACAGCAACGCAATTCCGCCCGCTGGTTGCTGAGACAGATATCTTGCCTTCAACAAATGGATCGGCACGTATTTGCTTTGCCGATGGCACGGAGGCTATTGTAGGAGTGAAAGCTGAGGTAGAGAAATCGACGTCAAAATTTACGGGAGGCTTTTCCGAAGGCGCAGAGGACGAGGAAGAAAGAGAGAAGAGAGGAGCAGAAGAGGTGCGGGGCAGGAGTGAGTGGGTGGAGTTAACAGTTGAGATTCCTGGGTTCAGAGATGATGATTCCATGCCGGTATTTCTGGCGGCTATGCTGAGCGAGGCACTTTTGGCGGATGGCGATCTGTCGAAAAGATTGTGGATTAATAGGCGGTATCATTGGAAGCTTTGCATTGATGTAAGTTTCCATGTCGGACGGATATATCGAACGAACGCTAATTGTTTTTTTATAGATTCTCTTGCTTTCGCCACCACTTTCGTATCCATTGCCGTTGCTCTCGCTCACTACACATCTGGCGTTGCTGTCGACGCGCTTGCCCAGACTGAAATCAGAATTGGATGAGGACCCTATGTTCGATGATGATTGGGATGCTTCAGTGTACCTTTACCCACGCGACAAGGCCGGCAAAGGACGATCACGGCCACCGGTCACGTTGCTTGTCATGGCTGTCAAAGATAACATCATTTTCGACCCGAGCAAGGAGGAGCTTGCTGTGGCGGAGGTTGTCTTGGCGGTTTCTGTGGGCGAGAAATCGAGCGATGTCGATGTGGACATGGACGTGGACTCTGTATCGAGAGATTTACGGTTACTGTCAGTGAGGACTATTGATCCGCCTTCAAGACTTACGGCTCCTGGTATACCAAATACTCTGAATACAGCTACCGGTGGTTCAGCGCCTAAGTCTGCCCAGCAACCACAATTAGAAGCTGTTGAAGAGGGAGTTTGGCAAGCACCAAGAGGGGGAGCAAAGCGGAAGATGATTGCAGCAATGATTCGCAAGGTATTAGACCAAGGTGGTGTAGCCGAGGAAGTACTGGACGGACTGGACGGAGTAGAATTGGGCTAAATTCCTCATATCATAAATGCAAAAAGATACCCCTAATATGCATCTTGATGTTCTAAGTACTCAATCTTACTCATACACTTCCCACCATTATTTCTATTGCGATTTACCAAATCCCAAGCCACTTCCTTAATGGCTTCTTCTCAACCACTCGTCCCCCATTTTCACCAATTGGAATTGCAGGCCCCAAACTCTCGCTGTCTGTCTTTGCAGTCCAACCACCAAAGCCCGTATCCTGGTCCAATCCATGGGCCTTTCTGTAGTCACTGCGCTTTTGCACATCCTCAACATTTCTCTTTCTTCGCTCGGCAGTCTCGGCAGAAACCTTTGCAGTGTGAAGTTTGAAAATTTCGATACAGGTACCAAAAGATGCGAATGGAGAAGTGAAGAACTCGGCATAGGGTGGGAGCAGATCAGCGAATGGCGAGTTACGCTTGAAGTTCGTGACAAAGGCAGTTATCGCCAATGAAGCCAGGGTACCCTTTAAATCCCGTTAAAAAATTAGAGACATCACTTTCTGGGTCACTGCTTACCAAAGAAATCCATATGTGAATTGAGCGATTGTTAATGAACCAATGCATAAAAGTTCCCTCTGGTGGCATCATATTTGGATATGCCTTCTTAGCTTGTGCAGCCTTTTCAGCAGGAGAAAGAGGTGGACCATTATATCTGGGCCCTTCTTTGCGAAGGCGCTGTCCATGCGATGGAGGATTAAACTTGGTTGGTTGGGCGAGGACCTTTTGCTTTGGCTTCGCATTGGGCGGCTTACTGCTCGAAGCATTGCGCAAAGACCGAGCGATCTTGGGGGTTGAAGCTGGACGAGATCTCCATAGTAGACCTGTCTGCGGAAGCAGGAATCGCGGAATTGTAGTAGATGACATGGTTTGGGTAATGCTAACCTTTTCGAAACGATTGAAGAAAACAGAAGCTACCTTCTTTGATCGAATGTGCAACTTTTGATATTCTGCTCTGCCTGAGCTTTTGCGTGGATAGCTGCTTTAACCTGCCGTACGCAGTGCAAGGTTGTGGCCGACCAGAGCGCCGACTAAAGCTGCAGCAACCTTCCGGACACGGCTATAGCAGTCACGTGATGGTCAGCTACATCCGATCTGCTCCGGCGTCTTTCTCGTTGCGGCGATACGCCTCTGTGGCTGACACCAACTCTTTCCGGTGGCGGTGCGAATAATTGGCAAAGTCTAAATGATCATTGGTCAGTGTACGACGCATACAGGGGTATGAGCACACACTCGAAAAGTGAATGAGCTAGCTCTGGTAAGTTCTAAGGTTCTAAGCACCGGCCGGCATCTCCGTACATATACAGAATTCTTTTCCTCTCACATCACCATCATCATCCACCTACACGCACTCGCTCCCTACGCCTATTCCACTTATCCACCTTCTTCACATCACCCTTATATTATCTTAATTATTCAAAATGGGATTCAAGGACGGTATGTAGTATCTTTATCCACAGTGCTGCCAACTTTTGCGACCCTCATCGTCACCGACCGACGTGTCGCTCTGAAGGTTAAGGGGATGGAGGCGTCATGTGGCGAGGTTCAATTCATCTCAAACCATTGAGCTCTAATAGCTTGTGGACTGGGAATTGACTCAATTGCCTTTAATGACTGCCAAACAATCAATTGGCAATTCTTCATTCTCGTCACCGCCCCCAATGTTGATGCGCCTCGCGTCACTCGGGCAACAGAAGAAGGTTGACGACCTCCGACGATGATGGCATACATCGCTATAGCTTTCATCTTTATCATGAGGCTATTATTACGGTCCAATGCCAAATTCGCGACATTTTCGGCTTCACCGCCACTCTTTTAACTCAAAACATCAATTACTTTGTCACAATTTACTAATTCAAATGTACAGGAGACTCCAAGAAGGGTGCCAACCTCTTCAAGACCAGATGTGCTCAGTGCCACACCCTCAAGGAGGGTGAGGGTAACAAGATCGGTCCAAACCTTCACGGTCTTTTCGGTCGCCAGACCGGTGCCGTTGAGGGTTACTCCTACACCGATGCCAACAAGCAGAAGGCTATCACCTGGAACGAGGGAACTCTCGTGAGTTAATTTACCAAAATCTTCATAATCAGATTACTAACAATTGAATAGTTCGAGTACCTTGAGAACCCAAAGAAGTACATCCCAGGTACCAAGATGGCTTTCGGTGGATTGAAGAAGGACAAGGACCGCAACGACCTTATCACGTAAGCTCTCATCCAATTGATTACTCCTCTATTCCAAATACTAACAACTTCATAGCTTCCTTCGTGATGAGACCAAGTAAGGGGCGACGAATGTAATGATAGCGATTAAGACTTGTACTCTAGGGATTAGATGAGCATGGGGGGGTAGCGGGCTTTTGAGACAATATAGAATCTCCTCTTTTTTTCCACTTTCAAAAGATTTCTCTTGCACCTGCAACCGATCACCGAATATCGATTGTTGATTCTCGTTTGGATTTCTGGAGGCTATGCTTTCTCGCTGCGAATATGTACAATAAACGACCTATAAAATATGCACAATGCAGGGTGTGTTCCCTTGAGCTTTCTGTTCTGTTTCCTGTGCAATACGAACTGCCAATACCTTTGTTTCCAGATGTCCGACCTGTCGTCGTCTTTTCCCACTGCTTGCTATCTCAATAGCAGCCGATAGTCTGCATCTTCTCCTAAAAATATCCAATACCCTGTACAGTCTATCCTTGGCCTCAGCTTGTAGATTTGTCAGGTCGAGTAAGTTCGCATGTTCTTCGTGAAGACTTTCGCTTCTTGTTTTCTCATCAGAAAACGACCACCCATCATGCTCTCAAGATAACAGAATCTACGCCAGCATAGCAACTCTGGCCGTTGGCTCTGCCTGCTCTTCCTTCTTCCTTCGTGCCTCTGCCCTTTCTCTTGAAGACTTTGGTAACTCCGTACTTGGTACTTCAGGTAATGGTACTCCAGTTACTTCAGCCTCCAGCGCGTCCAACTCATCCTCAACCTCATCCTCGTCTTGGTTCGTCATTGACCCTCCAAGCATCTCGCTGACCTCCTATTACAAATTAAGCATCCTATACGGGCCAAAGCAACACGAGACATACCTTCTGATAAGCAATCGCATCCGCCGTATTTTCCATCAACTTCTCCACCTTATCCAAACCACCCATCTCCCGGTGAATCTCGCCCAATACTTTCGTTCCCTGTTCGAGCCCAAATACCACATCCTTCTGCACGAGTGCAAACTCTACGCTGCTTGTCAATTTCTCCAGTTGCTCCAACTGTGCATCCGTTCTCGCTAGCAGTGTCTCCTGGTACTTTTTGCGCCGCAGCGCCAGCAGCGCGCGGTCTTTATCCCCCTTTGCCAAAAGGTCCTTGGCGATTTGTTTCTCACGGTTCGTTAGAACCACTATTCGTCGTTGATACTGGTGCAGTTTGTCGCGCTGATTCTTCATGTCCAGGATCGCTCTGTATGCCAGACATTAGCTCCGCTGCCTAATTGAATACCGTCCTGCCCTGCATCAGCAATAGATGGACTTCCAACGTACTTATCCTGCGCCGATATCTTATGTGTGCTTGGACCTTGTCCCATGGTCGCGAGTTGCTGAGTTGTAATGAGTGACACCAGGAGGTGTACAAGTGTTGGTGGCTCATGGCGATGCAAGCACAGTCCCGCCCGCACGCACGCGCGATGACGCTGCCCGCTGCCCAGCGATAAAGACCCGATAGCGGGATCTGCCGCCAACCAAACCAGTGAACCCTTGACAATTTTGTTGCCGACAAAATTATTTACGACCGACAGCGACAACGTTATTTATTTCCACCGTGAGCGCTTTTATTAGAGATGGCCGGTCCAAGGAATCAGAGACCGAGTTTGACCCAATCTCTTGATAAAGAGGTAATTTTTGGAGCTAAATTTCTGACTTCTGTAGTGAATGATACTGATTTTAAAAGGTCTATCAAGTCGTTCGGAAACTCGCCGACGATCAGGCTGAAAATGGGAACAAACGTTTGACCATTCCTATGGTTTATGATCACATTAAAAACTCCAATTCGTCACTGAAGCGACGAGCAAAGAAGCAACTTGAAGACTCTATCGACAGGGTGCTGTTGGTGATGCGGGAGGACGAGGAGGACGACGATGGATCTTTGGACGGAGGCGACTTCGAGGGCATTGATGATCCTGCACCGGTCCTCAAAGAGCACAATATTATGAACAAGAGCATTACGAAATTATGGGCTAAATCAGCACCTTCGAGTACTTCGAGCCTTGGGCAGGACACTCCCTCCGCCGGGACACCATCTGCTGGACTTCCTATCCAGTCCGTTGCGAACGGCGATTCTACACCAGTGAAGGCTGAGCGCCAGCCAAATGGTGAACCAAAATTGAAGAGAAGGAAGGCTGAGAGAGATACAAAGAAAGAGGTCGATCGCCGTCCTCCGACTGATATTTCCTTGGCCAGTTTGGGAGGTGTTGATATGGTCATTGAAGAGCTCAACGAACTTGTCGCTATGCCTATGCTCTACCCAGAGACTTATATTCGCACGGGAATCCAACCACCTAGAGGTGTGCTTCTTCATGGACCACCTGGATGCGGAAAAACGATGATTGCAAACGCATTCGCTGCTGAAATTGGGGTCTCTTTCATCCCCTTGTCGGCTCCATCATTGGTAGCCGGTATGTCTGGAGAATCTGAAAAGAAGATTCGCGACATATTTGAAGAAGCGAAGGCTATGGCACCATGTTTGGTTTTCATCGATGAAATTGATGTCATTATGGGCAAGAGAGAAAGTGCACAGAGGGAAATGGAGAAGCGTATCGTTGCTCAAATGCTAACGTGCATGGACGACATGGCCCTGGAAAAGACTGGAGGCAAGCCAGTCATTATCATTGCTGCTACGAATCGGCCAGATAGTTTGGATCCTGCATTACGACGAGCTGGGCGGTTCAATAAGGAGATCAACCTCGGCGTACCGAATGAAAATGCAAGAGAGAAAATTCTTCGAGCTCTTACCCAGCGTCTCCATCTCCCAGAAGACTTTGGTTACAAGCAGCTGGCCAAAATGACTCCTGGTTTTGTAGGTGCAGATCTGGGTGATGTTGTATCCGTGGCCGGCACAGAAGCTATGAAGCGCATGATGGCTGTCCTTAAAGCACGCAGTGAAGAGCGCTCAAAGGCCATCACCGCGGAAGCACATAACCCAGAAGCAATGGACATGGATATTGATACAAACCCATCCACCAACCCTGACGCGGATCTCTCACTTCCACCAGCCCTCCGTATTCTCCGCTCTCTCGTCAAGCATGCCGGCGAAGACAGCCCATCAGGAGACTTCTCCATCACCTACTCAGATTTCCTAACTGCCATTCCCAAAGTCCAGCCATCTGCTAAGCGTGAAGGCTTCGCCACCATCCCAGACACTACATGGGCACATATCGGTGCCCTCCATGAGGTTCGTGAACAGCTCGCAATGGCCATTGTCGAGCCAATCAAGCGACCCGAGTCATTTGCACGCGTGGGTATTACAGCGCCAACTGGCGTCCTTCTCTGGGGACCACCAGGATGTGGTAAGACACTGCTCGCCAAGGCAGTGGCAAACGAGTCAAAGGCAAACTTCATATCTATCAAGGGTCCTGAGCTGCTCAACAAGTACGTCGGAGAGTCTGAACGTGCCGTGCGCCAAGTCTTTGAGCGTGCCCGTAGTTCCGTCCCCTGCATCTTGTTCTTCGACGAGTTGGATGCTTTGGTTCCAAAGCGCGAGGACTCGCTCTCCGAAGCTAGCAGCAAGGTTGTTAACACCCTGCTTACTGAGCTCGACGGTCTGTCCTCCCGCGCCGGCATCTATGTGGTTGCTGCTACTAACCGCCCTGACATGATCGACCCTGCTATGCTCCGTCCTGGTCGTCTCGGTACCTCCGTCTTCATTGACCTTCCTACTGCCGACGAGCGCGTTGAGATTCTTAAGGCATTGTATAAGAAGGCTCTTCCTGCTGCTCTTCTTGATGTTGATCTTGAGGAGGTTGCACGTGATGAGAGAGCAAATGGATACTCTGGTGCTGATTTGGGCAATTTGCACCAGGCTGCTGCTGTTGCAGCATTGAAGAGAGATGGTAGCAACGCGGAGGTTAGCATCACGAGGGATGATTGGGAGGTAGCATTGAGCAAAGTCAGGGCCAGTGTTAAGGATGCTGGAAAGTATAGACGACTTAAAGAGAGGGGCATGTAGATTGTAGAGTAAGGTGTGAGCTTTGGATATTATCATCAGTTTCAAGACATAATTGACTTGGTTTGGGGACTTGACATTGTTTTATGCGTATCAAACTTATATGAACAGAACTTTATATGCTATAATAATCAACTATCAGGAATTAACTAGAGTCTATCTGGTGATAGAAATAATTTGTGGACTAATTTATTTGTGCTTACTTATTAACGACTCTGCTGGTAGACTTGACACTTGAAAAGGAAAATGTAGGTGTACTAGCTTCGAAAGTAGTTCATTAAATCTTCTACATTTTTGGTCTTTTCTTCCTTATGAATGACTTCATTTTCCCATCAGTATCAATTATGGTCAATCCATTAAACATAATCTAGCACAATTGAGTAGCAACATTACAGCATGATAAGCAATAAGTAAATTTTAATTAAATTGGTAATAACATGCATTAAAATCATCAAGGGGTATATGAAGCAATAGCTTAGAACCCTATTTTTCACACCAACAATAAGCAAAGGAAATCCGGCAGCAGAACTTGTAGAGAAAACCACATCTAAACTCTCTTCTCAGGATCATGCTCCGTCTCCGTCCTAAAGCTATCCTTATGGTACTCAACATTCTTCTCGCCCATCAAGATCGGCTTATCAACAGGTCTTCTGAGCACATATCTTTGAATGAAATAAGGAACACAAGCCAGTCCCCATTTCGCATGAACTCTAGTCGGAATACTGAAGACTCTATCCAGCTCTTCCAGTTCCTTCCCCTTGGTCTCGGGCATAAGTAAGAGTATACCAACCCAACCGATGATATTCCATACTGCATACCACGAGAATGCACCCTGCGGCTTGAACGCTTTCAAAAGACTCGGCCACGTGACGCTGAGTATGAAGTTGAAGAACCATGTTGTGGCTGTTGCAAGTGCCATCCCCTGCGGTCGGATATACAGTGGATAGGCTTCGGCTGAGTATGTGAATGGTACGGGGCCTTCACCGGGCGAATACACAATTCCAAAGAGGTAGAGACCCAGCGCAATGCACCCGATGTGTGCTTTACTATCTGAAGGGATCCAGAAAGAAAATCCGGTGAAGAAGAGCGCGAGAGACATCAAAGGGAATGTTGTAAGAAGTAAATTCCGACGTCCGAAAGTGTCGATTGTATAGATAGCTGGTATAGCGAACAGAAAGTTTATGATTCCCCAGCCGGCTGATGCACCTAATGCGTTGATCTCAGGAAACCCAGCCTCCACGAAGATTTCGGAACTATAGTAGGCGATAACATTTACACCGCAGAACTTGAGAAGATGTTAAGTGCTGTTAAGAAACTTTAGGATGAAGGGTTTAGACGTACCTGTTGCATGAACATCACCAATTCAGAAGCTATCATTGCTCTCCTATTACGACCGATTTTAAACATCTCTTTGACTGGGTTTTGTCTCTCCAAACCAGATTCTTTCTCCGCTTCTAATCCTGTATGAATTATGAAGATGTCACGAGCGGCCTGGATCTTGTTCACACGAATCTTACACATCGACGTATAAGCATCGTGATGACGACCCTTGACCATGTACCAACGTGGAGATTCTGGGCACATGAATACGAAACAGCAAACTATTACTGCGGGCAACATGGCTGAACCCATCATTAGTCGCCAATTAAGGCCTTCAATGTTATGTTTGTCGGGGACATAGTAGAATGCTAAATCGGCGAAATATCTGCCCCTTATCAACACAAAATGCCCAAATAGGACAACACAAATACATATTAACGTATTATAATTATATAAATGACGGTACTTACCCAACGGCTATTCCGAATGCGGTCCAAAATTGCCAAAACATAACCAGCCCTAACCCTAAGATTAACTATAAAATTGGAAAGTAAGAGTATATTACATACCTCCTCGAACTCTGTAGGGTGAGCATTCAGCTGCATATATAGGGACAGTGGCGGATTTAGGGCCAATACCAAGGCCAAGGCAAAAGCGGGCAATAAACATGTGCCACCAAGTCTAGAATTCGTCAGTAAATTAAAAGTAGATCGACATTAATTGAAGGTCACATTTGTAAATGCCTGCCAGAAACATGCAAGTGCAGAGAACAAGCAGGTCAAGAAGACCGTACCACGTCGACCGAACCATTTGTTGAAAGGTATAGTAAGCCTATACGTAACTAAAGGTTAGTAATTCCAAGAGAAGAAGCGGCTAATAACTCACCAACAACCAATAAAAGCGCAGCAAAGATACGGTGCAGAATTGAGCAAACCAACAAGCCAAGTCGACCGAGAAGATTTATCTCCTATACCGAATTGTTTCGAGTAGAAAATCTGGGCTCCATTGACAACAGTCTCATCTATTCCAATCAGCACCATACACATAAATGCGGCAGTCTTGATAACTCACCCATGCCCTGAACAGCAGCACACAAACTACACAACAGAATAATCAAATAAAGAGATTTTGGCTGGCTCCATCTGTGAAGCTTCTCGTATTCCAAAATGGCCACCTCCTCTTCGGTCATGCCATTCACGAGTTCAGGGTGCTCCACATTCTTGGCTAGCATGGCTCCGAACCGGAAGGCTCGCACATCTTCCTCGGTCCCCAGGTTATACTGCCTCGCATACTCCTCGCCTTTGACCGCGAGGTCGTCGATGGAAAAGCGAGCGAGTGGGTCGGCGAGGAGTTTGTTCAGCTCTAGACGGAGGCGTTCTTCATTACTGGTCTCACGGGAGATAGCGGAGGCAGATTGGGGATGGGAGACGTGCTCGACCTCTTCCTTGGTGCCTACGCCGTTGCTGGGCGAAATATCTCTCTTCTCGTCATCAATTGGCGCCATCTTCAGAGGTAAGTTTTGTAGAATTCAGAGTTTTGCAAGATAAGGGAGGCAAGTGAGAAGGAAAGGCAAGTGGAATCGTAGGGAAATATGAGGATTTTATAATGTATCTTTCAAGGCAAAGAGGGGGGAATTGAAGTCGGCATAATGATTGTCATTGAGCAGCTGGAGGATGCTGATCCATGTCTACGAATGGGTGTTCTTGCCAAGTTTGAGACAAAGTTGGTTGCTCAACATGTGGTAAAGGCCTATACGAGGGCATTGGCAAGTGTGGGGGATCTGATGTCAAGGGGTTGAAGGCGGAAAAGATCCGTCTCAGAGGCTCTTTCAAATGCATGAGTTGAAATTGATGTGATACCGGAGACTTTTAGCATGCAAAGGCATCTTGGCTACAGCTTGGCTGCTCGGGCGAGCTCGACAACATCAACCATTCAGCGATCGAGCCCCTCGAAAACAGAAATAAGAAATTCGGCATTTACCTGACCATAACGCCATAGCATAACCTCTTTACCTGCATTCAGTTCTGCTCACCGAATCTTTTCTGTTCTGTTCCCCTCTAAATAAAATAGATCTTACAAATCACTTCGTAAAATAAAAATATATACCCCAGAAGAATGATGCTAGGAGAAGAAACAAATCTCCATGTGGAGAAATGTAGGGAAGCGGGGACGCGGTACCAGAAGCGGGGAGACGATGAAAAAAACAACGGGGGAACATCTCAAGAACATCCAACACACGTCTCGCGTGAACATATCCCACTGCATTCTGAACGAGGTTCAAAGTAGATAGGATGTACTCCGAATAAGCTCGGGATTCCCTCGACGGCAAAGGCGTTTCAAGGGTGAGCACACGACCGAAAGTATGAGCAGGGCATACGATAGGATGGTACAGCCGCAGACAGCGGTTCTGCAAGCCTCTCACGTCAACGCCAAGAGAGCTCTGCCGAAAGACACAAGGCGTGGCAGCAGGCATATTTTTCGAAAAGGACAAGGGGAAGGCTATATGGTAATTGAGACTGTTGATCGTTTGGGGTTTTGTGCAAGGCTGGCGTTGTTCAATACATTGATACGTTAGAAGAGGTTTGCGGCGTTGGGCTTGGGCTGTCATCAGCGACATCATCGATGTCCAATGTTGAGAAGGTGCAACACTCCATCAGGAGAGATTCTTTTCCGTCTAGATGGAATGAGTCAGTTTTATGGTTTGGTTGGAGAATCGGTATTTTGTGTTTGTTTAGATGCAGACAGTAAGGTTGCATGCTTACTCTGTGCGATGACGTTTATGATCTCATCCCGGTCCTGGATAAATCGAAATAGGTGAACATCTTATCATTGCAGGCAGCTGATGTGATATGGACATCTGTGATGAGAACTGAGAGAATATCGTTCGACTTCTGTCATTTCTCTAATACCAAAATATGTGATAAATAAAAGAAATACTAGCACGTGGCATCATGAGAACTTTGCTGAGCATTGTGAGAATATTGTCCATCTTCTGTCATTTTTATGTGCCAAAGTGTATGATCATCGTTTCTCCTAGCATGTGGAGTTGGATGTATCCTTCCAACATTGTAGCCGCAATGATAGATACAGGTTCAAGTCAATGCCTCATTCTCTGTTGCTCAGCACCTTTCATCTGACCTCCTCAAAACATGGGTACAAACTACACTATGAAGCCGATGTTTTCTTATCAGGCTATTCTAGATACTCTTTACAGATTGATATTTTCATGCTTGGCTTTTGAGTTCTCGATTCTTGCTTATATTACTAGCATCCCCTCTTCCACAGATGACAGCATTGCTTTTTATCTACCATATTGCCAAGGTAGGTAGGAAAGGAAAGGAAATGAGGTGGATGAGATGCAACGGCAGCAGCCAGATGTATATTCGCCTGACTACTGTAATTTAATGTTTCACTTATTATACGTGATCAATATCTCACTATTAATGAAAGCATTGCATTTCAAGAGCTCAGCCGCACAACCACCATCATCGTAAAAGCACCTGCAAGAACCATAGGCAAAACAACAAGCGTCTCATTATTCTTGTATCCTCATTCTCATCTATCATACAACCGCCTCCATCAACCCAGCCAAGCCTAGCATAGCCCAGCCCAGCCCAGCCTGCTTGAATCAGTTCAATTCATTCAACTCATCTCCATTCATCATCTCTCCATATCTCCACCTCCACACCCATCCCTCCATCATCCACCCTCAGCCCTATTCCCCATCCCCCTCAGAACTCATCAAGCAAGCAAACCACCATGTCCCTCAACCTCCACCTCCACCACAAACCACAACCACAACCACGGCACACGCAAAACAAAAAGGTTCAAAAAGGCAAGGTATAGTCAAACAAAGCACGCAAGGTCCCAGCCCACCCCTTCCAGCACACGAATACCACCCATCAACCAAATGAAAGATTATGATATGGGGAAGTGTGTGCGTGTGTTTGTGAATGGGAACGATGAAGAAACATGCAGAACCATTGCCGCTTCAATAAAACAAAATAAGAAAAAGGAAGGAAGAGAGAAAAGCGAGTCACCTATAATACAGATTGTGAAGGCGGGGGAGTAGTAGTGTGTGTGAGTGAGAGTGTATATGTGAGAGAGTATTAAGGTAAGAGTGAGAGCAAAGACCCGCGTCAAGGAGGAAGGGAAGGGTAAGAAAGTATATGGTACAGCGTTTTAGGAAGGGGTAGTAGAGAAAAAGTTTGTAAAGGTGAGGAGGTAGATATAGAAGACTTTTTTGAATTATGTGACGAGGGTAGACTGAATTTCTAGCACTATTCCTCCTCGGACTCCGAGTCCTCCTCATCATCCGACGATTCGGATTGCTCAACAGCTGTAGGGTGTTAGTTGAATCCATCAAAGCAAGATAAGGATAGCAGAATAGAGCTAATCCTAACCCTCTAACAATGGGGTAGAGGTTTAGAAAAGAGAAAGAAGAAAAACACTTACAAGGAACCACACCAGTATTAGCAGGTTGACCGGTGGCAAACTGCTTCTCAAGGTCTTTCAGAGCCGCAATCTTAGCTTCCTGCTCACGCTTGCTCATAGGCTTATTCTTCTTTGGCTTGGTAGGGGCAGCACGACGGGCAGGTGCGGGTGCAGGTGCAGCAGGGACAAGGCCCGGAATAGTCTTGACAAGGTCGTAGAGCTTGTGGAGGGTCGAGGTGCTGACCTGTTCGATATCAAGCTCGACTTCACCAGCGCTGACCTGTAGAGTTATTAGTCTCGGGAAGGATTTATTTATATGCATGATGACCATGGGGGATAACTCTAGATAGGAGTGACAAGGTATTTGGGAGCGTGACTTACATCTAACTGCGGCATATCTGCTTGAATCCAGCGGATAGCGAGGTTCATATTCTGTTCGTCGAGCATGCCAATACCGGTGGAAATGAGTTCCTTCTCTGGCGTGCCGAGTCTTCGCATGCGGTTGCCCGCGGGCTTCTTTGGTTCAGCCTTCTTCTTTGCTGGACCACTCTTCTTGGCGGCCTTTGCTGGAGCGGCCTTCTTAGCCTTTGGCTTTCCAGTGTTTGCAGCCTCCTTCTGGGCCATTTGTTGGACCATGGAAACAACATCTTGTTGCATACGAATGACTGCTGAGGAGATCTTTTCCTTGCTGGCCATCATGTCAATAAGCTTAGTTTGCTCCTCGATCAATCTGGCTGCAATAGCTGCTCCGGCTGCATTTGGTGCTTCCTCTTCAACTTCCTCTTCTTCCTCGCTCTCGTCATTGGCAGAATCGTCACTGTCACCACCTGCTCTCTCGTGAGGTTCATTCTCCACGATATATTTATTCTTGTTGGCCCATTCGCTTTCAAAGTGTTGTTCAAGCTCCTTTCCAGCTGAATGCACAAGGTTTCCAGGTGGGTTGAAGGCAAAGCAGTTCTTGAACATGAGTCGGACATCGGCTTCAAATTCCTTGGCGTTCTCATATTGACCCGACTTAAGCTTGCTATCGATGGATGAAAGGTCCATAGGGTTCTTTACCACGTTGAAGTAAGTTGGGATGTTCAAGGCCACTGGATCAACAGGGGTGAGGAAATATTGGTTCATTGCATGGTAGCGAGGTTTCTGAAGATCGGTGATGATGGATTCACAGAACTTGAGCTCGGTAACAAACTTCTTTTTCTTTGGTCTCGAAGAGTAAAGGATTTCCTTTGGCTTGGGAGGATGAATCTCTCGCTTTGGTCGACCATTCTCACCCTTGGTGGAATCACGACGAATGAGTGGAGTGCCAGATGGATCAAGTGCGAAGGTCTGAGCAGCAGTTGGTGAACCAGCGCGTCCACCGCCGCTGGATCGGGATGGTCGTCGAGCTGGAGGAGCACGCGCAGCATGATCGCCTGCAGGGGTAAGCTTGCGCTTCTTTTCTGGCTTTGGCGGTGGAGCGGCAGAGGGGCTTGGGATGCTGGAAAACAGCTTCTCTCGAACAATCTTGGCGGCTTCGGTAACAGGATGTTCTAAACCATTGAACAAGACACAGTTGGAGTGAATCAGGTTGATGTCAGCCTTGAAGGCAGCGATACTAGCATATCCTCCATCATTGCCCTTCAGTCTTTCCTCAACGATGGAGAGATCCATAGGCTTCTTAATCTTAGCCAAATAGCTCTCTCCGAGAGTTGGCCATAAGGTAGCAACAGGAAGCTTGAAGTTTGCACCAACTTTGGAACCCTTTGCGCCGCGTACAGATTTCAAAAGCGCCTTGACATCGTTTGAATTCAGGGCACGCTGGTCGCCTGGGGAGGGTGGCGGTGCTGTGGCGGAAGCAGCGACAGTGGCAGCTGGAGCGTTCGAAGCGGGTTGTGCATCGGATGGCGTTGCTGGAGCCGTCGTGGCGGGAGCTGGCGATTGAGTGGGCTCGTCCTCGGTCTTTGTACGCTTTGGCGCGGGCGCATCCTCCATATCCTCATCTCTTTCGCGTGAGACCTTGACCGGAGATGCTGGCGCATCTGCCATCTCGGTATCGCGTGGCTCAGATTGAGTCGGTGGAGGGGAAAGCTTTGGGGCTTCGCCTGGGGACTTAGCGTTGATGTCGATATCGGAGACATCTTTTGGATGTAATGGTTGTTCATCCGAGGGAGTAAAGGATGTATCGACAGGTTCCTCCTTCGCGCCGTTTATATTCGATGAATCACCATTGGTAGTCACATCGCCACTCTTAACCGCGCCACTAGCCGATTCCGACGCGTCTGCCATGATATCCGACTCTTCCGTAAGTGAAGCCTGCGCGGCCTCTGGCACTGACGCTTCGATGGGTTGTTCTTGCGCTGCAGGAACTGGCTCGTCGCGTAAATCGGATTCTTCAGCCTGCACAATCGGTGGTACAGCAGATGTCACGTTGAGCGGATCGAGGGCCGAATCCAGAGCTTGTTCACTGGGTTCAGAATCGGTTGGTAATGACACTGGGTCGGGTTTGTTCACATTGGTGTTCTCAATTGTGGTGGTGGTGATTGTTGTTGTTGTTGTGTCTGCTTCTTGTGCGTCTGGGCCCGTTTGCGAGCCAAACAGATCGTCTGACAATGGGTGATCGCCAACCTGTACTTCAAGGGTAGCATTGGATTGCGCAGCGACACTGTTGTTCTCGGCAGCCTTTGCCATCACATCTTGCTCCTCGCTGGGCTTTGGTAGGGCGGGTAAGTCGTCGGCGACATTGGCGTTCATTTTCGCATTAGACAGAGTAGCATCAGGAATTGTCTCATCGAGTGTGGTGTTTCTGCAAATTTTGAATTTATAAATACACATGTTACAATCAAGAACATTAAAAAAAGAAAGGAAAGCAGAAAAGAGGAATGGTTGTAAGATCGACTCACCCGTTGATTTCTTGATCCAAAGCCATCCTTTCAGATGGAACGGGCAGTGTCTTGTGTTCGATTGCGACACCGTTTGTTGGTTGGGTAGTCATTACTGCCATCAACGAGGAGATTGAAGCTCCAAGGTGATTGGGATCGAAAGAGAGCCGATGGCCTTTATGAAGATCCTATAATTCTTCTTTTGTGTTCTCTTTCTCTCTCTTCTACAAAAAAGGATGCGACCTCGATTTGCGCAATTGTGCGACACTTGATGCAGGAGCCGGGGGAGGGAAGGGAGCTTCTTTTTTTTCTTTTGGGATCAATTGTATATGCAATTGAGGATGCGACGGTAAGAGATGATGTAGGCGCTGAAGGGGGATCTTGTTGCGCAAATCGACAATGATGATCAGACACGCTCTGTGATGATTATCAAAGTGACCGGGATGGTGGTGATGATATATTTTGGGGGGGATGAGAGAGAGATAGAGAGTGTTGATGTTTTCCGGTTCAGGTTGGTGTTGGTGGAGTTCGGGACGCGACGCGTTCTGGATTCAACTACTGAAAGCGACCCAGTTCGAACACGCGACTTTTTTCCTTTTTTCCCTTTTGCTCGGAATTTATCGAATTTATTCTGCGATGCAAGCAGAATAAATTGGATAATAGATTGGAGGAAGCTGTTTGAATAATATTCGCACAGATTCGACAATTTTTTAAATAAAAAATTGAAGAAGTTTTTGGATTGGGGAGGGGAGGGGAATGGTGAATGCGAGGAATATCTGGATGATAAAAGGCGGGACCTTATTCTTGATGAGAAGGTTCGCGAATGAGGAGGCGGAATTTGGCTTCTCTCTTTTTTTTTTGTCTTTTAATGTGGACAGGGGAAGGGGAGGGAGTAGGAGTAGGTGTAAGAGTAGGTAAGTAGGTAAAGTGAGGTGAGTAGGTTGAGTATGTAGAGTGAGGTAAGTAGTAGGTGAGTGAGTGAGTGAGTGAGTGAGTGAGTGAGTGAGTATGTGAGTATGTGAGTAGGTAGTAGGTTGGTAGTAAGTAGTAGGTGAGTGAGGTAGGTGAGGTAAGGTAAGTAAGGTGAGTTAAAAAAGAGGTGCAGCAGTAGTAAGAGTAAGGTAAGTAGTAAGGTTGGTAGGGGGTGTGAGAGGAAGAAAGATGCTTCTCTTTCTCGTGTGTGTCTGTGTGTCGGTCTGTGTGTGGTGGTGGTGGTGGTGGTGGTAGGTGGTGTCTGTGTGCGTGTGCGTATGTCTCTGCTCTCGACCTGCTCTCTCGAACCTCACTCTCTCTCTGCTCTGCGCGTTTCCTCTATCGAAAGATGGGAGCTGTGCTCAATTAAAAGCGAGAAAGACACTCGCTATTTATTCAACATCGACTAGCGCCTGACACGACCCCTGCCTGGGCCTGCTCCAAGTGGCCTCAAGTGCCTCCAAGTGGACTGGTCTCCCGTGTACCAGCCAATCACAGCTCACCCTGCTATGCACTATGAGCTCTAGGTCCAGCCTCCATGTCCCTCGCACCAATCACCTCCGCCCGTCTTCTTTCTTCGAGCTCTCGTAATGCGCGACTTGCTTTGTGAGGTGCAGCTCACAGAGCAAGGATAGGATGGAAACACAGGAAGAGAGCTGTTGCACCACTTGCACCACTTGCACCAGCTGCACCGCTTGTACCCAAATGTGTGTGTGCAGTGACGGCGACACTCTTCAATGATTGGCTATATCAGGACAAGCTCGATGACTCGATTGATGATTAACAATCCATAATGGGTTTTCAATCATGAAGGGTTAAATATTAAATGCATTATACTAGGAGCAATGGATGTGTAAGTATGATTTAAAACAAATACAAAACAAACACAAATACTCATATATCCTGAAACTTATCATTGATATAATGATACCTATGGAAAGAATAATATACTACCCTCCATCTGTACACTGCGTTCAAATAAAATCCCGATTATATATGCTGCTACACGCGCCTGTGGAATAACATCCTTCCATCCATCCATCCACCTTGAACTGCGCGCATCTTCCCAGCACCCATAATCACCCATACTCACCCACATTCACATTCACCCTCCCTTCACCCACACGACACAGGGAAGTCGCCCCGATATATCCGTGTGCTCGCTCCTCCAACATGCGCTACACAGTACAATGACAAAGATGTTGCCTACATATGCTACTCTACGATACTACATTATCTCATTTACCTTTCTTTCTTTCTTTTCCTTTCTTCTTGCTGGAAATACATTGGTGCACATATGAATGTATGAATGTATGAATATTTCATGTTCATCTATAAACATATTCATATTTATATTAACATAATGTTAAAATAATGTTAATAAAATACGCATATATCTGCATCTTATTCTTATATTTAATAACCACCGAGAAACCCTGTTAATACTTTATCTATACTGTCCACATACCTGACTACACAATCTGTTGGTCTATTGCCTCCAGAATGATACCCTGCGTGCCTGCCCAATACCATAAACTCTGCGCTACCCTAAACCTCATTCATCCATGTCCTCACGTGCCATCATCTGTTCCCTCGACCTCGACTCTCCTCCCGCACAGTCAGTCCTCGCCTGTGCTATTTTACCCTCACCCTCCAAATCCAGGCCAACATATCAGATAACAGATTGTGCACGTGACGATAATGGCATCGAAAATAATTTCTACAAACCGCCCGTGCAGCCTCGTTCTCATTCTCTGAGCAGAAGACCTCGACATCTTCCACCCAATCCAACACACCACCTCTTCCTTCTCAATTCCTCTCTAATAATTTCACCTCTATCCCACACATTTCGACTCACTCCCAACACATCCCACACATCCAAAATGTCGACCAAGCGAAAGCTCACCACCAAGGTCGCCGCACCAGTAACCCGCGCCAACGCAAAAGCCACAGCAGGCAAGCCGAGCGAACAATCCCGCGCCGTAGTAACGGGCGGTGGAAAGAGCAGTGGACAAGGCCGAGAGGAGGTAGTTGAGATATCATCAGGCGAAGAAGAGTCCGAAGATGACGAAGAGATGGAGAACGAAGGCGATGCCGCTGCAGCAGCAGCAGCCAGCGAAGAAAAAGCCGATGTAGACATGGACTCAGCAAACGACAACGAGGAGGCCGAGGCCGAGGCAGCAGAGCCATCATTCGGTGACCTAGTGCGCGTCAACGCCTCGGAAGCAATCGACGTAGCCGGCGCATTCGATGAGCCCTCGTCCGCCCTCACATTCCCCAAGGGCAGCAGCCTGGCCGCGCCATCGGGCGCCTCGCTGGGCACCGTGCTCACACAGGCCCTCAAGACCAACGATGTGACGCTGCTGGAGTCGTGCCTGCACACCACAGACCTGTCGACCATCCGCGCCACCATCCAGCGACTGGACTCGCCGCTGGCCGCCATCCTGCTGGGCAAGCTGGCTGAGCGCTTACATCGCCGACCTGGCCGTGCTGGCAGCTTGATGGTGTGGATCCAGTGGACCCTCGTCACCCACGGTGGCTACCTTGCTACGCAGCCGGACTTGATCAAGAAGCTTGCGGAGCTCAACCGTGTCATTGAGGAGCGTGCGCGCGGCCTGGGTAGCTTGTTGGCGTTGAAGGGAAAGCTTGATATGCTGGAGGCACAGATGCAGCTCAGACGCGCCATGAGGGATGCGCGACGGGGAGGTGTGGAGGTTGAGGGCGACGAGGAGGGTGTGGTGTACGTCGAGGGCGAGGATAGCGATGATGATATGCTTGAGGACGCCGAGGACGCCGAGGACGACGAGGATGACGAGAGCGATGAGGATATGCCGAATGGACTTGTCGAGGAGGACGATGATGAGAGCGATGAGGACGCTGACAACATGATCGATGATGAGGCCGAAGAGACCGATGCCGAATCCGCTGAGGAGGATGACATCGATCACGATGACCAGGATGATATCGATGACTCCGGCTCTGATGAGGAGACTCCCGCTCGTGCACCGCCCGCGAAGATGCAGAGGGTCAGTGGGTTATTCGGGAGGAAAAAGTGAAGAAGAAAAGAAAAAAAATTAAATTAAAAATTGTTCAAGTTCAAGACCCTAAAAGCATCTAATCTTTCAAAGGTGGAGAAAAGAGGAGGGAGGCAAGGAGAGGGGGTTTTAGATCCCAAAAAAGGGACAAAAGGGGATTTTTTATTTTATAGATCTGGTTGGTTGAAAGCAAAGAAGGGGTGGGTTTTGTTTGTGTGTGAGTGTGTATGTGTGTGTGTAGATGTGATGTGGATGGTGGGGGGGTAAAGGGAAAGGGGTATGCCATTTTTGCAGCATCTTTCTTGCAAGACCAAGGGCGTTTTGATTGTTTTTATTTTGTTTTTATTTGTGCATGGCTTGGGCGTTGTTATGCTGAAAGAAAAGATTTGATTTGAATTACTTCTGTTGGATGAGGTGGGAAATGGTATATATTATATCTTACTTTTTTGGACCTTGAGATTTTGGGCATGTTTTTGTGAGGGGTGTGATGTGAAATAGTTGGAGGTGAATTTCTATGTTTGTGTTTATGTGTGTATTTGTGTGAGGTGTGTGAGATGTGATATAGTTGGAGGTGAACTTCTATACTGTGTCTGTTATGTGTATATTTGTGAGATGTGATTATAGTTAGAGGTGAATTTCTATTTCTGCGTTTGTTTCTGTATATATATGGTGATTGTCTTGTTATCATCCACTTGCAAATCACAAGACTCATAGGTACTTTGAGAACTATATTTCACTGGGCAAATGCGTATCGGATACATGAATGGCAATATTCCCACATCCATATCAGTCCTCGAAATATGGGCTCCCAACCAAGTGAGAACCCATACATGATACTATCTCGTGAATCTAAGCATAGGACCTTGTTCCTATATACAATCTCGTCCATCTGCCGTATCACGACTTTAAATTCTCGTCATCATTCAAATTCTATACCTCACTACTCCTACAAAGCAAGAAGAATCTAAAGAGAATAATTTCTGTAGGGTTAAAAGGAAGGGTTGTATGCCGTTATGCTATACTTGCGTAGACAAAACTGACATGTAGAACACCTCTTACTCGACATAGTAGATGGATTAGAGGCAGGAGCACTTGATTCTTTAACTAGTCTAGAAGACTTTGTTTCTATATATCTGTTTTTCATTCTGTCCGAGAAATCTATTCTTGAATACTTCATATTTAGTCTGATATACTCTTTGGATATGGGACTTGGCTCGTGACTCTTGAGTACAGGATGTGAGCGTATGGTATTGGTTGTAAATACCTTATACGAAAACTTGGAGATAGTATGAAGAAGAGAAAAGGAGAAGGAGAGAAGAAAAGAATAGAAGAAAAGATGATGATAATGAAGAAGCTAAATTCAAATAAGCTTAAACTTACTCTGTGGTGTGACTCACGATATCATAGATTGCTATATGTATAAAGTAAGGTCACTAGTTAAGTAGATCTCCCGCTGCGAGCTGGACGGTTAGCTAGACTGGAGAAGTTCCTTAATGGAGCATGAAAAATGAAGAGGGCCATGTTAAAATGCTAGAAAATCATTGAAGGATACTAATGTCAAGATTGGGTACTACGTCTCTGAAGCAAATGTAATTCTGATAGGCTGCCAT
This sequence comes from Allantophomopsis lycopodina, assembly GCA_024752465.1. Classification (NCBI taxonomy): domain Eukaryota; kingdom Fungi; phylum Ascomycota; class Leotiomycetes; order Phacidiales; family Phacidiaceae; genus Allantophomopsis; species Allantophomopsis lycopodina. Next base: position 578,109 of record CP103013.1, on the reverse strand, counting down.
GAAACAAGTCATCTTGTGGAGATCGGTTAATCATTATGTTGAAATGTCTGAATAGGCAGCTCAGATAACGACAAGCATGTAGATTGTGATACATCTCTTTATCCATTCTCTTTTATTCCCCTTTCCTCAGAAATACCCTCTATTCTCGTTTTCTTTCCTTCTCTTCCCATGATATGTTCTAGAGTTCCTGTAATTCTACCTTGATGTGCTTGATATCGTAATTACTTTGATTTATTTTGCAGCATTTTTCGATTGAACAATACTTCCTCTCAACCTTTGAAAGTTACAAGAAAGTATCCGTGGAAACCCCTGCCAAATACATCCGAACCAATTCATGTGGTGATCTGTACCTTTATCATTTTCTCATTTTCTTTTCTTTCCAACGTTTATCAAGTACATACCCTGTATAGATATGGTGATAGATTTTCTCAAATCGGAAACACCACACGTGACCTCGGCCGTAGGAAATCCGCATCTTATTGCTGTGCATCCTTCCAAAATGGGAATGCAAAATCGAAAAAGCCTGAAATGAGCTCTGAGGTGTGCAAGCATCCTTTGCATCCTTTTCTGGCGCACTTACCCGACCGCGCCCTACTATCTTCCCGTGCTATCATCCACCGGCCTTATTATCAAGCTCTACCACGCAACTATAAACTTGAAACTCTTCATATCAAACGGTCGTCCATACGTATACACACACACATATTAATTGCGATGTATATATCCTTCATATACGGAATAAGTATGTAGAAAAATTCAAAAACCCCACACCCCCAATCCAATACCAAAAAAAAACGAAACCAAATTATATTTCTCCGACATATCACCTTACCGGAGCATGCACAACTTTAGCAAAACATAAAACTCTCATGTTAAATCATGCATCGTCATGCATCTCATTCGTCATGCACAGGAAAATCAAGCATCAAAGCTCATGTACATCAAACATTCTATTTCTAGCAATTACGGAGTACACACGACACACGTATGTACATATGTAAAAATATGTACCATAATATGGAGTAAAGACAAGCGGACCATGTACATTTACGATCCGATAGACGGGGGAGGTTTTGGGGTGTGATCAGCAGTCTGAGTGTCGGTGACGGGTTCGGTCTCAGTCGCTCATCTGAATCTCCCTCCAAAACGCAAGCTGTGAAATGGGAGCCGTTGACGGGCACCACTAACGCTGGTCGCCGGTTGAAGCGTTTCGCTTTTGGCATGCACATGATGTTCTTTCGTCCAAGGGAACCGAATGGTGTATCTTTTCTCTTGGTGATTGAGATGGTGAAGATCAGAGAAAGTCTAAGTCAAAGTCTGTCAAAGTCTGTCAACGTCTGTCTACGTAACTGTGTGCTTATTGTCTGTGGGTGAGGGCGCATGAAAGGTAACTTGTCAGTGCTGTGGGAATTGAAATGGGGATGGTTGGCAAAGTGGAGCGCACTCACGGCTAGTTTACCATCGTGAGGCCGAATCCAACGGATTGACGTACGGCATAAGGCTGAGTCGAGTCGACTTGGAACTTCATAAAGTTGGAGGAGGAGACTAGGAAACAGTTCAGTGCCAAGGATGCCTATCTCGCCGTATTGATACTCTATAGGAAGATTAAGCAGATAGAAGTGGAATCCATTGGCATACTCTGTAATACATCCACCAGCAATACGGATGTTCATCACTTTTGACTCACTGCACGCGACTGAACTCTCTCTTACTCTCCCTCTCCCTCTCCCTCTCACACACTTCTGTCCTTCGGAAGTTAGTTTTTTTTGTGTCAGGAGAGAATCAGCCTCTGCAGTGGCTTTTCCGGGTTTCCTTAGCCATACGGAGAATCATACGCTGGAGGCTTACCTGGCATGACTCCTCGCCAATCAACGAGGCGCGGCTGTGTGCACACGTACTCTTTCTCACTTCATTTTGAGCGAAATAATAATAATCAAAGATTGAGAGACTTCTGGTGCTTCCTAGTGTTCGGGTAGAATATTACATATTCATAGGGAATAAGGAGTATGTACACACACATACCTGTCCTTAAGAACGCAAGAAGGATATGACGAGTGGATGATTGAACTGGACGAAAACAGCTGCCATAGACGGCGATGGGTGTCATAGCCCAACTGCAGGACGGACGTCGATGAGAATGAATGGTCTTTTGCACCGAATACTCAACACTGTCCTTGGATTTCTGGCGATCTCTTCGCATCCATGGCTCAGCGATGATCGTTGAGCGTGGATTTTGATTCGGTATGTTTGGTTACCTACCGGAAACAGCAGTGGAAATGGTTCATCTGCATAGGCTCCATGCCCACCCAGCCCACCGTGCCCCTCGACCATGGCCAGGTCTGTAACTGTGATGCGCATCCTAGTCCGGTCTCCACACGACCACCGCCTAAGCAAATATGCTTACGACGCCCGTCGCCAGCATACAAGAAAGTACGCAACGAAACAGCGCACGCCATTGTTATTCGGCCCAAAATGCTATAATTGCAATGGCTAGCTGAAGAGGAGAAAGAGAGGAGAGGAGGGGAGAGGGTTAGAAGTGCCGGCGTTAGGGTCCCCCCATCAGAAAATGGAGAATCATTCAATCGGGAATCAGCTTGCGCGCGAGCAATATCTAGAGTAGATGTCCCCCAAGGGAATTCCCAGCTTACTCCATACTCCGTCTACTCATTTACCTACCTGACCTGCTCCTCGAAAAGAAAAGAAGAGAAACGAAAAGTGGAAGAGCGAAAGGATCGTTCCTTATAGAGATAACATCGAACCATCTCTTACCCACAGACCTAATACCTCAGTTCCGTCTACATTGATTTGGATGATAGAAAATACGGAGTCACGCACAGCACAACACATCCACATAAGTACATAAAGCGCTTACGACGACAGCATTACGTTGCTACATCAAGTGTCGTCTTTCTTGTACTACCGCAGGAGCAATCGCAGCAGTACATATCCCATCGTAGGCCCGCCACATCCTTCTTCCACGACTTGGCAAGCCACTGCCGTGAAGTTGCAGTACCTGGTAGCGCACAAAAGACTTGGCGACCGGGGAGTTTTTCAGAGCAGACAGCGCAAAGCAGTAGTACACAGTACCAATGTACAGTGCACTCTAATATATACACATCGTCATACCATCCATCCCCACCACGTTTTCCGATTCACTTCACGGACTTTCATTTATTTATTCACTTCAATTGAAGCCTGTCTCTACGACCGATTGTTTGGAATTTGCTTTTTTTGCTAAAAAGGGAAAGAGGATATATATTGGGACGGCGGAATAAATTACACTTGTTTATACAATACCGGTTGGGCGATGCATGCTTTCAGTCGCTTTGGAGCCTTGGTTGGCATTTCCGTCCTCTCCTTCATCACCATCGCATTATTACTTCCATCGAGAATCAGCACACGTATCCAGGGCATTGGAAAGAATGTATATTCAGATTGGATCAGCGGGTCGAAAGATACCCTCAGCATAGTGGTTTTCGGTGACAGTTTCGCGGATGACGGTTCTTTCTTCGGCGAGGGCAAGTCGGCGGAGAGAGAGCAGGGCGAAGGATGGACACAAGTTCTTTGCAACGAGGTAAATTCCCTTCCATCTAATCCAATCCTCCCAGTAGAAAAAACTGGTGAGTTTGGGAATTTTTACTTACGAGATTCATAGATGAAATGCTCTTCGCACCTCAACTTCGCCTCGTCAGCATCACGCACATGGACCGAAGCACCATCCGGTGCAATCGTCAACAACGAATTCAACACACACGAAAAGAACAGCACATTATTACCAGACCTTACTTCGCAAGTCTCCTCATACCTGGCTTTACTTCCACATTTGCGCCCCAGCAGGACGCTCTTCGTGCTCTCCTTCGGCTTCTGGGACATCTATAGCTACTCTATGCTGCCACAGGAAGTCGGCTTAAAGCAAGTCGAGGCGTCTATTGACCTCATCTTCAAGCAATTAGACCGACTCTTCGCCGCACAACTCCAAGTATCGGAGACACGTTCACGTTCTCGACAAGCGCGCTCCGAATCCTCTTCCGAACAAGTAGACGAGCCCACCGTTGAGGAAATCATTGAGCAAACCCACTCGATGGAGATAATCATTCCAAAGCTTCTTGACCCATCTCTCTCTCCAGGCTGGCGTGCTCTCCGCCCCATCCCTCTCGCCCCAACCTCCATAGCCGAAGAGCAGAAGAACGCCGTCTTTCTCACCACGAAATGGAACTCCCTCCTCGAGCACTACACCTCAAAGTGGGTGTCCGAAGCACCCGTCCAGCTACCGACCGAGACACGCGGCGATAAGCCAAAGTGGGCGAAGGATGTGTTCTACTATGATTTTGCCGCGTATGTGATCGACTCCATCCGCGACCGCCAGTTGGTTGATCGCGGCGTCACGGATTCCACTGGCCTAGGCACCGATGGTGCAGACTTCTCCAAGGTCGATGTGCCATGCGTGGGCATCGATATTGAGGAGCGATGCGAGGAACCTGCCAAGTTCTTGTGGTGGGATGAATTTTCGCTGGGCCAGACTGCGAATAGGGAGCTTGGAGAGCGCATGAAGCAATTTATTAATGGGGACAAGGAAGACCAGGGTACGGTTGAGAAGGGGGGCAAGAGCAAGACGGAATAAGTGTATTAAAGTGATCTGCGGGTTTTTTTATGGGACGGTTAGAATCTTGATAAGAGAGCGACACACACAACCTCTACCTGGACTGGCGTTGGCGGCTTTCATTTGTTTTAAGGAATTTGGCAGGCTTTTGTCAATTGGGCATTTATGGCGTTTGAAAATACCATGGAGCGACTGTTTGGACTATAGATACCGGATATGGAATTGAACATTTATAGACCTTGCTGGGCATTTGAAATGCATGTGTGAAAATGGTGGATTGTGTCGTTGATTTGAAGAGGTGCTTCGAGAACCCGTGAACCGTAAACTGTAAACCGCCTCTTGCGGAGTCCGCTTTGCTTGGCCACCAAAATAGTGCCAAGACGTCATGCGCCAAGCAACACATGCAGGTACCGTGCAACGCCCACTTTGCTGGGCGTGGGGTTTGTGCTAAATATGTAGAGTAGTTGATTTAAGATATGCCTAACAGAGTAACTATTAAGTATAAATGATTATTCGGGGGGTCTTTTTTTCTTGTTTTCTTTGGGGATTGGAAGTTGCTGATTTGGTTGATAGTGAAAATGCTGTTTTGACAATTAATTTCTTTCTAGCACCATAGCTTTGTCACTGTTGAAATTTGACGCCTGGGCATGGCTCCTCCACGTGATTATTCCAAAGGTGAGAAGCCCTGACTTTTTTTCTTTTTCTTTTCTCTTTTCTTTCCGATGCTTGATATATAACTAGGTGAATTCTATTTGCTTCAGGCATGGCTATCTCTAGTCGAATTAAGCTTGTTGATACTTCGAGTCCAGATAATGGTTAATCACGGGACCTGCTGAGCAGGAATTTGGCTCTGTATTTTCTTTGGGTTCCCTTGGTGCAAAATAAGTACTAATGGCGATTATCGAAGATTTATTATTTGCCTTTTTAAGTAGAGGTAGTGCCGGTAAGTGAGGTTTGGAGAGGTGGGTGAGGGCCGAACAAAGACATGATTTTCGGCATGCCTCCTTTGTCCATATCCTATTTCCACAAAGTTTCAAAGAGCGGCGCCTATAAAGGATCCGCGCGGATAGCACCTTGATTTAATACAGAATTTTCTGAAATAGAGTTATGGTGAAGAGGTGCATAGCGTTTCTTATGCATTTACAGTGTCAGTTGCACTGCGCTGCTTTTTCTTAAGATCCAATAAATCTCTTGCATATATCCAACTTATATTTTTGAAAATTGGAAGAGAGACGCAAGAAAATTTCAAACAGAATTGATTATAACTATATCTACAGTTTTAAATTAACAGCGAATCTAGAATGGCCTTTCACGGTGCGCGTTCTGCGCAAAATGACTGGGACATGCTCTCAACCGCCTCCAAATCCACCGCCGCCTCTTGGGAAGCAGGGGATGACATCAAGATCACCCGCCAACCCGCCGTCATCGATGCAGCACGTCTACGGCGTGAATTAGCAGGGAAAAGGGCCGCGAAGAGACGACAGGCAGGCCGCCCGTCGAACTTCATGATCGGTGCGCAGTCCAACGAGCAATTTCTGAGTTCTGCCCATACATGGATGCAGCCCGTTGGCGCTGACTGGTATCCCGTTAAGGTACTTGGGCGTGGAGGATATGGTGTTGCTGGACTGTGGGAGTACCGAGGCAAGAGTCGGAGGAGGGTTCAGAGGGTTGTTGTTAAGCAGAGTACACATGTCCCGTCACTGGAGGCCGAGGCGCGGATATTGAGGAAGATTAATAGGGGAAAGCTACCGCATGCGTTGCGGATATATAGGGATATCTTTTATGATTATGTTAATGGGTTGGGGAGCGTTGCAAGGATTTACATGGAGTTTATGGAGGGTGGAGATTTATTTCAATATGCGGAGAAGAATGCTCTGACGTAAGTGATGATACTTTCTTTTCCTTCTTCTTCTCTATTCCTTCATTCCTATATTCTGTTATGTTCCAACTTTTCTTTGTTCTTCTTACTACCTGCTCATTAATCTTTTACTCGATGATAAATCCTGAGTTTTATGGCGGCTTTGCTGAACTTATGTAGGGACGACAAAATTCCTGAAGTGAATGCTTGGGCTATATTTCATTGTATGGCACTAGGTTTGTGTATTATGGCTAGTGGAAGTGAGGATCCTAACGCACCTCCTAGAGAGGGTTCCATGATTACACATTTCGATATAAAGCCTGAAAATTGTATGATAACTTCTAATGATTCCCAGCTACCTACAAGTTCATTTGGCTAACTTCATAGTTCTCAGAGGGAAAATGGATGACCACCACATGGTTGATCGAATCGTAAAGGTGAGGCAGATTTCAGAATTGAATGCAATTATATTCACGTATATACATAGTTTGCAGACTTCGGCCTCGCACGAGAAATGCCCCTCGAGCAAACATACGATGAAACCAACGCACGAAGGACAGTAGACCCCGAAATCCGCACCTTAGGTACCATCAACTACGGCCCACCCGAGACTGACATATTCCCGATTAAGGGGCGCTATATCGGAACCTGTACGAATGTATGGGGAGTCGGCGTAACGATGGTAGATGTACTCGCTGCGAAGTTAGAGAAATTCCGTGGTGGTGACCCATGGTGGAGCGAGCTGACGCCCGAAGGCCTGATTAAAGGCGGAACGACGTTGGTCAACACTAAATATAGCAATGAACTTAAGAAGCTCATCTGGCGTTGTTGTAAGGTCGATCCTCCACAGCGTCCAGGAGTAAATGAGTTACAGCGCTTGACGAGACGTGGTTTTGAGATTGCTCTACGGAATCACCCCTCATTTCCTCAACAGGTTACTGATGGTACATATCAAGCTCCTCAAGTTCTTGACTGGTCATCCGACGAAAAACCTACCGAAATCCCCGAGAATTACCGTGTTCCTACCCCTGAATTCAGCACACCGAAAGCCACTGCTATAGCGGCTGCTTCTGATGCAATAAGGCTTATACGAAGAGGAGTAGGGGGACTAGGCAGTCTTCGAAAGCCCCTTGCCAGAGCTGCTGACAGGGTCCAAGAGTTACATGTTAAGAGGATGGCACAAAAGAAGATCGCAGAGCAGCAATTGAGAAATGAAGCGGAAGCAAAGCTGAGAAGACATCAAATGGAGTTGGAGCAGCATTGGGATGCGCACCGAAAACGCAATCTAGAAAATGCTGGATTAACCGTCGGTAAGAGACGGGTGGTTGGCTTCAAAGCACAGGAAGAGGTAGCGCCTGAGATGAAAAGAAAAGAACATAGCGATAAGTTGGGTTTTGATGCTTTGGGCAGGCCTGGAGCTGGAGACGAGATGGTTTTTGATGTTGATGAACCTGCGGCGGATGAACCCGACTGGAACCCTGAGGCTTGATCATACAATTCGGCGAAGTTACGTTTTTAGCTGTGATATGTATTGTGCATGAACGGTTCATTTGGGTGATATAGATTTGATACCATAGAATATATATCTATATGTGTTAGCCTTTAATTTTGCCTACATTGTATCAAGAGCATGACTAGTATATTTGCGATAATTTGCTTGACTCACGTTTTATATTCTTAGAATTTGATCCAACGACAAAGAAATTTCATCTTGCGTCAACGAGTCCTTTGGTTCGTGGTTTATTTCAAGTGTACGATGGTTCAAGTCTTGGATTCTCAAATACTTGCCTATTCACTTTTGAGTTTCTCACCTAAAATTCAGGTATGAGTTTCATCTTTCATACCTGCAATAAGGAGTCATTCACTTTCGTAAGTCCTTGTCTGTAAACATTCGCATCCACATCATCAATTACTGCACTATGTAGCCTAACTTATTTTACAGACTACAACGATCTTCATCACGTGCCCACGCAATCACCGTTCTACACTTAAATCAATAAACACCCTCCCAAAATGTTACCGAACAAACCCGGCTCGTCACGAGTCTCATCAAGCTCCGATAATCCCTCGAATACAAATGAGCACCGCAACTCCTCCGATGCTGATGCACAATCACTCCAAGGCAAATCAACAACCATTACATGCCGTACCTCCAGCATCAACCAGTCATCCCAACCAACCACCCATGCCTCAGCTCGAGTATCCAACATCATACGTAGCTTACACACGGATAGAACTAGCGAATCAGCCAACACCAACTCTACCGCAAACCAAAGCCATGACTCCCAAAGCTTGAATGCTACAAGTGCAAGTTCAAGCGGCGTCGGAACATCTCTCTACCTTCGCGGCCGCCGCAACGCTATCAGTGGTCCCTCAACTAACTCTCACTGGGATGACCCAGACCCGTATGGCTGGGATGCTGCATATGATGCAAGACATGAGGCCGTTGGATATGATGTGAAGGCTGAGGAGATGAGTACCGAAAGGGAGGATAAGACAAAGGTTACAGATGAGAGGGTGGGAAAGAATGGAAAGTCTTGGAAGGGATGGAAGCGGGGTTAGGGTAGAAAGTGATGGCAGAGACAAGGGATTAGGTCAAGCAGAAACAGTTAGAGCTAAATGAGATTTTTAGTGGTTGTGAGTCTTACGTTTATTTGGTGATGTGAGTGTAAGCTCTAAGTTGTGAGGATGGGGATTTGGGTAAAGTGTGTAATATACATCTTGATGTTAATTTGACGAATTGCAACTAACGAGAATCCAAAATGAAAAAGAAGGAGAAACAGAAATAGATTATGTACAAATCCTTGGGAAGAGGAATAAATAGAATTGTAATGGTGAACAGTGAGGAAACTGTGCGTAGTCACTTGTACATGTCTCCATTTAATTCATCACTTACATGCTTGGATTGAAGTAAGTTGATAAAATGAAATAATTCAAGTGAAGATAGTGATTCCAGCCCATTTATATAACATACTTGTAACTTCTATCTAAAGAGTCTCTTGACCATATATTGAGGACGAGTTCTACCAAGTATAACCTCTTGTATTCCTAAAGAACGATGGTGGATCTCGCTGCTTTTGTGGGATATTTCTTAAAGCTTCAGAAAAACTAGAAATACCTATTTATCTATTGGTATGTTGAAAACGGCTTTCAATTTGTATATAATTACATTTAAGATTCTTGTTAAACTAAGAAATTCCATAGAGTGGGAATCAAAAGGAAGTTATCAGGTCATGCTGCCCAAACAATGATCTTGATACAGAAGTTGCTGGTGAGGAGCCATTATTTGATGGTTACCCAAACAATGATTTTGAAGCTGCCGATGAAGAGCTATTGTTTTGCGGCTGCCCAAACAAATGATGGTAGAGAAGTTACTGATGAGGAGCCATTATTTGACGGTTGCCCAAACGATGATTTTGAAGTTGCTGGCGAGGGGTTATTGCTTTGTAGATTCGCAAACAATGATGGTACAGAGGTTGCTGATGAAGAGCCATTGTTTGACGGTTGCCCAAACGATGATTTTGAAGTTGCTGGCGAGGGGTTATTGCTTTGTAGATTCGCAAACAATGATGGTACAGAGGTTGCTGATGAAGAGCCATTGTTTGACGATTGCCCAAACGATGGGTTTGAAGTTGCTGATGAAGAACTATTGCTTTGCGGTTGTCTAAACAACGATTTTAAAGTTGCTGGTGAGAGGTTATTGCTTTGTAGATTCGCAAACAATGATGGTACAGAAGTTGCTGACGAGGAGCTCTTGCTTTGCTGCTGTTGAAAGCTAGTCGAAGGAAAGTTTGTTTTTGTGGCTAATTTTCAACGTCAGCTCATACACAGTAAACAGGACTAATAAGACTCGGAAGGACAGTACTAGAATGTGTTCGAATTTCATGTCGTCGACAGATTTTCGCACCCTCGTTCAGTGTTTTGAGTTTGCTATGTAGTATCGTACGACGCTGGCTGAGATCCTCGGATTCACCGGCAATTGATTTAAGAAGTTCTTCATCCATATGAAGAATATCACTTGCTCGGAATAAAAGTGGTAACTCCAGCAGTATTTTTGCGTTTATTGACAGTGTAGGAACATTATCGAGAAATGTTTTCAACGAGATCTAAATTCATTAGGGATGCGGTATATAATAAAATATGTTTTGTAGCACTCGCCTCATAGTATGCAAGCATAGCATCAAGTGCATACTCTGCTGCTGCTAAATCCATGTTCTCCTCGCTTGTATTGCTTATAGTTCCTACTATAAAGCTTTCTAGAGCCTCTGCATCAATAGGCTTGCCTCTCTGATCCGAATATTTTTTGATACTTGGTGTCAACTGTCTTGTCAGCCTCTTTGCTTCTGCAAGTTGGACTTTCCTGCGATATTCGGGATTAACAGTTAGAGGATGATTCTTGTGCACAGCAAGGAGCTCATCCAGACTTGAGATTGCTGATTCTAGTAGCTCATTCATCCGGAGCCCCAATTTATGATTGAAATAGGCATCTGCTACATGTTGGTCCGCCTTTTGTTGCAATGCTTCGTATACAAAGTCACGCGCTATCTCCCATGACACCTCGACATGATCACGGGATTTAATCGCCCATGGTCGATTATAGTCACAAAATAATTCGCGAACTAGTAATGGGTTGGGCAATCCTGGCAGCTGTAGATTAAAAGTCAATCAGTTTCTTCAGCTAAAAGCATGGGGGAATTTGCTACATGCAACTTACCTCTGGGCCTCTTGTTTTAACTAGCAAATCGCGGCAGAGCTTGATGGCCTCACTGCGAGTACGTGCATTGTTCCCCCGAGGGAGCAGAACATGATCATCTGGAAGTATTTTCCATTGCATACCATTCTCCTCAAGGTCCGCCGCAAATTCTAGGTTTCGACCAGCAATAACTGCGCAGAGTCTTCTATGCTCAGATCCTTCACCCTGAAAGAACAAATCATCGTAAGATCCGTTGATAGCATTTATGCATAGCCGTTGGAGCTCTGAGCTTAATTCGATGAGGTATGCTTGTTGGTCTTCAACTGTAGTTCTGCTAGGCCCAAGTTTATTAAGCTCGACTTTACAAGCCTGAATCTGAGTCTCAAGTGACCTTTTGAGGGTGGGGAGGTTTTTCTTTACTTTCTCGAAAAGTAGGCTACTTAAGCGCTTTCTTAAGCTGGCAATGCCTCGACGAGAGGCGGGTATCGATTGAAAGATGCTCTGCTCAAAGAAATGCTCCTCAACAGCATCCCGACTTTGGTGCAATGAATCGCGCTCATTCTCATCGAGGTTCTTAACCAGGTGCCAGCCTAGATTGAAGGGAACATTCTCGTTCCGTGCAAGTGATAGATAGGCAAGCTCATTGTTTGAGCTACGAATAATAGTATCAGGCTTTGTGATGATTCCTAAGACTCGATCTTCATAGTCATCAAACTTCCGGACTTCGTCAAGCACTCCTTGATTCTCAATCTCATTTTTGGCAGATACAACAGCTAGGACGATGCTTTGCTTGTTCGCTAAGTACCCGTGGACAAGATCATGAACCATCTCTTTATCTTCCTTGGTTTGGTTTTTAGTAGCGGACTGGATGAATCCAGGCAAGTCCACAATCGTCAGTGCTGGTTGTTGAGGCCCCCAGATCTCGACACGAAGAACATCCTTGGAGAAAGATTTGACTGATCCTAACATAGCACTCTTGGCATCCTCAAATACCTTTTCTAATTCCGAGAAGTTGTCGATTTCACGGTGAAATTCTAAAAGGTTTTGCTTCTCTATAGCGCTCCTGGCATCATTGGGAGTAATTGATACTCGGATCTTATCGACGGGAGAACGTCGAAGAATAACTTCAGTAGCATGGCGAGTACATGTCGTATCCTTTCGAGGAAATGGTACTCCAGAAATAGCTTCCAAAACCGAACTTTTGCCACTCGATTGTTCTCCACAAACTACCAGTTGAGGCAGATCGAGATACATACCTAGACCCTTCGCACGCAGGTCATCAATGATATCTAAGAGTTTTCTTTGATCATTGGATTGCAGGTCTTGTAGACGAGAGAGCTCAAGGGATCGGCTCATAATGAATATTGGACAGTGCTATTCCACTGCAATAAAAAAAGATAAACAGGAGCAGAAATAGTATTTGGATAATAAGGACGAACTTGAAGTGATTTGTATGGGAATAGAGAAATCCTGCAGATAATGGCATCAATATAAGTAAGTACTCATAGGGCGCATGGAATAAGTAATGAAACTCCCGCCCACTGTTGCAGCAAGGATTGGGTGTCCGGCGGCTACCGTCGCTGACCTACTGTATATTCCCAACAAAATTAGCAACATAACACTTTCGGATTTGAGGATTTTGATGAATGTAAGATTATTGATAGAGATAGCAACATCAAAATGTATTTAAACTACATATATTAATCATCCGCATAGACCGAAACTTACTAGAGGAAGGACGGATAAAATAATCTAACACATGCATATGTTAAGTAGTAGCTTAGCACTCTTAGGTAACCATGTGCCAGCTACTGTAAGCTCGGATCTTCGACGCTGAACTTTAAGGGTGCACGGGTTAGATCGCCGTTTTTATAGTTAAGACGGCGTGTATGTACAGTACAGTATTAAGGCATACACGTTTAAACAATCGCTATTTGGTGAACCTTGACGGAACCAGAACCAATAGACATTTAATATAGTATTATGCCTAGTGATATCGAATTATCTCCTACTATGTCTCCATATAGAGGCTAAGGACGAGGATCTAACAGGCTCTTTTACCTTACCTGTTCTCGGGCCAGGGTTCAGCTATCAATCTGCTCCAGATCCCCATCCACCTCTTCACCTTCTTATTATACACCTCTTCTGATCCTAATGCAGTATTAGGGCCAAGTCTCATATTGAAGAAGTCTGACAGTCCCCGAGGTGCATATACACTCCATTCTCCGGTGTCCTCCAACCTAATCCCTATCATCGCACTCGTCGATATCCACGAGTCAATTCCATCCTCTACGGTCCGATGAGGCGCGCAGTGTACTCCATGTTTCTTCCCGAACCATAGATGAACACGCGCCTGGTTGCGAATCTCGACCCTAACTGGTAAATCATTAAAGAGTAGATTACCAGCTTGGATCATCTTGTCTTCAGCTTCATAAGAGAGGTCCGACGAATCGTAGTAAACAAGGTCATAGTCATCGATCCCGGTCTCGGGTGGTAGTGACGAGACCGCATTCCAAATCGTTTGAGATACCGCGCCGGCTGCAAGATACCAGTTAGGCAGATTGAGTTTCGCGGCGCGCGTGAATATGGTAACGAGGGTCTTATTTCTGGCAAGGACTGAACGAAGATAGACGAGCTGCTGATGCAGAGGGAGCTGAGCTGGGTTCATTCTCGTAGTTGAAGTCTTCGTGGTTATGCAAGTTTATCCTCAAGCATGTAAATCATAGCGAAAGGATTTATAGTTATTATAGAAATTGTCACTTAGTAATATACATCATATTTCAGAGAATACGAGCAAGAGAGCTAGTAGCGAGTCGGGCGAGAACCACCTGGTTTCCGGCGGTCGGCGTTGGAAACCGTCGTCGATCGCTCCGCCAATGTTGTTGGTGGAAACAAAAGCTTGGGAAAAGAAGCCAAAACTCAAAAGTAAAAGCTAAGGTTCAAGTTTATTACTTACGATAAGGACTGTATTTGATTTGGTTATCGGCGATGCTATCCACGTAATCAGAGTTGGAGAACTTTGGGCTAGGAATCTCTTATAAAACGTCTATCTATTCTAGTAACTAAGGTGTTAATATATATACTTAAGATTACTTGGTTTATAGACTAACTTTGTACTGAAGAGTATAAATTAGTTGTTAAAGTAAAAGGCCTGCGCACTAATTAGTATCTTATGTGAATATTGGAGTTAAAAAAAGAACTGGTATTGTATTAATCTATAATCTCGTGAAAGCTGGTTCAAGGTGGCGTATTCGCCATATCAGAATCCATAGCCCTGTGCGCTTGTGCTTGAGGAGGAGCTACATCGTTAAAGTTGATTTGCTCTTTATCATTATTAAATGCAAATTGATATCTGTAATAACTGCAATAGAAATTGATTAGCTTCATATTGTATTACACTGCGTTGCAGCTCTATTAATGATTTTTAAATTGTAGCGGCAGTGATAGCTTGCACCATTGGTCCCAGAATCCTTGCTACAGCAGTGAAACTTACCTTATTTATCATCCTACGTGCTCTATTAAGTTCATACAACATCTAACCGTAGAGACCAGGCCTTTTTTTGTTTTTAGAAAATTATCACCAATGTTGGTTGTTGCCTACCGACAGCGCGCTGAAGGGGTGCTTCCGAAGCGCTGTAACGGTCTGGCGGCAAACATAATGTGTGTTTGCGTTCACCGCCTGTAGAAGCCAGTATGTATAAGATTCAAGTAAATAACCTTTTTCAGGCCTCGTGTGCATGCAGGTACAAATCATGGTCCAAGCGCGAACGGTTCAGCCAGAAAGATAATCCCGAGTTGATCTTTCCGCACCCTGCCTGATTGTTATATTGATATACATATTAGAATGTATTAAAAAAGGAGTGTGTTGGTATGAGCTTTCCAACAGTGAAAGTGGGGGATCACAACATGCATAGGAAAATAAACCCTCAACACTTTCATGGTAACGTTGAAAGTGGTAGATGCAGAACTAAATCAGGCGAATAGTGGGGTAAAATCCTTCTATTAATTTTAATTTTTGTTTCTGGGGAGGGATTAGCTAAATGGGAAGGGAAGAAGGTTATATAGTCACCTCACCAACGCACTAGATCGTCTCTACAATGAGATTTCAAAAAGAAACATAAACTCAACAATAGGATTTTGCTAATGACCGCTCATAGTGATAGCTAGACTAGTTCGGTGCTTGTTTTAATATAGAATGTGGGCCGTGAACTACATCCGTAACCTCTGTATCTAAAGATGTCGAAATCTATGGCTGATCCAAGGTGAGTTCTGAAAAAGCTCTTGTCATAATAGCAGAAATACTACTTTCAGTGGACTCGAAGTCAGCTCTTCGAAACTACTACACAACCTGCACTCAAACATTTATACATATGTATATATAATAAAATATTATAGATCTGGAAATTTCATGAATGAGTTGTATTATGTTCAACAGCAAATCAATGTACCTTAATGAGACGACTTTATGAATACCATACATATCAAGCTGATACGTGAAATTGTATTCCCGTTGATTTCAGAGTGTTAACGTCGTCTTCTCATTTGTTCAGATGTGCACAGCTATCCCTGAATGCCGACAAAGGCCAAATTTCTTCATCAATACTTACCGGTCAACCTAGCACGCCGCCGGAATGTTCAAGTCCTTCTGGATAAATTTGAACATCTTCTAGCTTTTAGAATTTGCGGACTAAATGCTTATTATCTTTGAAAGAGAAACAACCATGCAGACGACTATATAAACGTGTAATTGGAGAATTAGGCAGTAGTTTGGATGAGTCAGGCCATTAAATTAAGAATTCAAGTCCTTAGAGTGGTTACTCTTCTTCAATACCATTATGTGAATGTATAGAGGGAAGTATCTTTTCAATTATAACAATCTATGAATGTCTATTTTTCGAGGTATCCCCACTCTCGTCCATCTCATTGAGGCTAATCTCAGTCTATAAACTGCTCCGCCCCAAGTGTTGCATGTAGTTGCATCGTCAATAGATTTTTGCTTGTAATCTCCTCCTTCCTCGTGACTAATTCTTCGACATCCCACTCAGCCGTAAGCACCCTCCCATTCAAGAATTGGCTTCTCGTTGGGTCCGCCACCAGCCATACAATGGTACCACCAGTGAGTGCTGGGTCGTTGCAGTTGAATCCAACATCCCGAAGAGCCTGTGGCATGATGTCTGTGTCATTCATTCCAGGGTTGATCGAAATAGTGAGTAGAGCCTCTGGGTAGGCGGCAGCGAGGGCGGTAGTATACTGAATATTGGCTGATTTAGACATAGCATAGGCGGCCAAGAAAGGCCAGACGCCCCAGGCGCTCGAACTGGTCACTGTGATGATTCTAGCCTTGTCGGTGGCCGAAGCCCAAGGAAGCGCGGCCTGGAGGAATTGCTGCGTCATAATATGGGTTCCTTTGACGTTAACTTCCTAGATGGAGAGGATTGATATTAGCTGTACTGTTCCCACTGTCGAGTACGTGCTTGGGCTACTGATATTTTGCATACTAAGAAAAGATTGCCAGAGATCACTTACAAAGTTCTTGAAAAATATGTCCGGATCCTGCTCGTGAATCATCTTATCTCTCTTGCTATACTCCACGCCAGCATTGTTAACCAGTACATGGACCTTGGGGTATCTAGCATTAATCTCAGACCATGCTTTGGTAACTTGCTCGGCAGACGAAATATCTACACTCAAGACAAGTATCTCGATATCTGGGTTAATATTCTTTAGATCTTCCTCGACATTTGCTAGCTTAGTAGCATTGGTGGCAATGAGCACTATGGCCTTGACGCCCGCCTTTACAAAAGCCGGTGCGATGCCTCTAGCTCCAATGCCGCGGCTGGCACCCGTTACAACAACCGTCTTGCCGTCGAGTGAATTATTTGGTGTAGTTGGGTCGATAGCAGGATAAACATTGGTGTAGGCCTTCCTGGTGAACTGACCAGACGTGACGATCCAGTCTTTTGGAAGGGTTGCTAAATCGACCATTGCGTGGGATGGACTTGTTTATATAACGAATTTTTTTCTTGAAATAGAGGTGACAAATGTCAAATTTAAAGGGCTTGAGACTGAGAAGTTAATAGAATTTGTGAGGGCATCTTCAAGTTTAAGTAGACTGGCAAGTACCAGACTTCTAGAATATGAAAAGAGATATGAGAGGGGCAAAATTATTGTAAGATAAGAGGGTCAAATGCCTGAGATTGTCTAATACTCCTAGTTAATCCTTCTTCATCCATAAGCAGCCAATCCATTTGTGCTAAAAGAAAGGCCGGTAGAAACTGCATCAAAAATACGCAATACATGTGGCTTATGGTTTGGTGATCAAAAAAGTTATTTGATATCAAAATTCAGCCTGGGTATGATTAAGCCGAGTCGGCAGCACCAAAACGGCAAACGGTTCAGAAATTCGGCTCGATTTAGTTAAATAGGCGAAGGAAGCCCGCAGTGACTTGGTAGCCGATTGGTCGAGTGACACGCTACGATATAAGCTCTAATGCATGACACGGAAGTAAGAATTCATACTCTCCGCAGCTTGCAGCTTTATATATAATGATATTCGTACCTTACCTGATGGTCCTATTTCTGCGTTGACCATTATCCATTTTGGACCATTCAACCATTTCACTTTGTATCCGCGCATTAGTTGCAAATTTTGACAATGACGACTTTATCTTCAAAGTTTTTAGTCTTTGATAGCAAGGCGGGCCCAAATAGTGCGGATGGAGATTTGATCTATTGCTCGTCGAAAGACGCCAATGTCCAGTGGCCAGAGTCGGTTCGAAGAGGAAGGCCGAGAAAAAGTGAGTTGTGTCCATTCTGCTATTTTTATTACTAGTAGAAGCATGATACCCCATATAATTCGACCATGTTGACCCCAGCACCGCTAATGATCACTGTTCCAATCAACTGGGTTTTCTTCACATTGAGTCATCCGTAGTAACGGCTGAGCTCTGTGTCTAGATCTCTCTGTATTTCTATTTGGAGAAACAATCTCGATGGCACGGGGGGTCAACTCCGCTGCTATGGTGCTTCTCAACGCTCAGAACAGGGGCCTAGATTCAGTGCCATTGTGTCTGAACTCAGGAAGTTGATTATTTTTCAAAGTTGATAATAGCTGCTTGGTCTCTAACTCATGGAAAAGATTTCGATTTCGATTTCATGATGTCTGTTCCTACAAAGTGGACTAATTAGATTTGGTATACAGACCCGAAAAAACATGGGGTTTCGTCGAAGTACCCGTTGAAAGAAGCAAGAAATCCTTTATTGGAGCGCTATGAGTTTGTCAACTGTTCGGATGGGCGACAGTCAAATGACCCGAATACTCGAAAGTTCGTCCGGACTTATGTCATGCAAAATTATCGACGGCAGAAACAGAAAACCGCGCACAAAAATCCGGGACTTCAAGACATAGAAATTGAGCATCAAGGCAATGATACAGAAACTATTGTTGAATTTGAAAGTCCTCTTATTCCATCACCTGAACGTTGGAGTAACGACCCATTTGATTGTTTCCCCATAAAAATGCAACCGTACATGCACGAACTTCTTCACCTGTGTAAGTTCATTGCGTCTAATTATCAGATTATTAGTTGCGAACATAGTATGATATCCTTACACAGAAATTCGCTGATGCTATTTTAATAGACGTTTCTGCTTTTGCAGATCACCTGTACCCAATCGAGGCAAATTGGGGATTTAATCCAACAAAGAAGATCTGGATGCCTCTGGCTTTGACCGACTCCGCCCTATTGAATTCAATTCTGTTCTGTGGCGATCAGTTTGGTGCAAGATTAAATGGCCAGAAGGAGCGTCCCTCTGCAATCAATCACTTGGAGCAAGCGATCCAAATCCTCTACAAACGGTTTCAGGACCATTCGCAGGAAACAAGTGACTCAACTATCGCTGCTGTGACTGCTCTAGCCTTAACTGAGGTAGGCACTTATACAATTTGATTTGAAACATACTGACTTATTTTCGGTAGCAATCAAGTGGTAACCAGGCAAATTGGCAAATTCATATGAAGGGTATAAAGCGGATGGTAGAGATGCGGGGAGGCCTGCCAGCCTTTGAGTCCAATCCAACCTTGCATGACAAGCTTTGCCGGTAAGTTAAATTTCACCATTTTTGGTCTGTAATTATTCCTAAAGCAGTGCTAGAACGGACATCTGCGGCTCAGTCCCTGGCCTTTCAAAACCCTACCTGCAGATGAAAAGCAGAAAGGTACAGCCAAGTGTTTTTCGAAGTTGTGACGAAATAGAGAGAAGTCTTGCTCCTGGATTTCAGGATGTCCATGATTATCATGGGTTTGAATCTGATCTTTTCGACATTTTCTACGAAGTGCATTCCATAACTCAAGAGATAAACACTATCAACCCTCCAAAATCGGATATTGTTCCCATGAGATTACGTGGGAGAATACGGTCAGTTCAATACTACCTTCTCTCCGCAGAGAATTATGACGACATCAACGGATCCAGAGACCAGATTCTCAAAGCATGTCGGCTAGGCGTCTTGCTCTATGTCGGTATTATTCAGAACGAATTTTGGATCTCGTCGATAAGTAAGCAGTTAATAGGGAAGTTAAAGTCTTATCTCCAAAGCGATAGCCTCGCCACTGACTCTATGCGCGCACTGCGCTTGTGGCTTATGTTTCTCATAGGCCCTCTCGTCTTTGACCCAACTGAGAAATTATGGTTTGTCTGCTCTATTTCTCAAGCGATCCCACAGCTTTCATTATCGAGCTGGTACGATGCTAAATTGCTTCTGGAGACCTTTACTTGGGCTGGCAAAGTACAGGACAGGCTCGGCCAAGATTTATGGAATGAAGCTATGAGGTGCAGAGTGTCTCATGAGAGTATAAATCTAGCCTTGCTACCTTCATTTGGATTCTGTTTGCAGGTCTAGGGTTATACGCTAAGCTGTATATGATTTTATTGAGCTTTATGATGACTTATAGAGTCTAATCTTCATTGAACTTTTGGACTTCATTAAGCACTCCTTGATTCTCAATCTCATTTTGGGCGAACAAAATAGTTTTGGTTTTAGTGATGAAGGGAATAAACACAAGCAAGTCCACTATCACCAGTGCTGGTTACTGATGTTCCCAAATCTCGATATGAAGAACATCCTTGGCGAGATATCTGATTGATCCTAGCGTCAAAATTCTTGGAATTTCCAAACGCCTTTTCAATTTAGTGTAATTGTGAATTTCACAGTGAGTATCTAGAAGAGCTTCAGAACCGAGGGATACTATGCTGGGCATTTTAGAGTCTGCGATATCGTTTATGTAGTGAGTGAGTAACAAAGAAAATATACATTTGTAGTTTTCGTTTTAGAGTTTGTTTATAATGAAGAGATATTCAAAGTTGACCAATATTATTACGGACTTTCCATTTCATTTAAAGTTTCAAGTGGTCATGAATGAGGCAAAGATAGAAGAAGATGTTTGATTATGTATCTTAAGCTGACCACCGAACATAGTAGACAAACAAGACTGAGAGATGGGTGACCATTTCTCAAGAAATGATGGGATCTTGTAAAGTCAGTACCTGGCACTTGGCTTCATTCTTATGTATGACTTACCTCAAAAAGGAGAAAAGGCTGAACAACAAATAAACATGTATAATAATGAATAATATAAGAGGGGCGAAATGAAAATCTTGTGACCCAACGAAAGAGTGTACAAAATCTAAGACCAATAGAGAAATCGTTAAAGGCCGTGAGTTTCAAGTCATTCAAGCAGTATCTGACAACTGAACGTAAATAAAGTTCAATTTCCCAGCCAGGCGACGTAGGATTGCCGTTGTGCCTAGTGAACGGAGATTTATAGTTGCAAGAAAAGCCTTCGGTATGTCTTTACTCTTCCCACTTGACTCTTGTTCTGTTGATATGTCGTCGCTTCTGTCATTTGACTCTTGCGCTATTCTTTTCTCGAATTGGTTGCTCTGAACGTCCACATATATATCTGCTCGAGGTTTTATACCAGGCAATCCCACTTTTATAAAATCTGAAGAGATTAATAAGTGATCAAAGTTTTAAAGGATATATGGAAGACTTGCGAGAGTTCCCTCTGATCGCGTCCACTTGCTCTTTTTTAAGCTTCTTTGTAGAAGGATAGTACACAGCAACCTCCGAACCAGATACACGACTTCTTGAGGCAATGCTTGAGATGCTGTTTTGCCTAGGTGGGTGAATGAGGTTGTTTATTCGTGATGTAACAAGTTGTTTGGACGCCATGGCAAGATATATCGCGATATTTGAAGAGTTTATGGGTAATATGAGAATTGCCTGATCAGGCGCTTGTTTATAATCTACAGAAAAAATAGCAGCTAAATAATGCGACCACAGGACTCTTAAAGATTCTGGCTGCCATAGTTCCTGCTGGAATACGGAGATTACATCCGCCCATGGGAATGGCTGACTTTCGCATGTCATGACAGGTGAGACCAGCCATCCCGAATGCATCCAAATGTTATCTTCAGGTTGCGCCCGAGCGTGTCATTTCAAGTTACGGTTATTCAAAGAATGATGTCGTCGTGGCGCTCGTGGCAGTATTATGCGACAAGACATAAACATCACTCAGCCTTGTTCACAGAATGTGTGCCCTATGACCGTTGTACTCTCTACACCCCCTCGGACTGCATACCGTCTACACAAAAAATCTGATTAGTTGGCTTTTGGGCACGCAGGACTTTTAACCTAAATGAGATACAATATATGATCCGAGGGTGATAAGCTCCTTAACTCTCATAGTATCACTGGCGCCCCTATATGTACTATATATAATTCAACGCAAAGCAGCTGAAATTCCCGTATTTTTATTCATTAAGCCACTCCACGATCCTATATTCAGCCTGATGACCACCAACTCTGAAGGCTTTCTGAAGCTCTCTGCGCAGCCTTATTTTCAACTTCACGAGTGCCTTTACATTCTAGCAAGAAATAAGAGTCTATCACGCATTGCATTAGCCATCCACACAACATCTATTTAACTATTGTCAACCTAGACATCCTTTATGGCCAAAATGTATTATATAAGTTCAAGAGATGACTGGAATTTCTCATTCCATGCTTCGGGCTGGCACTGAAAGCTGTTGATCTTCCCGAATTCACAGCACTTGTCACCACCAAATCAAGAGTGATGGGGCTTGCACAGTGCTAAGGCTCATATATAATCCTTAATATGGTAAATATGTTTCAGCTGAAGCTATACGGAAATACAGCCTTGCAAGGGTCGTTAAAATGCAGAAGAGGGGATTCGCTTCCTCCACCGACCCCGTCTCCTCTTGGACAATTTCATTCGGCGGTGCAAAATTTTCATCAAATGGATTTCTCAGCTCGCTGGTCAGTGATTTCTGACCGTAAAGTTAACCGGAGCCTCGTCTGCGAGCCTTCTTATATGCCTGATGAGAAATTTTCGCACAAAAATGATGTGACGCTGGCTGGGCGATTATGCATCCGTTTTTCAAGACGAGGCATCATTTAAAGTCAGTTTCCCCCCCAACGTCCTCACCCATAAAACGATAGCCCATATCACAGCTTCATTGACGCCCGAGCATGCTGGTAGGGGCCCGTCGGTAGCTTCACTTGTGCAAGTGCCCAAGTGCAGCCTTCTTACTCAGCCCGAAATCTCCCTTAGCCCAAATATCACTTCGCAGTCCAATCAACAAACCTTTGGAAAGGTTCGTCAGCTATGGTTCGTAGATTCTTATAGTGTGCACGACTTCCATGTTGATTGACAACGTAGGCCACAAAAATAGGGTTGGAGCCAAGCAAGATCTCGAAGCACTCTCCATCTTCCTCAAACAACAATCAAAGTATAACCCGCGACACAACACCTTCTATTAACAGTAATTTATCTTTGAAAAACGTGGCCAGAGAAATTTCGGACGTGTCGGGCGAATCTGGACAGCGGCCCAATGACGATGAGTGGACCAAGTCTTATGTCCTCAGCCTAGGTATTTTATAGCCTATCGAAATTTGAAACGTTTAAAATTGGGTTCTAATCAAAATTTGCAGACGGTGGCGGTGTGAGAGGATACTCGAGTCTTTTGATAATCAAGGAACTAATGACAATTATCGAAGAAATTGAGATGGGAGACAATTTCAGGGCAACAAGCAGTTATGATCCATTGAATGTCGAACCTGTTCTTTTCAAGGTCAGAAATACAGGGAGACCTACTGGATTCTCTTCCAACGAAGGCCCCCCAGATAAATTCCTACCTTGCCATTATTTTGGTACATCTTTACCCCGCATTAAAAATTCTTATAATTGATGAGCTGACGATCATAGATTTGATGGCTGGAACTAGTACTGGCGGGTGAGCCCCCTGCTGTTTCTTTCATGATTCGAAAAGGTTCAGGTACTGAACAGTATATAGGCTTATTGCAATCATGCTTGGCCGCTTACGAATGAGTATCGATGATGC
Source organism: Allantophomopsis lycopodina (assembly GCA_024752465.1). Classification (NCBI taxonomy): domain Eukaryota; kingdom Fungi; phylum Ascomycota; class Leotiomycetes; order Phacidiales; family Phacidiaceae; genus Allantophomopsis; species Allantophomopsis lycopodina. Next base: position 554,533 of record CP103013.1, on the reverse strand, counting down.
AATATCAGAATTCACAACACTAGCGTCCCAAGTTTTTGGAAAACCACGACTTTTTCATGTCCGTAGTCGTCTGTTCTGGCCAAGGAACAAATATCACCATAAATGGTTCGAAAATGCGGTCAATAACCTAACAGACAAGTACACTGGAAATCTCAGGTTTAATCAAAGCGCGAAGCTGTTTGCTTCTGACCCTCGAATGTGCAGAACGTATGTTCATTCCCTACTTGTGACTTTTGACTTATACTAATCTTGAAAAGTATGGCAATTGCTTTTGAGGAAGCACCATCTAACGATGTACCCGAGGTGCCATACATCTTTAGGAGTTATAATAATGAGGATGCCCATGAAAGACTAGGAATTTTAGATGGCGTGGAAGTGAAAAGAAACCCTGGCAAAGCCCATTCCTCAGAAATATGTGAGTCCACGAGTGAAAGCTATAGTCTAATACTGACACGCCCTAGGTAAGATAGCACGGGCGACTTCAGCCGCTCCTGGCTATTTCGATTTTGTGGAGATCGATGGTGGATCTTATTGCGATGGGGGATTCGGATGCAACAATCCAACTATGGAAGCTTACCATGAAGTGATGTCCCAAAATCCAATTCGTGGCCGAAGCCCAATCGGTCTGATACTAAGCATCGGCACTGGAGAGCGTTATTTTGGACGATTTTCTGGACAGCGTGGTCTCAGAGGATATATCCATCAGATAAGGGCTGCCCTTTCCCATACATCGGACACGCTCGAGGTAGATCGAAATATGAGACTTATAGCCAGGACCAATAACTTCACCTACCATCGTTTAAATGTTAACAAACAAATAGGGAAAATCAAGCTTGATAACTGGAAAAAAGGGCGGCATGGTAGACCCAGTACTGAGAAAGAGATAGCCCAGAAAACTCGAGATTACTTGGAGCACAAAGACCAAAAAAGAATATTACGAGAGATTGCCCAGCGTCTAGTCGACAACCGGCATAGGCGAACGGAGACAGAGAGATGGAGCGATTACCTGGGCTATCGATACAAATGTGACATAGAGTCATGTTCATCGCATACAGACTTTTCAATCAAGGTCTTTAGACAGCATCTTTGTGAAGATCATTGTTATCCACCTTTGAAGGAATGGACTCATAAAGAGCGTGCTGTGCTGGATAGGTGTAGGACATTGAGTTAGATGGGAAATTGTCTTCAGCTTGGAGAAAATCAGGAGATATCCGGGCGCATAGTCTTTCTTTCTCATGCATGATAATTCTGGCGGTATCAAAAGTTTGTATTTATGGGTTGGAGTTTGGAAAAGAAAAAAAAGGAGGGAATTTGAGCTCAGAAATCATAAAATTAGGAGACACATGTGTGAGAAATATGTTTTTGAGTCCTCATAAACACTTTGAAGCGTGCTTGTTACCTTGGCCATAAGGTTCGTTTACGAGTTATAGAATAAATAACATTCTGAGTGCTTATGACTACTCGATCCAGTGAGCTTTACCTCTGTTTTACACAATCTCAAACACCTTTACAGATGGGTAACAATATTCAGATTAGTTAGCCTTAACATTTTCATGTCAGCTAGATATCAGGACAGATATATTGTATTTTCCCTTAACTTAAACTAGACAGCAAACTTGCAAAGCAAGGCTGTGCATCACTAAACTTAAGAATTATTGTTCCCCTGCAAAGGGGCGTTGATTCCATTCCACAACCCCTTTGACGCTAAAATAGTGAATCCTTACTTGAACGACACTGTTAAAGAAAGTCCCGCGAAAGTTACGAAACCACGATTTTCAAGCTCCTTACTGTCATATGATTTAAAGTATTTTGACACATATCGAAGCCCTTGATATGATTAGTTGTTCATGTGCCTGAGTGCATTGGAATTGGTTAAGGTTTGTGTTACTTACTGTGTCCATGATATTGCTCTATTAGTGGTTCTCAGGCATCAACTTAGGCTCATCACGGGGCTCTTTTGGGGAATGGTTTGTGGAGAAGGTAGACAATAATACCCCGCAACTTTGGATGTTCCGATACTGTGGTTCACCTAAGGATCACTATGCTACAACAGGGTTAGGTATAAATCGTAATACTATAATATAACGAACACGACCTGGTGCGACTACATAATTCTAACAACGCTGCTTAAAAATTCGAGTTGAGGGCAGTATTAAGCACTCTTGCTTGATTCCGGAAGAACTGCCTAGCGGCATGGGTATCTGGAGACAGGTTGATGCCATGAGGAACTCCAGGAATGATCTCGAGCTGCGAATCTATCCCTGCATTCCTCAACCTCAACGAATAGTCAATGCCTTCGTCGCGTAGTGCATCGCATCCTGCCACGGTCGTATGCACGGGGGCATGGTTTGGTCGTAGATCAGCGTGGAGCATTGAAGCATACGGGTTTTTGAATTCGCCGTTGGTGTACATGTCTGAATCTGTGAGCATGGCATTTGAGTTGTTATCATACTTGGATGCTTACCCCATAGTTTACGCAACTCAATGCGAAAGTCTTTTGCCTCGCTTTTTGGACAGAATCTTTCCATCGAACCACTAGCTGTCAACAGATGAGAGGGATATTGGTCCGGATGGCACGTCACTGGCGCGACGAGACTAACATGCCGGATCCTCGTTTTCTCGTGTTCAAATGAATCTCTCAAGGCAACGCCAGCTGCAAGGTTACCGCCTGCAGAACACCCCCAAAGCGCGACTTTACCTAGATCAACTCTATACAACGAAGCATTCTCCAACACCCATTCGAGCGATTGATAGCAATCATTATGAGGAAGAGGGAAAGGATTTTCCGGAGCTAAGCGGTAATCAACACTAAACATGACACCTTGCAACTCAGACGCAAAAAACTCTGTGAAATCTGCAGAAGTGTTAGACATAGCAGGTTGGATGAAATTGGAAATCGTTACCATCGTCACCCGCGGGGAAGCCGTGGATCCATCCACCACCATGGTATAGGATAACAGCTGGACGAAGCTCTTCTGTGGGCTCCAACTCCGGTTGCGGAAGTGGATTGTAGACTCGAATTGAAAAGTGCTTGCCATCCTCAGTGGGAACAGATACGTCCGTTATTTTAACGGTAGCCGGAGATCTCGTTCGGTGCGCTTGCGTTTTTGGTAATTTAGGTAAGTTCACATATGTGTCGTCGAGCCACTTCCGCATACTAGTAGGGTCTGTTGTGTCTATTGCTTCAATCTCACCCAGGTCCAACTTAGATGCTTCCTGTCATTTGTTAAACCACTAATGGGCCAATTCACTTCAACCTGAACAGTGATAGGGTCTGCTCACTAGACGATAATTCATATCTTCTTGCTCTATGATGCTCGGGTCATCGCGATTGTTCATCGTGTAGGGTCCAGATTTCTTGTTGTCCTCATCAGTTACTTTGCCCAGTTGCCCTTCCATTAGTGGAGTTTCGACAGAAGTTACGGCCATGTTGCGTTTGTGGAAATCGTTCAAAGATGCCTAGTCTTCAAATTGACTTGGTAAAGTCCACGACTCCTATATAAGTCCGCTCAAAGTCTGGAAAAACGTTGAATTGGGGTCATAGTTCGCAGCTTGTCTCGTGTACACACTAAAGCTAAAATTGCGCAGTATCCTATCTATTCGGCTTCGATAATCCTATCAGCTTGGAAAGTCTTTATCCTTTGAGCTTGAGGACTTTTAAACTTTGGCTTGGGGGTTTCCATTCTTTCAGCTCGGGGAATCATATCCTATCAGCGTAGGGAGCCTGATCCCTTGCACTCAGAATATCCTATCCTTGCAGCTTGGGGAGTCTCATGCTTCGACCTCGTGAACTAGTATTCTGTCAGCTCGGGAAATCCCACTCTTTGTGCCAATAGAATCTTATTCTTTCGGCTCGAGAAATTCCATCCTTTCAAAATGGGAAAATCTGTAAGTTATAAGTCTACGTTTGCGGGGTGAAATATAGTACCTACGGCTATATTTTCCTACCATTTACCTCTCTTAAATATTCGACACTAATCTTAATTACGCAGTATCTATCAGAAATATGGGTTGACAGACTATAAGCACTGTTTTGACAACAATGGAGCTGTGGTGTTATCTATCCTTCCATATTTTCGCTGAATCCGCATTAGTGCATGTGGTTGGCTGAAGCATATGATCAATTGAACCATGTGTGATATTAGCGATGAGCATTTAAAATTTTCTAACAACCAATATTGACGCTCATCTTAACAGCCATGCAATTGGGCCTCAATCAGGGAATTTAGCAGACGCTACGAAGTTTATATCGTTGCACATAACATGGCTGACGTTACCACTGGTTTCCGAGCGGGGAAGTATGCAACCCCCTCATTAAACTTTGCTTTGAATAAGAAAACGAGAACTTTAATTTCGAAAAAGCAAATCTAGGGAACTCTAATCGAATGGTCAAATCTAGGGAATGTAAAAAAATGAAAACGGTTTGACATATTAAGATCTCTCTCTCCTATGACGAATCTCTATATTGGTATATTATCCAAAATCCCCTCGAAATACTAGACCATCTTCTCATTGTTATAGAGAACAACAAAATGACCAAATCAAATGGTACCACTGTACAGGCTGAGAGCATGGATCCACATGAGAGTTTACACGTATCAGACGGGGCATCTGTCAAGTGGTTAAACTGGCGAGTTGTCATGAACTGTTCGTAGCACGTGCTATCTAAGCTGGTATGTGCTAACAAAAGTCGTAGTAATCGTTGTCGGTCTTTCCCTTGGTCTATTCGGTTATGATAACGCCTTTTCATCTCCTCTTGTCTCACTCCCTCTATTTATCGAGAAATATCAAGGCTCAACAGCACCAGTATCACCCTTAGTGCCGCTGGCTTTCACTGTAAGCAAGCCATTACCACATTGGAGGAATTCTACTAAACCTAAAAAGGCTCGATCTCTTGACCTGATTATTTGCGTTCCTCTCGTGGGTGCAGCTTGTGGGGCTTTCCTGGCTATTCCACTTCAGAAGAGATTCGGAAGAAAAAAATCTTTAATGCTTGCATATGCTCTCTTGTGTCTTCCGGGATCAATTCTACAACTCTTTTCTCCTAACCTAGGTTCTTTGGTAGTAGGTCGGTTCTGGAATAGTAAGTATACCTATTTCTGAAGCTTGGAATACTTTACTCACTCTTGGTGCAGATGTTGGTATTAGCGTATTAACTAACGTCGCCCCGGTCTACCTTTCTGAGCTTGTTCCTGCCAACGTTAGAGCAAGAGCCGTCGGATTTACCATTGCTGGGAGCGGAGCCATTGCTGTAATTGCAACAGTTGTTGTCTGGGCCACTCAAAAGCTGAATGACCGTCGCCAGTATATCATTCCACTAGCTATACAGGCAGCAGTGCCGCTCGTGCTTCTGTTCGCCTCAACCGCTTTGACCGAGTCACCAAGTTGGCTCTCGAGCAAAGGACGCGTGGAAGAGGCAAAGAAAAACCTAATGTCCCTTAGATCTGACAATACCGCCAAGGTCGAAGCTGAGCTCGTCTCAATGATGCTTGGCCTGCAGACTCAAGAACAGATACGGACGAATACCAACCCGTTAGATATATTCAAGCCACAAAACCTCGAACGCACAATCTCCTCCGGGGCTCTCTTAAGTTTGTCCCAAGTCGGCGGCCAGGTTTTGACGGGCACCTATTCGACGGTGATTTTGATTCAAAGCCATGTTGCTGATCCATTTGAGATCACCATGATCCTCTTCCTTGTTCAATTCCTTGGAACTCTCATTGGCCCTTTTCTTATTGATAAGATTGGAAGACGCCGGGTTGCACTTGTTGGATTTACAATACTATTCATGATCGATGTTGCTGCCGGTACTTTAGCCTGTGTTGGCTTAAAGACTACCCCTCGGTCCACTGCTCTTGCTTCACTGTGTATTATTTTCAGTTTTGTGAATTCACTTTCTTTCCAGTCTCTGTAAGTATCTCGATTAAAGGCGCGGTAGTGGTGAGAGATTTGCTGACATTTATATAGTGGGTACCTTATGCCTACAGAAATCCCTACAACAATGCTACGTGAAGCCACTTTTACTTGGTCTTCATTCTGGTCCTACGTAACTGCCATCATCACAACATTTGCCGTGCCCCAAATTACAACCCCTGATGCGTCCGTACACCATAAATCTGTTAAGACCTCTGTGTTTGTAGCTGATAATGATTTAGGGGTAACTTAGGAGCAAAGGCATTCCTTGTTTTTGGTGGTTGCATGGCAATCACCATTGTATGGACCTATTTTTATCTGTAAGTGCTTCCCGTTCTATTCGTTCTTTGATTGAAGATATTAACATTAGGTTCAAGCCCAGAGACAGCTCGACGCACTCTTGCTGAGATTGATGAGTTGTATGCTGCTAAAATCCCAAAACGGAAGTGGCGAGGTGAGTTGAAACGGAATTAAAGCTAAGAGTTTGTGACTAATAATTACCAGGTTATGAAACTGAAGTTGAAAATATACCTGTTGAAGGCCTCAAGGGCATGACAGAATCCACTACACCATAGTTTTAAAAGTTTGACATCGTATTGTTACTTCACACATCGTAGCTTTGTGGGTAGTGTCTATTATGATCTATAGAACTAATCTACCTGAAGTTGATCCTCAATTGAGTATATTCCGTATGTCCAAGAGTCAAACATCTGACATATTTCTACATCTTCAATAAATCTAAGTGGTGTATATGACTCTTTAGTATCACGTACTCTGAAATGTAAGTCAAGTCCAATATATGTCGCACTGTTTGACGACGCCCAACCAAAGCATCTATTCCTTAACTTAAATGCCAAGTGACCCCAGCGATAATGAACGTTATATCCACACTGTCGCTCTTTAGAGCGACACGATCCTGTAAAACAAGAACAGCCCCTCCAGAGTTCCAAGCGAGCATGATGCTCAAAATCAAAACAACAATCATAACTAAACACGAATATGTCGGTTCCAGGCCCACTAAGGGAATCAGAGAAATAGCGGCGTGTATCTCGGTACCAAAAAGAACCATGCCGTATTGAACTTGAATCCAAGTTATAATTGAAGAGCGAGAAACTGGAGCTCACAGTTGAATTTGAATCATCGGTATCGCATGACGAGTTGGAGTTCCAATTCTCAGGCCATAAAAATTCCCGAAGTTGTTCTGGATTTGGAAACGAGATTGCGCGATGTGGAAATATCACTGTTCCAAAATGGGGAGGTTTAACTTGTAAATTTCGATTGGAACGCCTTTCCTTATGCGTTGGTGGTTCATACGGCTCGCCTATGCGTAGCAGAAAATCATCATCTTCAATTTCAAGAGCGTCATTGACCTTTTCAAAGGCCTGTAACATGCAGCGATTTTTCAGCTGGTGTATCGCTTCCTGGTACCAATCAGACTTGCAATTTTGACAAATATTGCATAATTCGGTGGAAAAGTCCGTCTCCAATAAATGTATAAGTCCTTTCAGTGACCAGCCATCTTCAGCATACCTTGGGCAACGAATATATTCACAATGAGCAAAATCTGCGGCGCTGAGATTTGTGTTCTCTTGCTGGGCTCGAAGCACTTCGCACCATATGAAGAACATAGAGGGCCTTTTTCCCTCCAGTGCAATATAAGTAGGAGTTAAAGGACGATATATTGACTCCTGTTGTTGAATACTTGCAGATTGTACATCATACCTGGCGTTCAGGAATAGCCGAAGTATTTTATAAATATCTGTATCGTCCAAATGCTCCCAAGATGACATAAAGAAGATATGAAGAGCGGTGAGCCCGTAATAACAATCTTCAGGATCGTATCCGGAATATTTTTCAGAGTGTTGGACTGTGAGACCTGGGTTATGAGAGTTTTTGATATTATATTCTAATTCTTGAAGGTCTCCATTATATCGACAAGAATACATGAGAGCAGTCATGCCTTCATAACGGTATTCATCCTGATCCACTATTAGCGGTATTCTTTACAATCAAAAGTCAGAAAGCAACACTCACTGGATCAAAATAGACATTTTCGTTTCTAGCAAGCTTTACGTAAACAGACTCAAGTTCCAGAAGGTTGAGGTTTTGGTAATTTTCCACAATAAAACAATCAAGGAAACCATATTCAGGAGAATAGGCAAGCATGGTAGGATCTGCACCTCTATCAAGCAACATACTTATGATTGCCAATTTGTCGCTGTAAGCTCCAAATTTAGACATTGTAGCACCTTTCAGTTGCAGTTAGAGACTTATACCCCGGGATGAAGCTTGTCAGACCTACATATCAGTGGATAAACACCGAATTCCATAGTCGTATTTGGTAGTGCTCCCCGATCAAGCAAGAATTCACAAATTTCTTTTTGGTTATAAGCTGCCGCAGCCTGTGATATAATTGTCAGTAGAGATCTTAGAAAACTGATATAAACTTACATGTAACGGAGTAATACCGTCTGGATCTGTATCAAAAACAGTCGCTTGATTGCTTCGAAATAGCTCTAAGACCCTTTCCATTTGTCCATTCTCGATAATTTGGAAGATTTCAGCATCTTTTGGTACTGCAGGGAAGACGCGCAAAGATCGCTGCCAGCCGTTTCCATGTTGAAATGACCAGGAAATATGGGTTCCTCGGGACAACAGCCCCATAAGTTGCATTGACGGTACAAATTTCATCGAGCTCCGGAATTCCATGTTAGATGTACTGCTAGTTCTTGAATGACGTAGTTCATACAAAGAAGCCTCAATCTCAATAGTCGCAATACCTAGGTTGAGTGATCTTCTAAGAGTTTGCAGATGGCGGCGGACTTGACGCTTTGGGACTTGTGTCATACTATGCCTACGTATTAATAGTCCTGTACCATGACTTCCAATCCTTTGGCAATCATAAACTTGGGAAGAAGATCGAATTGTTTCATCGCAGGATTCTTTGCCTCTAACTAGCATGGAGTTTGAGAGGCTCATAACGACAACATCTGCAGTACTGCCGTTCCCGTCATCGTCTAGGTCTTCGCCATTCAGGCTATATTTATGTTTTTGAATCTCAGTCGCAGCTGAAATTTTAGATGTGTGGCTGTTGTCTTTTATGGGGACGTCTTTCATCAAACCCTTAGTTATCTCATCCATCTTCTCTCGTATGATGGTATCGATTCCATCTCTCATACCTAACATCATGGCGGTTCTCGACCCTTCAAGGACACAAGTCACATGTTCACGAAATATGTCAGGAAATACCTTTGCCATCTTTTGCTGTACCATGGTTGGTATTTGTGGGACCAGGGAAGTAGAGATACCATGTTCTAGGGTTTGAAATGCGGTTCGACTCCATATATCGGGTACAGTGCTGCACATTCGATCTGTTTGAGAAAGAATTTGATCGTTGACTTCCTTGGCGCTTAATTGGTTCTGTAAGATGTCGGTCTGTTGAATCTCAATGGCCTGCAGGCTATCGCGAACATCTTGGACATCCTGCTTTGTCATGATCCTATGGATTTATCGTTAGTATTTTAGCTTATTTTCTCCTTGTGAAGTCTAGGATGGAGAAGAATGCTCACCCGACAACGAGAGACAGCAAAGTTTTCGATCTCTCCAAAGAAGTCTGTAGTTCCTGAAGCTTGCCATGCTTCGCCACTGCTCTGATAGAGTTCCACGTATTTCGAAGACGACTGCGTTTGTGGGTATGTGGACTGGGTTGTAGATCGAGGTCATCGAGAATGGACATCAGCTTCGTAGCCTCACTGTAGCAAATCTTAATCATGACATTCAACTGATCTTGATTGACAGTATGGCCGTTCTTTAGGCGATCTATGACAACAGCAAGTCCACTCAAAGCAACTGAATCGCGCTGAATCGATTCCGGGGCTCCATGGATATCTGAGACTACCGTATATACATCTTTCGCAATACCAACAATCGTTGCTATTGAAGCTGCAAAGCCAACAGCATCCATGGTACTGTGATAATAATGTGCTGTAAAGGATGAATGGAATGTAACTTTGTAATAAATTTTGAATGATGAAATCGTCAGCTTTTTTGAAAGAACAGAAGGAAACCCATTCCATGTTCTGTGGCATTGAGAAAGGTAGCTGGTGGATAGCACAGCCTCGTATCTTGACGTATCATGCCATAAGATAAGCCACTGTATGCATCCCATATGCCACAGTTGTAGGCGGAGCAGCAGCTAGTATTCACCATTGGGTATACCTTGCAAGAAAAGAAGAGAAGCGAGAAAATCGATTTAATCTTCTACCTACATCCGAAGTTCACAATGTCACTGCTATGAGTGTTGTCGTAGGCTTGACCTTTTCAGAGAGATGTAATCTTTGAATATTTACTGTGTAAGCGTCCTACCTAAAATGAGCGCTCATGTTTAGTGGTTGGTGAAAACACATTGTCGACATGCTTTCAGGGTAACGGCCTCCGAGCGGCATGGCTGCATGGGAGAATATGCATAACAATTTCAGGCAAGGCTTCTTGAGAGATGCTGTATTTCGCTTCTGGGATTAGAGATCGATGAGGATGGTCTTACATGTATTAAATAATAAGCGACTTGTGTCTGTACAAGAGCTACCTGCGACAGTCTCCAGCTTACAAAATAATCAGCTAAGCTATCTTCTCTTAATGGTAACCGGCAGATTTGATACATAGCTTTTGAGATCTTCTGGTCTTGATTGACTCCATGGAGTGAACTGAGTTGGCATATGATGATCTTTTGAGCTGACTGTTACAGATTATGGTCTTTTAATTTAAGATATTTTAAGAATATTCTATAATTGTTGTAAGGTATATATTAGTGGAAAGTTCACCATAGAAATATGTCAATGAGTTTGGCTCCAGCAGTTGATTGGCTAACCATCTCTATAAAATAGGTTCACGTGTAAGTTTGCCTGAGTTTTATTTTAAATTTTAACAGCATCGCCCTAGAGAAGACAACCACATTGTGTAGTATCGGTCCCCAATTGGGCACGGCGCGGCCTCCTAGCTTCGCCGTTTGTTGTAAAACATAATACTGCGTAGTATCACGTCCTCTCTCCATCGTTCTTGAAATTCACTCTCTATTTTATGTTATATTTTATATCAACACCTGATACCTTAGTCATTGCATTGCTGCACGAGTGTCCTGCACTGCTCGGTTTCATCCTCCATCTACGTCCTTCCATACGTTTGCTTTTGCGACTGCACGGCAAACACAGCACGCCCTGAACCAGGTGAGTCACAACGGCGAGCCTGTGTCTACTCCAGTGACTATTCTATATGTTGAGTACAACTGTGGTGGAAATTCAGAATTTATACCCAATATAATTCCAGATTTAACTCCCAACTCCAGGCTCGCTAATGATATATAAATGTCCCATAAATCAAACTTCATTCCATCATTTTCTTGCACATATCTCGGATAATCACGTTAAAGCATCAGGAAGTTGTTCATCAGGCCATGCCCCGGGATCAATGACCGTACCTAGATCCCTCTCCTCCATAAATTTTCGATCACGAAGTCCCTCGGGCAGATACTCCTGCACAACTCTCCCATCTTTGTAATTTGGGTTGTATTCTGAGATCATCAGCCCAGAACACGTAATAGAAACCAAGTGCAAGGATATAGCACCTATATCCACAAAATAAAGGAAAGAAAAACTCACTGTAATCAGCCCCATAATCCAAGCTCTTCATAAGTTTCGTCGGCGCGTTCCTTAGGTGAATTGGAACAGGCAGTCCTGCTGCCCCTGGTTCCTTCAGGACCGAGAAAACATTATTAAGACTGCGATAAACCCTTGTACTTTTCGGGGCGTGACAAAGCGCCACACAGCAATGGGCCAGGTTGATCCTGCACTCGGGCATGCCGATTTTCTCAGCCGCTGTGTATGCGGCTGTAGCGAGCGGGAGTAGGGAGTTATCAGCAATGCCGACGTCTTCAGATGCGATGACGACCATACGCCGTGCTATGTATAGCGGGTCTTCGCCACTTTGTAGCATGCGTGCAAGGTAATAGAGCGCGGCATCCGCGTCTGAGCCGCGGACAGATTTGTGAAAGGCAGAGATGGTATCGTAGTGCTGGTCACCTGCCCGGTCGTAGACTAAACTTTGGGTTAAAGAGGATTTGAGTGTGGAGAGTGTCATATTGGGTTTGTTGGCCAAGGAAAGGGCGAGATCGAGGAGATTTAGGGCTGTGCGAGCGTCGCCGTCGGAGAAGGCAGAGAGATAATTGAGAAGAGTGGAGTCGATGAGAGATGGGAGTGAGTTCTGCGAGGGGTAGAGGAGGGTCAGGGTGCGTTGGAGGATAGACTCGATGTCTTCAGTGGTGAGTTTGGTAAGGGTGAAAACCCGACATCTTGACAGGAGAGCGTTCTGAACTTTGAATGAGGGGTTCTCGGTTGTGGCCCCTAGAAAATGTCAAATTAGCTCTTGAATGTTGGAGGTGAGTGTTGTGACGACTTAAGCTCACCTATCAATGTAATGATCCCACTTTCCACAGGTCCCAGGAAAACATCTTGTTGGCTCTTACTAAACCGATGTATCTCATCGCAAAATATTATCGTCTTCCTCCCAGTCAAGGTCAACTCATTCCTTGCCTCAGCAAACAGCCTTTTGCATTCAGGAACCCCACTTGATGTACTATTAATTTCAACAAAACGGCTGTTTACTCGATGTGCAATACAGCGAGCAATTGTAGTTTTCCCTGTCCCGGATCCTCCCCAAAGAATCATAGATGGTACTCGATCAGACTCTATAAGACCTCGAAGAACGCCTGCAAAATTATTAGGGAAATCTAAGCTGTGAATCGGGGGCACATACCATTTGGACCAACAAGTTCTTGCCCACAGACTTCATCGAGTGTACGGGGTCGCATACGCTCTGCTAGGGGCGCAACGTTCTGAATAGCATTGATCTTAGATTTCTTAGTAGAAGGCTCATCTCCATCATCCTCAACCTCCCTCTTTAACGTAGGTGAAGAATTCCCATTCTCGAGCGGGCGTCTACTATTTGCGAACGCCGGTGTACTGATCGGTCTCTCAGCAATTGGACTAGATTCTAGTTTTGACCCAGCATTCGAGGAAGCTCTCTTTGCAGCAGGAGTTTGAAAGAAGCTCGAGACAGCGGATTTGGGTGCCTGAGAAGAGGCAATAGATTGTGTAGGTGGCGGAGAAGTCTCGATATAACTTTCGCAATTCGAATCGATATGATCGTTGATGTCTTTCGACTTGACCGGTTTCCCGCAGATGGGACAGGCGACCATGCTGGTTAGCATCTCACAGTCGTGGAAAGTCTGGTTCGCTCATCGAATGAAGATTTACAGAATTTATGCTCAGGTATATTCACGCGTGAGCAAACGCGATGCCGAAGCCTTGTGCACGAGGCTGCGGCATGGATGACGTTGCGGATACATATCGTAAACCCCGCTCTGATTTAATCCGAATGTCTCCTGTTTCTGGCTGACATCACGGACAAGCCGGATCATAAGACTTTATTTATTTGCATTTGAATTTTTTTGACGCTACGCATTTATTGATAGAAAATGGCGATTGTTCATATTGTAATGTTTGAATTTAAACCAACCACGGAGCTAACAGACATCAACGACGTAAGTTTACGGGAGGTCATAGGAGCTGATCCAAAAAGGGTGCTGATTAGAGTAGATATGTCAGCGAATGTTGGCTCTTAAAGACAACTGTATTTCGCCCAAGACCAATGGACCATATATCAAAACTTCGGTTGGCGGAAAGGATAACAGCCCAGAAGGCCACCAAGTAGTTGTTTCTATCTACCCTTTATTGCGAACTACGCTAATCAGTGAAGGGCGGCTTCTCTCACGCCTTTGTGTTTCATTTCGACAATGAAGAGGACCGCAAGTATTACTTGGAGGAAGATCCAGCTCATTTGGATTTTGTAAAGTATGTGGGTGGGTTTGTACAGAATGCTAGGGTGGTGGATTTCACGCCTGGAGTGTTTTAAGGAGGAGAGCTATGGATAGTTCATGAATTTTATTCAGTCTTATACTGAGCTCTATTGCTCAAACTCACTTGCTCGCAAGCAATGATATTCTAAAACCAAATATCTAGAAAGTGACGTCCGCCCACCAGCTCCGATCCCAGTCCCGAACGCCTCCCAATGCAATACCACGCTTCAAAGTGCCCAATGATTATAAATACGTAACAACTCAGACCATGAAACTCTCTCCACATCCGCATTGCTCCTCTGTTTGATATTAGCATTTGTACTTGCTTAGATGGAAGCTCGAGCCAACTTACTGATATTTGGGTTTCTGAAAACGAAACGCTCATTGAGCTTGTCCTCCACCCAGTCCATTTCGCTTCCAATAATGCTCATCAAGGCCTTACTGTCAACAATAACCTTGACACCATCTTGTTCAACGATCTCGTCAAATGTTCCAGCCTTCTCAACGTACTCTAGATGGTAGGCGAGTCCACTGCAGCCTTTGTTTCGTACGCCAACTTTGATGAGCTTGGGTTCTGGCTGGTCTAATAAAGCTCGAAGTTGCTCAACGGCACCAGGTGTCAAGTTCATTGCGGCCTTACGAGGACGCAACCTCGATCTTGGCTTTGGCTTCGCTTGTGTTGATGTGGCTGTAGAGGTCGAAGTTGGCTTCGATTTTTGCGCCTCTTTCTCGGTGACGCTGATGCTTGTCTTCTCATCGGCTGGTGCCCCAAAGATCAGTTCATGCTGTCCCGTCATCTTTGGTGGCCGAGTCTCGTTGACTTGTGGAATGCCGCCGGCGATGGAGCTGTCTGGAATGCCAGAATTGCGGGGTGGTGGTGGGTGGTCGCTCAGTGAATATGGGGTGTATGCTGTGCTGGTCTGCATCTTACGCTTTCCGAAGGCACGCAGTGCTTGCTGTGAAGAAAACTGGCGAAAAACATGTTGGCATGGTCGGGCTGCGGAGATTGATGGCGAGGAGGCAAATCTGATGATGAGGCTCGACGATGATGTCAACGGGGCGAAGACCCTTTGTGTTGCCATTATAAAGTATAAGGTGAGGCGATGCTTATTAGAAGAAGTTAATGTTCCTCAATGAAGAGTTGCGATGGTCTGTATAAAGATGCTAGGTTGAATGGTGTTGTTGATAGAGGAGTTGGTTTCTCAGCATGGTGTCATTTGAAGCTCACAGAATCGAACTCACCCGATGACCTTGCAGGGGTGGGTCAACGGAGAGCCTAGCGATCCAATAACAAAGCTTCGATTGGAAATCGACGCTGACATGCGAATTAATAGCCCGTGAGGAACATAATAAGATGAGTAGAAAGATTATATACTGAGGCACTGTACAGAAGGCATTTGGAGTTTATACAGGAGTTCAATTGAGCCTCATATCTGCATGCGTGATACTTTTCCAAAAGACTCACTCAGTCCCTCTTCCAGAAATTCCACCCGCTGAATCAATGGTGGTCTAGCGTCGTTCTATGCACGCTACGGATCGGCGCCCGGAAGGCTTGAGCCCCGACAAATTATCCGGCGCGACGCACGAGCATGAATTGCTGTCATCACGAGCCGATTGAGGTGGGAGAGGTACGTACTCGTAAGGGTAAGAAAGAGTTGAGTGAGCTCTCATTAATTCCTTCACTCCATATACACCATATACTTCCAACTAGCTACATACAGAGCAAACAAAAACCTTCTTTCTATATAATTGATTCGCTCTGTTTCGAGTTCTATCCCTGCATTCCTACTCTCACCTTTCCTTTCTCCAGGATCTGGGCTGCTATGAGGTATGGAGCCATCTCCCCTCACCCAGCAAGCTAGACCTGAGGTGTTCCAGCAAAAGATTGTAGAACTATACGAGGCTCTATTCAAGGCGAGCGAGGTAAGCAGATTCTATACAGGAAATTTTTGATTTACCCCTTTTTAGAAAACTGATGTGTGTTGTTGTAGGATGACGAGTCCTATGAACAATCTGAGGGGTTTTGGAAGGAGTTCTTCCTCTTGCGACCAGACAAAGCCAGCTTGGAGCGCATTCTCAACAGCTTGAGTGCCGATGATCTCCTTCACTTACAGGTAATGGGAAGTGTTCCGATTACAAGTTCCAGTCAAACTGATTCTACTAGACTCATACACGGCAGCTGTTCTCAAGGGCCATTGTACACGTTAAAACTGGTATTGCGCCAGCCGATGGACATGCGCTTGACGTAAGTGAAGTGGATATACTATATGACTTCTAGTCGCTGACTACTATAGACTCTTACAGCATTCCTATCATCGATCCTGGGATTAAAATACACGAATCCAAGTTCCGACATCATCGCAGTGCTTGCTGGCCTCGATCATGTCGATTCCGTCTTTACAGAATTTGTGGCTACATTGGACATCACGATAAGAACCGGCAGATCATGTGCGCATTATATTTTGAATGGAGAATAGCTATACTGACTTGCGGTAGTGGACTTACGACAAAAGGCAATTGAAGTCGCATTGGCAGTAGTATCTGGCGCATATCAAACCAGTCTCCTCTCGTACTTTACACACCGAGATCTATTTCCTTCTCTTATGAAAGTAAGTGCCCCCTGACTCTGATAGGCATACGCTGACCATTCCAGTTCATCAATGATTCAGATACCACATCGCGCGCATTCGAGCCTTTCGTTCTTCTTGGCCTTTTAGCAAATTACAACAAATTCGAATTTCAAAACCCATACAAACTCAGACTTGACGATTTTGTAAACGAAGGCACGATACAAAAGACGATTAGATCGGTAGGATCAACCTGCATTGCTGCAAGAACGAAATACGTGGATGTGCAGGAGGATCTTCCAGAAGCATGGTCGATCGGGAGCACTTTGACCATGGTGGGCCTTGGCTCTTTTGCTCCTGCTGGGACAAAACCAGCAGCAGTCGTTATTGACCCCGAAACTGCGAAGGAGATGTTTACAAAGCTGTAAGTTAACCCTCAAAAACTTCTAGTACACTTCTGACAGGAGTAGCCCGGGACCTGAAGCCTCTGTATTACTTGCGACTTACGATTTTGCCCATGCAAACAAGCTTTTCTGCAATAATTTGGTATCTTTAGGAGGAGAATCCAAGGGCAAGGAATCGCCCATGAGCAGTTATCTCTCATTGACATCCTACATGCTGCAACATGCGCACTACTCGAACCGCACTTCTCTCTACTCCCATCTCAACCTGATTGTTATTCGACTACTGGTGGAAGACCCAGTACTGTGTAAACGAATTTGCAGCGATGATAGCAAGATATCAGTGCGATTATGCAGACAGAGACAGCCTTTCCTGCCCTTGGTTCGAAACGATCGGATCCTGGCCACGAGTATCCTCGACACGATGGTAGACGGTATTAATCATAATCTTCGAAGACGACTTGATGTCGGACTTTATATTCTTTGCGTCGGAAATATCCTCCGCCTTCTATCCCACCTCTCCCGAAGCCGAACAAGGCTATCATACCACTGGCCCGAACTATTCCGCTCTCTCCTGGCGCTGGTCCGCTTCCTCACACAATATCAATCTGATCTGAAGGGTCTTAGCGACATTGAAATCCTCCTAGATGATCTAGTCAATCTAATCGCTCTATCGCTCTCCGCTGGTGAAGCCTTCCTTCCTAACCCCGCGGCCTACGACGATCTCTTCTACAAGCTTGTCGAGACGGGCGACATCCTGGTCAAATTCAGGGATAGCTACGATCTTTCTAAACGGCCTACCAATTCCATCGAGACGCTCATCAGTGTCACGACGCATTATAAGGAGCTCCTGGCGGATGGAGCCGCTGGACGACGGGGGAAGCATTTGACGCCGGCGCAGGTCTCCGGTGTCATTAAGCAGGGTTACGAGACGTTGAGTATTCAAGCAAAGGAGGGACTGGATAGTTGGACGAAATACCGTGAGGCTGATGAGCGCGTGTTCTTAAAGAAGATGTCGCGCCAGGCTGTTGCGGATGTCAAGACGCTTGTGTCGAAAGTCTAGAGGCAGCATAGGAATGTAAATGCGATGCATATGCCATGTACGAAGCACTGCGCTGTACGGAAGTGCAAAAATATCCTGAGACCCCGCTAATGCATGTCACATTGAGGTCAGGATCTCGTGACCACACGGTGTAAATGCAGTTTGCCTTGAACTACTCTATTCAGCGGATATCCATCGTATCAGTAGTATGTACGGAGCACTCCGTACTCTATTTTGTAACCTGCCTTACTATGTAAAGTGACTTTTGTTAGGACTCTATTTTGTACGTACTGCATATGTACTTTCTTTGTATGAGCCTGGGCGGTAAGCCGTTACCTGGCGTACCTGGGAACAGCCGAGGACGATGATATCGGACGCTCACAGCCTATCATTTTGTCCCAGCGCGTAAGTTTGTTACCGTACCATATTTCGAATGCACCGCCGCAGAAAGTTCTCTGGGAAGTGAAACCCTTCTCTGCAATTGTATGGATAACAGTCTTCTATGGGCCCACCCATGCAATCCATCCAGAACTCTCCGAAAGTCGGGGTCAAGGTCGGATGAGGAGAGTGTGAGTGTCACGGTGTGAGGAGAGAGAGTGTGTGAGTCACACAACCACGACTCGATCACCACACTCAGACTGCAAAAAACAGTTCATCGGCGGTGGAGCACAGCCTCTTTTTGCTCCGAGCAGAGAAGCAGAACTTTCCATACAGATGCTGGGTGAAGGAAGGGGTTGAGGCCATCGACGAGGTGAGAAGTGGTTGTTGTTGTAGATCGCCGAGAGCCACCAGGGTCAGAACCAGTTTTCGTGTGTGCCTGTGGCTGCTACGTAGTGTAGAGGAGCTTCGTTGGTGGTCGGGCTCTGGTTGTTTGGAGACCCTGGACGTGTTTGCGGGCAACGCACCAGTGGGGAGAGACGGAGGGCTGCTAGCGACGTCACTTGTAGCACCGGCCCTGTCAACTTTAACTGATTTTCGACGACGAATCGTCGGTTGGGTATGTAGATGAAGGTCGAAGGTTCGGTACCTGCCTCTCCATTTGCTCTGCGCCGTGCAAAATATGGGCTTGCATAGATATGAGGTCTATGATATGCTACGTTCCTTTCGACTCCATGGGTGCATGGATCTCTGAGAAGATTCGCCACCTGGACCCTTATCCTTTTGCCTCAAACTTCTTCTTTGTGCCCTCCATGCCGTCAGTGGTGGTCTGTGGGTGGACAGCAGATACTTCACGCCCTGCTATTCTGATAGGTGAGCGATGGCGATGAAGAGTGAATGGAATGTGCTGCCGACTTGGGTGGCTGCTGTGCCCTGTTGATATGATCGTAGAGCGAATAAAGAGTCAGACAATTCCAGAGCGCGGACATCTTTTGAAAAATGGGCACCTTTGATAAGTATACAAGTCAGTATCACAGTATCGCAGGCTCTGAAGGTGTCCCCTTGCAACTGCCATTATATGATCAACTCTATCCGGATCTGCCTCCAGACGATTCGCCGTTCGAGTTTTTCATCCTTACTCAGATAACACAGCATTTGCAAGTCAAGCTATCCAGAGCCATTTCTACTCGCAGAGAGAAAAAGAGAATCATCCTCAATCTTCTTGCTTCTCATTCTTCCTCTCTGACTATACCTCACCTTCACCTCACCTTGACCTCAACCCCACCAGTATTGAAAGTCAGATTCCGAAAACACACCACAATTACCCACTCGTCTCTCACCCGACCCCAGTCTACCTGGCTGGAGTATTGAAATAGATCTCCGCGTGTTTTGGTGGGGATTTCAGTCTTTGCTTCAGACAAAGAATCGACTGGCTGTCAGCCCTTCTCGAGACGCTCTATTTTCGGATACTGCGCGCCAACCACCAACGACAAAGGGAGAAAAAAACCGATAAAACAGAAAAACCCAAAAAAAAGTCAAAATACCCAATCATTGCTTGTAGTGCAATAATTGGAATTTGAAACAAAGACTTCGCTCTGCCTGCGCGTTGTGCGCTTGTTTCTTATTTATCACGTGTATGTATATTTCCATACTGTACAGCCTTCGTCTATCAATGCCTTTCTCTTTCATTCATCATCTCCCTCCCCATTGTCTTTCATACACAATAACACATCATCATCATTACACATTAACAACAATGCTTATGTCGACTCACGATTTTCATTTTTGATTCTTTTCTCATCTGTTTATTTCCTTCCTGACTCAAAAATTTCTACATACTGCATATTGCATTCTGTATCTGAGATTCTTCTAATACATTCTCGAAAACCGAGCAACAACTTCTCTGTCACTTTCTTTTTACTTTCTTGACACAACTTTATTGTTTAATACCAAATTCAAAATCATCTTGCTTTTGAAATACCCTTTACTAAGATGTCTCCGCTGGCTGGAATTAGACATTTCCTAGCTTCCACAACAGAAATGTCTTCATCAAGGCCGCAAGCAGCTTACCCTGCCGTTCCTCCAAGTCTAAACGCCGAAAACCATGAGATGCGCGACTTCTCTATGGACAGCCGCGACTACGACACTGTTCCAGCCACCGCTCCGCAATATACACCATACCTCGGACTCCGCGCGCGGTTATCTCAAGTGTGGATAAACAGATGGACAGTATTACTCGTACTTGTTCTCTGTCGAGTCCTACTTGCTGTCAAGAACCTCAATCAAGACATTGGAAAGGCAAAGACGGAAGCATTATCAGCATGCTCGGGTGTCGAGAGTATGGGTAGTGCCATGGCGTCGATGCCTTTCTACATGTCGCAAGGTGTCAACCAACTCGCCGCCGATGGAGTCACCAAGGCAGTCAATGGGCTCATGGAGATGCTCATGCTCAGTGTGACTGCTGTTGAGGAGATTGTCCTCTTTGTTATCAACATGATGACATCGACTTATGTCTGTCTCATCACTCTCGCCATTTCGGGCAGTCTCCATGTCGCCATCGATGTCATTGAAAATGTTGGCGATTTCATGAACAAGACTATCAAGAGTTTGACCTCTTCAATATCCTCTGATATTGAGTCTTTTGAGAGTGATTTCAACAAGTTCATCAGTGATATCGAGAGCATTCCCTCCTTCCTGGGTATCTCTTCGTCACCCCCTACCATCTCAAATGCCCTGAATGTCTCCTTGGCTGGTTTGAATGACATTACCATTGATCCTACGCAGATGGACGATGATCTGGACAAATTAAACTCATCGATTCCTACCTTCTCGCAGGTTCAAAACTTTACCAACAGTGTCATCGAACTACCATTTGAGGAAATCAAGAAATTGATCAATGAGTCCATGTCGGGCTATACATTCGACAAATCTGTTTTCCCAGTCGCAGCCAAGGAAACACTTACCTTCTGCTCCGACAACAACGGCATCAATGAGTTCTTTGCTGGTCTGACGGATCTTGCAGATACAGCTAAGAAGATTTTCATTGTTGTTATAACCCTCCTCGCAGTTCTAGTCTGCATTCCTATGGCCCTCTTCGAGATCCGCCGCTGGCGAACCATGCAAACGCGCGCCCAGCTCCTGCAAAAACATGCCTTTGACCCCATGGATGTCGTTTACATTGCTTCTCGACCATACACGGCGGCCGCAGGTATCACAGCAGCCTCTCGATTCAAGAGCACCAAGCGCCAGATCCTCACTCGGTGGTTTGTAGCCTATGCAACTTCCATTCCGGCACTCTTCGTGCTAGCTCTAGGAATTGCTGGCCTGTTCTCTTGCCTCTGTCAATACATCATGCTTCGCGCTGTCCAGAAAGAAGTACCCACGCTCGCCAACGAAGTCTCCGGCTTTGCGGACAAAGTAGTTGGTGCGCTAAACAACGCGTCCGAGCAGTGGGCTCTCTCAGCCAACAGCGTGATCAACAGCACGAACACCAAGATCAATGATGATGTTTTCGGATGGGTGAACACGTCGACAACAGCAGTAAACTCCACCATCAACGCCTTCGTTGACGAGATGACAACCGCGCTCAACGACACATTCGGCGGAACGATCCTCTACGACCCCATCACTGAGGTCTTGAACTGCCTTATCGGTCTCAAGATCGCAGGTATTCAGAAGGGCCTCACATGGGTGTCCGACAACGCACACATCACCTTCCCCGAATTCAGGAACGACACCTTCTCTCTAGGTGCCGCTGCCAGTCTCGCCAACGACTCGACCGTGGACTCGTTCCTTTCAAGTCCCGGCTCCGCAGCCAGCGACGACATCACCTCCACCGTTGTCAAGATGGCCAACGAGATCCGCGACGCCATCCGTGAGGAGGCTATCATCTCGGCGAGTGTTATCGCCGTCTGGTTCCTTCTCATGCTCGGCGGCCTCGTGCGCGTTCTGTTCGCATGGTACGCGCGCGACAAGACGCGTGCCGAGGGCGGCCCCAATTACAAAGGCGACAATCGCTTCACCGGTGACAACCGCACGCCCATTGTGCGCTCCCCCACGCGCGCTTACCAGGCTAAATTCCCCGACTTTGGCCCCGTCAGCTCCGTCAGGCCCATGGCTAGCAATGACGATATGTACGGGCGCGAAATGGAGGGCGAGCCGGAGAAGATGGGCCATGCGGGCCATCGTAGTCTCGAAGCTACGGATGTGAAAAGTGGACATGTGCGCGAGAGCAGTTATGGGTTCGTAGGCGATGAGAAGGATGGGAGGATCTGATGGGAGACAGGGTTGTAGATTGACATTACGATGTTTATGGATATGAAAGAAGAAAAAAATACATATTGTGCGGCAGTGGTGGTGGGGGAGCTGGCTCCTCTATCTCCTCCTTTATTACCTCCTTTCCTGCTAAATTGCGGTTAGTATGGTTCTGCTTGCGATTATGGATGCGATGGTTATGCGATACGATAGATAGATACCTCTTTTGCACTTTGTCTTTTTTTTTTTGTTTAAGTACTTTTTGGCTTGCGTGCCTGCATTTGGTATTTATGGATATGTTTTTGTTTAGTTTTTAGTTTGGTGGTGAGTGGGAAGTTGGGCAAAGGGGATGGGGAGGCCTTTGCAGTCTATTAGTTTCAATTTACGGGATAACTGCATTTTTTGGTCCTGTGAGTGCGATTTAGACGTGAATTTAGATTTGACACTTGTGAAGTTTGGTGATGTTCAATTCCTGGGTTGTTTTCAGCTTTCAGTACGTGGCATACTTATCTATGACTTCGGTTGCTGTAGTTTCTTGAGTGACTCGATTTGGCAGTTCATACCATCGCTTATTTCCTCAAAACAACATTGCATGCCAAATTATTCTATAATGGTGTACGTTGCAAAAACTTCATATTATCACATATCTATGAGAGATAACATCTAGTAGATCTTGGTGCTCAAACCAGGAAGAATTTCCAAATCCTTAGCTTCATACTCGTATTTACCATCCTTGCCAATGCTCTTGACCTTAGTTCTTCTCTGTTGTTGAGTCTGTCTCGCCTTAACCCACTCCTCAACAGTAAGTCTCTGTCCCAAAGCGGTAAAGTCGTTTGTGTTTAAGTTCAACGAGTTCAAGACTGGGCTGTTCTTGATGGGGTCGAGGTAACAGTGGTTGTTTGGTCTATGTATAATTAGCAAAATTCTTCGAATGAAACAATGATCATAATTACCGAGCAAAGTACAAGACACCAAGACGATCAATATGTGCCTGGTCCTTTGGTGGTGTGTGCACTCTGTGGATGCTGGACTTGAAATATCCACCTGTCAGGGCACTCAAGGCATCACAGATATTCACAGTGATGGTGGCGTCCTGTGGCTTAACCCACTTCCACTGGTTCTCGGAGTTCAAGATTTGTAGACCGCATACAGGTTGGCGGAACAAAAGTGTGATGGTGCCAAGGTCGGTGTGGCCGGGTGTGTACATATCTCCAACCTTCTCATTGTCCTCGATGCTGCGAGCGCCATAGTGCATGTAACGAAGGTGGTCTTCTCCCTTGTCGTCGTAGGCATGGTCTTTCACCAATTGGCCTTCTGGGATCTCGAGGACCTTTTCAAGGACCTTCAGGAGAGGGAGGACAACTTTTCCGTGAATATCCTGCGACTTGTTAGAAAGGATATAGAATGAATGAGGTGTAGTTACAAACTTACACGACTGAAACCTTCGATTTCCTTAATGTTTTGTTTGAGAACCTCTGGCTGTGCTCTAGCGTGGTGTCCGTCGAATTTTGGAATGTTATAGACTTGGATGTTGTCTTTAATGCCGTCGACGATTCTAGAATTACAATTAGTATGTCAATTGGCTTTATCAAAAGAATATCCTCACTCTCTCAGACCGGCAGGTCTGTAGCCGTTGTATTCTCCATTATCCAAATCCTTCTGGCTGTAAAACTTCAATCTCTCCTCCAAAGGCAAGTCATAAAATTCTCTTCCGAGAGCAAATTGTCTATCGACTTCCTCTTGAGAAATACCAAAGTTCTTTACGTAGAAGAAACCTAAGTAACTTCTTATCAGCTACTATCCAATTGAAATTGATGATTGCCCAATTGGCATCAGAGGATTGGTCCTTACCGACATGGTGAACAGCGTGCTTGAGTTGCTCAGCAAGCTTTTCTTTTCCACCAGGCTTATCCCAAAGACCAAGATCGAGCGTCACAAGCTCAGCCCAATCCAAGTCCTCCTTGGTTACAGGGACCTGCTCGTATGGGGAGATTTCGGTAGCGGAAGGCATTTTTTCAATAAAAAAGGCAATAGACAAATTCTAAATAAATAACAAACAGAGTAGTTGGCAATCCAATTATCAATGGATTCTAGAGTAGCTTTATGGCTTGATAGCGTTCTACGGAGCGTCGGATTTCATTTGCATTACTACACCGTAACAAATGGACCCTGCTGAGGGGTCGATGATGATGCGACTGGTGCAGCGATGTTGCCATATCGAAAACACTCTCTTATCTTATCAGGAGGCAACTTGGCCACCTTGGTTGCGTGGTTTGGGGTTGCTCTGTAAGCTTGTTATAACGTCAATAAGACGACTATTGACGCCATACTGTAATTGTTGATGCAGATTCGTTGAAATAGGCGTTCAATAGCCGATTGTCAGTGTTTTGGTGGGGCAGTTTGGACGTTCCCTAGTTCTCTGTGAAACTGCGGGCAACTACGTGATACGTCGGCAGACATTGTATTGGTTGTCACAGATGATGTTGATATGGACCGACTTGTAGTGAGCGGGTGACATTCGAAGATCGCCCGGGAATAATCAAAATTTATACATGGCAACATTCACCAGCCCCATTTGAATACCACAATCAACATCTATGGTGCTATACAATGTTTCCTTTGCGACCGAAACATCGACTGATCTTCTGTTCTGAGAAACCAACATAATAATTGACTTCTTTAATGGGAATTCTATCCCACTCTTTTAATACCGGTTTACGCGCTCCAATGCCCTTATCCATATTGATTTATAATCTGATAGATTTGGATTCAAGTATCTAGTCGTTGTGCCGTCATGATCAATATACTTTGTGGATGGAACCCGGCCGGCAAAATAGATTGTTAAAGTTACCAGTATTAGATGTGACCTTCCTTCGCGGGAATGTAGAATTTGACTATTATGTGTACAGATTTTGCAGAAGCTCCATTTCTGAGTTGAAACTCCACGTATGGCGATGAATTCAAAGGATTTATTTTATGAACGTAAAGGAGCACCAGCTATCACCGTGCATCAGGATTGTGATTATGCTCCGTAAATTATCATTATACATGTCTAAATGTTAACAACTTCGTTCACATCAACGCCCTGATCCGTACCGTTATTACTAGAACTATGAAAGAACGGATGATTCGCCGCCAGTGATTTTCCTTGACATACAAAACCCATTGGACTGTGAGCAAAATCCTGTCCATTCCGCTTCAGTGCAAGCCATTCCTGGAGAAATGCTAGAGGCTTATCAGTAAAGCCCTGCGATTTCCGCTTTTCGAATGTTGTGTTGACAACTTCATCGATATTGTCATGTGCCTTCAAGTTCGATAGATCTTCACCAGGCTCCTCTGTCGGCCTTTGAAAGTCATCTTGAAGTCCAAGGTATTCGCATAGAACGGCATATTCCTCATACTCAAAGTAAAGACGTCCTCCAAAGAAACCCAAGCTAACCACCAGCCATTTCGGTGCTTCCCACCCGGGTGAGAGTGGAGGAATCGCATGATAGTCGAGATTGTTGAAGTGAAGCATTTTTCGAGATATTGGAGGGGAGTATAGCAAGATATGCGTCTGCGGTCGCTCCAAATTATATATTAGTGCGATCAAATTCTCTGCTTCTTCTGGAATGACAATTAGAGCGGTATTCGTTACCGGGCTCCAGATCACCCAGTTGACTTGACGCTGAATTTCGTTAGTGATATGATTAGAATTACTGCAATTTATGACTTACCTGAAATTCATCGCTCGATCGAGTGAATAGATTACTTGCAATCTTTGAAAATTCAATCGATACAAACACTCTTGAAGTAGTAGGATCGCTTCTGATTCCATATTTTTGCCCAAGTCGAGTACGTCTGACGGCTGCAAATAAAGGTTCATAACCTGCAGAACTTTCAAATAGCCTACCAGTCTTTACAAAAGAGATGATATCACGATGAACGCCGGGGAAAGAGAAAGGAGAATAATGTATAGGTTTCTGCACCTCGCGGATCGTCTCCACCTCGAATGCCACTTCTCTCTCTTGCTCGACTTCCTGTAAGGCAGAACTATGAACAGCATTTCCTGTGTCTTGGAAGCCTTTGCGCCTGGCATTAAGCTCCTTCATGAATCCCACAAGAACTGGAGACTGACAAACAGAATTGGTCACGGGTTTAGACTTTGTTCTGGGCTGATATAATTGCTTCAGCGTCCGTTGTTCCTTTTGTCGCAAGGCGTTTAGATATGCACCGCGTTGCTCATCGTTTGAGAGAAATTCTTTGTTATCAATAGCAGCTTGTGTGCGATGACAGAAGTCTGTGCCTTGAGAAAAGTATAGAGGCTGAAGCTGCTCGATGCCATCACATGTCTGCTGCAAAAGCCAACAAACCACATCATATGAGTCAAGAATAGCGCCCTGCCACTTGTTTTGAAGATGTAAAATGCTTTGATGCACTTCTGGAGGGGCAAAAAAAGCAATGGACTGGGAAGTTGCCAGTTGCCGTAGCCTCATCGCGGCTATCAAGTGTTAGTGATGAGTAGAGAGATATTTAGTTTAGTTATTGCAACATACCCTGTACTGTCTGATCTTTCGTCTGACCTAGTCCAAGTGTCAAAGCTCCACGAGCCAAAGCAGGGAACTTCAAGTCAGTACCTCGGGTGTGGGCTTCATCTAGATAGACTAGACAATTACTTAAATCTTCGGCAAATGGAGATGCTAGACGTGGAATCTGGTGGCCCTTTCGATAAAGAACCCAGGCTTTATTTGAATCGTCGAAGTAAACAGCTGCTGGGGCTGTAAACTCTACTTTTAGCCATGCTTTTGCTAAGCTGAGATTATCCATCTCCAGAATTTGAGCTCCAGCGTCGATAAGTATGCGGATATTCATGCTGAACAACTTTTCAAGTAGTTGGACTTCCGATAAACGCTTTCCCTTTATATCTTCAGCTAGAACATATTGTCGGCTTCGAGGATACAGTAAGTATGTCAAAACTTCCGCATTGGTATGGGAAAGTCCGGGCAGATCCTCTTGTTTGATGTTCAAAGGTAGCATCGTTTTGTTATCGTTTGTCCCACTGAATCCTGTTGTCAAGCTTTCGCTCATGGAACTCCCCTTCCCAATTGAAGCTTGTCTTCCGTTAGAGAAAAGGGGAATGTCCCAACCGGATGCCTGCAATTTCCGATCGAATTGTTTAGCATGAATAGGGAAGACAAAGTTATTTAAGAAGTATTCAACAACAATTACGTTGTAATGGACACATCGCCAGATCTCTTCCAACTGTCTATCATCATCAATATTAATAGCGTTCCAATCACGCAGAGAATCTGGAATTTTGGAATTGAGGGTCCATCGTTCGTACTCAGTTGATGGATCATCAGATTTGAGGATATGTTCCAGACTCTGCCGTAGATGTGATATCGCGAGGCCGCCATAGTAAAAGGCAAGACATGTAAACAGAATCGCCACATCTGGATGCCCCCATTCTGCCTGGTCAGATGGCACACCCTTGGCATGGAAAGGGACAGCAATGGGATCTCGGCTAGGATGTAGACCATATTGAACGTTCCATCTCTTTTTCAGAGTGAGAAGTAGGATTCTATGGACCAGTAAGCCTCGAAGCAGATAGATATTCGACCTCATAGCAGGAACATCAGAGCACATCTGCTGTATATGGTCAGTGATGTTCTGTGAAACTTTGGCTTCCGAGATAAATTGTTTAACAGCTTCACGGTCAGACTGTGCACACTCTCTCATCGGTAGAATCGATGTCCGCCCACTACAGATGTCTCTAACCAGTAGCTCTAAAAGAGCGTCTTCAACATCCTTTCGTAAGAAAAACATAATGGGAAACCCTCCTTGTGGTCTTCTTACAACCTCAATACTTTGGGGAAACCGGTTCTGCAGACTCCAAAGGTGGTCATCAACAAGGCGCAATAACACTTCAGCGGTTTTCCATCGATGCGGATGACCATCAACTATCATGTTTGACCCTGATGGATATATTAATTGCGTGCGGACTGCTAAAGTGAAATCGCTCTCGTCTAGTACGTCTCTGCAGTGAAGCTGCATCCAGTCTTCCATACGAGTCATCAATCTTGCTTCTGCCATACGTTCCTCGAGCAACCTTTGCTTTGCACTTAGTTTAAAGGAGAGTATATGGTCTGGAAGAGCTAAGATGACCCCGGAGGATTTGCGAATGTGTCGATGTAGGTGACCAAACATCTTTATTTTCTCTTCATTTGTCGATGTCTTTCTAGCGAAGGGAATATGGCTCACTTCACGGCCGAGGAGACCGCCAAGCCGAATTTGCAGCAGTTGCGCTGTCTGCAAAAGCAATGGTTTTGGAACAATGATTCTTAACAAATTCTTTGTATCTGCCAATACTGCAGCCACCATGGGCATAACACAAGAAGTTTTACCTGCAAGCATATACGTTAGCTATGCCGTTAAGTTTCCTTTTTCATTATTTTTGTTGTCTTACCTTGTCCCATATTCATCTGAAGCACTGAGTTAGATTTCGTGGATGGAGATATGGTTGCAAGAGCGACATCAACTTGGTCATTTCGGATAAGAATATCTGCATCGATTTCTAAAAGAAGCCAGTCGGGATGGCTAAAAGGTGTCCAATTCGTGTGACCAATGTTCTCTTGTTCCTCAAGAAGCCTCTGCTTGTTATCTTTCAGGTAGGCACCTTGTATCCGCCTAAGTCTTTGTAATATTGTGATGGAAATCCCATACGCTATAAGACTCTCTCTCATCTGACATCCAACTTCAGAAGCAGAGGTGGTTCTTAATTGCTCAAGAAGAGTGACTGGTGTTATACACGGCCATAAGCCACCTCGTTTCAACCACAGTATTCTTCGCAAGTCACTTCCTTCCAAGTCCCGACAGATCTGACGAAATTGTTCTTGCATTCTACTTTGCGCCGCAGAGATTGCTTTAGGCAGGAGACTCAAGTCTACTGAGTATTTGTTCTCATTGTGGTAATGACGGATCTGCCTAAGAACAGCTAGGCTTTGATTCAAATCACGCGCGTACTGTTGTTGGACAGTAGATGGTGAGTTCGTGAGGCGCATGATAATTGCTTGGAGTTCTTTCATCTCACTGGTCTCCATCGAAATTGTGCCATCCTCTTTCACACGTTCTCCTGATATAACTTCCGTATTCTTGAAGGATTCCTCAGGGCCTTGATTGTTGCGTAACTTATCAAATATGTATTCTTTACCTGAATCGGGTGCGTCCGGAGTTTTGCTCATGGCCAGGACTGGGCGGTTCTCACATAAGAGACTATGCAAAGATACTGTGTGGTAGCTGCTATAGCAAAGAATTGGAGACGTTTCTTGAGATACCAATTCCATGTCAGTAATTTTGGTATCATTCCCCGGATCATGGCTATTTAAGACATGCTGGACTTCTTTGACATGTTTCGACAATTCCATGTTGTAGAACAGTCGCTGCCATTCTGGAATAATGATTTCGAGAGCCTTTTCAATATCGATCCGATGAGTCTTTTCATAGTTTTCCAAGCTTGGTATCGGGCAAGGCCATTGGTTGAATAAAACTATAGCCAAAGCTTTACAGTCGTCTTCAACATTTTGCTCATAATTCCGCTTTGTAGCCTGGAGCTTTTTGTGCTGTTTGGATTCTAGACGAAATGGAAGGAAATCTGTTTCATCGGAGGAATAAGGAATACAACAAGAGTCAAGAAGTTGAAGTAAATAATCGACACGTGGGATTTGATTGTTGCGAAATTGAACGTAGTTAGGCCATTCGGGAACTTTCAATTCTTTCAAATCCGGCATCACAGCAAAGGCTATTAATGTTCGTATAATCTGCATATCAACGTTATGTTGAGATGAGATGAGAGCGAACAAGAACATGAGCCGATACTTGTCTTGGATGTCGGATTGTCGACAATGAGTGACCAGTGCACCCCACTCGAGTGCAAGATCGATTTCAAGACGGTCATTAAGAAGAACTTTATCCAACACATTATTGTAGCTTCCAATATTTGGCCATGTTTGCATTATTGCCGCTAGATCTGCCGTGGTACTCATCTTCGAGTTCCATTTCTGAATGAGCCCAACACTCTCAATGATGTGGGCACATTTTATGGTGGGATTTCGGCGGTCTCTTTCATGATGCACCTTGTCTGTTGCTATGGGCGAGTCTTTGAAGTCTGTAGCCTGCCGGGTGAAATTACTTCGTCGCAAGCTGCTCCGATAAATCAAATGAAGATCACCAGGAGGATCAAGTTCCGGAGATGGATGAAGTCGAGTTTGAAGTGAAAATTTAGCCAGCTGCTTTGACTTGAGGCAGATTGCTTCAACTGTACTCCTGAATTCATCGTGCTGGATACTAACTGTCAATTGGGGATTCCAGAAGGATTTCTGCATAACTTTCTTCCCCTCTGGATAATATTCACGCTTGGGGGTGAGATCTGCAAGTAACACCAGGCTCTTGTAAGGATTAGGCTCGATGGGTATCCATGGCTGGCAGTAGCCAGATCTCAAGCAATGTAGAGCTTCTTCGCTTCCCGTACGCCCCGTTAGCGGATCGGGAATTACGAAAGACGTGTAAGCATGTAATTGTGCCTTCAGATACAAGAGTCGTGGCTCTGCAGGACACTCAAGGCGTCCGAGAATATCATTCACTACATATCTGCCATAACTACCTTCATTGGCCATGTGGACTGCAACATGCAACCCATTTCGCCTGTAAGTCATCAAGCCCATCGGTACTATGATGCTCCGCTGAAGTTGACTAGTCGAGTCTCTCAAAACTAGTTTACTGTTGAGGCCATACCATGTTCCAGCATCCTGGTCAGGGTCGATTTCAGATCGCAACTCCGAGCATTCGAGCAGATTTCTTTTATTGACAGAGAAATTAAGCTCAAGGCGACGCAGCTCTACCGATAAATTTCGTTTTACAGGCTGGAAAACTGTGAGTTGGTGGCGATCTTCAAATCTAAGAAAGATGTCGGCAACCCCCTGAAATAAAGAACTGTGTGGATCAATCAGGGTGGATGTACGACGATTTGCCTGGCGAGTATAGAAATTCAACTGCCAATTACTGTTTTTCTGTTTCCAAATATCAGGCTCCTGTCGAATATCTATAATTCCAGTGTTTAAGTCAAGCCAATGGACGCATTTTTCAACAAGGGAGGCTGGCAAATCAAAGTCCAAAGGGGTGCCAAATATATGATGAGGAATGAGCTCCAGAATGGTACCACGAAAGCATGCCCTGACAAAGAGTTTGCCATTCCGGAACCCAATATGTATTTGATGCCCCTGAACAGGGATTGCTAACGTGTAAGTCATCCCAGGAAGGGAGGAAGGGTAAGTCAACAAACTCTGTTTACCAAACAGCTGTTCCAATACAAAGGATTCTCTATGCTCTGCTGGTAATTTTCCTAGAGGCTGGCCATTGATGAGGAGATGACCTGTGAGTAGGTGATAATGTATTGTCTGCTGTTTGCTTTGCGATGTTTCATCAATTGTGGACTCTATCCACCACTCATACGGGGGAGCATGAAAGTACGTCGCTGAAGATGTTCTTGGTGCACTGCCTTCAGCCTTTGGCCATATAAACTCGAACGCAGACAGAAGAACACTAGGATTGACCTCTATAACTTGGCGAAGTGCTAAGCTCATCTTCTGGGTCATCTTTGTGTCACGAATCATTGAATTCCGTAAATGGAGTGGCAGAGAAGCTGGATCCCCGGAAAAGTTATCCTGCAAAGTGATTGAACATGCAATAAAGCAACTAGCAGCTTCGGGCTTCATCTCCTGGTTTGTGTCTATATAATTGATGAAAGTTCTCCGGCAGAGCAATGCGGACCATACTTGATATCTAGAGATCTTCCGATAGGTATCAGAATCTGTTGCTTTGTAGAGCTCTACTCGCAACAGCTCAATCCAGTTGAATGTTATAGCACGAGATTCCTCGAGTAGCTTGGAAGCCTCCGCCACAATCTCAGGGTTTGTTGCATTAGAACATAGCTTTAGAGTCAAAGTAATCAGCATCTCCATACAATTCGTTTCACGCCAATTCGTAGAGACTGCATGTAGACGTTGCTGAAGCTGCTCTATCAGTCTCTTACAGAACAATTCATCTCTGAACACTTTGTGAACTGTGCGGAGGGGATCATCTTTATGTGGCGGCCCAGCTTGTAATGCTAGGTTACACACAAGTGAGCTGATCGCCTGAGTACTGAAGTTGAGATTTGACGATCCAAGTTCAAGAAGTATGGAGAGCCAGCGTCGTTGTTTACCAGAAAACAGTGTTTGAAAAGCCATGAATTCATGTACATTCAATCCTGGGGGACAAATGGTTTGGCTAGTAATAATCTCATATGACGAAGGGCCGTTTGCATCGACGGAAAATTGAGGATTAGATTGTAGTAATGAAAACGCAGAGTTTGTGGGAGGAAATATCTGACAATGATGTGCGAAGGTCGGCTTTGATGCTGACTGGGAAGGAAAGAAACCTCTTTTTGCATCATAGTAGATAAAATGTAGAGGGTTCGGAAGACACACTTTGTCTAGGTTGACAGGAAATCCAGTCTTTGCTAGATGTGTTTGCAAGATAGACTTTTTTCTTGCGGCTAGAGAAACAGCGCATGGCTTTGAAATGACAAATTTTTTGAGTTCAGAGTAAGTGCGTAGCTGTACATGAGGCTCAACTCTTCTTGCCAGCTCTGGACGACCTAGTGTAGACAATATCCTCCAGGTAGTATCACGATATGCGGCAAAGGCCTTCGGGCAATTAAGTTCAAAAATTATGGCTTTTTGAAAGACCGGATCACTAGGAAGGGGATATTCATGGACCCGGATAGTCATTCGTTGAGCCTGTCGCTCCATGACACATTTCGGACAGTTTTTGTCATGAATCGGAAGAAGTGGTTGGTGCAAGTCCCTTGTATAGGTACAAGTGATCTGTGATATCTTTCTCATAAGATTCTCGTACTCCATACTAGACTTTTTCCATTCATTTTCTTTATGACAGCGGTCACTCTCGGCTTTAGCTTTGATTTCTTCGAGGAGGTCATGGAATTCTGGTGACTCAGGTGAGTCTTCGAAGTATCGTTCAGCAAAGCATCCTTTCGTAGGGTCCTCGAAAATTGACATTTTTGAAGTACAGACAGTATTTCGATTTTGGAGATACTCTTGTATATGTTGTAGACGACAAAAATCATGTGAACTAAGCAAGTGAAGAACGTCCAGAATTTCGGACGGAAAGCTCGAGTGGTAGAATTTCAATCGACCGAAGCTTTGGATGGCACACTGATCCATTGATACCCAAAGTTCCATAACAATCAGTAGCATAACACTCTTTTGCTCGGGGTTGCCTTCATAAGCCCCTTCCACAGCATTCAAATATGAATTTATCGTATGTGCAATCTCTAGGCACTGTTGCTGAGATTCTTCTCTCGAAGCTGCTAATACAATATGCCGACATTCGAGCTCCTTTTCGATTGATTCTAGCCTACAATAGCGATTGGTAAACGTAAAGGCTTTTGATATTGCTTTATTGTGGTTCATGTAATCTCGATATGCTTGATTCGAAGATGGCCTCTGTAATCCATAAAGTTTCTGTGAGAGAATTTGACAGAGATAGGAAGAACTGTTATGAAGCTTTAACTCCAAGTCCTCTTTACTTGCTTTGCATTGGACAGGTCTTATGGGTTTTTGCATAGTTTTCTTGAAAGTTGCCCATCCTGCCTCTAACCGTTCAGATACTTTGAGAGTTGCTTCGTCGAACCTTTGCTGAAGTACCTTAAACAATGTCTCGTATACACCACGCACTTGACCTGTGGCCTTTTCTCTTTCAACCTCTAGCTTAGAAAGGCGACGACAAAGCTTTGCTTTCACAGCAACTACCAGTTCGGGATGAAGATGGTTTGATGTATCTTCCATCAAGTTTGCGTGTAGATGACACATAAGGAATTTGTAGTAAATCCGCCCTCTTTCAACACCAAATGTAGTACATAGATGTCGCTGGGCCGCTACACGGAGCACAAGCCAAAAGGCGCATCTCCTCCACGGCTTCTCTGCTCCATCATTCCAACAAACATCATCCCTTGCGCGTTTACGCAGTATTGGAATTTGGATGCGACGACCGTTGGCTTCAAGTAGAGCCATGAGTACATTTGAGATCAATGATGGATCAGCAGTATGGCGGCTCGTCAGCATTAAGGATCCAGCCTTCTGAGTATGTGCCGCAAACTGTTTGATTGATTCAATACTGGCTTGCTCGAGAAAAGTTGCAAGCTCCTGCTGAAATGAGGGATCGTTGAAATCTGACAGAGAAATAGCAACTGAATGCCCGGGAAACTCCCAAATGAGAGCATTCTGCGTGTCGAGGACCATCTCAGATGGTGGAGATGCCTCAAACGCTTCAAAGATAACACTATCGCCCTGTTCACTTTGAGAGCAGAGCTCAGTTAGTCACGGCACACATGTGGCTTTTATCTTGCATACAACGTCTTAATGTCTGAACTTACTCTGTATGTCTCCTAATGAGTAAAGCCGCATTCTGTTCTGCAATGTACAAAACTAGTAGATCTCTGTACTTCAGGCCTTGGAACTCGTTGAGAAGTGATTCTTTGCTGAGCTTGCCGCCAGAATTCAAGACTTTGCAGACTTGAAGGACGTGATAAAGAGAGTCCCAGTAGTCATTATGTGTAAGTTGTTTCAGAGTATGAGTAGCATTCAAAAGACGTTCAGTGAGGCCAGACTCGATCCGATCAAGACTAGGATCTTGTGTGCCTGGAAGTTGCGGAGGTAACACGACGTGATTGAAGAGCAACTCCAAGAAAGACATAGTATTTGAAGACTCCATGGAGAAGCGTGATAAAGGAAATTGATCGTATGAAAAGAATCTTGGGTGAATAGTTTGTGGTATGATGAATGATATGATCAAACAAAGACAACTAGTCAAGTGTAGATAGAGCGGAAGAAAACAATCTTTCAATTTACGCTCAACAACTAATACATGTATTCGTTTCTACACTCATGGTACGTATCTCTTTCAAAGCTATCACATGATACATATATGCTAGAAATTGAATTTCTAGTTGATATACATTGGTGTTGTTCCTTGAGTTATAAAGTTAAAAATGCATATGAAATGTACGCGTGAACAATACCTGGCCATCAGTTATGAACACTCATTGGTGCGGATAATTTGGGAAGAATAACTTTTCTTTTATAATGTCCACAGCCCTATACTCCAGCATTGATATGCTTGTTAGATTATACAATTCAGGCGGGCCGACCGATTTGGTAAAGATCTGCTGTGACACATAGCTTTCCCAAGCGCCTGTCATACTACACAGTAAGGCCGGGAAGACTACCAAACTCAACCTTAATTTTATTTGTTACGAGTGGGGTTTTGACATGTGTCAATATTAGGAGAAACCTAGGATTGAAGTTTCGACTTGCCGGTGTGCTATTCAAACAGTCTTTACAAGGGTGGAAAACCCATCAATTGGTAGATTGACCTATTGCCTGATTTTCTTAGTGCACAAGGCGTGATAAATTGTCAAAATATCAATGCACAGCACTATTCACCTCACTTATTGTCTGTGGCGGCCTCAAAATCTCAAAAATTCTATAGGATTCTACAAGAATGCATGTTCAAGAGCTTGCGGGAACTGGTTCAACCCTTCTGCTTAGTCCAAACAAAGCGTATAGAATTGAGTTCGCATGGTAATTGAAATGAATTAAAATAGCAGACTGCAAGTTGAGAATACGGCTAATTATAATAAGACTTATACTGCGTAGGATATTTAGCATCGATTGTGGCAATCCATACAAGGTCAGTTTAAGCTTAATTGCAGTGGAATTGATAGAGGTGCATAGCCTTACAGTTATCGTGTTGATTTTGATGTGCACCAGAGCGCAAGTGCAACGGTACCATCAATAGTGTGAATACCCCACAATATGAGCTGAACTAGTTCTTCTCATAACGCAAGAGTATTAGATTTCCTAGGGACTTGAATGTCTAGAGTTTCAATCGAGTTAGGGGGATCTTGATGCTGTGGTCTGTGCTTCACTGTAGGCGCTCTTATAGTGTATTATATTGAGGTTGCAGGGGAATGTACAGGTGTGTACATTTGCTAACTAATAATTTATCTACTGATAATATCCGCGCCTCATTATCAACATTCTACACGCGCACCGTAACTACACAGATTAGTTAATTGGATTAAGAATAATATTTGGACTTTTATGCATGCAAGAACAGCACACTCTGCAGCCAGTGAGAATGTTGCTCAAAAATGGGATGCTACAGCATGTAAGGCTATGGCGCTGCTGCCTAAGAGGCAAACAGGTGCGCATTGATTGCACGGCAACTTTTGTAGGCATCCGCAGGTTTGCTGTGTAGGTAAATTAGTCAATATTTCTTTCCTATAAACCTTTCTAGAGATCGGGAGTATTGAATTTTGACTACTCAGAAAGCTTGATATGGATATTACAGCTCAGTGGACAATCCTCTCCAATATATGGTTATAGACTATATTTTAGATTACTACCGCTGTATTGATGCCATATTACTGGACAATCTGCAAAAGCGTGACTTTGAACAATTTGTGGTAAGTTGCTGTGCAATGCATAGTTGGCAAACGGCACTGTATGGGAAGCAAGGAAACTTTGACAGCCATCTCAGCATCCTCTCGGACCGCCTTTCATAGACCAGTGATGTTGGTACGCGTGTTTGGTCAAAGTTCTAGGCGGATTGGGATATGTCACAAAACCTAAACAAAGCAATATCATGTGTAGATCGAGCGAAGTTGTATATTCTCTCCTCAGGTATTTTATACTGCAAGATTCTTCATTAGTCCTGCAGATATTTTTTTCACATTACTCTTGCTTTCTGGAATATTTCGAAATTTCAAAATGGATATTCAAGATGTATCAGCCATTGATCACTATGTTCAGATTTTGGAGCAACAGAAAGCCGCTCTTAAGGCTACAAATACCCGTCAGGGCGAGATTCCTAAGGATAGGAAGTCACAACGAGAGCTGGTAGACAAGTTCATGATGAAACTTGCGATGAGTTATATGAGGCCTAAAAAATTTCAAATTCACTCATCATTTGTTCCACCGTCTTATCCACCATCAATCGCTGCTCTTCAAGACCTTGCACCGTTGTCTATTCGGGATCTCAAACTTCAAACCCATCATCGTGGCGCTTACCTCCTTCTCCGAGTGGTCACACCACCAGATAGAATGACAGCTATCATGGTCATTGCAGAAGATGAGAGACAGGATGCAGTGATGCTACAGTTGTATCATCAAGAAAAGGAGACGATAAAGTCCGCCACGGATATTCTCAATGAAAATGATGTCGTTCTCGTCAAAGAACCGTACTTCAAGGTCATGAGCGACGGAGAATACGGGTTACGTGTTGACCATGTGAGCGATATCGTTTGGATCGGAACGGATGACTCAAGAATTCCTCTGCAATGGCGAGATCGGATCAGCGAGTTGGATAAAAGCGCTGAAGACTTGAAGAGAGAAGGCAACGAGGCCATGAAAATAAAACAGTATTACATGGCAATACAAAGGTATTATCAGTCCGCTATATGCAGTGTCTTTGAAACTAACCTATCAGTTACACTTCTGCTCTACAATGTACCAGCTCAAGTCAAGAAGAAAATATTATACGCCTGAACCGTGCCCAAGCATACTTGAATGTCCACAGTTTTGATGCGGCTCTAGCTGACACCAACTGCTTAGAATCCCCATCGACAGCTCCAGAAAAGGCATTATATCGCGCAGCTCAAGCTCTATATAAACTTGAAAGATTTCAAGAATGTAGAGATGTCCTTACGACTCTTTGTGACAGGTTCCAAAACAACTCTTCGGCTGCGGATATTTTGAAAAGGACAATTTGTCGAATTGAGGAGCAAAAAACCGGAAAGTTCAACTTCAAAGCCATTTACAATGAACTGTCTCGCCAGACCTATCCAGACTTGGACCATGCAACTTTTATTGGCCCAGTCGTTGTCAAAGCTTCTGCTGGACGCGGACGTGGGCTCTTTACAACAAAGGATGTCAAGGCCGGTGATCTCCTTCTTTGCGAGAAAGCATTCGCTCACTGCTATGCACATGAAAAGCAGCCGGAGAAGGGGTCAAGTACATCACTTCTGATCAACCTTGAAACAGATCACATCGTTATGGGTACACAGGGTGAGCTGACATCAGTTATTGTGCAGAAAATTGCACACAATCCCTCACTCCAAGAAGATCTGACAGCATTACACCATGGCTCGTACAATACTGTCGATGTCACTGAAGTTGATGGCCGACCAATAATTGATACGTGGGTCACAGCTCTATAACAAATGTTGTCAGCATGCTAATATCAACCCCGAGTCTAGATTCCTCATAGATCATATCATTTCACGTAACGTCTTTGGTTGCCCCATCACCTCACTCAAGAGCTACATTGCGCCAGTAATAACCGGGAACAAGTATCATCACTCCACTGGTATCTGGATCAAGGCATCATATATT
This sequence comes from Allantophomopsis lycopodina, assembly GCA_024752465.1. NCBI lineage: Eukaryota > Fungi > Ascomycota > Leotiomycetes > Phacidiales > Phacidiaceae > Allantophomopsis > Allantophomopsis lycopodina. The sequence goes on along the minus strand of CP103013.1, from coordinate 515,579 downwards.
AACCACTCTTGTTTCAGTAATGCTCGTCGTAGCTTCATTGGCGACCTACAACTCGTTCATGCCACTCAGGATCTACCAGCCAATACAGAGCTATTTTTCTGGTATCAAACACCCAAAAGTGCTAACTATCGGACAACGCAGGAGGGGCTAAAGAATTGGGGCTTCGTATGCGACTGTGCAATATGCCTAGACAAGAAAGTCACGACGCCTAAACTACTTCGGAAGCGAGAACTGCTACGCGGAGACCTTGAGGCAACGCCAAATACGATTACTGGTATTGATACTGCAAAGATCGAGCGACTATTGGCAGCCATGGAAAAGACATATAAGTCACCAGCTAGCACAGTTCCCCGAATCGCGATGTGGGGTAAATACCTATTGCTGACTCGGATTTATGCAGCGCAGAATAGGGCAGGGAAAGTTATAGAGTCGGCATTGAGTGTGCTCGATTCCTTGGGATACATCATCCAAGGTGGTCGGCTTCAAAATCCTACGTCATTGAAGGTTGTCAAATGGGGATTGATGGAAGATGGAGTGGCTGAAACGTTTGTGCATCTCTGGACGGCATACGATATTGTAGCACCGCATCTATCCGAAAGGGCAAAGATGTATGCGAAGACTGCATATAAGATATGCATTGGGGAAGATGCTACATTCGAAGAGACTTACGGAGAAATGGCTCGTCAGCACCGAGAGTAGACTGTGCAGATTTTTAGCTCTGAGGGTCTCGAATGATTTTTGAATTCAAATTTGAGGTATTTCAATCCTATGTTGGTGTGAGATTGGCTATTCGGAGAAAGAAATCTGATTGCCACCTGTAGCCGTTCCCGAGCTCAAGTCTTGTTCTTAATAGCTACGTATTGATATTATAGCACTATCATTACCGAACTGAATTTGAAGCGTACAATTTACTGTTTATATATTAATCTTTGAATTCTATGTGTCCTCTACACATCTAAATCTAGAGCACTTGCTTTTAGGGCTTCAATATATCATGACTACTTCTCAGATATTGGTACTACGACTGACGTAGCCGAAGATCCCTCAAGAGACGGGGCTTCTTTCGCAACTTCCGAGTCCTTGTCTTCTGCCTGCTTACTCTTTCCGTTACGAAGAGCAGTGAAGATTTCAAATATTTGTTTTCTTCCATCAATTAATGGGAAGAAACCGGCAATAAACAATGTACCCCAAAGCCATATAATGGCTATAACGAGCCAAGCAGAATAAAACTAATAACATGGTTAACGTGATATCCTGTTATGAGAGTGAAATCTTAGTCACCTTTTTGCTGAACACATATTTAGCAGCATACATAAACAATGGCCAAAACACCCAATGACCCAAGAAAGTCGCAGCACTCCAGATTGCTGCAATCTTAGTCCAGCGGCGCATATATGGCTTCCATCGTGGGTCATTTCGGTTCAGTGGCTCATCATCGTCTTCCACATATGTTGGATTCGAAGACCCTACAGTCGAAGAGTCACTGAAAGACAGCTTTTCTTTAGCAAAGTCATCCCAGTCGAAATTTTGCGGCTTGAACAGCGTAATCACAAGGCTATAAGGTAGTGGTGAGAATGCAGAAGCTACACATCCATACATGCATGGAAGAAGTTCTCCAGTCGTCGCAATGCTGACAGAGCCATAAAGAGCATGGGCACTTCCGAGCCAGACTGATAGTCCTGTCGCCATGCCAAGAAGGGGGGCAATGATAGCAGCTGGCTTGCTTTGTTGTCTCCATAAGATGGTAAACACTGTTGGAAAGATTCCGGGACATGTGATGACACCTTTTTATTGATTAGAAAGATTTTAAGATATAGTTTGGAGGTCTTACCAAGCATGTACAGAGTCCAACCTAGATCTACACCCACGTAGTGTAGCATGGTGCTGAAGGCAGCAGCAAAGACTGCGAATATAATAACTCCATAGTGACTCCAACGGATAATGTCTCTATCAGTGGCAGCACGCTTAAAGTATTGGCGATAGATGTCGAAGCTAATGATTGATGAGACAGCAATGATTTGTGCAGATAACGTGGATGTAACAGCCATGAAGGTTACCAGCAGAATCGCGATAGCACCGCCTTTTCCAGCGATTGCAATAGCAGCGTATGGGAGGACCAAACCAGCACTGACTTCTACTGAGGACATTGCTCTTGGGTAAGTCGGCCATATAGGATTATCATGCAATCCAAAAGCGACACTAGACATAAGTGTTCCAAGTGCCCATGGGATTGCGAAGTAAGCAATTCCACCAATAACATAGCCGGGAACAACAGCCTTTGGAGATGCTGAGAAGGCCTTGACGAAGAATCCAGTATCCATGATCACAAGTCCGAAATTTGTCGTTATGTGAATGATTCCAAAGAAGATACCGGACGTTGATGTCATTGTGAGATATGATCCTTCATGATTTCCAGATATGGGAGCGCGGGCTGAGGCTTCAGCCACCAAATCATACAGGTGACCAACAGATCCAATTTCTGGTATGGTGAATGTTTTGACAGTGAAGTAACAGCATATAATCAGAATTGTAAACGTATGGATATAGTCAGTCAAAAAGCTAAACAAGTTGTCAGTTTATTTCAGTTGGATCTTAAGGGGGTTCTCACGTTGCCTTTATGCCTCCAACAAAAGTGTAGACTACTACCCCAATAGGCAACAGGAACGTTGCGGCGATAATGTGCATCCCAGTCAATGCAGAGATTGCAGCAGATGCTCCGAGTAACATGTTAGCTACTGCAAAAAGATTATTTACAAGACACAGAAACATATAGACTAGATGTGCAACAGTTCCTGCTCTACGTTAACAAAGTCCACTTGGGTCTGAAGAGCTGGATTTACCATATCGAATTCGCACAATTTCCAGTAAAGTATGGGCTTCGGGGATTTTCCACTTGCAAGATATTCCAAGTAGGGAGAAAAAGACAATCATTGGACTGCATCCTGCTGCGAACCAGAATGGTCCAGAGACTCCATAATTGTAGCCAACCAGAGAGGAACCTAACATTGCGGTACTCCATAGCCATGACTATAGTTGTTAGTTCTGATACAAAAGCTGATCATATGGATATATTACCGATATAACTGCAGATGCGGTTAAGCCAGTGCGGACAGTCCGATTCGCTGTTAAGAACCTGCCGTTTGAAATAAGATTGGGCACTAATGATATCAAGAATAATATAAACATACATTTCCGTCGTTGAATTATCTTCACCAATTGTTTTTTTCAAGACTTTCGTAACAAACACCATTGCTATAGGGCATGAGAAACAATTCGTAAGTTTCACCACTTCTGAACTCACCCAATGCAAACACAAGCCCAATCACTACAACGACGACATAGCCGCCAGCTTGGGAGATTGGCGGCGTAATTGATGTAGAGGAAGCCATATTAACGGTGCAACCTCGAAACTATGTAATGAAAAATCCATCTTCGAGCACAATTGCAAATGCCGTTGCTTTTATATAATGTCGATTTTGGCGTTGGCACAAAATGCACCTGTGGACCAGGATGCGAAACTCAGGCGTCGATCCAAAATGACGATGATAAGCATGAAATAACGTGCTCGCATAACTTCTTTGCAACATCCTCAACTACCACCCGGCATATGCTCGTGCTGGGGTATTTACTGACCATTGTTCCCAAAATCTTTCAGGTTCGGAGAATTAGATAGGTGAAGAGTAATGCGATAACTGTGAGGAATCTTATTCGTAAAGAGTTCCTCGATCTTCTGCCGCAGTGTACTTGGCTGTGGTTGTTCCCCGGTTATTGGTAGGATCATCAGTTCCCCAACTTTTAGATTTTCTTGCAGAAAGACTATAAAATAGAGTGATTGTCCACTAAAGAATAACTATTACATAAACTCCAGCTTTGTATCATCTATGATGTATGCTTAGTTGTGTTATTTCGCCATAAGAGCAGACACCCAATCCAATAAGGATGGCGGTGTTTTCGTCTTTATGACGGGATCAATATACCCTAAGAACGTATACAACGATGGGACTAAATGCTTCAATCAGCAGCTAGTAAATCTTCCTCCATCTCAATTAATACATTTGAAATGGAGTTACTCGGCAGATTTAACCCAATCGTGCGTGAATCATAATCGCATTTCCGCCTATTGCCAAATCAAGAATCCTTATCATAATATTCAAACATTATGATTACCATCTTGAGCAGACTTGAAAGACTAACTTATTAGTCATGAACGAACCAATTTATATGACTACTTAATTTTCTTCAAGAACCCAATCCTGCTCCAAATTACTGCGGAGATAGCGAGAACTGTTGTCATCGACACAGCCGCACTGTGCTGAAATAGGTCTGAAGAATAACTTGATAGGCTAGACTAAAGCTTCTACCACCATTAACTTTACTTCACGAAGAATTTTAAGAAGTTTTCCGAGTGGAGCAATCTGGAGAGATATTTCTAAGCTGGATGATCGAAGTCAACTGCACACCAAAAGATTGATGAATCCAAGTAACTGACGATATATAAAAGCATTTGTATAGCATGCTGCAAATATATGGCCCTGAAGCAGACTCGGGCATCTACAGTAATAGTAACTCATGTATCTCAAGTTGAGATTTAATTATCTCTGACCAAAAGTACGTCCTACAATTCTGAGACTGTAGTTAGAATCCTATCCAGATATTTGTTTCAATCACCTACACAAACCCAGTGAACGCAAGTCTCGCCCTCGATCTAAGCCCCCATCTTCGGTCGTAGCGGCTACCAATTCCAGTCTTCCTCTATCAGATACATCTCCTTATTTGTAAAGCATTCGGAAATATCAATTCTGTTCAGGCCAGGACTTCACAAGCGACTGAACATTTGATAGCTAACCCCCCAAGTACCAAAAACTCCACCACCCCAGACCAGCATATCAACAAATCCACTCAAAAAGTAGCTATAGGTACAATACAACACCAATATAAACCACAAAATAAATCACATTCATAGAATAAACCAAGCACAATTCCGGCACAAAGCCGCAGGGGATTTCATTCAATCCCTCACTACATGATAATCTACACCCACACCCAATTCAATCCCCGATATCAACCGATGAGGCAAAATCTAAGGATTCACAAGGAATCCACGTCTTCAAAATGACATCAACTCAATTCAATTCAAACCACCAATGAAATCCCCCGCCTTCCCACAAAAGAAATCACCCCTGAGAACCCCAATCTAATCTAATCAACCTACAACCCAACAACAAGCATCAAGGCATACCCAACGGTAACAACAACCGCCAGCGCCAAGACACTACTAGGGATACCCCTACTAATGAAGTGCTTGACCTGCAAGTAGCGCTGACCGGTCTGCGTATCCTCCATCATGATAGCCGTCATGTTGGGGAAACCGGAAGTGGGCAGGCCCATGGCAGCCGAACACATGAGGGCGGAACCCATGACGAGGAGGTTGGGGTGAGGGGTCTCCATGGCCTTGCCGACCTGGGCGACGAGTGGGAGGATGATGAGGGCGGCGACGGTGTGGGAGATGAAGGTTGCGACAACGAGGATGAGAGAGGCGAAGACGACGAGCACGCCGTAGAGGGACATACCGTTGGTCTTTTCCGTGATGGCCGTTGCGATGAAGTGGAGCAGGCCAGACGAGTTGACGGCCTTGCCGAGCGACAGGCCGCCGGCTGCCAGGATGATGATGGTCCAGAGGAAGTTGTTGAAGTCTTCTTTTGTGAGGATACCTGTGCCGAAGAAGAGCACTAGTGGGATGATAGCGATAACGCCCATGTCGCCGAAGATGTCTTCCATTTGGTGAGAGAAGCACCACAGGACAATGGTGCCAAGGGTCACGAGCGAGATGAACCATTGAACACCGGTGAAGCGGTCACGGACAGGTCGGATGGCGACAATGGTGGTGTTTCGGCCAGGCTTGAAGGTTACGAGGAGGAGGAGCCAGATGGCGATGATGGAGAGGATGCCCACAGGGATGGCGATGAAGAACCAGACGCCCCAGGAGGGTTGAGGTGACATGTTTTGCAGGGCGATAATGTTTTGTGGTGATGCAATAGGGGAGAGCATGCCACCAACGTTGGAAGCGAGGGCAATACCAAGGATCAGAGCCTTTGACATGTTGGAGTCAGATGGGAGGTTGCGCAGCATTGGCTGGATGATGGAGAAGCAGAGAACTGGTGCAGCAACATTGCTAATCCACATACTTGCAAAGGCAGCCACGAACATGTTGGTTACGAGAACCGTGCGTGGTCGAGTACCGGCTTTGCTGAGTACAAAGGTAGCTATACGTTTGGCGATGTCGTACTTAGAAAGGGCAGCAGCAATAGCAAATCCACCCAAGAGCAACATAATGACTGGAGTCCACATTGCGCTGAAGACATAGCTGGTTGCTGCTTTCGTCGCAAGGCGGTGATGAGGCTTATCGTCTGATCGGACTACTCTCAAGACTACACAGAGGAATGGGATGAGTAGAGAGGTCACGAACAGCGGAATCACCTAAATACGTTAATATCACGAATCCTCTGCTGCGCCAGAAAGGAGAACTTACTTCAGTAGCCCACAACAAACTCACAAACACCAACATGGCCAAGCAATTTTGCTGTTCCGGCTTTTTCATGATAGGCACGAAAATGAGGACAAAGAAGATAGCAACAATGCCAATAAGGGTAAAGATAGTGGAGCTGAGGAGCCAGCTTGGGCACCTGACTCTTCCCACAGGAGTAGACAACTCCTTCATATCACCAGTATTTTCATCATCACCCTGTAATCTTGCGGTTGCTGGATTATTGTCCGGGCCAAGCAAAGTTCGTCTCAAGCCCATGTTCGCAGCCTGTGCCTTCCTCTCGATGCCAATCATTTCTCTCCAGACAGTGTTTCTCTCCCAGACCACATGCTCTCTCAAATGCAGACGCAGCTCTTTCTTGGCAAGCGTGATATCACCCCCGGTAACAACATCCGCATAAGCTTGCTCCATTTTAGCAATGTTCTCTTCCACGTGCTTCATTGTATCTTCTCGGAACGGGTAAGCAGGCAGCACGACAGTCTCCATATATTTGGACTTCAGGCTGCGGTCGCAAATCTTATCGTACTTCTTCAGGACCTTGGAGAAACCAGTCTTGTTAAGCTGGATGAAAGATTTCAGCTCACAAAGCTGCACATAGAGGCTGATAGCACGCTTCTTCAACGTAATGCCGGAAGAGTAGAGCGTAGAGAAAGCCTGCTCAGCGTAGTCGTCGTAGCTCTGGCTGTTCCGTCTCACGGACTTTGAGAATTCCGTAGATGCCCGCATATCCTCATAACCCGACGCTCCAAGGTTGTTATCATTGGGTGTGCTCTTACTTCTCTTTCCGGTGTTAGGACGCGACTTGGTCAAGGCAGCAGTTTCATCTGCCTCATCGTCATCGCTATCAGCACCCTCCTCGATAGACCTGCTCACAGTGCTGGGCCGTCTCGCGCTCAAAAAGCTGCGATACATGCTCCCGCGTCTATCGCTGGCCTTGCCGCGACTCGTAGGCCGCATATTCTCGGGGCCGTCCCACTCCCCACGTCCCTCGGCCTCATAGGATTCCTCATCCTTCAGGAAATCAGAGACTTCGCCATAGATCTCCAGCTCTTTCAATTGATAGAAGGAAGAGATCTTTTCCATTTCTGTGTCGAGATTTCGCGAGAAGACTTCATCGGGGTCGGGCGAGCCATTGAGGAGCGGCGATGATTCGGCATCTTGGGTGGCACCGGATTGGTGGACTGTTCTTTCGAGCTGGTAGATGCTACGAGACACATGTTAGCCATGCGGTCCTTATCATTGCCTGCTCATTATTCTCTTCCACCTGGGATTTGAATCCTGGGAGGAGACTTACAGCTTCTTGAGATTGCTGTAGGCGATGTAATGGCTGCTCCAATCGGGCACGGCATTGAACTGGATACTGTGCGAGAACTTCATCTCGTCAGCCTCGTCGAGATGGCTTCTCTTGCGATTTCGCTTCTCTTCCCGCCTTAGATCCTTATCTCTCTGCTTGGTTTTGCTCTCGAGGTCTTCGTACTCGATCAACTCGAACTGTTCGGCGTCTTCGTTCCCTCCTCCTTCCAGCAGGGCAGGCAGTGATGAAGCCGTTGCGGGTAGGTTGATTGGATGGGGGAATGCGGAGGAGGGATTTCTCGGATTCTCGGTGGAGAATATGGTGGTGAATGATGGGAGAATGAAATTCCCAAGGAGGCTACTCTAAGTACTATTTTGAAAGTAGGTAGGCACGTAGGGACCACCAGACCGGGTAGGGTGTGGTGGATGGGAAGGGTTGGTAGAGTAGTCACGGTGAGGTAGGATAGAAGCACCAGATGGAGCAACTCAACCAAGATGGGCACAATATGGGCAAGGATTATGTGGGTAGGTAGTCAGTAGTGGTGGTGAGTAGTAGTGAGTAGTATAGTAGTAGTACATAAGCCGTAGCCTCAATGGCACAATGACAATGCAATGGACACTTCGACTTTTTGTGTCCCTCTACCTTTGGCTTTTGGCTTTTGGCTTTTGGCTGTAGGGCCAGCTTGGATGTTGATCTAGTGGTGGTGGGTAGTGGGTAGCAGCTCATTATCGTGGATGTTTGTGGGTCAAATTGCCTGGTCATAGTGCGAGTGTTACATCAGGATGTAAAGAGAGCAAGGTCATAGGGTAGAGCAGGACGGGGTGGCACGGGGCAGAGAATAGAAAGCAGAAGAGAGAGAGGAGCTTCCGTGGCTTCTTACTGAACTGAACTTACCTCATGTAATAGTCACGTAGTACTACCACTACTCTACTACCAACCATACTCATCAACGTGTGTTGTGTGTATGTATGTACCTCACCTTGCCTTGCATATTATCCCTACCTAGACCCTACTTATCTATGTATATACTTTTATTATTCTGCTATGTTTCTGATAAGACTCGTGCTATAATCCTACATCTAAACCATTAGTTTCCATAAACGTGAGATTATTCATTGATATTTCTTTTCTTTTCTTTTCTTTTCTTTATTTTTTCTTTATTGATATCAAACATATCAGATATAACCAACTCACAGATAAGCGATTCCCACGCCTTCTCCCAATAAACCCCAAAAAAGAAATAAGAGAAATAAAAGAAAAGAACTCAACTTAAAAACCATACTCGTCCGAGTCCCGTACTCCTGACCGGGTCATGCATGGCCAAATCCCGTACATGCATATATACGTAGTACCTATAAACATACATACATACATACACTCATACAAACTGCTGGGTACTGCTGCACCTACGTAGTACATATGGTGCATACTCTCTCCCTGCAAGCAGCGCATGATTTCCATTCCACAGCTCCAACACCCTCTCCCCTAACCACGTCCATAAAAGCCAAGCCAAGCCATCCACTCCCAAACCATTTCCTACATATTAACACATCCATCCAAAGGTAGTATCCAACAACAAAAATCCCCCATAGTCCATCACGCGACAAAACCCATCATCCGGCCCTCATCATGCCTCACCCACGACCGACTCTCTACACGAAAAAGCACGGAAAGGCGAGGAGGGCAATTGATCAATGAGGTGGCTGCTTCAACGGGCATGCCACATTGATTCGCTCACAATGCTCGCCGCGCCGTCTTGTTCTTTAGGGCGTTGGCTTGCATGGTGTGCTGTGCTGCCCTTAGCGGCCGCTGCGCACTAAGAAATAGCCCCCAAGCACACCAAGGGAACGATCTGAGATGGCCTAAATCGTGTAGAGGTGCCAGAAAGCGTGACCTACATATGTACATATGTTGATTGATGAGGAACTAAGTCATGAGGAACCAAGGCAACCTTTATCCTGTTTGGGGGCTTGTATTGTGCTTTGAGTATCTTTAAAGATGATGCATTGTAGAGATGGTAGAAGTCCAGGTTTATATTTATAGTATTTATAGAATTATACCATCTACACCATCTACACCATCTACGCCATCTACACCATCTACACCATCTCACCATTCACACCATTCACAAATACCACTCTTCATGAGCCTTGCTAACCCTTTGAATTGTTGAGCGGATGTTTTGCTCTTTCCTTGTCTGCAGTCTACCTACTGTGCACTTCGGTGAAGCTTTTGGTGGGGTTTTTGTCGTCCATGGTGGGGGTCAGGGTCCGGGAGTGGGGGGGTGGATTGACTTGGGTGAATGATAATCATGCCCTTGATGCTACATACCTTGATACTCCCTTTGTACACAGTAGCCTCTCAAGAAAGACCCATCTGTCACTATACGGCAGGAAGTACCGAGACTTTAATTTAATATTTTACCTGTCTGATGCAATAGTCTATTCTGGATACTTTCATATGTGTATCCAAGCGCTCAGGTGTCTTATTTTCATAATACGAATCTGTGACACGGACATGTTGGCGATCTTCTAGATCTGAAATCTATATGTTTCTAATTGTTATTGTACAGAATATCATCAACGTGGTTCTGCCTTGTATCTAGAAAGCGCAAACTCAAGCTGTACTGACAGTGGTAATGTCCAGTAAATGTACACGGGCATTGTATAACTCAGCCTCAAGCGGCAATGGGCTTCGTCCTTCCCAGACCCTCCTTGCCATAATAATCCATAGGATAAACACCTCCATTGCCCTCCGCCCAATCCTCCTTCTTCTTCAACACCACCAGTGCCTCATAAGGCGTCAGCAGGGGTCGAGGGAAAGCATATCCCCAATCAATACTCAATCTCGGGCAAGCAACCTGCACCCAACACTCGATATCATCCATCATAGCCAGCTTGCCGGGGAAGATCTCACTGAGCAGCAGATTGATAAATGGGATGCCCCTCGCCTCCAGTTCCTTCTCTATCAGCGTCATGGTGTGTGGATTTCCCTGTCGTCCCAATGATCCCAAAATAAGCCCCCATTTCTTCGCACTCTTGGCCGAGGAGATGGCATCACGGCGGAGCGTGTGCATTTCCTTGTGGTCGTATGTTTCGCGCGTGAGTTTGCGCGAATAAGGATCATATCGGTAAGCCGGTATAGACGGGTTGTGAATCATAGCGCTTTCGAGATGGAAGCGGCCATCACCGAGGTATAAAATAATATCCACGCCTTCTGCGCCCGTGTCGAGCTTTGGAGACGTGCAGCCCAAGATCTCTCCTTTGCTCAACGGCATGATTTGTGGGATCAACACCTTGAAGCCCGCTTTTTCTAGCGGTGCCCGTACTCCGTGCAGTGTTGCGTTGAATTGAATCGTGCCTACCATTGCGATCGTCTTGCCGGAAGCGAAGTTGCGCTCCAACGTCGCAAGGAGGTGTGTGATGTCGATGCTGATGTCTACGAAGACATACAGCGTCTTGATCTTGGTGACATCGACGGGGATGAGGCATGAGTGTGCATAGTGAACGAGGAGATCACAGCCAAGTGCGCGGGCAGTATAATCGTCGATGCAGCATGCGCCGTATGTGACGTCTCCCATGATCAGTGTCTCGATTCCAGGACAGAACTGTGTGAGGATATCTGATATCGTAGTCGCAAAGAGAAGAAGTCCTTCTGGCATCTGAAGCGCCACTTTCTTGGAGCCATTCGTGCGGATTCGGTGGATAGTCTTGTGGATTTCGAAGGAATAGTTGGAGGGTAACAAAGCAATTGCGGCGTTGATTTCTTCGTCGTTCAATATTTCTGGAGGCACTTGGTTCAAAGTCCTTGCTGACCTTCGCGGCTGGGCAACTATAAAAGTAATCAGAACCAGTTGAATAACTTCTACCCGGTTCGTAACTTGCCTTGTATGGCACCACTATCCTCAATTCCCAAACTCGAGCCATTCTTCGCAGCATTTTCGGCGGCCTGTCTCCGGCCAACGAATCTCTTCTTTGGCTGTCTAGGTTGCGAGATTTCCTCGGCCTGAATATCCGCCACTCCCAGGTTCGTTTCCGCGCGATCGTCCTCCATTTGGGCAGTAGTAAAATTGTATATGTTGATTTGCCGCAGCATTCCAATAATAATTTATCCGATTATCGATTGGCGCGAGGCTGAGTTCCGGATTGGCCTAAAGCCGATGATCCCTGTCACCCCGCATTCTGGATATCCTCAGCCTTGTATCACCTGCTCCATCGATCGTACGTGCGACTTCGCATCACTCCATCATCCACTACATTATTGTTGAAGCTTCTCAGAGGTGATGCTTTGATCTCATTCTAACAATGCGGTTGTTACGGACTCAACTTTTGAGGAATGGGCTCCTCACTAGGCGGCTAGCCGTCAGAGGCCTTGCTACTGAGAGTACACGTGCTGAGCGGTATCAGGCCACTGGGAATAAAGTCAAGATCGTGGAAGTTGGTCCCAGGGATGGATTACAGAATGAAAAGAAGTCAATTCCACTGGAGACGAAATTGGAGTTGATAAAAAGATTGGCGCGGACTGGATTATCGGATATTGAAGCTGGATCATTCGTTGCTCCGAAATGGGTTCCTCAAGTAAGTACTTATCATAAATCAACAAGTTACATATTGATACAATATCTTGATTCAGTGGCTGATATTTTCAGATGGCAAACTCAGCAGAGATTCTAGAAAGTCTTCTGAAAAATCAACCAGCATCATTTAATCCAATCACATACTCATTTCTGGCTCCTAATGTCAAAGGCTTTGATAACGCAATGTCCATACTTCACAAGTACTCTGCCCAAAGTCAAGCTCAGCAAACGCCACCAGATTCGCCAATACTAAATCAATCAACGGCCTCAAACACTTCCAGCATGGATCCAAACGCCACATCAGGTCGTTCTCAAAGTAGCACTTCATCTCCACCTAATATTGAGATCGCGGTCTTTGCTGCGGCAACGGAATCCTTTTCGCAAAAGAACCTGAACTGTTCTATAGAAGAATCACTTGAGCGATTCCAACCCGTAATTCAGGGTGCTCGTGCAGCAGGAATTCGAGTTCGAGCTTATATTTCCGTCGTTCTTGGATGCCCGTTTGAGGGCGCTGATATTGACCCTGTCAAAGTAGCTGAGATAGCGACGTCCCTTTTAGAAATGGGTGCCGATGAAATTGATCTAGGTGATACGACGGGCATGGGAACAGCACCACGAACTTCCAAGCTTCTTCAGGCCATGGTAGCTGCTGGAGTTAGGACCGAAGATATTGCTATGCATTTCCATGATACTTATGGGCAGGCATTGGTCAATACTGCTGTTTCATTGGAGCATGGAATAAGAACTTTTGATAGCAGTGTTGGTGGACTTGGAGGTTGTCCTTATAGCCCTGGCGCAACAGGTAATGTGGCTACAGAGGATATGGTATATTTCCTGGACAGCTTGGGTATGGAGACTGGGGTTGATTTGGATGCTGTGACGGATATTGGTCAGTGGATTACCAGTGAGATTGGAAAGGGAAATTCTAGTAGTGTGGGGAAGGCTATTCTTGGGAAGAGAACTGCATAGATGAAGGCGTATTATATTGTGAGTGGAAGTTTGTCTTGTAAATGTTTCTTCCTTCTCATAGCATAGGCACCATAGGTATTCAACAAAGATCAAATAATGGCTTGATGACGTTGTTGGTGGAGTGCTGATGATCTCGAGGCCTAATATTTGAACAAGCAACACGAAATCCCCCACGATAAATATGCTTAACTTGATTTCCATTAACACACCAGATACCTCCCGTGAATACATATGTATATGCACGATTTCCATGTGATAAGGTAGTCAAATTTGTGCGGGTGACCGTTGAGCGGGACAACGTCTCACCTCTGCCTCAGGCATGAAAGCTGTGACCGCTGTTCGCTTAGTTGGTTCGTCGTCGACCTTACCTGCATGAGCTCCATCAATAGCATCGTTAAGCTCCCACCTCATCGTCACCAAGTCCTCCAAACTTCTCGACCTCTCACGGTGAACTCCTGACAGCCGCGAAGGAAGTTCTAAGCTTTCTCTTCTCTCCGAACCCTTTCCAGCACAATCGCCATCATGGGAGACCCACGCGAGTCGTCATCCTACAACGTCACACCTAGACTTCGTTACAACACTATTGCTGGTGTTAACGGACCTTTAGTTATTCTCGAGAATGTATGACCTTTCAATTGGAGAAAGTTTAGCTTGTGTCAGCTTGCTGATATAAAAACAGGTTAAATTCCCAAGATACAATGAGATTGTCTCGTTGACCTTGCCAGATGGCACTGTTAGATCTGGACAGGTTTTGGAGGCTAGAGGTAGGTTTCCCACTCCTTGGAAAGAAGGTATCATTGGCTGATTTATTTCCCAGGAAACAGAGCTGTTGTTCAGGTACTGCCAACCCAGAAATCGCCTCGATCGAATACGATACTGATAGTGGGATAGGTCTTTGAGGGTACTTCTGGAATCGATGTCAAGAAGGTAGGAAGAGCTTCGCAATCATAAATCAGCAGGCGCTGACATATACATAGTCGAAAGTCGAGTTTACCGGAGAGAGTTTGAAGCTCGGTGTGTCCGAGGACATGCTTGGTCGTATCTTCGATGGTTCTGGACGTGCTATTGATAAGGGACCAAAGGTTCTTGCTGAGGACTACCTCGACATTAACGGTTCTCCAATCAACCCATACTCCCGAGTAAGTAGATCCATGATCAAACGATAACCAAATTCTAACAGATATAGGTCTACCCAGAAGAAATGATTTCCACCGGTATCTCTGCCATCGACACCATGAACTCCATCGCCCGTGGACAAAAGATTCCTATCTTCTCCGCCGCCGGTCTTCCCCACAACGAAATCGCCGCTCAAATTTGTAGACAAGCTGGTTTGGTTCAGAAGCAGGGAATTACCAACAAGGGTACTCACGATGGACACGAGGAGAACTTCTCTATTGTTTTCGCCGCTATGGGTGTTAACTTGGAGACTGCCCGTTTCTTCACTCGCGATTTCGAGGAGAACGGTAGTTTGGAGCGTGTCACCCTTTTCTTGAACTTGGCCAACGACCCTACGTAAGTTTCCTTGTCTTGAGATGATTTATTATATTCTAACAAATTGCAGTATCGAGCGTATTATCACTCCTCGTCTCGCCTTGACCACCGCCGAATACTACGCTTACCAACTCGAGAAGCACGTCTTGGTCATTCTCACTGATTTGACCGCCTACTGTGACGCTCTTCGTGAGGTCTCCGCCGCTCGTGAGGAAGTTCCAGGTCGTCGTGGTTACCCAGGTTACATGTACACGGATTTGTCCACCATCTACGAGCGTGCAGGACGTGTCAATGGTCGCAACGGATCCATCACCCAAATTCCAATTCTTACCATGCCTAACGACGATATCACCCATCCAATTCCAGATTTGACTGGTTACATTACCGAAGGTCAAATCTTCATTGATCGTCAACTCTACAACCGTGGTATCTACCCACCTATCAACGTTCTCCCATCCCTCTCCCGTCTTATGAAGTCTGCTATTGGTGAGGGACACACTCGTAAGGATCACGGTGATGTTTCCAACCAGCTGTACGCTAAGTACGCTATTGGACGTGATGCTGCCTCCATGAAGGCAGTTGTCGGAGAGGAGGCCCTTTCCTCCGAAGATAAGCTCTCTCTTGAGTTCTTGGAGAAGTTTGAGCGTACCTTCATTTCCCAATCCGCCTATGAGTCCCGTACCATCTACGAATCTCTTGACCAGGCGTGGTCCCTCCTCAGAATTTACCCTAAGGAGTTGCTCAACCGTATCCCAGCCAAGGTTCTTGCTGAGTTCTACCAGAGATCTAAAGAGCTTAAGCCAAAGAAGCAGCCAGCTAAGGATACCCGGGATTCGGAAGCTAATGGAAACGGTAATGGAAATGCTGAGGAGAACTTGATTGATGCTTAGACACCAGATGGGGAGATTGTGGAAAATTGTGTTTTGTTGTGTGTACATTGATTGCATGGCGAGTCTTGATGTCTTTTTTTAGTCTTTGTTGCACGCGTGTTTGTATGAGAATAGACGTTTTTGTGCTCTGACTCTTGATTTTTTGCCATTTTTATTGCCGTGAAGGGGATCATCGTCATCATTATCAAATCAGGTGAAAGCAAAAGAAAAACTGCAAAATCCATACTGGATTTCACTACACATGCAATTAGTTCTGACTTTATTGCTTCATGAGATACCCCGGGGTTTTTAATTCAAGTGCTTTTTATGAGCCAAGTGCTCTCAAAATATACAGGTCGTGGTATCAGTGTAGACTTTAATACGGTCTGTGAACTTCGCTTTCACAGACTTCTGAATTAGGTAATGTAGGTCCATATGCTCACGCACGCCTATATGGATCTTGCTTCCCTTGTCCAATCGGTTCGGTAATCACAGCTCTGCTTCACCACTGGTAACTAACTCCGGTATTCTGAAAAGCTCTCAGCCCTTTGACGCTTTACGCGCTAGGATAGGTTCTTGCCGGTGCAAGCGTTCCACTCTGCTATTGAACCTTATTCAGCTATTTGTGTTTCTATACTAAGTATGTATATTTTCTCTACGGTGCGACTCTCCTTATGATAAGCATAATGTTTACTTATAAGCCGGTTTCATGTCTGCTTCGGCTCTCAAGACTAAGCTAATTCTACCTAGTATTTCAATGATCCTGGATTTTATAACTTTATGTACCGGCTTTTTTAATATTATTGACTGATGATATTTGCCTACACTTATCCACCGTTAAATGAATGTATTTTGATTTAATTTGTTTGGGTTAAAGTGTTGGTCTAAGGCCGTAGTTAAATAGACATGTAGTCACTTGAGCTACCTTCGACTGCTATGTAAGCACCCTCCATCTCAACGAGAGCCTTTCCCTCTTAGCTAACAGATAGTTTGATTTCCATGCTTATTCTCCGGTTGCGGTTTTTGAGTTCATGAATCATTAATCCAGACATCGCGGTAACTTTTAGCTAGTGACGGCGCGATCCAGAAAACATCCGAAAGTCCAAACTAGCCCTGGCCTAGATAGTTCTCAAGAGCCGCATTTGACAACGTCACACACCCAAGCTTATATCTACTAACATCTTCCAACATCATCTCTGCTCCGCCATATGTCGTATGCCTACGCACATGGGAAAGTGCCAATAAAGTTCCCGGTATTTGGTGGCTCTTGACTTATCCGGTATCCTCAATGGCTACCTGTGATGAGTGCTTTGGGGAAAGGCCCTTCGATGTCATTCGTTCTCTTGGATTCGAATGCTCTAGTCCTGTCATTTTAAGTTATTCTTCTAATCACTTGAGTACGGTAGGTGCGTCTGGAAAGACAAGTGCCGGGAGCCGACTTCTACGGCCTCCGCGGGTAGAAAGACGGAGTCAAGAGGTACACAAGTATATATGGAGTGTTTCATCCCTGTTTTTTATTTCATCCATCAATCAATCAGACTATCAGTTGTCATCACTTTCTTTCAAGGAATATCCTATTTCCAACTTCCAGGCTCTCTCTTTAAGGCCTTGACACTCTTTGCAATTTTACTATCTCAAATCTATCCACTCAATCAAATTTAAAATGCATTTCCAGAATGCCTACCTTCTCAGTGCTCTCACACTCACCTCGTCTGTATTGGGCCGCCACCTTGCCCCAAGAGCAGTGACAACCATAACTTCCACCATCACCTCCACAACTGTCGTCACCTCGTCTACAATTGTCCCATCAACAATCAACACCGTCTTCCAGTCCGCCGGTACCTTCGCTGTCATTCCAAATCAGCTCACGTTAACCATCGTAAACGCCCCAGCCTATCTCTACATGGAAACTGGCGTTGGCAGCACCGTCACCAGCACCTCAACCACCTTGATTACCACTGACATCAAGTCCACTTACACTTCTACTGCCAAAGCCTCCACAACAGCCAAGGCATCCACAACTGCAAAGTCATCCTCCACTACAGCCAAGGCATCCACCACAGCCAAGGCATCCACCACAGCCAAGGCATCCACAACTGCCAAAGCCTCCGCAACCACCAAGGGATCCACCACCAGCACAGTCTCCACAGCAACCGCCGGGGCAACCTGCGCAAACTACTGCGGCTCAGGACGTGAATGCGTCAACGGATCATGCTACTATCTCGCCGCAGACACGAACAACTGCGGCACTGTCGGCAACGTGTGCACTACCGGCTGGGGCTGCTATGACGGAAGCTGTGTAGACCTTCAGAATGACGCAAGCAACTGCGGTCAGACCGGCTACCAATGTGGCGACGATGCCGGCAACACTTATACCTGCTCCAAGGGCCAATGTGTCAGTCTTACTTCTGACAACAACAACTGTGGCGCTTTGGGTAATGTTTGTGCTACTGGTACTGGGTGCTCGGCTGGAAAGTGTATTGATACTACCAGTGATGCCAACAACTGCAGTGAGGTTGGCTATGTATGCCCTAAGGATAGCCCAAAGTGCGCCAACTCGTACTGCCAGTAAGGGGTTTTGGTTTTCTGGGCGTTTCTTGGGGTTATTGGGAGTTGGTAAAGACTTAAAAGTCAGGTGTTCGAGGCTTGATTGGTGTTTTTTAAATATAATTTGGATATTTATGGTAGAAATATACATTCTTTTGATACATAATTTTGAACTTCATATGTGAAATGTTTGAGCATGTGAACTTGATTATCTTGATATTCCTTATAAAACTTGATACACGCATATGCACTTACCCAGAAGCACATCACCATTTCTTCATACAATCCATCAAACAGTAGTCTTGAAAAGAACTAAGACTAATTAAGTTAAAAACATAAATACAGTCAAACAAAGGACTTAGCACTGATTGAATACCAACTCAAGATTACCGATACAACTAAAGGCAGCGCGGCATCGATGAGTCCGAGCGGCCGGTTCAAGGAGCTACCAACCTCTAGTTTGATAGTTTACTGGTTTATAGATCTTAATTAAAACTATATATTTCCCTTATATTACAGCGATACATCTTAACTTTTGGAGACTACACTTGTAGAGTATCCATTGGAGAGCTGGCAGTTGAAAGTTGTAAGCTCAAGTCCATAATTACTCCCGCCATCATTGTTTATGTTCTCGTCGTTAATCATCTGCTCTCGTCATCGTAGGCATATGAAGTAAGAAGTGTGAAATATTTGCCGAATTTGTTTTAATAGAATGGAAGTTACAAACTCCTGTCCCTTATCAAAATGCAGCTCAACTGCAAACTATTACACCCATTTGTACAATCTATAATACAGTCAAACATGCTATATTCATTCTCATCATCATGGTTTATAACTAAATCTACTATAAATAAAGACATATCATGCATATAGACCAAGGAAATCTTAAATATGCTTCATAACAAGGAAAAGTTACATACATCAAAACATGCCAAGCCAAACTGTCGACTCATATACATAATCTCAATCCAACTTACCTATCCCCATTCCCATCATCTCCGCGCCCCGTGAGCGGCCCAGCAATACCAAGCATCCTACGGCCAAGCAAATCGTCCGTACTCGCCAAACTAACCAAGCTCTTCCTCCTACCACCCAGTCCCTTAGAGCGCTCCTGAACTTGCTCCTTAAGCAATCTCTCCTTCCTCTTCCTCTCCCTGGCCCTCGCAGGCGGGACGGCTTTCCCTCTCGATATTTGACTCATACTCATCTCCAGTCCTTCATCGCCCGAACTCTCGGTTGGCATACGACGATGATGTCGCTCGCCTCCGCTTGAGAACGGGTATTCAACAACAGGTGTAGACGCTATAAACGTGGAGGCACGGCGATCGCTGCGCGCAAAGATCTCGTCGATCCAGCCACCGCACTTGTAGATATATTTCCAGCCCTCTGAAAACACACCCGCGAACTGCAGGAATCCATGCGAGATGCCTGGGATGAGTGTGACCTCGACAACGTCTCTGTCGTTGAGACCCCTGAATTTTTCTGCCTTCGCACGCCGTAGTCTTCCAGCGAAGATGACCGTGTCATCGACGAGCGGATCGCGCTCACCAGTGAGGATGTACGTTTTGGGGAAGTGGGCGAGGATACTGTTTGGGGCAAGGATGGGGGAGAGGTGGTAGTCGGTACTAAAGTCCGGCCGGTTATTCGGCCCAATGTAGAGGATTATCATTGCGCGCATCATTTCTGGAGTGAGGATGCGGTCGTTGAAGTAAGAGATCATAGAGGACATGGCAAGGCGGGTGCGGAGGGGCTCGGGGTGGTGAGAACTTGGGCGGCGTTGGCGTGATTGTTGAGCATTTGGGATAGCATTTTCAGGTATAGAGGACGGTGCTGCGGTGGAAGCTTCAGGAACGGGTGACGTGGAGAGCCCGTTTGAAGTCAAGAGAGAAGTCGATTTCGCTTCTCCATTCGGCGGAGTGCGGAGGTCTTCTTCGGAATGGTGTGGGGTATTTGCTACGTGTGTATATTGCATACTTTTTTGCCTGTTAATAGCACGATTCGTCTTGCGCATGCTTCGGTCTTTGATCAGTGACATCTGCTCATCGGACATCCAGTTCCCAATATTCATATCAAGGCCTGGGTAGATAAGCACCACTCCTTCGGGAAGGGGCAATAGGTCTTCCTCGGTGGTAAATTGAGACGTTGAGTTCGCTTCGATTATCATCATCACTATTCCAGTCGCCAAGTTACCTCCTGCGCTGTCACCTGTGACGACGACTTTCGGTACCGATTCTCCGGAGAGTCCTATACATCGACCTCGACTGGCAATCAAGGTTTGGTAGACATCGAACCCCTCATTGAGTGCATATGGATAAGGATATTCGGGAGCTTTGCGATAGTCAAGACTCAAAACTGGAAGACCCGTCTTGCCTGCCCAGGCGAACAACTTATCATCGTTCGTGCGGGGGTCCATGGCCACGAAACCTCCTCCGGGAATATCCAATACGACTTTGTTGTGGTTTTTGAGAGCCGACAGTGGTCCATCGAAGTATAAATAACCATTAACCGGCTCCTTGTAATCGCTATTTGCAGGACGAGGAATACGAATGGCACGTGGTGGGTAGCGCATCAATCGAGGTCGGCAGAGTTTTTGAATGAATGAGAGATACGGTGTTGTTCCCTTGTTCCAGCTGACTCTTAAATGGTCTACCGTAAGCATAGCTCGCACCTTTCTTACCTTTTCATCCGCCTGTTCGGCAGCGATGAGGTAATAAACGGTGAAGACCATACTAGCTAGATCCCTAATCCATTTTCTGCGTATTCTCATTGCGCTCCAGAAGCCAGCATCCATGGCTGTTGTTATCCATGTTGCACGGAAGTATGAACGTGTATAGAGATTTGCAAGCGGTTCTGGACATTCAAGACCAAGCAGTTTGCCTAGATTTCGCGCAATGTAGAGGTAGAGGAGTGTGATGACAAGTGTTTGCCATGGTGTCAAAATTTTGGAGAGCCGACGAGATATTCTTCGAAGTGTAGGTGGACCATGGCGATCTCCTCTTCATGATATTAGTACCATTCATCTATTTTTGAAAGGTGGAAGACGTACTTTATAAGGTAGAGCGACCAAAAGGACACAACTGCGAAGACTTGTATTTTACGAAATCGTACAGAGGGACGACCAAGGACGTGATCTGTGATTTTTGTGAGTGTTGTGTCGTTGGAGGGGAAAGGCCAACTTACCGATCATAATGTACACCTTTCCTCAAATCAACATATCATTCTTCCTTGATGCTGTAGAAAATCCCTCTAATCAAACACTTTCTATACTTCCTATCGTACAAGCCAACAACGTATAAATACCAAGTCCTATGCAAATGTAAACGTTGCAATATGTCGGGAATGTTTAAAATATTAGGGCAACGGTTCAAACGCCGAACATACACGGAGAAGACGGACAGAGAGCGTGTGATAATCAAAGCAAAGGCAGTAAAGGCAAAGCTATCTGGTGAAGTTATTCGTAGTATCGGAGCATGGTAGGATGTGGCTTTGTGACATGTAAGCCGGTTGGAATGGTTTGGAGGGACTTGTAATGAGCTTTGCTATTCACGAGATGATAGATGCAGTAGGACTTCAAGGCCGAATGATATTGAATAATTATGAGTGAGAGTTGACACTGGGGACGAAAGGAGAGGAATGCATATGAATATTGCAGGGTAGGAGGATCAAGGTCTTGTGGTTAAGTAAGGCCGATTGAATGGTCGAATCGGAGTGCAAGCAATAGAGAGAGACGTGGGGACTTTGTGTGGGGGAGACTCCGGGGGGAAGGGCGGAGGAGCATGTGAAGGACAACCTAGGGCAGCTGCATTGGCATGTGAAAGAGAACCGTGTGTCGTGTCAGTGTGCTTGTGTAACCTGAGGATCACACATGACGAAGGTGAGAGGTCAGATGACGTCGAATTGAACCTACTCAACCTGGAAGGTAAGGTACCTTACCGTACCGGTAGAGCCTCAGCGGAATCTTTCTAATCATGTGACATGAACCCGCAAAATTAGAAATAAGAACAAAAACAAAAATTAAAATTAAAATTAAAATTAAAATAAAAAAGATTAAAGTCAAAGATTAAATGTTAAATTAAAAGGCTGCACCCAGTCGCGGAGGATACTCAGCAAGGAACCCTTCATACTCCACCGGCTTTGGATGTAAACTTGATAACTTATTACACACACTGTAAAGAAATCATACTCATCCAATACTACACAAATCCACATAATCACCAACACCACAACTTCCCAATCATTCAAACCTCAAAACAAAAACAATGCACTCACAAGTGCACAAATTAAACAACGCAACCCGCCTAGACTATTTTAATTTTCTCTCTCCCATCCCCTTCCCGCCAATCCAACAGCCACACCCAACCCTTTCTTCCACCCAAGCCCCACTTTTTTCTCTCCTCTCTCTTCAAATTTTCATCCCCCCCACATCGTGCCTTCAAGAACACCAATAACCAACACCACAACATCAATACAAGGTCAGATGGCCGAGCGGTCTAAGGCGCCAGCTTAAGGTATTCAAGCATCTGCTTGATTCAATACGCTGGTCCGAAAGGGCGTGGGTTCAAATCCCACTCTGATCAACATCTTTTTTGCTTTTGTTTTGCTTTTGCCTCCTAGGTTGAGAGGAGGAGAGAGAGCTTCGTCGTTGTGAAGGACAGCATTATCTTTTGTCTTCTGTGCATGGATTTCCTCGACAATTAGATGTTATGATAGGGGTGTACTTATGTCGGACGTGGAACAATAAAGTTTCAACATTTGCTTTCTTTTTTCCATGAAGCCTTTTGGCACGTCTAGAAAATATTGCATTTATACCTACCTCTTTAGGAAATTACATTTACCATATCTCACATTTCACAGGGCATAGAGGTGCAATGTAGTTAAATCGTTAAGCAACAAATATTAGCATTCTGTTATCTCATTATGAGTCCAAAATAACTTTAGCCACCAAGCAAACTTAAGCCAGTAGTCCATCTTGAATGATACTCACTAAACCACATAAACTTCCAACCTCAATCCACCGAATATTATTCATTCTGTCAATCCCCCATGTTATAGAATCATCACTCAATCGCTTCCAACTCCCCATCCCAGCAAACCTTCATACCAGTAGGGAATGGCCAGTATCTGCTCCAGAACTCATCCATGTAGACATAGAACCCACCATCTCTAGGCACGGTCTTCATCTTCCCACTTGTTCCGGTGGCACGTCTGAGATTGTCGAGCTTACCCACCGTTCTCAGCATAGCTGTGAGGGCGACTCGTGAAGCTTGACCACCAAGACAAGTATGTGGACCGATGCCATAGAAGATGTACGAATCAAGAGGGCGGTTAAGATCTACGGCGTGTGGATTCGGGTAAATCTTCTCATTGTGAGCGATATCAACGAAAGAGACGAACGCATTGTCGCCAGGTTTAAAACGAATCTCTTTGCCGTTGTCGATGATCGTTGTCTCCTTGCTGGCTAAAGAGTGTCAATATGGGTATAAAACCATCAAGTGTATAATGAGAAGCAAACCTTTTCTGTAAGAGCCAAATGTTCCATTCATTCTGATTCCTTCGAGTACATAGTGCAACAATTTATCGTCACTCTCCTTACTATCCTCCTTCGCAAGTCGGTTGATATCCTTCAAGTGAATATTGCCTTCATCGGAGAGATAGTAGTCCATGAATTGACCAAACTGTTCTGGTTAGGTGGAAAATTAAGAAGACAATAGGAGACTTACCACTTGAGCCTGGTTAGCAACCATGGCAATGGCAGTTGGCATAACTTGACTCCAGGCTATCTCATGAGCTCCGAGACCACTGTCCAACAATTTCCTCACCATGTGTACACCATAGTCCTTCAGAGCACCCCTTTCTTGCATTATGGGATCAGCGACTCCCGCAATAAAACCAGTGTCTTGCACAAGCTTAACATTTGTCTCGACAAGTGGTCCAAGAGATTTGGTCAATTCTTTGCAAGCTTGGTGGAGTGGGAATGAGGATGGTGGATCGAAGTCAAAGAAGATGCCAACGAAGATCACCGAGACGATTTGATACAGCTCGTGTTCAGTCAATATTCCTGAAGAATCTTAGTAGAGTCTCTCACTAAATGGTCAGTATAACCTTACCTCGTGGGTGTTCATCAGTCTTCAAAGGAAGGGAGAATACGTTCGATGCGAAATGAAGATGAGCTTTTCATGTTAGCGTACAACAACTCAGCAGGTGAAGTTTCAACCAACCCAGATTTCCAATATCTCGAATCAGATCAACCTGATGAGTGTTGCCTTTGCCGAGCTTGAAAGAATATTGATGCAGAAGCTTGAGAGTGATCTTTTGATAAAACTCCTTAATCATGACCTGCCATTTGTCTATGTAAAGTGCTTTACCCATCATTTCACGTCGATCTTTGAAGAAAGTTCCATCTCCAGAGAGCATCTTCAAACTATCAGCAATACACAATTACAATGGGGAGAAGAACATACGAAGTCTGATCCAGGTTTTCCCATGAACTCACCCAAACCAGCCCCCCAAGTGACTTTGAAAGTCTCACCATCGTTAAGAATTTTCTGGACACAAATCAGAATTGTTTGCACATTTAATTGAATCTCTTACCATGGCAGCTTCATATGAGGTAACGTTAATTCTCTCTGGAATGTACGTGGGTCTCTCATAAGTGTAATCATCTTCGCGGCCAAGATTCTTCATAATCTTTCTGTTCTCAGAAGGAATCGTCAAAGGATCTAAGTATCATTAGATTTTATTCAGCAGTTTGAGTTTGAAAACCTACAATGAGCATAAATTGAGTTGTACTTGAAGTGTTGTGGAAGGGTACGAGTGAACAATCTGTAAAAAACGCAACCTTGATTGATACTGAGATCATAGTGTGCAGCCGCATACCCGAAAGCAGTAAGATTTCGTGGTGTGTAGTCTGTGGTAAGGAAACGATCACCTCGAACGAGAGTGACGGCATCACTAAGAATAGCTCTTGAGATGGTGAAAGTGGGTGCAATACCAACTCCAGGAACCTGCAACAGTAAGTATCAAACAAACAAATAAATAAATGCCCCCGATCTTACCATAGGTACTTTTGCATCCTCACAAACAAGTCCAGGATATAGCTCGACGAAATCTGGATGATTGTACAAGTTCTTTAGTTGATCAGCAACATATGGATCGGCATTAATGTCGGTAAACTTCTCGTGCTTCGCTAATCCGAAGTGCTCACGGAACTCGTTCCTGTACCCGTCAGTCTCTATAACATATCCGAGATTGAGTAACACTTACAAAGTAGCACATTTCCAGGCCCTAGCTTGTAGCATACCAAGTACCTCAACAGATCTCAAGGCTGATGGAACGTTCAGAGCACCAGAAGCACCTATGATAAATGAGCCTGCATTCAACAAGTGGAAATTGGGTTCTTACCAGCGCAATCTTCGATACTACTAATCAAGATTTCAGACAGTTCTCCATCGTCAAATTTACCATTTGCATCTCTTTTCAGTCCCGCAAATTCGCGCTTTTGTGGATCATCATCCAATGACTGCTCAAGCTTCTGTAGTCCTTGAAGTAATTCTCCCATACTGACCTCACTGGCATCTTTGCCGAATATCTCTCGGTAGAGGTCTTGGGTCCATTTCTCATCTCGGGCAGAGATACAGGAATGCCATCTGTATACTAGGTTGAATTCACAAGACACTTGGTTTCCCACAGCCCGAGGAGCATTCTTAGGATCCTTTGGCATGTCTACACGAGGGTCCTAAGATTCTGTAAGAATGCAAATTTACGTACAAAGGAGCTACTTACTAAAGTCCAGGTTGA
Organism: Allantophomopsis lycopodina; assembly: GCA_024752465.1. Classification (NCBI taxonomy): domain Eukaryota; kingdom Fungi; phylum Ascomycota; class Leotiomycetes; order Phacidiales; family Phacidiaceae; genus Allantophomopsis; species Allantophomopsis lycopodina. Next base: position 489,492 of record CP103013.1, on the reverse strand, counting down.
GTTCACACGATTCAGGTTGACGATTGTGCGAAGGTAATCGAGCAGAATGATGTTAATGTAAATACCGTTGACAACCAGTCTGCTGGTCTGGAAAATATCTTCATCGTATTTCTTCCAGGCACGATCTTTCTTGTCTCCAGTGAGCTTATCACTTGGCACTGTGAACCTTCCCCCTTCATTGATGAGTGGGAGCTGTTCAGCAATCCAGTTATGGTATCGATTGAACATCTACAACATATTAGGTTCCATCAATCAAGCGTGTGACAATACTTACAATCAAGATTGCGCCAACTCCTGGTGGAAACCCCAAAAGTCTCTTCTCTGAGAAACAATCAGGCTTTAGCTTGCCATTGACAAATGTGCGGATATTGTTCTGTTCCTGCTGGGTGCTTCCATACAATGGCGAAAGATCTAGATACGAGGAAGTAGTTGAGATGTTGAAATCCTCATGTGAAGTCCTAAAGCAATCATGGATGATGATGGATGCGATATAATAAAGCATCGAAGAGACGTTATTTGGATGCTTTCTATAGCCACCTTTGGACCTATCCATAACTGTATCGAAAATAACCCCGCAGTCTGGAAGACTGGCAGTTGGTTGCATAGAGACTGAAGAAACACTGCGTGCATATGGCGTGTTAGCTTTACCAACATCTGGGAAATGAGGATTGTTGAAAGATCCATCGGCTTGGCGATAAGTGTATTTGTCACCAAGGAGAGATTGTGGCGTTGGAGGGTGGTCCAAGGAGTCCCAAAGGCCAGTAACGAGGAGATTTGTCAAGCTCTTGCGATTGTTGGAATTTGGTGGTAGATTGGAAACAAGCTGTTGCAAGGTTAGAATATGGTGCTGAGCTGTTTGAGAGACAATTTTGCATACCTGAATAGCTCTCTCCATGATCATTGTCTTGTCGTCTGTTAATTTTGATCCACTGAGCTCTTGCTTAACAATCATCTCCAAAGTCTCGACATCCTTGATTCGAAGAGCTTTCAGGTCATCAAACCATCCAGTACTAGGCTTGACATCTGCATCAAGGTAAGATCCATCAGCTGTATCGAGAGGCATTGGACGCATAGACATCTGGATAACTTGACTATACTTAGCCAATGTTGCTGAGATGCTATCATGAGAAACACTGGGATCCTCCTGTTTCTGCTGAGGAGTTTCAGCGGAACCATTGGATTCAGAATGGCCATTGGTTTTAGCCGATAAGCCATTCAAGCTCTTGGGCCTGAAGCCGAATGAGAAATATTGACCCATGACGAATTTGTATTCTCGCGCCTATAAACAGAGTTTGATGTGAATTTGAGTGTATTTGGATAAGTTGAAGAGATGAGTTAGTATTGAGGGAATTCGGTTCAACATAAATGAGGTCCCAAAGAGGGGTTCAGAAAATGGGGAAAGAGCGAAGAAACTTATACTCTGACCGCATTTGTGCTACAACAGCAGGAAGCATGCTCCTCTCCAATCCTGTCTTGTCTTATAAGTTGGCCATAACTCCAATCATTCTCTCAATCAAGCTTTTAATTGGGTTTCGGGGGGACACGAGAATCATGAGTCTGACGATAGTGTACATGTGCACAACATCAAGTTGAGGAGGTAACCCACCGCCATGACATGGATAATCACCCAAACGCATACAATTGATGGGACGATCCTGATTTGTTATATCACCTACGCCATAGTGAAATCCTATTTGATGAAATCCAAACTTTTTAGTTCAACTCTTCTCCTCATAAGCAATGTATCAGTACCCAATTGAATTGGTGGAGTTTCCATGACCGACCCAACCAAGACACCATCACGAGTCATGGTGTGCAATCGAGTTAATCCTTTGCGGGAACCTGCAGGATCACCATTGACTTTGAGATCACCACTTCCGCAGTACTTTACCTAGCCGCAAATGGTCAGAAGTTAAGCAGATACATTGTGTCACCGATAGCTGAACCACTGAGAAAAGAGCTGTCGATTCTTGCATGTGGATGGAGACATTTGTATGCTACTCAAAATCCCCAAAGAATTAAAAGCAGTTAAATTATGCATAAGTACTAGAGAAAGTATAGCTTAGTTACCTGTCATTTCCCACAACAACCAATGATCAAGATTGGGTTGTTGCATGGTGTGCTCGTATCGCGTTGGGGCTGCGTCGCAGAGGCTTGGACGATATATTTGCTTTTCTGTACATGATCGAAACACGACACTTTCTAACCAATCGATGAAAGATCTTGTCGAGACCTATGGAAAACATCAAGGATCTGCAGACCCCAACTGGGGATTTCAGCTCAACGACGTATGCCACTGAGGGGTATGAGGAGTACAGAATCTTGTGAAAGACCACTTTAGCCAATCATAAAAAGAAAATATTATTTAAATCACGCGAGTCATAGGAAAATAAATAAAATATAAAAACAAAAAGGAAAAAGCAATACCATAGAAAGCTGAGCCTTTGATGAAATATTGAATGTAACAGACTCATAGGGTAACGAAAGCCACTGGGTTGATGATGACTTTCAAATATTAATATATTAGCTAAAGACTCTAGGGAATGGTAGTCGAAAACATAGAAAACATAGAAAACAATGAAAAATTGTTGGGTGAAAGTGGATGAGAGCGACAGCTTCGCAGCACCATCACGTGGTGTCTGTTGTCACGATAAGATAACAATTAGTTACGCTTGATGTGCTGGCAGGATGCTTGATGCCGAGGACACTTTATTTACAGCCTCAAGGAATATTTGCAACAGCATACATCTTAGAACAGGTCATCATGTCTGCGACAACTCTCAAGGTTTCGAGCCGATGTGAGTATATCATTTGACATTTGAAATCCGTCCTATTACCTCAATTTACTGCTTACTGATTCAATACCTGCACAGCTGGCAAGAAAGGCCTCAAGCTTCCCGCCACAATCGAAATCACACCCACCACAACTGTGCACGATGTGAAGGTACAGATTGCTGCTGTCGCCAGGAAAGACCCCAATCGTATGGGTCTTAGTGATCCTGTGAAGAAGAAAATGTTGAAGGATCGAAAGGCATTGATCTCTGAGCACAGCGATGTTATGGCTGAGAAGGAAATCTTGGTTAAGGATCTTGGTAAGCAAATTCCACCATCACAACAACTCCTGCTAATGCTTCTCAGGACCACAAATCTCATGGAGAACTGTCTTCTTGACCGAATACGCTGGCCCAATTTTCATCCACCTTTCCTTCCTCGCAATTCGACCATACATCTACAGCGGTGTTGGCCCCAATGATAGCCTGTCTTCCACGCAGATGTTAGCCATGGGCATGATTGTAGTCCACTTCATAAAGCGCGAACTCGAAACCCTCTTCGTCCATAAGTTCTCTGCAAACACCATGCCTGCTTTCAATATCTTCAAGAACTCTGGGCATTACTGGGGACTCAGCGGCCTCAACCTTGCCTATTGGGTATACGCGCCAACCGCGCTCTCTGCCAAGCCTTCTTTCGATCTCAGCACCCCAATCACCTATGCCGGTATTGCCTTGTACATCTATGGAGAGCTTTCGAACCTCAAGACACATCTTACGCTCAGTGGCTTGAGAAGCCGTGGAGGAACAGAGCGTGGCATTCCAACAGGCTACGGATTTAACTGGGTGACATGCCCAAATTATCTTTTTGAGACTATTGCCTGGGTTGGTATTTGCTTGGTGAGCAGAAGCTGGAGTACCGTATTATTCACTGTCGTTGCATGGGCGCAGATGCAGCAATGGGCCAGACAAAAGGAAAGACAATACAGAACGGACTTCGGTGACAGATATAAGAAGCACAAGTATGTCTTGTTGCCTGTTCCTGGCTTGTAGATTTTACATCTATAGACCTATATGAGAAGGGTTATGCATGTTCGCATATAGGTGTAATCAAAGGAGTGTATGATAATGGCGATTGTAGATGTGGAAGGTAGCGTGATGAGGCATTCGAAGACGAGTATCGAGTCCCATCATCTACTCGTCTGCCAAGGTTGCAATGAGAGCACACCTAAAAGAAAAGCACATATGTATAGCTTGTAAGAAAATACATCATTTAACAAGCAATATAAGTGCCTGAGTTGTGCTGAGCTGCTAGATATCGTTGAATCTGCACGCCACTTAGGCAACTCTCCCTCTTCTAAACCACAGTAGACTTTGAGATAGGAAAATGCTTCATCATTATCAATTATACGCAAAGATGAATACGTATGGAGCAAAGGAAGCCGAAGGGTATGTATGTTAGTAACTTCCTTTTGAAGACCAAATATGAAAATTACCATCATGGTCTCTTGAAATTACGCGTTCAATACCCTGTTTCTACATTTTATTCAACGATTCGCCATAATCACGAAATTTAACAATTGAGCTTCGAAGGCGCCCGGCACTTGAAAATAAAGCCGCTGAGTATTCTTGCATCAGACTTCGCCGGCTGAAGGACATCTCGAAGACTCGAAATCTTCTAGAGCAACGCTGTGTAACAAGTTCGCAGCAGCCTACAGCTGCAGCAGATTAAATGTGCGGAAGTTTTATTAATTGAGGTTTTCCACAATAAAAGAAAAGTACAGGCCTCTAGGCCGCTTTTCGGTCGCCATTTTGTCTCCGGTTCTTCACTGGCTTGCACGCGACCAGGGATTCCGGATGCTCCGGACGATTTTGCCTGTTGAAAAGCTTGCTTCACAACCGTGACATCGGTCTGGAATATATGGAAGTCACTCACAGCGATATTGAGAATGTGAACAACCAGACAGCCGACAACAACTTTGAAAATTACCATTCCTGGTTTATGATATCTGTGGATTTATTCGGAACATTTGGTGATCAATGCATGAATTTCAACATCCCCGCATCCCCACACTCCGGCTCCAATGCAAGAGTTTCACAATGATGACTGCAAGAGTCAACATAATTATGCGCGATATACAGATTTTATCAGGAAGGTAAAGGTCCGAAACGCTCTTCAACCTTCCATACCAAGTCGTACTCTTGGCACAATGACAGCGACATCTTATCCGCCAAGCGATAGGCGGGCAGGGCAACGGACTTGGGAAAAAGAGCCGTTGGGAATCAACGTCTAACAATTGACGTTAAGTGTAACACAAGGCGGTAAAATCACACCCCCACAGCCTTGTGCTATAACACTCAATTCCTTTCGCTCCGTTCAGGCAAAAAAGCACTCTACTCTGAAATTTTGGCAGGGAAACGGCAGGATTATAGCTATGTTGAGTTCGGATTGATATTACTGACGCAAAGTTTAGGAGATGAAAAGGTGATGCAAATTTCGAAGTTCTGTCGCGATCTGCCCCTCTGGCCCCTTTGGCGTCTGATGGATCAGCGAAGATCGGCGCTTATGCCAGCGACAAGGCCTCCAAAAAACATGTTACTTTACAGGTAGAATGTTGATGGCAGTTTCTCGGCGATATGCGTGCCGAAATGAGACAGAAAGGAGATAAATGACGAAGATTTTGACGTCTGGACCTTGATTTGGGTTGGTCCTCTACTGATTGAGGCTGCGAACAGCGCAGGCAGAAACCCTACTATGCGATTTATGTGGGGAACATGAGCAATTAGGAGGCGAAGAGGCTTGAAAAATCAGTGACGGTGAAGAGAGTACCTATCTAAGAATCTTCTAGACTTCGAGCTACGCCGATAGCTGCATTGACACAAGACAATGCTATTGATACATACATGGAATATATGGGATGATATGTGTGTGATATTTTGTTGTGATATATAGTCGTGATCGGAGACGTCGTGGCAATTAGAAACGCCCGGGGTGAATGATTGGCATATTGTGGGCTAAGAAGTGCAGGACCATTTCGTCGTGCATACGGAGTACATGATGATACGCGGGTACCTCGATACAGGCACATGTGAGAAGAGATCGAGTTGAGTGGGTGCCACAGAGGATCGAAAGGGATTTGTACATGTTCTCTGCTGCTCTGGCGGTATGTTCCTTCATAGGAGGTCGGTGGTTTTACCGTCCGACAAGGTTTGCCATTCGTGGGAGCATCCTTGGACGTCGCCCCCCATGGCGCACATCAAACATTTGTCTTCGAAAAGCCCCCTCTGGATAAGGAAGTTCCTGCCAATTGTTTCCTAAGATGAGCTGAGATGACTTCTCTCATGCTTGGCCCCCAGAACTGCAGTCATTTGGGCCAAATCCACGACATGATGGACGGTACAATCTTGCTGTGAATTATCTTGAATTACGATGGACAATTAACGTGCGACATTCTCATCTAGTTCCTGGCATCTGCTGGCATCTGAACACAAAAGGCTGAAGCTTGTTTATTTCCTTAAAACACTGTGATCTGGGAATGTCTATTGAGTTGTAGATCCCAAGGATGGCAGGTCCTGTAATGCCACAGATGGCGGGCCATTCGTTCCTTGCGCATTGCCGTCTCCCTTATCGCAATTTATATGCAAGGCACACGCCTTTCTGTGCTGCTTGCTGAGAGCCATGACGGGTTGTCGGTGTATTTACCCCATACATTTTCATACAATGTTTTCAAACAGCAGTGGGTCAATGCATGCATGTCCAGCCACCAAGGTCGGTGACATCCTTGATATCAATGACCGGTTTGTAGGGGCTGATGAGCTGGTTCTGGGGATATAGCCGCTATTATACACACTGATGGATGACGGTCACTAAATCAAAGATTCATGGATTCAAGGCTTCAAGGATTCATGGATTTGACTGCAACGCCATGGGACGTGCAGAACGACGCGCAAGCACAGATTTTGTTCATCCCTGATCCAAATGGAAAAGTTCGGTGGAGTCTTGAATGGGTCTTGAGATAATAGTCTCATAACTTTGCAAAGAAGCATATATATCAGGTGGGAATCTCTCACAAGTCTTTCTCTTTCTTCATCCCATCTTCAGACACTCTAATCCGTTTCTTAAAACCCACACGGTCTTTGACAGTCGTTTCTATTCATTATGCAGTTCACCAAGATCACCGTCCTTCTCTTCGCCGGCCTCGCCAGCATGGCCAGCGCCGCTCCAAGAGCTGAGCCAAACCCATTCGTGCCAGTCATTGGGTATGTAACTCCTTGACCCAAGAAATGAAAAATCTATAACTAACAAAATGATAGCCGTCAGGGACCACCTCCACCAACTGGCACCGGTCTCCCACCACCACCACCACCAACCGGTATCATCGGTCGCCGCCAGGTACCATTCCCAACTGGCACCGGTCTCCCACCACCACCACCACTTCCAACTGGTGTCCTCGGTCGCCGTCAAGGTGGCCCACCACCACCACCATTCCCATCTGGCTCTGGTATCCCACCACCACCACAAAACGGTACCTCCCTCAGACTCGGCCGTCACCGCGCTTAAGCTGGCCATTATGGCTGAGGCAGCACCTATTGGATTCGGGATATTGTGATGAACTCGCGTTGAACACGCTCTTTTTATGAGGTCATATGACAATCGATTTTGGCCCTCTGAACGAGGAGCTGGGCGCGTTGTCGAGATGGAACTTCACTTCTTATTGTACCTGTTTAGTTAAGTTTGAAGTTGTACTTGCTGAGAATACGAGAAATTTGGCAAAATAACGCAAGATTTGTATTGTGATATCGTGTGATATTGTGCTTGGAAGTGTGACATCTCTTCATAACTCCTTACTGGCTTGGTCGTGCATGTAAATTTGTGCTATATGTCACGAGTGTTTATGAGGGACTCCTTTTTCCTGGTGCACGTTTGAATCCCTTCGAAATGCGATAGTGTAATCCTCATGGATGATTTGCACGTCACTTGCTTGATCCACAGTTGCTCCCAGTAAAAGCAGAAGTGTTCAAGGTAAATGAAGTATAAAATTGGTATTGAGACCGTGTCCATCTAGCTTGTAATCACTGTTTCGATTTGTTGATGTTGTACCTCACGCAGATGTATAGTGGCCATGTCCTTTTCGTGAAGTTGTTCTCGGCCCAGATAAGCTTGATGGCTTATACACACTTTTTGCACGAGTGGAAATCCTCGTAACCCTTCTAACTCTAACGTTGCATGGTCATGCAAAGAATCCTGAACATCAACTTGTAGCTGGAGAGAATGATGACGTTACAACTGCGAGTATATAGCGCCAGTCTTAGATAGCTTCCCACTCACTTCACCAGTATATGCGTAGTTATTTCGATAACGGCATACTTTCTGCACTCACACAGGTTATTTCGTAGCTGAAGTCGTTCCTATTGCCTCAATTGAAGGTTCATGATCGTTCGCCACCGTTGCTATTGTCGACAGCGTCGACTTGTGGCCGCTGTGGCATCGATACTTCAGGCGCCGTCTGGGATGAGTTGCTTGCCCAAGGATTGAAAAGGGACCATTGTGATTTTTGAGGTGCAATAGCGTCTTTTGTGGCTTTCTCTGAGCTCGCCTCAGCTTCGGCCACTCGAAGAGCATTTACTTCAACATCACTATCTTGTTGCGCAAGTTCGGCGAGACCCCTTGTATAAGCATTAGTAAAAGGTCCATAAACCCATGGTAATTCTCAGTACTTTGCTGCAGCCTCTTTCTCACGTTCTTGTTCCTTGAATGCTGGACCAAACACAGCAACTCCTGCGATATTGTGTGAGCTATTGTTGGCTTTAGAGCTCGGCGAACGTACCATTTGCAACTCCAAACACCGTCGCCAAGAATAAGGGGGTAAGACCTCGGATCCGACTCATATTGTTGAGGAAATAGCTAGGAAATAATTGAAGTCGGTGAAATCAATTGAAAGAATACGATTTTAGAAATGCAGACAGCGACTGATCGATGTCATTTTGATTGTTCTCGCAGAGGTCCAGGGTCATCATTGGCGCCAATGCTAGCCGACGCTAACCTTAAAGGTGTTAATTAGCAAGACGCGGTTCACGTCTCCCAGCATTGAAGTCGTGAATTTGTGCAGTGGAAGACAACATATCACCACCGAACTCCACCAAAACCGCGTCAATTTTCACAGAAACTTGACATTATGCCGGAAGGATGGTATTGAAGAATCATGGCTAATTGGAAAGAGGCTGGTTTTGTCCCGGATTCCGACGAGGAAGATCTTTTGGACAGCCAGAGCACTGCCAATGATGAGCCATCACGAGATGATGATGGTTCTCACGATATTGATGAACATGACGACCATGGTAACACAAAAGCTTCCTATCGAGGGTTCGAGGAACGTTCTCTAGGCAATTTGGCGCATCAGAGTCCAAAGGAGAATCCATTCACTTCGATTTATATGAAGGCAGTCCAAGTACCAACGGATGAGATCTCACAAAGTCAGCTATGCACATCAGCGTCTCCAAAACCCAAATCTTTCCATGTACCACCAGGATTTGATAATCCTACAGAATTAAGCACGTCAACGGGCCTTGAAGATACCGACATAACACAAATCCATCCTGCACCACCCACTAACCAGACCGACCAGCCCAATGACGACGCAATTTCAAAAAGCTATGTTCAACTGCTATCGGCTGCATCAAGCCCGTTATCGTCTGCACCAGACTCCCCAGATGGCAGTCAATCCCCAAACTTTTCAAATTTTAATCATGGTCTGTGGTCGTCTTCTCCCGACGAATTGGCCGAGGGTCACCCGATAGTGGTTGCCCACAAAGATTCGATATTGCAGGCCGGCATAAATGAAATGCCAAAATCATTGGCTACCGCAGCAATTGACCCCCCTACAGTGAGATCATTTCGCGAACGAAGACCTATTCAGCTCCATCCGTACGCCATGGAGGAGGCCAAATATCGTCGAACAGCGCTTGCAAGTGGAATTAAGCCAGTCAAAGTTACTCACCGCGAGGCTTTTGTGCAGCATCGCAGGCGTCACTCAGAAAGTCAAGATCAGGAGTTTGAGACTGCGGATGAAAGCCAGTCTCTCACAGAAGAAGCTACTCAAGCGCCTTCCTCTTCGCTGCCACAACCATCAAGCCAGCCTGATATTGTTATGGCTAACCAGGAAAATTTCAATGAATTAGGAGACGATGACGACGACGACGATGATGATCTTCCAGATATCAATGAACTATTGCAAGGAACACAGAACCAGCATTATGGTAAAGAAAAAGATCCCCAAGGCAGCCGTCTGATATCAAAGGCTATCATTTCAGCCTCCAAACTTCCGGAGGAGGATCTATTCAATAGATCGCTGGCGCCAAGTGCAGATATGTGGGATATTCCTTCATCGCCGCCAACGCGTAGATCTCCTGTTCGTATTGTCAAAAGCTTTCTGGCTCGTCAGGCGCAGGACGGCATACCTTCATCCTCAAGCTCTCGTCGAGCGAGCTTTCAGACGGACCAATCTCTTCGAAACTCTTCTCTTGACCCTATCACTCCAGCAACTAGTGTTATTACTCCAATGGTTGATCTAACCAACATTAGTGATGAAGTCTCCGATGATCCATTTATGACATCAGAGGAATCTGGAAGTGAACCGGAACCCAATGTAGAACCGGATGATTCGCTTCAAATGCAGAGTGTTGGCCGCAGGATCCGTGGTGTTCTTCCTGCATCGTGGTTGCGTCTTGATCAAAAGACCAAAACGCCCCAAGAGACCAGACCACGACCTCAAGTATTTGAGAGTGGAACTCCGGGAACCGCACAGCCCAGGCGTGGTGTAGCTCTACCAGTTTCTCGGAGACATGCAAGAAGTCCTAGTATCAGCCAAGCTGGTCATCATGTGCATAGTATGCCTTTTTTATCTGATGACTCTGACAAGTCCGATACAGACATTGAGGTTATAAAAGTTACAAAAGATTCCACCATGGAAAGAACCCCAGGCATAGACTTTGCATTATCAGAGGTCGACTTCGTTCGGGAGGATGATCGCGTTGATGCTATGCTACCCTCGGGAAAACGTCGCTCGCCTTTCCAATCTACTCAGAAAAAGTACAAAAAGCCCCGATTACACTCATCACTTTTCCCTGCACCCGGCAAGAAGTACCGACGTCAACCAAAGATTACAGAGCGGTTTTCTGAAGATACGAATGAACCAGCCAGAAGTCTCACCAAGCCCAATCCGCAAAAGGTCCGCCGCAAAACACCCGGCCAAAATCGCCCAAAGACATCCCGGCTTAGTATTCTTGATGTGGTACCTCAAGTAACCAAGTCGAGGGAGCTGCCACAGTTCATCCGAATTGCTGCTCGTAATGCTCGCTCTCGAAGGGATCTTGGTAGACATAGTCCTACGAAGAAGTTTATAAGGCTTGCGAATAGAGCCGATACTGAAGATGCAAATACTACCTTACGACAATGGCGAAGTGCATCAATTGCTCAGAGCGCTGTGGTGAGTGTAACACAGAGAATAAAACCTCACAAAGCACCTGCACGAGAGACTATATCTCATTTACGCTCCGAGCCTGGTACCTCTAATCGGCAGCCCATGGGCCACATAGGCACAAGTTCAAGGGGTCCTAAGAAACTTTCCATATCCAAGCCTGGGCAAGCTCAACTAAGTTTTCCTAAGGTCCCTGAAGTTTTACGACAAGATGAACTGGCTGGGCAAGAACAGTTAAAGAAGCACATCGTTCGAAAACCTGCTCAACCTGCCATGTCTTACGCCGCACCTGCACGTCAGGCTCAACTAGAAAGACTTGAAACAGAATACAATAGTCGTCATCCTATTGCTGCCTTTGTATCTACCAAAAGAACCCTTGACGCTCTTTATCGGCGTAGTCGCAAAGAGAACGCTGCAGGTCGTGGAATGCAACTGAACAGATTTTTGGCTGATGATGATGCCTTGATAAGGGACAAAGCGACAAAACCGACAGCAACACTAAGAACACATTCGAGAGAAGTCAGAGATCAGGCTGAAGTAGGAAGGAGAAACCATGTCATCCGTCGCAAACTTACTCCCGTGCATCTCGATGCAGGTGCTGCAGACTTTCGCCAACCCACTGAATTGGCACTCATTGAGAATATGATGGCTGCTGCACCGGTAGTACCTGGTCATAAAGGAGGTAAATTGCTGGGGCTTGGAAACTACGGCTGTCAGTACACTTCTCATTTCGATATATTCGCTCTAGATTCAAACGTGTTCTTCCACGAGAGCACTTTCATTGGCAGTGGACGGCTTGCACGTGTGATCGATAAAAGGCTGCATCGAGACTTCAGCACTTTTGCCGGGTATTGCTCGCATCAGCTGGAGGAGAAGGAACTTCGATGGGGTGCCTGGGATGAACAGGTGTCATCAGAATTTGGCCTCTGTTTTGTGTGGCTTGCTGAGAATCTGGAATTGGCAAACCAGTCTGGTCAACCAGCTGATGCAGCAAAGCTGAGAGCCACGATGGACTTCATCGTGAGATATGTCGAATATCATTTGAGCTTCTCAACTGCAGACAGTCGAGACCATTTTATCTCCCGGGTTCACGAAGTTCTTCAAAACTACATTAGTCGAGTGCAGGTTCTATTGACAGTGGTTGAAAATAATACAGACCCAAGAGCTGGAGTAGAAACAACAATTCGTGTATGTGCCTTGTTGATGCTCATAATGCAAGTTGCAAAAGAGAACCCTACAACGACCAATCTTCATCTTCAGCTTGAGATGCAATTGCAGAAGGCATGTGCAACTGCTATGGACCTTCTCTTCCAGGCAGGACTTGATAAAGTTCGTGGATTCTATGAAGATTGTCAGCTCTTGAGCTATCGCGAGGCAGGAATCAGGAGTCATCTTTACACCGTCGAAGGCTGGGTCGTCCTCATGAATATGCTGTCTGCGGTAAACATTCCGCGTTGCTCGTTCTGGGACGTCTTCAATTCTCAGCTTCTAAAAGAAGACATATCAGTTGTGGTAGATGCACGTGTCCTAGAGAAGATGTGGTACGCAATGTTTTCACTGTTGCCACTAACAGCCTTCAATGAATTAGGTGTTTGCCACAAGACTGACGGGACAAGACCTGTACTTGAGAACTGGATATTACCACAACGATTGACAAAAAGAGTGACCGCCTTGTATTCGCAAAGTCCCAAGCAATCACCAAGCTTTAATGAATACTGCCGGACTATATTTCACCGCTGTTACAACTTGATAACATATTGGCAGTGGGAACGTTGTGGATCCATTGTTGGTACAATTTTTGATTTCTTTGCATCCCACAAGCTCGCGCACCTACGTAATGAGGATTCCTTCAAATCCCCGCACTTTCTGCAAGAACTATCTAAAGAACCTTCACTCGCCGTTGAAAGTGGAGATCTTTGTTTTCACATCCTATTAAAGATCATTGCAACAGCCATCAAGCAATTCCGGTGTTCAGGCGATATCAAATCAGTGCGAAATTTGGTTACACGCGTCTTACCAAACCACAATCGCCAGTATCCCAAAGAAGAGCCTATTCATGTCTCAGATCTTGCCTCATTAAGAAATCATCACGATCTACTGTCAACGTTGTTCTGGGCAGCTCCTTCTCAGAGTCGGCCTTCAATCGTTCTTCTGCGTGACCTTGTTATTCCTGGACAGGCTCACAATGAAGCCTGTCTAATACAACTACAAACATGGTCGAATTTAGCATCCTTCATATTCACGCATGAGCCACACAGCTCAGCGCTAAGGGAAATAGTTCAGTGGCATACGGAGTTTGTATCGTCTTTCATTGCAGAGCGCGAGGATGTTCAAACAAGTTCTCGCAAATTGCTTCAAGATCTTGCAGCAAGCGGTACAACTAATTCGTTCAGCGAAGCTGATATCCGAGACGTTACAGCAGTGAATATGGCCTCGGCATCACAAATTATTGGCGATGCCACTGCCATGTTTAATAAACTCAGCTCTAGCATCAAAGACTTTGGAATATTCAAAGCCGTGTTCGAAGATCGTAAGTAATGATTTTTGTTATGTTTTTCATATACTGACAGTTTTTAGGTATTAAAACCACAGCACGATCATTGCGAGGATATGATCGGGCATCACCACCTTCTCAGTTGGATGAAATTACTAAGCACTTTGAAATGGTAGATGTTTATATCAAGCGCGTCAACCAGGACTTCCCTTGGAGAGCTGCTCAAGCCACAACCACAAATGAAGATTCTCAGGACTATGGAGATGATGCTGACCTCCTGGAGAGGCATTGGGCAACTGAAGTAAGATAAAAAGTCCCAATTTCCGCCTTTTGTCAATTACTAATGATGTACAGCCATGTGATGGCATACTCATCAACCAATATAGCGTTATCATGTCAGAAATCCTTGAGTCTCACCATGATGCTGGCGAATTTGGGGTTACAATGACTCGTCATTGGGCAAATTTGCTTGCGTTTCTCCTTGCCTCAGCTCGATGTGTAAGTTGTGTTCCACGAGTCCGAGATTATCCTAACTTTCTAGCAGGACGTGACTGAAATATTCGATGAAAATGGTAAATACAATAAATTCGGCTCCCCGGGTAGTTTATATCAAACCACGATACTCGAGTCATGCTTCGTGGTACAATTTCTCAAAGCTGTTAAGGAAATTGGGAATTTCGATTTATTCGATCGTATGAACGTACGTAGTATTCTTGATATTTTGGAAAGTAGTATATCTGACAATATTGTAGAATGCTGGTTTGGATATTGCTACCGTGGTCTTTCGTAACCTGGCGTCTCCTGACCGAATTAGACTTTATTCTGAGGATCTGATGCTGGCAGTCTTCAATCATCATGAGCGACATCACTTGGTGAATGATGTATGTGCTGAGATATTCTCTATGCCGACTTCCGCTACAATCCTCATCGCAGGTGCACCAAGGATATCTGAAAAACACAGACTCCTCTTCTTCGAAGGTATACTTAAATTCTTCTACTATGTTAATATGTCATTTACTAACTATCACCTAGTTTGCTTTAAGAAGATGCAAGAGCACCTTCAAGTCTTGAGGGGTGAGGGCTCTCTTGTTAGCAAAGCTGGTCATGCCGGACGCCAGGTCTCAGAACTCGAAGCTATCTACCATTTACTTCTTCATTGCCTTGCCACTCATGTGCAGAAATTTCTGCTCGTTGAAGGTAGCCCACAACGTGGTACAGGCCTTACCAATGCAAGGGAGAGTTCTAGCGAGGATTTAGCAGGCGTATATGTGTCCTTCGTGGAGGACCTCGCCAGACTGATGGCGAGATATACGAACCACATTTATCCGGCTGACAGACTAAAAGCCATTGTGCTACCTTTTATGAAGGACCCAGAAGTATATGAGCAGAAATACTTTGAAGACAAGCTTGCAGCATATGGTCGTACCACCACTTTGGTGGCCGTCAATCACGCTCTACTACACTTTTGTCTCGGTACTTACCGAGTAACTGCGGCTTATGGCTTAAAGTTAAAGATGATGCGCAAGAATATCACCAATGTCATCGTCAATGGCCTGCAGTCCAATGCCGGACAACCTCTTCATGATATTGTGGATATCGACAATCGCCAGAGTGACCAGTCCCGGCTGGCAGTTTTCTTGCTTTCGCAGCTGCTGCCGGCTTTGACTTACACTGCGTATCACACGGAACAGGGATGGGCATTAGCAGAGCCCTATTTTCTCGCAGTCACAAAGGCCATCGAAGATGTTGGGGGAGAGGATGATGTTGCATTGATGTGTATGTTTGTTCCAGTCCTATGGTGTGTGCATGACGGACTTCTTCTCTTGGCTTCGACAAATGTGGGAGGGGCAGGTCCTGGCTCGGCGGGTCACAAGCGTGTGACAGTTCTTGCCCTCCATCTCTTAACTGCCGCATTGCCTCATATTGTCAATGGTATGGATTTGGCTCGAACACTTGACAAGGACCAGAATTCTGTACGTAATACCGAGTGTGGCCTCAAACTGATCAAAAAGTTGGCTTGTGCCATGATCGATACTACCGAAGTATTTGCTTCAGGAATCGGAGAATGGGCCACGTTTCGACCATCCCAGCAACAATGGCAAGAATATGCTCGTCTAATCATTGCTGATTTGACCCAACATCCAATCCTCCCCCGACGACAAATATATGACGAAGCCGAGGACGACGATAGGACCCTGATGTATGCCTCTCTAGATTTTATAGAAGAATTCTCAAGGCTGCAGAATGGCATATGCTGGGGGAAAAAACATCGCCAAGTTGCTTTCTTTACAGGTTTGGTGCTTTAAGAGTTTGGAAGCTTGTTTCATTAAACCAGTCAGACTCCATATTAAGGGGTTATTTCTCAAAATATCATGTCCTGCCCTGAATCTCTGAATCTTTCGATAAAAAAACCTGGCTACTTAAAAGATACGCCATCCGTTAGATTACTAAGTTACAGTCAAGAAGGCATTGATTACATTTCGATCGGACTTCAAAGTGTTGTTATGTGCTGGACAGACGACCTGGATCAATGGATACTCACTTCCTATCAATTCGATTATCAGCATGTACAACTCAAATTACATGTGCTCATTTCATGCGCCATGAGACATGCGCTGTGTGTAGGTGGTGATCGAATTTGTCTTGAATTTGTTCTAGGTCTCAACCAATGTTGGAACTGTGGAGATTGAGGTGCAAATCCTGAAGTACATGAGATTTCTGTGCAACTCAGAGCTATCTGTTTGCGTCACATAGTTTGTTCATCTGACTTCAGATATATAAAGAAGGTGATGATAGAAAGATTGTTTGATTGACACAATGATACCCATTGCTGCGATGCCCATTGTATTTGCTAGAATTCATGATCCAAGTTGTGCAATTTGAATTCATGCTTCCCAATACTGTAACACAAAATCTTCAGCAAGAAATCGAATACATTTGTCAATGACGTTCATAGACACAATGGTTCTTTGCTGCAAGTGTTATAGAAATTTACAAATACTTGATGCATAATACCTTCTTATGCCAGGATTTAATTCGACCGGATAAAGTAGACACTAATTGAATTTGAAAATAAAACTTATATGAAGCTTAATAGTTGATCGACCAAATCGTCCGGATTCTATTAACTTTGGATCGCATAGATCTCATATCTATGACTGGTGGTCAAGTCATTCATTTAATGTCGGAGTTAAGATAACAAACAAGCCGATACCAAATCTAAAGTAGCTCAGAGGCTGACGTTTAGCCTCCCGCAGAGCCGCATGCTTTAAGCCTTGTAATCATTTAAGACGTCTAAATCAATAGCTTCACAAAGCATTGTTCCAGCTCAACGGAGCATCGATATTCGAATGCATGCAGCAGTATGGCGCGTTCTCTGCAATGCGAGCAGGAACCATACACGACCACCGTGTCGTATAATCGCCGGCTGTCGTTATCCGAACGCGACTCGAAAATTCCATCGATCAGCGAATGCGCTTCAAAAGCCTGATGAGCCAACAAAACCAACTGATACGAATGAACCGAACGACGCGAATTCGAATGCACAAGGGAAGGGAGTTGAAAATGTGACGGGTCAAGCAGGGGTTGCAGAGCCATTGGAGTCTGTAATGAAGAAGTATCGACTACTGCCGCGGATATCATCGAGGAGGCACCGTTCTCTGTTACAAAAGGCACCCGAGCTTCCATCTACTGAGCTCCCCGAGTGGTTTCTCGAACAGAATGTTATACTCCGGGAGAAGGCTGATCCACCTAAGTACCTCGGCGCGACGTGGATTCGCGACAAGACCGACAAGTGGAAGACCGATTACGACTACAAACACTTTTTTGAAGAGGCCAACACCCCAACTGAGTTGAGAGATTCTAGTGGCCTCGCTAGATCCAAGTTGGCAGAAGATATTCACCACCTCATAGATGCCTGGATAGACGCTGTTCAGACATCGAAGCGACTTCTTGCTGAACATTTTCCGTCTTCAAAGTTCGACCCAGCGCGCTATTCTGGGGGACCATATTTCTCAGGAATCAATGATTGGGATCCATTATCTACTGCCCAAACCCTCGCAGAAACTGCAGATACAGTTTTAGATCGACCATTTCAATATGAAAAGTTTATCGATTTAGCGCCTCAGAAGCCTGTAACCGTTTCATCAGAAGGCAATCTGGAAACATCAGAAAGCAATGCAGAAATATCTGAGGAAGAAACAGAGAAACCTAAAGAGTCCAATGCTTCTCTCGATCCCGAGGGGATTCGGGCCCTTATGCAACACGATTTTGAAAGTGCGTCTACGAAAATGAAAAAGTTACAAAAAGTTGTACAGGCGCTGCGCTCGAAGAACCAGTTCATAGAAAAGATTCATCAATATGGTCTTAAAGATGAGAGTTTGTTCGGCCAACATGGTCGTAGACATCAGGTTGATCTTGATGTCTATGAAGAGATTCTTGCTAGTTTAAAGTCAGGGTTAAGTCTCCAGCGACCTCAGAACCTGAAATTGAAGGACATCCATAGGCCTGTCACATTACTACAGTGTCCAAAGGATGGGGGTTCATATTTTCTCGACAGGATAATTCAGCATGCAGCTGCTAATCTAGATGCTGATTTGATTCGCATAAGTGCACAAGACATCGCACAGGTAGTCGACGATTCTATGGGGGACAATGTTGCATGGACGCGATCGGCAACCACTTTGCTTGGTTACGAGGCGCAAAAAGTAGCTGGCAATCTAGAAGAGTGGGACGACATTGAAGAACATGAAATGGAAGAAGAGGATGAATTTGAGGCGATAATGCCGAAAACTCCAGATTTAGTGCATCATCGTTTATATCGAGGGCAAACACCACCGGGAACACTGGGCATTTTGTCCATACTCCAAGGAGCTGGTGGATTTACTCCGAAGAGTGGCGAACATGAACAGGAAAACGACCACGACCAGGATTCCACAAGTTACCAAGAAGACCCTCAACCGGCATTGAGATCTGAAGAATATACTGACCTCCAGCTCCCAGCAATCTTGAGTAAGTTCGTCGATGCAGCCTCAAGACGTAGAGCTCAAGGGGAAGTTTCGTCGGATACATCTTTGGTCGAACCGAAACTCATCATCCAAATTAGCGAATATAAGGAGCTCAACGCTGCTCCTGGTGGCGCAGAGATCATTTCAAAATTACGTGACATTGTCCACAAACGCTGGGGAGATGGAAAAAGTGTAATTATTGTCGGTACAACCTCAGCGGAAGACTTGGTACCCGAACTATCTCTCAGTGCTATCAACGAGATGCAATCGGATGGGCTTGATACTCCAGAACGTACAATTGTAGTACCGCCTCCTCGAAAAGTGGAGTCGAAATTACAAAGAGATGGCGAGGACTACATGATAAATATCAACATTCGTCACGTTGAAGACATGGTTAGAAAATTGTCAGGGTCACAGGCTCTAGTTGTCAATGTTCAAGATGATCTACCAGAGACGACTAAGATACACATGAAAGACAGTGTATGGACATGGTCGCACATTCATAGAATTGCAACAACTATACTCGGACTCCCGGACCTTGGAACCGTTGTTGACGGTGCCACTTTTAGTCGCGCGTTTACATTGTTAGAAGCTAGTGACAAGGCCAAAACAGCTTGGACTACGAACGAACTTAAGAAGAAACAATTGGAGAAACTGGAAACCGAGTTTCCAAAGAAGCATACAGAGGATGCTGATTCCAAGAAAGATGACGATCCAAAGATCGCAAAGCAAGAGAAGTTGGAGAAACTCAAATTAATCTGCACAAAATATGAGACTAGGCTGTTGAGCGGTGTAATCGACCCAAGCGATATTAAAACTACTTTCGCCCAAGTAAGAGCTCCCCCTGAAACCATCGAAGCTTTGAAGACTTTGACAAGTCTGTCTTTGACTCGCCCTGAGGCTTTCTCCTATGGTGTTCTGGCAACCGACAAGATTTCTGGACTGCTTCTCTATGGTCCTCCAGGGACCGGAAAGACAATGCTTGCCAAAGCTGTTGCCAAGGAGAGCGGAGCTACTGTGCTTGAAGTAAGTGGTGGTGATCTTTACGACAAATTTGTCGGCGAAGGTGAGAAGCTCGTCAAGGCGCTTTTCTCTCTAGCCAAGAAGCTCTCACCCTGTGTTGTTTTCATCGACGAGGCAGATGCCATTTTTGGCGCCCGGGGTGGTTCGTCAGCACGAACGAGCCATCGTGAGCTCATCAATCAGTTTCTCCGCGAATGGGATGGCATGAATGACCTCTCAGCTTTCATTATGGTGGCAACTAACCGACCTTTTGATCTCGATGATGCCGTCCTCCGAAGGCTACCTCGTCGGGTTCTTGTTGATCTCCCATTAGAAAACGATCGAGAAGAGATACTCAAGATCCACCTTCGGGGCGAAATCCTTGACGAGTCTGTTTCGATACAAGCACTTGCCAAAGAAACCCCATTTTATTCCGGTTCTGATCTCAAGAATCTTGCTGTTGCTGCAGCACTTGCATGCGTACGCGAGGAGAACGCTCAGGCAGCACAACACACTGGTTCTGACCCATACGTCTACCCGCCTAAGCGTATTCTCACAAGGAAACACTTTGATAAGGCCATGGAAGAAATTAGTGCCAGTGTTAGTGAAGATATGGATAGTTTGACTGCTATCAGGAAATTCGACGCGAAGTTTGGAGACAGAAAAGGAAGGAAGAAGAAATCTCCCGGGCTAGGATTTGGCCTGCAGGAACCAGAGAAAGATAGTGAAGCCGCAAGAGTGAGACAAACTGACGCCTAGATAGTCCTGGATGTGTTAGGACAATAAATGTATAAGTATAAATGTGTGCATTGGGGGCGTTGAGGGTAGCAGATAGAGCATATGTTCTAGTTGAGGGTGCATGGGTTTATTAAAAAAAAAGTATTCATCAGACACTGTGTATATATCGCATATAAATACTTATATTCTAGGTATGAATATAAGGCTCTTTTATCAAAAAATACAAAGAAAGTTCATCCGCGATATCCACAGAGTACTTACTACACATTTTCTATTATTCCATACCAGTCCAAAACCACTTTCCATGGTAAATGAGGAGAAAATTGGTGTATTTATTGAATACGACATCCATTACATGTCTCGTGCACCGAACCTAGCTTTTGACTTACGTTGACGAGGAATCGGGTTGATATGCGTACTTAGGTACAGGTCAGGATAAATTATGAATGAAATAGTCTATAAAGTTGAATGAATATCTTTCTTGCATCTACATCTGACCCTAACGTCATAACTCGTTGACGTAAAGGTTTTTCCACTATCAACCGGTGACGTATCTCATGACCTCATATACCTTATATTAGATGATTCTAATTATGTTTGTAAAATAAGACTAGAGCCACGAGTGCTATCTGCTAGGAAAGCTTGCCTGTATCTAATTTTCACAATCAGCCACGTCGTTGAAAGACAAATAAAAATAAGTGACATTGTTGCATAGGTCATACGAACCTCATTTCATGCTCATTCAGCATACACATTTGCATCTATGATATACATCTTTCTTCAGAAAGATTTTTCGAACAACATCTGAAACTATGTGGGAATTACTAGATATATGCTGAAAGATTCTCAATAGTTGTTGATGGAAAATTTGCTCGCTACTATTTAACAATATTTCGCAAGAAGCTCTATGCTTTGATTCTAGCTATCTCTCCCCTCTTCTTGAATAATTAGTCAGATATAAAGAGCTGAACCCGTGGGCTCACAAGTATATTGCTGACCGTGATTCTCTTCACGAATATATTGGGCAGGATTTCTGACCAAAATTTCAGACTTTGGAGCCGGTAAATCTATATTCGCTTATGATTACTCTTTTGTTGACTTGGACTCAACTCAATATTACTCATCAAAGTCATGGTCAGAAATATAATACTCGTCGATATTATTGGCCATTTGAGGCCGCCTCTGGGTCTCTCTTCGCAGAGCTGGAGCTGGAGCCGCAGGAATGTTGGCTACTGCTCTCGAATTTGGAAGATTCAGAGTATCAATGGCATCAGAACCATCCTCCATGAGGACATCCTCGTTATCAGAAAGTTGATAAGCTTGAATATTATGAAGAAGACTGATACGAGATTCTTCGGCCACGGCAGGTGCTTGTAAATTACGTTGTGCTTCGTAGAAATCTTCTTCCAATATCTGATGTGTCATCATCTCATTCATTAGGTCATGCGCTCTCTGATTCCGGAATTGATGATGATCAACAACTCTATTGTTTCTGGGCTCAGCTTGTTGGCCATGTTCTTGCACGACGTTGATAACTTCGATATCTTGGTTATTCGAGGTAGTTGGAACATTGGCGACAGGCGGTGGCCTGTTGTCTTCCAAATTATTGGGAAGAGATGCCTGCTCCTGGAAAGTTCTGGCACTGTTTAATTTGGTACACAGTGTTGATCTCCGACTATCAGCTGCTGACCCGCGAATTAAAAGGCCAGGAGATGACAGATGTATTGGTTGGGTTCGTCTCTCCTTTCCGACTACGCTCCTTCTCAATAATGCAAGGCTGATAGATGAAAAAAGTACTTTGAGTGAATTCTCAACAATGAAAATATTGCCCTGCTCCTCGTCGTACTCAACCTTTCTTAGACTCTGGCCATATGGTTGCAAGATGATGCGCTTGAACATCTCGTGAGAATCGGTAGCAATCTCCGTGTGCAAAACAGTAGGTAATGCATGAGTACTGCACGTTGCTGTTGAATGATCTGGTGTATGATATTCTAAGCATTTTCCATTCACAATAGGGAACACAGCCATCAGATGCGAATCCCGTAAAATCATGGACCAACTATCAGCATTATGATTGAGCTTAACAGATAATTCCTGATTATCATATATGAGACCAGCAGTAAATCGGCCGTTTGAATATCCTGTAGTGTCGAGTACCTCTAGCACGCAACATACGAGTTCTGCAATCTGCTCACGTGCACCGACATAGGACACCCAGACATTGAAAATGGCTTGTGGATCCAAATTCGATAACGCTGCTAGGAATGAGGTACCCCAATCAGATTCCTTCCATCCTGGAATTTGGCGTTCAAGAAGTGGTTGTACTGAGCCCATGAGCAATAGGGACTTGAGGGGTACTCTTCGAGCATTGCCAGTACAATGGCTGATTTCCACGCCTAGGTATTGGTTCAAAACGCTGGGGTTGGCGCGCTTAGGGGAATTCGACCACCTATCAAGGATCAATTGCTTCAAAGTGGTTTGTGGTAGTCTTTTCTGGGTTCCTATCATTGATACCCCAACAATCTTTGAAAAGTTTATACCTGCACTTCGAGTGTCGAGCCTCCAAGCCTCTGGGATAGTCCCTGTAACATCGATATCCGCCTCGAAATTCTTTTCGAAGTCTGCAAGCGTATATCCACATCTGTCATTTTCGTGGAGCCCACCAATTAGAAGAAGATCATTCGGTGTAAGGATCTTGTCCTTGTCAGTCCTGAGAAGCCTTGATAACCTTCGTCTCTTGAATGCAGCCCACGTATACCAATGACACTCAATAGCTGAATCTTCACGGGGCTTTCTTTTTTCACTAATAGGACAAATAACTCCTTTGGAAACATTGTATTGCTTAATGCTGTGGTTATTCTCCTTTGCCGGAATAGACCACACTGGACCCCAAAGATCGGCAAATGCATCCATTCTAGTCAGAAGCTTCATTCCGGTTTGTGGTTGCTGAACCGGTTGTTCTTTTCTAGGCTCACTAAGAAGTTTGAATATCCAGACCGGATTTGAATCAAGAAAGCCATTTAAACAAGCGAATTGTTTGAGGGCGCAACTGAACCCCAGGCCAGTAGATCGGTCATTGACGGATACCTGGTTGGAGTCGAGCTCAAATATCTCATGAAATTTTGAGCCATGCGATCCAGCATAAGAAACCAGAGCAAGGTCAGAAAATAACACAGTAATCCGAAGTATAGCCAAAACCGCAGTGACTGATCTAGTCGCCTTGGGTAGTTGAAGTCCTAGATCTTGTAGGAAGCGTAAGCAAGGCTCTTCCACGAGATCAGCAACACCATTTTCCAAGCTTATGAACGTGTTGCCCTCTTTGATATGTTCAAACAGATTCTCAAGGTCGATTTTGATCTTGTTCAGCTGAAGACCGGGGACTATCTTGACGATCTCAGCAATATTCGATTCTCGTTCCATTAAGACACTGAAAAACCCAGATTTGCTGAAATCAGCGTTCTCCAAGGACGAGAAGCTCGTTATAACTGTACACAATATCGAATAACTTATCCACATGCTACCGAGGATTTTCACTCTTTCTACGGAGCTGCTATCCAAATCCGTAGGAATACGCGAATACTCTTGTAGAAAGTCCGAAGAATACATATGTAGCCACAATGGAATTGTATTAGATATATATTTACTGATGGGTCGTTGTTGATGAAGGTCATCATCCAGAACATAATGTCCTCTGCATAGTTTATACTCGGACATCGATATTAATTTAACTTCCAGCATTTCGAGACTGTTATAATGCGCTTCCGGATCGACTATGTAAAGATCGTCATCGAAACCGCCGGCCCGAGCCTCGCTTTTCCAGGCTTGACTTATGCTTTCACTCTGCTGATGATTGAATGTGGCCTCAGGAGGTATGCTGTAAAAGACTTGAGGAATTCGTGATAGCTCGCGAGTTATGTGAATAGTGGAGCCTTCAAGAATGTGGTAGTTTTCCAAGGTACGACGATCATCCAAAATCTTTCCAGCATAGTGGATTGTCAAGTAATCCAATGGGATCTCAAATTCTTTGGCAATTTTCCCTCTCAGCTCTCTGACACTATCCTTTGCACTCACACTGAGTGCTTCAGTCCTACCGGCCACTTGCGACGAAATATCAGTATATTAGATTTTGTGATACTACCTAGTAGTGGTAATACTTACAGGTTTTAACGAAGATCTTCATTGTAGGTATTTAGAAGAGTTGAGTGACGTTGGTAATATCTTCTTCCTAACTAAATAATTTCTAAGGATGTTGGAGAGTAAAAATACAACTTCTTCCAAAATCATCGGCACTCACGTTTCTCTTCCAGTTAATACAAATTAACAGCAGGCAACCGTTCGAGGGTATTGGTACACTGAAACCCCCAATTCAACAGCGCAGTGTTATCTTTCAGCCTTGCGAATCGCATGTAAGCTACAACGCCAGGATTAATAAAACTCACCCACACTTTCTATAATTGAACTGTTATAATCATGTAGCCTTAATCAATACGCGTCTCTAGATTTCTGTATAGTTTTGAGTAAGTGTAATGCTCTGAATAACCTTAAAGTACTTGACAAGCTTGCCACTTTCTACAATAATATGATCTGTGATAAATAGATTAAATCAACAAAGGCATGAATCTTGCTAGCTACAAGGCTCTCAATAACTGCTGTTGAATTTCACCATGTTCATCCATCAATTACGAGAACTCCTTGGTAAGAGGTAGATAAGAGTAACTTTCATCCAATCACTTTTTTAAACATTGCAAGGATCCAGCTCGAGCTGAACAAGCTGAACAAGATAATAACAAGGGTATTTCATGGAGACCTCGTATGCCCTCGTGATGTATGTGTCCTGCAATGGAACCGATTATTTAACCGCTCAGTCCTCGCTCATATCATCCATGACAAGCCACCTCATTTATAGCTTGTCACCACTAAATGGCTTTCTCGAGTTACATAGCATAAAAACTAGCTATTTCTCAATGCTTATCCGAATGAAGAATTGTGTCATCCTGAAAAGGCATAGCTCTTAATAATTACTCATAGAGATCCACATAAATATATGATCCTAATTAGATATATAACCCAGTACCAATTCTTCTAACAAATGTATATTACTAGTATAACTGTATAATTCCGTAGGTTTTTCCAGGTATTAAGATCTGTAAGGCTCAAACGACTTTAAAGTTACCAGCAACGACTCAGCCGTAGATATAAGTATAAGCATAAATAGTTGTATTATTTGGGAACAGGCAAATCAATTCCAAAAACTACTCTCGTAACTATTAAAATTGAAATCTCAACAATATGGCGAGATTTATAATACAAGAAAAAGCAAATTTTGAGATTATGTAGAGGTTTACGCAAAAAAAAGGGTTGGAATTATAGAACATCTACCTTTTGAGTAATCACATGCTCTATCATAATAAAACATAACTCTTCCACATACTCCCATATGATTGCGTCTGATTATCAACCACTCTGTCGTTCGTAGCTTTCGTAGTTTGTTGAATCTCGACACCAAGACTCTTAGATCTTTTACACTGAAGAAGTGATCACATCTAGATGACCTGTCGCATTATATAGTCAATACTTTATCATATCGATCCAAAATCCTCTTCCTCCTCATATACTCAGTCTAATAGATTCAATCCAGCAAAAAAAGTTGTTTTCGCAATGAAACAAACTTGCAGTCTTAAGTTCGTGTTTCACGAAACTGCTGAGAATTTCATTTATGGGTGAGACGTCGTTACACAAGGTAACCAACAATCGGTGCTGACCAGCCCGAGCTCTCAGCCTGAATGCAAAGTTCTCAAGTGGCCCAATACTCTAGATCGAAGCACAATTCATCCAAGAGCGCTGATTATTGGGCTATTTCGTCAAGAGGAGTAAACAGGCAGAAATGAATGATAACAGATAAGCAACAGTATATACAGAAAGCACAGTAATAACATGCCGTACCCAGAAACATATGGGAGAGTCACTGCAAAAACGCAGTCTGAGCGTGAAGTGCATGGCATGTAAGTACTGTAATTACATTGAGCGGCTCAAGACTGTGAACTGCCCCTAATGGCGGCTATCGGGACCAACCCGCACTTAGCGTGTGAAGGATTTAAGCATATTCGAGATGGACGAACTTAACAATTTACCCATGCATTTAGCAACAAAACAGTTCTTCAAACCCCACTGATGGACTTCGATTGCAACATTAGACTGCAGAAATAAATGCGCGCGTCTACGGGTATGTGGGGTGCTTAACTTCGCCTATGTAATCATCATGCCACTCATCTCGGCTGACTGACTTCTATCAACACAACCGCCTCTTCCAGTGACTACACATTCCATTTCCGATTCCTCTAATTTCCGGAGTCATCTTCCAATCATGCCATTGAAGATGAGGGGATAGCAAACTGACGAGATCAGTATGGAATGTATATCACGTGATAGCATCAAGTCCACCCATCACAAGCTCATGCACACCACAATGCTCCCCCGCAATAGCCTAGTTGCTCTCAAAATCACGCACAGAGTCATTGGCCCCTTATTATTACAACCCCACACGCATGGGGAAAGCACGAAACCTCTCAAAAAAACTGCTTTTCATTCAAACACCCCCCAACCCACTCTACCCACACACATCTCTCCATGACCACAATACGCAAAACTATGATACAAACCCAACCGCACGCCTTCCACAAATCACCGTATTACCCCTTTCACAGACCAAAACCAGGACCAAGATTCGATATAGGAAACATCCCGACAGACACAAAATAATAAGAAAATGGAAAGCAAAATAACTAGATAGGGGAAGTTGGTTGGTTGATTGGTTAGTTTGAGAGAACAGAGATGAACAGAACCAAGTATCAGCGCGACAAAAACAAACAGAGAGATGGAGATAACATAGAAACGCCGTAAGCAGCCCCAGTTCCCCTTAACGACTTTGACAAAACAAAATCAAAACTCGCTAATGAATCCCCGTCCGGAAAAAAAATGACTCCAGAGGTATGAACGCCGGTAAGTAAAGGTATAAGGTCGTATCCTCTAGACACGAAATCCACATCCACATGCATGACCCATCGCCCACAATCTTATTAGCTCCCATCCCTTTGTCAAGCTGGATTTCCCTTCTGCCTCTTTCCACCAATCCTTGGACTAGGCTTAACCTTAGCTCCTTGCACCCCATTAACTTGCACTTCATCTTCTGGCTTAATGTTCACACCACTCGCTCTCCGGCGCTTGTTGCTGGCATTTGGACTTGTATTGGCAGATGGGCCCGATGAAGCAGTACCCTGCTGCGAGGGTTGAAGTTGCATGGACGGCGCCTGCATGTGGCCCATAGCTGGTGAGTTAGACATGTGCGGCGAGCCGTCAGGGAGTGTCATGTGCGTTGGGGCTGGCGATGGGTTGGAAATGTAGTGACCACCTGGGGTGCGCTGGCCGGGTGGCATCGAGAGGCCGTTTGGCATTGCCGTGTTGGCTATTTGCGAAACGTACTGATCGAGCGCTTGGTGTGGGGTTAGGCCGGCGTTTTGATGCGAGTATTGGAAGAGATGGTTCATGTGGCTGAATGTCTCAGCGAGCTTGGGGAATTGTTAGTTACTTTCGAAGTAGTAGTAGTGTAGAGTAGTATAGTGTAGCATGGGGATATATACCTCGAAAAACTGTTGCACTGTCTCGGTAATACCGTTCTGCTTGACGTTGGATTGCGGTATCTCGATTTCAGGAGGCGGGTTAGGAGGAGATTTCATTGGCCGTGCCTTTCCTTTCTTGTTCATTTCAGGAGATTGTTTGCCATCAGCTGCTTGGTTGGCTTTGTGCCATTCTTTCTTCCATTCATGTAATGGGCGAGCTACTTCGATCATGCGTTTCAATGAAACAAATTCCTCTTGATGAACGGTAAGGAACTCCAGAAGGTCGATTTTGTTAGTTGAATCAAAGTGCACACGCATATTTCCATTTGCAACAAGCTAAAATAAGTCAATAAGTGTATGGACGCAAAGGAGTATACGGACTTACATGAGAATCATTATTGAACCAATATGTAAAGCTGGCCTTCACACTCTCAAGATAATGACAGCCGCCTGGTAATGGTCTCTCGGTTGCCTTCTCTACGAGCAACTGCATGGTCTTGACGCCACCTTCGAAATGGGCGTAAAAATATCTCGCAAGTACTGGATATGTGATCTCGTATTGCTTGGTAGACTGATCAACTGTGTCCAGAATTTGGTGTCGTAGGACACCACCTTGGGAGAAGAACTTCTCCACAAAACCCTTCCAGTAACTTAAATCTGCCTCTTGCTTCATATACTGCGCAACGTGTCTTCTAGTACCACCGGCCATATAAGTCTCTACTGGTTTCGTATTGAGACTGAATTGACTCAAATTATCAGTAAACTGCTTCAACACCAGCGTACACATTCCTTTCATGGCGGTATTTTCCTGTGGTCGCTGTTGCATCATAGCCATAGCCTGTTGCTGCTGCTGCTGAGTCTGTTGTTGAGCTTGCGAGGCTTGCTGCTGCTGCTGCTGTTGGGCCTGCTGTTGCTGTTGTTGCTGAGCTTGTTGCTGGGCCTGTTGTTGCTGTTGTTGTTGCTGCTGCTGGGCCTGCTGTTGCTGAGCCTGTTGCTGCTGCTGTTGCTGCTGACCTGGATTTGGAGGTTGTTGGGTTTGCGTCTGGCCGGGTTGTTGAGGCTGCTGAGACACTGCGGCAGCCGCTGCGGCAGCAGAAAGTTGATGTTGCTGTTGCTGCTGCTGTTGTTGTTGCTGCTGCTGCTGTTGTTGTTGCTGCTGCTGCTGCTGTTGCTGCTGCTGCTGAGCTTGTTGTTGCTGTTGTGCCTGCTGTTGAGCTTGTTGCTGTGCAGCCAATTGGGCGTTTTGAATGTTCTGGAGCTGTTGTTGACCCATCTGCCCTTGACCCTGGTTGTTGCCTGCCTGTGCTGCCGCGCTTGCTTGTTGCATCGCCATTTGCTGGGCCAGAAGAGCTTGCTAACAGGGGTATTAGCATAAATCTTCGGCACTGAAGAATAGTGCGCCAGCATTGCAGAAATGTACTTACATGGGCTTGCTGCTGTTGCGCATGTTGTTGCGCTTGTTGCTGCTCTAGCCCAAGCTGAGCCTGAGCTTGCTGTGCTTGGAGATGTTGTGGGAGGTTCACGGGTCGCATATTCGGATTTCCTCGCATCGCAGCAAATTGAGCCGGATTCATAGCAGGACCGACTCCATTCGGCATGTTCATTGGCATACCATATTGCTGCCCTTGCGCCTGTGCTAAAGCCATTGCCTGTTGACGTTGCATAATATGTCGCTGTTGCTGAATCTGGGCCATTTGTTGAGGATTAGGAGCGACTGTAGCCGTTGTGATTAGCAATATTCCTTAACCACATATGTCCCTTTGGGCGATGATTACTCACAATTTGCCATCTGCTGCTGCTGCTGATACATTTGCTGAGGGTTAAGATGTTGCAGAGCATGCGCACTTGGTCCTCCGGGCATTCCTGGCATCAATGCTCCCGCTACCGTAACTTGCGGTCCGCCAGGACCTGATACCCCCATACCATGCATTTGTTGTGGCATAGGATGGCCTTGTTGCGATGGATGACCTTGAACCATTGGGTGGCCTTGAGGATTTCCTGGATGCTGCATCGCTCCTGGATGCGGTGAGAATGCCTGAGCCATACTCATCATGTTGGTTGCCGATTATCCACGAAGTGGATCTATGCTAGTCTTCGTTTCTTCCCAATCATGCACAATTAACTCTTGCTCAATGACTCTCGTGATTGAGTAGAACAATGGCAGATCCAAGCCCTTCGAAGTTCAATCAGTCGTTCTGAGATGGGGCGCTGTGATGGCCAAAGTCGGGGTCGGGGTCGAGGAGATCGCGTTCAGCAATATAGCGATGCGCTGCCACGAGGGAGCGTTGGATGAAGTTTCCTTTGCAGTAGGATGTATACAGCGACTCCAGGTTCATCAACGATCCAAAGTGTCCTCTATAGACATATGCAGTCCCCTCCTAAGTCGCGCAAATGCTGTCACGCCTGGACAAGGTCGGTAAATACCGCTTCCACGTCGTGCGACAAGTCGTTCGATCCGCTTTTCGAGTGTGGTGGGCAGGACCGAGGAAATGGGGTGGTCGTATGTCAAAAGTGCCTGGGAGGCTCTTCAACATGCAACTACAATTGAAGCACAATGTTGAACGGGTTGAGTTGTGGTTGTTATTGAGAAGCGGACGCGCTTTCGGGTTGGCTTTCACAGCAATCGAAGGTCGCTCGTCGCGATGGCTGATGGGATCCGCTCGGGGAACTTATTGCCAATCCTGAGGTGTCAACGGTGGGAGTCCGGAGGTACCTGAGTAAGGCGAGGTAAGGTAGTGTGGCAGCGCAACAGCAATACTTAACGACAATTGCAAGCGCAAGCGCAGCAGGAAAAAAGGACTAGAGCAGGGTCACCGCTCCTTTAATAGCGTAGGGTATTCGGGGTCAGGAAGTAAATCGGAGAAAAAGAAAGAGAGGTAATCGAGGTAGATGGCAGATTTATTATATGTATTAAAGGTAAGAGTGAGGGCAAGAGGAGGATGATGAATTGATGGGGGGGATGGATTGGATGGTGACTTATTGACTTGGTGTTCTTTAGTGACAGATTTTGAGTTGAGGATTGACCCGTGGTGGGGGCTGGAAGGGGGAGAAGAGTTAATAAGGTACGATAGATATGAAGCGGAGAGGCAGCAGATAGAACAACACCAAGCAAGAACCAGTATGGCAACACACTTTGATGGATGAGATGAACAGATGCAGCCAGAGAGAGTGTATTGGACTCTAATAAGATAAGAGATCTTGGAGTCTTCTGTATAATTCGTAAATTGAGTCAGTTGAGTCAGTTGAGTCAATAGTACATACATACATATATGTAATCACAATCATGACAGCGAGTGAGCGAGAAAGTGAGTGAGTGATTTGACGGCTTTCCATTTCTCTCACTCTCTGATCTCTTCTAGTGCTTCCTCTCTCCCTCCCTCTCTCTGTCTCTCTCGTCGGCCGTCTCCCTTATCAACTGTCAATTGTCAATCTTCTTCTTTAACATGTGGTCGGAGCTGGAAGAGTATTCATTCTATTCGACAGACAAATTGACAAGCAAGCACGTTAGACGGTGAAGAAAACACAGAAAAACCCCACAAACACGAATAGAAGTGCGACGGCCCTTTCTCTTGTCCTACGCAGAGGTGAAGCAACATTCAAGATGATTCGTGATACATTTCGTGTGGGGGGAGGCTGGGCTCTGCTGGGCCCTGCTGGGCCTGCTGGGCCTTGCTGGGCACTCCCACATTTCATCTAAGTTGTCAGGGAAAGACAGTAGTAAACAAGCATTGTCGGCCACTTCCCCAGACCAACAACTGCCTGACCCCCCTCGACCCTTCGACACTTCGATTCGATACCTCGAACACCTCAAACACCTCGACGGAGGATGAATAAAGTACAGGCTTGGGGACCAGACACATACGCACAGAATAGCGAGCAAGAGCGAAAAAGACAGCGAAGACCCATGTGGTGGATGGTCCACTACACCAGACAGGCCAAGTCGTTGTACGTAGGTGCGTAGTAAGAGGAACACAGCAAGAGAATTTTGATGCCATAGATCTCAGGTTACAGGGTCGAGAATACCGAATCACACCTTGCAACGGAGCAGACCGCCCGACCACTAACTGCGTAAAGCCCACCATGTCACGGGACTTCCAAAAGCTTCCATAGTCTAAGTCACTAGGTACATTCATCTGCACTAGGTCAAACATGGCTAGTCTATCCGCGGCCGAGCTTCAAATAATCTTCGCACCGCGACTTTTCTTTCTTCTCTCTTCATACAAACCCAAACTCTCAACAACCATATCGCAAGATACTCGACAAATTGTGCTGGCAGTCTCTGCCAGCACCGGCCGCCACTCTCTCTTCTGGTAAGTTCATGCTCATTTTTCTCTGGTTTTCGAAGAACGCAGCGGGCAGCAGTGCCATCTCTAGAATGATGACTTCAGTATCACTTCTTTCCCAGTAATAATCGACCATGATTAAAGTTTTTGCTTCTCGGGCCTTCCTTACGCGGGAGGGCTTGTTACTTGCCAGTACAATTTGTCTGACTAGAAACACTACGCTCGCTGTTTGTTTGGGAAAACTTTCAAGATATAGAGCATTCGCTAACGTGCGAAAAGACTTTGCAGATTTTTCTATCTTCCATGGATGGAGTCGACACTCGCGCATCGAGGGAACCTGTTTTGCTTTGAGATGTCCTTCGGGATGGGCATGGGGATACTCGATGTGTAGACATTTGCTATGCTCCACGATTACATACTAACTAAGCCTACAACCAACGTCGCCATCTATATTCTTGGATGTCTGATGGGAAAGCATATACATCATGTTTTCGTGCTGATTTCAATCTGTTTTTCAGTTTGAAATCACTACAAACATGGTTGCAAGAAAAACTTTTACCAAACAGGTTAGTACTATCTTTTTTCTTCATTGATCCTCCACACGAGGTGCAAGCTTTTCATATGATGAAACACATACCACATTCGCAGTTTTCACTCGAGCCTCGACCGAACCTAACAGAGGCAGATGAGGGTTATATCTTCCTTGGATGTCTGATTGAAAAGCTTGCACATCTTGTTTTCACACTGGATCCATTCTTCTGCGAGTTGGAACCATGCTAACATGATTGCAAATAGGTCTACTTTAATTCATACTATCACATAAATAGTTTTAATATAATGAATAAATAAAATGATACAAACAAATTTTTCCACTACATGAAGTTTCTGCAACGTGATAATTATGATGACTTAAGGTGAATCAATAAAATTCCATGTGATCAACACTTTTCTGCAAATCTACTGAAGCATCCCAAGCTGCGCTGTATCGCAACACCCACTACCCCAAACGCCGCACAATCCCCATAACCCCCACCCAACAACCAACATCCAATGCAAATACATATAATACACCCAAGAAACAAAACCCCAAGGCACCGCTCCCTCACAACATACTCCCAACATCGCCCTCCCTCCTAACCCTGGCCCCGACAAAACCCCTCCTATTCCTCCCAGTCCTCCCCCTCCCCAGCCAATTCAACTTAAGCGTCTTACACAAATCCTCCATCTTGCGCTGATCGACCTCTTCATCCCTCAGCCCACCAATCCCCAACCCACCCACGCCAGCCGAGCCCGTGCTCAGCGTGCTTGCGCCCCCGAGACTCGTAGAGCGAGCGAGCCGCGTGCCGCTGGGCGCAGACGCGCTAGGCGTGTGCCCGCCGACGCTGGCCAGCACGGACACGCACTGCAGCATGCGCGCCACCATGTCCGTGACGTGCTTGCTGTCCTCGTGGTTTGCCTCGCGCTGCCAGTTCTCGCGCGCCTGGCCTAGCAGGCTGGGATGCGTGGAGCTGGGCGTGAATGGTCGTGGCGGTGGCGGCATGGACGGTAGGTTTGCTTGCACATCGGAGCGCGATGCCGGGTCCGATGTGTAGGAGACGTTGCTGATGGCTCTGCTTCGCCCGCCGCCGCCGCCAGAATCGGTGCCTGGCCCGTTGGAATTTAGCAGTGTTGTTGTTTGGCTGGAGTACGAGCCTAGCGATGGATCGAGTGATATTGCTGTTCCTGGTCGCCCGCCGGTGACTGAGTCTGGTGAAGTGGACAGCGCCTCGGATGCGGATGTGTTGAGGCCGCCGATGGATTCGAGGGAGAGGCGGGAGAAGAGACCCTTGAGCATTTCATAGCGTGGGAGCACGACGGTGTCGCGGAAGGCGATGAGGACTATTTTGCGGACATCGAGGGGGGTGGATGAGGCGAGAGGGCCGAAAAGGTCATGTGCGGCTGATGCGGTCAGTAGAGGGCCACTGCCGCTGAACTCGAGGTCTAATGGTAGGAAGACGGCCTGCATGTAAGGTAGGATCGACGTGAACGTGAAGAGCCAGATTTCCACGAGGTGGCTGATGAAACGTTCTGAGGAGACTGGGCGCAAAGTTTGGTCGAGACTACTGAAGCCTGTATTCAAGAGATCACGTAGGTCTTCGATTAGAATGCTAGGAGAGCGCTTCTGGATGCAGCGCTGGATGTGCGTCGTTACTAGTCTATTGAAATCCTCGACTGGCAGTCGGAGATCCTCGCCTTCAAAGATAATAAGCAGTTTTGCTTTAAGGAAAGGCCAGGCGTCGTCGGCTGTCATGTTGTGAAGACCGTATTTCGCAGAATCTGGGGCCTGGACATCCAAGCCGTAAAGTGACGCTGCATGACCAAATCCACCATTAGAGCTACCAAGATAGGAATTCCCTCCTGCAGATCCTAATGAAGAGGGCCCAGGCCAATCGTTGCTATTTTGGTATGACAGTTCAACTTCGCGCAGCGAAGATTCTGTGCCTGCAGCTGCTTTGGCTTCTTCTTTCTTCTTCTCCCGTAATGCTCGGCCTCCATGACGGAGGTCAAGTCCAGACATGGACTTTGTGAAACTGGTACTGTTTGGGCCAGGAGAGGGTGGAAGACTGAAGTTATATAATGAAGAGGGTGCGCTAGGATCGACGGGCTTCGAATTCGATGCTGCTGATGATAGAGGAAGATGATGCTCATCTTTGTTGCTCAACTTGTGCTTTTGACGTGACAAGAAATGATGCTTATGCTTCTCTTTTTCCTTTTCCTTCTCTTTTTCAACTGGCGCGTCCACCGGTCTGATGGTCGCATTGGAAGAATTGGCGACGCTATACATGCTTGAAGCACTTGATCCGTTCTGGTCTGATATGTTCTGTGAGCTCACTGCGGCTCTATGCAATGGATTCGCGTATGTTCCCAGTTTGTTCGGACTAGGCAGTGTCTTCTCCTTTCCTTCTTTATCCTTTGTAATCGAAATCTTGCCTGGCCTTCCAAACAATTTGGATTTCTTCTCCACCTTCACGGGTTTCTCTGGCTTATCCTGCTTTTCCGGCGAAATATGCGAGTAGTCTGTAGATGGGGGAGCGGGTGATAAGGATGGGCTTCGAGGAAATGCGGCGGCGGCAGCTGTCGTCGCAGCACTGGTATTTGAACCCAATAATCCGTTGTGATATCCACCACTCCCGAAACCACCTTGCGACGGCCCCGACGCCTCCGTTAACGAGAGTAAAGGTGGAGAAGTCGGGCCTCGTGAGGGTCGCCTATTCCCAACACTGCTGCCATCCTGTTGTGATGGCACGGTCTGCGACCTCTGTCGTTGATGTTGATTCTGTACAGCTGCCTGCGCTGCGATCTGTGAAGCGGAAAGGCCGCCGTGATTGGCCATGCTGAGGGTCGAGGTTGTGGGCAAGGTAGGTTCGAAGAAGCCTGCGGAATTGGAATGTTTCCTGGAATGGCCTCTAGGGATATCCAAGGACGCTCTGGCGGGAGGGCCGACTAGAGGTGAAGCATTGCGAAGTGGGAGGTCGCCCGTTCGCGAGAAGGTGGCTGAGGGACGAGAGAAGTTCGTGAGGCTGGGAGTGGAGGAGCCCGAATGGTAGGTCAGCGAGGAATTGTATGCTGGTCGTTGCTGGTTCTGGACAGGCACATTCTGGGGCCTGCGCTGTGGTGCTGGGGTGCTTTGCTGAGCTGGCTGTGATTCTTCGCTATCTGACGATTCTACTTTTCGAAGCTGTGGGCTGTTGGATGCTGATGGTTGTAATGGAGAGAAGCTCCCCGGTGCTCGATGCTGCCCTGTCGAATGCATGCTGGCAGGTTGCATAATTGTTTCACATGTCTAGCATAAGACAGAGTGAGGAATGGAGGGGTGGCTTTGAGATAAGATATGATGATAGTTTTTTGTGTTTAGTCAAGAGAGAATGTTGAAGAAGAAGTGGAAATATAAAATCACAAGAGGGAGTGTAGAGACATTTGGAGCGCTTGTATGGGAGGAGGGGGAGGAGGAGAAGGAGAAGAGAACGAGTGTGGTGAGAGAGGGCGTGTTTTTTGGTGATGTGGTCGGTGATGTGTTGTATTTTCTTTGAGGTGGGTTAATGGAGTGTGATGTAGAGTGAGTGAGTGGTGGTGGTAGGTGTAGTGTAGGTAGTGTAGGTGGTGTAGTGAGTGTAGTGAGTCTACGTACCATGGACAGTAGTAGTTTAGGGCAGTGAAGTGTGCAGTTTAGGGCGCTTTACTGGTCATTGCACTGCTGTTGAGCCTTAAATCGAGCCTGAGTTATGACTGCCAGCAGCACCGCGTTGTACTTACCATTGCCCTGCGTGTGGTGCGTGTACTGACGTCTGTTCTCACTTGTGGTGGTGGTGGGAAGACTAGGACTAACGTCGTAAGGTGAATCTAGTCCAACTCAAGCGCGCCATCACCACCAAATTTACCTTAAACAATTAAGCAACAGTCCCACTCTGCGAATACTTTAAACACAAACAAAACCACAGTCCAGCGAGAACCCCGTCAGCACCACAAGCATTACCAAGCTCACAGCCACACGCGCATCTACACCGACGAGCAACCTTGGAATAACAATTACTTCCACAGACAGTACTGCATTCATCAACCATGGCTACCTCAAACGGCACCGCTTCTCAGCAATACAACCTCACAGCAACCTACAACTCCCCCACCAGCATCCCATTCACCCACACGCATACCCTTGCCGCTCCAGCAACGACTTCGACTGCTGAGAAGACGCGCTACCTTTCTGAGTTACGCAAAGCCACAGCTACTTTGCAAGAACAAATCAATGCTGAGCTTACGGCACGCATGGAGGAGGACAAAGCTCGGGATGCAAACGCCAGCAAGGTAGACGACGTCAAGGAAGAGGAGAACTACGGAGAAGAGGAGGCTGGAGAGGAAGAGTGATGGGAACAAATGACTTGGAGTTTGAATGGCAGAGCAATTAAAGGATATGGAATGGATATTGAATGGTATTGAATGGTATTGATTGGTACTCATTTTCTGGATATACACCACTGCGCCAATGCGCCATGCTACACCTTCACCAACTCCGCGCTGAGTACTACGTATGCGTGCTACTCTATACCTACACTACTATACAATCCAGGCTCTAGCCCCACGCCGCAGCTCTAGGTTTCTGCATGCCGCCGTTGCCATTGCTCTTCACATCATCGCCCGTTGCTCGCTTCAGACAGCCGTAATGCACGACACTGTTGTCGGGCAGCACGGCAATCACACTGCCTCCAATACGCTTATAACAGACCCCGCATACACGCTCCTCGCTGACGACAACTCTCCTATTTCTGCTGCCAGTTCCGCCCGGCAGTCCCTCACCCAGCAGGAGGGTGGACTGTGCGGCAACGACTTCACTCTTCCGCAAGCCGGCCACAATATGTGCCTCATTGACAATGCTGTTGGCTGCACGGATACGACCCCGGAAGTAGGATTCGAGATCCGCCACCGGGAGGGTTGCCGGGATGATGTTGAGGGTTGAGGAGGCTGGGAGACGAGAGCCGTGCTTGGAGAGGAGGTCGAGGGCTGGTGGCCAGTTGGGTTTGTTTGGTGGTGGAGGGGTGAGATATAGAGATAGGAGAGTGTGATAAATTGATGGTAACGGATCATCTGGTTCGGACGTTGATGGGCGGCGTGTGCTGGATGTAATTACGGGCGGTTCTTGGGTCTTGTGGATGCGATTGCAGTATCTGTGACGGTTAGTTTAGTGATTAGAAGGGGATGGGTTTGCTTACTCTTCGGCTTTCGAAAAGTCGCTGAGCTTGAATACATATATTTCCAGTGCCTGCTTATGCTGTCCCATGTTGCTCAGAACCACTGCCTGTGCCTCATAGAACTTTTCTTCTAAAATCGCGTTAGCAAGATTCTAAGCAGGGTCATATCCATGACTTACCGTCTTTTGGTATCAACTTAAAGGCCATTGAAAGCGAATACTGTTTGCTTGTCCTCAAGAATGAAAGTAACCTCTTCATTAATCCATTCCAGCTCTCAGAGTCTTGGTCATCACGACCCCGAAGATCCTTAAGATAAGCATTCACAAGTCTATTATGGAAGTCCGGCGTAAGATCATTGAGCTCATCGATAATATGCTCCAAATATCTGACTGCAAGATCAGCATCTATACCCTCTAGGTACGTAAGCACACGTTCGCGTGGTAAGGTCTCCGCATTCTCCGTGTCAGCAAGGAAGATTTCCATGCCAAGCTCCGGATTCTTACGCAGCGGCCACTCAGCAAACTCGAGAATGAGGTCGATCATCTCTGATGGCAGGGCCTGTAGGTAGCCGATGGTCCTTTGCGGGCCGTGCAATGTCGGTGCCGCCTCGTCTGCCTCTTCTCGGTCCCCGAATTTCTTGAGAAGTTCGAGGGCTGGCCGGTGAAGTTTCTTGCCGTGGAAGAAATCGACCAGGTCGTTGTAGCGCTGGTTCTCATATAGGCGTTCGTTGACGACCTCTGGGTCGCAGAAATTGTTGATGCGGAACAGAGATGCTGCCAAGGAGGGTCGCGCGAGCATATATGCGCGGAAGAGGGTTGTGTCGACTAGCTTAGCTGTGTCTCTGAGCTTTTGCTCTCGATCTGCTTCTGCTTCGGAGGCAGGGGCCAGGAGTAAAGATTCGAAAGCTTGCTGTGTAGCGCCGTTGTGGCCATTAACGGCTATTGGTTTGAGTTTTCCGGTCTCTGGATCTAAGAAACGCTGTAGTCGTGTTCTTGTATCTACAAGGAATGCATTGAGTTCCAGAACAGCATTTATGAGGTCTTTTCCTTGCAAAGGTCCGTCCTCCTTCTTCTTGGGTTTGATGCTGGCCGAGTCGCTGCCATCTCCTGCATCTCCTTTGCCAGATCTTATGGATGAAGTTTCGGAGACAGGAGCTTTATGCTGTCGAAGAACATTTATAAAAGCTGAAGACTTTGGTGCTTCCGGGGCTTCAGCTGTAGTATCCCCATGCAAACTTCCGTTTGTCTCCTCAGTGTGGCTCTCTTCATCCTCCGATTTCTCATCAAGAGTTGTCAGCTCTCCCGCGATAACCCTTGGGTATAATCTGATGACTCTCTCAGGGGGGGCGGAGACCTCAGTGAAGAGGTCCAGAGCCTGCCTATATTTCCTTTTGTCAAATAGGGACTGTGCTTTTTGCATCTTGATCTCTCGGAGACGCTCTTCTTTGTTTCGTAGAAGGGCATCTTCCAACATATTCAAGATGCTAATAGCTTCGTCATATTTACCATCGTCTACCAGTTCATCCACTTGAGTATCATAATCCGTCGCGCCCATGCGCCATACGCATCGGTCGCTTGCAACGTGGAAACCCTTTCCAGCGTGTGCTAGGCTGACTGTTGGTGGTGGGAAATGTAGGAGGCTTGCATTCGGTAACGAGATAGCTTGAAGTAATGATAAAGTTTCTGGATTTCGAACCTCTAGAGCACCCTTTGACGGAGCTTGTAGCGCAAGCATATATGGGTAAGAGTAGCCAATTGCATCTGGGGCATGCTGCCATGGTATTTGTCGCTTTTCCAGAGGCTTTCCATCAGAATCAATAAACAGTGAATTGATATCCTTCGCTAGCAGCATCTGACCATCAGAAAGTCTTGACGCCAAAGGTTTTGGAATATAACCTCCAAGTCCCATATACCCCATGCTTGCTGATCCCACTCCTCCAAAGCGACCTCCTTCAGCGCCAGATGCACCTCCAATGGCTCCTGGGCCAACAATATCCTCCGAAGTCTGAGTCGTAACATCTACAATCACATAACCTGAGTTCATTCCACAAATAATCTTGGTAGCCGATGCCCATGTCAATGTGCGAATTCCAGTCGGTAGGGTAATTTCGACAGTGTCGGGTGACAACTCGGACTCGTGCCAGGACCATAGCAGTAGTTTACGCTTCACCGCAACTCCCAATCTCGAGATGATTTCTGGAATACCAGTCGCTGAGTCTTTGACAATGTTCGAGGTGACCGCGAAACATGCTGCGCCTTTAGTTTTCGTCAACTGCTCCTGCAGCTCGTAAGATTGGAGATCATGAATCGAGACATAGTAGTTCGACAAGCTGATGAGAATATTTGCTTCTTTTATTATAGCCAACTGCTCGATGCTTTTCGTAGAGAATTTCTCAAGTTCGCGCAAAAGGTCCACCGGTTTTGGGGCAGGAGCTGATGGCTTAGTGTCTGGCTCTTCGTTCGTCTTCGCGGAACCATTCTGGTCTTTGGGGATTTCGTTCACTCGGTATATACGTAAGCTACCAGTATTGAGACCAACAATTAACTTGTCGCCTAATATTGTAAGTATTCGAAGAATTGGGTAGATGGTGGTTTATACCATAAGCAAGTATAGATTCGATCTTCGACTTGTCTCGCTGCTTCAGCTCAACTATCGGCCTTGCGGTGAAAGCGGACAGCATGATCGTAATATACCGCACTATAAAGTCCACAGAAACCCGGGTGAGCGCTCATCGAGTCTGCATGTCTTTCGAGGAATAGAGAGGCGGATTAGCGTTATAAAGATCCGGGGCGCATGATCATATGGCTGGTAGGTACCGTAGCTATCGTCTGCTTGGTGTTGTCTAGCTGTCTAGCCCGGCCTTATGACGACGGAAACTTTACCGAGAAATGCAAGAACATCAAAACCACAGGATCCAAGTCAACAACACACTCTAAACTGGTTAATGGGGGTTTTTATATCACAAGACTTGATACACGTGAGTGTATTGCGGGGTAATGAATTATCCCGTATTAAATTTCACATTACTATGGTGTTTAGTATTTGAAAATTGGCAGAGGAATATTTCGATTATTATTAATTCCTGTGTTTCTACGGAATGTTTTCATATATTCATGTATGGTTTTATATTATTTGACGTGCTTTTTCTTGAGTTCAATGATGAATAATTTGAATGGTTAAGGTGTAAAGAATGAATTAATTAGAACTTATAAATATTTAAACCTCTAGAATATAATATACAGATTACCTTGAACCCCAAATTATTCATGATGATTCTTATGATTTTTACAGGTCACCAGCTGTACTTTAAATTGCCATTATATGTGCTGCCCAATATACCAGGCATTAATAGTTATCGTAGGGGGGCGCGTCGTCCCGTACCCCAAACGCGCCGACGTCAATAAAGCATCCAAACAAAAAGCATACGTGGTCGAAGCTTGCCAACCCAATTTCGAATGGCCGATAAGATCCTTTCTCGATGATCTGGAAAAATGTCTGATCTAGCAATCGGCCAGACGGTCGAGCTTGCAGATGGGCGCATTGCCGTTGTCCGTTACATTGGACAACCACATTTCGCAGCTGGTGAATGGGTTGGAGTAGAACTTGAAGATGATAGTGGCAAGAATGATGGGAGCGTACAAGGGGAGAGGTACTTCGATTGTGAAATGGGGAGAGGAATGTTTGTGAGGCCTGCTGCTGCTACTATCATTGCACAACCAGCTCCTGTTCCTAAGCCTGTAGCTAAGAAGCCTGTCAGGCCTCAGAGTACAATGGGCCCTGTGAGGCAGAGATTGAGCCTGGCAGATGGAGCTGCAGGGAAACGGATGAGTATGAATGCTGCAAGTCCTAGCCCGGCTACAAAAGCCAGACCTGGGAGCATGTTACGAGTATGTCTCAATAAACCTGCATGAAAGATGATGCTAACGTACACAGTCACCGACTAAGTCACCAACAAAACAATTGACATCTGGTGCAACCTCCGGAGCTTCTTCATCTCGAAGTGGCACACCAGCTTCGAGAGCCTCTTCCACCGCTAGACCATCTATAGGGGGTAATAGATCATCTATGGCACCACCTCCAAAACCAGCAAACAGACTCTCTAGACAAACGCCTGCTGCGACAACATCAGGAAGACCTACAGGTGGATTAGTCGGGCGAACATCAAGCAGTACATCTTCACTCACTCCTAGAGGTTCTGCACGGCCGGCACAGCATCGTCTAAGCTCAATTGGAAGTCATGTCAGCAGTGGTCAAGCCAGCGAGGGCAGTGGACCAGAAACCGGAGGAGATGAGAATGTTCTGTCAGATGAGAATAGTGAAGGGCTCTTATCTCCAACAGATGCTAGCCCTGTGCTTAGTCGAACAGCTGCTATTGAGAAACAGACATCATCACCAGCTACCGCGAGTCGAGGTGGATCATCCCCAGCGGCACAGAGGTCGACAGCACCAAGCACAGCAGCCAGTCGTGAGGTTGAGGATTTGAAAACGAAGTTACGCATGATGGAGAAGAAGAGAATGGAGGACCGGGACAAGCTGAAGAATCTCGAAAAGATACAAAGCGAACGAGATAAGTTTGAAGGAATCATTCAGAAACTTCAAGCCAAGTACCAGCCTCAACAGCAAGAGATGGCGGATCTTCGTAAACAGTTGCATGAATTTGCTTCAAGGTTCGAAAATATCGAGAATATGCAATCCGAGCACGATATGGCTTTGGAAATGGCAACACTTGATCGAGAAATGGCAGAGGAAACCGCTGAAGTTCTAAAGGGCGAGGTGGAAGCTCTCAAACAGAAGAACGAAGAGCTGGAATTGGAAGTTGAGGTGTTGCGTGAGGAGAACGAGGAGTTGGGCCAGGAGATGAGCCCCGAGGAGAAGACAAGCCAAGGCTGGCTTCAAATGGAACGAAATAATGATAGGCTTCGCGAAGCACTTCTTCGTCTACGCGATCTAACGCAACAGCAAGAGGCAGAATTGCAGGACCAAATAAAGACTCTGGAGGAGGATTTGCAAGACTTGAGCGGCGTCAAGGATCAATTGGATTTGACCAAAGAGAAGCTGGAGCACTCCGAAGCGGCTATTGAAGATCTTCGTCAGCAACTGGATAACGCCTTAGGAGCCGAGGATATGATTGAAGAGCTTACGGACAGAAATATGAGCATGAGTGAACAAATCGAGGAGCTCAAGGCCGTCATTGATGATTTGGAAAGTTTGAAGGAGCTGAATGACGAATTGGAAGTCAACCATGTCGAGACTGAGAAGGAGATGCAAGAGGATCTTGACTTCAAGGACATCATCATCAACGAGCAAGCCAGACGTGCAACACAACAAGACGAGACACTCGAAGACATGGAGTACACGCTTTCAAAATTCAGAGAGCTGGTTACCAACCTTCAAAGCGATTTGGAAGATATGCGTGCATCGCATGCAATGACCGAGACGG
The DNA here is from genome assembly GCA_024752465.1 of Allantophomopsis lycopodina. Classification (NCBI taxonomy): domain Eukaryota; kingdom Fungi; phylum Ascomycota; class Leotiomycetes; order Phacidiales; family Phacidiaceae; genus Allantophomopsis; species Allantophomopsis lycopodina. The sequence continues at coordinate 445,945 of CP103013.1, read as the reverse complement.
AGTCAGAGCAATTGAACAGCAAATCACGTGCCATGATGGATCTCAACATGAAGCTGCAACTCTCTGCCGCAAAAACGCAAGTCAAGACCATTGATCTTGAACTTCGCCGTCTTGATGCTCAAGAAGCAGCTGAGCATCTTTCTATTGTCCAGCTTTTCTTGCCAGAATCCTTCCATTCTGACAGAGACTCAGTTTTGGCGCTCTTAAGATTCAAGCGTGTTGGTTTCAAGGCGAACTTGTTACATGGATTTGTCAAGGAAAGAGTCAGTGGTCAGCCACCATCTGGCCATGAAGACGATATCTTCTACGGTTGTGATGTTCTCGACAAGCTCTCCTGGGTTGCGGCTATGTGTGATCGTTTTGTCAATGCTATCAGCCATTGTACTGTTGAGCAATTCGTCAGATTTGAAGGCGCAATGTATGAGTTGGAGCCTGTTGAGCGTGCACTGAATGGATGGATCGATGGCCTGAGAAGAGACGAGCTTAAAGAGAAACAATGTGCTGACGAGCTCAAGAGAACCATTGCACTTATGTCTCATTTGGCTGAGGTTCACATTGCAAATGGTCTTGAGAGCTATGCTGATGATGTCCACATGAGTACGTTGGTCATGCAGAGTCATCTTGAAAGCGCAGCAGCAGCAGTGACCGCTGTAAGAGCTATGGTTCAGACAACTGTACCTGCTCACGAGGAAGACGAAGATGCTGTTCAACATTTTGTCAAGAAAGCGGATGCAGCTATCTCACAGGCACGCAGTGCAAAGGTTATTGCTGGAAAGGCAGCGAAATCTCTCGAAGACCTGAAGGCTCGGTCCTTGTCATTGATGCCAGACACAAAGGAAACTTTCGATCTGTGTGAAACTAACACCGAAGAACTGGCTAGCTTCTCTCGTCGTATTGGAGAAGACTTGTTCTCTCTCATTCACGAAGAGGGCAGAGCAGAGCCTTGCACATACGACGATGTTGCGAGCACAATTTCGCAAACCGCAAGCGCTGTCTTTGCCGCTAGCGAGTCAGATCTCTTCTCTACTTTCATGAACAAGCTCCGTATTATCACAAATTCCTTAACAGACCTTGCGGCGCTCACCTCCGATCTTGAGGTCACCCAGGAATTCGAGCGTGCACCGGCTCCATGGGTTCTTCGCTCGCAAGATCTCCGCTCTTCTAAGACAATCACCATTGACACTGAAGAAGAGCTCCGTCGTATTAAAGACGACCTCCATGATCGTGCACGTACAATTGCTCTTCGCGACCAAAGTCTTGAGGAGTCAGCTGTGAAGATCGAACTTCTTGAATCCCGTATGCGCGACGCTGCCAAAAAGAACGAGCGCATTAACGAACTTGAAAAGAAGATCGAAGAAGCACAACACCGTGAAACTGAGCTCACTGAGATCATGGAAGCAAGAGACAAGGAGTTGGCCGGATTGGAAGCTGATAGAGAGAAGTGGAAGAAGGCAGCTAGTGAGACGAGAACAGCAGACATTGTACCGGGCTCTAATGCAGGTCAAGAAAAGGCTGTCGCCACCGCTCGGGAGATGGAAGCTCTGAAGACCGAAATCAAGAGTCTCCAAGCTGCTGTTCGCTTCTTGCGCGAGGACAACCAACGCAATCGCTTTGATCAAGTCCAGAATATGGATTGGCTGAAGGAGCCTCTGACGAAGCCTAAGTCAGCAAAGAATGAGAGGAAGGAGTTGTTGGTTAAGGAGGGTAATGATGTTCTCAATGAATTGCTCGGCTTGGCAGCCAACGCAAAGGTCTACGATTTGGCTCAAGTACCAAAGGAGAGACTGAAATGGAGACCAGCCAAGTCGACGAGTGGATATCATGTTGCGAAGCAGAGAGAGGAGTGGGCTGCTTGGAAAGATTGGAGTGGGGATGTCGCAAGGAGGAGCGAGGTTCTTGGAATGGATGGGAAGAGGAGATTTGGACAGGGTATTGCACAAATCAGAATGCAGATGCCTTCCAAGGCTGTGGGTGGTGAGGTGAGAATTGTGGAGCCCGGCGAATTCGAAGAATTTAAGGAGATGTTGGGGGTTGTTTGATACCCGGTATCGGTGGTGATGCCTTTGTAGCCTTTTAATGTTGGATTAGTGTATGTATATGAATTTCAAGATGTTTCGATGAGTCTTATTGGTTTCCTGTTTCTTCTAGAATGTCAATACCTTTGTGCACCTTTTGCGTTTTCAAGTGATCTGTTGCAATGCCTACGGAAATAGAAATTGTACGAATCAAGTGGGCTGCAATCAAATATATAAGTGATTGGAAAAGTTTAAAACAACTCGATTACTTTCTCCTCTTTTCGTATCTTACTCAAATGTGCTCGAGTCTAGACCTATATTGCTGCAAACGATGTGCCGTCCCAGCTAATGCCTACCATTTATCGACATGTCTCGGTCGACCAGACCCAGTTTCCAAGTGAAATCTGTATGTCCGGCTCGAAATGCAACAAAATATAAACTCAATATAATTCAGATTATATCAACACATTCAATATACATAGGTCATTTACGTTTGAAATTTCATTATTCCATCTATTTACGCCAAGATGCTGCAATATCATCCCATCTCCCACGCCTCTTTGGATCCAGCTCCCGCATCCTTTTCAGCCAGAGTTCACAACTATTTTTCTCCTCCAAAGATGACTCCCGAGCTTCTAATTTCAAACATGCTAATGTGTATTCCAGCAATGCTTCGTATACCCATTTACAATCATCTGCTTCCTCTACAACTTCATTGAGATTGTCCAATTGACTTCTCACATAATTTATCCTTTCTTCGTTGGTTAATTCTGGTGTTATCAATCCGTAGCCTTTAGCATCCGTCAATGTAGTCATGAGAAATTGATAGTAGAACCACAGAGATTGGTCGTACGGGTCGGTGAATAATGCTTCTGTCATCAGATAGAACTCTGAGTTTCATTAGCTCATGGCAACATATAAAGAGTCAATTAACCTTACCATCATCCAAAAATTTCTTTCTCTCTTCATGACTAGCGCCCCTTTCCTCCAAAAGCCTTGGTATCAATTTACTCCGGTTATGCCAGGCCGAGAAATTGGAAAGGTTCACATTTATCATCTTCGTGGTATATGCAAACTCCTCTTCCACCATACTCTTCCCTTCCAGTTCAGGACTTTCAAGCTCTGCCACAATCATTCTTCGATATCCCCAACCATGGAAATTTCGATTGTCCTTTGACAACATTTTTGCCACAAGGCCTAACTCAGCCTCCCAAAGACTTCGTGATGCCTTACGGGAGACCCTTTCCCTAGATTCTTGTAGCAACCAGAGTCGATAATTCCAGATCCAGTAACATTTTGGATATTTCATGAGCAAAGGGACAAGGAAGTCCAAGTCATCCTGTATAAGGTTAAGATTGTCATCTTCCGATGTGGATGTGGAGTCCATCGGCGCCAGGCTGGGCTGGGTCGTGGTCGAGTCCGTGGAAGAAGTGATAGTAGAGGAGGAGGAGGGATCGGATGACGCCGTGTTGGTTTGAGAAGGAATATGGGTAGATGATTTGGATGACGCTTTCGAAGGTAAGGACGAATCCAATGATTTTGAGAATAATCCATGCGTTAGCAAACGCCTGCGGACGTTCCATATTGTATAGTATTCGGGGTTCCGTTTGAGTAGTTTTGACGTAAGCTGAAGGACTTCCGGAGTATATTCCTGCTGCCTGACCTAACTGATATTAGATTTGAAACATATTAATTGATTTGCATGTTCACCTTTTGAAGAACGAGCTTGACAAGTTCGTTGTAGCTTTCGATATCTTTCAGTTCCTTCTGCTTGGCTGCCTCGGATCGGGCCTCGTTGGTCGCTGGTCGCGGTACACCATGCTGTCGATGGCATCAGTGAAGCTCAAAAAGATATGAGATAATGACATACGCTCGCCATAATGAGATTTCACAGGTTGGTGGTTGTTGGAATATGAGGTGAGATGGTGACGAAGCTCATCGTCAGTCGATCTGTTATCGCAATGGGGAAGTCGCAAGGCAGCACGATAAGCGAGAGATCTTGCTCTCCAAAGCTACTTTGGCGTCATCACCAGTCATCACCATCATCACAATACATAAACTACAGGTACGTCCTGGATAAAATATTCTAGCTGAATACGGTAACATCTTCTTGTTTACTCTCTCTTTCTCTTCTTCCTCTCCTGTGTTCCTTGTCAATTCAGCAGCGGTAAATTCGAACCTTCAAGCATGTAAGTATCGATAATATCGCTGAGGTTCCATACGGATTTCGCTGCTGTATTCATCAATACCATATCCAGCGGATTTCTCGGTTTATTGACCGAAAGTCATTCATTTCCGTTTGCACATCTTCATATTAACTTAGAGTAACAACCATTCATTCACTCATTCATTCATTCATTTGTTTCTTAATATCAATTGAGCACAGCAACTCTGCATAGACCGATCCCTGAAGTACCAGAAATACTTCCCTCCTCCGCATTTTTAAAAGTCATGGCTTACCAAAGAGACTTTGCACAAGCCAGAAACAGGCAAACCTTCTGGTGCAGTTCTTCGGGCATGGATTCGGGATATGGCTCCCAAGAAAGATCTCCGCGGACCACAAATACATCACCAGATTCCCGTAAGCCTTAAAACTACCGATCTTGGTATGTACTTATGTATCGCAGTTGGCAATCCGTGCAAAACTCCTTATGACCTTGATCCCTTTGTGTCAACGCAACTCGATCCCATGAAAAAGAAATCGCACTATAGCCTGACCCTCCCCAGATTAGAAAGCTCGAATCTTTTCGCAAACCCCCGCACTTTCAAGAAGAGACCTGGTCTTCCAAGATACAACACCGGCTCAAGTATTGCATCAACAGGCTCATCAAGAGTTCCTGACCGCTTCCTACCATCCCGACGCTCTCCTGACACCTTCACACAAAGTTTCTATGCTAACGAAGACCCGCATAAATTATCACTGTCTGAAAGATTGGCCCGTCGGAATAGTGCCAGTCCTGATGCCTTTTCCCCACGTCGAATAGCATCAAGCCCGAATCCATCAGTTACCAGACCCCATTTAGATCATACATCCTCAACTTCTCGTGGCGGTGGTTTGTTGTACTTCTGGAAAAACCATTCTCTACTAACTACTGCTAGGACCAAGTAATATCACATTTCGTCGTGATTCTACGTCGAATACTGGGGAAAGACATGTAAGTATCCCTTATCCCTTATATGTCAGCCTTTCTTAGGCTAAATTTGGTATATTTTGGTACAAATCATCAGTTGGCTTTATGATGCTTAATAGAATTTAAGCTAAACGTAAGATAGGTGAGTGCAGGAGCCGTGTGGGCAGTGGGTGGTCTTGCTCCAATCAGCGCTGGTGTCAGTAATGGACGCGGGGGACTCGTTGGTACCGGTACCAATGCTCCTCTATATACTACTTCTTTTGCAACATCCCGACCCACTGAAGACGAAGAGAGCGAGTTCCATGAACGCCGAATTGCAACTGCCCTTGATTTAGATCGAACACAAAGGGTTTTGGAATTTAGTGGAACTTATCCCCAAGTACCCAACAGTCATATTGGGAAAAGGAAATACGAGGATGCAGTATCCCATACAATATGGAAGGACTCAACCTGGATATCTGGAGATATACAACAGAGTAAATTACTTTTGAAATTCACATATGACATTAGACTGATTTGCTTTAGAACCAAAGAAAATCCAAAAGATGAGAACACTTCCAAGTGCTCCTTTCAAATAAGCATCCACCTTCCAAATGGAGAGAAACTTAATTAACATAAAGCACAGTTCTTGATGCACCAAATTTGCGAGACGATTTCTATTGTTCAGTACTGGCGTATTCTTCTACAAGTGATACTTTGGCTGTAGCATTAGGCCCAATGCTTTATGCATGGTCCGAAATGCAGGGTGTCCATACTTTGCACACAGGAACTGATGGCTCTTGGCTTACATCGGTATCATTTTCTTCAACGCAAGGCCAGCAGTGCATTCTGGGTTTTGGAAGATCAAGTGGATTACTATGTCTGATGTCACTTTATGATATTCAACGCCCAAGATTTGAGATCATGATGCCAGCACCTATTGCATGTATCTCTTGGCGCCCAACTATCACAAAGCGCCCATCACGGAGTCCAAGCAATGTTGATGGTCTCATTTCAACCGAAGACCTGATTGTTGGAGATGAGATGGGAAATATCTGGTATTATGTTGTCGAATGGCCGGCCGCATGGGAAGTTGATCAACATGGTTGGCTAGGTTGTGTCACATTGGTGGCACGTATAAATATTCACACACAGCAGATTTGCGGCCTGTCATGGTCTCCTGATGGGCGCACTCTTGCTTCTGGTGGTAATGACAATTTATGTCTTCTTTTCGAAGCATCGAGGATTCTTGAAATAAATAGTGGCGAAGGCATAGCTCAGGAACAGGAGATCTCGGCGCCTTTGGGTCAATCAGAGGCTGTTATTAGCAATATCAATCGCGATCTTATCAGAACCCTGTATTCAGGGACTGAGAAACATCGCTGGATCCATGGAGCGGCAGTGAAGGCGATATCCTTCTGCCCCTGGCGTGATGGTCTAATCGCAACAGGCGGTGGTAGCAACGACAAATGCATCCACTTCTTCCACACCATCTCTGGAGCCTGCCTAGCGACTATAAGTGTCGCCGCTCAAGTCACTTCCCTAATTTGGTCAACTACTCGCCGCGAGATAGCCGCTACGTTTGGATATGCGCAACCAGAGCATCCCTATCGAATCGCCGTCTTCTCCTGGCCAGAATGCAGACAAGTAGCTGCTATTCCTTGGGAAGGCGAGCACCGGGCTCTATATGCTATTCCATATCCTGGAGGACCAATGGAAGGGAATGCCAGAGAGGGAGGCAGAGGTGGCGATCGGACTAGAAGAGAAGGCTGTATCGTCGTTGCCGCCTCGGATGAGAGCGTCAAATTCCATGAGGTTTGGGCGAAGGATTGTAAAGGTACCAAGGGCGTCGATGGCCTGCTGGGAGGAAGTGATATTCTGGAGGGGCTAGAGGGGATTGATAAAGAAGGCGAAATCATTAGGTGACTGGTAAGTGATGGGTTGTACATCGTACGATTGATGGCATGAGTTTATATTGGTGAGTGGGTCTGCTTTGGTATGGGGAAATTATGGTCCGATTGTTGCTTATTCTTATGCGGATACCCTACTTGCCTATTAATTAATGGCTTTTACGGTTACAGTTACGATTATGGTTAAATTGTTGCTAGCCTTGGGATGATTATTTTTATGAATGAATACTTGTATTCTTCGAGTAAATTTGTGATGTTGATGTGATGCATATACGTGATATAGCTACCATCGTGGATATGGGTTATTAATGGAATACTACGCAATTTCTGAATGGTAACGTAAGTTATATAAACAATATACAATCGACCTTCGAGAATTCCCATAAAAAAGACTTTGACTTATCCTAAAGTCCTGGACAAGTCGTACAAACGATCGACATCAACCAAATATGTAGGTCTGCTTATAGTTTCCTCATTGCTCCACTTCTTAACATCATCCCATCCCAATGCTCATTATCATGATAATTGCCATTAAATACATACCAAATTTCGGAACTTTTGATAGATAACTACTCCATATAATTTATCAAATGTGCTAGACTTTCCCATCTGTTTCAAGATTCATACTTCCTGCTCTACAATTATGGGAACCGGATGCCTCTGACAGATATCATATTGCCTTCTGGTTCTGATACTCTCCAACTTCCATATACTATTGGTAATCTCTAGCATAAACCATGTAGCTCAATGTAGTTCGCAGTTTATGCCAGGTACTTGCATCTGGGATTCATAGATTAATCTGCATGTCGTGGGAGCCCATTTATATTGCGCTTCTCTTGAATTGCCCACTCCTGACGCTAGGAAAGAGAACCATCACTCATACAAACGATTCTCAAGGGATCGGAAGACTGAAATTGAATCTGTACAATACTTATATGATAAAAAGACAGATTATGACAAAATATAATTGATAACATAGAGCACAGCACCGACGAGAATTTCTGCCCACCTGGAAAGACTTTCACTGAAAGAAAATACACGTAGGGTAGTCTTTACAACTGGCTAGATATCATTTAGCCCACCGAAAAATAGCTATTCGACACCATTTTTAAGCATCTAACCTCCTCGATACATAAAATAGCCCTAGATATCTCGAGAGAAAGCTTGATTTAATATATAGAGGAGCTCGACTGCCATCCCAACCATCTTTTCTTCCAAAAAACTAGTCAAACACTGTAAAGACAGTGCGTATATATTGAGTGCCAGTAGACCAACAATTCCACACCTTCACAGACCCTCCAATTCCAAACGCACCTCACACCACAAACACGTAAATACACATCCATCCCACTTTCCAACATTCCCCCCTTCACCATCTTCACCACTTTTTCAAATTCCATACTCTCCTCTACAACTTATTATTTCCTATCCTTCCCTATCCTTAAAATCCCCGCTCATCACCTGTTCGCATACTCACCAAACAAGCATACGCGGCCTCAAACGCCAAGACGAACTGCGCCTGGGCTTTGGCATCACCATAACCTCAACATGCTCCAGCGCATCATGAGCCATCGCGACTCGTCATGGACAAGAATACACGGCGCGTAAGAAATGATATAGCTTCGTCTACGATTACGTCGAGCTTGTTGTTTCTGTGAATCTTCTGTTTCGATTTTTCTTAAGGTGAGGTTACGGGGAGAAGTCTCGCTGGATGGCTCATGTGATTGGGAGTGATTCATTCTGGTGCTGGATTTACGGTGATAAATGCTCACTACAGGACGAGCATGATATATTGTATTGAGGGGAAAGCTGTTAGGAGATGGTCGTTACTCAGGCTGAATTTGAAAACTCGTTGATAAAATGCCTTCTCATTACTTCATGCCCTTCTCCATCGACTTGTTTTACGGCTTCAACCCCAACATATCACATTTATCTGAACATCTGAAGTTCGTCTACCTTATTCTTTTATCCACTGCTTTCATTATGCCATAATGAAGATCCTCAAATCGGGACAAAAATGCATTGCGCAAAGACGCGGAAGAGCGTTCGTCAATTCGACCCGCAGCACATCCAATCGCAACAAAGCCGTCAGCCACCTCACGTGGCTAAATATATATATCTCATCTCATGCGTTGATCTTAATGCCTTAGATGCGTACTGATGGAGAGGCATCATGGGACGGATGAATGTTTGTCATGCGCTGAAGGAGAGTTGGGGTAGAGCTAAGACGAGTAATGATGGGGATGTGAAAGAGATAGATGGCGGCTAGAAATGACAATGTGATGACTTGGATATGAGCGACGGTATGCGCGAGAGGATTGTGATACGGATTTTGATACTTGCTGGCCATCAGATAAGGTAGCTTGCCTACCTTAGCTACTTACATACTGTATATGCATCGCAGTATGCACGACATCAACTAGTTACCGTATACTAGCAAAGATACATATCCGCTACATGTTATTCCCGCCATTTTACTGAGAAATTCTCCATCAGGAATCCCTTCCAGTTTGAGAATTTTTGTGTTTCTTGTGCCAGAGACTGAAATAGAAGTTGTAAGTGGTGGTGAGGTTGGGTGTAGTCGAGGGTGAAGCAGCGGACCTATCATGTTGCGGTACTCGCGTTTCGTATCACCTGAAACGTGCCGAGAACGTCGCTGTCACAGAACACTGGCTGATAAGAAGCTGTTACAACTACTACCATCGAGAGAGAAAAAAAAAGAGAGATATGACTTCCTTATGCGGGATTTTCTGTGAGAGAGGAAGCTAGGTTAGGAATTATTGTTGAGGATGGGAAAGAGAAGGAAGGTTGGAGTATGCTTGTATCGTAGATGATAGTCGTTCAGTAGATTAAAGAAATACTTCCATGGTGGGATTCTGACCTCATCTCGCGCATTGACAGCTGGAAAGAAATCAATATCCTATAATCGAAGGGAACTAGCAATTAGAAATCTCTTTTACCTTACTCGAAATCAAGGAAAGGGCCAATTCATGACCTCACTCGCATATCAATTCTCTTCTTAGTTCCGTGATCGATGTCATCTCAATCGCCAGTGTCGCCAATGTCCCTCACAATAGTCTAGATAGATGATCACTGAGCGCAATAGCAGAGTATCGCTGGTATTAATGGCTCCGACATTTGCAGTGAGTGAGTGGGTCCGCCAAGCCGTCGCAACTGTGAGAGGTGAGGCGAGAGGTCCTATTCATATCTCTGCTCTGCACAGTAATGAAAGATCAGACAGAAACAGCCGCAAACGCACACGGACATTCCGAAAAGCCCTCGAAGACATTGACTTGGCTTATTCGGCTGACTTGGAGACAAGAAGGCATGTCACTGTTTCGTTGGTGATCGATGGGATGGGCGATTGACTGGGTTACGAGAGGAAGAAAGGCCGGTGCTCCGAGTCGTCTGAGGGTCAAGGAGAGTTGTTTGGGATGTGCGTTACTGGCCTATGGTATGCATTTGCAATACCTCCGTGCCTTTTGAGCTCTTCGGAGGGCAGTTTTTGTCGGTTTCTGTGAGGTTCGGCCCTGTTGGGGCGTGTGAAACGGATTTCGGACGATGTATTATGTACCATGGTTGGAACTTATGTGAGTCGTGACTGGTGAGGTCTGTTCGCCAATTGGGGGCACGAGAGTTGTCTTTGACGTGTGCTTTGGTGATTACTTACGCGGCTTTTGCTGGGCGGCGGCTCGGGGCAGAGATGTCAGTTGAATTGTCTCCGAGGGAACGAAGTGAAAAGACTTTCTTGTCTTTCAGAAGGTTTGAATGGTGTTGGAGAAAGTTAAATGGTGAGTGAGCGATGTGTGAAAAGTGTTGTGGATATGGTATCTAAAGGTAGGGTAGGTAGCGTAACGGTGTAACGGCTAAAGGGAACAATGACTATTTTGCTTCAGACTGATTAACTCCTGCTTAATTGCTGCTTAGTTGCTGCTTAATTTTTGATTATTTTTGGCTTGGAAGGTTTAGGAATTCTAGTTGGATCAGTTAGTGATGTAGGTACGGCGCAATAGGGAGGGCATATGTGTGTGGTGGTAACTGTTATGCAAGCAAGCAAGCATCTCACCCTCTACTGTGTTGGCTGTGAGGCTCCCTTGTCCATATCCTGCACAATTCAACTCTCCTTTGTATCCGATCTATACAACGTCAAATCGACGGCTTCCATACGCACATACTCACACATACACTTCTCGGCCTCTCGCTAGACCTGCCTTTCGACCTGGGTGACTATGCGTGTGTTTTATGCAGTATGAGCGGGTGATCGTGGGGGTATATGCTATGACATTTTGTTGTTGAGTTCGTGGGAAGAAAGGCGTTGAGTTGAGTACATATGTACGTTTTCATGATACTGTGAGGTTCAGGTACATGTATATGATCTCACACTGTAACCACCGCCAAAATACACTAGCAATACCTTTCTCATTGCGTTCTATTGCACTGGAATGTATTATGTCACTCCAATCTGAAGACAAACTACAATCCAAGCAAGAAGAATTCATCAAAATTATGATAATTCACAGACGACAGCATGTATCTCGAAGTTCCTGTCATTTAACAGCGCAGCAACCAGCTCTCTACACTATGAAATATCATATCAAGTTCTCATCACTCGCATCTAGCTTTTCCACCTGCATAGCAACGCCCCAGAGCCGGCACTCTTGCCCTCGGAAAACCAGCCCTGCAGAAATGCACTTCATGGCGTTGATGCCGCAGCAGGGTTGCCGCATGCAATACCGTCAGAAAAAGCTCCGAGGTATGTGGGAGAATTGTGAGGGTGTGTGATGGGTAGCAGGATTGCCACACACCCATCACACCCACTCACAATTCTCGCCATTGAAAGAAAGGCCTGAGGAATTGGTTAAGCGCGAGGAATGAATGTATGCTTGAGTGCTTAGGTGACTTGCAAGACGACATCAATATGGCTGTCGGAATGTTTGGGAGGGGCGATGGGGCCGGCGCACTGTGATCTCATTCTGAGCATGGCAGGCTAGAACATTGATACGGATACGGACATGAATATGGATATGGATGCGGATATTGATCGTTGTATTATATTGATATTATATTGATATCTGGGGTCGAGACAACACACCCAGTACGTACGGAAAACTCTGGGGCCTTGGTGGAGCTGGCTATGGAATTGTCTTTCCTAAGCACTGGGCTCCGAAAGCCAAAGTTAGTATCTCAATTTTTCATCTTCCTTATCATTCTCGTTTTCGTTGCCATGTTGTCGTCCCTCCAATCTCTTAGAGGCTGTTAAACTTCGGACGTCGAAAACCTACAGATGATGGATATGTTTTTATTCGCATTGGGACGACGGACCGCGGCATCCTCCCGTCGTGGTAGCGGACGGGAAAGGTATGCGCTACTATGGTAATCAAAATATCATAGTGTGTATGGTGCGTATCTTATTTCTTCCTATCACCACACTGGCCCTCTAGTTCTCATTATCTTTTCTGCTATCTACGAGTATGCTTTGTCGTCGAGTAGTCGTATTACACTCGTCAACGCTACGCGGCTATTGATCCTGCCCCTCAGGTTCAGCATCTCTAGGGTTATCTAGTCTCAGCCCAGAAGCCTTCCCGGGCCAAGACATGTCTCTGGTTAGTAGCATTCGGCATGGGAATTTGCAATAGGATGGATAGAATTCAAATGAAATGTTCGTGAATTCATTTGAGAGTGGTCATGCGCTTCTGTGCCTTGGGTAGTCGATGCTATCAGCGTGGCAAGGTGATTCAAGATACATACATGCATTCAAGTGCAGCGGTGTAGCAACATGAAATCTACCTTTCGTGGCTTCAGGTCTTCTGATCTGAAGTTCAGAGTAATCTACACTATCCTCGGGATCTCGGAATATCAATTACCATTATGCACCGGATGCTATTATGGATATACTACTCCGAGATCAAGATAGCTGAGTAGTGCTAGGGATGAAGTTGAGAGCGCTACGCTGCCTTACTACGTACCATGAGTTTCAACAAGTCAAGAAGTCAAAAGTCCAGAATGCAGAATAGCGTACTACCAGTTATTGATTCACTGAGTTGTTTGGTGATGTAACCTTGACTGCCAATTGCTCATGGGCACTATGACTGGTCGTAACAAGTGATTGCGTATATCGCTGCTGGTGATATACGCTGTCGAGACTCTCAAACATCAAGCGTTGCGAAGTTGAGTGAAAGGGATGGTCGTTGATGTGCATACAATGTGTGTGGTGGGCCCTTGGACTAGGTATTAGCGGTCATAGTGCAAATGTCGTCCCTGGGAGTGGTGGTGCCTCATCCCAGTACCGCGGGAGGGAGTCCATGGAGGCCCAATTTACAAGGCAAGCGAGAATTACGATCACCACTAACATCTTCGAACAATCTTCCAAGCCCCTGTCCCCCTTCAGACTCACGCTTCTTTACCCCAACTGCCCAGCCAAAGTCTCCTTGACTCTCCCTCCCCTCTCCTCCTCCTCCCCCTCCATACCCTAGTGTATACCCAGGTAGAGTACCCAGGTAGCACCCAGGTAGCACCCAGGCAAGAGAGTACCCACAATTCTTCATACAACAGAACATCCAGACTCCCAGCAACTTGCATTCCATTCCATGCTCATACTCAGGCTCATGCTTATGCTCATGCTCACACGAGCAAATATCCACTCGCTTGCTTGCGGGAGATAAACTACTCTTTGGGCTCCTTGAGACGTGCAATGTCTTGATCTCCTATTTTTCGGTTCCCTCAACCACTCATCACCACGGAAATCTCTGCAAATTCCTCACTACCAGTACCTATCCTCACTAACATCTTTCACTTGTACCCCGAGTAACTTGGCCCGTCATCACTCCTGGAAACACAAGTTGAAGTTCGCTCGCCAGAAGCTGCCACAGCCGCCGTCTTTGCGTGTCACTCATGTCAATTCTACCTACGCACAATCATTCACAGGAATATCCGATGTTTATGCAGTTTGATGTGCGGATCGTCCATACCATTTCCTTCCTCGGAAAGCAAAGACAATGTCAAGAATAGCTCCCATTATCTGAGCCATCCTGGAACGTCGTCCCTCCGAAAGGGCGCCGTGTTTAGTTACGCTGCCGCAGTACGTACCTTGCGGCTCCATGCTCCCACGATTCCACGCTTCCACGCTTCCACGCCTCTCTATTGACCAAGCCAAATGCATGACTGGAATTCTCTGCCCTAGCCGTGACATCAACTGCGGCTCGTTGATAGACAGTGCCGTGACTAGTGTTGTTTACCCCCCCTGGCGTCCTCTGACCATGCACCTCTGCTACTCTGCACAATATCTCGATATCAACCATGTTGACTTACAAGGTATGCCGGTCTTCCCTTACTCTACTCTGCCTATGCCAGGATAGTCGACGCGGCTTCAAAGACATGCAAGGCCAAAGCCTCTTTCACTACGTATGGAGTACAGATCTGTATATGCAATGTCCACACTGTCCACACGCCTGCCAAAAGTTGCCGGGTTACCATGAGGTCCATACAATGGGTTTGCTGAAACCCCCCACTCCGAGATCCCTCACTCAGACAATCTTTACCCTAATGAAATGGATAGAGGGCCCAAATCAGCCCTGTTCAGACACTGTGCGCTACCTCCGGAATGAAATGCCTGCTAGAGCGCCTTGTTATGAGTACCTTGTTATGAATACCTTGTTTATGAGTAGATCGGCTATCAGAATCCATAGGCCATATACTGGTCTACATGCACTTTTGCATCACGAACTTGTGTGTGTTCTTTCTCTTCATTCTCTTTCGGTTCAAACCGACCTTTTTTGCTTCTTGTCTGCTTCATTTCACTGTTGCTGGCCATCAAGCTTTAAAGACGATTTGAATTTCTTTTTTCATATATTCAACTCTCATATACCTTCGTCGTTCTTTGTACCCTTTTTTAGTCTCCTTATTCTCTATTCGACTTTTCTTCTTCGACCCCAAGCTGGCTTGTAGGCAAGAAGATTTTAATCTGTGCCAGTACCGCGGCACATTTGATATAAATCGCTGTTGAGGTGGAAAAGAATCGTCGATATTGATGAAGGAAGATGGGGTGGGGTATTCTACAAGATCCGAACTATCCAAATGTTCCGGGAACCACAGACTTGACGGAGGTGAAGCCTGATGCCAGTATGTCTATGTGGATTCGTATAAATTGGGGACATTGACTAAATTCTACTAGAAAGTCTTGAAGATGACGACTATATCGAGCCGAAAAAGAGAGGGGACATTCTTCTTGTCCCCCAACCAAGTCAAAGTCCAAACGATCCTCTAAATTGGTATGTTGATGGCGGCGGGAAAAGCTTCAAAGAAAAGTACTGACATGAGGATAGGTCAGATCGACAAAAGAATGCTATCATTCTTATTTTGGCATTCACTGCCGGTGTAACTGTATCGTAGGTCGTCCCAGCAGTAACAATATGCCTTATGAGTATAGAATATTTGCTTATGATTATCTAGACTTGGTCCTATGATTACCACTGGTTTTGAGCAGATTTCAGAGGAATTCGATGTCTCACTGGATCAGATCTCGTCAGACTTGGTAGGATTTATGCAAATGGCCACCGGTTCAGGAACCTTCTTCACAGCCGCCGCAGCAGCATGTTGGGGAAAACGCCCAGTGTTTATCATCTCGACAGCAATTCTATGTGCAACTAACGCATGGGGTTTCTTTGCAAAGAGCTTCGTCTCGTTGTCCGTCATGCGAGTTATCCAAGGTTTTGCAGCATCGCCGCTCGAGACCCTCGTCTCTGCCACCGTATCCGAAGTCTTCTTTGTCCACGAACGTGGTAAACGCTTGAGTATCTGGTCGCTTTTCGTCATGGCCGGTGTTAAGCTTGGTCAATTGGTCGCCTCCTTCATCATCCAGGCTTTCGGCTTCAAATTCACCTTCGGATTCTGTGCCCTCATCTACGCAGGTGTGCTCCCGCTCATGTACCTTTTCGTCCCCGAAACAGTCTGGTTCCCGCCCATTGCCGAATCCGTTGTTGTATTCGACAAGAACTCACTACGCGTCTACGAGATCGAGCTGCCAGAGGAGAAGAATTCCCGCTCGAAAATGCGCCGCATCTTCCAAGGCCGTGTCTCCGAAGCCCGTTTCTGGAGTCTGGCCTTCAAGCCCCTCCCGCTCTTCACCTTCCCCGCCGTCGTCTTCGCCGCCTTCATTTACTCCTCGTACAGTGCAGGTCTGACCCTCATCGCGCTTCTCCAAGACGCCATCTTCTCTGCGGCGCCTTATAACCTGTCCACATCTGCCATCGGTCTCACTAATCTCCCCCTCTTTGCTGTCGGACTTTGCGGTACGCTCACTGCCGGTTACTGTGCGGATTTCGTGGTGGGATTCATGTCGCGCCGCAACAACATGATCTACGAGCCCGAATTCCGTCTTGTCCTCATGGTCGTCGCTGCATCGCTCTCATCCGTGGCCTACGTTGGTTTCGGTGTCTCAGTCGCTCAGGGTCTTCCTATCTTCGTCCCCGTCGCCTTCCTCGGCGTTCAGACTTTTGCCGTTCCATTCGCGACGTCAGCGACGTTCACGTATGTCATGGATTGTCACCCTACACATGCCGCACAGGCCTTCGTTACGATGAACTTCGTAAAGGCTGTTATCAGTCTTGGCATGAGTGAGTTCGTCAACGGATTGTTCGTCAAGCTCGGCCCGCAGACGCTGTTCATTGGTGTTGCTATCATTAATTTGGCGCTGAGCGCCATGGCATTCCCGATGTACATCTTCGGAAAGAGATTGAGAAGCAAGATTGCGAGGAGCAAGTTCCATCAGAAATTCTAGATGCGAGCTTTGTATGCCTCGATACGTTTCTTCGCATACCTCCGCTTCTCTCTTCCTCAATCTCTTCATCGCCTCCTCACCTCTTCATCTCCTCAACACACGCGACATATCATCACTCACACACATCGTATATAAAATAACGAATGGGCTCGAACGGCAGTTGGCACACAACAAAATTGGAATTAGACGGCATATAGACAGGGCATTTGGGGCAGGAGCAAGGGCCGGGAACAGGACCGCGCACGGCATCTGCGGCGTTGGGCATCACTTTCGTTTATGAATTTCGCTGGAGTACGGCACTTGTATCATTAGTAGATGGATTTTCTTGGCTCGATGGGGACGGAGAGAGTGCGGGGGTGGAGTAGTATGTCTATATGTATATTATTCCAATCCGATTGGTACTGAAGGGCCCATTTACCAATTTGAACGTCTTTGTTGTGAGAATGTTTTGTGAAGGTGAGCGAATCTGGTACGTTTAACTTAATTTGTGACTGACGGGCTTGGTATCCTTATGTAACATGCTTCTGTAAGATTGTCCAAAGTACTTTCACAGATTTGCGAAAATCACTTATACAATTTGATTGTCTCAGGTAGAGAAGAGTGGTTGTGTTTAGAATATGGATATAGGATATAGTTGTTTCAAGATGTATATTGAACTTACAACTTAGACCCCTTGTGGTAGAATTATGGACTGAGACATTTTATGAAGCCTTTGTAGGTATTCTTTCTTAATGTGTTTATATAGCGGTTAGGATTTGGAAACATAACAAATAGAGAATCTACATCCCAACAGTTAGAAAAAAATTGACTGGTCGATGAAGAAGACTTGACGCAGCTAGGGACGAGAAAGAGGTTATATAGGATGCCTCGAGATACAGATACAGGCAGTAATGCCGCAAAGAAGGGAGAAGGGAGATAGAAGACTATTTTCAAGGAGAAGGAGAAGGAATGTGGTTATTCAATAATCCCAAATGATATCTACAGTCCAGGGCACAATTACTGGCGTGATAGTTGAAAATAAATTGGAAATGTAGTGGATCATTGTGGAGTTGATAAACCAACGCTTACTCGAAGACTTGAGGGGCACTCTGCTATGGCTACAGCCTAGCAAAGCCGCCAGATTCTAACGTCTACCAAGGAGAATACTATATTTAAGCGAATCAAACGTTTAAAATGCACTAGTTGTCTGCAACGCTTTCATTGTTGCATGACATTTGGTAGGAGGTGTGTTTGTCGAGGTTGAGCTACACTCAGCGAAACGCAGCATCTACGCTTTCTAAAGACATCTTACTAATGAAGGTGCCTCTTCTCGATGGTTAGGGTATAAACAAGGATTTAAGAGGATCACAAGTAACATTTTCCGAAGTGTGTATGAATCACAGAAACAATCTACAAGTGGTCTACAAGGTCAACACTCATTTTCAACAGAAGATGACTACAAGTTGGCATTTGAGGACGAAGCAATGAAGACAACAAAGCGATCATGTGGTCGCCCACGTAAAGAACCAGTTGATCCAGAAATTGAATCTATTGAAGAGGGGGAGCCAAGGATTTCTCTCTAGCTTTTCAAAAGCAAAACTTGGGGTTGTGTGGCATACAGGACGGATATGAAAGGGATTGCGCGGTTGATTTTGTGGCTCCAAGCGTGGTGGTTTACTATGTATTACTACGTACAAGCAGGTGTAGCGCAGAAAAGGCTGCGCTCCTTCAAGAACGCCCGTTCCAACAGGCGAGAGCACACGACCCTGAAAAGGCTAAATCACAGAAAGATCAGCTACCAACAGTTACATGCGCTGAAGCTTAATACAGTCAAAAGTAGAATATGACCTTCGCCCAAGCAGCTATTGCTACATGTTACTGAGTGTACCTATATTTTCATTATTAATTATAAGGGCTAATGCTCTTGCAGCTACATCTATTCATACTTACAGGCAATTAACATACATAGTAGAGACAAGGGTCGAGGAGAATGACGAGTAGTATTTATTTATGGTTGCAGGGGTGCGGGGCAAACCAATAAGGCAGACTACGTGGATGAATATACAATATTACATACGAAGCTTATCTAGCGACTCCCTACACTGCTTAACTTAAACTCTACTCCTCCCAGATCTGTTTCTGTCCATGATTCAATCCCATTGCTTACTACTTACTACGTGCTACTTATGTATTAGAGAAAGGTTCCTCCGCGCATTGTGACACAATCCGGCGATAAAAGAATACAAGAAGGATGATCTTCATGGACTGGACTCGGGGGATCATCCTGTTACGTAGCTATGCGATAAAAGCGGTAAGGTGGAACCTTGAGCATTGAGCTGTGCTGCGCTTTTGTGGCTGCGGCTATACCATAACAGTTCCATCACGTACACACCAACAGCAAATACTCAATCCCACGATAACTGCTCGCCAACTCTAATTATTTCACTTTGCTCTTCTTCTCCTCCTCCTCCTTCTCCTCCTTCTTTTTCTTCTTCTTTGTCCCTCTCTTTCAGCAAACTCAAAAATGAATGAGGTCTTCATTGTTGCAGATAAGCCCATTTCAGTATATCCCGAGCCAATTGCTTCATCATAACATTATCTCTTAGTATATGGCACGCACAACCAGCTGAACAGCTGAAAACTCCTATTTATTGAGTAACACCCACCTCGCTGAAATAGCGCCCCCTTAAAAGATATCAGCTGGCTTCATTGCGCATTCTACGGAACCACGACAGCATCTTCGAACTCACCAAAATGTCCAAACGCACAATATTTACAACAGTCACTCCCCTTCCGGGAAACATATCCCGCGAAACCGCAATAGCAACTCTACACCACCATCTGGACATGATAGATCTGAACCCCCTGGTTATCAGTCGAAATCTTATTAAAGCGCCCCAATACGCAACTCCAGAGGAATCGCAATGCAAATGGTACGAAATCGTTGACTCGGTATCCTACCTTCCAGGAACAACCCTTATATCCTCGAAAGTGAAGAGTACTGCTGCATTTCATGATCTACCCAATGGATTACAAACGCATATATATGCGCCAGCAGGATTGGAAATCAAGGGCAAATGGACGCTTGGGGGAACTTTACCTGGTGAACCTATGCTCCCAGTGGAATTAGGAATAGGTGCGCCAAGGACAGGACTGTATATTAGGGAAGATGTTGATATGATGTGCAATTTCATGCTCACATCTTTCGTTATCAAGAAATTGAAAAAGGCACATTCAATTCTAGTACAGAGGATGCTGGTCAAAAACGAAAACCGGGAGACCGAGGCATACAATGAAAGGTTGGCATCGGGGCAACCACTGGCCAGTCCGTTTCTGAGCCCCGGGAGTGGCAATGGCTTAGGACCTGGAAGTCAGCCAAACTCGCCTCTCGATAAGGAGGGAAGTATTCATACTATGGCCTCAGACACGTCTTATCCATCTCAAAATCGTTTAACGCTTTCTGGCAGTTCAATGGTTAGTCCTATGGTGGGAATGGACCCGGCCTACATGGCTGCAAGTGAGGCTGCGGCAAACAACAAAAGACTGTCAAATGCGAACATACCTAGTTCTCTTATAGCAGGATCGAGAAGTCCCTCATCAAACCATAGGAATTCATATCTGGATCCAAGTTTGACCAGGAAGGGAGAGGAAGCTGGAACGTTGGCGGAGTTACCATCAAATAATACCTCTGTAGGCTTTATAGCTGAGTTGGAATGACGAGACAACGATTGAAATGACGGCCATAAACAGACACTAGATCGCCTAATCAGCCTAAAGGTATTTGCATTTTGTCAGTTCTTAGAATTGGAGTGGCATTCTTGGTCCAAAAGCATTTTCGGTGGTATCTAATTGATCTTCTCAGAGTCAACTAGGGTGCTAACGGAGGGGTTTCAACTAAGAGATATGTTTAAAGCATCGGGCAACCCGATATTCTAGTATCCAGGCCACGGAAGTATCTTCCGGGGAATTTGGAACTTGAGGAGAGGATGAGACTATGAATAATGTATTCTTAGCCATTCTTAGCCATGCCGTTCCTTTTATGTAGTATTCTGCAACTAGCGAAATTTTAACGTGCAAAAATTATGTATTCCAGCCGTCCACATATTACATGATTATTCTTGATTTGACTAAGTCATTTTCCACTTGAAGATTATCTCACAATTAAAGGCGGTAATTCAAATGTATAGATAACTTCTAGGCCCAACTCGTTCTGAAATTGGTTTTCTTCCTCTTGTGTCGTTTTGATAAAATGCCAAATACTCACAATATTTCATCGCTCACCAAGAAACAACCAGTGGTAAATCAAAGCTTGGAATTGATATTTATTTGCTGTCCGTCATATTTCTCGGATAGGAACCAATTCATATATGTGTCGGCAATGGGTTTAGTTGTTCCATTGCTGGAATCGATTGGCTTGCTGTGCCTAACATACTCGTAAACAGCAGCGTCGGCATGGTTTTCAGCATCGTACGCATACACAGATAGGACCGTCGTCGGATCGCCATAGAGATTTGAACTTCGCATGAACGGCTTCCCCTCCAACTCCATCTTCATGGCTTTATCGCGAGCTTGTTGCGCTTCTCCGTCCTTCAGGTGCCAGATAGCTCCGTTGATGAATGATACCTGCTGCTTGAAGTATGCTTTCGGCATCCGTTCCTTTTCATATATCTCGATCGCTTCTTTGATTGATAGCCTTCCTTGCACCACTTGTCCCATGACGCGACCTAGAAATGCACCATCTTCCATGGAGGTTGCTGCACCTTGGGCCATGTGGTTGACTTGAATTTGTTAGTGAGATATGAAGCTAATTATAAACATGACCTACCCATCGAGTGAGCAGCATCGCCCATCAGTACGACGTTCTTTTGTGGCGAAGACCATGTTTTTAGCGGTCCTGTGACTAGCAACGGCCATCTCTGTGCCTCGGGAATCATATCGACAATGCGCTTGATTCTCGTATCGTAGTTTTTATACTCTTTCCGCAAGTCCTCCATGTTTACATCTTCGACAGTATTGACAGGTGGATTTCGATGATGAGAGAGAACTAAGTTTAAGTCTTTTCCAGCACAAATTGGATACGTGATAATATATGAATTTTCAGACATCCACACCTCCATCGTCAGCTTCTCAATAAGCTCTCTTGCAACTGGATCCTGCCGTATCTGTTCGTAAGGTACTATGGCTCTGTAAGCACAGTTTCCGGTTGGCGGGTGCGGTTGAACGTCTGGCAAAATAGCATCCCTTACAACAGATCGCAAGCCATCTGAGCCAATAAGAAGATCAAAAGTATGTTTGATTCCAGAAGTTGTAGTCACGGTGACCTTTTCATGGGTGCTGTAGTCTACAGCCTGAACTCGAGAATTTATGACGAGATCTGCTCCTTCTTTCCTTGCAATCTTGACAAGACCTTCGTGCAAGTGCGCTCGGTGAACGACCCACCATCTGCTTCAAGATTAGCAAGCTTCACAGAAGAATACCACCGATCCACTCACGGATATCCCAAGTCCCTGCGAAAGTTAGGTACCATCCTTGTGTATCCGACTTTTGTGCCGTCTCTGGACCTCATGTTTAATTCCTCAAATTCAACAAGATTTTCCCCTATCACTTCCGCAACTCCCCACTTGATTAGAAGTCGAGATACATTGGGTGTCATTTGAATACCAGCGCCTATTTCTCCGAGTTCAAGTGCGGCTTCGAGCACAGTGACCTTGACTCCAGCACGGCATAACGCTATGGCTGCAGCAAGACCACCGATACCTGCTCCACAGAGCCCAATATGAATTTGTGTCTATGAATTTTATCAGATGCTGATGTTTTAGGAGAAATAGGATCGCTCACCATCGTCAAGACTTTTGATGTACTATGTGACAATATTAACAGCGCCAAGAGATCTCATACTTAACGAAATTAACGAACTTGGGTGTGTTTATATCTTCAGCATCAGCTGAGCAAATTGGTGCTTACCATTTTAACGTAAATGCCAGAACTTCGCCTTCGTAAAGCGTGGGGAAATATTCATATTTCCTGTTATTTCCATGGCTCTAGACTAGAAACGCCCAAAACCCCTCTCGAGTTTAGCGAATTATATTAACTATCATATGCACCGTTCATCTCCCGCCTTCATTTCATAGGTTGATATCATAGCTTTATGCTATGTTCTGCAAATTATCTCGATCTCAATGTTACTTATTTGTATCACTGCATGTCTTCCAAGGAAAGGTGGCATTGCATAAGTACGGCAAGGTTCACACATGACGAAATAACGGCTCATCCGCGATTTCTGAGCAACCTCCACGGTATTGTGCTCCAATATTTTGGTCTTTCGCTCCATGCTTCTGAAAGTCCTGCGAGACATACTGCCGTATCACTTACCGGCCTTTTATGGTTTCACCTATAATGGTAAACCTTACTGTGCAGCGGGAATGGAAATAGCCCGGAAATATTTACTTCAGTAGTGCCTCTGAATATTATAAGGATATAAGTAGCGCACTTGAAAGGTATTAAAGCTATTCGTAACTGTATAAAATCTCCTAGAAAATTACGGCGTGTACTATATATCCAAGTCAGACAATTGTTTCTCATCTATGATAACCCTTTCCATTTTCCTGTCGCTCTCGCCATATCTTGTGCAAACCTCAGACCCTTCTTCCTATCAAGGTCCAAATATATTTCGATGCAAGACTCATATTGTCCCTTTCCAAAATGCTGCAAAATATACAGAGCAGTGCGGCCTGAAAACAGACACTTTTGAGAACTCGCAATGCCATGTTCATCACGCATGCAATATGGCATTGATCTCATAATGTTTGTTGCCTGCATCATCATTTTCCTGGAATTGTGTTTCTGTAGCAGCTGCTGGAACAGAAGTTCATACACGACATCCCCACTTTGAACTACGGATTTGATCGTCGTGCCGAATTGGGAGATTGTCGTGCCAAGGACAAGCTGCAATGCCCAAAAATCTACCATATGGTGTGCTTTGTATAACGACTCGAACTCCAGTATATTCCGTTCCTCTGAGTCTTGGTATGAGATCCAAAACAGTGGCGTTGGTGATGTGCCAACATATTCTTGATACCATGAATTGAGGTCTTTATCGACAGCGAGGAATTGATTTATAAGATGGTTGCGTACTTCCCCGATGTTGCAAGCACTTGGTAAATTGTTCATTCGGTCCATATCTTCTATCAAGATACCCAAGTCAAAACCAATAAGACACAACTTCTGTTTTTGCCTGTCTCTTTTACCCCAGGACTCGGTTGGAGGTAAGACCTTCTTGATCCTTGATCCCGTACGATGTTGCAGGCCCCGAATCATCTGAGTAGCATCAGCAGTCAACACTGATTTATTCATTTATATTCGTTCTTACTAATGCGGAGGCTACATCCTCCATTAATACTTCACCAAGAGGAGAATCAACGGCTTTGTTCCTCCTATGCTCCAAAATTAGTGCGATACCCGATGCGTGATTTATATGACCTCGTAAAGAGTTTGTTGTTGATTCGAAAACCTTTATCGTATTAGACCATAGCTTCCATTCAAAAATGCAATAGTTCATTAGACTCACCTCATAGAGAGCACATCCGTGACAGGCTGCTAGTGTCTCGTC
Source organism: Allantophomopsis lycopodina (assembly GCA_024752465.1). NCBI lineage: Eukaryota > Fungi > Ascomycota > Leotiomycetes > Phacidiales > Phacidiaceae > Allantophomopsis > Allantophomopsis lycopodina. The sequence goes on along the minus strand of CP103013.1, from coordinate 421,547 downwards.
CTTTTTCAACGATTCACTACTCCGAAGAGCTATCTGGAGTTCATGCAGGGCAACTCCATATATAGCTCTGCCATAATTGATGAGGTCTTGATTCTTCATTATCCTTCCAGCTCGAGCAGAAGATATAGCTTGCAACGTATATTGTAGTGCTTTCCCAGGATCGCTGATTCGAACAGCCTCATAAATCCATTTACCTATTGAGGTTTTTGAGTTGGGATCCGTTGGAAAATATGTCTCAATGAAAAGACCTTGAAATCGTAGAATCATGACCATGGGGCTTGAAATTGATAACGGTATGGAATCTTTCTGCAGCTGTAGATTATTTCCATCGCGTGAAATACTTGGGGGGCTAGATAGTGGTGTATCTTGGCTTGGTAGTATTTCTTCGAATCTATATCTCTTCTGCAAGCCATTCTGTGTCCTATTCAAGAAGACCGCGCTCCGTACGTATCCTTCACATGCTCTTCCATTCTTTGTACATCTCAAACAATGTGGTTTCCTGAGATCACACTTAATCAATCAGTATCCACCTTATGAAGTATTTTGGCGGTCATGGTTGAATTCATTGCTTACTTTGATCTTTCGTCTTCTGCATGTGTGACAGCCTCCTGTCTTCTTTGGAATTCCAACCATCTTGTAGAATCACAATCGATTATGCAAATGCTGATTAGATGAAATCCTCCACCCACCTCAGTATTCGAATCGTATCATTCTATTTGACATAAATATGCTAAGTATCAAAGTATTATACTAATAAATAACCTTCAGCCTTGGAACAAAATATCACATGAATCGCTGACATGATCGCGGCACAAAAAGTGGCTAATCCTAATCGGGGTGCCAAGTTGCGAGCAACATCCAAAAATCTGACGATAAATTGGATGTCGTAGGCGCGAAATATATCTCGCGAGACTTACATTGTAGCGCCCCTTAGGTAAGGTGCGAGGTTAAACAATCTATTCGTGCGCTCGGGGTTTTGACAATCTATCATCCCGCATGTACGATCAGCTTACTCTACAAGGTTTAGAAAGCGGGATAACTCATCGGATGCGTAGCCGATCTTCCACTATTTACATTCGTTTACTGAAGAACGTCACGGCCCGGAAAGACTGTTGGCCGCATCAAGGCGCTATGATTGATCGACTTGGGGACCGTGGGGACGAACGGGGATTTTGACATAGTTCCAGTACGCACGCATGGGCTAGGTAACACTACGGACAAATGATAAGCGCGCGTCGAGCACTGCACGTTCTATTAGACATCTCAGCCACACACTCAATATCCTTTTGCTCTCTGCTGCTTTCATTCAACCCGCTGAGGTCTTGGCTGGTGTGACATCTCGCGAGATAGTAACTGAAATGGATAGACAGCCCGAGTATGAGTGAATCATTTCTTGCTAACGGGACAAAGATGGTAGCCTGCTTTCTTGAATACATGACGATATGATTGAGTATAATTCTCAACGATGCACATTGTATTGTATAAATATGACTTCTATATCCCCCAAATAACCTTATATTTAGCCAGACTCTCCTTGATTTCAATAATCATTTGTTTATTTAACAATACTTGGTGCATTTGCAGATCAATTGTTACCAGCATTCATCAATACTCTCAAACACCACACTCGCCATGTCAGATCTTCGATACTTTCTCAATGGGACAGCTTTCGATCCTGAGCAATGCAGCAAATCTTCTTGCTGCAATCTGGATAATTGCCCATTAGATTATGCCTTTATCGAACACATCCCCAACTTAGGTGGAACAGCCTTTTTCACAGCTGTCTTCTCGCTCCTCTTAATGACCCAAATCGGCTTTGGAGTCTACTATCGAACTTATTATTTCAGCGTTGCCATGATCTGTGGTCTGATCCTCGAAGTTCTGGGATATACTGGTCGTCTATTACAGCGCAATAACCCCTTCGACTTTTCTTCTTTCCTCTTGAATCTAATTCCTCTCACCATCGGTCCCGCCTTTATGTGCGGCGCGATATACGTCTGCCTTGGCCGTATTGTTGTGACTTACGGATCTAGATTATCTAAACTTCGCCCTCCCACTTATACCTTCATCTTCGTCAGTTCTGACATTTTGAGCTTGGTCTTGCAAGCTGCCGGTGGTGCCGTTACCAGTATCGCGCCAGACGACAACCCATCTCTCTCCCAAACTGGAATAAATATTATGATTGCTGGGTTGGCTCTCCAGGTCGCCAGTCTAGTCGTATTTATCCTTCTGTGTGCATCTTTTGCCCTAAAAGTGTTAAAGAACAAAGACATATGGGATCCCGATCATCAACAGATCTACACCGCTCAAAGGTTTAGGATATTTCTGGGCAGTCAGTTAAATCCCAACCCCTTAAGACTCCTTAGACTAACAATGTGCTATAGGCCTGAGTCTTGCTACTGTCACTATCCTTGTTCGCTCATCTTTCCGCGTTGCAGAGCTTTCCCAAGGATTTGATGGTGCACTTGCCAATGATGAAGTGACTTTCTTGATTCTGGAAGGAACGATGGTTGCTATTGCCAGTATTTCCCTTACTATTGGACACCCTGGTTATATGCTGCAGGGACAATGGAAGGCATTGGGATTCAATTGGAGAGCTAAGGGCTCGCGACATACTGTTAAAAGTGTGAGGTCTGACTCCACTGCTGAGATTAGAACAGAGAAGTAGATACTCGCAGATATCGATTGAAATAGCAGTACAAAATAATAAGTTATCAGACGGCAAGTCTACCTCCAGAAATAGTGACCCCCACATTAAGCAAAGTATTGGCCGCCACTCTCACGACAGTATAAGAACCGTCTCCCTTTCCACCTATCTGTTTCACTTCACGCAATGCCACTCTGCTTACAACGCTGAGCCCACATTGTTGGTCTGTGGAAGTCCCTTCTCTCCAGCTCTCTTTTGGATGGAGATAGCTAATGCTATCACCATTATGAAGAAGTCGTTGTATCGAGGGCATTGCTGTATTGTCTAACCTAGGCGTTAAATTTGGCGCCCTTGTCAACTAAGAGCTTCATAACGGCCTTGTGACCTCCAGATGAAGCTGCTTGAAGTGCATTGCCGTAATATCCACATTGGGCGTTGACATTAGCTCCTGCATCGAGTAGCAGCTTCACTATAGTCTTATGCCCTCTAGATGAAGCTGCTTGAAGTGCATTTCGGTAGTCTCTACCTTGGGCGTTGACATCAGCTCCTGCGTCGAGCAGCAGCTTTACTATAGTCTTATGCCCTCTAGATGAAGCTGCTTGAAGTGCATTTTGGTAGTCTCTACCTTGGGCGTTGACATCAGCTCCTGCGTCGAGCAGCAGCTTTACTATAGCCTCGTAACCTTCAAATGAAGCTGCTTGGAGTGGACTTCCGTAGTCTCCACATTGGGCGTTGACATCAGCTCCTGCGTCGAGTAACAGCTTTACTATAGTCTTATGCCCTCTAGATGAAGCTGTATATAGTGCACTTTCGTATTCTCCACCTTGGGCGTTGACATTAGCTCCTGCGTCGAGCAGCAGCTTCACTACGACCTCATTCCCTCTGAATGAAGCTACATAGAGTGCATTGCTGCCTGTGGTGTCTCCACCTCGGACGTTGAAATTAGCTTTTACTTCGAATAGCAGCTTCACTATATCTATGTCATCTCTAAATGAAGCTGTTTGTTGCGCAGTGCTGCGGATTTGACCTTGGGCGTTGACGTCAGCTCCTGCGTTAAGCAGCAGCTCAACTATAGTCTTGTAACCTTCAAATGAAGCTGCTTGGAGTGCATTTCCGTAGTCTCCACCTTGGGCGTTAACATTAGCTCCTGCGTCGAGTAGCAGCTTCACTATAGTCTTATGCCCTCTAGATGAAGCTGCTTGAAGTGCATTTCGGTAGTCTCTACCTTGGGTGTTGACATCAGCTCCTACGTCGAGCAGCAGCTTTACTATAGCCTCGTAACCTTCAAATGAAGCTGCCTGGAGTGCATTTCCGTAGTTTCCACCTTGGGCGTTGACATCAGCTCCTGCGTCGAGTAGCAGCTTTACTATAGCCTCGTGTCCTCCAAATAAAGCTGTATAGAGTGCATTTCCGTAGTATCCACCTTGGGCGTTGACATCAGCTCCTATGTCGAGCAGCAGCTTTACTATAGCCTCGTAACCTCCAAATGAAGCTGCTTGGAGTGCATTTCCGTAGTATCCACCTCGGGCGTTGACGTTTATGCTATGACTAAGTAGAGATTTAACAATAACAATATAACCTCGTAATGAGGCTAAATACAACGCGGTCATGCCGGGTTCGACAGTTGAATTGGGGCTTGCTCCGTATTGTAAGAGAAGTTGGGCAACAGCTATATGGCCTTCATGTAACGCTGCGCAAAATGCGTTGCTATGCAACCCACCCTGAGCGTTAACATCTGCGCCATGATTAATCAACAACCTAACGATAGCATAATACCCCTGAGCTGAAGCCTGATACAGTGAATTACCGTAGTCTTCACTGATGGTGTTAACCTCGACTTGATGGTTCAGTAAAATGACAGTGATGTCAAAAAAACCGTTGTTGCATGCATATAATATTGGGGTTAATCCATAATAATCAGATTCATCAACACGCTGTCCACAGCTGATCAATGATTGAACGGATTCGACGGCGCCATCTTCTACAGCCCGATGTAAAGAATAGCGAGGTGGATTTGCATGCTCCCACTTACTATCTACATGTAATAGCTGTTTCGAGCCATGCAATTTGCTTGAAAATATGAGATCTTCAGGATCGATAGGGTAGTCTATGTTAAGATAGACCCTGCGGATATTAGAGACTTGACTAGAACCACGAAACCGCCTTAGCTGGAAAACAGACTTCAAGGATTTGTTCCTATATCGAAGAAACCTCTTAATACAGCTAATAAGAACTGAGGATAGGTCGTCTATTTTGATAATGTGAAGATCGAAGAAGAGCACCGCATATGAAACCAGATGATTTTCGGCCACTCGATTCATGAGGGCTTCTTCTGTCTCTACATGGTCCCAAAACATGTCGAGCATCAAGTATCTCAGACAGCAAACGGCAATCTCGTTGTGTGCAAAGCTCAAATCTGCAACGGAGCTTAGGGTATGTAGACCTTCTAAAGGAACCTGCCTAAAATACTCAAGTACTGAAAAGTGTACTAGTCGAACGATATTATCTTCGACGACAAGCAAATTTGAGCAGACATCAAGAATTGTATCCTTGCGGAACCTGGTTCGAGATAAATCTTTTTTGGTGAAACATGTTTCATCAACGGCGGTTGCTTCAACAAGCTCATCAATGCTCATTGGCCTTTCTGAATGGAAAATCCAGATTAGAGATTTTTGAGCAAGTGTTTGAAGTTCAGTCTCGAGCTTTCCAATCTGTTCTATGATTCGTTTGTAGGTTTTATCAAGACCAGTTGGAAGTCTCTCAAGCTCCATTTCAATATCTTGATCTCTTTGGTGCTTACAAAGTTGATATATTTGTAAGTTAACCCATAAGAACCTATCTCACTTGTTAGGCATCTTAAAGTAAGAATTCAATGTCTTTTTATACTTACATCCCTTGAGACTTTTCTGTCAGTCTCTTAATAACCTTCTCTTTCAATGCAGGTGAATCTATACGAAGCCTTTTCTCTTGCAGTAGATTATCAATATGGCCATCAACATAGTTTCTAATGTCTGATGTGATATTGTCGACTTGGATATGAATGACTGGGGTCCCTTGACTTGAAAAGAGCTCCCTTATGGTTTTCTCATCTCGGCTTGTGATCAATATCTTTGCACATGGATGCTTGTTGGTAAAGGTAAAGAGTAGTTTTAATATCGCCTCTTGGTTCTCACTTTCGCATTCGTCCAGAGCGTCAACAACAATGAAAACCTTTTTATAGGAACCCCCAAGCAATTTAAGCTCTACCATAAAATCCTCTACCGAAGGTGTCTCCATGATCTCGTCGAACTTTTGAAAGAACTCCAGAAGATGTAATGGTATCCCTTGGCGGCGAACGCAGATTTGCTTGAGGAAAGAAGCGATTATAGCGCTGGGGGTCTGGGATTTTTGGGAGTCATGCTTAAAGTACGCCCAAGCGATTGCAACGACATCATCCGACAAATGTATTTCCTGAATATGATTGACTACAATAGCGCTTTAAAGGTAGTGTTAGCTCGAATAATTTGGAGTGAAGGCTTGAAGACTTACGCCAATACGGATTTGCCTATCCCAGCTATATTTTCCTATTATCTCAGCCAGATTTCCCTGGAAGATGTAATATTGAGTGTAACATACGCGAGCCCCAGCACCATAGAAGACTAGAGAAATCTCCATTGATCCAATCTTTGAATTCCTTTCGCCTTAACATCCAGTCGCCTGTATTTTTGTATCTCTTGCTATAGATCGCTGCTTGGTCATTCCTAAAATCGAACTGGTCTGTCCATTGTTTCATCCACGCGAAGAAATCTTTTCTAGTATTTCGAGTTGCCTGCTGGACTATTGAGTGCTAGTTAGTCATAATGACTATCATATCTGTCATTTCAACGGCAAACTCACCGAAATATGCGTTACCATGAACGTCTCCAACCTGGTTTATATTTCCATCACCATATACGATGTTCGAGCCTGAGAATTTGCAACCATGGCTAGTATTCTGTGCCGCCCAAGCAGGCGGCAAGGCTGAGGACATTTGGTTCACAAAAACTGTTATCACAGCTTGCCAAGCTTTGAATCTAGTAGCTTGTTAGATCTCCAGAAATGGCACGTACTTGACATATATGCCTTGAAAATGCTCAGTCTACAAGTAGATCTGCGCTTTTCCTCATCACGATATCGTTTGTTTTGTAGAAACTAAGGTTGTCACTTAGCCCTGAAAATATGACATGGGTTATAGAGGTTGCATTGAACATGTCACATGTATGATGACCAATCACATTAATTTCAAGGGTTTTACATCCGGCTCATTCAGAATATCATGGTATGCAATCGTGACCGCGTGTTACAAAGTATAATGCCAACCTTATAAAAAATGACTTATATTGAGCGCCATTATCTATAAAACTCCTATATTGATCGATTGATTTATGACGTAGGCAACAAGCTTTTAGCGGCGCACACCTAGAGGCTCTTATCCAAATATTTCCCATATTATCAGAATCCGTAAGCCTGAAGTAGTCGTCGCTGTCGAGAATTAAACTTTTTAGCTGATTTCAGTTTAAGCATATCCAAGAGGTTTGAGCTATGCCACCGGACTTAAAAGCTGTATGAGCCATTGCTCAACAAACTCAACGGACTCTTTAACTCTGATCTTTACAAGTCTAACTAATAGTTCATCTAGATCACGGAGTTAATACTCCCTTTTAGGATAACTATAAAAGCTTTAGAAATATTCAATAAAGGCTATGTATCAATGATATGCATGGCAGTGTGGATATTTGATATGTATGGCCACATATTATGAGTTGTGCTTGTCCAAAGTTAACGGAAATCTAATGTAAGATACTTGTATAGCCATCTGAATTTAGTTTATATCTACCTAGCTTTGAATTTTCTTGACATCAATTAGCCAATTCTTGGTGGTGATCCTCCTAACTTTCAATCCTCATAAATCATAAGACTTTTTTAAGTCACCGATGAGTACCTTAAATCGCTCTAAATGGCCTTTCCATATCTCTTGCTTTTCAGAATCCTCGATCCACTGTTTAAATTTCTTCAAACCCTCCAGATCCTCTCTCATGTGCTCTTCATTTTTCGTACCATTGAGGATTCGAACGGCCGGTAACCCCAACACGAAGAGATACAATGCGACATGCTTGCTAACACCAATATGTTGAGCCAAAGATTCCACAAGCTCTGATTCTAACAATTCAGCATTTTTACACTTCAGAATCGTGAAAGCCTGGAAAATAATATCGTGCTCAACGCAAAACTGGCGCATAGGAACTTCATATTGGGACTCGGATTTAAATCGTACTTGAACATATGTCGGTTTGATATCGACAACATTGTAAAGCTGCTGTAATACACTCAGTGGCGCATTACATATACCCAAGGCCCGAATTCGGTGCGGAACATAGGATGAGAACACTTTCCATGCACGTAGGGTGTCGTTGAAATCTGGATAGGGCGAATGTAAGAGCAATGCGTTAATGTAACTAGACTCTTCGTTCTCGATGTTATGACGAAGGTTATGCAAAGAAGTCCTTATTGAAGTGTGGACCTGCTCCTCCAGTGAATCTTCGAGAGAGTATGGTATATTTGAGGGATCGTGCGCTGTAGGTCGTGAAAACTTGGTTTGAATCTAGCGGACAAAATTAGTTATTTTCTCATGTTTTGGCTCCGTTGTGCTAATTTACGTAGATATCATCTCTGCTCTCAATTACACCCTCTGATAAAGATTTACGGATGGCTTCACCAACAAGGTCTTCGCGATAGTGCTTAGGCTGGCATGCTGTATCAAAAGCAACAAAGCCACTGCGTAGAGCTTGGGAAACTATTATTGCAGTTTGATCTCGCTTCCATGCTGTACCATAAACAAAAGATGATTTTTCTGGCTCCTTCATTATATCGAGTGTTTTGATGAGTTACATAGATAGATACAAGAGTTGACTTACACCTCGCGAGAAGATAGAAGATAATGAGACGGACTTCACTCGACGTTGATGAAGTTGGGGGCCATTCGGAGAGATATACCTTGTTTGAACCCGGTTTCATTCAACCTGCCCAACCGGGTGCAGCTCATCATACAGCCTCGTAAGGTTCTGAATACTGACCTGTGATACAAGATGAATCTGAACTTTCCATTTCGAGAAGGAAAATATTTTGCTAGGACTATATAGCAGAGTCAAAGAAGTGCTCATTTCACCGTCGTCTGTACTTCGTATGGTGGTATTTGACAATTTGTCCGTGATTGTGTAAATGTATGGAGGAATTTGATCTGATCTCGTCTTTCGCAATGTAAGATCATCGGGGCTTTCAACTTCTTGCATGAATATAAAGACAGCTACACAGCTGCTGTTCCTTGGCCGACATTGTGTGGCTGTGTAGCTGTACAATTGATTGATTTCCCTTGTATTCCACGGCTACTAATAACTAGAAAAAGACATATATATATTTACCTACATCTACATAATACTGTAAGACTGCTGAGAACCTTATATGATTGGTTGTGAGCGCCCTGGTTCATTGGATGAGCCTCCCAACTGCACCACAGCCCGAAGAAGGAGGACTACAGGTTCTGAGCCGACTCAACTCTGAATCTACAATGAGACCACGAAACATTATATTGCACCAAACCACGTTCCTCTAATATACTGCTAACTCTACTCGTCATCAAATAATGCAGGAACAAATTACTATGAATAAAAAGAAGCTGTAGATTTGGTAAAAAGGGATTGGATAGGGGAAAAGAGGTGTAAGGGAAGTCAATGAAGTGAGTTGTCGCATTCTTCGTATTTGTTGTAATCGTATGACTGTCGATCTTCGTTCTGCTTTCTGCGTGTTGGGTGCACACGGGTCCACTCCCAATAGCAAAGGCGATCCAGATATCTGAAACTGCAGACATTCAGATCGGCTAGTTCGTTACGTCGGCTGTCGGGTCTTTAGTGTGAAAGGAGGCTCAGAGCATAAAAATAATGGAGCCGAGGTTAGGATGAGATTTGGAGTGCAGTGTGGTATACCTGGACTCACGTTGAAAGACAAGTGCCCCAGTGGAGTTTATATATTATTGGAATTCAAATGAGCGTCTACTGTTCTTCGAATACACATGAATTCTATTAACTTATGAATTTGCTACTCCGTACCACGTACAGTGGAAACCCATTCAGGATCATGCTTGCTGTGAAGAAAATGGGCATTTCACTGACACGTAGGTTATTTAATGCAAATTCAAGAAGTGGCACCATCTAACACATCAGCCTTCTACATTGGAAGCTTCTTCCACTCAGCTTTTTCTACGCTTCTTGGAAATATTTCACGATCCTTTGATATGAACCTCGCTGTGATTCATATTGTCTGCATTATCGGTTGAGCACAAAATAGTACCGGAACCGTTTGCGCCGTGTAGAATGTCTTCTACATTGTATGGGAATACGCATATATGCAGAGCAGAGTAACCCCACAGCCCTAATTGGGCAAATCCATTTTAGTCATCAACTTTATGCTCAAAAGGATATCTATATTAAGCTCCCAATGCCGATCGGAAGTAATACGAAGCGCGCTACTAACAGCACAACGACTTAATATCGAACAGTGATACGCCAGGAAGTGCCGAAAGATCCACATTTAAGGCTATCAGATGTCAGCAATGTGGCGATAGAGATCTCCCGTGTATTCCGCCCTCGTATCCAGAATCAGATTTGTTCTTGTCTGACGTCACGTCTCTAGATTCGAGACTTAGAGCTTGTAAACTTCACTCTTGTTTCGCTGGCAGGTGGAACTTCGATCTCAAGGTTAAGGGGCAGACCACTTTTTAGCTAATCCCTACATGATCTCAGCCTCCTTTCCATTCTTTAGCTTTGTGGTTTGTGGGGAAAGGGTTTAACCAGACGACACGGAGCTGGCTTTTCAATGTTTGGTATAGAAGGCAATATTTGAGAGAATGTATATAAGTCTGACTTGAAGTCACGTAATTTATTCCAATCATCACATCTTCATTCAATACTACAGCTTTATATTACATCCGTTTTCACAACTATTATTCACTTTATTCTCATTACTAAAGCCCATCACTCAATATGCGTGCATCAATCCTTCTCTTTGTTGCTGCCAATAGCATGGCTGTTTTGGTATATACATTGTTTCCATGCTAGAAATGTCCAATGATTAACAGGTTATAGGCACAATCCGGTACTGTCCCTCTCGGTGGGCAATGCAACTCTACAAGCCAATGTGCCAACGGTGCTGATTGCTACGGCGTCACTGCCGAAACCATTGAGACATGTGGAAGCTTCCAAGCTTCTTGCACATCTGACGCCCAATGCGCAACCAACACCTGCAACAAAGGACTCTGTAACGGCTACAAGAGTGACTTGACTTCGCGCCAAGCTACTGGGAGTGTTCCACTCGGCGGGGAATGCAGCTCCTCTGACCAATGCGCCAACGGTGCTGATTGTTACGGCGTCACTGCCGAAACCATTGAGACCTGTGGAAGCTTCCAAGCCTCTTGCACATCTGATGCTCAGTGTGCAACCAACACCTGCAACAAAGGACTCTGCAACGGCTACAAGAGCGACTTGACTACAACTGCTGCCAGCAGCACCTTCACAACTCTTACTTCTTCATCCACCTCAGTCGCTCCATCGGTCACTGCTGCGAGTGGCTCCCGTGGCTTGGGACAGACTTGCGATTCTTCCGCTGACTGCGCTGCTGGCGTTGACTGTTACGGTGTCACTGCTGAAACTATTAAGACTTGCGGTAGTTTCCAGGCCTCCTGTTCTTCTGACGATGACTGCGCTACCAACACTTGCCAAAACGGGTTGTGTGGTGGATACTTGGCTAGCAGCCTCTACAAGATCGCCACTACTACCGCCTACCCTACCTCATCCGCCACTGCCATCTAGATTTGCCGCGAGGTTCAACCTGTCAACAGTTACAGCTGAATAAATGTATTTATAGTTTCATAAATTAAAGAGAACGGTTTTAGTTATGTGTATTTATTAGCAAATTTAGTATTGAGATCTCGTTCGAAATCAGTTTATTTATTTGAGGCGCTTTTTTTGAACAGAAAAGGTGGCCAGAACTCTATTGTAACTAAAGCAATTATCTTCGCATATTATACAACAAAATAACAAAAGTTGGTGTTTGCCACACAATCTAAGATTGTGCCTCGACCCAATCTACTTTGAACGATCTCCATCCATGACAATCCTTACTTCCAACATTGACTTAGAACAGGCCTGGAAGAACAGGAGCATTTCCTAATCTCCAGCCGTCGAGCTGAGCAAGGGGAAGACCCAAAGCCTCCAAAAGAGTGGAAGCAACTTGTCTGTTGCTGACTTGCTGTTCGACAACAACTGGGTTCAAGTTAGGGTTGTATGCGATAAGGGGCACATTCAAGTCCTGGGCAAGGAAGCCACCATGGTTGGCGACTTGCTGAGCGTTGGTAGTCCAGAGAGCGCCGACAGTTGCGTTGATGATCAAGTCTGGAGTTCTTGGATCGTAAAGCTTTGATCCAAAGCCAGCAAGCGTGATCTCGTCATTGATAAGGATGTTATTAATACCAAGAGCAGATGCATTGCTCATTAGGTTGCTCTTCGCGCTGACGGCATCAGCACCACTCTCGAGCCACATGAGACCACCATCTAAGTAATGTTAGCATGATTTCTAAGAACCTTGAGAGTGCAACAAACCATCACCAGTGAAAAATGCAACTGGAACACCCGCCTGAGTAGTAATCTCTGCTGGATCGACGACATGAAGAGTGGCAGGGTCAATTGGGCCCTGACCTTGCTTCGAGCCAAGAAGCAAAAGGGTGGAATCAAGCTTATCAGCAGCTTTGAGCTGGGCTACAAATGTAGCAAGGCGCTCATCAATTCGTTGGAAGGTAGCCTCTAGGTCAGCCGTAGGAGTGGAGGTACCATTCAAATATCCGTGGTAGGACTCAGCCCATGTGACAGCCTGGAAGTTAGCAGATAGGAGGGATGGCATTCCATCAGGATTGACAGTGCCATTGGCCCAGTTTCCAGCAGTCCAGTTGGCAAGAGCACTCCAGTGCAAGTCATCCCATTTAAACTCCTCCGTCAAGTTCAGAGTGATGGCACCGATCTCTGGGAAATAACCTTGAGAAAGACCGGTTCCAGATGGACCGTTGAGGAACTCATAAGATGGATGTTTATCAGCGTAAGCTGTAACAAGCCCGTTACCGCGTGCGACTTCGAAGACAGTGTTCGTGCGGACAAAGTTGTGGGGGTGGACAGGTTCGCAGGTGCCCCATTCTGTCTTTCGGTGTGGGAGGTAGGAGACATTGAAGACACCACCGCCTGTCAAAGATTTCGCGTTCAAGTCATCACCAGTAGACCAATCAACTTCGGCACCCTGTGGGCCAGTGCAGTTCATCCAACCAGGGTACAAGCTGCGATCCCAAGTGTCATCCCACCAGATACCAGAGTCCTTTGGTAAAGCACCAGTGAAAAGAGCGGCGGTAGCTGGGTAGGAGTCGGATGGGGATGAAGCTTTGGCATTGGTATAGACAACCGCGTTCTTCATGAGACCAGCCCAGGTAGAGTTGGGGAGTTTTGAAACATAGTCGACGAGATCGAAGTTGTGCATACCATCAAAGGAGAGAAAGATGGCTTGCTTGTATGGGCCCTTGGCGTAGGATCCCTAGTATCATGTATCAGTAAAAGTGTTTGCTTGAGCTACAGAGTAAAACATAGAGTTCTACATACGGTGGGTGGTAAGTATTGGCCAGGGTTGACAGGAGGGTTCTCGCCGCCATAGATGATACCTTGAGCATTGGCATCAGCTTGCGAAGTTGGAGCAGTATATGATGAGCCTGTTGTAGAGGAGGCGCTGCATGGCGAGGCTTGAACTGAAGCTCCTGCTACAACTGCAGCAAGTAAAAGGTCTGTCAACAACATTTTAGAAAATGTAGTAAGGTGAGAGTTTGATAGTTGCTGGAATACTGGATAGAGCTTGATCTTGACTTGGAGACAAACCAATAGTACATGACAGGAAACCTGAAATATATAGAAAATCTATATAGTGCAGCACCTTGAAAGTTCGAGTCTATGACGATGACATACAAGAGTATGAGTTTCGTTGTCATCCCAATCCGCACATGGGTTGAAGCATTAGAACGTGGTATGACATGTCCATCAACTAACAGCTAGTTATCCAAAGTTGGTGATGATCAGAGAATTCTTTGGAACACCTCCCGCCGTTCAGACTCTCAAGAAACATTTAAACCAGTAGAAAACACAGAATCTTCCACAAGGCTTTTGAGGGAATTCGAAAATGATTATAAACGGCCAACTGTTTAGGTAATGTCACCATTTCATGACAGGAAACGGAGACGGAATAGACGGATGACATCCTTCAGGGTCTTGTAAGAGTTGCTTTATATGAAAGACAATAGAAAGTCGACTAGCAAGGCAGAATGGATGGATTAAAATGCCAAGATATTTAATCTTTTAAGCATAGTGCATATCTGAATGTCACTCTACCACACGTGTCTAAAACGCAGGTTAGGAATTCTTCGTTTATCGCATCTTACAATGCTTAAATTTAAAGAACTGTGTATAGTATCCTTTGGCCATTTTTACCCAATCAAAGTCACTCTAAGTCATACAGGATCATCGGGGATAGTAAATGTTAGTCTGATTCTTGGACCCACAAACAGTCACTCTTGTTGGCTACAAAGCTGATTTAAATAGAATAATGCGACCATATAACCCGATTAAATATTGTATTCTATCCTTTCATTCCTTCATTCAAAATACAGAGTTACGTAGAAATAACAACAATAAACTGATATTTGCCATTGATGAGCAACGAACATTCGCTACCCCTGTAACCCTGTGTGTATGTCTGTGATCGATTCCAACAACGAAGCGAATCACAAACTGAGAGAAGACATACCGCTAGTACTGATTTGGTTAGTGGGTGCTTGGGTATGTCTTTGTACCGGAGTTCCCCTACATAGCTACTGATCAAAAGTTCAATATCTACGACTTTACGGCAAATGAATCAATTAAATGAAGCAGAGCACTGGATGACAATCTCAGTTTGCGCAAAGTGACTAATGACTTTAGCTGTTGATGGAGTCTTTGGTGTTATATTATGGCCATCTAAATGCCCAACCTCCGGTAATAATGCACGTTTATCTGATTCGGAAGGGTAGGATTTTGGAATCTCCTTTAGAATATTTAGTACATAATAATCGTTTCACTCCAACGAGAGGTTTAGTATCGTAAGTAAATATCCTAGTTTGTCTAGGGAAGGATACATACGGAAATCAGATCAAGTGAAGCTCAATAAATCACTCTTCCATTTGGTTTGTGGTAGCAAGAGATGTAACACTTTCCCTTAGCGTTTATATATCCTTCATTATGCTCTATATCGTCGATGTATCAATCTCTTGAGGTAGAGGTTCTGACCCGCCTGAGGGCAGATCGGCGAGGTTATTATACATGATATTTAGCAATTGAAATAAAATAAGGGCTACCCATGGGTTCTACACAGAGGCAGTTACAAATCATATGAACTTTCTTTTCAGCCTATTTTCAAGAAACGAGGTATAGGTTTTGAATGGCAAGTATATACCTGTCTGTTGAAGCTTGAATGCAATAGCACCTTGTATTCCCTGTCACTATGACTTTAAAAATTCCGCCATATGGCCGTGATTGTCGGTACAATATACGCAATTTGCATAAATAAAGATAAATGTGCTGTCCAATCACTGATCGATCTTGATATCCACAAATCACACAAGTAATAAGGTACCCTTGTTAATTCATGAAGTCAAACTTCCGCTCTACACGCTGCGTGGGTGTCTCACGGTGCCATTTGTCATGAAATACACAATTTGTTGGCTTCAAGTGCGAATGTATTTTGTAGCAAGGGCTACAGCCTAAGTGGATAGACTTTGACACAACATTGATGAAATCAGTTGTATGTTGCTACTTAACATACAGTTTGAAAATCTAGATACACTGTGGGGTATTGAGGAACTTTTTGTTCCCGGTAGCTTTAAAGATGGCGTTCAATTAACTCATATTGTTGTAGTTTCGAGCTGAGGAATAGTTCTTTACAACTTTCCAAACCTATGAAATTATATTTGAGGTATAGATCTCTTCAATGGGAGCCAATACTTGTTGCTGTATCCCATTTTTAGGTAACAGGAATGCAGAAATTCGGGAGCTTCTCAATGTCTCAAATATCTGATGTGGAGGTTCAAGGAAGTGGATGTATATCTTCAGACATGTTCCTAATTGATATTTATTTGAGTTCTATATGATATTAGATATAAGTATGAAGGGGGTTTTGTAGTCCTAAAGTTCGCACAGACTTTCGTGAAACCTTTTGCTTCCCCGCCATCTCGGCACGGAACATGTCATTTTGTGTAGGCGAATATCACGAAGTACAAGCATAAAATGACGACAACCAGCGATAACCAGATAATAACTCATTAACGCTGTTGCCACACAATAACAAATAACATAAATTTGACATGCTATGCATTCTGTAAATTGTTATACAATTCATTGCAGCTGTAATATTTTATCCCAAAAAAAATAAAGAATGTCTAATCGCCAGAGACCTCTGCAGAATATATTATCATTGACTCCTTTCATGTGATCATACTTGTTCATCTGATTGAAGAATTTGAAGGATAGATTTTAACCATTTAACAATGGAAAATATGTTGGTATCAACGTTAGTTTCCGTTCGAAACCCTGATTTTATGGGTCGAGTTGTTGAATCTTAATGCATACAGGTGGAGTGCCAAGTTAATCTGAGATAGCTCATTGCAACGTAACTATACCCACTCACGGAGAAACGCGCGGCATATTGTTGTAGTATTTGGCATTAAAGTATGGAATGAGGGGTCTTCTATATCTTCTTCCAAAATCAATCGCGGGTTATATGCAGATGGCGAAATTCGCAATTGAATTAGAGAATCAATAGATAAGAGTTGAACTTGCTTGATTTGATCATATGCATCAACGGTGGGATATGTCGCAAGGTTAGTGGGGTGATACGACATTAAGTCAAAGTTTAAGAACTATATTCTCTTTCTGAAGCAATCCTTATGAAAAGGTCAGTATTTGTCCTAGATACTTCATGACCTCCATTCCATCTATCTCTGTCAGAAGCTAGCAACCCCATCGTCACCATTGCCAATATGGCGAAGGACTCAGTTTCAATCAATCCCTCCATCTCTACTAGCCAGCACCACAATATCGAAGATGTGAAATTCGTTGGCAAGCTCGAATTCATCCAAGAATATGGCGGCAATGGATCCAAACCTTCGTATCAGGAAGCCTCTGGTGCACCGGTTGAGGGCATCTCATCACTGGGATTGGAGGTTACAAGCTTTACAACGATCTTCTTGAATATTGGGCAAATGATTGGCACAGGAGTGTTCTCTACCCGTGAGTTGACGAAGTCTTTATTGAAGATGATCTAAACTAATTCATACATCACAGCTGCATCAATCCTTAAAGGTGTGGGATCTATAGGCTTGAGTCTCATTTTTTGGGTTTTGGGCTGGATTATTGGTGTTGCTCAACTAAGTATCTACATGGAGTTGGCTAGTTACTTCCCAAATCGATCCGGTGCGGAAGTGGTATATCTGGAGCAGGCTTATCCAAGGCCAAAATACTTGTTACCAACAGCTTTTGCTGTGCAATCTGTTTTGCTGTCATTCAGCAGTAGTAACTGTATTGGTAAGTTCAAGATGAGAATTGTAATGGAAAGATTCATGAACTTAACTAACACTTGATAGTCATGGCTCAATATCTGTTTGCTGCAGGAGGCTATACTCCTGCTGCTTGGGAACTCAAGGGACTTGCAGTTGGGTGCATCACCTTCGTCACCTTATGTATACTTTAATCTTCCTATTTTCTGGGACTTGATTTCTAACATTGACAGTGATAATTTTCAGCACCCGGTGGTCACTTAAACTGACGAATGCTGTCGGTGTCGTCAAAATTATACTACTTGTCTTGTACGCTGCTTGTTTCCCTCATCAATTCACTTATTTGGAAAGCTGACTTTAATTCCTGCAGTATTAGTATCACTGGCTTTGTCGTACTTGGAGGACACACCCGTGTTGCTGACCCTAAAGCAAACTTCCGCAATGCTTTCGAAGGGAGTGGCTCAGCAAGTGGCTATGGAATTTCTAATGCGCTAGTCAAAGTCAACTTTGCTTATGCAGGTTACACAAACGCTTTCAACGTAATCAACGAGGTCAAAGTTGGTTTCCCTGAGCAGCCTCAATTAGTTCACACTTGCTGACTTTTACCAGAACCCCATGAAGATCCTCAAGCGCACAGCTCCAGCCTCTCTCTTTGTAGTAGCAATTCTCTACCTACTTGTAAATATCGCATACTTTGCAGCAGGTAGGCACTTCTTGGATTTTTTCGGTTTTCCACGGCTAACACTCTATCTCAGTCTCAAAGGCAGATCTTGAAGCATCAACTGAGCTTGCTGCATCTCTCTTTTTCCAGGCTGTCTTTGGTAAAGGCCACTCTTCTAAGGCTCTTAACTTCTTTATAGCCCTTAGCGCATTTGGAAATATCACTGCTGTCATCATCGGTTCCTCGCGTATGATTCGCGAATGTGGTCGTCAAGGAGTTTTGCCGTACCCAACTATTTGGGCATCTACAAAGCCCTTTGGCACTCCTCTTGCGCCATATATTTTGAAATGGACTCTGACGGTCTTGATGATTGTCGCTCCGCCAGCAGGAGACGCATTCAATTTTATCGTTGATTTACAGAGTTATCCAGGAAACGTCTTTTTCTTTGCAACAACTTTTGGACTCGTCTTAATCAGGCGGAGGAGAAAGCTAGCTGGTGTTGAGCAAGATGGGATTTATAGAGCTTGGGATGTTGCGATTGTATTTTCGCTTGCGGTGAATGTTTTCTTGCTGGTGATGCCTTGGTACCCGCCGCCGACAGGAAGGAATGGTGGCGATGTGAGCTTCTGGTACGCCACATACTGTGCTGTTGGCCTTGGAATGTAAGTTACTAACCCATCATCATTCATTGACTTCTGAATACTTACTTGGTATGAAAAGATTGGGTATATGTGGGGCTTACTACTATTTGTGGATTTTCGCCCTTCCATACTTTGGACATTATGCCATCAGACAGGAGTTAGTGGCTCTTGAGGGAGAAACTTCGTTGGTTCATCGCCTAGTAAAGGTCCCTACAGCTGAGCTGGGTACTTGGGATGAGCAGCACGATGTTCTTGGACAAAAGATCGTGACGGAAATTTCAGTCTCGGGTGAAAGTAAGAGTGCGAGCATTAATGAGAAGTAAAGCCGGATTCTAAAATGAGCAAAAAAAGTGAAGTTAAGAATTCTTTATATTTACTATAACGACTCACATCTTCACTTACAAGATCATCAACTTCACCTCAATATCATATATTATATATTCGCTCTAGCTGGTGGAGTGATATTGCTTACAATGTTTACTAATTTGTGATCTTGTGATATGAAATTTCTTTTGTAAAACTAAATTAATTCATTCATCTAGGAATGAGTTCTTCTTCGGGGGGTGACTAGAACACGCAATATATAATTTAGTAAGCGTAGCTGGTGTATTCCTGCAGTAACCTTGCAGGAGAACGCTCGGGTTTTGTTAGTTGGAGGTTAAAACATTGTACTTCCTGATACAATATGGAATTTAATGGCTTTATCTAAAGTTATAGAGTAAGCCTGAAGAGATCCCCAAGAAGCTTAGCTGCCAGATGTGAAGTAGAAAAACTTCTCTCGACCTCTAGTTTATACAAGAAAGCACAACTACACAAACTTTGGCAATAGATACGAATGTGCAGATCCCAATATCTTCAGCTTATCCACTCTGTATGTCCTAAAGTTGGCTTAGGTTTTTGTGTCAAAAGTACTGCTTAGCAACTCCGATGCAGGAAGTTGAGGAACACACTTGAAATTTTTTAAGTGATTTTATAATTAGAGGATGGATGGAATATTTGATACATGTTTACGGCAAAGTAGAGAATACATAGTTGTCTTTAAAATTCCAAGCTCTATCGCATTGAGTAATCCTAACTCCTAACACCAAACATGCAAGATGTGAAATTTCTATGATACATGTATTAATCCGACACCAGTAATGTTTTTAGATGCCCATTGGCATAGCCTTGAGCTGACCATTGTTATCGTATCTAGCTTCTGTAATAAAGGCTTAGCAATTTACTCCGTAACGTCAAGTTGTCCATATACTTACTGAAAAATGTATAACTGAGCGTAATCTGCTCGATGCCCTTCATATTCGGGTCATTGACAAAGTCTGGGTCGATATAAAAGAAGACAGGCATGTCAACCGTCTCGCCAGCATTCAGTCTCTGTTCTTCGAAACAGAAACACTGGATCTTAGAGAAATATGGCGCAACCTGACCTGGTGTAACACTGTAGGTAGCAACACCAATGATATCATCATCTGATTTGTTGGTAGCGGTATAGAAGGCCAGGGCCGTCTCGCCAGGCAAGACTCTGACTTCGCGCTGCTGTGGTGTGAATTTCCAAGGAAGGACATCGGAAACGGAGCCATTGAAGGTGACGCGAATGCGCTTCGCCGAAGTAACAGGCCTGACGCGCTCAGAAGGGTCGCCATCGGTGGTGCCACCGCCGTGGGCAGCAGATTTAATGGGTTGGCCTCCCCAGCCCGTTGTTTGACAGATCTATAGAATGTTAGAACCAGTATTATGATGTAGAAATCCGTAGATTATCGTCTTGAATATTTATCGTACCATTTTATACATAGGTACCGAGCCGTAGGAAAATGCCACTGTTCCGAGAATAATACTAACAGTATAATATCTATCTTACATATCAGCGCTGTGCCAATTGTATTCAGAGAGAAAAATATACAAGGTTGAGGCGTTCTTCGTCTTGAAAGGCCTTCGCAGCTCTTCCATCGTAGGTGCAGCATTCGAGCGTGGTTTCGATGAATTCGAGACGAATCGGATGGGCGATTGGGCTGCGATTTGTGGCCGGGAAACTCGTGTACATGTTGAACATACCCATGGTATGTTCTTCAGCCCCAATCTGGCAAACAAAGGCGTTATTCTGTTCATTCTGACAATTGCTGGAGAAGTGGTTCGTCATGGACTTTTTGGATATGAGGCCGCCGAGTAATTCGGGGCGGGATAACCTTCTCCCGGAGATTTTCAAGGGTCTCGGGGGTCTCGGACATATTGGGTGACATTCGATGCGGGCTTTATTATTCGAAGTATTCTAAGCAAATTTACAGATGAAATATCGTCTGTTTTGAAGCTTGAAATGGACTGCATGAATACACATGTTGGTATACTTATGAGGAATTAGTAGCTAGTTTTAAAACTGTGTTTGTTGTTATCGATTGCGTGTGCGCTGGTGGTGGGTGCGTTGAGTTGTTATTAGCCTGATGTCATGAATGTTGAAAACGGAGAACGCAGAAAATGAGTTCGTTACTCACATACCTTGCTGCATCAAGTCCAGGGATTTGAAATTCCATGGCAGCGTTTTGAAAGCCGAGACATCACATAGCCTTACTGTTTAATATACAAGCTAATCTAAGTGGTCTTCGCTGGCCTCTAGAATATTGAGAGGAGACTCGCGCGAGACATCTTATCAACGGCCCATCCAGGCATCCGCAATTGATAGAAACGGGACACATGCCTTCACAGGGACAAAATAGACGATAGAATTGGCAATGAATTGACGAATGGTCATCTCAATCGAGAAGCCGTATGACTGATTATGCGGGAGACGTCATTATGATGGTTATGTAATGCTATTAATCTATGAAAATCGAACGATTCTCATACTTTTATTATCAGCAATCACAACATATATATTGTAGACAATTCCAATCTTCAGAAATTCTCTCGACTTAAAATACAGATCATCTTACTGCTAAACAGATGCTCCGAAACTCCCTCACACGTGTCCTTCGACAACCATTCAAGTACCAAGTGATCAGTATCAATCCCACCGGACCAGTCCCAATATTAACCAGAAAATTACACGCAACCTCAAAAATGGCCTCGAAATCTCAGCCGCCAGCCCACGAAATGGTCTACTTCCCGAATATGACCACGACGCTGCCTTCATCGTCAGGAGAATTTCGAAGGGTGTTGTGGACAGGCCTGTACTCACAGGTGGTGTTGATGACGGTGCCAGTAGGCGGGGATATCGGCGATGAGGTTCATACAGTCGACCAGGCATTGACCTTCACAAGCGGACAAGGCAAGGCTACTATCAATGGCAAGGACCAGGATGTTAAGGCGGGAGATTTGATGGTTGTTCCAGCGGGCACACAACATCAGTTTATCAATACTGGCTCTTCTCCTTTGGTAAGTCTGCGGCGATGGGATGGTAATGGTGAGATTTTTGAAGACGTTAATAAAGATAGATTCTTTATACAATTTACTCGCCTGCCGAACATGATCCTAACACTGTGCATCACACTAAGGAGCAAGGTGATAAACTGGAAGATGAAGGGAAGGATAAGGCGCCTGAGTGGAGTCAGAGGAGCAAGAAGGAGAATGAAGCTGCTGGATTGGTCAATCTAAGCGGAAAATATTAGCTATTATATCTGATAGCAATGCATTTTCTTTGAATCTAATGTAAAAGACCTAAGGTAGTAAGCTCAGTATGTTGTTTTGTGCCTGCCAGATGATAACTTGCTCTTCAGTAACCTCCTAAATGATAGCCTACGTCGTTAACAGCTCATCGCTTCCAGTTGCTCTGGTGGTAGGTCATGTCATCTATCAAGACTCAAACTTGAGCCCCATAAACCGATCTTGCAAAGCATTTTGCAAATTCCCATTATCCATACAGCAAGCTGCAATGTTCAATGCCTTCTCTGCCCATCTCTTGCATGATTCATCATCTTCGATGACGTAAAAATCAACAGCACGATTGAAAGCTACTGTCGCAATCCATTCTAATTCCTCTGAAGGGTACATTTGAGCTCCCTGTCTTCAATTAGCCATCTATGGTTCACTCATATTTGTGAAGGTATATACCTCTTCAGCTTCATGTGCTAGCCCCATTACCTGATCAAGTAATTCCTCAGCAACGGCATTGTTCTCGTTGACTGAGAGTTGAAAAAGAACACGAAGATATCGAGATAGCTTTATTGTATCAAGCGTATCAATACCCCAAACCTCATTTACAATACTCTTCAGTGTGGCGGTTTTGACTAGAGTAATCAGTAAGTCAATGAAAATATCTAAGGATATCCAACATACCCAAGTTTGAGGCTTTGGAGCACAGTATACAATCTGCCATAATCTCGTAAGGATGGACGTTCTTGCATACCTCTGCTCTCATTACAATCTCCTTTAGATTCTCCCATTGTTTAAGTTGTATTGCTGCTTCAAAATTCCAAGCTAGGAGAACGCCGAGTTTTTCCAGTAGGTCTTCTTTCACAACATCTTCAAGTTTCTGGAGTCTATCTTCCAATTTTTCGTCAAAGCTTCTGACGTGGTGCTGCATATCTAGGTAGTTTCCAAGTTGGACTTCAATGTTGTCTTCTGAGCGAGCCATGGCAACCAGTAGTAATGATGCCAGGAAATCACAGCTCATCAGCCGCACATCTAGATCAGCATCAATACTTTCGTTAACATCCCGGGGTACCATCATTATAAATGACTTGCAACACTTTGACATGCGCAGAACATGGTGTGGCGCCCAATCACTATTGTGTTTCATCGCCAGGCTGTAGATATTCTTGGCGAAAAATGTCAGCTCGTCGATTGTGAATTGCTTCGGTGTCGACGACGACGAAATAGACTTCTGTGCATATGAAACAGCTATATAAACCAAAAGTCAGTACAGTCTTTACATAGGGATATATTAATTTTACCTGCTTCAAAAAGTGCGCAGATCTCAGCTACAATAGTCGTCACATTGGACTCCTGCCCTTCTAGCTTCAAAATAAGTAATCGTAAAATACACCTCAGCAGTGCTGGCATGTAAATTTCACCATGCGGATTTAACTCCGTTTTCTGAAGAACGAGTTGTAGAGCTGCAAGGGCTTGAGAAGCATCGCCAGCTTGCTGTGCATCCATCACACAAGCAAAAAACATCGAACTATCCGAATCCATATTGTCATACAACTTCACTAGACACTCTGAAGCAAGTTCTGTTTGTCCCTCTCTGATAGCGATCTTAAATATCAAGAACCTGGTCAATGGCGTATCCTGGGATTCTGTCGGCATTCTGCTGAAGATTTCATGAGCAGAGGCAACGTCTTTTTGTGCAATGACACACATCAGAAGTTTTCTAATCAAGTCAGCGAGAGCTTGTTAGTAATTTTAGATACAGCATGCCTTGTGATCTTGGCGATGTTCATCTCTCCAGCTCCCTCGAAGATACGATGTAAGGCCAATTGACACCATAATTTGGCTGTCTCATATTGATTTTGTGTCATACTGGTTTCAATTCGCTTCCACAACAACTATTTGGTGTTAGCTGTCTCTCCTTACAACGGAACTAGAACATACCATATGAGCTGCATGCGTGACGTTCACATTGAAGGTTACCCTTGACCTGATAGCTACTTGGTCAAATATATGGTATAACTTATGTATCACATTGGGGTCATCTTGTGCCTGGCTTGTTATCATCAATAATCGCGAAATTACGACCCTCTCTGTCCAGTCGAGATTGTTTTCTTCCAGTACCCTATCGAACAGGAACTCATCTATTGCGCTGCATGCCAAACTTGGGCTTTTATCGTGCAACTTCCGAATATGATTCATGACAAGCTTGAAATTCTCCTTTGATAAAGTGACGGATCGCATGATTCGACGGAGTATATCATAATAAGCATCAGTATCGAACTCTTCGTTGACACTCGACGACAATATCTCTAGCTTGAGGAGTAGTACCAGTAACTTGTCTCCGACCTCAAGGGACAACAGCGAGACGATACTACGCGCTTTATCCAAGCTCCCCTCATCCTGAATCTTGATGAGGGCGTCGATAGTACATTGAAGAATACTGATTCGTAGTTCCGATGCTTCCATGCTCAGTTTGTCTAGCTCTTGAGTCGCAAGCATTTCAGACGCCCGGTCTAGCCATTTTACAGCCATATTATATTGCTTCTTCTCCAATAAGTCTTTTCCCATTTCGAAAAGTGTATCGGCAAGGTTTTCAGTGGTTATAGGATCCAGGGCTTTGACTTTAGTGAACATGTGTTCCGCAATGTCGAATTTATCTTGACGCCAAGCCTGATGAGAGGTTAAAGGAATTCTTTTAATACATATGCATACATACTAAAGCCGTTCTAAGAACAAAGTATTCCGAAATTAATTGCGCATGAATCTCTTCCTCTTCCAGGGACGGTTGCTTTTCAGGCTTCTTGAGCGTCTGTTCGTAGCCAGAGGCTCTTTCCATTACCCTCATGGTAATATCATATCGCTCATGGTCTATAACAGGTCAGATACCAGGAATAATACTTATAAATTATAAGCTATACTTATTGAGGTCCTGGCGGTTCTCAGAGCAATCTTCATTAGTCGCGCCACGTCGGACAGGCTGCACTGATCATAGTAACGTGTACAGTCAAGCAGAAAGAATGCGAAAGCCTTGGCTAGAAGCACTGTCTCGGTGAAAGCCATATACCCATCATCACCATTCTTATCGCAGTTCTGGTCTCTTCCAACTCTTGTGCATAGATTCCACAGGGCAGTTGCGATAGCATCGATCTCAGCACATTTCGTTGCAGAAAGGCTGCCGACATTACCTGGGAAAGTCGCCACCCGCTTCTCGATATCGTGTAATGTTTTCTTAGACGCCGTTTCGACTCTCAAGTTGGCTATTTTGTGCTGAAGTTCTGCCGCGAAAGCTTGAGAAATATCAGCAGATTACCCTTTACATACATCCACATATTAACACCCACAGAGCATTGATTTAACGCGTTTCTCTCTCTCGGGACATCTAGAAGATGAATTTGAAGGCATCTCGTTCACCTGCGTAGGATTTTTGTCGTGTTATTTAGTTGCTACGCGTGAGGTACTGTATTGTCGTCGGGGCTATTCGAAGATGGGACTAATTCAAAAATGGCACCCACGAGAGAACGAGGGAAGAAACAACAAGTAAATTGACAATACGAAACTTATGATCCTGTGACGATAAAACTGCATTTTGCAATAGCTTGCTTCCGATTTAAAACTGGGCCCAACCAAAATCCAATAAGGAAAAATTGTCCAATCTTACGCCAACTCCTACAAACTTCCACCATATCCAAACACCATATATACGCGTTCCAGTTATTACAAACGTGCCAGGGAGTAATCAACGTCTTACTGGCTCTTGTGGGAGGAAGTTACCCACAATCAATGAGGGTCTAATAACGTATTAGTATCAAGATATATGGCAATTGATGGAAAACATACATCTTATGATCATCTCTTCTGATGGTGAAGGAGAAACAGCATTTGATTGTAGGATCTTTCGATCGATCATCAGGCGTCTTCAATACACAACTTGTAAGGAGCGCTTTTTGAGTCTGATCGAAAGCAATCGCACCAAATTTCTCCCAATAATTGACCAAAGACTCCTCAGAAAGGATCTCGTGAATCGAAATTTTACCCTGAGATAAAATTAGTAAATTGTCAACACAGAAAGCTTATCCAAACATACATCTCGGAGCTGCTCAATGGGTACATGAATCAGTTCTGCCATCTCTTTGTTTCCTCTAAATATTTCACCAGTTCGCCTCCAACAACATGCTGGGATAGCCATGCTAGCAAAAACACGATCATATTCCATGAGGGTTCTCTCAAACCACATTTCCACGTATATCAGTTCAATGTCGGTTAGTGCTTGGACTTTCTCTCTAAACTTCGGTCTGAAGCGATCGAGTTGACGAAGGATCTTTTGTTTGGACGTAGGGTTTATGTGCCCATCCATATAGGCAGACAAGCGCGCGTATCCCTTCACATAATTGAAGGGCTTCAGCATACCGGCGTCGTATTTCGCCCTCAGTAATCGCTGCATACGTTCCTCTGGGGCATCGTTGCCTGTGGGATCCGCAGCTTGTAGGTAATAATCTCGCGCTTTGTCTGTCGGGGGCATTGTACTTGCTGGCCTAGAAATACCTATGCCCGTGGCATTGTTTCCTCCGATGTTCGGTGTCTGCTGTGTGCCAGCCTGTCCTTGGCGATTGTTGGGGCCTCCAGGAAGCATTGTGTTCGAGGGTTCGGTGTAGAAGTTCGATTGTTCATCGGATATCAGCGCACCGTCGTCGATCAAACTATTATTTAGAAAATCGTTGAGCAAATTGTACTCGTTCGTGACCTCAGCAGCAGCGTTGAACATGTATGAAGGGTGATAGTTATGCATGTCCTGAAATTGACTTTGCGATCCAATACCCCAGTCGTTCGAGTAACCAAGGACTATGTAGTGTTAGCATTTGTTGTACAATCTACTCAAAATACCTACAGTCGTTAATGTTACTATTGAGAGCCCCTGCTTGTATTCCCGAAACTGGCGCAGGCTGTACGAGCTGGAGACTATCGCCAGTATTTACTTGGGTCAGGGAAGTATTTCCTCCCAGCGCCAAATTCGTATCCGATAATCGATCCTGCCGCTGGTCAAATGTACCTGCACCGTTTTCCGGTGTTCTATCGATAGTCGATTCTTCCTCTTCTGCGGAATTACTATGGTGGCTCTTCGATCTTTTTGCAGCCGATTCGGGTTCTCGAGGCTCATCATGACAAAGATGCCCGATGTTCCGTTTTATACACCTCGCACAAGGCCGTTCCTGCATACTAAGTTAATGAAGGGAGTTCTCCAGGATGCCCGAAAGCTGCATAAGAGGAACAGGTTGCTTTACCAGATCACATGTCATATGCTGGCGATTCCGGGTTAGCCAGCTGCACGACGTCGCATATATGTAGTCATCCGGCTTGATTGACCCAATTGAGCACTCACAGATCTTCGACAATATACGCAAGCTAAACATCTCATTCCAAGATTAGCTCAGTGCGCAGAAATTGTGTTTACGGGGTGCTTTGCAAAGCGCAGAGAGTGGCTGTACATACCATGATTTACTTTGCGTCTCTTCTTTGGACTTTTGCTTGCGCCAGCCGCTGTGGGCGGCGTTTGGGTCTTTGTATCCTGCCCATTTTTTGTTCCATTGTTCTCCATGACACCGGCGATCAAGATTTTGGGGTTTCCATTGGACTTCGACCTATGTTGGTTGTGCCAAACCGACTCGAGATATTGGGGCGGCTGGCTTGCAAAGCAGAAAGTAGCAAGGGCTTCAATGCAGTCGCGGGACGCGCTGCAGCGATAGTGGACTCCGAGAACCTAAATCAGGAAAAGAATTGCCAGCACCAAAAGAGCCTCGTTGAACCAAATCAATTGAGATATCTTTCCAGGACCGTGAATATCTCCATGCACGAGGTCAAGATTACCATTAAGGTAGAGAGGATGAAGGAAGAATGGCGGGGCGGATTTGGGGCGGAGCTAATAATCACGGCAAGCGGAAGCTGAAAGCGGAGAATCGGAATAGTAAGCTCGCAGGGGTATCTTCTAATCATTGAAAGCAAGACCTCTAATATCTACACAACCCTAACAATCGGCCAATAGTATTCGATTGAATAACTCCAAACCCCGCTTAATGGAAATGAGGTTATAATTCTTGATGATGATTCATTCGAGACCACAGAGATTTGAGCAACCTCCTAAAAGCTCTCGGTCATTCTCAACCGCCTCTGGCGACATGTTCATGTTGCTCGGCGCTTAGATGTTTGTATAAAACATCATCAACGGCAGCTTTCGTCCTCAACATTGCTCCATTGAGATCCTCCACAGGTGCAAGATTGTTTTCCAAACTTTCAAGATGGCTACTGAGCTGCTTGACGATGGGTACTAGCTCACCATCTGTAGATATCTGCGGGTTGATGAATTAGCCATAACTCTAGATTTGGTATAAAAAAAATACTTAAACTTACATCCAATGCTAAAACTGAACCCGCCTTTCTTATCAAAGGCCCCGATTGTTCATCTATTTCTTCCAATTTCATAGCCATGCCGTCTTGCAAAGCTGGATGAAGCTTCATCGAACTCTTACGTCGTGCTTGTTCAGCTCTCTTTGCATTCTCCTCCAATTTTCCGAGGTTCTCTTCATCGTCTGCCAACAATTGCTCCTCAAATTTGCGCTCAGCTTTCAACAATTCAATGGAATGTAACATTGGTGTCAATTGAGCCTCTAGTGCCCGAGTAGAGTCCAATATCTTTTCATTGTTGAACTCTTCCTCTCTATGCCATGCTGTTACAGGTGGAAATGGCATTCCTTTCGTGAGCTTTGACCCCAGTCTTCTTATAACCATATCGATTGCTGAGGTCGCTTGATTTCTCTTTCCTTCATCTCGTAGCTGCATCGCGACAGGTCTGGAAGCATCATGAAATAGTTCATTGATTCGTGTCACTGCAGTCGTAGGTAATGGTGCCCATTTACTTTCTATGACTTCTCTTGGTACTTGTCTTGTAATAGGCCGCATATGTTGGTACTCGGGTTTTGAAATCTCATCTTCATCATCGGTAGGTGGTTCTTCGTGACCTTGTTGTGACTTCTTTCGGCGCATACCTTGGCTTGCAGAAGCTTCTCGTTGCGATCGTGAGACTCGGTCGTTATCCGAAGTCCGGTTTCTTTTGTGATTATTTGTGGATGCCATTGCCTGGGCTTGATTGTCTGCCAATATTTCTGCATTTGTGCGACGTCTGCGCTTCTTCTTCACGACGGATCGCTCAGCCTCATT
The DNA here is from genome assembly GCA_024752465.1 of Allantophomopsis lycopodina. NCBI lineage: Eukaryota > Fungi > Ascomycota > Leotiomycetes > Phacidiales > Phacidiaceae > Allantophomopsis > Allantophomopsis lycopodina. Next base: position 392,130 of record CP103013.1, on the reverse strand, counting down.
TATGGTCTGTTGCTCAGCTCGACTTTGCATCGCTCGATCTCCAATAGAAGGTCGTCCTCTTTTTCGTTTCGTACTCGGCTCTAGGGATTCAACTTCGGTTTCACGTTCCTGATCGGGTGTTTCTGTGTTCATATGCCGTCTGCGCCTCTTCTTATTGTTTTGTATTGGTGATTCAACACTTGCTTTAAGATCCGTACTCGCATTTGAACGTCGGTCGCGTCGACGCTTTGGCTGAGAGCTTGAAGGATATTCGGGACCTTCATTTCTTTCGTTTTCTGCAAGTTTACTAGCACTTGAAGGTCTTCCAGGTTTGCGTTTCGGTATTGTTGGCTTTGATGGGACCTCTTCATTGTCACGAGCAGCAATATCCGCAGCTGACGGCCTCCCACGCTTTCTTTTTTTGGATGGATCTGATGGGGCCTATGTTTCAATCAGTTATAGCACACAATTATAAAACAATTTTAAAAGCATACCATGGTGAATATTGTAGCTTATGATATGTTGAAAACAGCTGTTGGAGAAGAGTGACGCGATGTACGCGCTGCAATTCCGCTGTTTACTGCACGGTATCACGTGTTTCTGACCTCATTCTACCGCAGAATACGAAACCCTCGACAAGGTCAAATATATATTTTTGGAGCACTCGTATTTATCCTTTTACGTTAAGTTTGTGTGTTACTCTTGAAAATTCAATAAAGCACTTCGAGATTCATTATGGAGTGCAGAAAGTTTGCATTGGGAATCCGAATCTTGATGGTCTATCTAGACTACAATCAAGAGACCAGTTCCTTCAATGAATTATTCTGTGGCGTGAATTGCTTATCAAAGAGTTTACCCTCCTTGTCAGCTATTTACCAACAGACTACCTTAGTTAATTATAACATTTGATAACTAAATGCAACCCTTTGCCCATAACGATATCTCAATCCAAGTTCTCGGAGAAAATCCTGCCAAGCTGATACTCTCATGCCCAAAATCGTTTGGGTTGAGGAACCTCACTCGTTTTCAAAAGCGTCACCGTACTTGCGCTTGAAGACATGCTGAGTATTATTAGCTCCAGTTAAGCATTTGTTAACGAGAATTGAGGTCACTTACAGGCGGGTATCTGGGATCGTTAGGACGAATTGGAGGGGCCTTCTTGACTGGCATATTTGTTTCCTTTGGTCTCATCAACATTTCGCGGATCCAGGGTCCAGCTGCCATAGGATGATTAACATCCACCAGCTCATACTTGTCACCAGATCGCGAAGAAGAATTTGGCTTATGCAGAATATGATCCTGTCCATAAGTGTAGACTTGCTTGAAGCCTGAAAGCGCGTGTATCATCTCCTTCATTCCCTGGCACGTCTTTAGGTCGTTATTTTTGTTCTTGATGACTTTGTTAAACATGACGTCAAGATGGAGGTTCAATATTTCCAGATTTGGAAGATTCTTGAGCAACAAATATACATACTCACTAGTCTTGTGTGAAGTGTACTTGAAGCAGACGTTGCGGATGTAACGAGCTCGAGTTTCTCCAATTGCCGTAGTGAATTCTATGACTTCACGAAGGTTCTCAAAGGCAAAACTGTTCTCTGAATAAAAAATCTGGGTTGCAATTGGGTTGCTACGCTTATTAACCATCGACAAAGACATGCGTGATGGTTTAGCGACAAGCTCACGAACATTGTTGGAATAGAACTCTTTACACCTGTAGTGCCTTCGCATGGTACTCCTGTGTTTTTTGAAGTATTCAGTGTGCTCACCGATGTCGCAATTTTGAAGATGATCGCGGACGGGAGTGATGAGAGCATCATCGATATCGTAGATTGGCCGGATTTTTATGTTCTTATCTGTTGGTACGAGAACATAGCGGAAGATCATTACGAGGACTTCATCTGGAAATGATTCGGGGAAGGAAGGCTTCTTGGTTTTGACCCGAGAAGTTCTCTTCTGGTTTGCTCCAGCAACAGCTGCGTCGTTACTTGAAGTGGCTGCTGTGAAAGCTTGATCTTGTCTTGAGACCGTCAAAGTCAAAGAATTGCATGGAGTACTTGCTGTTATATAGATCGTTAATAACAAATCATACAAGCAAAGAGGGATGTTCGCCTTTCCCAAATGGGATATAATATCTAAGAGGAAGCAAGTGTAGGTCGATCAAGACGTTTAAAGTAACAAACATGATAAACATACCAATTGACTGCTTCATGATGTCAATGACCCTGGAACCATCATCCATGACTTAAGATGACATGTGGTAGTACTGTGCCGAGCTTCTTCGTTGTTCGATGTTGACCAAGGTATAATTAGCTTGGTAGTGGTATGTCTGATCTCGATGAAGAATGGTTCAAGGACTTCGATGTTATGGATAAGCAAGCAGGACTACCCAAAGGTATTGGGCAAGTAACTAGTACTTATTTATATATCTTACGTGTCGCTTCACGTATCTTGTAATGAGCCGATCACCTTTGCTATTGACACGGAATTGTCACCGAAGTCATCGAAAGAGCGCGAACTCCACCAGCATACAGCGTGCTTCACCAAGATGTTATTTCGAATCAAAGTAGTATATGAACATAGAAATATGGGAGATATAAGAGGAGTAGTCTTGAGCTGCGTGATGTTATGGTGGAAGTCTAAAAGTCGGATGTTAAATTTAGATAGGTTACGTACTTAAAGCATGTAACGAAGAACAATTGAGTCATACAAGTGCAAAGTCCTGGGAATAATAACAGCCACCTGACTCCAACTATTGACAATTTCTTTTGCATAAACTTTGAGTAAATTCATTTCTACAATCACTTTTGGTTAGTTTTATATGAAAGACGAGGGCAGTGCTGTAACAACAGAACATGCATTAATACTATTGCTGAAGTTCCACTATCTACCAAACCCATATTGATCACAGGAGCTCTTACATGGAGTACCTTTCCGGAACCCCTTTATTTCCGATCCTAAACGCCACGCTCGCTACAAATGCATGCAAACCAATGACAAAGTTCATTTGACCTTGCTCATAATTGTCTCTGGGCCTCTCACCACCTCGATTTGAGCTGCACGAGCCTTAACAGCATTGAGCATACTCCTATCAAAGTCATCTCTAGCCCTAAGAACAGCCTCAACCCAACTCAGCTGCAGATCCCAGTATTTGGCCTTAAAGCCAGCAAACACCTCGGGAACAACTGATTTATCTGCCATGAGCAGCTGGCTAAAACTCTCTGTGACTCTCCACTTATCCTTAATGACATCCGCGACATCGGGATGGGCGTTGAAGAACTCGAAAGCGGATGCTACATCCTCAAACAGCTTACCCTGGAAGTTTTCCATGCGGCGAAACTTAGCACCCTTGTTACGAACACAGGATAGATAGCGGATCAGTAACTCATCGGCGAGTTCTTCAATGAAGATATCGAGGAGCGAGTGGTGCAGAACTAACTTGTAGTCGCCAACGTATTCTTCGAAGGTGACGACCATCTGCTTCATGGCTGCACTGATGTACCACTTCGGCGTGAAAAAGTCGGGCATGACTGTGCGGAAATCGACAGCGAAAACAAGTTGCGCGAACTTTGCTATACAATGAGTACTCAAATCTACGTATCCATCACGGAGGTCATTGACTTCTTGTTCAGCGCGTTCTAAATAAGCAACCGAGACGAGGGGTTCGAATTTCTGCTTGAAGCTGGAAAGGTACGCAAAGCGGCCTTCGTCTTCATTGTCATCAATGCAGGCAATCTGGTCGTTCGCAGTAGCCACAAGCCAGTCTTGAAGGGCTTGGAAACCTTCCAGCTCGATAATCGATCCGATGTATTTGTCGGCTTCGTCGTCTAGGAGTTTCTGCCAAGTCCTTTGTCGGGACTTAAGTCTAAGGAACATTGCATCAATAACACCCTCCACCACATCCGTTCTCTGAGAATTGCCTGCAGCATCTGTCTGTTCTCTCAACATACGCCACATATCTACAAGACTGCGGGTACGGAAATAACCATACTCGTCCTGGTCCAAATTTGATCCATCGACGTTTCGGCCTGCGAAATCATCTTGCTCAGTTTTGAAGATGCGGTCAATCCACTCGTCGAGGAACTTGATAATAAGCTGTCTAAAGTCTCTCACAAGTTCAACTTCTCTGTTGTCAAGGACATGAGGCTGGAGTTCTTCCTGCTTGAATCCGAGCTTGGCCATCTTTGTATAATACTTTTCGGGCCAGTTGAGAATCGCCAACATATTCGATGAGCTCGTATCTGGGTCATCCACCATGCCAATCAGATAATCGTGCATGAGCTGGTGATAAATCTTTGTATATGTTTGGAATATCCTCCACTTCTTCGGCATCAGGGGTACCATTCCTTGCTTAACAGCATTCAAATCGTTGAAATACCACTTGAAGCTCTTCTCCAATCGGTCGGGATTGTCCAAGAATGTTTCCTTGCTCTCCCCAAATTGTTGTTCGGCATGAACGCTGATGGCTTGTAAGAACTTCTCCTTATACCCTCTGACTTCCTTCGCACCATCTGTAATGCTCTTGAATCTTGCTGCCATTTCCTTGTGATCCTTCAGGGCATCCTGCAGAGCTTTGACCCTACGATCACTCTTCTCTTCCGCTTCGATGATGACAGCTAGCCTCACCACCAACCCGTTATTCCCATTGATCAGGACGCTGATCAAATTGAGGGCAATTGTACCAATATGCTCATCGAACCAGTCGATAGTATCGTCAAGCTTCGCGAAATAATCCTCCAGAGTGCCTTGCAAACTTGTATCCTCAGCTCGTTGTATTTGCTCAATAGCATCATCCCGAATATTCCTCAATTGCGTAAGCTCGTAATGAACCGCCAACAGGTTGGGCATATTTTCCGGATCCTGGTCGTCTTCTCTCAGTAACATCTCTACCTGACTAAGTCTATCATTGAAATTATCCAAGTTTTTGCGCATCGTCTCGACGGCGCTGAAGTTGCGATGTGTCTGGGAGACGAGGTTGATATTCGGAAAATCGCGAATCATATTCTGGGCCTCAGCACATAGCTTATCGATCTTCATCATCTCTTCTTTGATCTGCTGCACCGTTCTTTGGCCATCAGCAATGCCCGTCATACCAGACTGGGTGATCTCGAGCTGCTCCTTCAAGCCACTCCGCAGTTGTGAATCGACGGCCGCCTTCTTGCGCATGAACTCGGCCTTGAGCGCTGGGATTTTGTCGAGGTCTTCGGGGTGTCGCAGTAGCTCTGCGAGCTTCACCGTCGAGCTATCTATCGAATCCATGGCTGTGAGGCGTTGTGAGCATCAAGAGCTAGTCGGGAGTTTATGATGATATGTAGCTGGGGGGTATATCGTCGGAAGGCTACAGGGGTCTGTGCACGGATCAGGCAAGGCGGAACTAGCTCGAAATCGCGATTTTGTGAAGCCGACAGCATTGAGATTCGAAGGCGACGACTAAGAACATCAACGAGTATCAATTCAGAGGCATTCACAAATGTAGGAATAGACAGTAATTGCATTATGTTCTCAAGACTGACTTATCTCGCAGCTCTTCAAAATGTCTTACTTCCGCATCACCCTCTTGCGATCGGCTATCGGTCTCCCAAAAAGAAGCACTGGTGTGCTTAAAGCCCTCGGACTCAGAAAGCGAATGGCAACAGTCTTCCACCCAGCATCGTCCGAAGTCGCCGGTCAGATTATGAGAGTTAAGGAGTTGTTAGCAGTGACAGAGGTCGAGAAGCCATTGACGAAGAAGGAGCTTCAGGATGAGAGAAGCCCAGAGCCAGGATTCTACATTGAGAGTGCCGTCCCAAGATCATAAGTCTGACTCTATTATAAGTTTCATGGTTTTTTGAAAACGTCGGTCTCGGGGATGGGGCTATCATTAACAGGAAGAAAGGGTCAAGGGGAGAGGGCGGACGAGGATGGGTGACCAAGAAGCTTCGATGGACCACGGTCTCGAAGGGATTGTACAATGTGTATCATATGGGCGGCGTACGGACTAGTTACAGGAGTATGGAAAGGATACACAAGACACAAAACATATGAATCCGAAAGATTTACAAACTCGCTTCTGATTGGTTCGTGTAGAGGTTTTAGCAGCAACTGTCATTTTGGCCTTTATAGTGAACTTTCGTGAGTTCTTGATCACGATTATTACAAAAAAATTCACGCAATCACAGTTCTGCAGAGTAGTGTAAAGCATTGCATATTCGCTAGTGAGCCATAGCATCCCAACGCCTTAGTATACATTCAGGAATGTTCGGGCCCTAAAATTCCCCAGCTATAGCCAGAGAAAAAAGACATCCATACTAATTCCTGACGAAAACATATCCATCCTTTAATAACAAATCATCACAACGCCATCCCAAATTGAAAGTGAAAAACACAATCATCCCTCAAGAAGACCCTATGCAGAAGCACCTGATTCAGCAGAAGGAGAAAGACGTATCAATGAGATCAAGCCTTCCTGGCATTCTCGATGTAGTGGGCATCTGGGGTCTCGTACTCGTGGACGAAGTACTTGACGGTGTTGTTCTGCTTTGCGAGCCAGTTGGTGAGCTTGGTCAACTCCTCACGAAGACGGTTGACTGATTGTTGGTCCATGTTGGTCTGGGCCAAGAGCTCTGGAAGCGAAACTATGAATTGTTAGCTCATGCTTCGAAACACTGAGGAGAGGACCTACCAAGGAGACGACAGAAGTGCTCTCCACCATAAGTGTCACCAGCAGTCTTGCCGGCAAGAGGACCATTTGGGAGAGCCCAGCTGTGACGAACATCAAGGTACTGGCTACGCTCGAATCTATGCCGAGTTAGTATTCGTTTAAAAATTGGCTGAAATTGAATGTATAAATTGAACTTACCTGTAAAGAAGGATACGACCGAGGCACTTCTCGAAGTACTCCTTCAATCCAGCGACAACCTCCTCAAGAATATCAGCCTGAGCACTGCCAGCGACGCGCTTTGGCATCTCATGGGCCTGGTAGTCGGCAAGGATGGTGTTGACAGGGTACTTGTGGGGAAGAGGGACGAGCTGCTGGTTCTTAGTGACATTCTCCCAGTCGTCAACAAGAATTGCCTTCAACTGATCTGGAATAACGAGCTTGATCGATGGGCGGGCAAGGAAGCCATCCTCCTTGTTATGAATTAGCTGGTCTGCACGATTATCAAACTCCAAAAAAACAACAGATCCGCGGTACATGTCAATGACGAATTTGAGGTGGAGGTCGTCGGTTGGGTCACGGCGTTCTTTGGCGAACTTCTGCTGTCTCTTCTCAAGCTGTGCGGCATCAATTCGCTGCTCTTCAATCTCGAGCTTTGCCCAGCGATACTCAAGTGTGTCCCTATAAGCAGAGTACTTGGCTTCGGATGGTTGGCTGCTTTCACCATCTTTCTTTTCCCAACGATACTGGAAATCCTTGGATGCATAGTTGGTGTTTTGACGATTTGGAAGATCAGTGAGGTAGTCATGTGGATGAATGCTGGTGTCATGAAGGAAGCGCATAACATCGAACTTATCACTCTTTGGATTCTTCCATTCCTCGTCCTCATCGCCACCCTCCTTCTTTTTCTCACCCTTTTTGCCGCGGTGGGAACGACGTGGCTTCTTCGCATGAGACTCGGTGTTTTTTGGTGCACCTTCACCTTGCTGCTCACTCGCGGCCATGGCCGTAAACTGGTCTGGTGAGAGCTCGTTGGCAGGGAACGTAACACCTCCAAAGGAAACTGTCTTTGTGACAGGGTCGTATATGCCTTGAACCGGGATGGGCTTCTTTGACGACTCTGGAGATGGGAGCTTGTCAGAGGCAGCACTAGAGGCCTGAGCGCCAGTTGCTGGAGCTGGTGAAGAAGACATGACGTAACGTGATGGAGGCGGCTGAGAGAGAGTTGAGGGAGTATTTTCAGGAAGATAAGGGCGCTCTGAAGCTAGAGTAGCAAGGATCATCAAATTGTGTGCGTCGTTATTATCTATAACACGAACATCTGGTTGAGGGAGAGCTGAGGGAGTATCGTCAAGAAGTTGAAGGCGCTCTGAAGCTATAGTAGCAAGGATCATCAAATTGTGTGCGTCGATACTATCCACAGCACGAACATCTGATTCGGCAATTTTCTTGTTGTCAACCATGACGTGACAACGTAGATTGTCGTCGAGCAAGTGATCAGGGCTCTGTGACAATTGTAAACCCGATTTGTTGGCGTTCGTAGCGACAGATTCAAAGTGAGCAACGTACTTGCCGTCAACTTCGAGAAGAGCTTGGTACGATTTCTTTTTGACCAGAGGCTTATTTTGAGCAATGATTTGCGCGTTGCTATCAGAAACAGGTCCGCGTGAATCTGCTGCAGTAATTTGCTTGTTGATAGAAGTGAAACTGCTACCAGCAATTGATTTGGCGGCAGGTGAGTTTTCAGCCCACGATTTGTTTTGAATAATAGCTCTGTTGCTGCTAGAAGCAACTCCAGTGGTGGAGATTGTGTCTGGTGTATTGGCTGATGAGGTGTCACGTAAACGTGGAACACGATCTTGGTTGACGTGTTGTCGTGATGGTGCTTCCGGAACACTCCACGAGTTGCCGCCATCAGCTAGACCATAAGAGCCTTGCTCAAATGGTGAAGCCATGTTTGTTTATGGTGATAGACGCTAATGACTCAAGGATCCAAAGGAAGATGAAGCTATTCGTGTTGGTACGGGCAATGATGGTATTGAGGTGATAGGGCGAAATTTAGAATGTGCAAGATGGTAAGAAAACCCTCAGTCCAGCTAACCGTAGTGACCATGTCGGCGACCTCCTGAGCCCAGCGCTCTTATAGGCAAAACCCAAAGCGGCAGTTAATGTACCATTTTGTCAATGCCCATTTGCACTTGACGAAGAACTCCGTCTACAATGCCACCCCAATATTGATAGAGTAGAGCGGTCTGGAACGTGCCCACTGCTTCATTACCACCTCGTACTTGAATCGAAAGTACAATCATCTCCAAAACTCCAGAAGTCTGCCGAGTACCCTCTTCTAAGGTATAACCGTCTCCAAAGTGCCATAAGCCTAAGTCCAGGAGTGAAGACAATAAAGGAATTGTTCAAGCTTCTACTAGAAAGAATACCATGAAGACGACCGATGACCAACCTCATACCTTCCACTGATGCTGTTGATTAGTTAATAAAGAAATAGAACTTACATGTTCAAGATCATAATCTCTTCTATTCCTAACTCCACCTCTAGCACCCTGAGCAGCAACAGACGTGTTACGTTCCTCACTGCCCCTGGCAGAACTGAAGTCAGAGCCATTGGCCCGGCCACCCTTTCTACTAAGCTTTGGTGGAGCACGCATTTGAAGGGCTTTCATTTGCGCATGAAGTTGAGCAGCAAGTTCCTTATTCTCATCAGTGAATTTGCGAACGCGATCTTGAGGAACCCAGTCGTCCCAGCTGAGCAGTACAATTAGCTTACATGCAGCAACGCAGTATGAAAGAGGGTGAGAATGAGTGAGAGAGAGCCGAAGAGAAAATTACACAGAGAAAGGGGGGGAAGGTTGTGGAAGAAGTCTACGGGAGGGGGTTATTATATGTGGTCGCTTATGCAAAGCCGACTTCAGTTCAAGTGAATCTTAGTACTTGAATTCAAGACAACAGAGTCATGCACTTGCTTCAATGGGCAACCTCATGGGTGACATATATTTGGATCATAAACTCACGTGTTTTTCCAGCCTTTATAGTGAATGCGATACTGCCAGGAAGTTCCATCCTCGGTAGGACGCGTTTCTAGTACTTTTGCCTCGTAGAGCATCTCGTGATGGAAGCAAAGGACTTTCTCATCCTTGGCGTATGGGGCCGTGGCCGCCTTGGTTGGTGCCATAGCTACAAATGCGACAGAAATCTGAATGCGCCTGGAAATTTGAATTGTAGGGATATGGCGTGGGGAGATATTTGATGTTGGGCTTTGGTTGATGGATGGATATGGGAAGAGGCTCGCGAAATGGAGAAGTTCCCAGAAACCCGAAGCGCGTCTAATTAGGGAACGCGCCACCTACAGGTCAGCCTTGTCTAAGTAATTCACCACCATATCTTTTCCATATCTATCGTGCAACACAACACTTTTTGGGATAAGCACAACTCATTCATAGTCATCAATTTATGACAAACAAGTACTTATCTTGAAAGTCACATCACAACCTCAAACAGGACACATAAAAAACACTACAATGGCACCCACGGAAGCAACCATCCTCACAAACTTCCTTCTCCCACCTGCTTCATTGCCCAGCATAGTGACTCTACGTAAATTCACGACCTTCTTTCCCCCATCGCAGGCTTCCCACCCCCAAATCCGACTGCTGTATCGCGATCTGCAGCATAAACGCGCGTTACTTTCCGACGCGGTAGCGCACAACATCTCCAATGAAGTCAAACGCGGAAATGCGCAGCGTCGAGCTGTGGTGAAGGCGCGAAGAGAAGCTTTGAAGTCGGAACAGGATGAGGAAGTAGTAATTGAGCAAGCTGTGAGTTTTTTCTGCTTTAATTTGTGGAGCAGATTACTGATTTTGGAAAAAGCTCTTTGGTCAAACTTCCAACCTTCCGACGCGTACACCTCGTACCTTCGATGGCATCCTAAACGAGATGGAAGATGCAGCGAAAGATGTCGAAGATGAGATACAGAAGCTTGAAGAGGAAGCTGCTAGTTTGATGGCTGAGATCGAAGGCACAGTAGATGGATTGAGTGATCTACGATACGGAAAACTTGCAAATGCAGAGCTGGGTCAAGAGGTTCTGGAACAACTTAAAGGGCTGGAACGAATTTGTGATCGATGAAACACTAAAACAAACATTTTGGATAGGCATTTGTGGAAGTTATAGGCGTTAAGATACCCAGGTCAATTTATTCATTTGCAAATAAGAGCATGATTGCTCTGATAATTCATAATTTCCCACCCCATAAAAACAAAGCCCTCTAAACAGAAACAAAGATTCGCAAGATATCCAGTAGTTCCTGTATAATTCTCCTATAAGCAGATCAGGGCGTAAAATAAACACTCATAAATGATTATGTTGCGAAATTAAGAGGCCTAGTATTCGTCAGATTTCGTTCAGTATGGAGTTCCGTCACCGGGCGGGGCGCCAACACGTACACGAGCACCTCCAGCAGCTGCACCTGGGGCTGGGCGAGCAGCATTTGCGGTTCTGCGACCCCTGCACAAAAAAAGTCAGCTCACACCCAAGATTCAAATACACAAAGATACTCACATCATGGTTCTGCTGAAGAAAGAGACACCAATCATGAAGACCCACGAAGGAACCAAAGCGAAGACCCAGATAATGTATCCCAAAGGCTGAGCGAGGCCGAATTGGGCGATTTGGCCATCGAATGGATGGAAGAATCCCTCGACCTTTGGCTTGGCCTTCCAGGACTTGGTCTCATGAAGCTCGGCGAAGGTTGATGGGGTAGTGGAGGTGGTGTTCAAGCCAACCTGGTAAATATCAGTTGGGGTTCCCGGGGCGCCGACCTCGAAGATCCAAAGAGAAGGTGCGCCGGCAGCCCAGCTGTTACAGAGCACAGGTTGTTGCTCGCAGCTGATGAGACCCAAGTGAGGGGCAGTTGGGTCAGCAGCGAAGGCGACAGCAGACTCCTTGAATGCAGTCTCGACCTTCTCGCACAAGCCGAAGCAAGTCTTGTTGCCTCCGGTCACGAGAACCCACCATTCTTCTGGACCGGAGCTGGATGGGGTGACGCTGTCGCGGAGAGTGGTGTCCCAGTTATTGAGAGTGAGGATGTCGATATTGGAGCCCGCTGCCTTGGCCTCTGCGGCTGAGACGGGATCGTGCTTGTTTGGGTTTGGGAGGTATTGCTGAGCCAAACCGAGGTAGTGCTGTGCTTGTGCCTTGAACTGATCGATTGGGCTTTCGACGTGGTCCTGAGCGGCAACGAGAAGAGGAAGCGCAGAGAGCGCGAGTGTAGAGAAACGCATTTTGGTGGTTTTGGTTGGTGGTGATGGGTGTGTAGGTGATGTAAAAGTAAAGTAAATACTTTGAGTAAGATAGCTCTGATAAGTAGCTAGCTAAGCAATGATGCAATATTCTTAGGCCTTCGTGATAACAGTTCGTAAGCTGCAATCGTAGTCGCAAAGCTGATAAAAATTTATATCATACAAAAAATCCCAAGAAATGTAAAGATCACAATGGAAGCTTGAGGACAGATTTATGAGCTCCAACGAAGAGTGGAGTTTTAGTCTATCTGATGCTCAGGGTCCAGGTTGAGTGAGAGGGATTCAACGCTTAGAAAGGTTGGCTAGGGAATACTAAACTGGCTTAGTCGCGCCATTTCAAAAAGCACGTGTGTTCTGCTACCCATGACAACGAACTACTTGGTGCAGGCTCTTAGGCACCCGCACAACAATCCGTGCTTGAAGCTATGGGAACAAGGATGGGGGTAGTCTTCTATAATCCAGGAGTTATTCCTATGATAAGTATTTCCAGCGAATGTTGAAGCCGTCAATGTCGTCTGCTCCTGTGGTCGTCAACGTCTTCAAGCTTTTCAATGAAATGCCTATAGGTTTTCCAGCGTCTGCCATGCCGAAACTTTCAGTAAACTTCAATCTTGCATAATCAAGTGTAAGAGAAATCGTGCTTCTGTGAATTATGATAATAACTTGATTTCTCAATTGTTCTGGTCTGCTTAATATGTCTTGTTCTGCAATTCTTTCTTCTGTCTTCTGTCTTGTCATTGCTCATAATCCTCATGTACTCGTGACGCTCGAAGAAACCTCCCATGACATTCACTCATAGTAATCAACCCAGGTGTAACTTCTCCAACCCCTTCTGCCACATACCCTGTTCGGTCTTCTTATCAACATCCTTCTCCATCTGCGCTGCCTCTTTATCCGCATCTTGCTCATCGCCATGATCCTTCTTCTCCTCCTCATCCTTCTCGTCCAGTAGAGCAAGTGTCTGCTCTTCCTTTGCAACTTCATCGAGATCGATATCATCCCAGCCAATTTTTTCCAAGATAGTACCAATGAGGTACTGATATCTCAAATGACCACTCACCATGGAGCTGACATCTACATTTTCAATGCCTTTGACATCCTGAGCTGGCTGAAGACCAGCAATGCCGTACTGGATCGATGAGGTACGATAAAGAAAACCGAGAATATAGTCATTCTCGGAATAGACATTAACAAGTCTACCAGAAACCACACTTCTAATTGCTCTCCATACACTGGAGTCACTTGGTGCGGGAGTGCCTATGAGGACGACAGACTCAACCAAACCAAATGCACGTCTTTCAGCCAAGCTCATCAAACAGCTGTAGATAAGTCTGGCACCCAAACTATAACCGATCAAGTTGACTGGTCTTTCACCTTGAGCCTTGTTGATGAGAGCATCGGCAAGAACCAAGCCGGCCTTATCAGCCTTGGATTTGGCAACCGAGAAGGGATTGTCAACGACTTTGCTGACCTTAAGTAAGGCGATCGGCCACAAAGCATCCATGAGACTTGCAAAGATAGTTCTTGCAATGATCTCCTTCTTGGCAACGGACCAGGCTGCACTCTTGACTACAGACTCCATAGATGTCCCTAGCTTCATCAGCGCCTCGAGTTCCCATCTCAGCGCGAAGACTTCGCTCTGTTGCCCAAGTACTCTCCATGGTGTGATAATATCCTCTTTCTGTGTCAGCCAGCCTGAAATGCCAATAGCGACTCTTAGCCTCCTGTCATCTTGTGGCGTCTCCTTAGCTTGGCCACCATGCCAGTTCCTCGCTCTCCTCAATGGCAGGAATGCGAAATCACTGATCTCTTGCGCATATGCATCCATCATTTTGCCAGTCATCCTTCCACCATAGGCTCCAAACAGACTTCCCACGATAATCCCACTCTCGGCCAAGGTACCTAAAAGACCAGCTGCAGCTGTGGCTCCAAGACCTAAACCTCCCATCACTGTTGCGATACCACCTGCAACCAAAGGTGCTGCAAGGCCTCCTGTGATACCAATGAGAGCGGCGCCAGCAACACCAGCCAAGCCCACCTTAATTCTACGCGCTGTCTTGTTTTCTTCTCCACGCTTCTTTGTCTCCTCGGCGCCAGACATGTGTTTTGCAGCCTCTAACAAGCCTTGAGCAACTTGAACTTCGGTTTCAGTGAGAATATGAAGAGGCAAGTGCAAAGATGAAGCAGTATGCAACAACAAGATCCTCGAATGCGCTACATAATGCTCAAGTGACAGAAGCAGTAAGAGCATGGAGTGCAGAATAAGCACCCTCTTTTCCTTTGGTAAGGACGTCAAACTGGTCGAGGTTGGTGGATATAGCTCAATCAATGCAGCATCTGCATCTTCGATATTCGTATTCGAAGCTGTTTCGTGTAAGCTTCACATCTTCACGACATCGCTAAAACATCTTCACTTACTGACAACCTTCTTAGAAGGTGGAGGCGGTCCCTCAGGCGTTTCTTCAGCACTAGCATGCTCCTGCTGCTCTTTTGCCTCTTTCTTCGAGTTCATAACCTCTCCTACACGACTAATGACACTCTCCTGCCACTTGGTGAAGAACTCCTCGGCATCTTTCTTCAAGTCCAGCAACTTGGGCGCAGACAATTCCTTCTCCCTCTTTTCTTGTAACTTTTGTGCCTTGCCGACCTCTTCCTTTTCCTTCTCTTCTAGCTTCTTAGCTTCTTCCTTCGTCTTCTCGTCCAAATTCTCTTTCAAGCCATTCTCTAGTAATGCATTCTTCTCAGGATCAAGATTAGGGTTTTTCTTGTCGTGAGCGAGATTTTCGGTGGGCTTGTCATTGGGATTTATGTACGACACATCGAAAGTATCTATAAGGTTCTTGTGCATACGCTCAATGATGTTGGCGATGAGAAGGGTGAGCTCGGCGCGCTCATCATTGGTGAGAAGGGAGGAGAGATCTTGGTCCTGCTCGTGGGCAGCCTTTGGCTGAGAATTCCACGGAGCCATGGCGGTTTGAGTATTTTCAAGAGAGTGAGTTGAGGGAGTGGAGGGCGAGGAAGTTGGTTTTGAATGTTCCATGTTTCAACCAAGCAAGGAGATTGTTATCGATAAGAACTATGACGTTGCGATTGTCTCAGCTAGAATGCGCATGCGACCTCGACTGTGGTATGTGTGTTTGTACTTATAAAGAAATAAACTTTCCAAGATGACTTTGTTACTTCATAATATCTCACAAAATAATAATGGTACAATATGTAGGATTTTAAAACGGATTTGTTGGGCATGGACAGGATTTCGAGTTTCCTAAAATAATATCCTTGTCTTAATCCTTATGTAGCGCTTACCAGTCCGCGAAGGAGTTCATTGTCGTGGCTCATACTCATAGAACTTGAGATATACCACCAACTTGTTTCAATTATTTCACAAATCATCTGAAAGCTATGTGAATGTGGATTTTTCTTAACACAGGTGATAGTTTCAGCACTTCTCAGGTGAAGATTGGAAGGAATTGTTGAATCCCACGGTTAATATATCATTCTGACATGTTCCATACTTAGCTCCCTTGAATCCCACCATATCTCAAAACCCCCAAGTTTCCATCTCTTGAATACCTGGTTTTACTGGAAATAAACAACATCAGTTCCTCCAACAGCAGCGCCGTATATCAAGGTCGCAAGATCTCAGAATTTCTGTTCACGCGCACCTCTGTGTAGACTTTACATAACCCTGCTAGAAAGAATTAATTTGGCATGATATCAACATGTGTATAGATAAATGATGCATCACCGAAGATGCTCGCCATAAGCCCCGAAACATAAAGCTCATAGACTTCGCAAAATTTGAGACTCTATCTAATGGCTTATTGAAAACAGTTACATATAGCTTACCAAATACAAAACTCTACCTTCATTGGAATTAGTAGAAATAGATACAGAAACTTCCCACACTACATCTTCATACTCCAAGAACGACAGGAATCGTGTTGTACTACAGCAGTTACAGAAATAGTGAATTATCATAAGAAAGTAACGAGGTAAAAGTGAAGCACCTATTTTGTATATGTAAAGTGTGGGCTTGAGAGCAAAAACTTATCAGTCAAGCAAGGAAACTACGATTACTTAAAAGTTATTCTCGCACCCCAAGTAATTTGTATGCACATGCATGACACTCACACTTTCCTACAGCTGTAAACTTTTATAGATTTAAATAGATTATATAGAATTGCTGGCAGTATAGACAATGGTCATAAATGATGAAATTCAGGGAGGAAAAAATATCATTTGTAGTCAATTAAATAAAGTTAACGAAGCCATAAAACTTGAAAATCAGTAATCACAATTTCCACAATAACCACATTCAAGGCTGCAAGCTGTAAAATCTTTTGGAGAATCTTGACTTAAATCATCATCAAAATAATGATCTCCACGGACATCATCATCACCCTCGCTGTCGTAGATATCGAGTAAGGACTTGGTGGCGACTATTGGGGTTTTGCTGTCCGTTGTTGCTATGCTGGACAGACCCTCTGTACTCATCGTCATTTTATTTTTGGCAATTGGTTTCGAGAGATCAATATCTGTGGAAGGCCGGGCAATATTTGAACGCCAGTGATGCTCGTTTGTTGGGTTCTTTTGATAAATGTTAAGCTCGAAGAACTTATTATGCTGAACACACTTGAAGTTCTTGTACCTACTGACATCAGACCTTGTCCTTGAGATTCACTGTAGAATATGCTTACGAGTTCAACTTTTCGAAGTTGGCATCAACTAAGTAATTTTCTTCGACTTCTCGAAATAGATCCTCTTTTTTTGTCGAGTTCGTCATAATAAAGTATCTCTTTGATTCCATTGCGCCATAGTTTACCTGCCGAACGATTTGCATTGCATAACTCAATTGCTTCATACCTAGATCATCCAAGTTATCGGCAGTAGAGCAAGGGCTTTCATCTGCTTTGGAGGAACGAGCCCAGCCAAAAAAGCTTTCGAACTTGGACTCATGATCAAGTCTTTGTGGTCGATAAGGGACGACTGAAGAACAACAAAAGATTGACCCCATTTGGGCTCTTTGCAGTGGTAATTATCACAGTATTGTCGGAATTTGGATATGTAGTGATAAAAAGGTAGAGTCGACTGTCAAATATCATTGGAAATCAGCTTATACTTATACATCACAGCAGCGTGCTTCTGTCAACTAAAATCACATAGTCGAGAATATGACGCGACAACATACTTAGAATTGAATTCGATCGGTATTTGCAGACGATTGAGCATCTACTGCGTACATAAGGTGGATTGCAAGGAGTGAAAGTTTGAATAATATTGCTTTTTACAGTTTCAATCCCTCAATTCCTTGGTGGTGAAGCAAGTTCTCATTGTACTGCGTAGATTCTCTCATAGTATTCTATTCACATTAATTAAGAATCTTGTTTGTAGCTTGCTCATATCTTCATAAGTTACCTCTGTTAACGTTATTGTAAAATATTCGGTGGTCATCCCCTTGTTGTCATCACATGATCTGGGGATTCCAGCACACCACATTTTATATGCACAGCATCGACAGATCTGTACGTACCGAGTACACATCCACACAGCTCGGAATTCACACCCTCAAAATGACACATTACGCATGTATACATAGTATGTAAACTTTTCTAATGGTCTACATTCCCTAGCTATCTAGAGTCCCTAAGTCCAAATATATATGAGTCATCAAAATGACACTGAAACTAGCTTGTACGTACCAAGTGATAAAAATATTGAGTGAGGAAATTAAACATAATCAGTAGTGTTATAAAATCTCGGACCCTACAAGTATAGATAATTCATTTTCATTCATCAATAAATTTGTTACTCTTGAAGAGGATGATGAAGACTTGTGTTTTTTCTGTTCTTATAACCTGGCATTATTCATGTAGTCAACATCATCCACCACATTAGCATCATGGATTCACATCAATGCTTTCTTATACTCCATTCAACATTCAACATTCAAACAAAAAACTTGTGAGCTTCTTCATACGATGCAAAACAAAGTATTGGCCCCTTGCAATTTCTTGAGAGTTAAAATTCACCTTGCAACCACTGTTTGGTCTACAACCTTACTCTTGTAATCTTCATACAAATCCCGCACTTGCTCGACATACCAAATGTCCATGTGTTCCCAGATATACACAAGTTCTGGTATTGTAGCATTTAGCCTAGTTCATGTGTATAAACAAAAGCACGGCAAGTTAGTGCAAGGGATCCAAAATGAGCAAATCACACGGCGTTTTTTGTATAATACGGACATTTTATCTCAGTCTAAAAACTTCCCAGGGCTAGTATCCCTTTTTAATACTATGATATAAAGATTTCTGTATGTGATACATGCAGGAAAGCTCTTGGACCATCCTTTTCATCGCCGCAATTAACCATTCATAGCTACAAAGCCCTGAAATACAGGGACGTACAGATTGCATACGACATATGTCAAAAGTCGTGTCCTGGTATCGTGCTTTTGTTACTCAAAGCAGTTTTTATAACGCCTCGGGGTTTTCATATACTGTAGTCCTAATTTACTACCAGCAATCGCAGTCATGCACTTGATATCTCTTTCCTAAGTCTATATCAAGCTATTGGTGTACGGTTTTGCGCATAAATTAATACCTTCAATGTATTTCATAACTCAGCTCATGCATGTAACGTCATATTAAACTTTGAAGTTCACTTATTCGAAGACAGAGCTGCAAGCAACAGTGTAAGGCTGTGCTCTTCATTGTCGTTTACCACCTCATAATCATCAACTAAATCATCCTCGCAGATTTAGTACTGTAATTTATAGCATGATGTACTCCATGCATGGAGATTTTATCAGTTCTAATATCACCTGATATTCTGTACAGTGTAAACTACCCACTATATGCAATATTTACATACATATCGAAGTGATAGTCAGATAGCACATCTAGTAAATTTCCAGAGACCATTAGTGTGTAAAATCTATAAGAGATATCTAGAGGCTGAGGCAGGACTCAGTATCAATATATAGCCCCTGGTCTCGATCTTATCATGGTGTTATGCTTAGATGGTGGATAACGATCAGATTAGCTGAGAAAGCAGTCTCTATTATAGACTTTTACTTAAATGCTACACAATCATCCATAATACATTTCCCTATTGAATACAAGTACACGGAAGCACCCAAAAATTCAAAGCATGTTCAAGGCATATAATTGAGGTGTAATAATGAAGCCGCCACATCAATCTAGCAAAGCCAACTCCATTGCAATGCTTTACACATTCGGCTTGTCTGCCGTCCATGCAACCAGGTATACCACTATACATACATACAGTACAGTACCAGACAGCACCCACTATAATACTCATCACTCATCCCAACGCCAGTCCACAACTCCATCCAGCAAATCCAGCAAGTCATTCAGTAAATAGTATATCACAGCCAATTAAATCTCCGCCTCTCTTCTTCCCACCCCAAACACTCTCTGCAAACTCTTCCTTATTCCCCCACTCTTCTTCCTTGCCATCATCGGCTCAACAGGTCTCTCGCGCGGTGGCCACTCCCCATCCCTCTGCCAACCAGCGACACAGCTTCTAATTACATCACTCAAGTTAATCGGTACACTAGGCGTCTGACTCTGACAAACGACCTTGTCATAAATACTGCCATAAGCAGCTGGTCCAATTCCCGCACGGATAGGATTCTCCCTTGGCAGCAGGGGTGGCGCAATGGGGATCTGATCCCATTCGTAGCTCTCATCATCCTCGTCCTCTTCCTCCTCTTCTGTATTCTCGCCACCGTTGTCAACGCTGGGGTTTCCACCAATCTTCGGTGTCCGTACCGGCGGCTCATAATGTGGGTGGAGTAGACTCTTCTGTGCCGGTGTACGCCGTGCCCCAGTCCATGCATTTCGGCGGTGCACAAAACACCGCACGCCATCATTCCACGCCATCTCGTCACCGAGGCGCTTCCTGCGACGACGGCGACGCTCTGCTTTTGACTTGCGGACTGCTTCGCCTACGCCGTCTGGGCTGTCGAAGCGGAAGGGACTTTGGCTTGCCTGAGATGGGGTTTGGCCGGATGGTGTAGTGGGAAGTGGTGTAGAGACCTCATCTTCTTCTTCGCCAACAGAGTCATTGCTTTCCCACTCATCGCGCTCTTTCCATTGGTCATCATCATCCTGTGTACTGGATTGTGTGTTTGAGGTTTGTGGTTGCAGAGAGGTCTGTGGGGAAGTCTGGGATAGGCTTTGGGTTGTAGTTTGTGGCCATTCGAATTCCCAAGTTGTCTGTACTCGCTCACTGAGATATTTCTTCACTGCCTCTTTTGCCTTTGTGCGATCACGATTTGTAAGGTCGGCTTCGTATTCTGTAAATGCGGAGGTGGTGGCCATGACTCGTCGACGATGGGCGGCCGAGCCATTCTTGCCACGGTCGGTGAATAACATCTTCGTTTCTACTGAAGCTGCTATAACTGGAGTGGGAGCTTCAATTGCTGAAGAAGTCGAGTTGGGGAGATGATCGGTTATAGCCGTTGTCGTCGTCGGGGTGGGTTCTTCTGTAATCGGGTCATGCACTGCAGGTGGATCAGCTCATGCAGCAGAAAGCAACCCCACATATGTATATGTATGTATATGAGTATGCGACAATGAGAGTATATTCGCAACATACCTTGCTCACTCAAAGTATCTTTATCCTCGGTACTCAGAATGTCTTTGAGCTTTTCATCTGTGACTGGGTCTTTTCTAGTTCGTCCGACTGGCAGAGTGGTTGATGCTGGTGCTGGTGCTGGTGCTGCAGATGGCACTGCAGCGTCCGGGGAGGTGGGAGTGGGAGTAGGAGTAGGAGTAAGAGTAGGAATGGGGAAAGGTGACGATGTTTCCGGAGTCAGAGGCTGAGGCACTGCGGGACTAGCAGGTCGCATATCGATAGCTCCATCTCCATGGCCGTTGGTGCGGCGCTTCTCCTCCTCTGGCTGTGGACCGACCATGTTCATGCTAGAGCTCATGCTCATGCTCATGCTCATATTCGTGCGCTGATCCCTCAAGTGTCTGCGCTGCCCCCTTTGCAGTGGCGGTTGAATTACCCGAGCACTGTGATATGAAGAGTCGGGTACTGTATGTTAGTAATATAAGTTGAGGTTATTTGCTTCCTACTTCCTGCTTCTTGCTTCTTGCTTCCTTTGTACAACCGTACCTTGCCTATGGTACGAGACAATTTTCGCAGAGGCGCGTGACAATGATCTGATCGTCAACTGCTGTATTTTATCGATCTAAGCGTATCTATTTTCTCTCTTCTCTCTTCTCTTTTTTACTCTGTAGCACCATCTATCAAAAAAGATCTTCCTTTCTTCCTATATCGGCGGCTATCGTCTGCTAAGGTAGCAAAGTGGGTGACAGGGCTGATATTTGTTCGCATTCATCTCATCTTTCAACATTTGTCGGCGAATTTTTGGCAGTAGGTGGCTCAGGTCCACAAGTAGGGCAGACAGTCACAGGTGCAGGCCTGTGTATCCCTGCAGACGATCATTTCGCTTGGCTCTTCTTACCTATTCCCTGTAGTGTCAGTGTCGGTGTCGGTGTCGGTGGAGTCATCATACCCGAAGTCTGGGATCGTCAATTGTCTGAGTGTCGCCTTTTACTGCAGTCTCCCTCTGTCTTCCCCAGAATTGGCACCATAAAGTGGCTTAGAGTGCGCAATTTGCAGGGGCTACCTACGTATGCTAACGACTAATCTTGGTTTCGCCTGCAGCCAGAGCCAGACTTTACTTTGTACATCTCTGTGATACTCTACACATCTGTATGTACACACACATATATATATACATATATACATATACGATATGACGACAACTTGCAGTTTACACTGATTGCGTAATTGAATAAAATTAAAATATTTCCAGCTTTGCGTGCTTGTTCTACGTCTGCTCTTCAGAAAGGAGAATTATTGTGGGTTTGGTGTCACTTATTATTATCTCTCCCCCCCCCCCTCGATTACACAGACCAAGACGTTGACAATTTGTGGACACACTCTTGGGTCCAGAATGAATGAGAGTCAATAAGTAAAGTAAGGATATAGTGTTGCATATACCGTTTCTGTCTCTGGCCGAAAGGATAAAACAAATATCCCGTACAGCAGGACGTTACATAGAGTATGTACACAGTACATAAGTCTTAGCATAACTATCTTTCTCGCAAGGTTACATCAGATTCCAACAAACTAATCCCACATCCCTAGTATTACTTTACGCATCATATATAGATTTAATATACATACTTTATATGTACCTCAAAAGTTATAGACATGCATTCTTGCGTCTGAGGACAAAGAAAAGGCTCCGAGCTCCAAAAAAAGGAGCACATACGAATTGTACTACCCAGCAGAACTTCTACAATCAAATATCCCGGCTCCTTTCCCCTTTCTAACATGCAAGCATATCTTACAAACATATCTCACACCAATGGCACTTCAAAATCATCATTACACATCCACAATACCAGATCCACTCCGTGACATGTCACTGTTCTACCAGATTGAGTTGGAACACAGTATCTCTCTGTCGTCAATCTTTCTTCGAAATCTAAGATAAGGTGCATCAAAGCCAAAGTATAATACAGAAGTAACATCAGCTAATGCAGTGTGATGATTCTCCGAATGTGCATGATGTACCTTACGGCTCACCCGGGTATAGACGGACATACTTAGTCTCATCCGGTGCTTGGTTCTCAGAATAAAGACATGCATCTCAAGTATCCATCTTAAGTTTTTGACTCGGCCGGCATTCTAACCGTTGTTATACTTTGCTGCGAAGTGGAGAAGGGTTCAATGATGGTGTGGGGGTAGGGGGGTGGAAATCATCAGATTCATATGATTTGAAATCATAGACTTGAAGCAGATTCTGCCGATGTGAAATTCATAGCTAGGATTAAAGAAAAATTACGCAAGTCATGATCACTCCATAGATACAGTTACTTCTAAACGCCACAATGGGATGCTTCCTGACACCTGCAGCTTCACATTAGGATGGTCTAAGCGGGGGACCTTCGCAGTGGAAGTGGTGGGTGAACAAGAAATATCGGGAAAAGTCGTGGGTATGCACTGATGCAACTATCATTCTCGGCACGTGATCTTTGTCGCTTATCATATGTAGCAATCGCACACCAAAAGTAAAGAACTTCCTGCTTGGAGTGGCAGAAGTTAGACAGTATGCAGGAACACCAAAAGTTGAACACATCCAGCTGCACAAGATGCAAAAGGAAATAACAGACTTGGTGATCTGATGGGATATTGTAGTCGAGACGGGGCTTGAACCCGCGACCTTCTGCGTGTTAGGCAGACGCTCTACCAACTGAGCTACCCGGCCAATTGTTGAAGACATGGGCATAAGTTAATACTATGAGCAGAGTTTTGCACGTGTTACAATCGGCTGATTCTTGTCGTTTTTACAAAAAAATATAAATAATGTCATGTTTTGGTATTCTTTCTTTCTAACTCTTATCATGCTGCCACTTTAAGTTTTTACTAGTATCTGTTGACTTTGTAGATGACAACAAAGACGATTTTATTATGCTCATCAAAAAGTTCTCACATCAGCAAGTAAGGAAATAAAATTCCAATATAGATCTCACATCTTGATTTCATGATGATTTGATGTAATACATCAAGATCACTGATGTACCAATACGTATGTGATACACCATCTCATTCACTTGAAAACGGCAGTTACAAAGTAACCTACAAAAAGACCCATACAACTTGCCTTGAAAAGATTGTGAATGCTTGAGCCGATCTCAATTGCCGTGAGAATGACGACTGTTTCTACAATAATGATAATGATATGATGATCTAGGAATTCACGGGCATGTTCCATAATGGGAAAATCTGCAGCATTGATCAGTGCTGCGGATACCCATAGGCCCGTTGAATCTGTGACTTGTTAGATTAGATGAAAACCTACGTAAGGACTATCTATTTAAGTTCGTTGAATTTCAAGAATCTAGCAAATCATCACCGCCAAATGGCAAGGTAATCTCACACATGACTTAGTACTTGATTGGAACATATCAGCTTTTATAGGTCCCAAGGAAAAAAGCTCAATATTTCTTAGAACCTACGGCAGTGCTCCCAGCTATAATCACTATACTTAATCACTTCGCCATAACCCACCTCTCAATTGCATCTCAGCTTTCATCATGACCTGACATTTCCAAAATGTCATCTTAGACTAGAAGCTTGATAGATAACTGCTTGCATAAACGACTACCTGAATCTACGCTACTTTTTGTACCACCCCAGTGGCTATACACATCAGGTTTCATACTGCAAAGGCTCTCATGCATATTGAGCAATCTTCTGCTGTACAGCACTGTAAGTTGGTACTAACATTAGTGAGATCAGATTGATATCAAAGCAGCTGTTTGACCATTTCAGCGATTGAGCTGGCTACTACATAACAACAGATATACCAATATATTAATCAGGATCGTCATAAAGTCCCGTAAGCCATGGGAAGGGGATGTTTCGCCAGGTGCTTTAAACAGCCACGTCTACGATCATCTCGTATGCTAATTAATATCACAAATTTTGTGAACGCCGCCGCTCATACCAAGAAATATGGCTTTGAACGTAGGCCATAAAAGAGCTAGTTTCGCAATGAACACTAATTCCAAAGGTCCAAAACCACTCCTTGACGGACTCAGGTATACAGATATCATCAAGTACCTATAAACTGAAGGAAGATTAACAATCTCTTGAATTTGTTATTTATCATCTATCTTGCCCTCGCTCCGGGAAAACTTCTTGCACTTAAAAGCACCCCCTTCACTCCCCTAATACTGGCTTTAACCCTCGAAATTTCATCCTCTTCCTTCCCCGCATTCGTGGAACTCGGGAAACCATTATAGGTGTATGCAGGTGGTATATACGCCAGATTATCGAGATACTCCCTTAGCACGGCAATTGAAAGTCTCAAATCCGTAATATTTCTCTCCTCAGAATGTCCTGCACTGTTCGCTTCTTCCGCATACGTCCAAATCTTCTGCAATGACTCCACATGCGATTCGACAGTCCCCTGTGGAGCACCAGGCGTGCCGGGATATGAAGGCACTGGACTGGAAGGGAGCGAAGTTTGCACGCCTATATCTCTGGAGAACAACTCTGTCGGATCACCATCTGATCCCGTCTCCACTCTATCTCTTTGTATGTCTTTCGAGCTTGAGCGGGGGATTGTAGGCGGGATCTCGGAGACAAGACTGCTTAGTCGGTCAAGGAACTTATCGAGGTTGGATTGTGTGGTTTCAGCAAGTGAATGGCGCGATTTTGTCAGGGATTCTACCATGGGTGCCACAAGATAGTTGCTCGTGCCATAGAAGAGTGCGCTGAGGCCGCCGAAGAGGTAGAGAGTTGTGAGAAGGCGGCGAGCTGTTATAAGTGGTTCGGGATGGGTGGGTTTCGTAAGGAATTCGGGGTAGGTAATTATGGGTGGGATATCGCGAGTAGTTTGGAATGCTGGTTGTGAAGGTGCTGATTGTACTTGAGGAGGTTCTGCTTGTTTTACTGGCTAGGTAGATGTTAGACTGCACTTGAATGGATATTGGACTGTCGTACCTCCACTTTTGATGCATCTTCATTTCGAGAAACCCCAAGAAGTTGTTGGATCTCATTATTGCTCAGTCCTTTTGACTCCAGAAATTCAATCTTCTTGTCTGTAGTCGCATCCCGTACATTATCATCCTCCAGGAATTTCTTTGCTTGCTCTATGACTGTATGCCTCGATGTATCCGTCGATTCTGACTTCTCAGTTTGTGATGGTATTGTAGAATCCGTTGTGGGTTCCTCATTCGTGGTTTTCTGCTGCCATGAAGGCAGAGATTTCTTCTGGTCCTCATCCGAGTCACTCATTCTCAAAGATGCTCAAAAATTGTGTAATTGCTTTGGCGCATCAAAGGTATCTCAGCTATCGCAGCCGATGATTTACACATGCCTCGGTACCCCAGATTACCCAAACTCCGGCTTACATAAGTAAGCAAGCTGGGTTCTATTGGTTGAAAACAGTGGATGGCACTTCGAGCCTGGTGTTGCGTCCAAATTGATGAGCTCCTCCTGTGTCCAAAGTCACAATTATCGGGATATCATCGCTTATTAAAGTCGTCTATTTCAATAAAACTATATAATTGGATGTATATTCAATTGCCACTTCCAGCGTCCCAGCACTATATACACCTTGTATCTTACTCAGTGGCGGCGTATCGACAGGACCACATATCGCGCGCCTAGCAGCCGACGTCTGGGCCAACGGCGCATCGAATTATCTTTAGCAGTAGACAGGGCTATTGGTTGCAGACGGACACATCTCGAACACATACATACGTGTTGAAGAGGACGAGTCACATTCAGAGACGCATCTTGACTCTCTGAGACGACCCCAACAAGCACCTGTGTAATACAGATGTGAGTATAACTGAATTGTCATTCGTCGTTGAGTATTTGTTGTGTCTTTTGCGCTTTTGAGTTTTCCATGCATGGTGGATGTCGAAATGTTGCGACTTTGTCATCAGGCTGCTTAGCCTGCTCAGCTTGCCCAGCTTGCCCAGCTTACCCAGCCTGCCTATGAGCAAAGTGAGCGTCAAATGTGTACCTTTGTACATACCTACATCCTACATGTACATGCTCTCACGTCGATGGCTCACCGCACGTGATTTGGTCTTACCCATCTTGTGCAAGGAAGGCGCGTTTGTTCTGCGGCTGCCCACAGGAATTCGCTGTCTCAGGACCACAGTCGGGTCAAGCTGCTGCATAATGATTCATTAGCAGACATAAGCTGTGGAGTCAGTCGCATCAGCTCCGATACTCAATCCTCCACCAATTCCACCTCTCCAGCAACAACTCCCCACCTCAACATGCCTGCTCTACGTTCAAGTCGCCGCTTGGCAGGAACAAGATCGTCCATTTCAATTGCTGACGCTCCAATCAGTATGTCCCGACCCCGTCGTAGCAACGGTGCCGCAGAACCACCCGTATCAGCTTCAGTATCAAGAAGACCATCCACTTCAGATTCCGACCTGCCCAGCATGCGTCTAAAAGTGACACTCCCACCTAGTAAGCTTCGTCAGGTCACTGGTGGCACGAGCTCGACTGCAAGTAGCGGAGGTCGTCCCATCACGCAAGCTAATCATCGAAGCTCTGGAGCTTCAGTTCACGTGAACAGTAGGGATCAATTCATTGGCGGTGAGATCTTAGAAGGAAAGAGAGCGAGAAATGTCAAGAAGAGCTATGTGCTTGATTCGGATAGCGAGGATGATGAGATGGAGGATGTGATAGAGGATGACGAGGACGCTGAGGGCGAGGATGAGGACATGGATGCCGAAGGAGAGGATGAAGATGCCGAGGGCGACATTGATATGGAAATGCCTCCACCTCCACCAACCATCAAAGTGTCTCCAAGCAAACCTGGGAAGGTAACCATCACGGCTAAGCCAACTGGAAAAAGTGACGGAATGAGTGTAGAGCAGAAGGAGACTCTCGATGATAGCGATGATGATGAGCTGAGTGAGCTAGATAGCGACCTCGACGATGAAGAGGAGACTATGCAGCTTGGTAACGAGGAGGATGCGGAGGGAGAAGATGAGGATGCTGAAGGGGAAGAGATTGAGGAGGAAGAAGAGGAAGAGGAAGAGGAGTTGGATAGTGACGATGAAACCCCTGGAGGTGGCAGCAGAGGATCAACTCCGGACTTGACAAAGCTCACCAAACGTCAAAGAGCAAGGTTGGAAGAGGGTGGTAGTGGGCATCTTCTTGCATTACCAGATGGTATGTGCATGATCTTTTTTCTAATATTTTCAACCACTAATAAGAGGCAGAGGTCCAAGTTAAGAAGCACCTCACGGCAGAAGAGCATGCTATGCGTCGGGCTGAGATGGCCAGAAGAAGGAAAAACCTCAGTGAGAAGCGCAACGAGGAAGAGAAGGTAAGCAGCGCTTTTTACAATTCCACGTGCTCTCAAATAACCAACCCTACTAACATCACTAGATGGAAACAATCAACAAGCTCCTCAAAAAGCAAGCTCCAAAAACCAACGCTCGCCGTAAAGACCTTGGAGCTGGTGGCGAAGCAACTCCACTTGATGAAGCAGGAAATGCCAAGCCCAGTCCTGTGTATGTGCGATGGGTCAACAACAAAGACGGTAGCAAAATTGGTGTCCCTGATGAATGGCTGGGTGGCCCTGTTGGCAAATTGTTCGTCGATGCAAAGAAAGCGCCCGCTGGTGCAAGAGGAGGTTTAATTGAGGTCGTTCAGGAATAAATGGATGTATAGGCGCTTGGATGGATTCATGGGATTTGGAGGTTTGAAGGTGTAGACTAATTGCTTGCTTGGTACAAAATCCACGGGTGTTATGGTGCGAACAAGGGTTCTTAAATGATTTGAAGGGGCATCAAAGCAAATTCAAAAATCTTTCAACTTTTCGTAGCCAGTATATTCAATCATTATCACTTGCTACATCTTGCCTTCTTTCAAGGTTGGTAGAGAGGGCTGAAGCGCAACCATATAATGGTGATAAAGTGGAGATTAAATATTGCAGCTTCTAATACTTTTTGACAACCTTATGAACAATCTTCATGCATTGGTGACGAGTAGGATAATAGCCACGTTGATGCAGCAGGAAGACGTCGGATATGCAGACCATTATTCATTAAACCAAGGATTTCCAATATTTTTGCTGCACTTGGCCTTTCTGACTATTCGTATTTCAAAATCTGGCGAATAAGTGTTATTATGACTTTGGCTTCGTCATCAATATCCTCAGACTTATTATATGCGTCAAAGTGGTCCTCAAGAGACTCTCCAGAAACAGCATTTTTCTCCTCCATATGACACGTCCAATCTGGTCAAAATAAATTGCAGCACGAGGAAATGCAGATAAAACAGTATCAGGGAAGGTTCCAGGGCGTTATAGATGTCGAGCAGGTAATAGTCAATAGCACCTTTGGCATCGTTGTACATATATTGTCTCCGAAAAAGAGTGGCATTCCCGTTATGGATTCATATATCAGATAGCCAACTGCCCAAGTGCCGTAATCAACAACTGCAACTATATATATTCATCCAGTTACGAAAGTTACTTCATGATTCTGTGACTTAGTCACTATTTCTACGACCCACAACAGAGAACAGGGACGAACAAAAAGGTAGGATACAAGAATAATGCGGACTTCTTCGTGCTTTGGAATTCTAATATAAAGTATTTCATTGCAGAAGAACACTTGTATAATGCTAACTGTGCCGCTAAACAAAAACCACTCCCAGTAAGCTTTAAGCTCAAGTAAGTAGTCCTGTAGGATGATCTCTACAAGTTTCCTCTCGCTTCCTGCTCCCTTTCGATAGCCTCAAACAAACTCTTGAAGTTCCCTGCACCGAAGCCATTGAAATTATTTCTCTGAATAATTTCAATGAAAACAGTAGGACGATCCATCAGTGGCTTGGTGAAAAGTTGAAGAAGATAGCCTCCCTCATCAAAGTCGATAAGAATGTTTAGCTTCTGAATTGCATCGAAGTCCTCATTAAGGTTCATTCCAGAAGATTGCAGTCTCTCCTTCATGGCGATATAATATGTTTCTGGAACATTGATAAATTCTACACCGCGGCTACGGAGATTTGAAACTGTACTGAGAATATCGGTTGTGCGGAGGGCAATGTGCTGGACTCCTGCACCGCCATAATAATCGACATATCTGGGCTCATTGTGAGTTTAACTTCGAGAATTTAGACGAAAAGAGATCTTACTCTTCAATTTGTGACTTCTTTTTACCAACAGCCGGCTCATTGATTGGCATCATAACCACTTCATTCGGCGAGGCCATCACAATTGACTTTAGAGCAGAGAACTCAGTGAAAATATCCTTGTCATCAACAGACCAAAACCTGTGGAAACCAAGACAATTTTCATAATATTCACAAGCGGCCTCCATTTGATCCCAATCTTGGTTACCGACGCAGTGATCAATAGCTTCAAGATAAATCTGAGGAAGGAAAGCAGCTATCGGGTCGGGCTTGTCTGTTGCCTTGAATCCTGGAAGGAAGGCCCCTGTGAAATTCTTCCGCTCGACCAAAGTGTGTGTGGTATCACCATATGTTCGAATAGTAGCAGTGAGAACCCTTCCCTCGGTCTTATTACCAGAAAATGTTGGCTCTTGGACACTTACGGCACCTGCTGCAATGGCCTTTGCATAAACAGCGTGAACATTATCGACTTCAAAAGAAACATCTTTAACGGCATCTCCGTGCTTCTCAAGATGATCATGGATTTCCTTGAGCTGGGTTCGTTCTTGTTCTGTAATAATATCGTCTTCAAAAGAAGGACCGCGTAATGGTGATGTAAGCACGAATCTTACCATACCATTTGCAACAACGTGACTGGTGATGTATCGAGAACCAGTTTCAAGTCCACGGTATGCGATATGTGCGAATCCCATCCGAGTGACATAGTATGATGCTGCTTGCTTGGCGTTTCCGACATACCAGGTAACATGATCATATCCTTTGTAGTCGTCGACCTCTTCGCTGGTAGCATATGTAGGAGTATTGTTGTCAGGAATACTATGAGAAACAAGTGCAGAGGGCGCCATTTTGAAGGAAGATGGGAGTTCTAGAGATGATGATATTGTGATGATGTATATATTTCTCCTCAAAGACTCACAATGAGTCGGTGTAAATGACAATTTATTTAAATTTCTGGTTTAAAAATAAATGAAATGTATAAATGCTTACATGTAAGATGATGTGTCAAATGAGGAAGGCAGAGGATGTACCCTTATTACCTGAATAATGAAGATAGCGGCACACGCTGGTGTTTGGGGCTTTCGGTTTATTCGGTGGCAATGTGCGGTAGCCGCGGGTTAGCGATGGGAACCGTCGGCTTAAGGATAAAGAATGATCGGAATAAGGAGCGCGCGGCTTACGCTGATCACAAGATTTGTACTTCAGTTCCCCTTACTGTGATATCTAGGATATTAATTGGTCAAAGTACGTACAATATCTGACCGAAGGATTTAGTTTAGTATTCAAAACTATATCTGTCAGCATTTGTGAATATCCCACAGACTTCGAAGTCACTCTATATCATCCACAATTCCCAATCAGTCTTCCTCATGATAGATACGCCAGAATTGAGCAAGGCCGACTCACGAGTCTTGGCCCAAATATTTGATCCTGAAAGTTCACCATCATCAAGAGTCGAAATAGTTGATAGTCTACCTAGAGACGCCCACATCCGAGATGCAGCATTATTATCGAGTCTTGAAGCAGAGCAACGCAAAGCAATCAAGCGAGTAGAGGAAGTGAGCCAGCAAGGGAATATTGCTGATGACAAGGCAAAAACTGCTGCATTTGATGAAGCATATGGTATTTTATCATCGTTAGTTAAGGATCACCCTACATATGCAGCACCATTCAATAATAGAGCCCAGCTCATCCGTTGGCGATACGGAGACAACATCTTCACAAAATCTCCAGATACGGCAAAGAATCCCGCATTGGACAGGCCAAATATGATAGAAATTGCTTTGGATGATTTAAGTATGGCTATCAAACTTGCAACCCCAGCATCACCTTCATCACCAGTCTCGCGTGCACAGGCATTGCTTCTTGCTCAGGCACATACGCAACGTGCTGCTCTTTTGCACATATCTTCGAAGGAACTCAAGAAGTCCTCGGCTGCATCAACAACATCGGATGGATCATCTGTACCTCTATCTCTAAAGCCTTTCGGGTCCACACCCGAGGCCTTGGAGGCAGCAGGTGCCAAAGAATTCTTTCTTGGTGGGAGATACGGAAACGAAATATCAAAGGCAATGGCTGTACATACTAATCCGTATGCAAAGATGTGCGGAAGTATCGTGAAGGAGGCGATGAGGAAAGAAATGGGTCAAGATGATAAGGCGGTGACTACAGGCTTCATAATAACATAGTAAATCCACAATTTTTTCCAAATATATCCTCAATGTGAAAATACCACCTTCTACTTATTATTGTTATAGAGAATCACACTTCTGCCAATTCATATAGTCACTTTAAGGTTGGTGATACAATAATCCACTTTGTGGGGTCGGTTGTACGATGGCACTGACGGTCCGATCAGAGTTGTGGAGTAAACGCGGCGTATGCTAACTAGTTCCGCGCTGAACCTCCGTAATCCCCACATCTCCCTACCATCAAATTCCGCATAGCTCTCTGGAAATCTTGATAAGTAGAGTTATGAGCCTCGGATCTATTCAAACTTCTGTTGGCTTCGGGATTATTATACGCGCCATTTCAATTTGTGAGACTGGAGCCCGTCATCTTCTTCTGATGAACCGTAATGCAATAATGTGCGAATAAAAGTTTTGAATTAAGGTGCTACGCACCTCTTGGCAAGGGAGATATCTTCAACACTATCTAGATTGTTGTTGACCTTCCTTTATTGGTAATCCATGACCTCTTTTCATGCAAGATATACCATAAAAGGTATTCCTGTTATTAATGTATGTCTCAACTAGAAAGTCATGACAAATATAGACTTATCATAGTGGCCAAACTGAAAATTCCAATTATGGTGGGATTGTGAAAGTCAATGCTTCTTCCTATATGCCCAGAACTACTGATCGGTTTCGAACCAGGACCAAATAAATCTATCTGATTATTTGTGTCTCCATTATTTATAAATATTTCTTTAACCATTCTACGTTCCCACAAAGTGCCAGTCAGTAAATTAATGGTTATGCACTATGAAGTTGGTTATTACTCTCGTAACTAGCAGTATCCGACCTCATGAAAAATTACATATATTTGATCAACACAAATTTTCAAAGCTTAATAGATAGAATTTTCAACAACTTTAAGTTACAAAGGGTCTACTACAGTTAGAACT
This sequence comes from Allantophomopsis lycopodina, assembly GCA_024752465.1. Lineage (NCBI taxonomy): Eukaryota > Fungi > Ascomycota > Leotiomycetes > Phacidiales > Phacidiaceae > Allantophomopsis > Allantophomopsis lycopodina. The sequence goes on along the minus strand of CP103013.1, from coordinate 359,348 downwards.
TTACGTATTTCCTGAGTCAAGTCTGTGCAACTGGCGGCTGAAATCGCAATCCATTTGAAATTTGTAGGCAGTTAACCCACCGCGATTCACCTTTGGCGCTGCTTATTTCAAAACAAATAAATGACTGGATCACATTTTTTCACACTTGAAAATGTTACCGTTTTACGTATGAATCATTATTAAACTTGTTTGGTCAGGCTGTTTCGACTGCTGACATTGCAGAACAGCACCCTAGACGAATAACAATGCAATGCAGTGTGTGTATGAATAATCACAAGTTTTCTCCATAATATCTTACTATTATCACTAGTTAGCTACTTCGTTGATTGATTATAATGATGACTGCAGGCTTGTCAACGAGCTAGATCTCTTGATTACTATTGAATCGTACCACACCGGTAAGGCTGGAGAGTAGTAACAGTATTGTTACGACTCACATTTGAAATATAAGCAGTTCCCAATTGGAAAGTGTGCACTCGGCACTCACACATCAGGTAATATAGACTCATAGCATGTACAGAAAGCTTCTCTGTATAGTTCAATAAATTATGAGTCAAATACAAATTATAAATCCTGTACACTCTGAAATCCCTAATGGCGTGAGAACTAATGTGTCGGAAATACTAACAAGCTACTGAATTCTTCTCAGAACAAGGTTCTGGTATGAGATAGCGTTATAAATCAAAGATTGCAGTCTTACTGGCAGATCATTCTCCTTAAAACTATGCGCAAGTAAGAGACTGGATCAATACCACCACGTGATTTGTAGAATGGTCAAATTTGCTTCTGATGACAAATGGGCTGGATTTTCCACAAGATGGCGTTGGGATTAGACTTGGAATTTGTCGATGGGATTGATAAGATTATATGCCACCAAAAAAGTAAGCCTTTACTCCTTTATCAAGGGTTACGAGATATTGGTGTTGATACACACATATAAGGCCCAACTGTAAAGGAAACGGAAGGCACAGCTGTCAAGAGTATGAAATTGATATATATATATATATAAATCAAGAACAGAGGCATTGCGCCGAATCATAGAAATATCATCACTATAAGACGCGAAAGCTCCTACACACGTACGCAAATCAATTAGTCTTATTTCAATTAGTCCTTAATAATTCCTCGAATTTTTATAGTATTCCTAGATTTTTGAAAAAGTAACATTCATAACCAATGGTATGTCGTAGGGTCTTGTTGAATACCTCCGACTCAACTCTTGAAACATAAGTGATGTATTTTATTCCTTTATGACGAAGTGTCTTGTCTATAATGAGAAATCTACCAGCATTTCGGAGCTTTTGTATATTTTGAAGTGACCGCTACGCAGACTACTTTCGAATTAATGGTAAGTACCTCCTTCCATGCCTTAATGAAATTAACAGAAGTCCAAAGATTATAAAAGCCGTGCCAGTACTGACCGAAAATGGGCTTTTGCGAGGAATTCCCATTTGAATTTTTTGAGGACTATCTCTGCTTCAATATTGGTTGACAATAATCATCTCAGAAACTTGGTCATGGCAAACTAGTTGCTAATGTCATACCACTTGAGATACATCCATAAGCATATAGATGCCACTTATCACTGGCCTCGAGGCCATATGGACGTTTCATTCAGATCCATGCTAGCGTGAATTCAAGCGCAATTCAAACGCTTTTCAAGGGATAGCAAGAAATGGCATCATTCCGATACATCTTCTAGACCAACAATTGTTGAGTGGCTTCTTCGATCAGAGTTTATCGTTAGAGGGCTCCTGCAAACTCACATGAGGTATTTTAACAGTGCATTATATAGACTGAATGTAGTATGAAAGGCGTTTTAGCACCTGTTGGATGTGACTATCCCCCAATGCCTTGGAGCCAAGGATTATGGATATGCGTTTTCACCTGGAAGGCTCTCGCAAAAAAGGTCTGCCCAGTTGACATACTCGAAGGTTATCTTAAGTTAACTCTTTTCCTCAAACAATTGCTAATTTGGTGATAGAAATAACATTATGCCACGTCGATAATGCCTAAGATAGCAATTTGTCATGTAGCATTAGAATCAGCATATCAGAAACAAGGTGTTGATCCATTGAAAGACTCCTCTTTGAGATTCCTAGACCAAGGGAAAAAATTGCGTCCTGTGAAATGATATTCTCATGACGCTTCATGCAGCCCTTCCATGAAATATGATAAAGCATAAACAGTCCACAAGCCCAAGGCTGTATGTGTGCCCAAGCAAAGCATGCATGCGCGTAATTGGAGAGGCATCGAGGATTGAGGGAGGATAACTCAACAATGAAAAGCTAATGTTTCTGGAAATTCTGAATGAGAAGGGGATTAAGTATAATGGGTGGAGATAGATTCTATATTGACAATAGGTTGGAAAAGAGCCAAGGGAAAAAACCGACAAAATTGTCCCCAAAAGGCTATGTATAATGGTGAACAGTATATTCTGCTACTGTGATTTTCCAAACATGACCTAAACACTCTCAAAATGGTACAATACATGATAGTGTTGGTTAACATTATTTGGAATTCGCACACTCCTCTGCCTTTAGTCCAAATCATTCCATCCCAGAATTGTGCGAGTGTTATCGACTAAATTTATTCAAATCAACCTGGAGAATTAGTACCTTTCTACGATCCTAATTAAATATCTCTTACATCTGAAAGTCTTTCAGGAACCATAATTGTGTATTGGTTGAGTCTCAACTGAACTTTGAACTCGCTTTTCCCATTTTGACTAGGGAATCGGTCTTTGAGGGTTTGTACAAGGCGGTTTTGGTCCACGAATTGTCGGCGAATTACTTGAGAGTGCAATTGACTGCTTGAAGACATTGAATAGATTATAACTAGGACGTGGATCAAACTTATGTTGTAAATTAGATGTGCTAGATAGAGTATACTAGAGAAGTGCTATTGTCAGAAAAGTTGGTGGAGGTGTGCTATACTCTTTATACACCATTCGAGGAGTTGACAGCTGAAAGGTCTTGGTGCGGGTCCTGCAGGTGGAGTTCAGGAATGAAACCTTGAGAAAGTTGGCCAATCAGAAAATGAAATCCAGTGAAAATAAATAGTGAGCGTCATGCACCCGTCAAGAATTGGAGTATTGCTAGACGCCTTCGAGTTCTGTTTTCCTCAGCCGCTCAAGGTTTCCAGCTCTGTTAATCAACCTTGCAGAGCCTTAAAATTGACGCTGTTTAGTCCACTAAAGCCAGGCAAGATCTCTCAACATGCGACAAAAAAGAGCCTCGAAATATCCCGTTAGTATAAAGTTTGTTTGAAGTCTTCAACACATGTTCTTCAGGCGAGGCGTGTGGAGGTTACAACTTGCGACTAATCTTGCTTACGGTCTGTGTGAGCTATCTCCGGTAAGCATTCCATAATCTGCAGGACAACATGACCGAAACGTAACAGAGTACGGAGTAACATACCAAACGGGCATCCTTCCCAAGGCAAAGGAATGCCTTGCAAATAGAACGTGCGAAAAATCTCCGGAATGCTATTAGGCTGAGAAAGTATTTTCTCAGCCTAGGTGGCAGTGCTTATCACACAATTTGTTCACCAATTATTTAACCAATCCTTATGAAGGAACACCTGGGGGCGATAGTCCAATAAATCCTGGTAAGTATTACGGAATAAACTCCCAGCCTATAGTGTTATATTTTAGCCTAGCATCTCCATGTAAAAACTTAGAGAGGTATAATTAAACTGTGTATTTTGTGATCGGATTTACAGTGCATAATATGATAATTCATATTCATGAATAACCATGAGCATGTAGGCTGTAACAGCTGAAGATGAAATCTTTTAGTATTTTTACATACTGAATGACATAGGTAAAAGTTCGATGTCAAGCGTCTTGTAACGAAAACATGCAAGAAAGAGGATGAGAACCAACAATATTCCTAACCATATATCTTACGTCGCTATTTTGAATAATGAAAATGCCCATAAAAGAATGTTATAAAGGAGTATATCAGTTCTTCCGTCCTTTTGAAAATTACCAAGTATGGGAATAAAGTATCTATAGTACCCAACTAAACTTTCATTTTAACTGTGATTGAAAGTTATTTTTGGAACTTCTGTATTACCTGGACTTTGTGGTACGTTATCATAGCCCTCTTCGTCAGGAGTCTTCTCTCGAGGAGTAGTGGGTCGCCTGATCCCACTTTCTTTATCGAGTTCAGAATCATTGACTCCAAGTAAATCTTGATTGCTGCGTAGACCTGTCTTGAGGAGGTGTTCTAGCTTCAATACTAGGTCGTCTATGCGAATTCGGGAGCTAGCATCCACCAATAGCATTCGATACTGTATCAAGTTGAGAAGCTCAGTCACCAACGGAGAGCATCGTTCCTGATTTCGTAAATCTCGAATCCAGTCGAGGACTGCCGGCCTGACTTCAGCAGTTTTAACACCATTCGATTCGGTCACGGAGTAAAACCTATCATCTTTCCAGAATTCTTCAAGTCCTGTCTGTTCTCGAGCCTTCGAAAAATGAAGAAAATTACGGGATTCGTACACTAGCCAAGTCGTGAATTCGAGAAACAAACATGCCAAGCTCCAGATATCAAACGCACGAGAGACACTTTTGTTAAGATCAAGTTCGGGTGGCACATATGTAGGTGATCCATGAATATTTTTGGGATCCACCTTTGACCGTGAATGTAGCCGATGAAAGCGACTTAACCCCATATCCGCGATTTGTAGGACGCCTTCTTCAGATGCACCGCCAATATTGTCCAGGTACAATATATTTTCTGGCTTGATATCTCCATGACGGCCATACACTAACTGGGAGACTCTATTGCCAGGGACGTTAAGTAACTGTCTAGCATGTTGATTTGCTCCATTCGGACCATGAATCCTAGCTAGACCAGATGTGAGACCATATATTTGTTCAAAGAACCAAATGTAAGTCGCTCGATTCCAGTACGGTGGGGTCGTACTTCTCCAGTAGTTACGGAGATCCAACTTAGCATATGCGAAAAGCAGATGATATTGTCGCCCAATCTTATATGCGGCGAGTAGTCTGATCAAATGCTTATGGCCCGCTATGGCATTTAGCATATCGTACTCCTTTTCAAAATCGATCTCCTTATGAGAATGTAGTTGCTTCACCGCTAAAAGCGGTTCATATCCCTAGACATAGTCAGGATAGCTCATGGAGATTTAATATGATATGTGAATAATATATACCTCTGCATTATTCTCCTGGTAAAGTCTCTGGTGAGCTCGGTGGATGCGAACTGGCCAAACATCGCTAAAACCACCTTCTCTTTTAACCGAGGGGTCAGTATTATCCTGTTGATCCTCGATGAATGGCATTACGGTATTCTGGTGCAAATCCAGGAATGGAATTGAACCGTCGGAAGGTCTTTCAAATACAGGTGCCAATACCATCCATTGAGTTTGTTCAAATGTAGTTATTTTGTCTCGTGCCCAATTTCGCAGTGAATTTATAGCACAGGAATTGTGGGTTGATCGTCGACAACCTTCATGATTTTTTGGACATAGCAGGTAGTTATTGGATCCGTAGGCGGACCTTGTGAATGGTAAACACTCATCTGTAATATAATCATCGACAAGCGCACAAATATCCTCTTCTTGCCCTTGAGAGAGCAAAAGTGCGAATAATTTGCGTCCGTTTGAAGCGATCAGTTTTGAGTATCTCTGAAGTTCGTCATGTTGCTTGTTTGGAAATTTTGCGGTAAGGATGATAGACACATTTTGTAAATTGACTTTCTCGTCAATGACATTGATCGGAATATACCATTTATTTGACCCGAGCTTCCATTCTCTGCGCGCGGACTCAAGTTGTTTCTTCAAGTCCATTGCGATTGAATGGGAAACAGTTTTGAGGAATAAGTACAAAATAGCCGATACAGAACCCAGTGGGGGATAATGAAGAGTGATTCAAGAAACAATATAGGGTGAATATGCAAATATATGCAGGAAATTCGCTGAAATATTTCATCAAAGTAAGAAGGCGGGGGAGGTCCAAGTGATATGGGATTGAGTGGTAAGGTGTGATCTACTATTAAGCCGAAAACGATGGAAGATAGGTCTGTCACACAGGTCCGCTCAGCCTTCAGGCGCAGACCCACATGCATGATACCAAAAAAGAAGCTCTTCCTAAATTTTCTCCCAGCCTCGTCTCACATATTACCATGGGGCTTGTATTCTGAGAGGTGGAGAATAAGGCAACGGAATCTTATCTTGTGGAATATCTTACGTCTAAGTCATATTGGCCAATTAAAAAGCCATGAAACCGCAAGATATTACGCTCTGCGTCTGCCAACCAAATTACGTGTCTTTTTGAAAGCAAGAGTCATCCACCACCATCTTCTCTTATCCAAAGTGTCTCTATACAAATGAGCCCCACCCTTCTCTACGTCGACAACATTTCCCTGAATGGGGATCTTTTCCTTGGTGGAATAGTTCAACCAGAATCTCCAGACCATGAACGTAACCACTGTCAATGGCACAGAAACGACCGCGAACCACCAAGATCCAGAGACCACCGATATCTGGCCCTCACTGTTGACACGAATCAATTGACTCGAAAAGAAGTTCTATCCAAGAAATCAGTAGGTCTCAGAGAAGCAGTTTGTGGTCATTAAGGACTTACTGCAACAACTGTCATAGGCAAGTATATCAAAGTTATAACCGTTAGAATTTTCACAGCTGCTGCATCTGCTGTGCTCCGCTCCTAGTAAAGATAGTCAGATATTAGGTGATTATCTTAGGACGCAAGCATACTGTTAAAACCCTCATTCGAATATTTTCCTCCTTTGATTCATTAACAAGACCATTCAACGCTTGTCCATTTCGATGCGCAATCTGAGCATTTTCATACTCGAGAAGATCAGATAACTTTAAGAATTAGCATTATGAATCATATATAAAATATAGAACTTGCCAATTGTGCAGTCCCTTGTGCGCGTTTGTAGAGAACATCTGCCTTTTTCAAATTCACTTGAGTTTCGTATATCTGCTCACCCAATTCCTCACTTATCATTGAACAGTTGCAGTCGAGGCACTTCTCTTTTAAACAGTGAAGTTCACATTGTCTTCGTAGGCCAGCAAGGGTATTAGCAAGGGACTCGAAGATAATCACAAGATCTAGTATCTTATCCTCAATCATTTTGAGCCTCTGTCTATCAATGAAATTAACCTGGAAGTCTTTCAATGGAGACAATTTCACATTCTCAGCTTCCACTTGCGCAAGTGTAACTCTCTCCGACTACAGAAACGTTAGAAAATGATACGCTTATGATATCTAGTTATTGGTATACCAGGTACGTACTTGTATCATTATCAAATTTTCCAAGCTACGAACATATGGTCTCCAATTTTCGAATGACGTTGAGATTAGGATTCGATGCATGTCAAACGAATTTAGCTTCCGTGGACTTGACGTAGCTCTTCGCTTTATAGCGTTTTCTAGGGTCTTTCGAGTGCCTTCAGAAGGTGCAATCATAATGAACACAATCTTGTCAGTATCACTATTGTACTTTTGATAAATAGCACTTTGCCGCACCGACCATGGATCAAAGTCAGGATTTTCTTTGGTACCATAGCCACGATTGTTCCGCTCGACATAACGAAGGCCGTATGCGCATTCTAACTACATAAGTTTATGTACTCACTTTCTCTGGATTCAGAGTTTATGAGGCTTACCAAAAGACCCGAGCCGGCTTTCATTCAGTTTCAATTTCTCAAACTGACGGAAACGGAACGGAGCATGGCCTATGTCGCTCTCCTTAGTCTTAAAACTAAAGGGCTGAACAAAATCCCAGATTCTGTCAAAGACGCTGTAGGTTTTGATCAGATTGTCAAAGAGCTCTCGAGTGATATACAACCGTGCATAAGAATGCTTTTGTCGGATATAGTAAATCTGGATAAGGCTATCATCGTTCTAATATTGTCCGTCAGTATTCTAATTTCAATTTGAAATAGTGATATGCTGAGAGTAAGAAACAATAGTACCGCAAACGAAATCAATTGTTCTCCCTCTTTGATGTCTATTTTAGAAAGAGGACCAGTTTTCGGATCGTCAAAAAGTGGATCCCTTGGTAGCAATAAAAGTTGCAAGTCTATTGAGCTTGGATTGATCGCGAATGTCTTCCTGAAGGTATTATCAATTCCATCAAGTAATGATGATTCAACCCACTTGAAAGTCCGATTTTTGACAAGATCCATAGCGAATTTCAGGTTCGGCTTTATATCTAAAACCCTAAAAGATGTTGTATCCACAGGCGATTGAACAAGTGGCAAAATGAATCGAAACGAGACGAGATTATCGAGGAAATGCTGATGTTAGAAGCTAATTAAATGCGCATTGATATCATAGGTTACTGGCTATCCTCAACATATTGTGCGAAATAATCAATCTTGATGCTATTGATAATTTGATGAATCGATAGAAGTTTGAAGTGGATATAAGAGAATGCTGAATATCTGGTCTTGAGGGTGTACGAGCATAGCCTCACTTACTCGGATGTAAAATGGATGATCATTGGTTAATGTGTGCCAAAAGTGCAGGGGGCTCAAATCTCGTCATATGCGTGAAGAAAAGTGATACCAATCAATGACATGGGGACTTTTGCAGTTTGCCGATGACCTGCAGATTGTGTTGTGTTGAGCGTTGATATAGTCATCCCGTTGCTGCACTGAGTGACTGGGCGAATGCCGAAACGGTATCCCCTGAGACATGTAACCAAGTGACTAGTCATCTTGAGTTTGTGAGGACTTTTCATTGCATAAGAAGTAAATTTTAGCGGAATATGTTACACTCTGGGCGGCGAGACTCTCCCAGCCTTGTCCTGTGTAGCTGCGGGTCTGCCTTGAGAGGCCTACTGGGCAGCCATGACCAAGATCTGACCACACAGCCTTCTCGTAGAAGTTCAAAATTTCCGTCAATTTCTGCTTACCGTCCTCACAGAATTAGTTTTAAAAGTTCACTTCAGCGGCCTCGTCATCGATACTCAGTTAATATGGCTGTCCAGCAAGTAATAGATGGGCGGTACATCAATCCAGAAACCTTGAAGACACTTCTCAAAAGCCGGTTTGAGTATGGCACCTACACAGTCCGTGTATGTTTCCTACCCATATCAATGTATAATTGACAGCTGATGCTCATCCTTCTAGATGCAACTCAACCGTTGGATCCTCACACTTCCAGACTATCTAACAGAGGTTCGATTCTTGATTTTGGCGATTACAAATAGTTCAAAGCTTACGGAATATAGGAGGAGATCGAAGCTTGTGGGGAGTAGGTTTACCATCTTCTGCACATCGCAAGCTATTATTATCGGCGCGGCTTGGCTTTCGTCGAAAATCTTTAGGGGATATTCGTCAAGATATGAAATTCGCTTGAGAGACAGGATTAGATTTGTTAAATGGAATTATAACATACATAAACACGACTTTAACATGTGAAGCTTGATACATTTGACTAAATTCAAGTCAAGATCGGTTTATATCATCTACTGAATGGCTATCTAAGACAGAAAATGCCAGTAAAAATCCACTTAAACATCGTCTGAATCAAATGTCTGTGCTCCAGGTGTCACCGTGATAGGGCTTGAATAAGGAATCACCTCAAAACTGCCAGGCCTAAGGTGGCTTGGAATCGGATGTCCCTCAGTGCAATCTGGTGGAGATCTTTGTGGAATATTTTGCCCCTTTTGTGACATCAGGTGTAGTATTCGACTGAATATCGGCTTCTCATTTTTCGATACCTCCCTACTTCCCGTCACATAGCTAGGCTCTTTGGTAGCTCTCTCTAGCATTTCTGAGAACCTATGATTGAGAGATGCGCTCTGGATACGTTTCTTAGCTTCAACCACAAGCATCTGGGTTTCTACCAAGTCCAAGAAATCAGTAATAACTGCTGATGTACGTGGTGACTTGCGTAGTTCTTTGATCCACTCTCTGACAATACCGCGTACATCAACATCTGAAGAAAATGCGTTATTGATAGTGTAGAACCTATCATCATCGACTCCATCCATATTGACGTCTGCCCGGGCTTCATGAAAGAAGTCAAGATACTCCGAACCAACCAGAAGCCAGGTGATGAATTCGAGGTAAACACAACCGAGGCTCCATATATCATAAGCCTGTGAGATAGTTGTATTCATGCGGAATTCGGGGGCCTCGTACGTCGGCGAGTTGCTTAGATCATTTGGCTTGACTCGGCTTCGTGAGTGTAAACTATGGAATTCCATCAAGCCGAAGTCGGCGATAATGAGAAGACCCTCGTTATTATGAACGCCATTGACATCTGCCACATCTTCATTTGACCATAAAATGTTCTCAGGTTTGATGTCTCCATGTCGTCCAAATATTTGGGTTTCGCGCGGTACTTGAAGGCCCTGGGAAACTGACACTGAGCCCTTCGGATGCGTTATCTTGTAGTTATGAATTGCTTGTAAGCCAGAAGCAATTCCTCTGCATTGTCGGAGCACCCATGTGATAGTCTCAGTCGAAAATTCGGGAATTTCAATAGTTTTCCAGTATCTTCGCAGATTTGACCGTGCCCGAGGAAACATCAAGTGGTATCGGCTGTTGAGTTTGTATGTTGCCAGGAGCTTGATCAAATGTGGCGTATCACGCTTACTGCTAAAGGCCTTAAGCATTTCCACCTCGCATTGAAAGTCATCATGCTTTCTGGAATGTAATCGCTTGATTGCAAGCCACGGAGCTTTGTTCTGTTTTCTGAGTTAGCGAAAGCTTTTGGGCCAGATGTGGCACTGTTTTCTTTCATAGAGAAAATACCTTGCTCTTATATACTTCCTGATGGGCTGGGTGTACTTTGACTCCCCAGACAGATCCAAATCCCCCTTCAGTGTCTCCCTTATCATCATTTTCCTCGTCCTCAATATAGGGTAATGGACAACAGTCTTCGAGCTGAAGGTGGGGAACTTTTCCTCCCCTCTGTTTGAATATCGGTGCCATAGTCCACCATTGTCTTGTACAAAGGAGCGTTATTCTGTGTCGATCCCACCCTTCAATACTTCTAATAGGCTGCGGAGTAGAAGATTTAGTGTAGAGAACATTATAATCAACATTTCCAGGGTGTTTCGATCGTGTGATGGGCCCAGGCCAGTGACTGAAAGGTAAATTTCGATCACTTATGTTCTCGTCTAGAAAGCTGAATATCGAGTTGCCTTCATTGATATAAAGTAATACGGTGAATAGCTTATAGGCTTTCGTCCATATGCTTTTTGCGAGTTGAGTAATTTTCTCTTGACTGTCCTCCGGAAGATACAAGCGTAATTTCTCACGGATTGAATGTTCGTTGATGATACTCAGTAGTTTGTCTTGTGGAATGAAGTAACGCGATGTTCCCCGAGGCCATTCTATCGTAGCATCCCATAGTCTTTTCTCCAAAGTTTCAATCTGTGAGTTGCTTCTCAAGGACTCTTGTAGCTCCGACTCGAATTGTTCTCCCACACCTATCATTGAGACGTTATCAGTATCAATATTCTTAATGTTTTGACGGATCCCATCTTCAGACACAGGGCGCGTAAATTCCGTTCGACGTTCGAGACCAAAACTACGTATGGACGACGGCGCAACATCAGAATCGTCAGTAGTCTTAGGTGCATGAGACGTTCCAAGATGGAGGAAGGCATCTCTTTCTGAAGAAATTGAAGAATTCCCCAAAAGAAGAGCCCGATTAGGTAAAAATCCTTCTTCAGAGACAGTTGGAGCGTCAGATCGATCAAGCTACGATTAGATTAGTCGGATCATCAGAATCAGTGTGATTAAGCATACTATTATTTCAGGTGTATTTTCTGTGAAAAGTCTAGTCTCTGATGAATGATAATACCCATTCTCGTTGTCGGCATTATCGGAGTGATGTAAAGTGTCATTGCTTGAATGGAAGCCAATTGAACGTCTTGAGCCGTTCGGGTATCCATCAGAAATGTATTGAAGAACACGATCTGGCTCAAGATCTCGTATTTCAGTAGCATCAATCTCGCTGCCACCGATTCCATCTTCATCTTGAATTGAGCACTGAAACTGGGATGGAGGTTGGGATGAAAGAGTACGTTGAGAGGAAGAGGTACGGTTAGACTGTTGCTCTTCAGAGGCCTCGGGGCCTTCAGGATCACACTTTGGGCTGACAAACTGACGGATAGTCTTCCATGGCCAAGAAATGCAAGACATGAGAAGAGTAATAATGGTGTTGTGTTGAAGATTCAACCTGAAGTGGGCCATATGTGTGAATTGTTGGATGACCACCAGAAATGTCTCGACTTATTTAAAACAAGTCCCAATTGCGAAATCTCCCACGTGTAGTATTTCAATAGTACTCACACCTTTAGTTAGAAAACATTGATTTGGGCGAATTACAAATCCTCTCAGGGATAGGTTTAGCATACATTGGGACAGGCCCAACCAGACAATGTAGGAGGAATTCCCTGTCATTGCTGAACTGTCCCAAGGTTGAATGCTTAGGATCTCTTTAGTTTGACGAAAGAAAATATCGGGCATCTTTTTAACCACTAAACTGCAAAAGTACCATGGATCTACGAATAACAGCCACAATATTAGCCCAGCCTGATCAGCTATTTTATGAAAAAAGGCCATTTGCAGCAATCGTATCTCGTATTTGAGGCTCAAGGGGGCTCGGCGTGTTGAAGCTGACCACACCACACACATTTTTCCCGTGCAATTTATGCAAGCTCATGTGTTGGAGGTGAATCAGCTCAAGTCAAGCGGTATAGAAGCTGGCGCTGATTGCGGGGAGGACTATTGGCCCGAATACTGATAGCAAGATGTCCTTCAGGACTGCGTACTACTAAGTATTAAAAAAAAGCCGTGCCGATGGGAGTCTTTGAAATATGATAGACTCCATTTGCTCTGCTCAAGCCTTGTGGGAACAGTCGCTCTGTGGGAATGAGGAAGCTAATCCTTACACTTTAACGTTACAGTGTGGGTAACATCATCAGCCTTCTCTCGGCAGTCTCCAAGATCAGCTCTGCAACCCTCCATTATTAAATCATCAGCTTTCGCTAATAAATCTAGGATTTCATGGGGAGTAACAGGGGTTACAGATAAATCATGTGGTATCGTGATAGAGCACATGTTTATCACTTGATCATAGACTGCCAAATTGAAAAACAAAATAGACATATAAGATCAAGCTTATGGGAAAAGTACCTATAGTCTCGACCTCGGCTGGCTATCTTCAGTAAAACATGGTCGATGGGGTCGGCACGGCACGACGCCTTCATGCATATTTCAGCCGACGCGAAGGGTGGTACATACCCCGCCCGATTCAATTTCCAAAAGTGCTTACCGATGAGCTGCACCAAGTCCTCATCCTCGCCACGCAAAATATCGGAAGCTCATATCCTTGGGATCGTTAACTGCCTGGATATCTGCTGAATTGGCGAGGTGCGATTTTGGTAAAGCTTCATAGTTCGCGTCTTTTCAAAGGATTTGCAACCCCGAAAGTATGGAATGAGTGGACTGGCCCCCATATTTTCAAATTCTCCTAGATATGTCACTCGCTGACCATAAAGGCGGGATGACGGGCGCTTAACTGTGACAAATTTTTCGAGCATTCAGATGGAAGGACAGAGGATCCAGGAAATGTTTCAGCTCTATTTCAACATTATCTTCTCAATAGGAATTTGAAACAGTGAGGTCATGAATCTAGGAAATTTTCCATCAGACTATGAATTTTGATAACATATGTAATTATATCGGGTTGAAAGCAACAATGAAAAAATATAACTGATGAGTAAAAGGAGAGGCAAATTCGCCTTATAGGCTACGAGCTAAGAAATTCCCAACATGTAGTTGAGTTGCCATAATATTGCCCTTGTACCCACTTTTATAATATGGTATCTAGATCAGAGAAGTATGTAGTCGATGGACTGTAACTCTGAACGATAGTATCTGTCTAATAGCGAAAAGTACAGGGTACCATAGGATGTAGAGCCAAGTCCGTTTGTAGCTGACATATCTGAACTCAAGTCATGACGATGCGACGTACGTCGAGAATAGGTTATGCTTCGTATTCAATATGCGGCACAGAACTCCTTTTGTAAGTTGAACAACTAATTGAGGCCATTTTCATGGACACTCTGTCATAACCCGTGAAAACGAAGCTGTAGAATCACTCGTAAATCAGCAAGCATTCATCTCAAGTGAAAAGAGACGACCAGAAGGACTTTTCATACAGAGATTTATATAGGACTTTCGATGACTCACACATTCAGCCTAGGCAGCAACTATAAAATGAAACAAGTTTGTAATGACTTGGATCTATTAGGGAGAATCCAAGGATATTTAACAGTATCGCATGCGCCGCGGGACAACAGGCAATTCGTCTATCAACCAGACATATACCTTGTATGTTTTAATCCTATCAATTCAGTTTCCCAAATCAACTATTTTAAACTTTTTTTCCATTTCATTTTGCCAAGGCGGCGTCTAAATCTATTATACAAATACAAAATCATCATGGTTCGTAAAGCTCATCATCAAAATATGAGCGAATGCCAGGTGTGCGACCTCTTTCGATCGCCGTGTCCATCAAGGTATTTAGCTGGCCCTCCAGGTCCTCCAACTGTTGTCGGAATTGAATCACAGCATTACTCTGGCCATTTCCATTGCGATAGTGCAACATGACATCTCTCAGCCGACTCACGCGCGTATCCAACGCCTCCCACTCGTCCAACGAAGCCTGGCTGTCGAAACAGATGCCATAGTTCTGGCAGTACGTCTTCCACTCCACCGGGCACTCAATCGGCTTGTCGAGGAAGATATAGCTCCAGAAATGCTCCCATAAACGGCCTGAGTTGGCATCGTCGATTGTCGTATCCAGCAGCCACTGGATCCAGTCTGCGTAGCGCTGTCGTGGCACGGATCGGATCGCTTTTCTGGTAACTGCGAATTGTGAGCAGCAGGGTGCGGACCATGTTTCTGGTACTGGCACGTCCGGGAAAAGTTCCTTGAAGGCGGCCTCCATGTACGGTTGTTCCGGCTTGTCTTTGTTTGGTGTTTTTATGGAGGTGTGTAACCAATTTGGGCAGAAATTGGCCCAGTACACGCGCAGATTCAAGTAATCGCGACGCTTGACTTCCTCGAGGTCTAGGTTTTGGATGATGAAAGTCATGTTGTGAAGGAGACCTTCGATGTGCCAGGAGGTCTCTCCGGCGTGGCTAAAAATGGAGACTTCGGGGAGGGCATCATAAAACTCATACATGTATTGTAGGTATATGATTGCCTCATGTCCTTTGTTTTGCGGAGGGTGATATTTGGCAACGGGGTTGTCGGCAATATAGGGGATGGTGACCAGATCTGGAATATTTAATCTCGATGTCCATCTATAGTCTTCTCCTGCCATTGCTGCCACGACCAAGTGTACTTTCGGCTCTGGTGGCACTGATGGTTTTGTGACATTTTGTAAGGATGTTGGATTGGTGAGTTCTGGCGCTTCATTGTTGATATCTTGTGATTCTTTGAGATTTAGACTCGACCAGTCGATGTCTAAGCGATCGCAAATGTTATAGAGATATATGATTGTGGACAGGGAGATAATGGCGAGGGCGACATAATGAAGGGGGGGTGATCGAGAAAATAGCATGATAAAGGATTTCAGAGCACTCAAAGTGCTGCATATAATGAATAGGGAAACATACTCACGAGATATTACGCCATATACTTATTCAGGGCAATCAATTGATACTTAAGATTTTTGCGATGGGATTTTTGGCGTTGTTGCTGGAGCTGCGGCCAATTTGGTTATGGATCTATTGCGCGTCGACAATCGTATGTACCCCAGGGCCACGCAATGCTTGAGTGAAAAACGACAGGGTGAGCCGGTGCCATGATAAGGTCTGCGATCACCTCTCAGCTGCGCCTAGTCCAAATGAAAAGAACTCCTAACATTGTATGTACATACACATCCCTACTCTCAACGCAGATGGAAGATGGAAGGATTAAAGAAAAGTCGTGACGGGATAATTGGACGATAAAGAATCGTGTTATCAGTAACGCACCGAGATAGATATCACAACGGTGGTCGTTGTATGAGAAGCGGGAAACAAGAAGGGAAACAAATTGACCTTCCACATGTGTGAAAACCCATAAACCAAAAAAACCATTGACAGCATTCTGAAACACAGACTCAATAACGAACGATAGAATAACTTAATGGCTGTGTAGAAGACTCGCAACAATACCATGCAATATCGTACGTATGTACTCCCTATACATTCATCCAAACTGCGCAGTACTACGTATATCAGATATATGCGCAATGCAATATTGGCAAAGGATCGTGAGCGGCGTCGGCCTGCGAATACCGGGTGTTGGGAACAACGCCGGAGATCAAATGGGCGCTGCTGCTATTCTTCGGCGAGTTAAAGCGCAATGGATAGCGCAACGTCAGTGTCGCGATTAGACCCAATTGTTGTAAGGTGATGCACCAGATGAAGATCTGCGTCCTTTTCACGTTTGCGATCAAAAGCCATCGTCGTAATCCTCCTAAACTCCAAGCAGAGACAGACCTGGACGACCAAGGTCCTCTCGGTCGCAGTTCATGTCGGTAATCCAGCCGCTGTCAACGTTGGAACCCCTCGAAGGACGAGTTGTCGACACGTGGAACTTACCCTTGACATACGTCGTCTTTTGATCAATGAGCGCTCGTCAAAATGGAAATCAAGCGCAGGGCATGAAGTGGATGTCACTCGCACATTATGTACAGCATCGACTTCCGTGGTTTTGAGCATTCTCCGTACAGTCCATGCACTCGGCATGAGTATCTTCTCCTTAGCTGAGAGATGGGGAAGGTAAATGAACGAAGGAATACTGATAAGGTACACCGCCGACAACAAAGGCCAATAAAGATGTACATACTATTATGTACACTTCCATTGAGGGGATGGCTGAGATGGAGAACAGAAGAAGGTGGAGCCGCTGATCGTCAAGACAGCACCGGTCGCTTTCGTTAGGAGCTAATTCGTAAGGTGTTCGGCAGTCACAAAGTCCGCGTACTCCATGTGTCGTCCGAGGGGTCGTAGTAGTAGAAACTGATTCAACCCGGAAGACGACAACCAAAGTAAATATAGATAAAGAGTGTTTTGGGACATAAAGTCATGCGGCTGATGGCAGCCATGTTGTTTCAAGAGGCTCAGTCAAAGCCACATCTTGGCGAATGTGATTATGCAGGTGGTGAAAATGCCCGAACCATCACGTGCAGTCGTGTCAAATATTGACCTGCACGCGCATCGATCTGATTATTCCAGAAACGCGTTGAGCGGGAGCTTGGCCGTGACATCGACGTCATAATATCAACCGTATCTGATTGATTTCCATCAACTAACCATCGGACAACACTTCACCAGATACAATGGCTGGTCCATCTAAGGAAAATGCCACGAAGCGGAACTTCATCGACTTGACCGGCGGTTCTGAAAGTCCACCGCCTAAGGCTTCACGAACATCGGTGAACTCTAAGCGGCGCGTAGAGTCACCAGCAATTCTCCCACCAGGCTCAAGTACCTCTTTCAAACAGTCCACACCTCTTACCAATGCTCATGCATCAGCTCTAAATACTAGACCTCGTTCCTCCGCCTCTTTTGCTTCACCCACCGCAGCGAGATCTTCTCAAGCCATCGATGAACTTGCAGAGCATGCAGCTGAGAACGAGTTGATAACTTCCACTCAAGACTTCGATCATGAAGGCTTTGGATTTAGTCAAGTTGGTGCAGTAGGTAAGCTAGCTAGCTACCTTTATGTTAAGTCTCTGTTAACTGTGGTGCAGATAACAAGATTGTTGGTGTCCGGTATTATGCTGGATATGCTAGTCCTGGTGAGACGGTCGTGATCCGGAGAGAACCAAGCAATCAAGTAAAGTCGATTTATTTTGATCTGTAATCTCGAGGCTGATCGGTGTACCAGTATGACAAGAATGCCATCAAAGTTGAGAACGTTCAAGGATCACAAATTGGACATCTTCCAAAGGCAATGGCTGCTAAACTAGCCCCATATATGGTAGGCTATACTCATCCAACTTTGGAAACATATATGCTCATTCTGTAGGATTCACGCAGACTTGTCATCGAGGGTCAAATTGGAAGACAGATAAACGACTATGATATTCCCGTTCGGCTAGACCTCTTCGGGACAAGTGATCCTATAGAGCGCATAAATCTTGAAGCAGATATGAAATCCGATCATATTCCTTTGATTGCAAAGAAAAACTGGCAGAAAAAAGCAAAGCAGCCGGAGAAAACTGGTCGTAAGAAGCTTGGTTTCACAGCCTCTCAATCTACTGGCACTGGCCTGCCAGACGATCCGCTGGTGGTGGAGGATAATGGCCCCAATATGCAGGACCTAATTAACGGTAGTGAAAGGCTGAGACCAGGTGAAATTGAACAATTGGTTGAGCGTTGGGGTAATCCAGAGGAGAATTTGGAGAGAATGCCAAAAGCCTCGCAGCCTTCCAAGCTGAAAGCCACGCTTCTGCCATATCAACTTCAGGTAAATCTCAAAATCCGGCTTACTCAAGACAATGTTAATTTTGTCCTAGGGTCTAAAATGGATGCTGGATATGGAGTCCCCCAAGCTTCCAGCTGAGAATTCTACCGATGTTGTCCAGCTTTGGAAGCGTTCGACTGTTCGGCGCGGTCATTATATGAACATTGCAACAAATTTCTCAACTGCTGATGCTCCTTCTCTAGCCCATGGTGGTATTCTTGCTGATGATATGGGCTTGGGCAAGACATTGCAAGTTATTAGTACTATTCTTGAAGGAGGTGCTGGCTCTACTTTGATTGTTGCCCCATTGTCTGTTATGAGTAACTGGAGTCAGCAAATCGAAAGGCATGTCAAGTCAGAGCATGCTCTAAAAGTCATGACATACCACGGCAGCAGTCGCAAATCTTTGTCTGCCAAACAGTTCTCTGAATATGATGTTATTATTACGACATATGGTAAAGTATTTTGTCCCATTTGAAGTATGTCTGTACTAAGTATGAAAAGGGTTGTTGGTTACGGAATATTTCCAAGGTGGGGACAAAAACAATGTTGAAAAACTGCCCCGTAAGAGTGGACTTTACTCCATGAATTGGCGCCGCATTGTTCTAGACGAAGGTCATACGATCCGAAATACCAACACTAAAGTCGCCAATGCAGCATATAACATTATGGCAGATTCGAGATGGGTCCTTACCGGCACACCGATAGTAAACTCCATCAAAGATCTACATTCCATGTTGAAGTTCCTTCGGATCACAGGTGGTCTTGAGCGTTACGATCTCTTCAATACAGTGCTCGCTAGACCATTGGTGGAAGGAGATCATCATGCTGAAACGTTGCTTCATTCCATTATGCGCACTATGTGTCTTCGACGCAAGAAGGAAATGAAGTTCGTCGATTTGAAGCTCCCCAAGTTGTCGTCATACATCCACCGGATTGACTTCCGCGCTGATGAAAAGAAGAAGTACGATGCCATTCACGCCGAGGCAAAGGGTATGCTCAGCAAATTCGAGAATGGCAAAGACAAGTTTGCCTACAGAAACATTCTTGAGATGCTTTTGAGACTCCGTCAAGTCTGCTGCCATTGGAAACTAGCTGGGAAACGAGTAACCGATCTACTCGCCCAGATAGATAGGAAAGAAGTCGTTGAGCTGAACAAAGAGAATAGACTCGCCCTTCAAGCTCTTCTACAGCTCTCTATCGAGTCACAGGACGAATGTCCTGTTTGTCTGGAGACTTTGCACAACCCTGTCATAACGGCCTGTAAACACGTCTTCGGCCAAGAATGCATAGCGCGAACCATCGAGCACCAACATAAATGTCCAATGTGTCGCGCACCGATCGAAGACGTCGAGGAACTCGTCCAGCCGGCGGAGGAGGGATCTCTGCAGAAGGACAATGATGACGGAGATTATGAGGTCGATGATACCACGAGCTCAAAAACAGAGGCTCTCATGTCTATCCTTGCAGCCAGCCGGAAAGACCCTGCCAGCAAAGTGGTTATTTTCTCTCAATGGACTTCGTTCCTCGACATCATCCAAACCCAGCTGGATTCAGCGAAATATAAGTACACTCGTATCGATGGCACCATGCCAGCTGGCAAACGCGATATGGCAATGACTGCTTTATCCAACGATCCAGACTGCAAGATCATGCTGGCCAGTCTTGCCGTCTGCGGCGTTGGCTTGAACCTCGTTGCCGCTGACACAGTCATCCTAATGGACAGCTGGTGGGCACCTGCCATTGAGGATCAGGCCGTTGATCGCGTGCATCGTCTTGGTCAGGAGCGCCCGACGACGGTTTGGAGACTCATTATTCAAGACAGCATTGAGGATCGAGTGCTTACAGTCCAGAAGGAAAAGAGAGAATTGGTTGGGAAGGCATTCAAGGAGAAGGCTAAAGAGGAGCAAAGCAGTCGCTCAAGGGATTTACATACTTTGCTGGATTGAGGAACGGTCTGTGGTGCGTTCGGATCCATTTGGCTGTAAGGTAAGGGTTTATTTCCGAAACCAAATTTATTACACACTCGCTGGCTTGAAATTTGGAAATGTTTTCATTTTTGTTGGCTATGGCAATTTCTCACCATGCGATTTATTTCCAAGTTCTATCTTTCTTCACATGACAGGCACATACAATTGTGTTCTGCTACCTGTTTCCAAAAAGAATTACGACAACAATAAATGTTGAGAGTAGAAAAAGAACAAAAAATAAATATAAACAAAAATAAAACGATAAAAATGGCAAAAAGAATTACAAAAAAGAATGATAAAAAGAGATGAAACAGATGCAAAGTATCCAAAGTCGTGCTTTTATTCAAAGTTATGTATTTCTTGAAAGTTATCGAATACTCATATCTCAGCAGAAAATATATCTTCATACTTGGGCTCCATTGTTTGAAGTTATAAACTGTGCCGATCCTGAATCCCCCTGCACCTAGCGATGTTCGTACATATATTCAAAACGTAGTTATTGAAAAGTGTACTGGTATGAGCTGAATTTGTCAATAACTGTGAATTTTATATGTCTATTTGATCAGATAACCACATTCAGGCAACTTGATCGTATCCTCTGGAGATTCCGTGTCCTAAGCTGCTTCACAAGTCCAAAGTTGCATACAGTCCATAACGTCCCCCTCATGCTTTGAGAGCCTGCAAATGACATCGTGATAAAAACATGTGGAAGGCAGTGTGCAGGTTTGTTGAAAAACTCTTCAAAATCATTCTTGTCGTGACCACTCCTGAATTTATACAACAACGACCTCCTTGACTTTGCGATCCTCTCCAACTATCAACCTTAACTGGCTTCCCTCTTGATCCTTTCCAAATATCCCTTCCCTTAGAGGTTCTGTATATAGCTCATAGGCAGGATAATAACCATCTATAAATTTAACAACCTCCTCATCTGTCATTCCAGCCCCCTTCTCTCTTCGCAATTGCTGCTCCTGCTCAAGTCTCCATTTATATACAAACTCCGTCTTTTCAGCATCGACATGAATGAAGGCATTGAGAGCCTTGTTGATGACCTCATACTCTTTCAATTTCTCATTGATAAACTGTAGATCTTTAAGACGATGAGTGTGAAGAGTCCTCTTGCGATTGTCTGTAGGAATGCTTGAGTCGAGCTGTTTCTGGGTAATAACTGATGGTTCCAGGGCTCGGAAACCTACGCACCAGCCTTCAAAGATGATCACTTGTATCTTAGGTGATGATGCATCGTTAATGCTCTGCCATTTTGAGGGATCGACGCGATCACCATGGCCCTTAAAGGCGGATTTATCATATTGTGGAACTTTTGTTGGCCATCCGTTCTGAAGAGCTGTAAAAAACTCATTTGCAAGTTTCATATCATGTGTGCCTAGAAATTATTAACACCATGCTTTACAGAACACTGTTGCTATTATCTTACCAGGTTCTCCACGATGCTGTACTAACGGGTTATCTGGGTCACTCTGTGCTAATGCTACTTGATCTTCATGTCTTAGATATAGATCATCGATGCTACAGACGAGAGTTTCCAAATGCTCCTGGTTCTGCAAAGTATCTGCCAATGCCTTTACAAGTGTGGTTTTGCCCGCACCTTGGACACCATTGAGGCCAATGAAGAATGGGGTGCCTGGCTTTTGCTGTTGATGTTGATGCAAACGGGAGAGGATAAATGGTATGCAATGCGGAGACTTATCATCGATAATCTGCGGCTTGGCACTTGCATCCTGTTCAATTGCACGACTTTGTGCTGGTGACTGGGTTTCCTCCATCATGGAGATGTTGACCTTGTACATACGTAGTACATCGTAGCTAAGCTTTCGCCATATTGAAATAGTAAGCCGAATCCCTGTGGTGCCTGTTATTCCGGACTCCACTTTTAACCGAACGTACCTACGAACGGGCCCGCATAAACCGAATCATATTGCAGGCCATAACATTTCCAGATTTCTCGTAGCAATCCTGAGTGGAATGACTGCCAGTTAAATGCGTTCATTGTAAGATGTTATAGCCAGATCTCCATGTATACTCTCAGTTTAGAGGTCTAGCTCTACGAGAATATTGATATGAAGGATCCATATTAAACTGTACTAATTTTACTAAGTATCACTTCGATATCCTGTAAAATAATCCACAGCGACATATTAACGCATATATCGATAATGTTACAATAGCTCAAGTAGAACCCTCCAAACCTCTGGAATAGTAGTTTTGTTATCTTTGAATAGGCCTGTCACAATATAAATTCATAATTCCTCCATTGTATTCTGTATTTCTACCTAAGCAATAACCAGTCGTCCCCGATGTTGTGACGACAGCTAGGAAAACAAAGCGTATGAAGATCGATGTATCCAGTACTAATCCCCAGTTCAAAGGGGGTTCAACCCCAATATCAACCCCAATTGTGTAATCATTCTCATTGCCTTGGCCACTCAACCAGCCTTGACCTTGCCCAATTTAATTTTCAATCCATCCCCCTGCCTCTGCACCCCGACACCATACTTGTAAACCAAGCTTCCCCCCAAATATGCAGCTCCAAGAAGCGCCCCCATCATGGCAGCGCTAGCAGCAGCCTCCTTCGTCGTCGGCTGGAGCGTCGCAGTATTTCCGAAACACTTTTCACCTGTATAATAGCTTTCGGGAGACGCGGAGAAGTGGGATGAGTGGGTAGTGAGATAGGTGTAGATTGAGCCCACAAGCACGAGGTCATTTAGTCCGGCGTGAAAGATTGCCGTCTTCGTTTTGGCGGAAAGACCGGTTGCTTTATACTAAAGTAATATATCAGTACAATTCACCCTCTCAATATGTCAAGTTTCTCGGAAATGGGGAAATCAACGCCGTGATTGTTGGGAGATCAGACATACCATTTGAGCCAATTCAATAATTCCAGTTGTCACGGCTGGCACAGAGGTAACGATTCCCGCTAAGGTACAGAGATTCGTGAGGACAGGAAGGAGTTTCGGAATGGCGAGCAGTTCGGGGTTTGTGTCGAAAAAATGGCCCACAAAGGGAGTAATGGAGGGAAGTCTGGCGAGTGAGGGGAAGAATTGGATGGCGTAGTTGAGGAGGACGAGGGTGTGAGATGTCAGGAAGAAGGTCAAGGGCAGGTGCACTGTTGCTGGGTGGGTGGGATGACTAGAAGAACTGTCAGACTCAAAGGACGAGAGATGAGGATGGATGTGAATCTGAGAAGGTAGCATGAGAAGATGTAAAACAATGGTTTCAATGTGTAATTTTGTTGAATGCGATGAGTTGCGGATGGTGAGAATCTGAACGTGCAATGAGATATACAATGTATTTACCTGTTACTACCAAACTTGCCCAATCCAACGGCTTGAATAATTGCGGACATTTTGGGAGTTGCGTTTGCAATAGTATTTGATGATACTTTGGAATCGTATTTTGTTATATCTTCTCACAGCGTTGATAGGTTGTAGTTATGAAATGTCGATCGTGAATTTGATGGAAATGCGAATGCTCACAAAATATCAATCAGTTGTGTCATGTGTTGTCGTGCAGGAATCCAATCTCTTGTTGAGAAATGTAAATGTATGTACATACAATGTGTCGTCATTGATAACTTACGTTGCGCCAATGCATGACGTGACTTTACTGAGGGGTCGTACTACAGTGTACTATGCATAGTATGAATAGAACAAAGGAATGTTACACAGTATCCGAGTGTGCACCTCTAATGTCAACAAGTTCAAAGATTTCTGATACAATAGGTACATGACAGCCATTCTATTTGATTCTTTAATAATTTGAGGTGAAAGAGAGGTTATTGTTGTGAAGTAAAAGAACAACCAGGACTAGCAATGATTAGACATGTAATATCTGCATAATGACACCAAACTAGATTGTTATTTTTCTTTAGCCTTTCTTCAACCACGACTCAATGTATAGATCTAATACACTTATGATGCCATATTCCCCCCATCAAGCTGTAAGAAAGGATCATTTGATGATTCATTCTCGAAGAAAGGAATTAGAATACTCCAATCCTCATTATAAAGATCAATGAAATTCGTACTCTCGGCGGACATCTACGCACCCATCAGCATTTATCATCAACCCTCAATTGAAGAGACTTACAGGATCTAGTCCTTCCATTGGAAAAGTAGTGACAGAGTCCTGCGCTGGTGCATCACCAGAAACCTCAACCGGATCCGGACAGCTAGTATCTCCAGTAAACGTAGTTGAAGGCATATGATTTCTATCCCTTGAACCACCCCTGCTAACCATGTCACGCGCAATGCGCGTTATTTCCCTCGTGAATGGGTATGCCAGGTTGGGCGATGCAAACTCTAGACGTCCAAAATGGCCCGTAGCGATCTCCATCAGTGCAAGATCTGATTGAGCGGTTTCTGCGGCCGGGTATTTTATGAGGTAGATGAAGATGTTGATCATACTGACAAGGGGTTGGTGCATTGCGAGCCTGGATTTGTTAGCAGTGCTAGAGATTATTCATTGTCGGGAATTTATATGTGATAGGATGATGGGCTTACCAGACTGGAGATGCGGCGTCTATGTCGATATACTTGGTATCTAAGATGACGTTTCGCGCTGCTTCCATGACTTTGGCCGTGCTGGCTTTTACTTGCTCAGAGAGCGCGGAGGACCTGTGTTTTTGGAAGATGGAGCGGTTCCAGGGGTAGGTGAAGATTGAATGGATGGCCATGACACTGCCAAAGTACGCGAAGCGGACGTTTAAGAAGTAATGCAGATTTATTCCCTGGGAGAATACATGGAGTTTCGCATTTCCAATGGGCTGGAGTTCTATCGGTAATGTTTTCCGCCATTCTTCCAGCTCAGAATCTAATTCATGTGCCAAGCGAATGAGATGTTCTGGAGTCTGACGGAAGGACTTGACTGTAGCAAGACTCTTTGAAATACGAGAAGAGATTTGAGCGTGCTTTACGACAAAGCTGAAGTACTCAGGAGTGATCCCAGGACTCCAAGGGATAGCTATTGGTAGTTCACAGCTTATATCATCGTCATCGATCATCTGAGGGAAAAGTCAGCGTTCCTACATGAGGCTACAATATCTCTTGCTCTTACCGATGGACGACCTGATACATATGAGATACGTTTATCAAAAACGTAAATCAACCAGAAGACCCAATTTCGACGCTGAACCTCCGCAGTTGATAAATTCCAGGCTGCGGCAGCTTGTCGGTGTAGGCCCTTTGACTGTGCTAAACGGGCTGCAGATGCACAGAGCATGTATTCGATTCCTGGAGAATCAAGACCTTGTACATAATAACTCTGGAAACTTATTAACAACTACTTCCTATAATCCTATGCCGACAATCATGCTTACCATAGCAGTCATAGCCTCAACACCAAGTATGCTGGACGGGTAGAATAGGATATCATTGCACACAGAAAGAGCCTTCTCAAAATACCTCCAGGAATACTTTTGAGCATCTGCGAGAGAGCTTGACGCCCGGGACATTTCGAGACGAGAACCCCATGCATATACCGTATTCCGCAATGCATACCAAGCCGGATCTTCATCTCTAGATCCACTCTTCTGAAAATGCAAACGAAGCCGGGCTTCAAATGCAGGACGGAAGATAGCGCCGAGTGTTCCCTCCAAGCTACTCTCGAAGTGTACTTGCAAGTAGTCAGCAGATAGTTCCAAATGCGCATCTCGATATATAAACTTACTTTTACAGAAACGCCATGCGGTAGCCTCATCTGGCTCAGGGAGTTCATCTCTCGTGGTCCCCTTTTGCATAGTCAGGCGCCGACTAATTGTCACAGCCAGACCTTTGGCGGTTTCTGCAAAATGTGGCTCCCCCGTTCTTTGGGATACCCAGTCGATCCCCGAGTTAGAACATATCGATATGAATGAGGAAGGACCTGATCTCGAATGTTAGGCATAGTTTCTGCTTGGGGCTTAAAAGGGGCGAATGGGCTATTCTGACCATGATATTGCCAGGTAGTCTGGAAACGTCAGTATATGTAACCATGAAGGACCATTGGGGCTTTTTTACGTTTTCTTGATGATCATTGTCTCCAAGGTTACTTTCGGATCTGTGACTACTTGTGCTGAACAGATCTGGACCGGGCAAGGCTTCTTCTACATCATAAGAAACTGTTGATCGTGATCCAAGGACTTCGTCGTCATGATTTGGATCATTTATAGGGGGGGATTGACTTTCAGATCTTATGTTGATTGCTGAATGAGCCTCATTCATAAAATCACGTCCACTTTTGTTAGTAGTGATTAGCCCCGCGTCTATATGATTGAGGGTATCATTGTTCAGACGGCGAGAAATACTGAATTGGTCGATGGCTGCAGTGGTAGCATCATTAGTTGAAGCGTCCCGAGCCGTGGGACTCGTATTCGATGTAGCTGCTCTTTGGTGAATAATTCTCCGACGTTTTGACGGATAACGACATTCTTCACTCCGATCCTTGTGTGCATTTGCGATAAGTATGATTTCGCTAATTTGGAAGTACAGTCCATGTAAAATTTTTTACTCACGATGCAATTCGTACATGGAATTGAGCCACTGCCTTGTCAAACAGAGTTGGTTATCAGTGCAAATTGGGAATTAAGTGATCCATGCAATACAATCCTTACATTTGATTTTCTTCCCTCGACAGTATTCACAGGCGATGGCGCGCTTCCTTCGTTGAGGCGTTTCTACTGATGCCGATGACATTTCACCAAATTAAGATGTATGTATGTAAACGAGTGGCTAGCTGTCACGAAATAAGCAACATTACACAAACACGTACTGCATACGTACTACATACGACGGAAGTACATGTACATGAGATGAGAAGGAATAGTGTATGCGCAAAGTCCTTTTTCGTATTGTCGTATTCCCTTTTCGTCAGAACAGGATTTAAAGACATTTTGAGCAAGGAAGAGGCAATAGAGTAAGCTCGCGTATTGCACAGGTAGTATTGTGTCCTTCTGTACAGCCTCATCCAACGTCGT
Source organism: Allantophomopsis lycopodina (assembly GCA_024752465.1). Lineage (NCBI taxonomy): Eukaryota > Fungi > Ascomycota > Leotiomycetes > Phacidiales > Phacidiaceae > Allantophomopsis > Allantophomopsis lycopodina. The sequence goes on along the minus strand of CP103013.1, from coordinate 331,910 downwards.
AACGAGGATTCTAAGATAAGATATTTGTGCAACTGACAAAACTCAGCTGTCACGCGAATGACATAATTGAAACCCATTGGAATCAAGATGAACATCAGCATACAATACCACAATGAATTATGCTAGGATTCTTCAAACTCCAAGAGATCAACCGGACTTTGTGGGATCATTTGTGTAATTTCTCAGCAATGTCGAGGTATTTTACGGTCCGAGAATAATAAATTCTGGGATCTGTTGGATATATCTGGATTATGTATTACTGTGTACTACGCACCAACGGTAATGGTGGTAGTGGTGGGGCACGCGATCCAATGAGTCTTTGATTATTATGTCAACGGCGCACGACTCCCAACTACGATAATACCTGTAATTCTATTCATACTTGTTCTTGTTTGTGGCTCTTCATTTTGATATTTTGATTGAATGTACGTACGTGTTCCCTCATCAATCAAGAATCTGTCTGGTGCCTATCACCATATGGTCTAATTCCACTGCCCATTTCCACATCCAGTGCAATCCAATCCCCAAAAGCCATACTCCATAAATTTCACAGCCTTCGCTCCTCGTAAAGCATTCCTTCGCCAAGTGCATTCATGATGGCGTAGCAATGGTTCGGCCACCACGAAGCCCCGGGTGTTTTACTTCAGGGGTTGTATCCGAATCGTGGCTTTCAAACCCGCTTGACTCTGCAAGTCCGCCACCAAGGCTTTTTCAGCGGAGTAACAATGACCGCGAGGGGCATTGACTGAGGTCCGTAAGGAAAACATAAGGCAGACATCTGGGTGCCCCAACAGTTAACAGCCAACAGCCAACAGCCAACAGCCAACAGCTAATAGCTACCCTACCTTACCTAACAGCCAACAGCTAAGTAACACCACCACTCCAACACTCCAACACTTACTTGCAAAAAGTCTAGTCTACCGAGTGAGTCCACTACTCGGGGCGTTCGAGGTTCTTTGGGACCCATAGTCGAGGGCCTGTACGCGCACTGTTGCTCGCTACACTCTTGTATACTTATTATACATACTACTATGTAGTGCAGACGACAGAAATAGCAATGCTAGGGATCTAATGGAAGGTCAAACTACTGGAGTGATGGCCCTAGCACTGATACTGTGTGGAGTAGATAGGGGAGGTTGATCTTGCTGCGACCGGCGACCGGCGACCGCTCAACTGACGATGGGATGAGACAAATGATGCCGTTGGCATGGGATGTTGGGAAGTTTATTTTTTCTATTGAGTATTATTTTCATCTTCGACTTTGATGATTTCTGAACGACCTGACTATTGACTACGATGGCAGGATTTACGACGGATTACGTACTCCGGAGAGATGCATTGGTGTTGATGTTCTAGAAGTAGAACATGGCGTACGAGTACGACTTTGGGCTATTGTTCCTTCGATTGCGAGTCATTCCTTTGAAGGGAATCCAATGGTCAAGTCGCTGGAAATTGTGCAATGCGGTATGGGATGAATAGAGGATCTGACTGCATCAATACTCGCTTTATTATTCTGTGATTGATTGAATCCAGGCTGGAATGGCGGCTGGCTGATGTGTGTAGCCATTCATGAGGCCATGCTTACCTATTGAAAAGAAGGGAAACAGAAACAGAAACAGAAGTGCATGCACTCAGTCACATCTCTCCCTCGACGACTCTAAAATAAATCATCACGACTTATGTAGCTCTTCATTCGTCTGGGAGTCGAGTCATTCGTTGCTCACTTCAATCCTCTCACTCTGCCCTGCACGGCGGCGTGTTTCGTTCTCACCGTGCGCACACAGTTTTCAGTGTCACAGGTCCCAAACATGCATTCGCCGCTTCGATTCTATTTTCTCTATCGTTCCCCATAAAATACAGTAAAGAAGCATACATATCCAGTACACACTCCGTGTCCGTACTCCGTGACTCCGTATATACGGGACGCTCATGCCCACAGTGTTCACGCCGTCCACACTGTGAGAATCAGATCCACTGCCGTAGCCCCCAGTTTTTGGCATGGGCGCACCGAGATCAGCCCCAAAGTGGGTGGTGCATGGTGCAAAACGTAAAATATAAATGTGGATATATTGTGGGCGCTTACGAACAGCGAGTCAGAGTCCGACAAACATCCAGCGCTCCCGAGGGAAAGGGACCCCAGCTTGGTGTATGATGGGCGACAACGATGGATTCTGTAACAAATACTCTTGAGGGTTAGAGGAGAATGAGATGCAGTGTGGAGGGAATGAGAAATGAGAATAAGAACGGGAATGAAAATGATGAGGAGTTATTCGAGGTGAATAGTAGAGGATTTATGAGTTGAATGAGGATGTATTATATTTCTATATAAGTAAGATATGAGTAAAAGAACGATAGTGCTATGAATAGAGAGTAGAGTAGACAAATACAGACATATACGTACACAGTATGACACTTGTGAGTATATACAGCACAAGTAAGAACTACAACTAACAATAAAGACTATTAGTCTTCTCTCCTCGCTGCTGCTCTCTCACTCTGTATGTATCGCCCAGATGATATGCACTCCATTTCCCATCTAGATCCACTCCCACATCCTCCCCTGTCACGCAAGAACCCGTTCGAAGCACTTGCCCCCCAGTTGATAGCTGCACACCCTCCCCTCCCCCCTCACCACATGCCTGGCCCTTCACACTCACCCACCCATTCTCTTATATATTCCTCCCTCCTCCCCGCGCGTCTATTTTGTTTCCACCACTTGCATTCACCTGCATTAGCAAATCATACAACACCACCCACACCACATCTCACCCTCTATCGCCGACGACCATCATCCAACCAATTCCATTGCTTATCCTCGACGAATCCACCAGAACAAATCGAATACCTTAAACACATTCCCATATAGAGCATAGTAACCGCCCCTCCACATACATCTTGATATCACTCCCCACTTCTCCCCGCAACAACAAAGGGTGAGAGCGACGACATACCATCAACTTCATCAACCTCACAATCAATCTCTACCTCTACCATATCATCGAGTTGCTCCTCACGCCCTCAGAGCCATGCTAGCATCACCTATCGCCTTCCAACACACCATGTTCCCAACATCCACACATACTCACCCTTCGCCCCCAAAACGCCCCCGACTTTCTCTCCAAATAAAGACTCCATCCGCTCCACAAACCCTTGGGAAATCCGTCACGGCACTTAAAACAGATGTTGATCCTTCATCGCCAACGGCCTTCAACACTCTTAGTAACGCATATGCCGCTGCAATTGAGAATTCTAGCCCACGGACTGCCCACCCAGGGAGGGAGATTTCGAGAGAAGGAAATGGAAGGGAGGCATTGATAGGAAGGGAAGGAATTGTAAGAAGAGGGACATCTCTTCGCCTACAAACCAACTCTGCAACACGTCCATCCCAGATTTCATCACCATCATCTGCAACGACACAAACGCACACCCCATTCACTTACACACCACCTCAATCAGCGCACCCAAAATCCCCGGCCCAATCTACATCTTCGCCGCATAACTTCAACGCTACACCAACTTCAACCTTGAGCCGCGATGGAAACATGAATCCAGGGCGTTCATCCCCACTCTCACCACTTATCACACGTCGTCGCGCAACTGTTGGCTCACACGCCTTAACCGCACCATACGCACATCCACAGGCCCTTCATAGCATTCTTCGCAACTCGCCGCTGCCAAGTAGACGGGGGAGTGCTGCCAGCGATCAGGGAAATGCAGCTGCAAACTCAAGTGAAAACTCCAATGAAAGACGTAGCAAATCGCCACCAGCGAAGAGAGTTGCGTATCTTGATCCACTCACACAGACTATCACCACAAATAAGTATGTGAAAAGCCATATCGAGTTGCTTGCTGAGGAGGCGAGCCCACTACCGGATGAGTGCATTGATGTGCTGGACTTGGAGGGAGGCGAGACTAGGGATGGAGGTATGACGCCTGGCCCATTTGAGGAGATGAGAAGGCGGTTAGCGGGACTGGGGGAGGATAAGAAGAGTAAGCGGGAGAAGAAGAGGAAGTGGGTCTGGACTATTGGTGGGGATGAGGGCGAGGAGATGGATGAGATGACTGAGAGGGAAAAGGAAGCACCTGTTACTGCTGTCTTATGTGGGGAAGATGAGCAGATGAAGGAGTGAGGGGAGCATGATGTTACGATGTGTATTGTATTATAGACGACGTTATGAGTTATGAGTGATGTAGGATGTGTATTAGTATATCAATATTGAGGAGATTGAGAAGATTTTGAAAACTATGTTTGTTTTATTTTTTGTGCGTGATTGTGACTGTTGATTACTACTGGTGCTCATATCACCATGAGTGAGGTCAATGCACTTCAGTGGAATACCGACAGCATCAACAAGATCACCCAGCTCACCAGATAGAACGCATTTGCTCCTGAGTATGGGATGGGATGAGCCGAGCGTTTGCATTTTCAATATCAAGATATTTAGGAAAGCACCATATCATTTTCTTTTGGGCGATCTCAAACATGGTATCTCCAATCGATGGACTGGCGACTCCAAATTTACACATCAACGACCGCTCTTGTGTATAGTCATCCATCAGACTGAAATTCAAAATATTTTCAACCAACTGTCATCAGAAACGCAAGATTGGATCTCTATGTTGAGAAAAGGCTAACTACCATCACTACATTTCAAACGCAATTTAGGCACTCTTGATGATCAGGAGGCATATCCAACTCCATCTTGGCCTCACGAATTGCCTTGTTAAATATCTCTTTGTGGCTGCTATCAACTGAAACCTCATGTGCTCCCTCTTGCATATCAATGAAGACGCCACCACCCCGTACATGATTCTATTATGTAAGATTCTAAAGTCATACTAAAATCCTAGCATGTGATCTCTTGTTAAAGCTCCAACATAATTCCTTAGTTTCCCCCGCAGCTCCACTTATTTAATCAACACTCAAGAGTTTAACCTAAGAAACTATTCATATTTCGCGTAGCAGTATTAACCGCCATCAAAAGCCAACTCTGTGATTATGTTGAAGTGGCTGGAATAAGAAAATAATCACATGCTATGATTGAAAGAATAGGAAACTTCAATATTAGTACGCCACCATTCAAGAGGATTCGTAATCCTACCTTCAGGTTCTATGTTATCCTAGAGCTCGTACTCAGTGCGCACTTTTTGCTTAGTTCAAGTTGTGAAGGTCACTATTGTCTATCTCGGTTTCAGATATGCACCAGATCCCCACATCGAAGTAGCACTTCAGCTGTAGGTACTCTACTTTCCTGCCACTCTTACCCACCTTTTTGCTTCTAAGTATTCGGTATGCGGGATTCATGATGCTTCATGCTGTATGATTCTGCGTGATATGAGGTACTGAGTAAATGAAGTAGTCTTGAAGCTTGCGAAATTCTTCAAAATCGCTATTTGGATAGATTTTTGCAATGAAATTTTAAGGTTTTCTTAATTTGCTAATACTAATTCTAAGATTCTAGGAATTATTATTAAGTTATAATTATTATTAAGTTATAATTATTATTAAGTTATAATTATTATTAAGTTATAATTATTATTAAGTTATAATTATTATTAAGTTATAATTATTATTAAGTTATAATTAAGTCTTATTCGTAAGGTAGCTGAATATAAGATTTATATTACTTGTACAGTGACAGAAAAGTAATATAATTACAAAAAAAGGGATAGTGTATTTGACGAGTGCAAGTGATGTCCTATGTACCCAAGAGGCTCTATACAGCTGTCAGATATCCAGAAGGGGGCTATGTCTAAGCTATTTCACATCCAAAAAGTATTCATATCCAAAGCTAGCAAACCCTCCATCAACATCAAGATCCACCATCTCGAAGCACAGTAGTAATCCACAATTTAGCATCCTTCCAAATATCGCCATAAGCCAGTGGCGGCGTGGCAACCTCGGTCCTATCACTGCACGTCGCTTCATCAACAGCCCATCTCCCCCTCCCACTAAAGACTCTCCTCGCGCCACGATTAAACCCCCTGCGCGCACGACGGCTCATCCTCCTCCTGAAGTTCAGATCCATCTCCCGACGTCCCCTAAACTCAGTCCGCCCCCTACCAAGACTATACCTGCGCCCACTCCCCCTCCCCCTCACGCCCCTTTCACCTGAAGCGACGCGAGAGCTGGACACCGGAGTAGATGACCTAAGCGCAGTGGCTGCCCTGCCCCTACCCGTATGCCTAAGCATAGCGCGCGGCCACGAGCAGCTCGAATCTCTTGATCTGCGGCGTGGACTTGCATCCCTACCCCCTACACCGGCATCGGACTCCCACTCGCCCTGCTCCGTGCGCGGAGAATAGGTGGGCAGGGGGATGCCGAGCTCGACGTCATGGGGGTAATGGAATCTAGAGCGCTGGTTGTTGAAGCCATAGGCTTGGGAGGGGGATGCTGGGTTGTCAGAGGGGAGGGAGCTGGGGACGAGGCAGCGCTTGAGGAAGATGGCGAATAGGATGCTGAAGATGATGCTGCCGATTATGCAGGCGATTATGATGGGGATTATTTCTGCGCCATGCAGGTTTGATGCTGGGTAGAATGAGCGGGATGTGGTTGTGGTTGGGGAGGGAAGTGAGGTTGTTGAGGTGGACTTGAATTTGAACAAAGTTGGGATAGATGTTGATGTTGCAAGAGAGGTTGAAGTTGATGTCAAGAGATCGTGCTTGAAAGTTCGGACAACGATCCAGAAAATAGGAGTTAGGGGAGACATTATGGACATGAATTTGGAAATGATGGATTTTAGAATTTGGGGGATTTGTTGGTTTTAGATGTTGATGATGGTCGAAGAGCAAGACGATATCGCTGATCGATATCAGACCAGAACGACTCATAGTGAATGCACATCTCAACTCACGATGAGTAAGTATACTGTGACTTTACGCGCCGATGACTTACTGGTGAAGGTCATAATAGCGGTGAGACACTTTTGAGTCGAGATGAAGCTGAAGAAATGAAGCTGGTTCGGTCTGTTCTAGTGAGTTTTGGAGGCTGAGTTTTATGCGAAGTGAGGTACCATGGTAAAGCAAATGATTCAGGGTATCTAATAACCGTGCGCATCTTCGGGTTGGATTCTCGTGCGGTATCTGGATCTAATTGACTGTTTGTCTTAGCATATATTGCGTTCGTTCAGGTCGCTATACTGGATGTCTCACTCGGGATTCAGGTTGGAGTTTCAATCTCCCCCAACTCACTTCAAGGTACATCTTTTAACATCTTCATGATTTTTAACACAAGACTCGAGGATAATTGATTGTAGAAAATAAGATACAAAGATGTTTCACTCCGTTGTATTGATGCCCGGAGGGAATCTCATTCTCACGAAAGAAAACAATAATATATACAACGGCCCAACAACACCACTGCCCAAACCATCCACCTATTTACAAAACCTTCCCCAGAACCTTCCCAAAGACTCCCCTCACGCGCTCTGGTCTCTCTGCGACTGCCGCAAAAACAACTGCCGTACTACACGCGAACGCCGCGTTCTCCCTCCACTGCAATTCTAAACTATACCGTCTCGGAAAAAGCGTAGCCAATGCCCTAGGTGCCACAAACAGTGCAATATCCTTTCTACGTGATTCATTCTCCAAGAGGATGCTCCATCCGCAGAGGATACAACCGGCAGCAATGCACATGCCGCTATCGATCTGCTGGCGCACATATATCGGTATGCCAGATTTAGTGAGGCGTATATAAAGTTGCGGGAAGCGCGTGCGGGCGAGACATACGCCATAGTAGAACAGTGCAATGAAACATGCTAAGAAACTCGAACTCCGAAGCGCAGACTTCAGAGCCCTTCGCACCCCTGCGGAGCTGGGATTCCGAAGCTGCAACGCAAGGTTTAGAGGCAAGTATGTCGCCATCGCCCACTTGAACCCGCGGGCTGCGCGCATTGCAATCCCCCATTCGCAGTTCGGCCCCGTGCCCATGTGCACTATCTCGCAGGGGAACGGGATCGTTTGTGCCGGATCCCCCCAGGATAATGGCCAGTTGTAGTCGATGCACATGGACTGTAGGATTGGTGAGGCTCCCGTCTCCACGCCGTATTTTAGCTCACCAAAGCGTGCTGCCCGGAGGGCAGAGATGAGGCGTGAATCAACAGATGCAGCTGATCCGATCCATTTATTGTAAGCTTTTGGCAAGCGGGAGGGGAGGTAGATCCAGGCCCACATTATTAAGGCGGAGGAAGTGGAGAATATTAGAGGGTCGGTGAGAGTACTTGTTAGGGAATCGAGCTGGGTGGGGTCAGTTTGTTTGGATATGGAGAAGCTGAAGATGACGGGGGGAAGTGGAAGATGAGATGCAAGATGAATGGAAAGGGCGTATGTACTTTACTCCAGCGGCCTATTGCCTTTCTACGTAGACGTCGTTGGGCCCATACTTCGCTGACTATCACGTCCACTGCGCGAGTGACGGCGAAAAGGGTCAGATCTATTGTTCGACCTGCGAATTTGGTTGGTCTTCGGGGTTGGCCATCTTCTGAATACGTGTTTGGGGTGACTTTATCGATGAATGCATCGCTTTCTTTGGATTGGAGGAGCTTGAGACTGAACCACGCTGCGATGAAGGCTGAGACACACCGTATGAGTCTATTGAAAGTCAGCGGAAGTGCAGAAGGAAATGGGAGGAAGTTGGGCATCATGTGACGTCTGGATTGGCTAGAAATCACCCACCTCTGTCGTGCAACGAGTGATAAGCCCTTTGTAAATTGTGTGAATAATCTCCGTAATGGCAACTACAATATGTTAGACACATTTATTTCATGTAGCTACGACCAAAGGTTGTCAAGATATAGTCAATATACCTGAAGTAAAGTCGAACCGCCAACGAGCGTAGCACAAAAGGTCGGGAACCTCTGCCACTCAAGGCCACTCTTCAGAATAAGCAGCAAAGAAACGCGAAAGGGGACCAAATCGGTCGCCGTCTTCTCTCTCTTTCTCAAATGGGTAAGAATCAAGGTGAGTAGCCTCGGAGTGGTACTGGAAGCATAACCAAGCACATAAGCTGTCACCAGCGGACGTAGAGCTGCAGGTACAAGATGATCAAGGGTAGCATTTCCATTCCGGGGTCCTCTCAACTTCGGTGTCGTCATTGGTGCAGCACCTGCGATCAAACGAGTTTGGTCAGCTTTGAGTGTCTAGAAGTGGCGGATAATATCGGATTATAAAGACTATAGGTAATTATAATATGTGTAATTAAGGATTACCTTTGAATGAAAGTTATTGTTCCCCCATGAACGTTTGGAGATTGGGCCGAGGTATCTTTAAACGGGTAGTCTAGTTCAGGATAATACCCCGTGGGGGAGGGTTGAGGTGGTTGCTGGCAAGCGAAATTGAAAGGATTTGGGTGGATGTGTTTTGCGATCGATTCTGCGGGGGGGGGATAATAGATGATGGCTGAGGCAGTGATAACGAGACAAACGTTGAGGGGTTGGAAGGTAAGTAGGCACGTAGGGAGCTATACAGAGGTATGTATGCGTGTATGTATGTATGTATATGTATGTGTGTGTGTGTGTGGGTGTATGTGTATGTATGTGTATGTGTATATGTATGTGTATATGTATGTGTATATGTATGTGTATATGTATATGTATGTATGTGTATGTATGTATGTGTATGTAGTGTGAAAGAGTACGAGCGTCTAGGATGTGCCCGTATGCATATACGTATGTATTACATACATACCCAAGATTGTAGACTTACCACTGCCTGTAGGCTAATATTGCGGTATTCGGAGGAGGTAGAATATTGTAATAAGACATACAATCAAGTAATCCGTAGTATCTATGGACATTGGATCTGTTTATATGCCAGATGATGAAGATGAAGATGATAAGGTAAGATAGGTCGATATGTAGATAAATAGGTAAAAGGTACCTCGGGAGACTTCAACTCGAGCTTTTCTTTTTCTCGACTGCGTGCCTGCAATGCAGCAACAGGCAAAGGGGACCACGGGATGACGGAAGCGGGTAAAAGAGAGTTTGATGTGAATTCTTTGGTAGACTTTTGATATTGTGGCAAAGATAAGAGAGGGGAATGAATGGATGATGAATGGACGATGAATGGACGAATTGAGGAATGGATGACTAGATATACTTTGCTGATACAGAATAGTATGCGAGTATGTGTGTATGTGTGTATATGCGTGTGAATGTGTTTGTATGTGCGTATGGTGCGTATGTACTGCGTCGACTTTGTACTGTGTACAGAGTCTGTATAATAGATTATTTAAAATACAAGAACAGATAAAAGAGTTTTACCCAAAATGGTCAAAGGGGGATTAAAAATGCTGGGTTTAGCACGTAGATCAATAAAACCTGGAAAAGAGCTTTCTACCTCCACCTCCCCTCCCCTCCCCTCTCCTCCCCTCCCCTCCCGTCAGCGCGTGCAATGTTCTCCGCGCGCACTTAATAATATTACCGCCAGAATTTACAGGCATTTAGTCCGCAAAAACCAAATAAAATTCACCGGTTGGCCTGGTTTTGGCCGGGTCGGGAAGGTCTTAGCCGTCTTTGCCCAATCGAGCTTAGGTCATCCCCAAATTAGTGCGCGTGGTTTGCTCTTCGTTTGCATGTGATCCTGAGTTGATGATGAACCATAATCGCTACAGTATGAGCCATGAGAGATGAGCCAAGTACGAGCCCTTGAGACGGATGCAAAAGCCTGAGCGCTGAACAAAAGACAGGAAGAAAGAGAGAAAGGGATAACGGAATAGGAACAGGAAAAGAAAAAGAAAAAGCATACGGATAAAGGAAAAAGGATATCAGTCCCAGACACAACACAACACATCACATCACAGATCACCCATAACATCGACTTGATTTCACCACAGGTCACCCCGCAGGATAATCCATCATCCCATCGGATTTCTTCACCACACGCTCCAAAGCAACTCCAAGGCAGCGCTCCCTTCAACGTCCAAACACAATTCACATCTGCATCCAACTCTGACTTCGGCACCTTATCTTCAAATCAGAGGAAAAGGTCCCTCAACCATCACAAAGCAAAAGGCTCCGAGAGGGAAAAGGGAAAGGGCCGCTCCACAATCTAAACCACAAGTGTCAGTCAGAAGATAGCTACATCCAGCTACACTCATCATAGCAACTGCATTTGTTGGGAGCTCTAACATTCGCAACAGACATACGGATAACATCTAATACCCACCTACATACATCTCTCATCCTTCTATTATTGTCTAGCACATCATCATCCTCATTCCCTTGCCATCCGCTCCGGATTTCACAACGCGTAATCCTAAATACACAAGAACCGTCAAACAAGAGGCTGCACGCCCATTGGTTGCCTATCTCACTCTCGATTTTTCTATACCGGCGTCCCCCGTTCAACAGAGCGGAGCTCATGGGTCGACGTTTATGACGAGAGAATCTCGATTAGAGAAGTGTTGCTTACGATTCTACTAAAAAAGCTATCTGCCCCGGAACTACGACATCCATGCTTGTGGTTCAGCGTCCCAGTATGGGTTCTTCGAAGCCACCGAACGAGATGCCATTTGGCTGTATGTACTTCGAATGTCCAACACCTCCATCACACGACCTATGAAAGACAGATACTAATCCACTTCATCTACACAGATTCGTTCGACCCATCAAATAACATCCCTTTCCCACCACCACCGCCAGCAGCTGGAGCTGCCCTCCTCGACGATACTGACTCTAAGAACCTAGAGCACTTCTTTGACGGCTTCGTCAACGATGAATTCAATGACAACTACTTCTTCGACAGCAAGAACGGGAACGGAAACAACCACAATGGAGATATGTTTCCCTGGTCACACGAGCTACCACCTACGTTCATGGGCACCAGCTCTTCCTTCGGTCAGCAAACCCACCCACCAGTCGAGAACTTCGGCATCCCAGCTGGCACGCCCACCACGTCGGCGGACGTCTTTGCAGCAACTGCCCTCCTCCAAGGGAGCCGAAGCCAAAGCATGGTGGATCCGTTCTCCTCTATATCCCACACGTCCATCTCACACCCTCCCATCCAGTCTAATAATCACGGACTCCCCAACCACAACGGCCTCGACCGGAAAAGACCCGAGGAGTTCATGTCCGAGAACTTCTACGCCGACATATTCGCGTCCAACGGCCGTGTGCCCCGCGAGCCTTCCAAGGCAGTCGATATCCGCTGGGGTTCTGATGCCGCGTTTGCGAACCCAAGCTTTGTGGCGCCGCCAGGGCAGGAATCCGTTGACGTAGTGGAGCGCAATCTGATGCAGAAGATCGAATGTTTCGAGCCGGTAAGCGCGGGAGGAACGGCAGTCAATACAAGACAAGCGAGTCCCGTTACAGTCCGACGTACGGAGCCAGCGGGGTCGGGAGACGGAGGAAATGGGGAGCGAGAAGGCGCAGAGGCCGGGGAGGGCGAGAAGAAACGGAAGATGGCGGATGCAGAGAAGCCCAAGAAGCGGCGGAAGGAAGAGCGCAAATCCAGCGCTACGCGGGCGGCAGAGGCCAAGGCCGCGCGTGAGAACTTGACTGAGGAGCAGAAGCGCGAGAATCATATCCGTAGCGAGCAGAAGCGGCGGACGCTGATCAAGGAGGGCTTTGAGGACCTGGGCGAGCTTGTCCCTGATCTGCGCGGCGGCGGCTTCAGTAAGAGTGCCGTGCTTAGTATGGCAGGCGACTGGTTGGAGGATCTGCTGAGGGGGAATGAGGAGTTGAGGGGCATGCTCGCTAGGTTGGAGGGGCGGTAATTGGGGGTGGTTGTTGATTGTACGAGGTAAATGGAGGTTTGCAAGGGCAAATATAGCAATGCCTACGGAAGAATATGTAATGGGATATTTCGAAAGTACAGTTTGATGAATGGAGATATTAGAAAGGGAGCTTTGGTGTGGGAGAGGCTTTCAAATTTAGCCCGGGGGAAAAATATCTTTGGGAGGTGGGAAATCTTTTTCAAATGAGGGATATTGTGGGCTTCATTGGTGTTGGGAATTCCGGCGGCTTGGTTTGGGGCTTTTATTTGGTTCTGGATTCTGGCTGGGTTTGGCTGGCGTTCTTTTGTTTTTTTGTTGTTGTTCTTGTTCTACCTTTGCCTTTGCCTTTTCATGTATCGCCCTTTACTGATGTGAAGGTCGGGCTTGTGAGGCTGGCTTTGCTGGTATATGTATGCATGGTTAGCTTTTGTCTTTGCCTCACCCTCGTCCCTGGCATAGCGCAGAATCGCACAGATGTCTTTGTCGATGCATCTTGCGGGGTTGATCTGCGTATATTGAGTATATAGAATACGAAATGAAATCTGGCTGTGCATGCTTGGGGTCTGAGATGATGTCTTTTGTATTGTGTGAGATGTTTGGGAATATTGGGGTTAGTTCGGGAGGACGATAGTGTATATATTCGGGTTGGGATCCATTCAAGCATTCTTTTTTTGAATGGGTTCGCATATGGGTTGCATATATCTGCAGCTTTTCAATCCCAATAATTGCAATTATTGATTCGGGAGAATCTTAAAGATGCTAACTCGTTGGGGGATTTATGGGAAATAATCGTAAGTATGGATGAAGCTACTACCAATATGACGACATGCCGGATGCGGCACAATTATAGCTTCGGGCGGGATATTACATGGCTTTGAGTTTATGTAGGTAGGGACTTGAGATGGGATGTGATGATCCTCAATACCAAAGATATTTCATGAAGTTTTCACCCTTTTAGGATTAGGAGGTGATTTGCTGCATTGTTGCGGGATCGCTGAGGTACGGCGGAGGTACGACGATACATGCTGTGTAGATAGTAGGTAATCTACACGTACACGTGACCATATTCGATTGAATCGATTGAATTTCATACTTTCATACGTAGGCAGCACCACAGTAGTGGCAGTACATACGTAGTACATACTCGTACATAAGCTTCACCTACCCGTATGTATGTACCAGATTCTAATTATGCATTGTCTCATCCCATCCATCCCATTCCATCCCATTTCCCTCTCGCAATATTTACATAATTGTATGTAACTGTCCTCTCAATCCAAGTCTCAGTCAAACAAAACAATCCTTCCTCGATGATCATCTTCATCATCAGCATCATCAACATCATCAATACGACGATGACGATGACGATGTACTTTTGAAATGTGGGCACCACTCGTCTCGGCACAACTTCCCATCTCCGTCGAAGATTCTAGAGTGGTCCGAGTCGAGTCCAACACACACACACAACCACAACCAAACCACCCGATCTGATAAGGGCGGGGGCGCCAGGCGGGGCTCCTCAATTCCAGTACTGTACTTTCCTACTTTACTCCGTACTCCGTATTATTCCCCCTTCATTTTCATCCCACACTCTTCTCCACCCACTTTTCTCTCCTCACACGACTCCGCCTCTCGCCAATGAATGTATGCAGTTCATACCGGTTATGTATGCACGACACGCCCCGATGCACCCACCAAACGCCAACTCAGCGGTTTTATCTTGTGTTCGGAATGGTTTCCGGTGGGATGGCTGGTGGGCGTTTGGTTGGTATTGACTGAAGCTGTTTGCATTTATACTTTGTTTTCTTTTCTTTTCTTTGGGATGGTGTTTTTTGGAGTGATGATATGTATGTAGGTAGATTCAATGCAGTGCATGGGAGAGACATTGTTTTGTTGTTTGAGGCTGGTAGGCTGGGCATGGTCTTGGACCTGGGATTCAGGAGGGCTGGGGGAGTTCATTCAGGTACAGCTATGTACAGATACAGGTACGAGACTAGGCCTTGCTCAACTCTAAAAGGGAGATATTCGGGACAAGGAACTTGGGGGGATCTTTGCGCTTTCGTGTGATGTTCATGTCGAATCGGAGCGGATGGTACGTACACCGACTTTCGAATGTCGTTCGGAATGTTGCCGTGTTTGTATGTGTACGTGAAGTTCGTGTGGAGTACATGGTACCGTTTTATTCATATGGTGATATGGTGATATGTATCTAGTGGTGCACAAGGTGCTTTGCATAAGGACTCTCTTCTCTCTACATGAAGCATCAAAAGTACATACAGATACGCAGTGTATGTACGAGTACGATGCAGAGATAAAATATACTTCTCTCTAGAGTACTTAAGGCGTTTTACCCCTCTCTACCCCTCTCCACGACTGACAGGTTGGCCACTGTGAAGTGAGATTGTATGTACACTACACAAAGAATAGAGGATTGTTCATTAATTCGCCCTATCCTCCTTTTGAATACGAACATCCAAAGAGATTGAACATCTCAACCAGTGACTGGAATAGACATGTTCTACTCGTCTAGACCACTCGCCAACTGCTTCATTCCGCTGCCATTCTCTGATAACCCCCACGGCCTCGCTGTAACTTTCTCAACATCTTTTGAACTGTACGGAGGATGGTGTACCACATAAATTGCACCGTGGGATGAGGCGGATGTTGAGTCGTCGAGAATGGCTATTCGCAGACTCTATATTACTCCTACTATGTACACACATAATGAACTGATTATTCTCATTTTTGGTAAGGACACCAGGATCCTCTCCTCCATCCTCTAATATGAATTGGTGACATGCATGTATTCCGAGCAGAACAAATCAATTGAGAATCAAAGGACGATGGACACTGAACTATTGAATCGTCAGGAGTGGAGCAGCAGCAGCAACGATGCCATCATTCCGGGCGGTCTCCCATCGTTTCATTTCCGATGGAGGAGAGAATGAGGCTATCGTCGCTTTTCTGACACTGACAACAAGTAGGCGTGAGATGATGTAGTTGGTGGGGTTTGTGGCATTGTTTTAGGTGCCTGTGCTTGGAGGACACCCGCTCAGACCACCAGGCCATTCGCGCATTGGATGATGGACCCACCTGCAACGCCCATGGCCGATGCTTCAGAGAAATGGCCGATCATTGCAGCTATTCGCCGAGCTGAACTAGCGGGTCGATGATGTCGTTGTCGCTGGGTGGAGTGCGATGGAGAGGACGTACCTTACCTTATTCTCAGTGTCCAGACTTAGACTTGACGATGGTGAGGGAGCGAGTGTAATCCATAGTAATTAGAGTAGCATCGTAAGTAGAGTAGCACATACGTACATACGACTCAACGTCTTGGAATCTACCAATAAGGCAAAGTTTGGAATACACCACACGCACCACCGTAGCATGAGGTTATGCAGAGCGAGCACATGTGCCCAACGCTCTTACTACCTACCTTAGTCTGGCCAATCTCATCTTCCTCTCCACCAATTGATTGTATTCCGGACCTTCATCCATCTGAAATGTTGGCTCGCCCACTGCATACATAAACTCCTTCACTGCCGCTCCTTCACTGCTTCTTTTCCCCTCCTCATACAAATCACTTCCATCCATCCATCAATCAACCAATCCTCTCTCATCTACTCTTTCCAATTTCCATTTCAATTCTCAATTGTATAGACAATTGTTTCATTGATAGATTCCTCATCTTTTTAAAGACTTTTACATACACCACATAAAATATACACATCATGTCTCTTCCTAAGACTATGAAGGCTTTGGAGTACTCCGCTCCAGAGGTCTACGGCATTGTTGAGCGCCCACTTCCTGTTGTCAGAGATAACGATATCTTGGTCAAGGTCAAGGCCTGCGGTGTCTGCGGAACTGTATGTCATCAATCCCCAAATTCCAACCCCGCTTCCCCCACCAGCTAACTCTTCCCCAGGATCTCCACATCCACGAAGGTGAATTCATCGCCAAGTTCCCGCTCATCCCAGGTCACGAATGTGTTGGTGAGATCGCCGCCTTGGGTTCCAAGGTGACCGACTTCAAGATCGGTGACCGTGTCGTTGCCGATAACTCTGAGTTGTGCGAGAAGTGCTTCTACTGCCGCCGTGGCCAGCCACTCCTCTGTGAAGACTTCAACGCCCACGGTGTCACCATGCCAGGTGCCTTCGCCGAATACTGCGCATACCCACAACACAAGGTCTTCAAGATCAAGAACCTCTCCAACGTCGACGCTACACTCCTCGAGCCAGCTTCCTGCGCCATCCACGGTCTTGAGAAGATCAACCCACCTATTGGTGCTTCCGTCCTCGTCTTCGGTGCTGGCCCAACTGGTCTCGTTCTCGCCCAGCTCCTCAGACATAACGGTGGTTGCAACGTCGTTGTTGCTGCCCCAGGCGGTCTTAAGATGGAGCTTGCCAAGAAGCTCGGCGCCGGTGATATCTACGTCGAGCTCTCCCGCGAAAACCCAGAGGCTCAGTTCCAGAAGATCAAGGACGACAACCCATACGGTTTCGACATCGTTGTCGAGGCCACCGGCTCGCCCAAGATCCTCGAGGACGCTATCAACTACGTCCGTCGCGGTGGAAAGCTCGTCTGCTACGGTGTCTACAGCAACGCTGCACGCGTCACCTGGCCTCCATCCAAGATCTTCGGAGACGAGATCACCATCCTCGGTTCCTTCTCCGAGACTTACTGCTTCCCAGCTGCTGTCGACTACCTTGACTCTGGAAAGGTTAAGGTCGATGGTATCGTCAACAAGACCTTCAAGCTCGAGCAGTGGGCTGAGGCTCTGGAGAGTATGAAGAATAAGAGTGCGGTTAAGTGCGCCATTGTTTTTGATTAGAGCTGCGGATTGCAGATGATAAAAATGGGGGTTTTGAGAATTGAGCGTGGAGTTATCAAAGAGGCTTTGATAATGGGCAAAGGCGTGGAAGACCATGCTATGCGATGCAACGATTAGTTTAGATACCAGTGCTTTGTATTATGATTTATGAACTACAATTTTTCCTTCTGAGGCATTGGTTTATAATTTGCTTTTTTGATTGTGAATTGTGAGTTTATGATTAAATACTGGTGTAACTTACTTAAATTGGATATTAAGCTTCGTGGCTGTAATTTTATTTTCTCTTCTCCACCTCCCACCCTACAGATTCTTTACTAATAGGAACGATTGATGAGTTAAATCGATACTCAAACATGATTAGGTATTGTGGCTTGTAATATAGCCTCATATTTATATTCTATGACATAGCTCGCTCATGGGAGGAGGGAGTATAATCAATGATTCTGTTGAATGGTAAGCCTGCACATCAAGCTCATCGACTAAGAAGCATTCATGTAATACAGCAGTCATTGCGTCAACAGTATATTTTTGCTATATATTGGGTCTAAGGTTATAAATTGCAAAGACGTGAGCTAGATATATAGAGTATAGATAGAAGGATAGCTGTGCATGCAGGTAATTTACTATGTATCATAGATAAGTTATCTAACCGAATCATCAAGTTTTAATGAGAGTATTGGTATCAATTGAGCCTCTAAAACCATGCAAGTAAAATGCATGCGACCTAGAATAGCTCTATATTCAAGAAATATAATATTAACCTCTTATAGCTAGTCTGGTGCCCTTCACTGTCTTATTCATTGGCGATTGAATCCTCAGCTCAATTGATGCCTCACCAACCTGATTGGGTAGAAAACGATGATGGCATTTCAAGAATCAACTTGGCGGGAAATGTGGGGAACAGCCTTCGCAAGCCGGTTGCTGGGGGCCCTTCAGTCCTGATTTGTGTCGCTAAGGAGCTCTCCCCAGCTGTCGATCGCCTAAAAACAGCTGTGCGTGATCGTGATGGGTGATCAGAGGCCTGGGCCTCACTCAACCGAAAAAAAATCATCATAATAAAGTTATAAGAATATTAGAATTATAATACACATATTTGATAGCCTCAATTGATTGGAGGTTGCTTCGGGTAAAGAAATACAATTGGATTTAATTGTTTGGCGAATTGTGTTAATTACATTCAGCGGTTTGTTTGCCCATGCTGAGACCTGCTAGAATCATGCAATGATGAAAGTTCCCAAGCACCAACTACGTCATATATGTGAGTTGATGTGTGCCGTGAAATGCACCAGTCACCCAGTTTACAGGAGAAAGGACAACGCCAACCCCTTCCATCTCCAATAAATCCATTTCTCCTTCACTGACATCGAGGTCACTTTTCTTTCTCCCTGTCCTGTCCTCCATCCCCATTGCACGCCATTCACCTTGGGCGTAGCTGAAACCCACGGTCAACCTTGAAAAAACATCGAGCATCCTAGTACTTCTTTCAATCCACATATATACCACTCTGTGTAACACGTTCCCAACGCGAGCGTCCATCCTGAATTTGTCTTCTCCTTAAGAGAAGAGGCTGCTTCGCTCAAGCCCAGCAGTTTTCTCTTCCCTTTTCTTTCTTTCCAATCCCCTCTTCATTGATTGAATCCCCTTCTCGATTCCTCCGTTGACGAGGAGCAACGCCATCATCATGTCGGCTAACGACCACAAAAAAGGCCCTGGTGGCCATTATTCCCAGCGGAATCCAATTCCTAACATCCAGAAGTTCATTGAGAACATGGATGCGGATAAGAAGGATCGAGATTCAAAGCTGGCTGCCCAACAACAGGCTCGGAAGCAGAATGCTCAGGCTGGAGGCGGCGGCGAGGCTAAAGATCATGAGAATGGCCAGCCGCAGGGTATTGAGGGCACGAGGAAGTGGGTTACGGATCCTACGACTGGGAAGGAGGTGCAGATTGAGGATGTCAATGCGGATTTTATGAAGTCTGTGGAGCAGCCTATGGTATGTATCTGGTGGGCGGATGATGCTATTTATTTACTGACTTGTTGATCAGCTTTCTGTTCCTAATGCCAATGTCGGAAAAGAGACGGTAAGTACTTCAGTCCTTAATTTATTGTTTTTATCTAACGGTTATAGCCCGTTAAAACAGATTCCTCTCAGTCTGGTGCCGAATACAAGAACAAGCAAGATATCACCGCCCCTCCGGATCCTGTCGAACCAAATAGTACATCTGATGTTCCTATTCACGGCGAGAAAACAAATATCCTTTTCCATCCTACTCCCTCTGTTTCTTACGAACCGATGTATGCTGCCCTGGAGAAGAGAACGTCGATATTATGCATTGGTGTTCTTGTTGCCATCATTGTTCTCGGAAAGATGTTTGGTGGTGCACTCTATGGCCTGATTCCTCTGGGTATGTGTGTTTCCTCGGGTATTTTCCTGTGGATGAAGGAGGTGGTCAGAAGTGGACGAGTTCAAGAATGGTCCGCTGAGAAGGAGCGTGGCGAGACTGCTACTGCAAACTTGATTCCAGAATCTGTCGAATGGATGAATACACTTTTGGGTATTGTATGGGGTCTCATTGACCCAGATATGTTCGCATCTGTGGCGGATACTCTTGAAGATGTCATGCAGGCTTCGGTACCCGGTGTCATTGAGAACGTCCGCGTTGCCGAGATCAACCAGGGAAACAACCCAATTCGAATTCTCAGTCTTCGTGCTCTGCCTGATGGACATGTCAAGGAGATGAAAGATGACATCCATAGACAGAACGAGAAGTCTAAGGACCCACAGGAATTGGCTGCTGATGAAGAGGGTGGAGATTACTACAATTTGGAGTGCTCTTTCGCATATCATGCTGCCCCATCTTCTCGCGGTGTTTCTTCCAAGGCCCGTAACATGCACATGCAATTGGTATTCTATCTTGGTATGAAGGGACTTTTCGGTGTTCCTCTCCCAATTTGGGTCGAGTTGCAAGGTCTGGTTGGTACTGTTCGCCTACGTCTTCAGATGTCTCCTGAACCACCATTCTTGAAGGCTCTTACTTTTACACTTATGGGTCTTCCACAAGTCGAAGCTGGCTGTGTACCAATGTTGGAGACTGGTATTAATATTTTGAATCTTCCGCTCATCTCTAAATTCGTTAACTATGCCATTGGTGCAGCTGCCAACGAGTACGTCGCTCCCAAATCAATGACTCTTGATATGGGCAAGTTGCTCCAAGGTGATGATATCCAGAAGGATGTTGAAGCCCTTGGTGTACTCTGGATTCGCATTCATAAGGCAACTGGGCTTAGCAAACAGGACCGTCGTGGAAGTGATGGAGGTGGTAGTGACCCATATATCACCGTCAGCTTCTCCAAGTACGGCAAGCCCATGTACTGTACCCGTGTCATCCAGGATGATCTCAACCCAGTTTGGGAGGAGACTTGTGCGCTTCTTGTCACTCCAGATCTCATCAAGGCTGATGAGCAGCTTTCGATGGAATTGTGGGACTCTGATCGATCAACTTCTGATGATGTCGTTGGAAAGGTTGAGCTCTCTATGCAAAAGATGATTCAGCACCCTGGAAAGATGTATCCGCAGGTTAGCAAGCTCCGTGGTATGGATGCTGATAGCAGCATGCCTGGAGAGCTTCACTGGGAGGTTGGATTCTTTGGCAAGCCTCAATTCCGTCCTGCACTTCGCACTCATGGTAAAGATGTCAACCTTCCAGATGAGCTTAAGGACAAGAAAGAACTTCAAGATGATAAGGGAGCTCTTGATACCGCCGAGGAAGATGCTGTCGTTCACACTCCTCCTGACCCACTCTGGCCTTCCGGTGTCTGCAGCATCATTATTCACCAAATCGTTAACCTCGAACTTGATAACATCAAGGGTAGTGATGGCAATCGCAAGGGTCGTGAATTCGAACCTGCTAGACCTTCTGGCGAGAATACTGAGGAGGAAGGCAAGAAACTTCCTAGCAGTTACTGTACCATTCTCTACAACGATGAATTGGTCTACCGAACTCGCGCAAAGGTCGTCAGCAGTAAGCCAATTTTTAACGCCGGTACAGAGCGTTTCGTCAGAGACTGGAGATCTGCTATTGTCACTGTCACCGTTCGCGATCAGCGAATGAGACAACATGATCCTATTCTTGGTGTTGTACCATTGAAGCTTTCAGATATTCTTCAGACCAGTTCTCAAGTCACTAGATGGTATCCTCTTGATGGAGGTATTGGATTCGGACGTATCAGAATTTCCCTCCTTTTCCGCAGCATTGAAACTAGACTTCCACCAAACCAACTTGGTTGGGATGTTGGAACCTTTGAATTTACCTCGGAGAAGATCCTTGGTCTCAACTACAGCTCCATTGCCAAGCTCAAGTTGCGCACTGGTGGTAGTTCCGGTAAGATTCCACGTACATCTTGCAGAAAGCTTGATGCAGGTGATGGTATCTACTGGGATATAGAGAAGAAAGATGGCAAGCATAATGTCCGACTACCTGTCAAGTACCGTTACCGCTCACCCATCGTTTTCGAATTCCACACGTCAGGTAAGCGTGCTGCCGACGCCTACGCCGTCATCTGGTTGCACCACTTCGAAGACAACACTCCCACCGACGTTAATATCCCTATCTGGAAAACGGACAAAGGAATGCGCCTCACACAAAATTATATCACCGAAGAGAACTTCAACTCCATTCCCGATATCAGAATTGAGGAAGTCGGCCGCCTCCAATTCCGCGGTCAGTTCAAAGCCGGCACGGACGAGGACCATGCGAAATTCGTTACAGATAATGACTCCCGCGAGACACAAGAGACCTGGGAGGCATGCCACTCCGAGGGCGTGCGCTCCACCGAGGTCACCAAGGAACTCCCGGCGGCCGTACAGAAGCTACATGACCAGTCTCTCGCCCAGGGCCGTGACGTACTCGCGCAGGCCGATGAGGATGAGAAGAAGAAGTGGTTGGCCAAGGATGGTACCGATTGGAGTGGTGCTTTTGGCGAAGATCCAGCTAAGTATGCGGACTTGATTGGCGCGCGTAAGAGGCGTGATCCTAACTCTGATAGCATCGTGGACAAATCGAAGGGCGCTGCCCGCTCGAATGCCTACGAGGGGAACGATGACGACGACAACGATGATGATGATGATGATGACTACGATTCCGACTCCTCCTCCGAGTCTGACCTCGGTCTTCATGATGCTTCGTCTGCCGCAAATGACAATGGTACCGGCCCGGGCTCGAAACATGATAATACTGATCATGGATCGGGTGAGGGTGGCGAGGAAACTAATGGCTCTAGTCATGGAAGCGGTCCCATTGGCCAGATCAAGGAGTATAATGCGAACAAGAAGGGCTTGCACCGTAAGCAGAGGGGCTTGATGCAGTGGAAACCCATCAGGAATCTTGCATTTGCTAAGGATGAGGCCAAGTTTGCGGTTAGACGGACGTTGTATGTTGGCAAGTTGAATGGACGGCAGCCGGATGTTGCTACTGAGTTGGATGGGTAAGTGGTCTGTATGAGGGTGGGCGTTTGGTGGCTTGAATTGGCTTGTATGATATACGAATTTGGTTTCTGGGATTGTATACGCATGCATGGTTAATTCCCAATTAATTAGTTCAATGAATTGAAATGTTTTTATTTGAGGACATGCTATAGGTGATTTGGTTTTTTGCAGATTATGTTCGTATTTCATACAAAGATAATAATCCTCCCCCGCCTCCCTTCTCTTAACTAAATGAGTAGGTTTCCCAAGCACCTTTTATTTTTATGGCAGAATGCTCTCCCAGAAAATTCCTGCAAACCGTCTGTCCGCTCTGAGCACCAGACGTGCAATGACTTGGAGATGGTCCATACTTCCATACTTACGGTAAAACTTAGAACCTCAGTTTATCCACTGACACAGCAGAAAATTGTGGATGAGAATATACTCCATAGTCGCAAATATTATATAAAAACGCCATCATCTAGACGCAAGTTCAATGCAATGTAATGCAGTGCAACGTAATGCAGGTGCCCAACTCCCAAAAAACACAAGACAAATGACCATCCGCGATGGTCCATCTAACACCACCCATACTTCTCATTCCCAACCCATTCAATCTCATCCACCTTCCCACTCCCTTCACCATACCACATCAAACTCGCAATACTACTCGCCTCCCGCTCGACCTTGCTATGCTCCATCCCACTGGCATCAACCACCATCTGCAAATACGCCGTCGGGTTCCAAAGCTCCACATGCATAGTCTTCCACTCGGCAGCCTGCGCCTGCGCAACCTCAATCACAGCCTTCACCTTCTCGCCCTGCTCCGCCAGCGGTGCAGCATCCGGCGAATCAGCGTCCTCAAAAACAAGCCGCAACACGTGCAGCGTATTCCCCGATTTTGCTTCGAGAGATCCGTAGTAGTTCCGTGTCCAGATTGCCCACACTCGGTGCCCCTCCTCCCCGATAATCGCGCCTTTCACTTCGGGCTTCTTGCCGAAAATCTGCGAACACATGAAATCCTCCCTGTCGTGGTGCCAGCTTATCTGCACATGGTCGGGAACAAGCGCCACGTGCGTCTTGCTGTCCTTGGCGCTCGCGAGCTCCTTGGTGATCATGGCTACATCCAAATCGCAGAGGTCTTTCAAGTCCTTCGCGCGCAGCTTCGTTGCTGCCACGGGGCTTGTGGATATTACGGGGAATGTGATGTGCGTGCTGGGGAAGGGGTGCCAACCATGATCTGCGTAGAAGCGTGGGCCGACATCTGACCAGAGGACTGTGAATGCACACTTCTCCCTGCCTTTTATGCTGGAGTCGGTTTGAAATGTGCGTAGCTTTTCTCCCAGCTCCACCATCATCCTACTCGCATACTTTCTCCCTCGATATTTCGGGTTGCAGAATACGCCTCCAATGCCGTGTGAGACGACCTCTACTACTTCGCCATTTCTGTTCATCAGCGCTCGTTTGCGAATGGACTCGCAGGCTCCGAGGACTTTACGTTCATTGGGCTTTTCGTGCTTATTGACGAGGATCCAATGTGTGAGTCCGCCATTTTTTGTCAATGGTACAGTCATGAGATATTGTTCTCGCTCGATGTAAACAGACCGCGGAAGAGCTCCGCCCCAAGAACTAAAGTTGAGATTCCATCCTGCCAATCGCTCTTCCGGTGTAGGATGTGTGAGAATTAATTCTGGACTCTGAGAGTCTGGCAAATCATCAAAAGTGGCCGATGGAGACATATCTGCAACGAATGTATATGTATATACGTTGTGACGATGAAACCTTTGTTTAATACACTTAAAGAATGGGGGGAAGTGGGGCTTGGAGGATGGAAGGGTGGATGATATAAACGACGGAACTTTTTAGAAAAGACAGTAGTTTATGGAGGATGATGACAAAGAGAAATTCGAAAAGAGGAGAAGGAGGAGCAATTGCGGGGGAGACAAGCTTTGAGGAGCGTAGAATGGACGCTCAGAACCTCAAAGCAGGTACTGCTATTCTTGTCCAGGGCAACCTCGAGGATCTGAGTCGAATCGGGACGCGACGACCTGCCGTTAACGGCAAGGCGACGATCCCAATGACGCGAATCGCAGATGCGGGCGAGGCTGTGGAATGTAAGCCGAAAGCCGAACAGGCGGGGTCAGCATTTTGCCGACAGAAGCCGCAAGCGCATCTCACATTCCACATTCTACATCCCACATCAGCACCACCAGCACCACATACGTATGTACGTAGTACATGTACATGTAAGTATACGATATGCTGGAGGCCTACCGTAAACAACTCTTGAGTATCATGATGGTCAGGCCAGAACTAAGGTCATATTCAATTGAACCTTCGTCGTATAGTTTCGTTCCTTTTCCAACTCTCCATGTTCTTCCAAGTCTGATCCTTGAGTCCTAAGTAGAGCCTTCGACTTCTGTCATAATCGATGCATCGATCTCTGAGAAATCATGATCGGCAGAAGAACTGAGGATGTAGCTAGCATCGAGCATGATGTATCGTAATTTCTGATATAAAGGAGTATGTAACCCGATATCTGTCAATCAAGGACCTATGTATGTATCAGCATACGTCATTGTCATATGTCATTGTGTTTAAATACTCACCTTGGTGCTTAATCCTATATTTTCATCTAGGCCTCTGGCCTCCCATTTGCTGTTATAGAAGCAATAATAGCCTAGCTTCTTTAGCTTTTCATGGAATACTATAAGAACAGTCAGCAACAGCATATAATAGTTATAGAACATAAAAAGACGTACATAAATCAAAATGTACCCGCCACTATTTCTATCATATGATATAGCTTTCCTGGACAGAAGAGATCCCGCATCCCTTCAAGGTCTCCTTGATCAATGCATTGCACTATCGAAGAATCGTACGATATGATACTATAAGCGCGAACCATAAAAGTCCATTGATCATATCGCGCTGATACCCAGCTTCCCCAGCTTTGTTGAGTGACTAAGAAAGCGGTCTCACTCTAAGCCTTACCTGTTAGCGGGTAGGAGATTTATCCTTAAGCCGCTATTCTTAGACTCGTTCAGCAACGGTACTGGTAATTTCTGTCCGGCAATCCACGGTTCCAATGAGTCTATTGCTGATGACGTACCATGATGAGCTTTGTAGATGTGTTGTGTAGATATTCTGACTTCCTAACAATGGCTGTCCTGTGGAAGATTCAGGCGGAGACATCATCGGAGCCACAAGGAATTTGCTCCCCTGGAGGTGGAGTCGCTTTGGGGCATGTCCAGCTAAAGGAACCCATGTTAATGACTTGAGAAGACGGCATCGACAATGAGAGTTGTAGATTCAACATCTCCCAGATTAAGGCGAGTCGTTCATTTTCTTCGTCATGCGGGCGGGCGTGTGGTTCAGCTCAGCTGTTCGGAACTATCTGAGACACATGAGTCTAAATACCCAAGCCTATCACATTTGACTAGCTCTGTGTAACTATGTAGCTCTGAATATTGTATACTTATCAATAACTGTACACTTTTCATTAAATAAAATATGATTTTAGACAACTATATGGTTATACTTAGTAGAATACATAGTTTCGAAAACTGTGCGATTCCGAATAATTGCTAAGAGCCCTAATGAGGATATTAAAACAGGATTGTAGAACGCATTTACCTATGTGCAGTGCACATAATGAGTGATACTTCCTAACACATATAGACGAGTGGCGAAATGATTCAACTTTGGACTAAATGAAATTCATTGGTATCTATCGATGTGTATCGTCCCTCATCACCATGCATCATTCGAATATCTCTCACAATTGACCAGCTCAGCTCAGTGCCCAAATCTGCAAACGCCATCAATCGTACCGCGCGAAAAACAGAAAATGTTCAAAAACCCAAATGCTTGCTTGCGCTTCCCCAGTATAACTACCTCATGATCCAACAGCATGGCTAAATACCTTCGCCGCCAACTGACTCAAAAGACGAGCCTTATCTCCCTGAGGAAGTTCACTAAAGACTTCATACACACTCTTGCCCTTCGCATCCCTCACGTTTCCAAGTCTGTTGCCAGCCACAGCACCAGCCAACATACCCGGGAAGTTAGCGACGATAAAGCCCAACGCACCACCAGACAAGCCACCAACCATGCTCCAGAACTTGCCGGTAGGAGCGTTGTTGTTCTCCGCCATGCCCTCCTCCCTCAGCATCTCCTCAAACACATCCGCAAATTGCGCACTATCCTTTGCCTGCGTCTCCTCGGGCGTGCTCTTAGACGAGAACCCGAATGACGACCATGGGAACGAGAATCCAGCGCCGGTGTTCGCTCCGCTGGACTCGCCTGCTCCTGCTCCCTCGTCATAGCCTGTCGATGCTGATGCGCCGCTGCCAAAGCCATGGTAGGTGCGGGCTGCGTCGTAGTCTCGGCGTCGTGATGGGTCTGACAGTGTGTAGTAGGCATCATTTATCTTTTGGAACTTGGCGGTGCGTGACGAGCGCTCTGGAGAGCCGGTTGGAACGCGGTCTGGATGGGTTTTGAGTGCTGCCCTGTTAAGTATTAGCTGCTGTGCATGTGCTCGAATAACAACAAGGTGTGCGTTATGCGGTCTGAAAGCACTTCGAGAGATTTTTGGAATCTAGTGATATGACGTACTTTTTGTATGCATCGCGAATCTGCTGTTGAGACGCTGTAGAAGGGATCTCGAGGATGGCATCTATTGGTGTTAGATAACGAAACAGACGATAAACTGACAATACTTACAATAGTCTGAAGGCATGCTTGCCATGGTTATATATCCTTCTTTTTAAAAGGCTTATACAGGTGATCCTTGGTTTGTAATCTTAATACGAGCGTTGACGAGTGTTTTTATTGAATTGTGTTAAAGGAAGAGTGGTGCCGGGTGTATCAAGTAACATAGGTACATATGTATGTACAATCCAAGGACGCACCCCAGAAACAATGCTGTCATAAGATGTGGCGCGGACCATTTCCCAGAAGCCACAGTGGCTTTAAATCTGTGGATGACTCCAGTCTTTGGATTCACGTGATGCTTCCACTTCAGCACACCTAGAAAAGGGCCACTGAGAAATCGACCACCCTGAGAAATCGACCACCCGAGAAACTGGCCACCCCGAGAAAAGGGCCACACCCAAATTGAACGCTATTTGGAGGCCCACTAATATTTTAGAAACGCCCTAATTTGGAGAATTAGATTGACCGGTTTAGAAAGAAAAATACATATATGCAGATAGCAACCAAAATATTTCATATCTAATGAAGTCAGATCCTAAACCCAAAGATTGGGAGTGGGTGTTTCTGTATTGAGAAATCGGGCATCAGCAACTTATTAATCATTCATGTCAAAAACAATGAACCGTTATGTGAATGAACTGAGGTTGATTATTACTACCTGCGCCAAAACTTCAAACTAGCTAACGCCTTAATAAAGTAAAGACAAGAGGATTCAAGTAGAAAATATCGAATCGTAATTAGTGAAACACAAAGTACTCTTCCACTAACAAATTGATACTTTCAAGAACTGCTAGCTGACCTGAACTATTATCTGTCCCGGTAGGTAAGCATTGAAAGAGGTTCTGGTTTCGTTGATCCCTTCAACTCAGCTCAGTCCTACCAAGTGTTACAATTTTTGAAGAATCACCTATGATATTCTGCTAGGTAATCCTGTTGTCCAAAGGCGGTTGTAATCAATTTGTGCTCGAAGCATTGAGCGACTTCATCACATGCCAGTGAGCTAGATCTCTCGTTGCTAAAGCATCTTCCAGGCTGTCATGTCCTTTTTTCCCATTCGCTTGAATTTCCCTTCCCAACCTTGACATAGAAAGACTCTTGAGCGAACACATACCTGATCCCTTTTTTGGTTTCTGGGGTTTTTTCTGGTCTTTATTGAGAACAGTTTCCATCGCCACATCTGTTGGCAATTCTGGCTGCTCCTTCTTCTCCTGCTCCTTCTTCTGCTCTGCGATTGCTTTCA
Source organism: Allantophomopsis lycopodina (assembly GCA_024752465.1). Taxonomy (NCBI): domain Eukaryota; kingdom Fungi; phylum Ascomycota; class Leotiomycetes; order Phacidiales; family Phacidiaceae; genus Allantophomopsis; species Allantophomopsis lycopodina. The sequence goes on along the minus strand of CP103013.1, from coordinate 302,947 downwards.
AGTCCTTCGCGATTTCAAGTTCAATATGGTAGGTATCCACAACTACCTCATGAATCCACCTCATCGAAGTCAGATCATGGTATGCCGAGTGGCCAATTACAACTGTGTCTTTCCCAACAAATCTCCACACAGCTTCCCTCGCCTTTTTCTTTCCTCTGAGACACTTGCCTTTTTTAAACGCATCATTCATATCTCTTCTCGTGATGCCCGAGTATCGCGTATTGTAGTTTGAAATTGGAACATCAGGATATACCAGGCTATCAACAAGGATAGCCGATGAAAAGTAGTCAATGAGGGTAATGCGAATAAGCTCTGAGTCTCCCGATTCTGTGGTCCCCATTTCACAGTCGATAGCAACAGCGGGACGAATATCAGAATGTTCACACGCTTCAGGTGTTGCATGGAACTTCCATAAGTTTTCAAGTTTTCCCACAGGGTATTGTTTTGGGACGTGAAATTCGCTTTTGGAACATGGGTCTGTGGATATGGGTTTCTGGCAACAGGACCATATCTAGAAGTATGACCTATCAGTATGTTTCTCAATTTGCTCATACGATGTGGAAATTCTAACCTTAAAAGCATCCCGATTTCTACCTGCCCTGAATTTAACTTCTCCAGGATGGTGCTTGCATCGATATATAGGTTTATTATCTGAAGTCGGTTTTGTAGGGTCTAAGAGGCTTCGATCTTGCGGTTTCTCTTTAGATACCTGTTAGTCACAATGAAAAGGCGAAGCCCTTAGGACATGACTCCTACTCAACTCACCAGCTTTTGTTGGTATAATTCCTTGAAGATCCGCCTTTTGATCGGTCTTTCGATCTACTGCCAAGGGTTTTCTTTTGTGATGTTGAATGCTGCGCATTACTGTATTTCTTGGTTATTGAATGGCTGACAACGATATCTGAAAAAGTAGAATTATACTTACATTTTCCGCACCCTTGACACCTTTTCTTTCCGTTCAAATCCTCTTCAGATAAATCCTGTAAAACATACCCAAGTTTTTGGAGCACTTCTATAGGACAGACGAGGTCCAGGAGAGCTCGTAAGTAATCTAGATTATAGTCTATGGCGGCTCCAGAAAGGTTTAATGAAAGAGCGCCGAAGTTCAAAGGGATCTCATCTTTTCGTCGACTTCCCTGACCATTGAGTTGTGAAAGGGTTGCTTGTAGGTGTATTTCAGCGACTTTGGTGATACTATCCTTATGATCCCAATTGAAAGTAATAGGAGGTGGTCCAGCCTGGAAGGAAGGTACAGTAATGGCACCGTCGACATTGGAAGCGTCTCTCCTTGTTGCTATCTGTGACATTCTGAGCGTATATATCTGTCCTTATCGTGTCGAATTTGAGACTGAAGTAAAATAAGAAATTGAGAACCGGTGTAGTTTGTCGTGCTACCCTTCAATTAATGAATGCTGCTTCGTTGCGTAATAGACGGTCGCTTTGAAGTGTAACATAATAGTTCTTCAGGTAGATATCAGGTGAAAGGGAAGGGCAGAAAGAACTGGAACGCTCTTGCTGTTATAGCTCTATGCTTGTTTAACCTTACAGCTTGACTAGGCTAAAATCTCTCTTTCTCTTCAACAGCTGTTCACGCTGATTGAATGATGAGATTTTGATTTTGTGGTATGTAAGGGATGTGGAAAATCTTAAATCATATTATATAATAATTCTCTCAATATATATGACTCACCTTTAAGTTCTATTAGGAATGTGGCTTTCGCTATTATCAACTCTACTGCACAATATACGCTATCATATGATCATCATGGTAGAGTTGAAGACGGTGGATGGTTACTTGGTGGGGTGAATTTGTGCAGTGTGGCAGCGACAGTTTGCATCCTTGTCAAGGGCTCATTACATACTCATTTTCTTGCTGTGAATCTAATGTTTTCACTTAATCCGATCAGTAAAATTGAGAAGGTAGGTAGGCGATGTGGGTTGAGTTAAATTGTTTGAGTGGACAAATATCAAATATGTTGTGTATACTGTTGATTTCGCCTAAATCCATTCAATTCCAAGTAGAGTAAATAGGTTAATCCTGAAATTCAATAAATTTACTATGGTTTATTTCCCGTTTCTCTGCAATCTGAAAGGTCTTTCTGAAGTATGCTGAATTCTATATCTTTGGTTCCAATGAGTCAAATTACGCGCTGTGCAATTCTCTTAGTAGAAAACAAAAAACTCCCAGCTCCAATCCGAACTTGATTTGAAACTTGAAATGGGTAAAATTAATTTTAACAGTTTGTTAAAGAATAAACCAGAAACTGGAAGTGGAATCTATTCAACTAGGAGAGAGGTGATGCTTTGAGAAGTTTTCCTCGTAGGCAGAGATAATGTTTAAGTCAGTTATTATAATATAACTACCTCTGATAAAGAATATTATAAAAGACGATGAATATTAATATATCCTATATAGGGGGGGTTAAAAAACCGAATAAACCGAATAACCTAACCTAACCTAGTCCCATAAAACCTAACCGTGCCGCACCCTAATCCCATAGAAATATCAACCATATAAATCTACATATAGAACTCTTTTTTTAAAATGATAAATTCCATTAGAATACAAAATATGGTCAACCTTAGTTTGATAATTTTTTTGAATCTAAAATTAATATTCAAGGATATTTTATTTTACAAGTGATGCCTCCTTGAACCCATCCGCCTCCATCGACGGTGAAGTCTGACGATTCAAGCTGTGGATTGATTCCGGAATTCAGTGTGGAATGAGTTCTCGATCCAGTAATTCAAATAGAGTGTGAATGAGAGCGTTCCATAGACTTTAAGACGTGCTCGTTCAATTCATATACATCCGCCGAGAGATGGTATATACATATGATGTCGGTAATATGAGGGTGCAATCCGTACCGCATTCCTCCACAGCAGCAAGAATCAAATCGGGGTCGACAGTGTCCCGGCCGTTTGGGATGACCACACATGATTTGCGAGAAGCCAAAGCGGAGGTAGTCATTGAGACATTGCTCGATACTGCATGAAGTTGAAGTGTATTTTGTACAGAGGAGGCGACATCTACAGCAGCAATGTCTTTGATCGAGGCCATAAATCCAGATCTCGTATATTGGGGAGTCAAACTTTGACCTTGCACCACATAAAGCCCGAGGCCCAGAATAAAAGCCGAAAGGATGCATGAGCTACTAAGGCTAACTTTTTTTTCTTCCTAGAAGCAATTACCAGCCTCTTATATATACATCTTCGCCTTGACTTCTCGGCGTCCTTGGTCCGCATACACGTGCGATACACGTGCTGAGTACATGGAAGTTGGCAGCTTGCCAAGAAAGCTAAGCGGATATTAGATAATGTCTAATCTATGATGGGACCTCATAGTCTTCCCCAGACTCCGTTACTTCGTCGTGCTAGCGGCTCTACCGTTGAACTAGTTAACCTCAACCCAATAATGTGTAGGTCAGCGCTCACGTGCGCCGACTTTAAACATTGAACATTTAAGTTTTCTGACGGCTTCACTTTGCGCGATGTCATATAATTAAGGTCGCCTATCATTCACGTGCGATTACTTTGGAGGATTAAAGAATAGCTGTGCATCCCATCTCCAAGTAATTCTAGTCGACATCTAACATAGTTAACGGTCGAATTTGCCTCTGTCTCCAAGGTTCTCTGCCGCCACTCCGAGAATCTATTTCTCCGAACCCTGTGTTTCTGAAAAGCTTATGCACTTGTGTACTTGGGGCTACCGGGACTATAACACAAGTACCAAGACAGGTGGAATCGGAATTAAGCGAGGCTTTCGAGCTCCTGAGGGGTGGCGCCTGGTGGGCGAAAACAATGGGTGAGGGGAGAAGCAGGCTGAATATGGACAAATAAAAATGGGAGCAGCGGGGGTTACGCGTGTTAATAAATAGGAGGAGTAGGCTCTTATGGGTGGACACATCAGACATGTACAGTTTATGCAAGTAATTAATTCTACGAATCGGCGGCGCAGCAGTTCGAGGCTGCATAAACCATCATTTTAAATCAACCCGGAGATTTTCTTTTTCGGCCTTCTTCCGAAGAAATACCGGCTATATCTCCTTTCTGACAGATTCACATCTAATACGTTGGAGGCGCTATCACAACACTGCATACTCAAATCATCCGTCACAGAGAATTGTCACAGATCCTGACCCAATTGGCCCTGAAGAACGAACATCTGCTGTGCACTGTAGCATCTAGAAGAGTGGGGGCGTTACATTGATTCTAACAACTTTAAGACAGCATTACGAATACACGCATATCGTTTGTACTAAAGTCTGCTATCGACCGTGTGCCAATAGATGTCCGTACATCAAGTTTCATCGCCTACATTCTGCGGCGATTCTGGGCCCTTATCTGATAAGATATGCTTTACTTAGCCGATAGATGTACATAGTAAGGATCAAGGAAATTCGAAAATGGACAGAGGCTAGTATTGACGGCCAATGCTCTGAATCACTATTCATCGTCGATCTCCCGTTAGTCGCGTCAAATTGATTACTGCTTTTTTATTTTCTAATTTTTTTTACTGAGATATGTATATTTCACAAAGAAGTTGGAGTCTTTGTGATTGTGTTGCCGATGGATTTTTTGTTTCGTGCATAGAGACCAGTACCTGGGTATATAAACAAACACAATGCCACACGAGTCTTTCTTCTGAGGGATCTACGCTCTGGCCCCTTCTGATACTACATGGTCACCCTTGTGTAAAAGTCGATCTTGGGTCGACTCCTATTTGGCTGCATACAAATCCTAGGTACTCTCGAGTCGTTACATAAATATAATATACCAGACAAGGGATGGGAGCAAACTAAGCCAAAGTTGTTCTTGGCTCTTTAATAAACTCGTCTACAGTCAGCTATTTGTAATATCCACAAATTACTATACCGAATTTCGCAGTGAGACATATAGCAAGTGCCGTACGTGAACGATAAATGAATAATACTCACCGACTAGATATTAGCACAGGATTTATATTATTTCACCTAGCTCCTACCTAATGCAGGTTGTATTTTCCCCGCTTCGCTACCATGCAAACTCCATGGGGACTCTGCGCCACAAGACCAATTCCAAGCAACAATTTATTTGCCGGCGGCAGTGCCAAGTGAAGACCTTGTCAGTATGGATAACTCAGGAGCCCACCTTCTAAATACAAAAAAATTCAGTGCTTCGTGAGAAATGCAAAGTTGCTATGCTGGGAAGTGCTGACGCGTTTAACAACCAGGGCCAAATGATTGTATGCAAAGCCCGACTTGAATTTGATATATTATATTTTGCCATCACCGCCAGATATTTTTCTTTCTTGATTTCTGAGTAGCAGCCGGTTCTTCAGTCTTGCATACCCTTGCTTTGCCATCATGCTCTTGCTTCCCATCTTCGGTCTTTGTTCCCTCGCTGCCACAGTTGTGGCCAGTCCAGCGAGCTACTACCCACGCGACACTTCAGCAAGTGTTTGGAACACAACCACCTGCAGTCAGGATCAGTTGGAAATCGTGAAGGAATGGACCAACATGACTTCAAGCGAAAAGACTGCATATATTGAGGCCGAACAGTGTCTCTGGGCGCTCAGCTCGACTTCTGGCCTCATCGGCGCCACGACAAGATTCGAGGACTTGGTGGCCCTTCATCAGAACATGACCCCTATCATCCACGCTGTTGTAAGTAGCCATCACCTGGCATGATTCTTTAGATGCTTATCGTGAGTTTTAGGGTCAATTCTTGCCATACCATCGTCTTTACATGAAGCTTCATAAACATTTGCTACAAACGGACTGCAATTACACCGGACCCATGACGCAAGTTTTACCCTCTTCCTTTTATCTTCAAACATCTAACCATATGGCAGTTGGTGGGATGAAACCCGTGATGCAGGAGACTATTTGAACTCCCCAATCCTCGACCCAATCACTGGATTTGGCGGAAACGGCAGTGCCACTGACGACTTGTGTGTGGTCGATGGGCCTTTTGCAAACTCAACTTGTCATATCGGCCCAACTACTTCCTATACCCCCGAAGGCTTCTGTCTCAAACGAAAAGTGGACGAGGCCAATTCTGCTGGTGCCGCGCAGGACATTGTTGATGGTTGTATGAATATCACGAATTATGCGGATGCTGGAATTTGGTGTATTGGTGACAAGCCACATACTGCGTAAGTGTTACTATTTTATTTGCTTCTACTTTTCATACCTTGATGGCAATCAGTCCCCTCTGTGGGACGTTGTTCCTCCGCGTATTGGTCGCTTGCAGGCTGACCCTCGATGATGAACTGCATGGCTCGAAGGCATATATGTTTTAAAGAGCAAATTCTAACTGACAATTATAGTGGTCACGGTGGGATGGGTGGAGGTGTAGAAGGAAGCATGGGTGTAAGTTTCAAACTCATCTCCCATACAAAATATATCCTAAACATTCTTCCCGCAGGATATCTATGTCAGTCCAAACGACCCGCTATTCTACTTGCACCATGCATACATCGATCGACTTTGGTATTTACTCTCCTCTCCTATCTCATATCATAGCTAATATGTCCAAGGTGGAAATGGCAAAGCGCTGATATCGAAGCTCGCCTCTACCAAATTGGTGGCTACACAAGATACCCCAGCACTGGTATCAATACGACCCTGGATTATGAGCTTGACCTTTTGGGATTATGGGATAACAAGGTTGTTGGCGATGTTATGGATCCCCACAACTCTTTCTTGTGTATGGATTATGACTATTAAGAATTTTTCAAGGTGTGTATACAGTGGAAAGGTTTTTGAGGGGGTTCTTTTCTTCTTTGTCAGAAGTTACAATATTCTCAAGTAACGGTGCACTCAGAGATCTATGGCTTGACTTATGTGTTTTTAGATCGAAGCTCTTACATCCAGTGCACGTATATAGTTCTCTTCTGTAGATAGCTCTTCCTCTCAATCAACACATATACCCAATCCCCTATCTGGTGACCGTGCATTACAGAGAATTCTTCTTTCTCTTACCTTTACAGCTCTTATTTCCACAACTAAGTATCAAAATAGCAAGTCGGTGTGTATATCCATCCACGTAAATCATTGTTCAAATATTAGACCCAGCGTTCTAGATGTATTTTTAAGTACTATATTACATGATATGTAAGTGTATCTATATGGGGCTGCTTTTGTTTATACCAACGCGCACAAATAGGTTGGCGTGGAAAGATTCAGTCAGCTTTGGGGATTCATTTATACAAGCTACGGAGTGGAGAGTGAGAATCTCATTATCCCTTTAAATTTGATAGAGCTGATATGGTATATATACATAAACAAGAATCTATCTTATCTAATAGACCAGTCGTTGATTTATTTTCTGTATCCTGAGCCGCACGACAAACATCGAGCCTGTGTTCACTTTTTAACTCCTGCCGTCTCACTCAAGCACAAGCCTCAAGTGAATCGACAGCATATCCGGACTTCGACATTACTTCTAGTGAGATCTTGTTTTCGACTCCAGTACGTTTGTTCGCCAGCTGAAAATCGCTCGTTGTCTTAATTGGACCAAACAGACTGCTTGTGAAATTTCACCGAAGTGGCTGCGTTCAGAAAACACACGAAGCATTAGGAAAGCCCAACTAATTTCAATCCTTGCACAACTTCGACATGGTTGACCATCGACTTCTTCTAAATCTCTATCCCTTCACGTTGCATAGCCCACTTGACCGCCTCTTCCACATTCTGAAGCTCGATCGTAGGTTTACTAGTAGGCGGAAGGCCGAGTGTAGGGTCGTATATGCCAGTGTGCACCAGGATCGACGACCAGTTCGCAGCATTAGCACCGGCTATGTCTGACTCGGGATTATCGCCGACCATGTAGACGCTGGTCTCAGGCGCTCCAGGTTCTTGGGGTCCTCCCAACTCAGTAGCATGGGCTAGCAGCAGCTCTCTTGCAAAGTCGTACGTCTCCGTCGAAGGCTTGCCGAATTGCTTGTACGGGTAAGTCTCCCCCGTCATGAGTTTGTGCACCGCTTGGAACGACTCCTTGAAGACGCCCTGCCCGAAGCGATGCCGTGGGAAGTCGTTCCGCCAGAGCAGGTCTGGGTTGCAGAAGACGAGCTCGACCACGGGCGGGTCACCTTTGGCACGGTATGGCGCCCCGATAACCCCACCTTGCGCGCAAAGCACGTCGATCATGATCTGGATATCAAGGCCCCAATTGCGCGAGTCGCAGAAGGCGAAGACAGCGCGGAAGGCAGTATTCGGGAGGTCGAAGGGCTTAGCAACCGCGAACTCTTCAGGAGTCATGCTGTGGAACGGGAACACACTCGGATTCGACGCATGAACGTCAAGAGTGCTATAAGCCTTCTTGAAGCCGTACCCTTCCGCCACCTTGCGCACTGTATCGTTGATACCACCCAGGACGAGCACCGGTTCGTCAGCGTATTTGTGTGCAAGCGAGCGGAGTACAGTATGTGACTGGACCATCTGATTTGGATGCACTGGAATGCCCAGCTCTGCGCTCAACCTCGCAACACGGTCTGCTTCTGTCGAACCCCCAGCATTCGTCATCATGATATATGGAATCTTGATTCCTTGCTTATTCTCGCCGTTCAGTATTGCAAGTGCTCGCTTTGCCTCTGGAAGTACAGACATTCCATGAATGAGCACGCCATCGATGTCGAAGGCAAAGGCCAGTGGTGGCCTGTATTGCTGAGTCTGTATCAGACGACGACCGATATTTTGGCTTGACGGTCTCAGAGACATTATAGTTGTGCGAAGGGACCACATATGGTGCTAGGGAGCTTTCATCTGGGGAATGGCGCGGGGCGTTCACACTTTATATAGTGACGCCGACCTTGCATTTTCAAGGGCAATTTCATAGATACATACGTATTTGATGCAAGACGTAACAAAAGCCGCTTCCCCCCAATACCTCGTAGCCTTGCTAGACAGCATACAGCTATGTATTACGTAGTAGACATAGGTCAGCACTTATGTATGTACTAACGGCGTAATAGGCAGCTGAGATGTTGCGGGGTAGTGACTTTAATTTTTAGTCTAATAGGTACAGGCTGCGGGGTAGAGCCCTAGTAGAGTAGTACATTTATCTTGGGATGTATTAGATTAGATAGCACCCGAGATGTGGGCTGCGCTAGTATAGTAAGTATTTTGAGTTTGTGTTAGATTAAGTAGCAGCCAAGATGCGGGTTGCCCCACCACACTCGTATAGTCTCTCGGGATGGAGCTAGATCAGGCAGCGGCCGGGATGCGGGATAAAGTATTTGAATAGCACTAGCGGGGATGTCCCTGGTGTCAACAACACTTGCCCCAATAGAGTAACCGTTACAGAGTAAAATTACCAAAATGCAGCCAGCATGCGTTTTACTTATTTTTGTGGGGGGTTCTTGGGCCTAGAACATTATTACAATGAATTAATATTTAGCAAAAAGTCTCTTGACGTCAGTAACAGACTTCGCTGTCTTCTAGGGTTAGGAGAAGTAGAATGAAGCAAGTCACTTTATATGAAGCGCCGAATTCGAACCTCGACACCTCTCGCGCTCTGCTTCTTATTCACGTTCATCTTCCCGCAAACACACCAACTCGTAAGCCACCATGGCCAACGATGCTACGCCTTCGCAACACTCTGAGCTCGACAACGCAAACGATGCACCGATCGTAATACCGTCGAGCGTGGACGACAGCCATCTACTAACAGGCAAGAAGTTATGCATCGCATTCGCGGCAATGTTAATGGCCTTGTTGCGTACGTTCACTAAACCTGATCTTCGAGCGCGCGACTGAACAATGCAGTAATTGCGCTGGACCAAACTATTCTATCAACTGCTCTGCCGCGCATCGCATCAGACTTCGACGCGGTGAGTTATGTAGGACAGGCTAATGTTCGTGGACTTACAGTGCTCCATAGTTCTCCCAACAAGGCTGGGTCGCCGCCTCATTCGTCCTCACGCAAACTGCCTTCATCCTCTTCTTCTCTCAAGTACTTCGTGTCTACCGCGCTAAATATGTGCTCATAGCATCTGTGGTGATCTTTGAGGTTGGCTCTGCATTATGTGGTGCCTCACAGAATATCAACACACTTATCGGCGGGCGGGCACTGTCAGGCGTCGGTGGCGCTGGTATTCTCACTGGTATTCTCCAAGTGATGGCTCAAGCCACCCGGTTAGAGGATCGACCTACACTGTTCAGCCTCTTCGAATCGGTATTCGCGCTGTAGGTTGCGCCTTTGCTAAAACATGACAGATTGCTGATCTTGTTTCAGTGCCTCAATCACTGGGTAAGAGGACATGTCTCTTTGCTTGATGTGTAACCGAGCTAATGTTATCAGACCTCTCATAGGCGGCGCCCTCACAGACCATGTCACCTGGCGGTGGTGCTTCTACATCAACTTACCCATCGTATGCCAAGCCACAGTTGTCATTTGCCACTTGCTAAATCCTCCCAGGGCGGCGTATCCATTGTAGCGATTACATTGCTTGTCGACGCTCCACCACCGCTCGGATCCGAAGGCTATGATCACTCTTTCAAGGCCATGTTGCAGCGTACAGCTGCCTTAGACTGGATTGGTGCTGCGCTCAATCTCGGTGCCGTCACAAGCCTTATTCTGGGCCTCCAGTGGGGTGGAAACCAGAAGGCATGGAACAGCGCTGACGTCATTGTTGTATGTATTCCAAGTGTATCGCATCCATGCATGGCCCGCTGATTGACTTGCATTAGTGCCTCGTTCTTGCACCTGTGCTGACTGCAGCATTCATCTTTTGGGAGCGCTATATGGGAGATCGGGCTATGGTTCCGTTGGTCATCTTCAAGAAGGGCGTCCCAATTTATTCGATCTGCTCCTTCGCGATCTTCAACCGCTTCATCTATCTGATCTTCACCTACGTGCGTTTCATCCCGGTCATACTTGTGGGGCAGCCACTGACGTCCTTTTACAGTATATTCGTGCGTCGTGTTCCACCTTCACTGACCCCGAATATCGTCAGCTGACCATAGTATATAGCCATCTACTACCAAGCAGGTCGCCACCATTCTGCGACGAAGAGTGGTGTAGACTTGCTCCCACTTATGCTATCTGTCGTCATTTCTATTGTGGTATCTGGACAACTCGTCGGTATGTGTTTATGTTTTCCGTTGGTGCAGACGACTAATAGACTTTATTGACAAATAGGTCGCTATGGCCGCTACTGGCCGTTCTTTATCGGCGGACCGGTAGTTGGTGCCGTCGGCGCTGGACTAATGTACACTGTGACCGCGTCCGCCTCGAACGGAGCTGTGATTGGCTACCAGATCCTCGTCGGCGTAAGCATTTCCCCATATATTTCTTGTGGTCTTTCTAATACGAGTTGTATAACAGATTTGTATCGGCACAACTCTGCAGAATATCCTGTTCGCCATGCAGGCCGAGTTCAACGACACACCAAAGCTAATCAGTCAAGCGACTGGTATGGTGAACTTCTGCCAGGTACGTACATACCTACATCACTCTCATAGCTCGCGCCCGCTGCTCATCATTTATCCCTATCTTGCAGTTCCTCGGTGGCACGATTGGTCTCGCTATCGCTGAAGTCACCTTCTCATCTGAACTCGTGCACAATTTGCGTAAGTACGCGCCGGACGCGCCTTTCACGGCGATACAGCAGTCACCGCTGTCGATCTACAGCGCGGTCCCAGACGCACTGATTCCTAATGTCATACGCGCCTACGTGTGAGTTTGCTCGCTCTCATCGTCTTGGATGATAACCTAACATGTGCCTACAGCAAGTCTCTCTCGTACGTCTTTATCATTGGCGTCCCTGCGAACGTTCTCTCGCTGCTATTCGCATTCTTCATCTCGAATATCAACATCAAGAAGAAGCCAGAAACGGAGACAGAAATGAATGTACCGCATGATGAAAAGGTAGCAAGTGGAGAGCAGCCAACGATCTCTGACGGGCAGCCGCCCATATCAGAGAAAACACCATGACGCCGGTCCAGCTAGGAAGCTTAGGTTCCATTGTATGCAACGTACCATATTTTAATGAGTTCTATCCCGAAAGACGGTAGACCATTGGATGCCCTTGTTCGAGTACTGGTCCTTCTCAATCAGTATTCACAAATGGAGCTATTTTCACTATCACTCGTGCGGCGAAAAGTTTAGTTATATTTTTGAGAAATTGCATGCATTTAGTTTTCGCGCTAGTGCAGTTAGGTAGACTTGATCTTTTTATAAAAGTCATTAGGGAAATCACGACTGATCTGTAATAGTAAACCCTTGAATTTTCCTATAATATTTACACTAGAATATTCACCTTGACTTAAATAATGGATTAATGCGTGTGTATATAATATCAATATAGATGGTCGTCTTTTTGAACTTTGCAAGCCTTGCAGCCTTGCCGCTTTTCTTAGAATATACATACCAACGGTCATATAGAACACGTCTACCGCATCAACAGAGGTGGGCAAATGTCACCCTCTTCAATATGATTGACTTGGACGCCAACCAACGGAAGGATCAGGCTGTGATCAATGCACTTATTATTATTGGTCGTTGCTGCGGGAGCTAAAATAGCCTCCGAAACAAGGTTATTTGTTAGTTCACCGTTAGTCAGCTTCATGCGTGCACGACCGATTTGTCCACTGATTTTCGTGTTCAATCGAAGATAAAACGCTTGCATTGGCGTCTGTAAATAATACCTAACTCATTTTGTTTATTATACTACTGGCTATCTCCTGATATAGCTTTTATTTGAAAACCCTCTATGGTTGGGCATTGGTGCGCCGTCAAAGCACATTTTGGTCGTAAAGGAAATTTCTTACATGGCCTTGCTGAATGCTGGAGTTAGCGTCTGAGCCAGCCAGAAGGAGAAAGTGATCTTCGGCCCCGTCGTCAGAAGTTTCGGCACCAAAGCCTTGAAAAATGCAGTGGGACCCTCGTGTCGGAGCATACTACCGACAATGCGAGTACCCGACATTTTGACCCCGAAGTTCTCGCTCTGAATCCGAGTCTTCACGACGTCCAAGGGCGCCGAGACGATAAGAGAGGCACATGAGCCAACACCAGAAGCGACGAAGTTCTGGAAACAGGTGGCCGAGTTGTAATCTTCGAGGGCGAACAGGTACTGTTTTGCTGCGGCAAAACCACCGAAGAGGGCAAAAGAGCCTGGAGCATTGCGAGCGGCAGTCCATCCCCAGCCGCGGTAAAGGCCGAATCCTTCATCACGGATAACTCTTAAAACACTACGGCTATAGAAAGCCTCAGGGTTCGTCTGACGCTTGATCTTGAGAACATCAAGAGGGAGCAGTACGGTTTCACTAATGCCAATCAAACTGCCAGCCGTGGCATGAAGCATAGCCTTGCCGTTGCCGCGACCAAACGTCTGGTCGAATGAATCTCTATAGTTCTTGCTCAGATATTCACGTACGAAAGGCTGACCACCGTACTTATGGACTCGCTGCAAAACCTTGAAGGCGGCAGCGTATCCAAGTCCTGGAAACAGAGTGAAGAAGCGGCGACCAAAAGGCTCGGCGGCGTGGTTCTTGAAAATGACAAAGTCCAGTTGCGAGATGGAGGTGATGCGACTCTGGTTGGACATCAATCGCTTGGCGATGGTGTCGACGGGGTGGAAGACGATGACCTCTACAATGCCAGCGGTACCTAACTCAGCGCGCACGGGTTAGATCGAGGAGCATAGAAGAGGGATTGTTGAAAAGAGCTTACCAGCGCCGACGAAGTGCGCAGCCGCCGACTCGCGCTTCTCGAGTCTGGTGGAGCTACCGATTGAAGTCTGGGGAACAGATATCGAGGACAACATGATTGCAATATCGGGGAAAAGGAATCGGTCGTGGGAAACTGGAGGGATTTCCAGCAACGATCATAAGGGCTAAGACGGGGGTCGAAGCTAGGGCAAAATCCAATGGAGCAAGTGATCAACGATACACAGACACTGGAAACTTAGGAAACAAGAAAGCTAGCTCCTTTGAGGGGCTACCTTTCTTTTTCCTGATCCAGCGTGCTGATTCTAATTTCTTTCCTGGAAACTTATGCCGAGGTTATTCTTTTTTCATGCACCTGGTCAACTGTCAAAGATCATGACAACAGTCGGGCTATGTCCCTAGCTGACCTGCAGTAGACAATGAGATCGCTCTCTATAGCCATGGCGGTGGGCAGCAAGTCATTTAGCCGTGAATGACTACTCTTGGATGTCCCAGCATGATGCCCTAACTGACTATGGCATGTACTTAAGCTTTCACCAGTTTAAGGAGACATAATTTTTATTCTCTATCAAATTTGCCTACAAAGTATCTCATTTCCATGCAGCAAACAACTACTTAGACAGACCTAGAGAGGTGCTAAACTAATATCCTTCAAATACTGCTCTGCATCATGCCCCATAGCATTGATGACCACACGTGCGGAGTCAAAAGCGCGCTGCTTCGCATTGCGAAGGTCACGGTCAGGGAACATACCATGGGCGGTGTCAAAGTTGTAAGGCTTGATTGCAGAGATGATACCTGCTATGGCACTAGGTGTAAGAGGAATCTATGAAGATTGTCAACGACATGATTTCTTTAGTGATGCTCTTGTACGTACTGTGTTGACGTGCGACCACAGGAAGGCGTAATATGACGTCCCAGGCTTACGGTTGATGTCCCACAGCGCCGACTAGAGTTCATGAGTTAAAACAGACAACTTGATCAATCACTGAAGCCACTTACGCGCGTTACATGCAAGCTATCGGACACAAACATGCTCTTCTTGTAGTGTAAGACGGAGCTACCTGGGAAGTGACCACCGGTTTTGATGCGCGTCGCACCTGACCCAGGTAGAAGTTCAAACTCCTTCTCCTTAACGAATCGCCTTACTCCGTGCACGTCGGGTCGAGACACAAGTTCTGACTCCTCGGCAGAGAGGAAGACAGGTGCATTCTTGAAGGCTCGGGACCATGTAAGGTGAGTAGTCCAGAAGTGCGGATGCGAGATGGAGATGGCATCTATACCACCCAGCGCATTGATCTATACGAAGTTATTTACCAAGCGCCTTTCTGCAAAAAAAAAGAAAATAGGGTTAGCTCACCTCCTCTACTGTGGCATCATCGATATAGGCAAGACAGTCCCATAGAATATTACCCTTCGGTGTCCTGATCAAGAAGCACCGCTGGCCAATGCCAAGGACCGATTGGGTTTGGATAGTGTAGATATGTGGTTCATTTGGGTATTGCTGGCGAATGGTGTTTTTAAACTTGCCGCTTGCTTGAGCCCGGCCGAGCGTTGTCCATGCCTGCCCTGTGGCGGGGACGGACTCCCGAGGATCCTAGTGCATGCATTAGGGCGTGATGGGTGTGTACCTGATGTTCAACCCACATTGCAAATATGGCATTCATCAAGTTCGTCATTTGTCTTTGCACCGTGTTGCGTACCACACTGGCTACACAGGAGAAGCTCGTCGTCTTCATGCAACTGTGTGAGACTGCAGTAGCGGTTATCAGTTGATCACGCATGAACAGTAGCAAGTTTATGCTTACGCCTTTTCCATTACATCTTGATGCGGCGCAGCAGTGCTGTGATTGCGAGTGATTGCAGCTACGTTACGACGAAGCGTAAGCGTGCTGGTTCGAGGAATTGACACTGTGCCCAGCACTGAAATACGTGCAACTGGCTTGTGTACGACTAATTGCCTCGAGTGTCGGGCAACGACTGCTGAAGCTCGCATTTTGCTTCTAGAAGGATTAAGGCGGGGAGAGCACAACAAGCAGCGAATATCGTTCTCTTTAATTGAAAATTTGGAGTAGCGCTCTTAATAGTGTAGACTGTTAAGACTATTCTTCCAGACTATACTTCCAACGAAATATGAATTCAATTTATGCAAGAAAAAAGCAATTGATATCGCACTATGAGTGGCGGGGAAAATTGACTTGTCGTATGATCTTATTTTTTGCTTTGACTTGATTAAATTGAATTTATAGCGGGGTTGCCATGGATGACGTAGAAGTCCGTATTATATTGAAAAAGATCTCTATAGAACAGTCTATAAGGTTGTTTCTCTGAGCACATCTCAGAATTGAAAATGTGCCTAGATTTGCGAGCACAACGTACTGTGATGCGTTGAGCGCCGCTGCTGCAAATCATCGGGAGGGCCGCCTCATGTGCATCTTAATCTTACATCCCCGCGAACCCTCCATAATGGATGGTTCTATGTACTCCGCACTGTAACTAAATATGCATATTAAACATTGACGAATCAAATGAATAGGCGCGAATAATTTATTCTAGTCTAACATAAAAGAGAAAGGAGGTTAAGCCTACAAAATATTCCATCTAATTCCATTATAAAGACCCTGAAACGCTCTGCAGCTAGTCAACCCGCTAGGCTCGGCGCGACTTGTCGTCAACAGCTTGGCCATGCCATCTGTGTGCATATACGACACGGCTATATGCAAGTCGTCGCTGCAATGCTTTTTGTAGTGCTATATGTACACATATTAGCTAAGATGACGAAATTTTTACCTAAGATGACAAGACTATATGCGGTGATACTCCCTTAATTCAAAGTATCTGTACGGCACCTAATTACTTATGACCTATATCTAACTAGTTGCAGCCTCTAGATTAGGAAAGTGAGCATTCGACACTTGGCTTCTAAAATTTATAGATATAGCGATATTTATACGTTACCTAGTCTTAACTCTATTACAATTATTGTACATTAATTAATCAATTGATTTAGTTCTACTTCGTTTTAGGTATATGTAGCCGATACGGTCTAACTAATCTAGCGCTACTACGCGGTAGCCGAGGTTCATTTGGATCCATCTATTTTACAACTCTAAAGACCTCACTAGCGCGAGCTCGCCGGCGTAAATCAAGTCCCTTAAAAGTATAGTGCTCGTTCTCCTAAAAAAAAACAGTTATTGTCTTCTTAAAATATGACTTCTGTCCCCAGTAACTAAATACTTAGAGCTGCAAATTAAAGCTACCGAAATACAATATTACCCCCTGAAGTTCCCATGGGTCTCTGTGTCCAATGCTCCTCTATAGCCGCCGCATCTAGCTACGCTACTTAGCAGTACCAGGCCTGCTTTATCCTTCCAAATCTGACAAGTTTTCGAGATTAAACAGTCTCTCTAGTTAGTATTCTAAGCCATCCAAGCTACTGTGCCTCTTGGCACGAGCTGAGTGAGTGCGTCGTACGTGTTGCTTTCCATCGACTAAACGAGTCTCCTTCCCCGTCGATCCTTTCTGCCGTAGGCATCCTCTGTAAAGTTGTAAGCATCGAACCCCTCATTATCAACAACTGCACTCTGGGAGAATTGTCTTGAACTTACAAAAGCGGCCAGCAGGACGGTGACGTATTAGGGGCAAAACGGCTTAAGTAAACCATAGGGTTTATATGTTTAAGATGGTCCCACTCAGTTGAAGTTCATAGTAGTTCTAAAGTTGTACTATAATACCCCTTATACACTCAAGTAACTATACACGTCATGCTCGCCCAACGCTATCTAAAATCGTCTGCCTTGACGGCTCGCACCATTATTCAAGTTGGGTTCCCAGTAGCCAAGCTTAGCCTTCGCCGCGTGTCCACCGCTCGAGAAGCTATCCCGTGAGCTCACTGATCGCACGATGAATTGACGCATACTGATACCATATTAGACGCTCGTTGCTAGAGAGCAACGTCAAGAATGAGAGGCGAGCATACAGCAGCGTCACTCCTCGCAATTCTGCTGCAGCCATCGATCCTGCCTTCCAGCATAACGCTACTCCACAGCTCGACGTTTTTGTCAAGTGTGTCGCGCGTGCCCGTATCCCCACACCTCATGGGCCGGCCTTCCTTCACCTCTACCACAACAACCGCGATGCGAAGGAGCACTTGGCCATAGTCATAGATCCTGCTCAGCTCTCTGCCGGACCCGTAGCCGCTCCAGCCATCCGCAGTGCCTCTTTGGACTCAGCGTGGGGCGAAGAGACAGCTATGGACCGACTCATCCGCGGTGCATACACCGGCCGCCTCACTGAAGACGTGCGGGAGCCCTCTGCTCCACCGTCAGACGTCTCCAGAACGATCGTCTCCGCTGCCGCCATTCCTCCCCCGCTTGTACGCATTCACTCTGAGTGCTACACTGGTGAGACCATTGGTAGCATGCGATGCGATTGCGGTGAACAGCTTGACGAAGCCATGCGGCAGATAGCTCAACCCATTACTATTTCAACGGCTCCAGGTGTCTCGCAGACCATTCCCGGTCGCGGCGCGGTCATCTATCTACGTCAGGAGGGCCGCGGCATCGGCCTTGCCGCAAAGTTGCGCGCGTATAACCTCCAAGATATGGGCCACGACACGCTTTCGGCGAACCTGGCGCTCGGCCATGGCGCTGATGAGCGTAACTATGAGGTCGCTGCGGCTATCTTGCGCGACTTGGGCATGACTGAGCCCCTCAAGAGCACTGTAAATCCCAGTCAAGGTAAGTTGCCTTCCATTAAGCAATGCTAGCTGATCTTTAATGACTGTATCCAGCAACAGGCATCCGTCTCTTGACCAATAATCCGGCGAAAATGCAAGCGATGTCCGCTGCGGGTATCAACATCCTCGAACGAGTCGAGATGGTCCCCCGGAGCTGGCAGTGTGACCATGACCATGACCACTCCAAGCCAAGTGCGCTCCACGGCTCCCACGAGGCTTCTGTTACTATGATCGGCGGTAGCGCCGTGCGCGGCGCAGATCTTGACAAGTATATCAAGACTAAAGTTGAGAAGATGGGCCACAAGCTGGCTGTGCCTGTAAGTGCCAGGAACCTGGAAGACAATACAAAGTAGGAGAAAACCCCGAGAAACACAATAACCTATAGAGACTGGATTAAGTATATGAGTACTATTTTGGTTTGATAGTAGAGAAGGCACTCACTCTACACACTCATTGCACCCTACCTAGATTGCAATTACTCTGCCCTCTTACGGATACGAGCGTTGAAGCGCGGCTATCTTGTAAAGTGTGTCAAGGCCATTGCATGATATGGGTAGCAGAACCAAATAGGTGGAAGGTGAAAAATGACTCTGGAAGGAATGAGTATGTCATCAGAACTGGAAACAAAGTTATAAACATATAAAAGCAAAATGAATTATAATGATCTGTCTAAAATGAATTGAAAAGAAAAAGTCAAGGCTGATCATACGAGAAATATAACCCGCAGCGGAATGACTTTTGCCAAGGTGGATTGTGCTAAAATATGCAAATACTGACATACACGGCCACAGACTGTAGAGAATTAGGCATCACGTCTGCTATGCTATACACAAGTCTCAGGTCTCTTTGGTAGATGCTCTAACCTTCTCCACGTAGAAGCTCTACATCCATCTCCAATCGCCGCTTGAAACTGAGGGCATCACAAAATTGAGGGTGAGCTGTGCAAGGTCATTTGGGTGAGCAGGGTGAGCAGGGTGTTTGTGTCACTTTTGAATGAAGTACCGATGTTTAAGCCACCACTTCTGGAGACAATGGGGTGCTTGTCTTAACAAAATCTACCTCGAATTGAGTAACAACGAATTATGGCCCATTTTCGTTTAGTTGGAAATTTTTGTGGATACAATATGACCACTCTGTAAGGAAGCAAGTTTTTGCTAATATCTGCTGAAATTATTTTCTCGTATATCCCTCCATACATTCTGCCCATCAAGAGCTGTGCTCCTTGGGCACCCTAAGAACCTGCAGAGTCATTAGTTTATACTATAAGCTGGTTAATCCAACTAAGATAATTGACAACCCTGAATTCCCACACTTAGAATTTCATTGTCTTTTATGAAGAATCACAGTATACTGGAAATTTGCCAAGCTCCACAGTATAATCATGCTCCTCTTGCCAAATTGGTAATGCCGACACGTTTCAAGGACTATTACCTACCGTTCCAAGTTCTGGATGCACCAGAAATCCCGCTAAAGATGGAGTATTATCATGTGCCCAGTCTCTGATCTTATTGAAGTCCTGCACTGATGCTTGTTTGAGAAGATTGGCCATGGTTCAACCCATCCATCAGCCCAGCGAAACGGGATCAGACTCAGGTCCGCGTGGCATTGTAGTGAGAGGCGCAATGAGTTGATGCAGTGAGCTTTGAAGAGTAGTCTGTGTCAGTCTTTTCTCAAAGTAATCATAGCCCATCTGGATAGTAAACTCACGAATGTGAAATTCCGGTGGGACTTCGGGATCGATCATCTCAAATGGATACAGGTGATTATACAATATGGTCTTTTTACGGAGGTAGTTGAGACAGTATAGCTTGTGGAAGACGTCCATAACAAAGAAGGACCCGGACCTGTTGCTAAACTCCACAGAGGGCTGTTCCATGGCATTAACACGGTCCTGGGAGACATTAAGTACTCCTACTTCAATATGTAGTGGCTCGTCAGTATGGACTCCACTTTCAAAAGAATTGTGACAAAAGGCACTCTTACAGTGTCCACTGAGCTCAATGCTATCCCATGCTGCATCTGCCTCTTGGACATCAAAGCTTGTAAAAGGCGTCTTCACCCAGCTGGGAGTTTCCACGATATATGTTGCTTTTCCAGAGGGGCATCCGAAGGTTCTTCGCAGGCTAGTCAATTGAAACTCGCAGTGGATTGTATTGGACGAACGATTCTTACAGAATATACTGGCCTCTCGCCAAATTGGAGTTAATTTCCGTACATAGCGTTCGCCACAGACCAGACAAAATTTACCAAAATGGCAATATACAGGAAGCCATATCGAGCAAATTTGGTTTCTCTGATCCTCCAATATTCGTTTCGGTGGCGTTTGTTCACTCCAGTACCATTCGTATCTTAGTCACGGGGAAGAAAGCTAGTTCCTTCAGTATTAGATTCCGATTGGCGACTTGACATCCTGTCTGAGTTCACTATATAGTCTCGTGATATTTTCTTTCAGCTAGATTGACAGAAGCCGTTGTTTTCTTATTAAAAAGGGATATCTAGGCATAACTTTCCATATGTGTGTACTAATATGTTGGTGGTTAAAACTGCAAGTGTTCTGTTGTTGTCTCGGTCCGGTAACTCAACTATAAATCGGATCCGAGTGTCTTCTCTGTACCCCAGACGAGAATCCCTGGCCTGCGGTCCCCCACATGCATTGCAACAATTCCTTGACGCCACCAAGATACATATTTATATTTTTATCACCCTATTTCATGAGGGGGCCCGCTAAATCCAATGGAATTATTATTTCCTATGTGTACGTCTCGGAGCACTTAGCGATACAAGAATATGAGGAGGGTTTTGGCAATGTCACACCACAAAGATACTGCCTCACTGCTTACAGAAGAGAGTACCGGTCTACGTAAGACAAAACAATGCGCTCATGAATATCACTTAATTTATTACAACCCCTTCAATTCCGAGTATGTAACGGCTTTTCAGGGATATTTACACCGTATTTCGCTCAATGGTCCATGGGTCTTTACTACCGCAAAGACGAAATCGTGTTGCAAACAAATGTGAAGGCTGTTTAAAGGTAAGTCGGGTTTGTTTACCCTTCACAATTGCTTCCCACATTATTCTCCTGCTCTCAGCAGTTGTGCTAACCCCAAAGAGTGGGTTCCAACAATCTGTTCCACTACTTGACCTTATTGCGTCATTCTTCTTGTTTCCCCAGTCGACATCATTTGTACCAGTCAGATCAAGATGGCTATTGCCCCAGTCCTCAGAAACATTGGAACCATCAACAATGTCCGTCAAACTGAGAGTATCGTGTGTGTCTAATAGGCTTTGGATATACACACAAAGTGTTGGATAAGGGAGGCCTTTGTGGCTCCTCGTGATTTTTAAGCGCTCAAATTCAAGGTGGCAATCCCCGGATGGAACAAGTTGAAAGTAGACGTTTCTCGATTTGCATTTATAGCGAGGGAATGTGTGCAATAAGGACCGTGGTTGCATTTTGGGAGGACTGCAGATATCGTAGTTGTAGGAATGTGGTTGGGATGTTAGAAGGTCAGAAGCAGCGGTGAATTGAGTGTCATCGACACAAATATGCCAATCCTGATTCAGAATCAGTGGGCAGGCGCTAGGATAGACAAAAATAACTTACACCTCTGACTCGGCTTGCGCCATAATATATCAACGCTGATGTTCCTACTATACAACATATTATGTCGTTCGCTTCTAGAACTTTTATTAATGCCAATATTTCTAGAGTGTAAGATACCAACTGGCCAGGATGAGTTGTATCCATGCACTTTATTCCGATGGTAATTGATATGAAAAACAGAGATTCTCGACGAGATTTCAAAATCTTTAAACGTTTATTTAGAAAGGCATAAGAGATGAAGACCGTAGAGATTCAGGCCCGAACACATAACTAGAATCGCTGACTCATCATTCTGATCTCAACACTATCACGTGATGGTCCATCATATGTAGTCTAAACGCAGTTATTGATCGTATATCTTCACAATTATTACCTCAGTTATATTGCGTTATTTGACATTGGATACAAAACTATAGTACGATGGAAAAACATACATAAAATGGCCATATAATATACTCACCCAGATTTAGTCCCACTTTAAGCTTTAAGCAATTCAGTCTCATGTTATATATTTCACTATCTCTACATCTACAAGAAGATCTAGGAGGAATGCGGTTTCATAAGACCAATATCAAGTCATTCAAATCTTGGCCTAATTTTAGAGACAAATCGTGCCAATTTCCACCCATAAACAGTAACTTTGATGAAAAAAGCCGCTAAAGAAGAGCTTTTATTCTAATCCAAGGATTCGCTTTACATAAATCAAACCTTCTTCTTCAGTACCCATATATTCAGCAAAACTGAGATAGTATTTACGGTCACTAAGTGGTAGCTGAGATCGAAACTTATATATCTTATTGCCATAATCCATCAATAGGAAAGTGAGATCTGAGTAATCACTCTGGCTCTGCCGTCCAACTAGCGCTGTGAGTTTAGCAGAAAGTTGATAACGTAAATCAATCACCTGAACTTCTCCGACTCCTTGAGTAGTAATTGGTATTGGAGTGATAAGTTCCGTTCCTTCAGGCATGCGCGGTGGCGTATGAAGATTTCCTGTCCTATTTATTAGAACTCCTTCAATCCAACTCTTTTTTCCATATAAAAATCTGTATTGACGTTGATCCAGTTTGTTGAGGGATACATATACTACATATTTACATTAACATTTACAAATACAGACAAAATGATCTCAACTTACCGTGTCTGTGCTCTTAGAACATCTTGAAGTCGCTGCATAGCAGTTGCAGCTGCAATATCTATATCGGTGGTCATCCGCTCGCTTCCTCGCAACCACATAGCCCAGCCGCCTAGAAATGCTGTCCGGATGTTGTTACGTTCGAGAATTTCTTGTACATAGCTAGCCGCAAATCCAAGATTTTCTGCAAAAGCATTCTGAGAAGCGGTATAGAGCACAGAGAATCGGTCAGTATTATAAACCTCGGCCATTGTTGTTAGAAGAATTTGATTCGAAGGAGACAAGGTGAGGAACAAAAATGAAAGTACGTAGCTAATCGTCTGGGCTTTAAAGGAAATTAATCCACTGATGCACATAGACCGTTCTTAAAAGAATATGTAAGCATTGCTGGCACTGCTAGGGCTGTTGGACAATCAGTACAGTGAACTAAGGCGATTGGCTAAGAACTAACAATTCTACTAAATGTATTATAATCCTTACAGCCACCAACATCTGATAATTATGGATTAATACGAGTAAGTAATTAAGAAACCAACCTATATTTTAATGCTTCTATTGCTAATTATAGACATGCTAGAATTATTAAGAGATAGATTGTATAACTATTTAGTACAAGTAAGTGGTATGATAAAAAAATAAAGATATCATTTTTATATTTCTAATACAATAAACGTTATCAAAGGGTTTTACATCCTTAAAACAATAGTAATTTCAATTTAACAAAATAGAAACAGGTTAATTATCATATAAGAGTTGTTTATTTTAATTAAGTATACTTACAATTATATTAGAAACGCTTAAATGTATTATGTTATGCCTTGAACCATCCATCGATGTCATTATAAGCAGTGAATTGGACATTTAAGACTTTCACCCAAGCCTTATGGAAGGAAGGCACATAGATTCGGTGCATAGGCAGTCATTTTTTCCTTGCTGGGGCCTAAATATATCAATATGTTAATTAGTAGTTTTGTTGTGAGAGACGTCAGCCTAGTATCAGTGCCTGAGGAAATCGACTTGCATAAGGTACTGCAGTCTGACAATCTTGACAGGGGAAGATGCAGCCGCACGGTATAGCGCTTTTGCACAGTCTTACCTGTCTTTCAACTACCCATATGATTTCATTTGTACATGGCCAAAAGTCATGTTAATTGAATCTCACGATGATGGACGTTGATAGCGGATATTTAGCGTGGTCAATCGTCAGTGCCATACTGTTATCCGTGCTAGTGGCGCTGATCAGGCCCACTCAAGCAAGCCTTAAATCAACACAGGACAAAGCTAGTCAAATAACACAGCTTGTCGACGAGAAGTACAAGAAGCCCAAGTTCTGGCGCATACAGGGATTGCCAGCAGAACTTACTGAGGAGCATCTTAAATCTCAGTTGAGGCAGTCTTACCACGACGTTCGTTTCGAGCTACGCCTAGTAGCCCAGCCCTTCAGCAAAGCTGTCGCCGTCATTACGTCGTGTCAAGAGCCACCATTAATTCCAGATGGCGCATCCATAGATTTTGATTTTCAAGGAATCACCCCCCTATATGCACCGAAAGACGCCATCTTGGAGTAAGTATTTTTCTCCAAATCATATATTTCCTGTCTGACCCTTTCAGTTTTGTAATCGTGCCGGGCCTCGGCAGCCATGCACTTGGCTCCTTTCGTTCCAAAGATGGTTGGAAGGTTTGGCTTCTCGACTTCTTGCCCCAGAGCATCCCAGAAGCTCGAGTACTGGCGTATGGATATGACTCCGCAGTGCGCCAGAGTGAAGACAAGAGCTCCATCGGAGATCTGGCAAAGAGGTTCCTAGAGTCTTTGAATGCATTTCGTGAAAGAAGCAAGGTATGGCCTAGAAAGCTGAGCTGGAATTTTTTTTAGCCATAATCTAATCCGCTACAGACTCTCAATCGACCGATTATATTCGTGGGTCATAGTCTTGGAGGACTATTGATCAAACAGGTAAGTTCTAGTTCCAACTACGTTCTGTTGCAACGGATCCTGATGATGTCTTCAACAGGCCCTGGTAATTTCACACGATGAAGTCAAAAAGAGCGATACAAGCCGCGATCTGTTTCGTTCAACTTACGGTCTTGTCTTCTTTGGAGTTCCAAATCTTGGCCTCAAACATGAGCAATTATTAACAATGGTGGGTAAGCAACCAAACCAACAGTTGGTACGAGACTTGATTCCAGATGATGACTCTGAAATTTCTCCCTACATGAGGCTATTGAGGCAGCAATTTATTCGTGTGTGTGAAGCGCAGCCGGCTCAATTTGGCATTGTTTGTTATTATGAGAGAAACTTAACTGCAACGGTAGAAGTTAGTGAATCTTAACTCAAGGAGATATAAATGCTTACTTCCTCTATTAGGAACAACTTAATGGGCAACTGGCGAGGACTGGAGAACCTATCCTAATGGTAAACGAGCAGTCTGCTACACATATTGGATTCCGAGACAACGAACATCAAAGTATACCATGGGGTACAGACCATCGGGGCCTGGTTAGATATGACCACGCAGAAGATGATAGATATTTGCAGGTTGAAGGACGGCTTAGGGAGCTATCGGTGACAGCCGTTAAGATTGTTCGTAGCCGTTGGGCAACAACGAACGCCCAAAATATTGTGGAGGCAGTCGACAGTGATATTGTAGGGCTGCTGCAAGGTCGACTGGGTGATGAAGTCAATATCACGGAAGACGTATTGAAGACGGCAGCGGCAAATGGTAGCTCAGGGACGATGAAATTGCTACTAAATCAAGGAGGTGACACAGTGAAAATAACGCTAGAAATTCTGAAGGTGGCAGCGGAAAATGGGTTGCATGGTGAAGCAGTGGTGAAAGTACTACTAGATCGACAGCCTGACCTAGTAATTACTGAAGGTATCTTATGTGCGGCAGCGAGGAATTGGAACCGAGGTCCAGCAGTAATGGATGTGCTGCTGGATCGATGCAATGAAGCGGATATCACAGAAGGCGTATTGACGACGGCAGCGAAGAACGGAAAACAACCCGTGGCGCTGATAAACATGCTGCTTGATCGATGGGAAGACATAGTGATCACGGAGGAGGTATTAAAGGGTGCAGCCGAGAACGGTTGGCATGGTGAGGTGGTGATGAAGGCGCTTTTAGATCGACAAGCCGACCTAGTAATCACCGAAGATGTATTGTGTGCGGCAGCGAGGAATTGGAATCGAGGACCAGCAGTGATGAGTCTGCTTCTGGATCGATGTGATGAGATTGATATCACGGAAGACGTGATGAAGACAGCAGCTCTGAATGGGAAACAGCCTGAAGCGCTGATAAATTTGCTGTTAGATCGATGGGGCGACACATTGATTACAGAAGAGCTGTTAGTTGCGGCAGCAGGGAATTGGAATCGTGGCAAAGCAGTGATGGATCTATTACTAGACCGAGCAGGTGACACAGTGGTAGTCACGGAAGCTGTGATGAAAGCTGCAGCTCTGAATGGGATACAACCTGAGGCGCTGATAAACCTGCTGTTGGATCGACGGGGAGACCAAGTTGATATTAATGAACATATATTGACTGCGGCAGCAGAGAACTGGAATCGAGGCAAAGCGATAATGAACCTGCTTCTAGATCGAGGGGGTGACGTTGTCCCAGTCACGGAAGAGGTGGTGAAAGCTGCAGCAAAAAATGGGAGACAAGCTGAGGCATTGATGGAGCTGCTGCTGCATCGACGGGGCGACGAAATCGATATTACGGAAAATGTGTTGATTGGAGCAGCGGAGAATTGGAATCGAGGCAAAGGGGTGATGAAACTGTTACTGGATCGACGGGGTGACGAAATCATTATCACAGAGAAAGTGTTGAACGCGGCAGCAGGAAACCAGAAACAAAGTAGAACGCTTATGGAGATGTTGACGGGTCGATTGAATGAGAAAATCAACGTTCCGATCAATACTCCAGACCATTTAGACTGAGTGCTCTTTTAGGGCATATTGTATAATCTTTGGAAGTTTCTGAAAGTGGTTAAGATTTATGGCATTAGTACGTCACTCTCCCATTTTCCTTTTAAGCACTTGGCTGAGATTTTCGAATATAAATTGTGGTTCTTATGAGCTTGTTCTAGTTCCTTGAAAAGCGGAGTCAAACAGTCGTGGTGGTATACTGTGCCTTGGATTAAGGCTTTAGCAATACTTACTAGCTGCTCAAACTCTATTCTAAATTTAAAGTGGACTAAATAGTAAATATAATATCTTCTTCTCAGTCAGATGTATAATTATCTCAGCTATGTAGTAAGTGATATGGCAGCATTACAAGTCCCTCCAAGCTTTACTTACAATGAAATCTGGACTATTTATCTGCTAAATCCTTCTCAAAATACTGTTGGAAGGCAGAAAAATAATTCTCATTGTCAAAAAATTTCATAGTTCAACTGGTCCTTAGGATTTGTGTCCTTTAGTATAATTTTGCATCTTATTGTAAATTAGGAATAAAAATTCATGTCTAAGAGATTATATTATGCAATTTAATACATGATCTTGATAGCTGGACATATGAACAGTATGATAGCAGAGTTTGTGGTGATAATACAAATAAACAAGGTACCTTCAACAATCAGTTGATCTTTGAATGTACTTCCAGAAGCAGGTGTATTTTATGTCGAGGTTTTGAAAGCGAATCTCACACATAAACTGCATACTATGTTCTCCCAATATTCAACAATAACTTTCAATAAAGCCACAAATAACTTTATAGAATCGCAAGATACTGCTAGACAGTGATACATGACTTGGGTCCCAATTGCTATTATCCACATAAATAGATGCTGATCTTCAAGTTTTGTAAAGAGGGCTGTGCTGCCAATTCGGACTTACTTATCTCGAGGCCGTGAAATATGCATCGCGTAAAAAGAATGGGCTGATGATAAATCACGTGCTAAAATATATCTGTAAACATAGCTCCACCATCATTAACACTTCCCGCCCTGCTTCTTTCCTATATGCCAACAGAGTGGGGAGTTCCACAGCATCTTCCTAATACCAATCTAGCGGGTAAATATGTTCTTCTCCCGGATAAGAGCGTTCAGTCACAAGCAGACTACCCACCATCTGGGAGGCCAGCTTGGCACACTCTGCAACTTGCAGGCTGGGCAGGGCCAACTCGCAGGCTGGGCAGGGCCAACTTGTAGATTGTGTAGCCCCAGGGAGATGGGCGACTCGATTACCCCGCGCTGCCTACAGCTAGTACAACAGTTCATACCACCAAATCAACGTAAATAAAGTTAATTGTGATTCATTTTATGGACTAGCGTAATTCAGCCCTCGGATGCGTGGCTGCCAGTCTTTTAGAGGGTGAAACTTCGCGGCGGACCAGACTGTCAGCTACCTACATATGCATTTGGCTTACTCAGTTTTTGCACGTCGAATTAAATTGCAAACCTTAACAGCATGTGCCGATAAATCCAACGGCTACGAATACAACACCACATTCAGTATGTCGATAAAGATAGTTACCAATGATTTTGTTCGTAACCAGACGCCTTTTTGTTATCATTCAGTCTTCCTTCTTGAATTATAGTGAGCGATATTTATCCCGTATCACAAAGTTTATCTTGGATAATGTACCGTGTAACTTGCTTTTATATATATGGCCCGCAGCTTCGTGAGGAGTTACGCTGCTTGGCATCCTAACTTTTCTTGTGATAATTTATCTACTGCTACCACCTTTTGAGACTTGTTATATAAAAGACAATAATATGACGAAAATAAAAGTTGGAGATTACCTTTTCAAGCGACTCCATGAGCTGGGGATCAAGTCTGTATTCGGTGTTCCTGGAGGTATCTCCCTCTTTCATGAGTCTTGTATAATACTTGAGTGATTCTTATACTTTACAGATTACGAGCTTGCTCTCCTAGACCTCATCACAGACAATGCGCTGAATTGGAAGGGGAACCCAAATGAACTCGTCGCATCGTATGCGGCTGATGGCTACGCCCGCGTCAATGGCGCGGCTGCCTTTGTCACAACATTTGGGCCAGGGGAACTCTCTGCATATTGTGGTATGGCAGGCCACTACTGCGAGTTCGTTCCAGTCGTGCATATAGTGGGATACCCAACAGTTGCTGCGCAGAGTAGCCAAGCGATTATGCATCATTCACTTGGGGATGGCCGGTTTGAGTAAGCCTTTTCTATATCACTTGAACCCTGATACATATCATTCTGACGAGAGAATAGCATGTATGAGAACATGGCAAAACACATTTCAGCTGCTACGACTGTCATTAAGAATCCAGCGACTGCGGCATCAGAGATAGACCGTGTCTTGAATACAATGATGCGGGAATCCAGGCCTGTGTATATTGGACTGTCTGTAGATGTTGCGTATGAGTTAATCTCCGGTGTGCCACTGGATAGCCCAATCACGATTGCTCTGCCATTAAACGATGCAGCCCTGGAGAAGAAAGTGGTCGCCGAAATTCTGGCCAGGATCGAGAGGGCATCTAAGCCTATCATCATTGTTGATGGAGGTACGTTGTTTGAGCTCTTTAGTAACCAAGAATCTATAATGCTAATATGAATATCTCTACAGGTGCTATACGACACAATGTACTTCCAGAAGTCAATGAGCTGATCGAACTCACCTCATTCCCAACCTTTGTTACAGCGATGGGTAAGAGTGGCGCGAATGAGCAAGCTCCGAACTTTGGTGGAGTCTATGGTGGAGCTGGAACACATCCCGGAGTAAAAGAGGCCATTGAGGGTTCTGACGCAGTGATATGGATCGGAAACTTTCCGGTGAGCCTCATGTGTCATTTTTCTGGTAACTGTTACTGACTTTTGGTGCTAGTCCGACTTCAATACGGGAGAATTTACAACAGCCGTAAAGGAAGAGATTACTTTGGACTTTCAACGATTCTCGGTCAAGGTATGTGACGATATTTATCAGCGAATATTCGCATCTAATAACATGTCTGTAGATTGGCGAGGTCAAGTACAACGTTGCAATGAAATATGTAAGTCTCTATTTATATTCAAGACTTATCTGTAGCAGCGTAATAACACCCACAAGGTGCTTGAAAATCTTATTGGACAGCTACGCCACAAATCGGTCTCAAGTTTATCGAGAAAGATGACATGGGATCCATATCCTGCCATAGACTCCTCCCACAGTGATGCGCTCAAACAGGACTTCCTTTGGTCGGTAAGTCTGTCTATTGTCAAAGCTATCTGGTGTTCATAGTTCTCACATTGACAGTCTTTGGGATCATTCTTCCGCCCCGGCGACGTCATTGTAGGCGAGACAGGTACCTCGGCTTTCGGTCTCTGCGACTCCAAGCTTCCTAAAGGTGTCATGGTGTTTAATCAAACTATCTTTGGGAGTATTGGCTACGCTACTGGATCTATTGTGGGGGTCGGCCAGGCAATCAAAGAAAGCGGTGGCAAATGGAAAAGGCCAATCCTTGTGACTGGAGAGGGAAGCATGCATTTAACTGTCCAAGCTATTGCAGATATGCTGCGATGGGACTTAAAGCCAATTATGTAGAAGTGACGTTCTTAAAGACTTTGAAGAAAATTCTGACATGATTATAGCTTTGTCCTAAACAACGGAGGTTACACTATCGAACGACTCATTCATGGCAAGGAAGCCTTTTACAACGAGGTTGCAATCTACGATTACGGCAATCTAGCTAAAGCATTTGGCCCAGCACACCCATCGAAGTACTATGGACCAATCAAAACATGTGGTGATCTGATGAAATTGTTGGACGAACCCGAGTTCGGAAATGCTGGTTGCTTTGAAGTAGGTTCAATCTCTCTCCCAGTGGCAGAAAAATGTATACTGACTATTAATAGCTTGTTGAGCTAGTATTGGGAAAACTAGACGCACCGGCATCAGTGATTAAGACTGGTGCTGCTATCGATGAGTTCAATAAAGCTAAAGTGGGGAAGTCTGTGCCTGGTAGTTAAATTATTACGATTGAAGTACAATTCTTTTTCAAGTCCTCGTTGCAGGTTTATGAGTTTAATCTATTTATATATCTAAATTAAGACCGACCACAGGTTCTCAAGTGAAATAATACTTTGTGTCTTCACAGTACATACAAAGATGTAATACGTATCAAGTAACATTATGTAATGATATCCCACTTACAAGAATGATTTCAAATTAATTATGGTGTATGGTAACATTAGTGACCAACATTGTGTATTCCAGCGTGTATTGTGAGCTTGAAATTCCAGTCATTAGTTTTGTTTACTTAGACAATTCTCAGTTTATATCTATAAATTAAAAATGACCACCGAGTTCTATAATCATAGCCAAGTGTGTAAAATCAATTATCACTATGAATATGATTCTTTACACTTGAAATTTACCAAGAAAAAGCATCACGGATGAGGCCGTATAATGCTTGCACATATTGCACAAAAGATCACCAATAAATTCATACGAGAATCGATTTTTTCTCGTGGTGACTCACTTTTTTCTCAATATTTGGGAATATATCTAAGGGTCCCTCAGTTTCAAATTTTATGCTATAATGCTGTATTTTCAGCCGAAAGTGTATTATCCAATCAATTCTGAATATGTTTGTTGTAAAGAAGTAATGTAAATTTCTCAAGATTGTGAAGTAAACTATTCTATAATCATCTATTATAATTTTGTAGAGATTTGACTTAGAGGTATAGAGAACTCTTCTCTGTTTTTAAGTGCTTCCTCAAAAGACTTTACTACATCATGCTCATGAAGCCAAGTAGTGTTAGTCCCCTTCATTGCTCTAGTTCTTAATTCCTCGTCTGTTTCCAGCCTTCCAGTCCGAATCTTCTCTGCTTTGGCCTTGTTTGCAGCGATCACAATATCTAATAAACGATCTGCATGAGGCTTACGTGTATCCTCATATAACTTCAAAGCCTTACCAATTTCTTTCGCTGAAGGCTTGTTCTTTGCTGTCACAGGGAAGAACGAGATTAGAGATAGGTAAAATGCATAGGCATCATCGATGGCAAGTGAGCCACCTGTGGCGTGAGCACCTCCATGCGCATGTGCTGCATCTCCAATAAGAGCAACGCGAGAGCTGAAAATCCATGTTGATAATGGTGAAGAGCAGGAGAGGTTAGGATAAAAGTTGATGTTTGGTGTGATTTCAGTGAGATTTTTGACAGTGGGATTCCAGTCCTTAAAGAAACTCAGATTAGAAAAAAGTAGAGAAGCTAAACTTCGTTGCTTTTAGCTTACCTGATACTTGTCTCGTAAAAGTTTTACACTAGCCTCTTGATCCCAAGATGCATTCTTGTAGGTTGCATCTGGATCATCTGGATCTTCCAATACGCCTCCGACAACTGTGTAAGTATTCTTCCCAAGACGAGATGCGAAGAAGTTTGTATCGGGCCCCCACCAGTGTATAGAGTCTGCAGGAAGTTCAGGGATGGAGTCGGTGAGAGATGTGTCGAAAACAGAGCGAAAAGCTGTCCAGCCGCTCCATTTAAGTTGGAAGTCTGGAACAAACGATTTCCTGACGCCCTGCGTTTATATCTTAGCACAATTACACAATCTTGAATTTGATTCAAAAAGTATAAAACGTCCTTTAATTAGTGTTTCATAAAGGAGATTGGAAGCGAAATATCAGAGAGGACCTTATATCAAACACTTACCGATCGGATGCCATCAGCTCCAAGTAGAAGATCAGCAGTGGCTACCGTGCCATCCTCAAATACCAATGTCACGCCTTTTTGAGGATCAGCTATGACAGAGGCTATTTTCTTTCCTAGATGAATGATATCTCTGGGTACATTTTCAAGCAGTGCTTGATAGAGGTGCGCACGATGATAACGAGCAGTATGGTGTAAATGCTCATTTACATTTTCGTGTTCATCCACTCCAATGACTTCATCAGTCTTCCACTATTCAATTATTATGTCAATAAAGGGGATGAATCATTGCTATTGATATAAAATTGATAACTTACATGTTTGTATATCATCGGTACATTGGAAGGTCCACGGAAGGCGACATCATCCGAGATGGCATTGTTCAATCCCAATCTTTCAAGCGTTCGTAGACCATTGGGACCGAGTGCTATGCTGGCACCAATTTCTTTCAATTCAGTCGCTTTATCAAATAATGTGACGTTGATATTGGGATGTCTTCGCAACGCGATGGCGGCCGTGAGACCGGCAATGCCGCTGCCGACTATCGCAACCTGGAGCTTTGATGAATCTGATAAGCCTGCCATGTTTGAAGATGTACCATGCGAATTGGCAAACTCTAGAAGCAAGGTTTAGAAATGCGTTCAGCGGTTGTTTGTAGAGCGATAATGCGAATAACTTTGTATTTGTTAAAAGGTTAAGATCTCGTGCTTTTATTTTCGTTGCAAACCCCCACTCTAGCCCGTGCAGTTGATCATACGCGGCGAGAAATATGGTGATTCTTCATCTGAGTGGTCACGAGTAATGTTGTGTCCATATGATAGCCTTCATGATGAGTGTTTCTAGGATTAGAGATGGCGAAGATGGAGATGTCTAGCACGCAACGAGATTACGCGATATCAGTTCGGTCCCAAGAAACACCTCAAAACCTTACACAATGAACACTAATCAATCATCAAGCTTCTGCTGTATCCACCAAATAAATGATAGCCCGTCTGTGACCCGCTGAGACCTGCATAAATCTTTGAAAAGAGCCATAGCGATTACCATGTCTAATCAATACTCACCCTCTTATTGTCGAATAAGCCAAAGGTATTTTAGAAAGCCATGTCTCGATAACGTTGAGCCGACGTATATTGCGTGCTGTATTTTCTTTGCCGACCCCTCTCCCCATCAAAGGGTATTGCACATTGGATCTTCCATATAGATGGCTTCATATACGAAGCTAAGAGTGATAATTGATTAGGCTACTTCTCAATCTCAATTGATCACCATGTCCTCCAATTTTGAAGCAGCAAAGGGTTCAGCATCATCAGATACTAAAGTGCCAAATCCGAACGTCAACGAAAGCAATGATACAATCCAAGTGCCAAAAGTACCGACTCAGTTCGCTGATGAATCCTATAAACTCTTCTCCCAAATTCATGTCGACGACCCCACACCCGAAGAGGCGAGATTGATTCGAAATAAATGTATCAAATGGATTTTACCATTCATTTGTGTTGGATACCACGTTATGTACGTTGATAAACAAACGGTAGGTTATACTGAAACTATTTGAGTGAAATTTCACTAATTGGGTTCGATTCAAGCTGGGAAGTTCATCAATTCTTGGAATCTTAAAAGACTTGAAACTAAACTCCAACCAATACAATTGGCTTTCGGTTTGTAAAAAGCTATAAGATATTTCCTCAAAGCTTACCATGGTTTAGAGCATCTTTTATTTCGGTTATCTTCTCGCGGAATGGCCTCAGAATTGGGCTCTTCAGAGA
This sequence comes from Allantophomopsis lycopodina, assembly GCA_024752465.1. Classification (NCBI taxonomy): domain Eukaryota; kingdom Fungi; phylum Ascomycota; class Leotiomycetes; order Phacidiales; family Phacidiaceae; genus Allantophomopsis; species Allantophomopsis lycopodina. Next base: position 268,435 of record CP103013.1, on the reverse strand, counting down.
TTTCCCGTTGCCAAGTGGTTATCATTGAATTTGGTCGTATGGTATGAGAGCTTGCTTTCTGAGAGAGTGACATTATTCTTACACTAATAGGTCCGGATTCATTTATCTACATATGGCTTGCAAGAACTTTGCCGGTATTTTTGTTGTTCGATTTCTTCTTGGCATAGCGGAAGCCTGCATTGTCCCATCTTTTCTATTGATACTCTCAATGTTCTTTACATATGATGAACAAGCTGTTTTGATGCCATGTATGTGGGCTATAGGCAACTCTAGTCCAATTACCTCTGGTCTACTTTCATATGGAGTGCTCTTCATCAAAACTGGAACATTTGCTCCATGGAAATGGTTCATGGGTTAGTGTCTTTCCAATTATTTCCGCTGACAAAGCTTTATGCTCTTGACTGATACTACGACGCAGTTATCACAGGGTCGTTGACTTTATTGCTTGCCTTAGCAGTCTTTTTGTTTTTCCCTGACAGTCCTTTGACCGCGCATTTCCTGACGCCAAAGGAGAGAGCTCAAGCGATTCTTCGTATTAAGAATAATCATTCTGGTATAGAGCAGAAGCGCTTCAAGAGATATCAGTATGTGTATTCTCTGTCTATTGAATTTTAGTCACTGACGCCTAAATAGGTTTATTGAAGCAATTAAGGACCCGAAGACGTGGTTGTTCTTTCTTCATGCTTGGTCACAAGAAATGGCAAATGGATTAACAAATCAGTACTCGTTGATTATCAACTCGTTTGGTTTCACAGTTTTGCAGACTACATTGTTAGGATGTTTCAATGGGATTACAGCATTTGTCTCACTGGCAATTGCCGCCTGGTTTCTTGCCTATACCAAGGTATGTACGCGAAAGATACATTTATTGATCTCTATTAATCACCAACAGAATACTAGGGCTTGGATATCTGCTGTAGCATATATTCCTGCATGCATTTCTTGCATTCTATTGATAGGTAGTCTCTTCAATACCTTTACCTATACTCTGGACTGACACTAGCTAGCTCTCCCTTGGTCAGACAAGTGGGGTCTTGTAACTGCGATCTGGATTCGAGCGCCTGCAGGGATTCCGTATGCGGTAGTTATGATATGGGCAGCGAATTGTTCTGCTGGTCACACGAAAAAGACGACCGTTATTGCACTATACCATGTTGGCTACGGTCTCGGAAACATCCTCTCGCCGCAATTATTCCAAGCTAAGTATAAGGTTAGTCTTAGAATTCAAGATTTGCTCTTAACAAATGCTGACGGATACCCTAGCCACGTTATTATGTTCCTTGGGGAGTGATTCTAGGAGTTGCAAGCGTATTCCCAGCCATCCTGGTAATTTATATTCGTTATTATCTCGTGAAAGAGAACAAAAGACGTGATGCTGTTCTTGCTTCTGGTAAAGATATTCAAGATACGGGTGTTATTGAATCCACGGATGAGGATGGACACCGTGTCACTCATACCGTAGAGAGCAACCAATTGGACCTAACAGATAGGGAAAACCAAAATTTTCGATATGTACTTTAGATATTTAGATCTGGGACGTATCAAATCAGGCAACGACTCAGAATTATTGGTAGCACCCAGGCACTCACACTGATAGTGATATTGCACGTTGATTATCAAAATCAATATGCCGGTATAAACCATTCAACCTCCTGATCCCTCAGTGCTACTCTGTAGTCACTGCTGAAGATCCAGATATATCCAAGAATCTAGTTTCACCGATAATCTGTGATGTAGATGGATGGCTGCGGAGTGGTATGCCGGGAAGAGTTTTAATGCCATTTATCATAGCAAAATTTATGCGAGTATTTTAAATTTATCAAATATAACAATATCAAAGCTCTAGTATTCTATGACCCATTGTATAAATAAGGGTTTTCTTCGCAAGCAAACGAATGCTAGTATCATCCCATATCTCTTAAAACAGCGAAGAACTAAAAACATCAGAGGATATCAATCTTAACCCTCATGTAAACCTTCCATAAGCTGCTCCTAGTCTTATCAATCGCCTCGACATACATTCCTGTCATATCCTTAGGCTCTTCTATCATTCGTGGTAGCCCTGAAAGGAGTTCAAGGGCCTCCTCATCAATCTTAATGCACTTCTGATTCCAGTTCCTTGGACTCTCCGATATACGCTGACTAGAATGCGTACACAACAAAATTTAGCGTCGCACCATCAAACTAGCTAATATTGATTACCATTAGGCTCTTGACCCTTGCATAAATATCGTGCGGTGGATAATGCGCCCCGGATCTAAAGCGCGCGGGCCGCCATTTTACGTAGTAAGACGTTACACTCGGGGCACGCTCACATCTACATGCGGGTGTTTTTCAGAGTTGAAATTGCCGACAATAACAAAAACAGGTTTTCATGGTCTTTTGGATGGCACTATAGAAAAAATATAGTCGGTGTTAAATCTAATGTAATTGTATGTATTTCGGGAGCGGTTCGGGCGGTCAATGTATATACTGCTACTATAAGAAGCTTACCTGTAATTCACCTTCACCTATTTATTCACCTTTACACAAAATTTGATTTTAATACCTGAGAATCAAACTCGTATCAATCATGAAATGGAAGTCTAGTTCGAGGTTTCATCTACAGAAAAATGTGCACAACAACATCAATGACTATTATGCTAGTGCTGAAGTGCGAAATATAGATAAGGATAGAAGACTGCCATATTGAAAATACAAATTCAATGGAAATGAAATGCAAGCCCTGATTGTTTTGAGCCTAAGTGGTTAGCTTGAGATTACATCTTTGCTTACTCTCAATCATGGGATACTGGTCGTGTCAGCAATAATGCGCGCGGATTTTGGGCATCTTCGATGACCTCTCCCTTATAGCTGTTGATGAGGCTGAATTTTGTTAAGTCACACCATTCATTAATGGGCGGCTAGAGAGCTGCGCCATCTCACTGCAGCATTATGGTTTTCGGGACAGGGTATGATACATGTAGTCTCCCGAAGCTCGACCAAATCTCCGATGGCCACTCTGTGTAGCTTTGGGAAGCGCAGAGTGCACAGCTCACGAGGCTGTACACGGCAGAGAACTTAGTCAATATGTGTCGCATTTATGCAGTAATCAAACATGGTACCAAAGTTGAATTAAAGTGCTTTACTACATGTAATCAATCTATTCTTACCAAACTGCAGCGCTGCAAAGGCACCCCACCAAGACGATCCATGGCCTTAACTACCGTGTGAATAACCGTAGACATATATAATGGCTGACAATACAATAAAATGACTAGAAATCTGGTTCTCCATTTCAGAATATGTTTTTTAAGGGCTCTACATACTCATGAATATCTTTGAAGTCTGAGTTATCTTTACTATTTTAGACTCCTTTCGCAAAGCTTCCCGGGAAGTACTAAAACGACAAAATGTCATTCAAACGGCTTGTCGTCCTAGTCCTTCTTACCTCCGGCAGCTTTGTCGTAGAGGCAGGAGACAAAGCAAAAAAGCCAAATAGGATAGGCGAGTCATCCGTTGGTCTTTTCAAAATCAATGTCGATGATAGTCAGATTCAAGATCCTAGAATCAACGACACTCTGTCGAAAGCTTTATGGCGTCTTTATGATAATTACAGCGTAGTATGGGATGAATTGTCGGCTCCTTATCCGCCGGACATAGAAGCAAATAACATAACGATAATGACGAACGACTTGACGAACGACTCAAAGTTGAATTTAACATTCGATTCGATCAATGTGATTAATAGTCTTTTTCCAACCGCTGAAGAATCTCTGATCGACGACAAGGAATTTTTGATGGCTCATGGTTGTTCTGGCTACCTTGCGAAATACTATTGCTATTCTGGGGACTTCAACGCATCTTCTGATGCAAATGCCACCGAAACCTACATGGATAGTATTTTCTGGGACTTAGGATACGAATATCTCTGGGTTATATGGAATGCAACTGCCTTGACTGGAATGTTCAACCAAGCAGCATTAATGGGACTCGGCGAAAATGTTGGTTGTAGCGACAATATCAATACCGTGCTCGAAAGCAAGAGTGAATGGGCAAAGATCACAAGTGGTATGGCTACGACCATTATGGCTCTTTTGCCAACCCTCCTAGCCTTTGGTACTTTGTTAGTATTCCGCTCGCTTGATCATTTTTGAAAGCTAATGGTGTTTTTCCAGCTACGTTCCTCGAAGCTCAGAAGTTTTTGCAACAAGCACGCTTGTTGGACTTGGATCTGCGGTGTATAGTCTTGGGCTTCCTGTAAAAAGTGTACGTTTTGAATCTGGCTCACAATGTTACGCGTGCATTTTCACATTTACTAACCTGGCAAGATAGATGACTGCGATTCCAGACGAACAAACGCTATCCTTGGCCCAATTAGGTTTTGCAGCACTTATAACTATATCAAGCTATGGAAGTTTGAAGAAGACCAAAGACAAATCTAGAAACATTCCCGATTCAAAATTAGATGTTCTACGGGAATGGTCCAATCCAAATTCCCACCAGGTTCTTCAGACCTACCATCAGATAAGCATTGCGGAGGCTCAGTACAGATTTTCTGAAATCAGAAATGCTGTTAAAGAATGGGAAATGAGACGCCACTGGTGGATCCTACCAGCACTATTTTTTACCGCCGCTCAGGCTGCAGTTTTTGGAGTCGCCATCGCCCCTTTACTAGGAAGCAGAGGCGCCCCGAGGTTCATTTATTCATGTGGGACTACGTAAGTAACTTCATGGAGATTCTTTTGAATATCGTATAATGATAATATAGTACCTGGACAAGTTACTATCTAGCAATAAGTGCTGTTGTTAATGCGGTTTTCCGACTGGTTATGTGGGAGACTGGCTACCATGAGAGAGTGAAATGTAGACTCAACCTGCCTTCCCCAATCCATATGTAAGATACTGACATCAATCAGTATATCATCTTTCGAAGACCGCACAGGATACATTATCAGATATTGTTATGAGCGAGGATAACAAGAAAGCGCGTGAAGATTTTTCTGTTGAGAAAGAACTTCCACCTTTGTAAGTGTAACTCAGTACACTCATTCTCTTTCTTTACTTTCATGAATCAAAGTTGTATTTGCGGTTCTTATCTATGTCGTCAAATTTATACCCCTCTTTCTATTTTACAATTAATATTCTACTCTTTCCCCATTTAAGCTTGATTTAGCTTATCCAGAAGCTTGTTGGATATTCTGCATACATTAGCACCATCAGTGCAAGTATAGGCTTTTTGAATAGTATAAACTATTAGAACAATTGCTAACTTATTGTCTGAAGGTATCCTCCCTGGTTGGAGCTGGTTCTCAAAAAACGCAACACTTTTCTGCGTCATATAGGATACGACTTCTTTTGGGATTGCATAGGATTTGGAAGGCAGCATAGCATGTCAGACCGGGAACCACGTACCACTAATATAGGCAAACTCATGCCCAAGATATCATGGCAATCGCTTAAAGCGCAATTCCAAAGGAATTTTAAGACCGCACCAGCAATGATACGGAGTGGATTTGTTCCAAGTGGGAAGGATAAGTCTTTAAAGAATTTTTCTGCATGCCGTTGGAGACCTCTCGTTATTCTGATACACCAGAATGTGGAAGGTCGGGATAAATTCAAGACTTTCATCATTGGGTTTGTTGAGTCAATGCTGCTGCTCATCCTTACCTTTTTCTTCGCAGCTCAGTGGGCTGGGAACTTAAAGATTACGCTTTTTGCTTTGGTAATTCTTGTGATCTTTATCTCTGTAGGAAGACTAATTGGTTTCGTATATGTGGTGTTGAGTGCAAAATTCTGGGGCTTACATGTTATAAATTGCAAGTCTCCCGATGAAATTTTGGGGTCGTTGCGGATCATCTGCGCTATGGAGAATGTTCTTGTTACAGTCAATGGGGCATCTTACTTTAATGGATACAGGTTAGAGACATTGACCGGTTATACGTCGTGGAAGGATGCGTACGAAACGGGAAAATATGACTATGTGGTTATTGAGAAGGAGGAAGACGAGAAATCACAGAATGAAAGTAGCGGAGCTGGAGAATACTCCGAGAATGATCATCTAACAAATGAAGATGACATTGAACTAGGCGCGATAAATGCCCAAGAAAGAGGAGAAATACCGGCTTGACATGGAATTAGCTAAATACATTTTTCAAGGATTATACTACAGTTTCTAATATATATTTTAAGTTTCAATGACTTGGAGTTTATTTATCCCTCACGGATATACATAATCCAATGATCCAGGCTTGTATGCTCATCCGCCCCCATCAGTGAAGGGCCATAGAAATTTATTTGCTATAAGTATTATTTGCTATAAGTGTTATTGGATTTAGTGTTGATCTGGTACATAGGATCGCAGGATGAGAATATTTGGCGTCCTATCGGCTCTGCCATATATAAGCCTCATAATCATTTGGCAAATACTCTGGACTTCCCATAAGAGCAGCCCCACATCCATTACGGATCAGCGCTTAAGACTGAAATCCCATAACAATGAAGGTGAGCAAAGTGTCGATTTTGTGTCACTTTCGCGTTAAGGACTGATATCTTACTAAACTGGTCTACATTATTCAGAACCAAAAGGACCAACGTATTTTTACAAACTCCAGTTGATTCTGTCTGGAAATTCTCTTTCTTATCATCCGCCTTCATCCTTAGATCAATAGGTCTAAAATCCCATGTCTGAATTTGTGTCTGAGGGTGTTCCAAATTCTAAATTCATATTAGGACGAGCAACCAATTCTGATTCAGCCTGCAACTTTGCAAGCTTCATATGTGTGCCTTTTGAGGCTATAAGTGTAAGAAGATGAGCTCGAAATCCTGTGGCTTGATATGGCGCTGTCATGAAATTCTTTAGTGTCAACTCTTTCTTCTCCCCTCCTGCACAGAAGAAAATTGTGCGAAAAATGAGGTTTTCTCCACAAATGGACGGTTGTGGTTCTAGCCATTCTCCATATTCCGAGCCATGTAATCCTAGATCTGGCCTCATATCATGAATAACTCTGTCATTGAAGGGGCTAGGGTTGGAAACGATCATGGTACTAGTAAGGGGATTTAGCCATTTGCTTGTAATTATTGAGATAAAAACATACGCTGACAGATTATTCTTATAATATTCTAGCGCTCTGCGATCAAAATAACTGGCTGATGCTGGAAGATGAAATTCTACAACTTCCACAAACATGGCCCTGTGCCAGTCTTTAGGTGGTCCTTTATGAATTTCGGGTATAGAAGATGTAAGAAAGGATTTTAGAAGTTGAATAGCTTCTAGGTATTCAAGTGACCTATGAAAATTCACTGCAGATTTGGCATCGTTCCATCCTAGCGTACCTCAGCAAAATGGCAAAGGAGTATACATTTGTTGTTAGTTAAAAATTACTTATTTATAAATCAACCTTTGTCTTATCGTCAACAAAATAAGCAAGGCTGCTATCCCGTAGACCAGGATGCACATTAATCGATTTTCGATAGCCAGACCAAACTTTGCCTAGTGGACTTGACATATCTTTGACTGGGGGCGCAGGAATCGTAAAGCAGAAAGATATGGTTTCATGATGATATACCGGTTCTTCACAATCGGTTGATTCGCACGATTCATCAACTTCAACTCTTGCATCATATAAAAAAGGCTCATCTGTGTTATAGGGTCGTCTCTTCCAGTGTACAGGACATGGCTGCGAAGTGCTCTGTGATAAATTCAAAGACTGGCGGCCATAAATACTGGAGTCATCGAAAAATATATCTGATATATGCTGGAATTTTAGTGCCGATAAGTCTTGCATTGGGATTGGGGTTTCAATTATCATTCTACTAAGAAGAACCTGATAGAAATCGGATACTGATAGGTATGGTATAGATGGTAACTTACGTGCTCAAAATTAAGAGGCGGATATAAATTACCGTAACTTTTGTTATCTGTAATAACAGCATGCACCTTATTAGCTGAAGTAATCCCTATACACTAAGCTTATCTTCTCTTTCTCTCTTTCAGACATGAACTCCTACTACTTGAACACTCAGGAAGTCTAGGATAAGTTTTGCACGTCGTACAAAGCCATCTAAGACCACCTCGGTGACTTCAATACTTGGTATTCCCAGCAGACCGGCACCGCCGTCATCGTTCCTAACTTGCAGGATGAATGGAAAGGATTATGTCCGCACATTGCTCGATTCTATATCTCGTAACACGCAAGCCGATTCAACAATATGTACTCCACCAAAAGGTCAGTTTCTCACCCTGCTTGCTGCCCATCGTACAATGCTAGTACAGCCGCTCACTAATTTTTTTTTCTCGAGGACTGGTTTTTTCGGCCCTTGGCCTACAGCAATACCCCGTTGATTCGGACCTGCTTTTTTTTACCGGACCCCTAATATTACCAGGTCGTTCTGTTGAACTTCAGTTTTTTATATAGAAAAACCTACTCGCTATTATGGCCCCCCAATTTATCTAGACTTTGAGGCTTGATTGTGGGGGGTCTGGATAACTGGGGTGTTATTAACATTCGCACTAACTAGCCGGCCCTATTTTAGGTAGTTCACAGCGTACGACCTAAGGTACTCCGTAATTACATAAGGTAGGTATATAAGAGACAGAGTTCCCTCCACCATTTAAACTCTTAAGTTGAGATCCACGAACTACTATGAGATTCTGCCTTGAGTTCTAGGCATGGTGTTTTGTTTAATCCTGGACTCACTCGAAACTGAAACAACCTTCAACTCAATTATTTTCGCGCCTTCGAGATCCTCTACAGATACTGAAGCCTGTAGCTTCTTAAAATGCAAAAATTCCAAACAGCATCGTTTGATTCACCATTGACGTGCCTGCCCGCTGAGATCTACGCATACATTGTCTCTAGCCTGAACAATCGCGATAGGAAGAGCTTGCGTCTTGCAAGCAGGACTATTCATCATAGGACTCCTTTACGTATCGATAGGGTATTCTTGTCTGCCAATGCACGCAATGTCGAGGTCTTTCGTGCCATTGCGGATCACGAAACACTTTGTCAAGGTGTGACCGAGATCATCTGGGACGATGCATGCCTAGTGGAAAGGATCAGGCAATATGATGATAAACCCTACAATATGAGAGAGGGCATCACTAACGATGAAGAATGTCCCGCTTGGTTTTCACGGGCATGCAAAAAAAATCTTGAAGAGCTTATTAATCGCAAAGGCGGGAGTGACGAGTCTCTGCAATATACTAAATGGGAAAAGCAGATGAGGGAGGCTCAACTACCACTTGAGGTATCTTATGCTTACTATCACGGGCTTCTAATGCAGCAACAAAGTGTATTAGAGACGCAGGCCGATGTTGCCGCTCTAAACTACGGCATTACTCGTTTCTTGGCCCTCAAACGGATTACAATTACGCCAGTCGCCCATGGTTTCCTATATAAACCTTTATATAAAACTCCAATGATTCGCGCCTTTCCATGCGGCTTCAACTACCCAATCCCATGGGCATGGCCGACCGTCCCACCTGGCTTCTCTCCATACAGAGCGCCGCTGTGGAATAGCGACGATACTGAGAGGGGCAGATGGCGCGGGTTGCGCATTATTTTACAAGCATTAGCTGAGCAAGAGCACCACATTTCCGAGTTTGTTATAGAAACGAAAGGAATCTGCACCGGACTAAACTGCTACGTTTTTAACGAGCCGTATAAGGAGTATCAGCAACTTGTTACTCTCCTCCAAAAACCCGATTTTAGCCGTCTTGACCTCGCACTTCTAGTCAGCGCACAGCAAGAATCTGGGTGGCCAAGTCTAAGATCTGGACATTTGATACGTGCTTTAAGCAAAGCAAGTAACATACAGCACCTGAGCGTGTGTACAGACTTAGGTGCTGATCAGGAGTACGACATCGACAATGATAGAAGCAATGAAATTGCCTTACGAAGCGTGTTTCCAATCAATAGGTGGCAGAAACTTAGACATTTCGGGCTTCTAGGTTTCCCAGTGCGACTAGACGACTTAATTTCTTTGCTTGCCGCTATGCCACTATCCGTACAATCTGTCGAACTTAGTTTCCTGAAGTTCTATGGCAATGGTAATTACCGAGATCTACTTTGCGACATGCGTGACAAACTAAACTGGCGCGGCCGCCCGGCAAACGAAAGACCAAAAGTAGTTATACGTGGTGGGCATATGGGGCTCGTAGTGGTTGGGCGGTCTATTTGGATTGAGGATGAGGTTTCAGAGTTCCTCTATGCGGATGGGCCAAACCCATTCCCATCTCGGGGTGATTTAAACCAGATTCAGATGGGCTTTGGTGTTGAAAGAGATGAGTTCGAGCCAGCTTATGAAAGGCCTTGGGCAGACGACGGCGAATTACAACGCCTGGTTATATCCCAAGTTTGGCGGAAATGTTGAATAGAGAGAATAGCAATATCAATCTCATATAAATAATCGGGTAGGATTGAAAATGCAGCCTAGCAGATGCCACTTCCCCGTAGAAATCGTGAAATCCCAGCCCGAACTCGATTTATCATCGTCGGTTGCTAAAACTAGTAACCGTCACTGAAGTCAGGAAGTTGATACCTAACTTGCCGCATTTTTGGAGCACGGTTAATTCCCAGAGCCAATACAGGGTGGAACTGAAGGTTGTGCGTTATAGGGACCATCCGATGCCTACATGCCTTAGAATTGCGGGGAGTCTATCATGGAATGTAAGGTTCTCCTACCATGCCATCCACATGTGTTACGTGGGAAGTTGTGGGTAATAGTTCTCGTGCTGGAACGTAAGTAATTCTGAATTAGGAATTGCGCACTTTATACTTATATATTATTGCGTAATCTAGAATCTAGCACACCAGAGAGGTTCTCGGGGTGTGTTAATCAATCAACTAAGAATCGAATACAAATGCGGACCTGTGCACTCCTAAATCCCTTGTATTGCAACAAATAGTCATTTCATAGTTCGCCTCCCAATGTCCAATGTTAAGTAGTGTGCAATTGGGAAAGTTCAATTCCATTGCTTGCAAATCAGCGATAGAGGCTCAATGATATCCCCACAGATGGCTCCCCAGAACTTCATATCCTCCCAGTCCGAGAGACGAAAATCACCTCCGACTATTCGATGAATACAGTGGGAAACAGCCTTTTCGTACAGGTATGGTAGTGGGTTACTAGTATCATCGAGCCATTCCTCTGCAAGTGCCAAGCGGTCATAATACCTGGTTGGCGCCTCGGTCATTGAGAATCTCGATTCCAAAGTTGTCTCATACCATATTTCCAAAAGCAAGATTCCAAGTTCAAGGAGTGCTACTTTTGGTTCCACCTTTCCTTTGGGATGATTTGGAGATTTAGCGTCAAATGTGAGTGAGATAAATGGTCGACCTAGATCAACTTGTTGATCCGAGAATCCATTATTTCCGGTCTCTCGCTGCTTGATCAGGAAATACACCATATCTGCTGACCATGGTCGTTCCAACCACTGAGTCTGTAGCAGTTGGAGAAGATTTGAAGAGAGTGTGAGTGCTAGAAGCATTCGAAACTTCCATGGCAGGACAGGAACACGACTATGTGACTCCATAGCTAAGACGAAAAGGTTCTTCAATGTTGTTGTGCTGGGTTGTTCATGTGCAATCCATATTGTCTTCTCTGTAGCTGCCATTCCAACTTGCTGTTTCTCTGTGAGGACGAAAGCAACGGGACGCTGTTCAAGTCTCGTCGTGTTAATAGCGCCACAAATATCACCCAGAAATGTGATTTCAGGCTTCCCCGACATTGTTATTTGAGAAGTAATAATTCTAACGCTTGATGAAGGTGATGGCTGGCTGTTTTGATGGGTATCGTCATGATACACGTGAATAGCCGTTTCATCCCACAATGTCTGTTCTTGGCTAATACCTGCGGCAAAGATAATCTTGAATACTAAGAGGGGCGTGGAAGTACTTCGCAAGTTAGGTTTTAGAATGTCTGCAGCAGAATCTACTCGATCTTCCAAGAATAGTTTCGCTTCATGCTTGCTATGGCATTCGGCTTTCCAACCTTGGCAGAGGGCGAGATATAGATTACTGGCAAACCCACGGACTTGACGGAGAGCCTTTGCAAGTTTGACAGCCTTTGGGGATGATTTACTCTGGAAATTCTGGCGATTTGAAACTATCATTCGTGCAAAATTACTAAGCTGGCTGGTTGTATCATCAAGTTCTTGAACAAAGTCTTTGAGTTCATTGACGCCGAATATTAGCTTTACCCGTGGTAGGAGATCAAGCCGCCCAGGAGATGATTCTCGGTTTGCTGCGATAATTCCAAGGAGATTATCTGTGGGGTCCTTGTCATATATCAGCATGAACGTGAAAAAGTATGTATCATAATGCTGACCTTGAAGCTTGGTACAAGACCTGCAATGCTCCCAGCAATCTTCTTTACGATATCATTGCTTTGCTCGAGTGCACTGCTAAATGCAATGTCATTTTTAAGTCCCAGGTATGCTAAAACCTGTGCTTGTACGCCCTCATCGTTCAAATAATTCAATGGATCATCGTCCAAACGCAGAACATCCTCACATCCACTTGCAATAACCACGGACTTGACAGTCTCTTCGAGTATCTGCTGTTGTAAAAGGAGTGCATGAGATAGCTTCTCAACGTATTTTCGCTTTCGAAAAGCTGTTGCTGACCTCCGAATGCCATCTTTGTAAACGTCAACAGCTTGGAAGAGAATGGGGAGCGCTCCAAGAATGAGACCTGCGACCTCAATACCGGACATGATAAAATATTTATTTGACAGCGCCGAAAAACGATTTATTGTCCAGGAAGGTCATATTAGGATTGTTTTAGAAGTTGGATATCGAGCTATATCGAAGTTGTCTGCGAGGCCTAGAGCCTTGTCTGATGAAGATCTAAGACCTCCGAGTACGCAAATTGGGCAATTGTAGCAACCTTGGGAATGAGGAGATGTGGCGATATAGAGAGAGTAAGATATAGTATAATAGATGTGAGTATTATAGTCCGCGATCTCTATTGAGATTCACTCTATGAGATTGGAGTTCGCAGTTATGGGAGAGTTGCTTCAGCATCAGCTCAAATCGCCAGAGGCTTCGGTAAATTAACCATAGAAGAGCCTCCCTTCCCTGTACCCATGCAACTTCCCCACGAAACATCACGTGGTTGGGTTGAATGAAGCTTTTGGAAACGATTTCAATATCTTATCATTACCTTATCACAGACCAAAGAAGCTGTGACCCTCAAAATGGCACCTGTGTCGAAAACAGCGACTTTGGCTGACATCGGGATTCAAACGATACAACTATTGAACAAAGTCAAGGCCGTTGATCCTCCTACGAAAAACACGTACCAAGAATGGCCGAAAGCCCTCTTTGCAGCCGAGGCTGACCGATTCGAGTTATGGGCTGTGAATCTTGGTGTCTTCGTGTCCGGTCACGGGTCTCTAGATTATCGTATCAGAGAGGCAGAAAGTTTCGAACATACGTTACGTAGATTTATGATTGATCTTGCTGGAGCATTGACAGAAGGTAATTAATTCCACAGCATGTTCTATACATTAATAACATTACTGTAGTGCTCGAGTACTTCAGTGGAGATGGAGAGACAGGAAGCTTGGATGAATATGACACAGCTGAAAGCGCCTCTGATGAATTCCAGGAGTCCTTAGAGCATGATTGCGGGGATGGGTCGGACCAGCATATAGACTCAGATATTGATTTACTTTTGGACAGCATAAGAGATCCTATTGATCGCCTCTACAAGCTCTCAACGAAAATCCGCAACCCGTCCTCTAGACTTGGGTCAATAAAAGCTCAACGTCATCAACAAATTGACCAAGATTCTGGCATTGATCTCTTCAAAGTTTCTGAGACATTCGATTATGACTATGTTAGCTCTCTTTTCTTACAATATCGAAAGTCAAAGGCTCTCAAAGAAAATGCCGCGAGTATTGCTCTAGAACCTTTAGCCGCAGAAGATTCATCAGACTACGACGACCATGTGTGGGAACCCATTCGGACTGTGCTCTCACAAAATCAGACCGATATTTCGAATGATACAGAGTGCTTCCTTGTCCGTCGCATTGCCCGTGCGAATGTTCTTCGACGGCAGCAGTTTTCATACTGGAAAAAGCATCGGGAAAAGCTTTCTCAGCACTCTTTGCAATTCACTAGAAATCTTGATAATCTTAAAGACATGGTTCCAGGACCAGCTCAAATTGGACAGCAAGCCACTCAAGTATCAGACTCTAGGAATCTACCTACACAGTCTATAACGACTGCTAGCCGTCTTAATATTCCACTCTTGAACCCTTTAGATAACCAGTCTACTGTTTCAGTCTCCGAGTATGCACCATCAGCATGGGAGCCCGACAAAGAGATTCTGGGCTTTCCCGACCCACCCTTACGGCGATCAGATGTGAAATTCTTTGAGTGTCCCTTTTGCTTCACTTTATGCTCAACGAATATTTTAAACCCGAGAGCATGGAAGTGAGTACAATCCAAATTCAAAGCGATAACCAAGGAAGCGCTGACAAATATTACAGAGCTCATCTTATACATGATTTACGCCCATACATATGCACATATAAAGACTGCAAAACCCCAGATCAACAGTATGACACTCGTCAAGAATGGGTATCCCATGAAGAATCTTCCCACAGAAGAATTTGGCGTTGTCCAGAACACCCATCTCGAACCTTTCTCCAATTAGAAGGATATCGAGAACACTTAAAGGATGAACACTCAAATCATGATATTGGGAGATCAGTAAATTCAATGACCAATGCTGGAGATTCTACCTTAATATTACCTGATAGATGTTGTCCGATATGCATGTTAAACACCGAGACTTCAAGAGCACTGCAAAGCCATATCGCCTTACACCTGGAACGATTTGCTTTGTTTTCGCTACCGCGTTCAGTCGATGCAGATGGAGATACCAATGAAGATGATTCGAATAAAGTCAATCTTGCTGATGAAGGCTCCAGAGATGGTGACTTTAATACGGATTCTGCATCCGACGGAAAAGATGAAAGAATAGCAACTTTGGATAGTATCGCGGGACAACGGTGGACAAAGCTTCTCAACAATATTCGCCTTGGCTTTCAATATAACCGAGGTACTACCACGAATTCTGTGTCGACAAAGTCAGCACTTCTGAAGTGGATTGGACCTCGATATCGAGAGTATCAGCGTGAACAAGACAGCATGTACATCCAGGCACTCACACATATGGATCATGGAGAGTTAATGGAGGCGGCGAGTATGTTTCAACAAATGCGAGACGTCAGGACTTTTGTGCTAGGCGAAGAACACCCTCTTACCTTACCAATCATGGAAAAGTTAGGATTAATATACCAAAAGCAGAATCGTTGGAAAGATGCTGAAAAGATAGAGGTACTTTTAATGGAAATAAGGCGTAAGGTTCTTGGCCCAGAACACCCTGATACGCTTCGAACCATGAACAACTTTGCTACTCTACTCGAAAACCAAGGAAGATACCACGAAGCCGAGTCAATATATCGTCAGACACTCGCTATTAGAGAGAAAGTGCTTGGCAAGGAGCACCCTGATACGCTTTTGAACATAAATAGCATTGCTGCTCTACCTAATAGTCAAGAAAAGTACGCCGAGGCCGAGGTAGTACATCGTCAGGCACTCGATCTTACAGAGAAAGTTCTTGGCCCAGAACACCCCGATACGCTTATGAACATGAATAGCCTCGCGGTTCTACTTCAGCAGCAAGGGCAGTACAATAAGGCCGAGCCAATATTTCGTCAGACACTCGCTCTTAGAGAAAAAGTGCTTGGCAAGGAGCACCCCGATACTCTTATAAGCATGACTAATGTTGCTACTCTACTCAAAAGTCAAGGAAAGTACGACGAGGCCGAGTCAATATTTCGTCAGACACTCTCTCTTAAAGAGAAAGTGCTTGGCAAGGAGCACCCCGATACGCTTATGAACATGAATAGCCTCGCGGTTCTACTTCAGGAGCAAGGAAAGTACGACGAGGCAGAATCAATATATCGTCAGACACTCGCTCTTAGACAGGCAGTGCTAGGGAAGGAGAACCCCGATACGCTTATAAGCATGAGTAACATTGTTGCTATACTTGATAGTCAAGGGAAATATAACGAGGCGGAGCCAATATGTCGTCAGGCACTCGATCTTACAGAGAAAGTTCTTGGCCCAGAGCACCCCGATACGCTTATGAACATGAATAGCCTCGCGGTTCTACTTCAGCAGCAAGGGCAGTACAATGAGGCCGAGCCAATATTTCGTCAGACACTCGCTCTTAGAGAAAAAGTGCTTGGCAAGGAGCACCCTAATACGCTTCAAAGCTTGAATAATCTTGCTTCTATACTTGAGAGGCAAGGGAGGTATAACGAATCAGAACCAATATGTCGTCAGGCACTCGCTCTTACAGAGACAGTGCTAGGAAAGGAGCACCCTGATACCCTTTGGAGCATGAACAGCCTCGCGATTCTACTTCAGGAGCAAGGAAAGTACGACGAGGCAGAATCAATATATCGTCAGGCACTCGCTCTTAGACAGGCAGTGCTAGGGAAGGAGCACCCCAATACAATTATGAGCATGAGTAACCTTGCTGCTGTACTTGAGAGGCAAGGAAAGTATGACGAGGCAGAGCCAATATGTCGTCAGGCACTTGCTCTTACAGAGACAGTGCTAGGAAAAGAGCATCCAGATACGCTTTGGATTATGAACAATTTCGCTACTATACTTCAGAGCCAAGGGAATCATAACGAAGCCGAGTCAATATATCGTCAGACACTCGCTCTTAGAGAGACATCGCTAGGGAAGGAGCACCCTGATACGCTTATAAGCATGAATAACCTCGCCGTTATACTTAAGAGGGAAGGGAAATATAACGAAGCTGAGCCAATATATCGTCAGACGCTTGCTCTTAGAGAGACAGTGCTCGGCAAGGAGCACCCTGATACTCTTCAGAGCATGAATAATCTTGCTGCTACACTTGATAGTCAAGGAAAGTACGACGAGGCCGAGCCAATATATCGTCAGACACTCTCTATTAGAGAGACAGTGCTCGGTAAGGAGCACCCTGATACACTTTTGAGCTTGAATAACCTCGCTGCTATACTTCATACTCAAGGAAAGTATGATGAAGCCGAGACAATATTTCGTCAGATATTCGCTATTAGGGAGACAGTGCTAGGCAAAGAGCATCCTTTTACGCTTAAAAGCATGAATAACCTTGCTATTATACTTGAGAAGCTAGGGAAGCATGAGGAAGCAGAGGTTCTGCGGAAACAGACATGATAATCAAAGAGGAAGACGCTTGATCCTAAAAACCAATCTACGCTTAATAACATGAACAAATTCGCTCGAGTGCTCAAGAGCTGAGGGAAATATAAATATGAAGATATTCCGCGTGAGAATATTGCAGACAATTCAATGACTTTCCGAGATGGTGATGATCTACTGATTATGACTCAGACGGCGCTCTTGATGAAAGAAAGGCGAAAATTCCCAGAAAAACTGTGTATCCTGCTACAATCAACTTGGCGAGTAGATATAGGAAGCTGTGGTTGAACATCTCAAATTCTGACACACCCTGATCAAAGATGAGATACTGGTATATGCAATGATGACCCAGATACTTTGATGTTCGTACCCTTATTAAGATCACCATCCTCAACAAGATTTCTGATACTCTAATAAACAGTGTACAGAATAGACGCGCGTGAACAATCGCCAACCCTAAACGCCGCAGAATACAAGTGCTAAGACCGTTGCTGCCAAGATAGTGGGAGCAGATATCATCACTACTACCTCCACAGAAAAGTGTTGCAGTTTTTGAATGGGAATGACAAATCAATTTTGTTAACTGGCGAGTTATACTACTTGCGAAGATATAATCTTAAATTCTTATGGCCTGAGTGTCTAAGTATCATGAGTTTATATGAAAGCAAATAACCCCAATGCCGTGTATCTAAAACAGGATTACTTCTGCACGATTAGAATATCTTCAAGCAGGTTTTCCAAATCAACCAAACTCTCCAGCTCATTCACAAACATGACATGTCCATCAGGTCTCACAAGCACAAGACAGCCCTTCTTCCTGTCAATGCCGTATCCTTCATACGCTCTGCCAGGACCATCGGTATAAGCCAGCCTGTCAGTCCAAACTCCATCATACCAGCATCCAGCAGTTTCCTTCCAAGGCCTGAACAACTCCGGAATATCCTCCCATTTCACCGCTCTGCGTTGAGCAGCATGAACCAAAAGCACCTCGAAAAGCTCACCATCTGTTTTCTCAAACCTAGCGAAAGATTTCCTGTCTGCAACAGCGTCTGCAAAAGCCTTCACACGGGCAAACTGCTCAGCGCACGAGATATCGCCACCGAACACCACAACGCGGTATTTCCCATCACTCAAAAATCGCGATTGGAGCTCAACCGGTTGGCCACTTGCACAGTTGACTACCACTTGCGAGGGAAATCGTTGTCCAAGCGGTAGCCCCCTGGCAAGTTCTTGCTGCGACTTGGACACGGCGACTATGGCACTGGCATTATATTCGATGGCAGTGCAGCTTGTGAAAGGCAGGCCCATCTCCAACGACTTTCGAGACTGTTCGATAAGACTGGCGGCGGATGAAGTACCTAGGAACGCTGCGCTGAGATATGTATCGTATTTTATCAGCTCTTCTGCGACTTGGCGACGTTCTGAGGTGTATGTCTCCAGTAGGGAGGGCTTTGCGAGGCCTTTGAGCACGTGTATGAGTTTCCATCCCAGGTTATATGCTATTTTGATATTAACTCTGAAAAATATTGCTTTGTTGAATAGAATGAGGGTCCTGCTTACTGTCTTGAAGGCTGAAGTTCATACCAATACCAGCCTTAGGAGAATGGGTGTGTGTGGCATCACCTGCAAGGAACACACGATTGTGTTTAGCAGTGCCACTGCTCAACCGTTGATTGCTCTGGAACACAGCATGCCAGTTATATTGCACGCATTCAACTTTGTACGGCTTGATAATTTCTCGAACCTTCGTCAAAATAATTTCTGGTGTAACCTTGCTGCGTTCAAACCCATCCAACCTGACAGCCAAACGAGTCATGCCATTTTCGCGTCCAATTATTACACAGGAGCCTAATGGAGTGTTGATGATTGCTCGCTGTCTGACATCGGCTGCATATAGTTAGATATCTGATTTTACAGGTTTTGATGGCCATACTCACGGAAGTCAGTCTTCACGATCATATCTGTTATTCCCCAAAGGGGATCCACGCCGTCGCCTTCAAGTTTGAATCCGAGCTGCTTACGCGTCCAGCTGCCAGCTCCATCTGAACCAATGACATATTTTGCACTGATAATCTCAGTCATACCGGCCTTTGGGTTCTCTTTCAACTCCAGTTCTGTCTCATCGCCAGCATTGAAGTTGAAATCGCCAACTTTTGGCAAGGGTAATGACCACGGTGAATTTGCAAGCTCCTCTGCGGAAAGATGCTCGACAGTGACCTTGACGGCATGAGATTGAGGGTCTTTGAGATTGGCTTCGTCGATTTCAAGCTTGGTTGGCTGGACTCCCCGTTCAACTTCGACGCCCGAGAAGCGCTTAATAGTGTCCATAAACAATCTTTCGGTTCGTCCTATTAGGCGTTAGCATTCAACTGCCTCACTCTCTCGAAAGCAATACTCGCCTTGGTTGATAACGACCTGATGCCAGTGGCTGAGTTCAGGATAGTACTCAGAGGTAGCACCGACAAACTCGATTGGATTATCCCCTTCCGAGGTCTTGAAGATTCTAAATCAGCTGTATTCCATGACCGTCAATTGAGGGACATACCCAGAAAGTCGACTCCGTCAAGTGTACGCCGTCTCTGTTGAGGCCATCTGCTATCCCAAAAGAGTCGAAAATTTCCATGGTTCTCACTTGTAGGCTGTCTGCCTGACCTGTGAAGACCTTTGTGGCACGTCTGTCGACGATTCGAACGTCAATACCGCATTTTGCCAGCCATAGACCTGCCATGAGGCTATACTTCCAAGTCAGCGAGCAAGTTGTATATTTTGGAGGGGATGTTACCCTGCTGGCCCGGCGCCAATGATGAGGACATCGGTTTGAGAATGGATTTCTTCTTTCATTTTAACTGTGCGAGGGGTGTATAGTAGGGATACGATTGAGAGAACGATTTGGTTTATTGATGCAGTAGACAGTAGAACTCAGGGACTTTATAGATTATCATCTCGGATGCACCACGGATATATCACATTTTTTGTTACGAATGTGTTTGTATATTTTGATTCTTATTGACATGCATGCATTGATGACAGAGCACTATTGATCATTTCTCATATGAACACCTGTAACATTTGAAGGATGAGGACACCCAAATTGTTGACGATAATGCAGTGTGCATGCACATTCAAGACCCGTTGCTGTTGAAACTCTCAGATCTCCTTTGTCTTGATTACCCGACCCAAAATGGTAAAGATAAGCAGTACGCGCATCTCATTCCAATACTGTTGCAGAATATATCCGGAGTAAGCTCATATGCATATTATTTCAAGGGGCAGTTCGGCGCTGACAGCTTTTCGGGCAGATGACACTGATGTTGCATTTTGATATCTTGGGGTCTTGTTTTCGCCGAATTTATTGGGTTTAGTGTCATTTTTTCAACTCATTCGCCGAAAGTTTTTGGGAAGCCGAAGTACGTCACGTGATATATCTATTCTGAACTCTCTGATTATATGAATGATCTTTTGTCTCAACCAATTATATTACTATGAATGATTGCATTTGCTTGATACGGATATTTACATGTCCCCTACTATGTAGACATGCTTATGTTATTTCGGATATACTTTGGGACGTACTCTACATTATTACATGAAGGCTAACGTCAGGCTGAATAATTGACAACAAATACCATCCAGGCCATTGCACAGATCCGCAATATAATAATTTCCGCGACACGGCAGAGCCTCTCAACATGCTCAACCATGGCAACCGTGGCACAGCACAAGCCGGCAAGGAGGAAGGATGAGCGCACAATCCTCCATTTTGATATGGACAGTTTCTACGCGTCGGTCTTCGAAGTCGCCAACCCAGCCCTACGCACCCTGCCCCTCGCCGTACAACAGAAGCATATCATCGTCACATGCAACTATGAGGCGCGCCGCCGAGGCCTGCGCAAGATGCAGCTGATCAGCGAGGCCCGGCGCGTGTGTCCAGACGTTGTCATTGTGCTGGGCGAGGACCTGACACGCTTCCGGGATGCGAGTAAGGAGCTGTACGCTTACCTAGACTCTTTCTCGTGGAATCACCGGCTGGAGAAATTGGGGTTCGATGAGATTTTTATGGATGTTAGTGACATGATTGATTATAATGTGCAGCTGCTTAATCCGCATGACTTGGAGCATTCGTGGTTTGTCCTTGATAGAGAGGATCCTATGCGTGGATTCGAATTCAATGCCGAGAGGCCGTGTGGTCCTACTTTTCCTGAGGCGAGTGCGCAGTTGAGTGGGGATTCGCTGCGGCCAGAATCGGTGCCACATCTAAGACATGAGATTCATGATCGTCCTCATAGTGAAGGGGATCTCCACTCCCGTCTTATTTTAGGCTCCTGGCTTGCCCAGTATCTCCGCCATTGTCTGGAAGAGCATACCGGCTACACGGCCACAGTGGGGATTTCCACAAATAAGCTTCTATCAAAGGTATGTTATTATCACAACTTATCTTTATACACGAATCTTTTTAAATGATTTATGCCTTTTTTATTATTATGGGTTATGACTAACAACAGCAGCTCGTTGGAAATGTCAACAAGCCCCGAAGCCAAACCGTCCTCCTCCCGCCCTATATCTCAAGAGATAATCAGCCCTCCAACATCACCACCTTTCTCGCCTCCCACGACATCTCCAAGATTCCAGGTATAGGCTTTAAAACCGCACAAAAGATCCGCGATCACCTACTCCCACCGCCCACCAAGCCAAACCAACCCTACCAACCCCTCTCCACAGACAAGAAACTAACAGTATCTTCCTTCTTCTCACACCCCTTCATATCCCTCTCCAACCTCACCACCATCCTCTCAACACCAGGCACACCCCACACCCTCGCCATAACAATCTGGAACCTGCTCCAAGGCATCGACGACACAGAAGTCAAGCCAGCACGCACCATCCCCAGGCAGATCTCCATCGAAGACTCCTACCTAGGCCTCACCACCCCCGCACAGATAGCCAGCGAGCTCCAGGCCCTAGCCGCCAAATTGCTGAGCCGCATGCGCGTTGATCTG
Source organism: Allantophomopsis lycopodina (assembly GCA_024752465.1). Classification (NCBI taxonomy): domain Eukaryota; kingdom Fungi; phylum Ascomycota; class Leotiomycetes; order Phacidiales; family Phacidiaceae; genus Allantophomopsis; species Allantophomopsis lycopodina. The sequence goes on along the minus strand of CP103013.1, from coordinate 246,220 downwards.
CGCGTCGGTGCGGTGTGGAGGGGCGTCCCTCGCGGCTTGAGGCTGAGCACGCGGGTGAAAGTGCCGCGGACGGAGGGCGCGCACAGGGATGCGAGTCGGGCGTCTAGGTCGGTGCCGTGTCCTGGGTTTGTGTTGAGGGACGAGGGGACGGTGGAGAAGTTGGGGGAGATATTGATGGGGATGTTCAAGAAGCTACACCCGCGCGGGGAGGTGATCAGTTTGCTTAATGTTGCGGTTGTGGGTATTGAGGAGGGTGGGAATGGAGGTGGTGGCGTGGGTGCGGGCGGGGATATTGTTGATTTGTTTTCGAGGCGAAGGGAGTGGGATGTTGAGGATAGAGATGTCCCGCCTGATGGGTTGGAATCAGTGCAGAACGGGGAGAATGGTGCGCGGGTGTTGATGGATGCTGCTGAGCCAAGTGCTGGCTGTGATGCGGCGCTTCTTGAACCCCCGACACCTATGAAAAGATATGATGAGTTTGATATGAAAGCGGAATTTGAGTTGGAACTGGAAGACTCGGGATCAGGAGATCTAGACTTAAACTTTCAGGAAAGTGGCTCCCAATGGCAAGCAGATCCTGATCAGGAGTGGGATTCTGATAGTGAGGCGGACATCGATCTTGTACGTTGTGCAACTTGTGGTGTGCGGATGCTGCCGTTTGCCATGAAGGCTCACGAGAGGTTTCATGCTATTGGAGATGCATGATGGGACTAGGAGATATGCAGGGTGTAGATTCACAATGTAGATAGGTTTTGCATGAGAATTTATATGGACTATAGAGTGGCAAGTATACTTGTTATAAAAGCAGTTCATATTTATGTGTAGCACGTGTATCGTGTATCTATCTGTACCTCGTACACTCGAACATGCATTATTTCTAGAATGATACTAACATCCTTCTATTGGAAAATTTACTTGGTAGGTGAGAAGAAGACAGGAGTTCAACGAATAAACAAGTCCCGGGTCGTCTACTATTGTAGAAAGGTAGACTAAATGATGTGAATGCGCAGTGACACTCATCTACCGAACAAGAGATTCAACAAATAAACTGAAATCGATAATCCACCCGAAATCCCGGTAACACGACCGTCCTCACCAGCACGACCAGGATCATTTAACATCCATTCTCAGTGATTACGTAGTGCTCATTATCTGTGCACTGCAATGGCAGAGGAAGTAGGACGAGCAGTGCAGACGGTAGATCCACCTTCCTCATCCTGACACCTTGCACGTGCGCTCCCTTCTTTTCCTTTCCCTCCGTAAGTACCAGAGTCTCACTCGACGGCATAGATAGGCACAATCAGTTATATATATGTACATACATATATTTCATGACCAGCAAGGTACCCAGCTCAAGCTCAAGGAGGTCCTAGTTTTTAAAACCTTGTCTATTTTGAATTCATACATATCCATATTTTTTTGTATTTTTGATATAAAATATTGGAATTTTAGATTGGCTTTATGGGCATTATATGCATTTGGCTTAAAACTATAAAATAAAATAAAATATAATTTACCATAATATCTACACTATTCACATTTCTATACACCTTGACGTCCAGCTTTCCTCGTCGCATCCTTCTCCGTCTGTCGACGACGCCAACGAGGATTAATGAAGTAAACAGGAATACCAGCAATGAACACCGCCGCAAACACCGCCGTAAGCACCCCAATCGACCATTTAAACCCATGCGCGTTCACCATATACTCAAGCGCATACGAGATGGCAAAAGAAATAATATTCTTGGTGCCTACAACAAGAACAAGAGCCGGCCCAGGGTTCTGCGGCCAGCACTCAGCAGCAAACGTAGTCGACGTGATGAGCGTACACACGAAAGCAAACTCAAACACTCCCCAACCTAGATATTATCAGCTCAAAACCCAGTCAGTCCGCACCTCGAATCGCAAAACTCACCAAGCACAGGACCCGCCCAATGCCCATTACCCGAGGCATTGTCCGCAGTAAAAGCATACAACAACATGCCCGCGACGCCAGTCGAGAACGGAATAGCCAGTGGAATCAAGCGGTGTTCAGGGATAGACACGCCACCATTACGGCGCGCCGCCCACAGAGTAATTCGATCGCCGCCATAGCCCGCCACGGCCATGGCCAGGAAGGCGGCGGGCATGGGCGCGATGTTGATGAGGCCGACGCTCTTGGCTGGCCAGTGGTAGTTAGTTTCCAGCACGGTGTTGTACGTGAGCGAGATGCCGATGGCGCAGCCGATGGTGATGGAGGGCACGAGGATGGCGTAGATGATGCCGGGCGACGTGGTGGACTTCGCCATTGTGCGGAATGCGTCGGCGACGATTGCGCCTGCGTGCGGCGTCTTGCCTGACCAGATTTGTAGGCGCTGTGGATAGGTCTTGGCTGTGGTTGTTGATGGCCAGTTGCTGCTTTCTTGCTGCTCAGCGTGTGAGGTTAGGTAGGCACGCCCTTCGTCCTCGTCTAGGATCCGTGTTACGCCGAATTGGTCTGTTACTACGATCTGGCCGTTGATGGACGTCGCCGGCCGCGAGAAGCGTGTCTCGAAGGAGAAGAATGCCCCGAGGAGCAGGCCTATTCCTGCGGCTATGGTGAAGATGCCGTAATACCAGCGCCAGGAGAGCGCGGCTGTCTCGTAAGAACTACCTAGGCTTAGGGCGCTGGAGAAAGCGGTTTGGAAACTCCAGTACAGGCCGAATACGAGGGCGCGTTGGTGCATGAATGTTATTTCTGTTAGCATGAGGGGGAGAAGCTGGAATTGTTAGCTGTGAGCTCTTGGTGGATAGGGGTGCGTACTGATTCGGTGGCGCCTGCGCTGAGACCTTGGAAAACTCTTCCCGTGAGATGGCCTGCGAAGTTGGCAGATGCTGCGCAGCCAGCTGTTGATACTACAAGGCATATTGCAGCTAGGAGGAAGGCTGGTCGTCGACCATATGCCAAGGCGAATGGCAATACAATATAATTGCCTAGGGCGTAGTTAGCACACTGTCTCAAGAGATATTGGACAGAGACTTACCAATTCCAACCATGAGTGATGGCAGAGTAGACAATAGAAGAATGGTATTAATATTATACCCCTGTGCGCCGTACATCTTGAAGAACGTCTCCAAGATAGCTCCGAGTCCACCAATGACGGCCAGAGACATGATAGCGAACCAACAACTGCTCACTACAATCCCCGCCTTCATCCATGTGGGGAAATTCAAAGGGTCATTCGGATCTGAGGACGGGATAGGGAGCCGGCGAATTCTACCATCTGCATTGAGCAGCAGCGTATTTCCATCCACATGATTAGATGCGACCACGGGCTTCGCATCAACATCCTCGATATTGCTGACCTCTGCCTTGAAGTCCATTCTCAATACAAAATCTCGGTTTCGATTTCCTTTTGCCCAAGCAGCTGGAAATTGACTCTGCCACGGAATAATGAAAGAATTCGAGCAGTGTGGTACTTCACCCGGGATTTTCAGGACGGCTACATCTATATATACCTGCTTCGAGGGCTGCCATGTACCGGACTGTGGGGGTATCTACTTGGTATTGCAAATGCCGTTGGGATCATTAAAGATAAGGCCCTGCATACCCCGTGGGGTCTTCATACATGCACCTGCTTGAGTTGCGGGGAAGCATATCCCGCTAGATCTACTCAGCTAGTAGCTTTGTCGAGGCTGAGGTTGGGAACTTTATTTCACGCTTGTGGAGTTGAACCGAGGATGCGCTCCGAACCGGGCTGGATTCCGAACCGAGAGATCGAGTCAACGTTGGCTCTAAAAAGCCGATCTCACAGTCATGGGCAATTGATTCGGGTGATTGATTGAAGTAAATTTACATCTTTGTCTATGATATCATCGAGAATGAGGCTCCATCTAAAATACAGCAAAAGTATGTGCGGTGTGCACGATTTCTCAGTCCCAAAAATCTCTTGGAGTTTAATTAAAAGGTGCATTTATGATCTGGGAACCAGGGGCCTCATCTTCAATCAGCAGCCATCTCCAAGGATCTTCTAGTACATCTAGACCCCACAGCTCTTCTTGTGGTATATTTTCCATCCAGATATCTGCATGAATCGAACCATTATGACCGAAGGGCGTATTTCCACTTCCTGCGCCTTGACGCTCAGGGATATTGGCATCATCTAAGTTCTCTTGATTGGTTGATTGGCTTGTGTAATTGCTAAGAACCTTCTGAGATATGCGATCTCGTAATGTAATGATTGCTATTTTGGTTTCAGCTTTGATTATTTCTGCTATAATATGGATGCCATACCTTTGATAAAATCGGGATGTTGCCCTGAATTACTGTACCAGTCCTCCGCATACTTTGAAGATGACTTGAGAAGCTATAAAATGTTAGATTATATTCCAATGACAAGCAATCACTATCAGTTTACCTCCAGGTCGGAATATATTCGTCTTTCGTTTGGATGTTTTATGATATTCAAGCTCAGAATTAGCACAACGAACATAGATTGCGAGGCCGTAAATAGCCTAGATTCCAAGCGTTTGTCGGACAAATCAAGTTGGAGATTAGCCATCTTTCGTGCAGAGTTCACGAGGATTTTTTGACTACCAGAAAGTCTCGCATATACAGGGCTTTCGTGACAGTGATCGTCGATTGTAGCTTGATAAGTTCGTGTATCAAGCATAAATGCGGCTTGATGAAGTGTTATCATACTGAATTTCAATGAGCATATTTTTATAATGGAGTTTGTGAAATCTTAACTTACGTTTGATAATAATTTGTAGCAAGAAACGTCGCCAGATGAAGTTCATGAGGAGCACATAATAAATCAAGACTAGGCCTAAAATCCATGAATTTAGATTCCTTGAAGATATTAAGAGGATTGAAACATACCTGATCTCATTCGGCTCAACTGCATTGTCCCATTCGCAAAGTAGTTGATCTATGCGACCTATATCTCCAAGCAGGCTCCATGCGTTTCTGGCATTCGGGGAGCGATGATAAATTACTTCAATTAGCTTATTTTGAATTTGAGCAAGACCAATCCATAGTAGAAAAAAATCGCGTTTTCTGTCGTTCGCTAATGATTTTGGGGTGATTTGATCGCAGTCGCTATCGCGGATTGAAAGAGGTCTTCCAACTTCCAAGCCCATTGTCATCTCCAGGCAATAACATGTCCACCATATCCGTGCGTCCAAAGTCTCACTATCTGAGAGATCGTATCTTTCATCCAAAATCGATGAGTCTGCAGGTCGACGGTGGAGTCCAATTGATTGCGCAATTCGGATGGCTTGCCCAAGTACTTGCCACGCTGCTCCCTCTTTGTGGCGTCCTCTCAAAGCAAAGGCCAGTAATACCAACGCTTGTACTGAAGAGCGATATGGCATTGAGACAACATGACCGTACAGTCCATAAGCCGCAGTTAGATACATTGAGCCGGAATCCGTAAGCTTGTCAGCATGCTCATCGGCAGCCAAAGCAAAGAGTGCATATACAGACATTAAGACTGGTATTTCTGTTGCAGAAAGTCGTCGAAGGTCCTGATGAGCAAGGATCTCTATAGTATCTTTGAATCGTGATATCTCAAAAACAGGACATATTGGATATATTCTATCCAGGAAAGTAGACAGCCATAGAAGTCTATCAGTAGCTTCAGGCAGGCTAGGAATATGAGGCGCAGCAATTTCAAGAAGAAGGCCCTCTTCTGCATGCTCCATACCCATCATAAATCCGCGTTGAAGACTTCCATGCACATTTCCATCCAAGAAGTGATCAAGATACCGAGCCAGGCTTTGTAAAGTATTTCCGCCCACCAATTTCCGTTTATGGTTGGTTGCATCTGTATTTGTGATCATATCAGAATTATAGGGGCTTGGAAGAGAAGCAATCTCATTTCTGGGAACATTAGATCCTCTCCTCTGATCCATATTATTGTGAGACAAAGATCGAGTTGTATGCGATGATACAGAACCAGAAGCAGACAGATGTGATGGACTAGCAGATAGCTGTGTACCAGAAGTAGTCGAAGATGCCACATCACGAATGGATAAATTGGTGGCAGAATTATTCAGGGCCTGATTTCTTGAAGTGATGTTCGGAGTTCCAGTAACGTTTTCGGCCAGTCCAACAGAACTATTGGTACGACGACGAGCAGCTTCGAAGCCTGGATTTCGCGGATTTATCGTTATACATTGATCGCCTCGGGATGCGCAGTTACTACACTGTGGCTGGCCCTCGTCGCATCTGACTTTGCGTTTTCGACATTGCGTGCATGCCAAAGACAGGCGCTGTCTCTTTGCCCCTCGGGGTGTACCTGTGTTGCCGTTCATTATAAGGGAGACACCATTTGACAATTTATGTCTCTACTCAAGCAAATATTCTTGAATGAGACGCCATTAACAGATAAGAGATATGGGATGCGGGGATGACTAGACTGTACATACATACATATGTTGGTAAATCTTGGGGTGCGGGGTCCCCGCGCCGCTAAAATACATGGGGTAGTGCGTTAGGTGGGGGTTAGTAAAATAGGCTTTAGTCACTGTGGGGGCAGCAAGTACACAGACACAATAATTATGTGTACAGCATTACACTGTAGATTATCAATAAAATTTTATTACAATCTCCTTAAAGTGCAAAGGATTGATTCTCAATTCAACAGAACGCTGAAATATCTCGAATCAATGTCTACGTGCACTACTCTTTTTGCACGTCTTAACCTGCAATTGAAGGAATATGAAGACGACCCTCCTTCAACTTCATTTGCCAATCTTTAGCACCCGAATAAGTACAGTTGAATCCCATGAACTCATCGGTCTTCATGTTAATCGTTGACTGTCCCTTCTGGCCTTGAGGTCGCGCACTGATACGGCTGAAAGATTGTATGGCAGAAGCTCGAGGCCGGCGGACTGCTTCAATTTCCCTTAACTTTGACGATATTTCAGCGTGTGAAGGCTTTGACACTATATCAGCGAAGAACGCCCCCAGAGCTTCGGCATCCTCAATACTTTGACTTGCTCCCTGTCCTTGAGTAGGAAGCATCGCGTGACTAGCATCTCCAATAAGAATGACTCTGTCCTTTACCCAGGTATCGAGAGGGTCAATATCGCGTAACTGCCATAATCCAATATCCTTAGAGTGTGCAAATATCCTCTTGCACCAGTCTGGAAAGTCTTGGAAGCTCTCAAGAAGACTTTGAAGACTTCCTTTCGATGTCCATGAGCTCTCAGACGAGTTTTCGTGCATGTGTTTGTCTGGAACCAGAGCGACTATACTATAAACATCTCCATTGCGTGCTGGACCCATAACCAACCGACGGTCATGGCCAACTACCATTGTGGTCACAGATTCACGAGGATTCATGAAGGCGGTAATTTCGGCTTCGGCTTCAATGAGAGACGTATCGATCATCAATCGATATGCTGACATTCCCGTTGGAATTGGTCGGACATCTTTTCCCAATACGCTGCCTCGAACCTGGCTACGAATTCCATCAGCTGCAACTATCAAATCAAATCCTTCGAGAACTTCCGAGTTCGAAAGCTGCACCGAACCTTGTTGGCAGTTGGCTGATATGACTCTGCTATCCACACGTATTTTCGCTGGTTCTCCTAGCCCACTAGTTGAAGTTGCGGCGATCTTTAAGGCATCGTGTAGATCTTGTCTATGGTAAATAACTCGATCCTAAGAAGTCAGCAGAGCTCATCCACTGGCAAAGTCGTCGAGCCATACTCCTTCGTAATCATCCGATGATAGGTCTACTCGCGACCTTTGTACGCCATCTGTAGAATATACTTGGAACTGTAGAGACTTTTAGTATTTATACGTCTTATCAATTATTGCACCAGGTGACCAAAATGAGGTTTACTGACTCCTCTGTCTATCATTGATCCACTTGAAGGTTGTCAGCAGACGGTCGATCTTACATCCAACGGACAAGAACAAATCAAAACTCACGTCGCCTTGAGAGTATCTTGAAGACCCCATTGTTTCTCGACAAACCTAGCGACGTTAGGCAAGATCTAATACGAATTCCAGATTGCGTACTTCGAGGCATTTGGTTGCAAGGATATTGTAGCTCCAATTTCTTTATTCAAACTGGATTGCTCAAGAACAAGTATTGAACGACCTGGAGCACGAAGTGCAATTGCCTTTGAAGTTAATCAATATGTTGAGTTTGAGAAGAATGGAGAACAAACAGCTGCCAAACCTGCAATCCCTCCTCCCACAATCAAAATGCGAAATTTCGAGGATTCAGGTTGAGTCATGGTATCAGTGAGATGTAAATTTTTTGAATATTGATCGAAATAGTCCAGAGGCCACAAATTATCTTTTAAGTTGAAAAGGTTACAATCTAAAGTACAACAACAGGCCATATTGTTTGTTATCATTAAATCGAATAGACAAATAATGATTCGGCATGTCGGAGCTTTCCCCACCATACATCCAAAATCCCAGAAAATTTTGCTATAACCAGTAATTTTTCATAATATCTCCATGTTGAGATTGACCCGAGTGGGGGAATCCTAGGTATGTCAAACCGAACCGAACCGAACCGAAATATTTATTCTCCGAATGCACGCCTCTCAGACATCCACGTACCTTAGCATCATTCAGGTGCGTACCTTACCTTATAATGATGAGATAGTATAAAGAAGCCTAGTTGAAAGACAATGGGTATATATGAAGTCGTGAACGCTTGCTATTTATGCATTGATTGAACAAATTCCAAAAAATAACGACGAGAAATTTAATTTCAATATGGCAGCCATAGCAAAGCCCACCATAATTTCTCCCATTGAAAACAATACCCAAGCAACCTTGTATTTAACAGGTGCAGCTACGGAATTTGGTGACTTTCGCGATGATCTAGCTCGCGATGGCTACGCAGTTATTAAAGGAGCAGTTCCAAGAGACCGTGCAGAAAAGTATGGAGACAAATTCTTCGAATATTTGGAAGGCTTGTGAGTTTACCTTTCAAAATCTATAATTTCTAGCAGATGTGTTAATACCAGAATAGCGGACTTGGGTATGATCGAAATGATCCCTCAACTATCAAGAATAGTAAACTTCCGGTCATAAATGAGAAGGGGATGATTCTACACTATGCTGTCAGTCATGAGAACTGGGTATGGCAGATTCGTTCTGAGCCAGGAGTTATCGAAGCATTTGAGAAAGTCTATAGCACGCCCGACTTGATTGTTTCTTTCGATGCCATTAATATTGGGTTCCATGACCGCTCCGACTTCCCCGCCAATAAGCCATGGCCACATCAAGATCAGGACCCACTCCTCCCAGGCTTCAGATGTCTCCAAGGTCTTGTCAACCTTCAGCCTTGCGGTCCCAACGACGGTGGATTGATCGTTTGCAAAGGCGGACATCTCCTTAGCGAGAAGTTCCACGAGGAAATGGCTGATGAGGAAAAAATCCCTGCTTGGACAAATGAATGGTACGGCTTCACAGATCGAGGTATGAAATGGCTGGAGGATCACGATTGCCCCTGGGTCAAGGTCTGCGCTGAACCTGGAGATTTGATTGTTTGGGATTCAAGGACTCCTCACTATAATGTGCCTTCTACATCAAAGCAAGATCGTATGGCAATCTATACTTGCTATATGCCTGTCACAAATGCATCCCAGGAGGATCTGTTGAAGAAAAAGGCAGCATTCGAATCTTTTAAGGGAACTACCCATTGGCCCAATGCGAGACATACCGGATCAAATGAGTCAAAGAGGAATGGAGAGGAAGATCATGTGCGCAGATTGGAACCAGTTGAAAAGCCAGAATTGAGCGACAGAGCTTTTAAGCTCACTGGTATTCCTTATATTAAGTTAGAAGCTTGAAGTAATTTGTATCCAGCAAACAGATAGTGATATGAAATAGCTTTTGATTTGATATAGTCTACAGAACAAGAAAGTACATGAATATGCATTTTATACACTACTTGGACGTGAGAAAATAACCGATGGACTGCTCTTCCAACGGCCAGGTTCGTTTATTATGTCTAAAGGCTGGCCGTTGAGAAGAGTCTTGGCGTCGTCAACGCCACAAATTAAGCGTGAGCCATTAGCTGCTGATCAGCCCATATTAGAAACGCTATACATACTACATAAAGATCAAGATAAAGACAAATGATTTGGTCGCAATATCCACTTTCGAGGATGAATAGATTTACATTTACTTGTATGTTGAGGTTGGTATCCTTAGTGTTGGCTATTCTACAAATCATATCTCGTAAATAAGCAAGCATGCCAGACCGGCAAAGCCGGTTACTTCGCGTTGATTTACTATAACAGGCAGAAGAGAAGAGTTCCCTTCAAAACGAAATATCTGTTAAGGTCCAATTGAATCTGTTTCTTATTACAACCCCAGCTAGCGGGCTTACAAATGTAATGAACTTGGCGTAGGCTATAAATTAGTTTCCGGAATCAGGATCCTTATCAACTTATCATCAAATCGCATCCTTCAACTAAAGACTATTATCATCAACCCATTTGCGACAGTAAGCTACATCATGGCCTCACAGACTAATTTCGTGGAGAGAAATCCACCTAAAGACTCAGCTAGTAGCCTAGTCCTTACCCATGCCGATAAAATCAAAGGAAAGGTTGTTCTTACTACCGGTGTCTCCCCAGGTGGCTTGGGGGCCATCTTTGTCCAGGCTATTATAAAAGCAGAGCCTCGTATTCTTATCCTTGCTGGCCGCAATACCGCCAAGTCAGAGGAGACTGCTCAACTTATTAAGAAAGAAAACCCAGCTGTGGAAACACGTGTGCTTGAGCTCGATCTTGCTTCACTTGCTGCTGTACGTACTGCAGCAGCCACAGTTAATGGGTGGGATGATATTCCAAACATCGATATTCTTGTCAATAACGCCGGTGTTATGGCCCTTGACTACGCTCTCACCACGGATGGATATGAGAGTCACTTTGCTGCGAACCATTTGGGGCATTTTTTGTTCACGAACCTCATCATGGATAAACTCCTCGCATCTCCCGCACCACGTGTGGTTTCGGTCAGCAGTGATGGCCATCGGCTCTCTCCTATTCGCTTTGATGATTATAATTTCCATGTAAGTTTCTTTGGGCATACACGACCATCATGTAGACTAACAAGTTTTGACCTCTCTAGAATGGTGATGTATACAATAGATGGAAGGCTTATGGCCAGTCTAAGACAGCAAATATCCTGATGGCACTTTCACTAGCCAAAAAGTTGGGCGCCAAAAACAATCTTACAGCATTCAGCTTGAATCCAGGGATTGTGTTTACCAACCTTGGAACACATTTTGATATAGTTAAGGAGTTCTCTGGTTGCCGTGAGTTATACGCAACTCATCGATTCAGTTGAGGCTTGGACTAATCAACTTTACAGTTGCGGTCGACCGCGAGCTTGGATACCCTTGTGGCTGGCAGACAACATATGAATACTTTGGGCCCGATGAAGGTGTAGCTCAGCATGTAATGGCAGCTTTTGATCCAGACATTGCAGGTGAGTATCAATGTCTTTGTCTTTATATTAAAATTAAGAAAACTGCTGACAATGTATAGCTCACAATGGTAGCTACCTTACGGGATGTCATATTGCCGACCCTTGGATAGATGTCATCCATGTCTGGGCCAGAGAGTCTGTTGAGGCAGAGAAATTGTGGAAGTTGAGTGAGAAGCTTGTTGGTCAAGAGTTTAATTATTAGATATTTTGGATCTTCAAGTGTCTTCTCGAGCTCCTCATTCCTCAATTTTGACTCCTTATTCGCTTTGTAATAATTTTACTGGCGGTTTTTAAACCAAAATGTAGATTTTAAGTTAATTTATGAACTCCATATTTCGGTTCACTAATTCATTGAAATTGCCTAGCTTTATAATTTTTGTTATAGTACTGAGAATCTGTGAAGCCACGTGCACATCATTCTGGTAGTTAAGTAGCTAGGTTCATTATTGCGGCTCTCACATTAGAATGTGAGCAGTTTCTAATTAGGAAGTGCACTCTCCACGTAGATCGTGTAGTACAGAATTGTAGCAACACCAGAGATCTTTCTTCTATGTGCATCAATCAATCAACCTACGAGAAGCGTATGCATTCCGACATTTGACCACCAACATCCATGTTTTGTGACAGACAATTATAGCGTATTATCATATAAAACCCCGCTCTCTTTAAATTACACTAAAGAAAACGATTGATCTGAGCCCTTAAGCATTAGAATATTATTTCAGAATAATTTAATGAATTGTCAAGTAGAATGAGTGAGCGCTATCAAGCCGTACTTGCTGCAAAGAGAAGCTATACAAAGTTATAAATATGATGTGGTGGTGCAGTACAACCATGATTTACAAGGATATTCAGCCCAGCCAAACGCCACAAAGCTACATTACCACATTACTTAGGTATCATACCATAGGCAGACAAGACAGAAAGCTTTACACGCCGCCACCGTGCGCTCAGGCTATGTTTCAAGTTATGATTAATTCAATCGGAATTCCCTCAATGCAACAGAGAGCATGCTTGTAGGTATCCTATAATGAGCCTACATTTATTATATCTTGAGCAATTGATGAATTACAGAAGTCAGAGGCTGTTCGGTCTTATGTATGACAATAGGCGACATGTACCTATGTGTAGACAAAACGGCTGAGCATGAAATTACCTGGGCGTGATATCAATGTTGGTGGAAAAGGGTGTTGCTTACATTTGATATGTGAGAGGAGGACATCTGAAGTTGTAACAAATCAAAGCCATTAGCTCGGTAGCTGCCGCCAACTCGATCTGCAGTATGCGTGCAGTACATGTGCAGCACACCACTTTCTAGCCAACAGTATCTTTTCTCCAGCCCCACGAACATAATTCGCTGTAATAATCTGTTCAAATTTCTCTTACTTGCCTGTCAATTATTGCAGCAAGGTTTACAACCCACTCTCTCCCTCTCTTCGGTTACCCAACCTGGTTGTTTGTGTTCTTAGGCAATTGTATGTAGAGATGCCATTCCCTTCTTGTTATCCCCCTTCACTCCATTTATTCTTATTGCGACTGGAGCGATACATACAATACATAGCGCTTGGTCGGAGAAGCACTTGGTTATTACTCATACCATTCATTTGGCCGACTCAGTGATGGGGTTCAGAGATCGTCTAGGTTTGAAAAAACCTCAACGTCAGACTATGGACGCGAGTGCGTCAAAACCTAGCCTTGCTACACAGAGTGGCTTTCCACAGTCAAATGTTGAAGCCACTGCCACTCAATCCCCTCACCCCCAAACATCAACACAGACAAACATGTTAAGTGAACCACAGTAAGGCTTCAATCTTCCCGTGACTAGTTCATTGCTTAACAGTATTGAGATCCCGTGAAAAGGATGATTATGGCATCAAAATTCTCCATAAACCAGATTCCCCTATTGTCGAGTAAGTCTACCTACTGGTGTGATTACTTCAATATGCTGACCATCAAGTATTGTGTTCATTCATGGCCTAACGGGACGTCAACTTTCAACGTGGACCGCAGATGGTGCTACTGCTTCTTGGCCAAAGCTTCTATTGTCAAAAGACATCCCACAAGCTCGAATCTCAGCCTTTGGCTATGATGCAGATATTGTGAAATTCTTAGGGCAAGCAGGGCAGAATAGAATTCGACAACATGGTGAAAGTCTACTATCCGGGATTGCTGACATGCGTTTTGATTCTGAATTCGTGAGCAGCTTCCTGAACTCACACCAAGGAGACAAGTTAATAATACATTTTAGTCTGAAATTCCCATCATATTTGTGGCACATAGTCTTGGTGGCTTAGTTTGCAAAAATGTACTCTCTCATCAATCATTTAGATTCTTGGAACAGTGGCTGATGGTCAATAGGCACTTATAGTTGCGAACAATGCTGAACCCCATCAAAAAAGGATCCTTGAACTGACTCATGCCATCGCGTTTCTGGGAACCCCACATCGTGGATCCGGATTGGCTACTTGGGCTACAATTGCTGACAATATGGTCAATCTATTGAAGCGCACTAATTCAGATCTCCTTAGCACCTTGGAACCAAATTCTGAAGTCTTACAGATTATATCTCAGGACTTTCATACTATGCTACGTTCACGAGATCAACAGCTGAACCACAAAGTGAATATTACTTGCTTTTCTGAAGAACTAGCTGTATTAAGACTTGGAAAATCATTTATGGTGTGTCAACTAAACAATAACCAGTTCCTCTTTGCTCCTATCTAACAATCTTTTTTAATAGGTCGTACCAACGCAATCTGCTTTGCTCGACGAATATTCAAGAAAGACGATCCATCGTGACCATGTGAACATGACCAAGTTCGATCGGAAGGAGGATAATGACTACCGGGCTATCTCTATTGAGCTACGAAGGTGGATTCAAGCCATTCAACCACAAGCAAATGGTTAGAATGAATTCCTGAAATCTGGAGAAAGGAGGACGCTGAGAGTTTCAATACAGAAATTGCACCCAATGGTAGCGAAGAAAACATAAATCATACTTCAACTCGGGAAATTGACTTGGCCACATCAAAAGGTGACAAGGAATGTGTGAGGGCCTTGCGAGCAACAGGTTCAGATCCTCGAGATGATATGATTCGCATTGAGGCCAGCAAAGATCATTTGTTGGAGGACTCATATGTGTGGGCCCTGCAACACAAAGATTTTGTCCACTGGAAAACCAACAAAGAAACGAGATTACTATGGATTAAAGGAGATCCTGGTAAAGGCAAGACAATGCTAATGATTGGGATAATCAGGGCTATGTCGAACGAACTAAATTTAACTTCTGACTCATATCTATCCTACTTTTTCTGTCAAGGAACTGACGCTAAATTGAACTCTTCTACGGCTGTGTTGAGAGGTTTGATTTATCTGTTGGTCGTTAAACACAGATTTCTCATCTCACATGTACGCAAAAAGTTTAAGGATGCTGGTCAGGTAATGTTTGAGGGTGAAGCGGCTTTCTATCCTCTCCTCAATGTCCTCAAAGATATGCTCGCTGATCATCGTCTGACGAATGTCTACTTGATTGTAGACGCTTTAGATGAGTGTGAGACAGGATTAGAACAGCTACTGGATCTGATCATAGAAGATGCATCTCTTGCATCGTCACGTGTAAAGTGGCTCGTTTCAAGTCGCAATCGGCCTGATATCGAGCAACGTTTCCGTCTTGCCAGGGATTTAGCAAAGCTTAGCCTAGAAGTGGACTCTAAATCTGTTTCTGGGGCGGTGCATGCATACATTGAGTATAAAGTAGCAAAGTTGGCACAGCAAAAGCAGTACACTGACGAACTAAAACGCGAGGTTAAGCGCTATCTACATGATAATGCCAAAGGAACGTTCCTTTGGGTAGCTCTGGCCTGCAAGCAGCTCTTATACATCACAAGTTGGAATATATTAGCAGCGCTCAAAGATCTTCCACCGGGGTTAGAGGATCTTTATGAGAAGATGATGGAGCAGATCTCGAAACTCGAGGTAGAAAATAAAGTGCTCTGCCAACAAATTCTCCGGTCCATGTTCATCTCTTATCGACCACTCATCTTGGATGAACTATTCTATATGGCTAAGCTTCCAGAAGAGCTTCAAAATACTCAATATCTGGAAGAAATGGTGGGTCTCTGTCACTCATTTCTTACTCTTCGCGAGAAGACAGTATCGTTTGTTCATCAGTCAGCAAAAGACTACTTGAAAAAACATGGGTCTGCTTTGGTCTTTCCAAACGGACATGCAGCGCTACACTTCGACATGTTGGCACAATCAGTATCTGTAATGTCCCAGAAACTGCAAAGAGATATATACAAATTAGGAAGGCCAGGTACCATGATCGAGGATGCCTCCCCACCTAACCCAGATCCGCTTATCGCAGTAAATTATGCTTGTAACTACTGGGTAGACCATCTTTACGAGGCGCAAATCACTTCCACCCTTCAAGATGTTCTAATTGATAATGGCATCGTTCATAACTTCTTGAAGGAGCATTTACTTCATTGGTTAGAGTCCCTCAGTCTTATAAGAACTCTGTCTCGTGGTGTGGGAATGATAAACAAGCTTAAGAACTGCTTAGTGAGTGTTCTACTGAAAGTTAGAGTATATGCAGCTTATGTTTCTAGATCTCATCCACCGCCAATACTGAATTAGTCGTTCTTTTTCAAGACGCGAATCGATTCATACGCATGTTTAGAGATATTATTGAAAATGCTCCTCTTCAAGTGTACTATTCGGCGCTTGTGTTTAGCCCTACCGGAAATAAAATCAGGGAACTCTTTCAAAATGACTTGCTAAGGTGGGTTAAAATTCATCCTAGGATAGCTATAGAGTGGAGCCCCTGTTTACAGACGCTCGAGGGCCATACAGACTCGGTCTACTCAGTGGTCTTCTCTCCCGACGGCCGGCAGCTGGCGTCGGCTTCTCGTGACCACACCGTGCGGCTCTGGGATGCGACGACGGGCGCGAATACACGGACGCTCGAGGGCCATACGGGCTGGGCCAGATCAGTGGTCTTCTCTCCCGACGGCCGGCAGCTGGCGTTGGCTTCTGATAACCACACCGTGCGGCTCTGGAATGCGACGACGGGCGCGAATACACAGACGCTCGAGGGCCATACGGGCTCGGTCAGATCAGTAGTCTTCTCTCCCAACGGCCGGCAGCTGGCGTCGGCTTCTGATGACGACACCGTGCGGCTCTGGGATGCGACGACGGGCACGAATACACGGACGCTCGAGGGCCATACGGGCTCGGTCAGCTCAGTGGTCTTCTCTCCCGACGGCCGGCAGCTGGCGTCGGCTTCTGATGATGACACTGTACGGCTCTGGGATACGACGACGGGCGCGAATACACGGACGTTCGAGGGCCATACGGGCTGGGTCAGATCAGTAGTCTTCTCTCCCGACGGCCGGCAGCTAGCGTCGGCTTCTCATGACCACACTGTACGGCTCTGGGATACGACGACGGGCGCGAATACACGGACGCTCGAGGGCCATACGGGCTCGGTCAGATCAGTAGTCTTCTCTCCCGACGGCCGGGAGCTGGCGTCGGCTTCTCGTGACTACACCGTACGACTCTGGGATGCGACGACGGGCGCGAATACACGGACGCTCGAGGGCTATACGGGCTCGGTCAACTCAGTAGTCTTCTCTCCCGACGGCCGGCAGCTGGCGTTGGCTTCTGGTGACGACGCCGTGCGGCTCTGGGATGCGACGACGGGCACGAATACACGGACGCTCGAGGGCCATACGGGCTGGGTCTACTCAGTGGTCTTCTCTCCCGACGGCCGGCAGCTAGCGTTGGTTTCTCATGACCACACCGTGCGGCTCTGGGATGCGATGACGGGCGCGAATACACGGACGCTCGAGGGCCATACGGGCTGGGTCAGATCAGTGGTCTTCTCTCCCGACGGCCGACAGCTAGCGTCGGCTTCTCATGACCACACCGTGCGGCTCTGGGATGCGACGACGGGCACGAATACACGGACACTTGAGGGCTATACAGGGTTTATTAACTTTACTACAGATGGTTTATATCTTAACACTAATTTTGGAGTTTTCAGTGCTAGCTCAACCTCTTCACAGGCTACACAGATCTCTGATAAGCCATGGTACTATATTAGTATCGACAGAAAGTGGATTACGTGGGGGGATAGCAATATTCTTTGGATCCCCCCAGAATACCGACCTCATTCAGATGCTTTTGCAGCTAAGGAAAATGCTATTGGGGTTGGCTGCCCTTCGGGTTGTGTTTACATTCTCGGGTTCTGCCCGAATTTTCCCGTCTTTGCGACATAATATGCTGCGAGTGTTAATTAGTTT
This sequence comes from Allantophomopsis lycopodina, assembly GCA_024752465.1. NCBI lineage: Eukaryota > Fungi > Ascomycota > Leotiomycetes > Phacidiales > Phacidiaceae > Allantophomopsis > Allantophomopsis lycopodina. The sequence goes on along the minus strand of CP103013.1, from coordinate 228,478 downwards.
GTTGGTTAATATAGGGATTTAGGGAGACATAGATAATATATATGTTTTTCTCGTAATTAATTGATGAACAGAGAGAGAAACTTTCTGGTGTTGGTACAATTCTATACTACACGCACGTGGAGAGCGTACTTCCTAATCAGGAGTTGCTTACATTCGAATATGAGAGCTGCAATGATAAACCTAGCTACCTATCTGACTGATGTGCACGTATTTCAACAGTTAATCAATTTTAATTATTTTTTTATAACTTTCGCCTTAGAAAGGCCTGGGATAAAGTGCGACTTTATAGATCCGCCAAGTATTCGAGATTCTTCTAGTTGCTTTTACTCTAGCCAATGATCTCATCCTATCATAATGGACAGCCACTAATGGAACAATGATGTAAACAATTAAAAATTGTCTACCAGTCCCTATAGATTTCAACCATCCTACGTACCAGGTTTGATATATTATATGGCAGCCATTTAAACAGTATAAATGATTTAGCTAGGTTCTCGATACACTACCTATATCTCATTATGTTTCGTTGCCCACGCTCTATTCTGATTCTAGCTACTTGTTGCTGCCATTAATCGAGGACTGGCATCAACAACATATTATTACAAGACTTCTACCACAAAGTTGAGTCCTTGTAAATAATCACGCCCTTCTCTGTGGGGTCTACACCTTCCTGGGTGTTTGCTACCTTTTTCTTATGCTACCACAAAACATTATATCCATTGCGATTCACATTTGATAACCATGTCTTATCGAAAGCCAGGGTGAAGAGACAGGCCATTGTTAGGTCTTATCGCTTTAGCAGCTCAATCTTCTATTCCATTCTAGCTGAGTTTGCTCAGAAATCAAGGTTTATGTCCTTGTAGATTTAGAGGAAGTTGATTGTATGATGGAACCGCGTTTTGTATATTTCTGAGAGTAAATATCTTGGACAGCCATTACCACCGTATTCCTCCATGAATATCTAGAAAGTTCCCCAGTAATGCTTATCATAGTCTCCACTTGGTTTCCACAATGCTGCTGGAGTATACACTGGGATGGGAACATCAGCTACGCAGAAAGTCAGTCATAGCTCTTCCAATATCTTTACCAACAGAATACCCATGATCAAAAAACTTCACTTACTTCCATATCCAGTTGAAGCAACAGCCCATGTGGGCGAAGCCGGTTCAACCCAGCCTGTAGGACTTGCAGTAATAGTGATACTACTTGTGTAGGCCACCGGTGTTGCACCGACAGCAAGGGTTTCGATTCCATCAGAAGCATCGTTCAAATTGCCTGGAGTGGCAAAGATATTGTTGATTTTGTTCACCACGTCTGTTCCGCTCTCAGTCCAAAGTGAGAAGTCTGAAACGCTGACATTTTTCACAAAGGTGAGATCGTTGCCTATCAGGTACAATGGAGGACGAAGAGCTCCATCTGCAACGGAACCTATAAAAGCTTAGCACTTATTGTGGAAGTGAAAGGGGATGTAGGACTATAGACCTGTGAAGTTCTTGAATACCAGATTCGAGAGCGCGACGCTACCGGTATCTGGTGTGTAAGTATTTTGCCAGTATTGGTTGACACTTAAACCGTAGAGACTGGCTTTGGATCGGAAGTTCTCGAATGTAACATTTGTCACGTATCCAGAGCCTCCAGGATATGTTTTGATGAAGGCGATATTGTTTCCAGCAATGATGGAGATATTCGCTGCATGCTAAGATATTGTAAGTTATCAGACCCAACCTGCGTTTGTAGTTGGCTTACAATATTCGCAATCGAGGCAGAAACATTGAGACTACCGATAGAAATTCCCGAGCCCGCTTGGTTGCAAACCAGATCTGTGACCAAAGCATGGTTTGAAGGACTCTTGACAGATACACACTCGTCACGATTGGTGACCTCGTTGTCGTGGACCCAGTAGTTGGTACCGATTGCATCAATCCCATCGTAACTTCCAAGATTTGCCCCGCGAATCGTCAAATGATATACCTCGATATTGAGACCAAAGTCGAAAACGAAGTGGAATTTTGGGCTGTCGATAAGAAGGAGATCATGCACAGATGCATTGACTGGTGAAATGAGACGGACCAATCTTGGTCGGTCAGCACTGGAGTTTGATGTTATTAGCACAATTCTTCGAATTCGGTGACTTTCAAGGTATACTTGGAAATACGTACTTGCTCGCCAATCTATACAGATATCCTTGGCCTTGGATTGCACCGAGGCCGTTAGAGGAGTAGAACTCGAAATCAACCGCTAAAATGTGTCAATTATTTGCATTTATACCTCATGGATTCATTACAAACCATTCACAATGACCAGAAGATTGAGTAAGAATCGTTGATCGCCTTCGCCATTGATTGTAGCATTTAGCGCCTCGACACCGGCAAAGCCTTGGAGTATCAAACCTCTATCAACTGTCCAATTGCCTCCATAATTTCCTGTGATTAATCCATCTAGTTGGAATGCCCAATTGGTACCATTAGACAGAATAACTGAAGTGTTGAGTAGATAGTTGCCTTCAGGAACGATAAGTCGACTTCCAGGGTTTTTCAGAACACATTCATTGAAGGCCGAGTTCAGAGCACTGGCTACATCAGTTTTATTGTCTGCCACACCCCCATAATCAAGAATGCTGCACTCGATGGTTTTCTTTGATAAAGCGGTCGTTGGTCCAACTGGCCCAATTAGCTGGGATTGAGTCTGATGTATGAAAAAAGACAACACGGGCAACAAGCGTAGGAACAACATCGCGGTGATAGGAATTTCGATGAGTGGTATTCTTACCTTACAGAAACTCTTCTAAGTCATATTTAAAGAAATCACCCACGTTAATCCTAATTTTTCATACTGGGAATTGATGATGCAACCTGAGACCATAGCATGATAAACCTTTTTACGGTAAAAAGAATTACCGTATTATCAAGTCCAATATATTGATGAAGTAAATATAGGGGTTGCGTCTTCCTCACATGTATGTTGCAATTCAGCAAGTCACTTTGCGGTCAATCATTTACATGGCGAAGCAGCCATCGAGTGAGAGGGGCGAGATGATGAGGAAGCGTGGGAAATGCATCGAGATCCAAGGGACCTCGGGTGTTTTCCCACCGCATTTCCCGCTGTTGCCTCACTGTCGCGAGTTTCAATCACAATGACGACTTCGTTCCCTTTCTCTTTTTCCTCCAATCTCCAGCGCGTATAACAATTAACATTGCCTAAACAGCCCACTCCCGGATAAATTGTGTATGGTTTGTAACGTTGCAATAATTTTGTTTACAAGTATCTAATTCAACTTGTAAGTGGACAAAGCTTTTATTATAAGAGATATCGTCGATATCAGTATTGACTTCAAGAATAATTGTAAACTCAGCGTCTTTTTTTGCACGATAATTTTTGATAATATTCGGAATTTACTGATCCTTACTATGCTACCAAGTATTACACACACTGAAGCCACCCCAAAAAGCCTCACCAAAACCTAAACTATGCATCCATCTCAGCTACTTTGCACATTCTCGCTGCCGCCATTGTTTGTCTTCGCTCATCTCTTATCGTCTCTTCTCAACGGAGAGTTCGGGTCAAAGAATGGCTTTTCAGCTTGAGGAGCTACACGAAGTCCATGTCTAAGGTGACCACCTGCTTCACCGTCAGTTGCTGCAGATTACAAAGCTCAAAGGGCATGAATTACCGTAGTCGAAAATACCAGTATGGAAAGTTGCCCTGTTGTCCCAGATGGCCACGGCATTCTTCGTCCATTTCCATCTGACCTGATATTCATATGCCTCGGCGATTGTGCGATACAAGTTGTCAAGCAATGATTTACTGAACCTTGGTTCCAAACCTACCAGCTCTTTTGTGAAGTTTTCGTTGACAAATAGAGTCTTCCAGCCGGTGACTGGATGTGTGCGAATAACAGGATGCTACTTGAATTAGACAATCACGCCGAGATCATGATAGAAGGTGTACTTACAATTGTCTCTATTGGATCCCGGCGCAGACATCCGCTGGTAGCAATAGCCTTTTGCGCTTGTTCTAGGCCGCTGTGTTTTGCTTCAAGAGTCTCAAGGATTTCTCGAAGTTTTGGAGAAAGAGCTACTGAAGTCAGCAACGAGCGGTTTGGGAGGATTCAAGCCACCAACACTCATAAATTCCATAACCACTCGCCCAGATGGTATCACCTCCCGTCTCTTCAGCCGCATCTGGTCCAGCATGTGGCAAAGTATCCATTTTTAGCAATGTAAGTCCTGGAGGCTGAATTTCGTAACTAACATCTGAGTGCCAAATTTGATGGGATCGACCATTGACAGATTTCTCGTCCTTATGAATTGGGTGTACCCAGGGCAGGTCTGGGATGATACCGGCCATCTGGTGGATATGTAAATCTCCATAATAGGCCCCAAATTCTATCTGTTGATGCACATCAAGCTCTTGGTCTCGAAAAAACACAACGCCTCGTTCTGCCACCAATCGAGCAAGTTCATTTTTCTGCTGGTCGCTCAGATCTGCAAGCTGCAGACCAACGAGTTCTGTACCGATTTCTGGAGTAAGATTTATCACCTTGGATGCTGCGCTGAGAAGTGCGGTCTTGTTGATATCGGAATCGATTCCTCGGTCGGTAAATTTCTTTTCGACGAGATTTGGGAGCTTGAAAGGTGTATAATTCGGGTATTGCAATCCTGCTTTCTGAACTGACTCCAGTGGCGAGACTCCTCTTGGTGTTCGATACTCAGGATGAGGAAGATTGGCGGGCCTCTCGGGCAAAACTGTCTCTTTGAACACAGCAGGCATGATGAGGTGTTGTCAGAATTGAGTTAAGATTGATAGAAGCGGATAATAAGCATATGCGACTCAAGAATTGGGGGCATAATGCAAAATATGACATTTATCTAAATGTTATCTTTGTATCTCCGCCCTAACTCCATATCTATCTGTATACCTAGTACGATGCGGCTAATCGAAGAATCGGATGGTCTGCACTTTCAATCCCTGCATCTCAAATCACGAATTTGCGGCAAGAGTGATGAAATATGATAAAGTACAATCCAAAATCTTCCACCACTGTGAAAAGCTTTCAATCTTATCGATACCATGTCGATATGTCAGACTCGTATTGCGTTCAAAAGTGAGCCCAAATAATTGGATAATATGCGCATATATAGCCCCTCTTATATATTTGCTCTTTATAGGCAACTCGCGTGGTGGATACCCGCATCACTTTCAAGAGAATAGCCAAGATGTCACATGACTACAATATCCAGGTGCACGACGGAGCGCAAAAGGAGGCAGGCATTTCTACCAATACTGGAGAGACCTCCGAGAGTGATCTCGACCCTATTGCTAAGTCTGGTATCAATGCTGTTCTCAAAGCTACCACTTGGACGCCGGAGGAAGAACGAAAACTTCTGAGGCGGCTAGACTTTTACCTTATCCCGTTGGTTATGGTGATGTTCTTCACCCTGAATCTTGATCGGTAATTCAGAGGTTTCATATGATATTTGAATTTGAGTATTAACTGACACTGTTCAGAGGAAATATAGGCAATGCTTTGACAGATAATATGAGAAAGGATCTTAATATCAACCAAGAGATTATAAACACTGGAACCAGTCTCGTGTTTGTTGGAATCTGTATTGGTGATATTCCTGCCAATATTGCTATTCAAAAGGTCTGTCCAAACTTATCTAGGACATTGAATAGATAATAGAAGAACGGCAACTAATAAATCTTCAGATTGGTGCAGATATTTGGTTACCATGCCAGTTACTCGCCTGGGGACTTGTAGCTACCTTCCAAGCATTCATAAAGAACAAGTCAGGCTTTCTTGCAACACGTTTTCTACTTGGTCTCTGTGAATCTGGGTTTATCCCTGGAACACTTTGGTACTTGACGAAGTGGTACACGAAGAGAGAATTGGGCAAGCGTACAGTATGGTTTTTCGTAGGCAGTTACCTGGCCAACCTTTTGAATGGTCTGATTGCCTATGGAATTCTGCATCTCCGCGGTCGAGGTGGACTTGCAGGATGGCAGTGGCTATTCTTGATCGGTATATCCCATGTATCCCCTGTTTCTATATCAAGCTAATTATTCTAGATGGACTTGTAACACTGACCGTCGGCATATGCACTCTCTTTCTGCTGCCAAGAGATATAGAGAGTGGGAATAGCATTTTGAAATTCAATCCTCTGTCCTCTTTCACACCTCATGAGACAGAGATCCTGCTCGGCCGCATCGTACGAGATAATCCGTACAATACAGACCCTCGCGACGAGGGAATCTCACAGCTCAAAATCATCTTCTATGTCCTGACGGACTGGAAAGTATGGGCACACTGTGCCATGGCTCTCTTCGGTTTGGAATACTCGCCACCAATTGGCACATACAGCCCTTCCATTATTAAGTCTTTCGGATTTGGGACTTTCAATTCGAATTTGCTTGTTATGCCAAATAGTGCACTGCTCATTATCACCACCCTAGCGCTTGCATGGTGGAGTGACAGAGTCAACTCAAGAAGTATTCCTATACTTTTTGCCGCGGTGTGGTTACTCATTGGTCTGATTGTTCTAGATGTACGTATTCTCTTCTTTACTGCTTGACAGGATACTGACATCGATTAGACATTGCCAGATTCATACAGCCATTGGTATTTCTATGCATTCTTAGTTTTCACCGGAGGGTACGTAATGAAATCCATCTTTCTATGACACCTACTAATAATAACAGATCCCCATCATGGCACCCCATTAATGTAGCCTGGCTTGGAGCCAATCAGGCAACTCCTCGCCGGCGTGCTGTAGCCATCGCTCTATATATGGCCATGACTAACCTTTCTGGAGTGCCTGCATCACATATTTTCCAAGGTGATGATGCTCCAAGATATCATAAAGGATTTAGAGTTCTTTTTGCGCTTGCTGTAGTGGCAATCGCAATTATGGTCTTCATGAGGTACACGTATGTTTACTTGAATCGGAAGATTGAGACTGGCAAAGACAAGAAGACGGATCCCGATTTCAGGTATCAGCTTTGAGGATGCAATGCAATATCGACTGTGGGAATGACGTATCCGAAAGAAAATACACACATCCTTCAATTAGGATGCATATTTTATATGCTTAAGTAAAGTTTAAAGTTCAAAGTTAATACAGGAATTATGCTAAGATCAATTCATTGCTTGGCGAATATGTGGCGAATACACGCATATTATTTGCCAGATCAAGTAATAGCTCACGTTATGAAAGACATTGCTGGAGCGATATCGTTGTTTCCCTTACTCCAGCTCGTCCACTATTCTTAGCGACCAGACTTCAGCGACAGCGCCATAAAAATTGGCAGAAGAAGTTTTTGCTCACACATAGGAGAAATAACAAAGAGATAGCAGATACTGTGGATGTCTCTCACACAAAGTCATTGGTCAATCTTGGCCTTGAGGTTGGTGTTTCTTGGTGTACGTATTTAGCGAAACTACACGAGCGAACGGACCCAATTTGCTAGGGTCAATATCAAGGCTACAGTGGCCTCAAATATATTTCCACTTCAGTGAATAATCAGGAAAATAATATTATACAAACGTCAGATTCAAGCCAATACCTCCGCCAATTCGTTCGCCCACTTTTGAAAATGATTCAAGGTCTGTCAGGTTTACCAGATGAGATACTTCTCAACATACTCTCATCTACCCAATTCAGCACTGTTGATCTACGTGCCTTGGCGCTTGTTAATAAGCGCTTTAGTGCATTGATACCAGACTTTCTCTACCCTGACATTGTTTTCCCGTTTTGCGAAGAAGATACCAAAAGACATTTCTTGAACAAGGATGTAAGGGGTACTGATATAGCAAGAGTACTCGGGCTTTCAAATTTGTCCAGAACTCTGGCAAATCCATCATTGGCATCACTGGTACAAAGTTTTGAAGTACAAGAAATGCATCTTCATGTTGATGTGAGTACGCTGGTCGAGCACATCAAGTTGATTTCAGAACGCGCTGTGGGTCTTCAGTCACTCAAGATCAAGCATATCTTGAATCATTGGGGTTATAACTCTCCTTGGGAGGATGATTTCTTGGGCGCAATCCCCTTTCATTCGCTGCGTTCTTTACACATCGGCTTTGTCATTCCCTTTGCTGAGTTTTGTAAAATATTTTTTTTACCAGCTTTGAGGGAGATATACGTCCTTGGATTTAACGAGGCACAAATATCAATACCTCCTACTCTTCCTGCTGATTGTAAGCCGTACACGTCTCAGATAACAGACTTACGTATTGGAAATTTCTGTGAATTTGGAAGGAACTTTAATTTAGAACCAGTCTTCTCTTGGCCGCGAAGATTGGAGAAATTCACTGGATCTGTACCCATTCAGGGTGATTATAATCCCGGTCGGCTATCTCAAGAACTAGAACCTGCAATAAACAGCCTTGTTCAGATCAAGATCAACGCTAATGCGCACGCATATTCAACAAATCTAACAAACTCGGTCATGTCTTTCAAGAGATACACACAATTGGAGAGACTCGAAATGTCCTCCTGTCTATTGTTTCGGGGACTTGAGGGTCGAACAGGACTGTTCTCTCGTCTGCCACCATCACTAAAGGAATTAGAGGTAAAATAAAAGACTTATCAGATTTATATCGAAGTAACATGCTAATATCATATTACTTATAGATCCAGTTTCGAAAATATGAGCCCATCATTTTAACTACACGAGAAAATGGAGATCCACATCCAGATTTTCGAAATTCCATTTCCCAATCCGCACATGCATCCCCACTTGCAGACGACCATCTCTGGATTTATGAATTAGCCGTTCATAAGAGTACTCATCTACCCAACTTGACCGCAGTATATATGCGGGAAGATTTATCGGATGATGGGCCTGATTATTCTTCTCACCGTTGGGTTCCTCCAAATCCAATCGCAGATTTGTTTTTGTTGAATGGCATCGAGCTGGATATTCGCATTAGGTCGTATTGATATTGACCACAAATCAATGACTAGTCAAGCGCATGCGGGAGATATAACAGGGGTAGCCATAGTGAGTTGGTTATGAGTAACTAAGATGATTATCTGTGTCTCCTTTTGACAGTGTCTCCGCTAAGTGATTGCTATGAGGAGTCCGAATGTGAGGATTTGGAATTAAAGATGGGCTGCTTCTGAATGAACTTGCATTTTGGTTTACCTTATTGTTGATTTGCAGGTACCACATTTGCGACGAGACATAGAAGATCATCTCTATTTATTAAACCGAAAGAAACTCTACAGTAACCACTTATTTAGGCCTTTAGCATAACGATAGGCTTTTTAAGTGGTATGTATCAAATTCAAAAGACGTTGCTGCAGCCTTAATACTCGCTTTTATCTTCCAACACAAAATCCGATAGAACCGCTAAGAACTCATCTATAAACTGGAAAATGCGTATTGTTTACCAAGACTAAATAGTATGGCGGGGTAGTATTAAAGATCCATTTGAGTGTTATCCCTTCGAGTTTATCAGCTTCCTCTTACATTCGTGAAGAAAATTGGAAGCTTACCAAGATATTCCTGATCCAACGGGTAGTTCTTGAAGATCGAAAGCTCCATCGTATGTGAAATTATCTGGATGACCTATCGGCATAGCATAATTGTTCATGTAATAATTGTCCAACATCGATTCAGCCTCATTAACGGAGCGCTGAACGTCAATATCTGGCTGCGTTCCTTCTGGAGTCATCTTATTACCAGGATCCCAGTCCAATTGCATCTTTTGACGTAAGTCCACCAACACTTTCCACTGTTGCGAGGTAGCTACTGATCTGTCTAGACTTTCATACTGCTCAAATACAATTTCAATCTGCTTTTGTGCACGACTGGTATCTGATTGTCGCTTCGAATTCCGAACTCCTGTGAGAATGATTGCAATGGCAAGCCAAGGTACGTTGTCAAGGAAGAACCAGTCCCATCCGAGGGGTTTGAAAGTTCTGGAATGGTATTGGATTGCCTCGAGTAGCTCAATGGCCGTTATGAAAGCACTTCCAAAATATTAGTTAGGATTCAAGATATTTGGCAGGGAACAGGTTTTGAATCTGAAATAACTGACGGGTATCTATCACTACTTTGCTGTCCATTTCTGATTGTAATACTCCCACGATATTTGAGTGTGAGTCTTATACTGGTTAGTTTGATTTCGGCCATTGCAACTACAGCCGTCTGACTCGGAGCTCCAAGATCTATGTTTGCGAAATACGAATGATTCAGGCTTATCTCTGTTTGTTCTATCAATTTCTCTTTTGCCTCGATATCTTCTGGGGATAGCTGTGCAAGACTTCGCGTAAGGTCAGATATTTGTCGATGTACAAGAACGAATGTCATATCGGTAAATCCGGAAGAATTCTTTGGTGAGGATGAAGGGTTTGCGAATCGGCTTGCATGCCACTCGTCATCACCTGCATTTTTTGGTGGAACACTGTCAGATGTAGCTGGTAGACATGTTTCTGCTCCAGCATTTGTCATCGCAAATGCATCGAGACAGCAAATTTGATTCCATATTCTTCTTCGAATTTCGCACACCCACATCGAATACGGAAAGTGAGATGGGTCTCGATAGTGCCCTTGGTATTGTGCTCGATTCACAGCAATACCAAGAAGTGCAACGGCACTATCATTTTCATTGCGCTGGAATAAAAATATCTGCCAGGGTCAGTGCTTAGTTCTGACAGCTATTTCTGGCAAAACAGCCTCAACCGTTTGCAATAAAACGAAAAAGAGATATAAATTGTGTAACCAAGTACACAATATGTATTAGACCGTGGTGAAAAGGTTTCGGACTTGATCCCAAGTGCGTGCTTGCTAAATCTACCAGTACAGTTTTTACTGCATATGATCTCTGGATTTCAAATTGTTGAAAGACGTATCTTACAGTATAGTGAACTAACGCCCCCAGGACCCAAATCTTGTCTGTGACCAAAAATTTGACCCTTGAAAGGCTCTCTTGAACCGCCTGGTGCCACTGAGCTACAACTGAGGTCTTGCTCATAGCAAATATTCTTTCAACCTCTTCTGACCCAAGACAATTGATCGTGAGAAGAAACACAGATAGAATGAAAGCTTCAAATTCTTGGGGCAATACATGTGTGCCTAGATGCCATTGGCTCATGGCCCTGTGTATATCCGCTTTGTGGAACACCTGTATCAATGGATTGACTCTTTCGCAGAACAGCTTACATAACTCGTAATTCTGGTCTACATTTAGACGAACAGTATCGAGGTTTATAGTCTGTTGCAGTGATCCGCCAAAACCAGAGAGAGGTGACCACGGAGCAACGTCCTTTACACTGCTTGGAGGAGATAGTAAAACTCGGAGATCATCAATCTGGTGATTATTAGCAATCTTGAACAACTTTATGCGAACTTAGTCCCAACCTCACTTGTCATAATCGGCCAAAAGTCTGAGTTGTAGTAGGATGAGTATCCTTCCTTAAATATTACCTGACCAACACTAGACGAAGGTTTACTAATATTCGAAATCAAAGACTTAGACAAAAGTTCTCCTGAAGTCGAAGAATTAAGGTGTTCAGAGGAATAAGGATTATAATTCGGGCCACGGTCTTGCGTTGGTATCATTGATATTATTCCTGGGTCAGTGACATCTCGGTCCCGAATTGCGGCCATCATGCTCTCTAGCCTTTGTAATCGATCACGTAGGTCAGAATCTGTGACTGGTGAGCTGTTATTAGTTCTAGGGGACATGTTGCTCCTAGTCTCTGTTGTAGTCGATTCATAGGAACATAGCTGGTTCAAACGAGTACAATTGGAGCATGGCCGTTGCCTGTCGCATTTCACCCTTCTCCTCCGGCATATTGCACATGGCTTGCCATGTAGAGCACCGCCCTCCGTAGAATTCTCCATGTTGTTTAGATGTGAAAGGCCTCAGTTACGAAGAATACGATTGATCGCTATGAGGGTTGAATAGCTTACGAAATAGAGGGTTACATTTGCTGATATAAGCACGAGTCTGAGCGTGGACCCATGTCAGTTGGATACAGCCAATTATATTCAACTAAATATCTATCTCGCTCATCATATCCTCTCAACGCTCCGTCTAAAATGTACGTCCGACTATTTCTTAATTGACACATGTAAACATTCCTTCATTGAAGACCCTATTAATTTTTCAGTTCCTCCGCAACCATTGACGGAACACTGTCAATAACACTGGTGTTTACAGGCTTCCAGCCAAGTGTTCTCAATCTGTCTGCACGACTTCTACAGTTTCCACCCCAGAGAACAGAAGCCCATGGATGCAATTCTGAAGCTTCTGCAACTGAGAGCTTGTCAACTTTGTTCTTCGGTAGCTTGCCATTGGAGAACAAAGCTTGACCGATGGCTGAGGCGACATCACCCCATTTCTAAGCATATGTTAGTGTACTGTGGTAAATCATATGATATAGAAAACTTACGAATTCCCCAGCCTCAACAAAGTAGTAGCCGTTCGTTCCCCATTGAGCAGCGCCGCCGTTGGGCTTGAGAGCTTCTTCAATGAGAATAATGAAAGCATCCGCAAGGTCATCAATATGAACATCTAAAAGATATTTGAGCGCTGAGTCACCATGTTTCAGAAGAAGAACTTACGGTCCCAGATATTCTGCCCTTCAAGAACTTGAAATGCTCCATCGTGTTTAAGGATGGATTCAGTAAGCCATGGTATCTGGATGCTTCTGGTCTTGCCTGGGCCTCTACCAATTCCATGAATTGTTGGAGGGCAAATGATTGCTGTTTGAACACCACTGGTAGTGTTCGCTGCGAGTACAGCAGCATCAACATCGCGATGTATGTGACCTTCAAGCGGGAATGAAATGATCTCTTCAATATCCGCAATATCATGATAAATCTTTTCTGAAGGATTACCTAGAGGATATTAACAACATGCGAGTGATGAGTGAAGCCACAAAAGACTTACCATAACCATTTGATACATCGTTGAGGATTCCTGTTCCACTGACATGAATAAAATATCCAGGCTTTGGCTTATGCATGCTCAGACCCTCAGTTAAGGCGACAATTCCGGAGACATGGTCAGCTGAGGCAGTTTCTAAAAGTTCAATCGTCAGCATTTTGACTAAAATTCGACTTTTAAAAACTTACGAAGGACGATTTCATGTTTTGCGGCTTCGGACTTCAAGAGCTCGGTATCATCCAAAGTTCCGATGACAAACTTGATCTTTGGCCAGCGGTCTGCCACTATCTTCTTCTGGTTCTCATCTCTGACTAGCACTGTGATATTTGCCTCCAGCTCTGGGTATTTCTCAAGAAGACGTGTGACAGTGTGGCCACCAATGTATCCTGTGACCCCGGTAATGAAAATGCGCTGATTGGAAGACATTATTTTTAGTTGATTTCAGAAAATATGCCTTGACTGTTGTTAAAAAAATGTATTTTTTGGATATAGACTGTATAATTGAGTGATGATGGTTGATTGTATTGTATAATATTCTCAACATGATGGATGAATTCCCTATCCTTTATACCTTTTGACATATTCACATCGATGCAGTTTGATTATTCACGATCTCGCTGCTAGATTTTTTGGCTCCCATAAAATGAAGATTCTCGCAACCGAGAAGTGAGCTCGCCGCATCTTGGTGTCTATCGGCGAGCGAGCGAGCGAGCTCGGTCGCTCGGCGTGCTTAGCTGAGCAGCGAGTTCCAAAGAGATGTAATTTTATGACTGCGCAATCAAACTCTCAAAAATCTGCAGTTTTACGACAAGATCCAAAAGACTATTCAGTATTAACGATTTCTAGAAAGACTCATTTCTCTGTACAGATTCAGCCATTGAGCCTCCCCGAAAAATCTTTTCCCCTAGGCACGTGATTGACACCGATACAAGTCTAATCTGCTTGCTACTCCTGCCAATTTTGATGCTCTTCATTTCCTCGTTTGAAGAGTTACAAACTTGCAATTCATTATAAAACTAAGATTTTAGCTATACCATATAAAATCGTCTGCTATAAATTGCAATTAACTGTGAGCCTTTTCGATGAATTTAGAGGAACAATAGCCAAAACATGCTGTTCAGATTCTCTCTTAACAGAAATAAAATAATCAAGAAGAAATCGGCCTCGGATATTCGTTATTAATCTCGTTTATTTTGAACTCTTCCGTATTTCCAGTTCACCGTTTTCGCCAGGCTTCTTTGCTCAATCACCAATACAAGATATAAAAGAACACTAAGATTGTCCACAAGCTGAGAAATCTTCTTTCATTTTGCTCACAGCTATAATAAGACGGTATTTTGTTAATTAATATTAAATTATATGCGAGGTCACTTCCTAGTATCCTTGAATTAACTAATAAATGTCATCTTCAAAATGTATTAAGTATTTGCAAATGTGGTACCTGGCTATTCTTTACCCGACTTGTATAACAACCTCCAACTTTCGAATCACATGGAACTCTATAATTGTTAACTTAGTTACTACACAATATACCATGAAATATAGCACGCCTTGTAAGTCTCAGAGTAGTATCAGTGTATTTATCCTACTGCCTCGACCGATAAGTAACCATATCTAGGGGAAATGATTTGCCAAGACCACCAGGGGCGAACCCAAGAATGCGCTATGTACAACCCGTTTCTCGGATTAAAAGCAAAGCCTCACGCGACCCGGTGCCCGGCAGTTTCATTGCTCCTGTAGAGATTTTAGGCGTAATGGACGTTACTTTGTAATTCAGAAGAAATTGGAGCTAGAATGGAGGTTTTGAGGTGTCTCTTTAACTTCTAATTAGAACGGACAAGCGATATCTAGGACATGCAAGTTAAGCTCAACGCTCCGCCTAAAATGTACAGCACGCACACGACCATAGCGGCCGTGAACATGTCGCCAGTACTCGCTTTCAACACAGTGACATATCACTACATATCAATATTTTCTTACTTCCAGCTGGAAAAAAAAAAATCTCCTTCGTTGTGCGATGATTGTTTGCGGAATGATGTAAATCCATCACAGCCGCTATTGTGGAGGCTGGGATCTGGAGATCAGGGATGAAGAAATGGGGAATGGGTAATGAGAAGTGAGGAATGAGGAATAGAGTATCGGGAATGGAGGATGCTAAATGAAGATTGTAGGCTTTTCATCGCCACTCCTCCCGATTATAACGTTGAAGAAGGTCTCAATATAATTCCTCATCATCCAATTCTTGACAGTGACTCATGTTGTAACAACTCCAATCCTAAATACGACAAAAAATCATGTTCAATCACTCTCATCAAATCAAGACTCATGCATTATGGAAGAAACCGGAGCACTACCAACGGGGGAAGACGACATTCAGACGAACAAACATAATCCTTATGTTGATCGTGTGTTTCATTTGCTGGCAAATCTTTACTTCATCACCTAATCAAACCCCAAAAGACTCGATATCCCATACAGACTTTCGATCCAGAATACTCTATGGAAAGGATCTGCATAAGACAAAATCTCAGAAAGAAATGAATGCGGCTCCTGAACATGAGAAACCAATTGGTGCAGCGCATACCGAAGAGCCAATATTACAAGCGGAGGTTCCTTTAGCACCAAGGTCCGAGTCAAAGAAGCCCGAGGCAAAGAAGAAGAAAGTTGATGAAGCAAAGAATACCGCGTCGGAAAAGAATGACAATGTCGAGAAAGCGCTCCTCAAGCCAAGTGCTGTTGCGCCAAAGAATAAGGAGCTCCCTTCTACTGCAGAGGAGTTAAAAATGCATGCCTCGCCGGCCCTCCAAGAGAAAGCTGGGATTTCAGATAAGAAAAATGTCACAAGATTCCCCGTATACAGTGAATATGCCGCGCAGGTCGACAAAGCAGATATCTTGCCAGATATCCTGCATTTTACGTTTGAGGACACAACTGCAGACGTTGTACTGGAAGGCTGGGAGGATGAGTGGTTTTCCAATGTTAAGTTTGATCAAAAGAAGTGGGGAAATCTTGCAGAACCAAAGATCGATTTTATTTATACCTGTAAGATTACTTTTCTATATGTGTGGAATTCAAACTGATCATTATTCAAGGGGTCAATGGTACGGATACAGCATTTCAGGATACGATCTATCCCTATGAAGTGAATTCTACCCTCAATGATCGCAAAGGCAAATGGCTGGAGTCACACAGGTTGAATCGTTATCGTGACTGGGACGAACTTCGTTACTCAATAAGAAGTATTGAGAAACATGCAAATACATTTCGAAATAAGATCCAAATACTTGTAAATTCCGTTGGGGACAAAGGGGCCAGTAAAGCTACCATGGAGAATCCAGCTATCATTGCAGGAAAGCAGACACCGCTATGGATGAAGGACGATCAAGCTACGAAGGAGGTTGTTCAAATTCTGACACAAGAGGAATTTTTTGACAAAACCGAAGTGGGGTGCCTACCGACATTCAATTCCCTCACGATTGAAAATCAAATCTACAACACCAAGTCAAATACGGATAGATTTTTTGCCCTTTCAGACGATATGATCCTTGGAAAACCACACTCAGCGTCAGATATGTACTCACCGCTTTTCGGGGTTACAATGGGCTTCAAGACCAACGAATATAACACGCGTGATGCCCCAACCGATGCTGATGCCAAAAGGTTTGGAGAGAAGCCCTATCTGATTTACACGTCTTGGCTTTTGAATAGGCGATTCGGAGATAGAAAGCGCAAAGGTCAAGTCCACTTCGGACATTCCATGTCACGCAGTGTTGCACGAGAAGCGATAAAAAGTTTCCCTCGACCAGCATTGCAAAGCTCATGTCAACGTTTTAGAGGCGAAACTGGATTCCAGCTTTATTCATGGTATGTAGCATTTCACTACACCATTGAACGACATCGAGAGGCATTGCTTTGGAGTTACATCATGCTACGATCCGATTTGGACGGAGACGGAAATCTTGACTGGGCTGAGAGACAAGTCATCATTTCTGAGCTTCAGGAGGGTATGTCTCAAGAAGGCAATTCGACAATCCGCAGACGCCAATACTACAGAATGGGAGAACATCTGGAAAGAGCTGGCCTTGAAGCTCCAAAGGCTAATTTAGATACACTATGGACATCTCTTGATGGCCCTTCAGCAATCCACAACATCAAGTGTTTTGACTTTGATGTCAATGAGTGTATTGCTCCTGGCTTTTCAACTACAGCCTCAGACAAAAATTATCAAAACCACGTCTTTTCCTCGGCATCCATTTTCGACAGACTTGCACGCCAGCATCCAAAATGCGGGGACTGTCTCATCAAATTGATCCTTAACCGTGCTGAGCAAGGTTTCGAGCCACTTTTACCAAAGGCCAACGCACCGCACGGGATGAGAGAAGTCGTAATCAAGGCTCTGAAAAAGTATCAGTATACAATAGTCGAGCCGGATGCCCTCTTTGTCATGGTTACCGATGCTGAACAAGTTGAAAAGGTACTCTTGAAGCGATTGATTAAGGACAACCGACAAGTCGGGCAACTTTGTCTCAATGATGATGTTGATAGTAGAGACGAGTCTGCTATCCACAATCTGAGAGACAACATGATAAAGCTTCTACAAGGAATGGTGCCTGAGCCTTCACGGTTTGAGGTGACGAGCGAGGAAGGTGATCGGCAGGTTAATTTACAAGAAAATTCTAATGACCAACAGCGTTTCAATTGACGCAAATGTAGATAGATTATGTATATGGCTAGGGTGCAGCTTTCTTTTCTTGTATTTTTGTACGTCGATATATAAAGATTTATTGTGTATATTTTATCTGTTTATAAAATTTGATCCTATTTCCAAATCGTTATTAGTGGTGCTAGCAGACTAGTGATCCAAATGACTAGAAGTCAACCAAGTGGGTCATACCTCAGAGTCTCGTGGTTGAATTAGACTTCTGGTGCTCCTTTTCGTCAACCCAAGATTCTCTCTCGCGAATACTCATTAACAGGACCTTGAGACTGATCACTTTGTATATCAAGATTATTGTGTTTTGTTTTTGTTTTTCTCATCAGGTCCGATTCATCACAAACCTTGAAGTCAGGACTTAGTTATAAACAGGCTTGAAGTTTGTTACTGGCGATTCAATTATAACCTTTTCAGCGGCTTGATATATATGGCAATTAAACCCTACGTAAGTATGAGCATAACACGAAGGCTATTATATCACAATCCAACAAAGGTTGGGATTGTGCCACGTGACCGAGATCTTTCCATGCCGAAAGATGGGCATATTGATTGGCTAGGTATCTAATTAGTACTGTACATATACGTTCGCCCTTGCAACATCATTAACCATTCGCCAGCTTCATGTCAAGCACGTTTCTCAATAACCATAAATACCCACGTACACATTTATCGGATCATCTCTTCATTCAGCCAAATATTCCCGTTGTTTATAAACTGCGGCTCTGAAACCCTGTACAATACAGCAAATGACGCATCTTTCGTAAAGTTTACAGATTATCCGTCAATACTACATCTCACGAGAAATATAAGTATGTATGGACGTCCAGGCTGTAGCTGGCTCACCCTGGGCTGGAAAATTTGTTCTTATCCTCGGATTGCTTCTTCTTGTGCATACATTCTTTGAGCAACTGGATATCATGCGAGTCCAGAAGGAGGCTGTTAGTTGGGTTGTTGCTGCTACTGTGGCTTCTGGTCATGGAGTGCTGGGTAGTACATTGTCCTCTCAAAATACGTCCTCAATTGCTTCGAACTCTACGATTGACCTAGCTTGGTATCCCCCAAACGCAACACAGATCAATAATTTGACATCAGCCGTTAATTCTAGTGGGGTTTACGGATTTGTTTACAATACCTCTTATCCGACAGATACGCCATATGGAACGTATAACTGGTGCAATATGCCTCATGTTCGTAGCCAGGAATATCCAAAGGCTTCGGATGAGTATAAATTACAATATGTTGAATTGGTTAGTAAATCGAACTTCAAAAGACACCAATCTAACCCTGAAACAGATCCATAGACATCATAAGCGAACTGTATACGCTGCCAACTCTTTCCCGGTTGAGTCTTATGGCTGGGATTGTGACGACACCCAACTGTTTTATTACGGACAACCAACAGTAGGCAATGTTTCTGCAAAAGGCTACTGGAATATTTATGAATCAGACGTGAATCCATTCACACCATCCGGATTCATCGGCAGCTGTCAATTCCCTCAACTCACTGCAGGAGGTCTGGATGATTCACACCAACATGGCTTGGACCTGTACGGCGTCTACCATGATCTTCTTCATTTCTTGCCGGACACTATGTCCACTAACCTATCCTTCCGGGTAACCAACAATCAAATCACCAGCCAGGTGGCTGGCATGGTGATTAATGGAATGTATGACACCGAAGCCATCACCCCTTTGAAAATCCAACCCACAGGAGTAGACAGCCTCGAGCCCCAGTACACCTGCACCGCAGGCTCCGCTCTCTACACTGACGAAGAAGGCACGAACGCCAACTGGACCGCCCACCTGACAGCCTCTCAACCTCTCTACGACACCCTTGATAACATTTCTGGAGTATCTTCTACAGACTCGGGCTTCCACGCCAGCTGGGACCATTATTACGACAACTTGTCCGCACGCCAATGTCATGGGAAACCACTGCCCTGCAAGCTTGTTGATGGCGTGAATTCGACGACATGCGTATCACAGACCAATGCGGATTCTGTTTATCGACTTGGGAATTGGGAGTACTCTTACATTTATCGTGATGCGCCGCAAAGCCTGGCTGCTAGTACGGGATCGTATGGCGTTTGGGTTGCGGAGCTGGTGCGCAATATCAGGGATAGGATTGAGGGGAAGAGTGACATCTTCTATAGGCATAATGTTGCGCACGACGGGAGTGTTTCTAAGTTGTTGAGTATTTTGCAGGTCGATGTCATGGTTTGGCCTGGAATGGGATCGGGTTTGTCTTCCTTTCCACCTTGAATTGAATGTCTATGATTTTTGATTGTGATGCTAACGTTTTGACAGAGGTTGTCTTTGAGGTCTATGAGAAAGATTCAGAATACTTTTTGAGAATCCTGTGGGGAGGTCAAGTTCTGAGGAGCTCGAACCCAACGCTTGGTCTCGTGGATATGATACCTCTAGATACGGCATTTGCTTACTTCGACGGTTTGGTGGGTGTGGATGCGTCGCTTATTGTGGAGAAATGCAATGCTAGTACCTCTTGATATGGTATAGCTTATGGAAAGTAAAGCAACATTAATTAATATATAATGATTTGTTACCAATTATTGTAGATTTATGTGGTTATTAAAGTATATGATTAACATTTTGCGTCGATATACGGACAGTTTCTCTTATCTTATAATTCAGTTTTGATAGGAAATCAATTTCCAAGTGATACAGGACAGTTTAGTGCTTATGTTAATCTGGTCCCTATACGACTTGATGACACCAGCTGTTTAATTTATTCCAGCAGATTGAGAACATGTCATACTTCTCAAAATTCACACATTGAGTCTTACCCGTTGCATTGTAATAAAGCAAATAACTTCATATTAACACAACGGTAAACCCTGGCAAGTGCTTTTCGTGAGTAGAAGGTTTCAAGAGCGAGGATCGCGCATTTACATTGACTATCTTGTGAGTCTAATCCCGACTCAGCCCATCATGCCATTATATTCATATATGCATAAACTCTCCTATCTTACAAAGTTACCATCTAAAAGTCCGTGACTCTTCCATTGTAACTCCAATCCCCCCTGTCTCCCGTACTTCCCCATCTCAAAGGCTCGTTCTTTGGTCCTCCAACCTCCCCAGTCTTGGGGTTGATGTCACCTTCAAACTCCGGCTTTGCTCCTCTTCTAACATCTGGATGCAACTCCTCGCCCTGTCCAGTAGCTTGAACTCTCGCATTGACAGCCTCAGCTTCTACATTACTCGCGGGGCTCTGATTGATCTGTGGTCTAGATGCAGGGCTCTGATTGATTTGTGGGGGGGAGCGAATTGGTGTTGAAGTGGCAGAGTCGAGGACAACATCTGGGCGTGGGGTGCTGAAAGCACCAGTTGAGGCTTTTTGAAGTCTTTCGAATTCCTCTTGCTCCTTTGGTGGAAGACGGGGTGGTGCGGGGCCAGTAGAGAAGGCTGGCTTGCGGATTGTGCTTGAGAAATAACGACGGGATGGGAGGAGGAATCGAGGTGGCAGTCTAGAAGCCATTGTTATCGAGATGTGTACGTGGTGTTTTTTATTGAGGATTTGATTGTGTTGTTATTAAAAAACACGATATTCTTTGCTGTTTTCGTAATTTCGGTGGTGGCGGATATTATCCGTACAATCGCATATATCAATGGATGTACTCGGAGCACCAGAGGATTGGTGGATGGTCGGACCGAGGGGACCTAGACTTCTCTAGATTGCTGGGGTTTTTCTGCCGGGCGGTGAGGATAAAGGTCGGGGCCGCTTGATGGTGTCTGTCAATATATTTAGTCTGAGTCACGATGCAACGGCGTCATATATGAGAGAAATGCGAACTTCTTTCCAATTCACCAATTAATTCTGTTTCTCCCATTTTCGACCTTATCCACATCGCAAATATGTCTGCAGGTCTTAGAAACACTTTTGCGCAATGCAAGAAGGAGGGAAGAGTGAGTTGAACCTGGTGGCGGGGTTGTCGCATTTGTCTTTGTTGCAATTGAGGACATGTCGCTGATTGTGATCAAACTATAGAGTGCCCTCGTGACTTATGTCACTGCGGGATACCCAACCGCTGAGGAGACTGTCGATATTATGCTTGGAATGGAAGCCGGTGGTGCTGGTAAGATTAATTGATCAACCTCTTGTGAAGTCATAAGTACTGATGCGTGGCGCAAGATGTTATCGAGCTTGGTCTTCCTTTCACAGACCCAATTGCAGATGGCCCAGTTATCCAAAAAGCCAACACTGTTCGTACCCGTCAAGATCGATAAAAATACAATTCTGACTCATAAATCTATAGCAAGCACTCAAGAATGGTGTCACCGTCGAATCCACACTCCAAATGGTACGAGAGGCTAGAAAAAAGGGATTGAGAGCACCTGTGCTTTTCATGGGATACTACAACCCTCTTCTGAGTTACGGCGAGGAGAGAATTTTGAAAGATTGTCAAGAGGCTGGTGTCAATGGTTTCATTATTGTTGATCTTCCACCCGAGGAGGCCGTCAGCTTCAGAAACTTTGCTGCTAAGGGAGGGTACGTCGCAATCGCTCGATTTAAAAAAGATTGGATGCTAATTATACCAGCTTGTCATACGTTCCTTTGATCGCACCATCAACCTCCGAAAACAGAATGAAGCTTCTCTGTAAGCTCGCCGATTCCTTCATCTACGTCGTATCACGAATGGGTGTTACCGGTGCTACCGGCACAATGAACGCCGCTCTTCCAGATCTCCTTGAGCGCGTTAAGAAGTACTCTGGAAACGCTCCAGCAGCTGTTGGATTTGGTGTCAGCACAAGAGATCACTTCTTGAGCGTGGCCAAGATCGCAGATGGTGTCGTTATTGGTTCTCAAATCATCACAACCCTTGCGGAGGCACCTGCTGGCCAGGGAGCCAAGGCTGTCGAGGAATACTGTGCTACTGTTGGTGGACGTCGTAACCCACCAAATGGTGGTTTGACCAGAGAGGTTGGGATCGTAGAGGCTTTGTACGAAGCCAAGGAGCCAAATGGCAAGGTACACGTCGATGCAGTCATTGAAGATAGAGGTGAGAAGGAGTTGGGACTTGCCGATCAAATTGAGGCCCTCAACTCTGGCTCAGTGGTTGATCCATCAGCAGTCGCTGCCAGATTTGGTGAGTTTGGTGGTCAATACGTTCCAGAGTCTCTCATGGACTGTTTGTCCGAGCTTGAGGCTGGTTTCAACGCCATGAAGGAAGATCCAAAGTTCTGGGAGGAGTACAGATCTTACTATGAGTGGATGGGACGCCCTGGACATCTCCATTT
This sequence comes from Allantophomopsis lycopodina, assembly GCA_024752465.1. Lineage (NCBI taxonomy): Eukaryota > Fungi > Ascomycota > Leotiomycetes > Phacidiales > Phacidiaceae > Allantophomopsis > Allantophomopsis lycopodina. The sequence goes on along the minus strand of CP103013.1, from coordinate 205,604 downwards.
GGCTGAGCGTCTTACCGAGCACGCTGGTGGTGCTAACATCTGGTTGAAGCGTGAGGATCTTAACCACACTGGTTCCCACAAGATCAACAATGCCCTTGGACAGATCATTTTGGCCAGAAGATTAGGGAAGACTGAGATTATTGCCGAGACTGGTGCTGGTCAACACGGTGTTGCTACCGCCACTGTCTGTGCTAAGTTCGGTATGAAGTGCACAATCTACATGGGAGCTGTAAGTTATCATAATTGTGACTCATTCTTGACAATTACTAACAACTTTATAGGAGGATGTCAGAAGACAGGCTCTTAACGTGTTCAGAATCAAGCTTCTCGGTGCTCAAGTTGTTGCTGTTGAAGCCGGTTCCAAGACTCTTCGTGACGCTGTCAACGAGGCTTTGCGCGCTTGGGTTGTTAAACTCGAGACTACTCACTACATCATTGGTTCCGCCATTGGTCCTCATCCATTCCCAACCATCGTCCGAACCTTCCAATCTGTAATTGGTAACGAGACCAAGGAGCAAATGATGAAGTTCAAGGGCAAGCTCCCAGATGCTGTCGTAGCCTGTGTCGGAGGAGGATCCAACGCCGTCGGAATGTTCTACCCCTTCTCCAAGGACCCATCCGTCAAGCTTCTCGGTGTTGAGGCTGGTGGTGATGGTGTTGACACCGACCGCCATTCTGCCACTCTCACTGGTGGAACTAAGGGTGTTCTCCACGGTGTTCGCACCTACGTCCTCCAAGATCGTCACGGACAGATCTCCGACACCCACTCCGTTTCTGCCGGTCTCGATTACCCAGGTGTCGGCCCAGAGCTTTCCTCCTGGAAGGACAATGAGCGTGCCAAGTTCATCGCTGCTACTGACGCCGAGGCCTTCAAGGGTTTCAGACTTATCTCCCAGCTCGAGGGTATCATCCCTGCTTTGGAGACTGCTCACGCTATTTGGGGTGCTCTTGAGCTTGCCAAGACCATGGAGAAGGGTCAGGATATCGTTGTTTGCTTGTCCGGTAGAGGTGACAAGGATGTACAGAGTGTGGCTGATGAGTTACCTAAGTTGGGCCCAGTCATCGGATGGGATTTGAGATTTTAGATGTTAAGTATACTAAAGTTGGGTTATCTCTGGCTTAGATTAGAACTATAAAAAGTCTTTCGTAGGGGCCCGTTTCCTATTATTGGTGGTGGGTGGAGGATAGTGAAACATTTGTGATAATCGACTGTACTAGTGACGTTTTGCGGGGTATGAAATGCGCAGGGTAGATTTTGAGCCTGGGATAATTGTGTTAGTTGTGATTGATGTGTAGTCTACTTGCACATTTGCACAGGTCACCTGTACACGTAGGAAGGGCACCTGCATAAATTATGCATCGTCAATCTCTTTATAATTTCTGAGCCACATCGAAATATCTGTTTTTTTATAGAATATTAGAAAAGAATCAAATTATATAAACGCTACTTCCATTATTCGATAAAATCTTTTCCAATAGCTGTAAATCTTGAATGTCCACAATAGTATATGTCAATGTCCTCTTGAGAAACGCAATAACAGATCCTATGTACACTTGAAAATCTACACAATTCCACCACCTAAGTCCTGAAATCCGAATTCAACGTAACAAACTCATGAGTCAAATCACAAGTCCAATAAACCACTTCCTCACCACACCCCCCACCAGTCCCATCATCCCTCAAATCAACAACAACCTCCACCTCCTCCCCCTCCATGACCTCCCTAGCCCTAGCCACATCAACCACAACCGGCACACCCCTCTCCAAAAACTTCACCCCAGCCCCATCCCCCTCGCCAACCCCCCGAAAACTCACAGAAGTAAGTTCCCGCACAATAACCCCCCTCCCCTCAACCCCACTCCCAATCAACGAATACCCCAACGCAGCAACCACGCCCCCCCAATTCGCCTCCCCCCCATAAATCCCCGTCTTCACAAGCACAGACCGCCCAATCGCCGCCGCAATCTGCCGCCCCGCCGCCTCCGTTACCGCTCCCCGCACGCGTATCGTCACGAACTTCGTCGCCCCCTCCCCATCCCGCACAACCAGCTGCGCCAAGCCGGCCATGAACGCGACGAGCTCCCGCTGCAGCGCTTCGAAATCGGCGGATTGTGAAGTGGCGCATGCGTCATAGTCTATTGGGGCGCCGCCGGCGGCTCCGTTGGCTAGCATTGTCACCATGTCGTTTGTGGAGGTGTCGCCGTCGACGGAGATGTTGTTGTAGGATTTGTTTGTGGCGGTGACTAGGAGGTGGTGCAGTGCTTGTGGGGTTATTGGCGCGTCGGTGCAGATTATTCCTAGGGTTGTGGCCATGTTTGGGTGGATCATTCCCGAGCCTTTCGTTATGCCGGCTAGAGAGTAGGTTGTTTTGGGGCAGGAGGGGAGGGTGAATTCTCGGGACGCTAGTTTGGGGAATGTATCTGTTGTGCAGATGCCTTTTGCGGCTTGTAGCCAGTGTTTGTGGGATTTGCCCATGCTTTGGTGGATTTTGGGAATGGTTTGGACGATGTTGTTTATGGGTAATCTTGAGGTTACTCATATTAGCACGCTGTTGAATGAATTATAGTTATAGTGATATTCACGCCGTCAAGTCCTTCAATTCCTCATAGAGAACACTTACCGCTGACCCGCCATACCGGTATGCATAACCAAGACAGAAGACTCTCGATCGACCCCTCTCTCCCCAGAAACATACTTATCCGCCTCATTACTCATCATCACCGCATCATCCAGTCCAGCCTCCCCAGTAAAAAGATTAGCACACCAAGAATTAGCAATAACCCCTCTAATCCCATACCCCTTAGTTCTCGACACAATCTCCTTCGAAACCGTAATAGACGCCGCAGGGAATTCATTCTTCGTGAATACGGCAGCTCCACATGAAGGCTTCTCAGATGCTACCAGGACCAAGTCAGGCTGGGACATGCTAGGAGGTTTGATGCCTGCACTCGCACTACCGACCAGGAATCCTTGCGGGTATGTACCGGATGATGGTACGAATCTCTGCTTTTTGGCAGGTATGGCCCAATTGGTGTAGATGTTGGATATAGAGAAGTTGCGGCGATAGATGTGGATATGAGCCGGCTTCTTACACACAAGCGCCGGCATGAGTCCATACATACGGAGTGTCATTTTGGCATATAATGTAGTGAATTCAAGATCTTGTATGCTATTAAGGGCAGTCAATCACTTTATAGAAACATTGAGTTATGAGTCATGAATACTTGTGCATATTGTAATAATTAGAAATAGGCGAGTCTAGTTACATGAGTCCCAATAGAGTTCACGGATAATTCCGTAATAGAAGAGGTTTGTATAGTCAAGAAGAATAAAGTTAAGCGTTAGATATGATTCAGATGTAGATGTCGAGGTGTCAAGGGGCTGAACATGGAATGACGCATACCGGGGTAGGTTGGAGTTGTGTGACCTCGGCTCATTTGTGGTTCTCGAGACCATGTAAAACGCTCTGAATGCCAATCAATTGTTACAAGATTTAGACGGAACTTTACTTTTAACTTTAATTCATTTTGTAGCTACAACATCTAGTTCAAACATGTCCAAAACCTTAATTAGAAGAGGAAGAGGATCTTACCGTTTATACATAACTAATTAATTCATATCATTCAATCATAAATTCCCACTATCGTATCTATCACAGCTCACGGCACAGCTCACGAATCACAACTCGAATCATATTGAATAACACAAAATTGAACTTATTAATATATTCATTGCGCTATCAAGCTGAAGCTCAAGCTCAGGCTCAAGCTACTTCATACGAGTTCATACGTCTTAATCCATACGACTTAATCCATACGTCTGAATCCATGTCTTAATCCATTCATCTGAATCCGTATGTCTTATCCATACACTTCCTCATACACCCTCTTATGCATACACCTCCCCAAATCAATCCCCAACTCAACTCAATTAACCCCAATTCAATTCAACCCCCCCTCTCCCCCACAAATCTATTCATTCCGCACATTACTTTCCTGAACCAAAACAACAGGTTCAGCCTTCCCATTAGAAAGCGGTTCCTCAGCACCATCCCCCTCACGAGGCGGCACAACAAGTTTATCAACCGGCGGCGAGACCTTCCGCAGTCCAAATGATTTCTCACGCTCATGACGCCGCCCGTCCGAAACAGCGGTGGCCACGCTATCGCTCATATCGACATCAGGATCTGTATCGCGGACCAGTGCCTTGGCGGCGGTAGTGGTAATAGCAGCCGTAGCCGCAGCGGGGAGGGGATCATCGCTGTCTTTGAGGGTGCTAAGGCTCTCGTCGCTGGCGCGGCCATCGTTGATTTTATCGATGTCCATGTCAGCTGCCTTTTCTGCGCCCTTTGCAGCTTTAACCGCACCGCTCTCGCCACCCTTTGCAGGCCCATCTCCGCTCTCTCCCGCAAATCCTCCTCTCAAAACCCATCCGACCTTTCCAACGTCGCCACTCTCTCCCCCATCCTCAAACCACTCCCTCAATCTCTCTCTTCTTAATCTACCCCGCCCTCCACTCTTCTCAGCTCCAAGCACACCCGCAGGCCCAAAGCCCTCAACAAACCGCACACAAAGCACCATAAAGCTCCCGCCATCATGTCCCTCCTTCCAGCCACGACTCCGCATCCCAAAGCGCGTAGTCGAAGCATATTTCTCGAGACCAGGCAATAAGAGGATTTTAATCTCAGCGTCGCGGTGGTTGGGCGGATCAAGGGGACCGCGCAGCGGCGGCGCCGTAAGGAAGAAGGGATCGGTGTCGTCTTTCTTCCGCGCAGGGCCGCCGCGGCGCGCCTTTTTCTTTTCGTCAATCTCCAGACCAAGTAGGGCCGTGTCGACATCGGCGGGCCATGCGCCGCGGAACCAACCGGCATGGATGCAGGCGGCCAGGACGTCCGAGTCATCGGTGTAGACATCTGTGCCCCAGACCTGGCGCTGCGAGGTGGCTTCCATGCGTACGTCGTGCTCGAGGTACATGCGTGGCACTTTGATTGTGAAGGTGCAGTTCTCTTTGCCCTCGAAGCGTGGGATGGATCGGGATTGGCTCGTGTAGCCACGGCCCGAGTGTGTATGGCCAGGTGATGGCGGTCCACCTGGTGTGAGGACTGAGGTGTATAGACTGTTGCCTAGGTGGGTGCGTGGAAGGTGTGAGACAGAATCAAGGACCGGTGTAGATGTTATGGTGCGTTTTGGAAGTGGTATTATTGGTTCTGGAATATGCACTGGTGTAGAGGAAGGTGGAGGTGCGTGATGGTGATGAGATTGCGAGGGTTGAGGCGTAGAGGTGTTGCCATTTGGATCTTTGGCGGTTTTGAAGGATGCAAGAGTTTGAGATGTTATAGTTTCATCCGGATGTTCAGGTTGATGGCTTTTGAAATTAGTATTGTACAAATGACCAGAAGGGTAAAAGGTGTAAACTTACTGATTTGAGTGCGCATGATGAGTCGAAGAGTTATGGTGTGCTACCTTTGTTCTCTTCGCGCCTCGTACTGTAGGTGTTTGACGACCAGTACTCTCATCATCACCACCTTCTTTCTCCTCCTTCGGTTTCCTCCTTCGGCCGGCTCGAGAACCTGATCCAGGAGATGGCCATCTACGTCCTCCTTCCTTGGGTTGCTCTTGTGAAGTTACGGCATCTAAATCATCGCGCCGTAACTGTGGGTTGGAAAATGGGGCTTGAGAATTACCAGGTGATGGTGTTGGCATGGTACTTCCAGCTCCACTCCCGATTCCAGAAAACATTCGTCCAAATTCACTCTTGATTCCAGGCTCACCACCAGGTACACTCAATTGACCTTGAGCGCCCTGTACTGCCTGAGGCAGAGGTGATAGGCGTCCTTTGCGGTTGATCTCTTGTGGTGGTCCCAAGAAATTTCTCTGCTGTTGCATTTGAACTTCTTCTGGTCTTCTTTGTGGAGAGTCGTGTTGCTGTGGATATGCGCCAGAAGGATTATTATACATTTGTGGTTGCTGCTGTTGTCTCTGCTGCTGTTCCTGTTGCTGCTGTTGTTGCTGTTGTTGCTGCTGTCTCTGCTGCTGCTGTTGCTGTTGCTGTTGCTGCTCCTGTTGTTGTTGCTGCTGTTGCTGCTGCTGCTGCTGCTGTAATTGAGCCTGTTGTCGGTGCTCCTCCGGTGTAGGACCTTCATATCGCGCATTTGGTGGACCCTGTTGAGGTGGAGCCTGTGAAGCTTGCGGAGCTTGAGAAGCTTGAGAAGTAGGTGGATATCGGTGATCGGGAGCATACATCGGTGCGCTACCATATTGGGCTTGAGTAGTCCTTGGATAATCATAGCCCGCAGAGGAAACAGGAACCTGTTGTTGAGGTCTTTGATCCGGTGGGATCTGTTCGTAGCCTGGTCGCATCCACGGTGGCTGTTCACGTTCGGGTGGCGGACGATTAAATTGCGGTTGTGGTTGCGGTGGCGGTGGCTGTTGCTGTTGTGGTGGATGTTGCTGCTGCTGTTGTTGATGAGGATATGGCTGACCTTGTGAGGCCTGCATCTGGGCCATACGTTCTCGATCGATTTGAATCTCCCTGTCTCGTTGTTCCCTTTCGCGCTCCCGTAGGATGGTTTCCCTCTCTGCACGTTCCCGATCGACAGCTTGCATATAGGCCTCTCTCTCAGAAAGACCATTTGATCTCCCATACCCTGGCATCTCTGGCCTTCCTACATGTGACATCTGTGGCGAAGGACCATTCATTGCCATGGGCTGACTATTCGGTCGCGAAGGCGCCGAGGGATTGGGTACCCTAGCCAAATAGTGTTCACGTCTATCTTCAGCCTGAGGAGGTGCTTGCTGTGGTGGGATGTTCCTGTGGGAAAATGACTGAGGTGTTCCATAGCGGTGTGTATCGGCTGGAGAGGTCTGTATGCCACCACGAGGTGGAGAACCCGCCGAGTTCGCGCGATGGTCTCGAGGACCGCTCAATTCGTGTGGACGAGGTAGATCTGGTGTTTGTGGTTTGCGATATGCGGGATAGTCGGCACCGTGAGTTCGTGGAGATTGTTGCATGGGACCCGAGTAACCTGACGGTGTTGCTGATGTCGGTGGCGGAGGATATTGCGAATGAGGGCCTGGCCCTGGCCCTGGACCCGAACCTGGACCCGGACCTGGGCCTGGCTCACGCGACGATGGTGCTGGACCTCCTATGAGTGCAGATATGGACATGCTACTGCCCGTTGTACTCGGGGGTCGGTGGAGCGATGGAATGTGCGACGAGATCGGTGGGAGATTTTGGCCATGCGAATATGACATTGGCGTACCCAGAGAGGGTGGAGGACCTCGTGAGATGGGCGGTGGATATGAATGGGGAGTCTGTTGAGGCGATGACGGTGGTGGCATCTGTCGATGGGCAGCTACCGGCGTGCCGTGGCCGATGGAAGAGGAGCTTGGGTGTCTCGAATGACTCGGCGCAGACATGGAGGGAGGCTCTTGGGGGTATGTTCTCGGTGGAGGATAGTATTGGCCATCGGAAGTCCTGCGCTGATGCTCTGCAAACTGTGGAGGAGTCTGTTGTGGATGCGACGCGGGTGGGAAAGGAGCTGTGTTGGAGCTTGGAGGGAATGGCGCGCGACCATATGGCGAGGCATTGTTGCGCGAGAAGGGGTGTTGAGGTTGACGAGGATCCATGATTTGGGTTCGTATCGATCCGAAACGGATATGGAACTCGAAATCGAAAAGGAAACTCAGAGAGACACGAAGGAAGTATTCGTGAGGATGTGGTTGTTGTGAGCTCTAGATGGGTTGAGCTCACAAGAAGGTGGTGGTTGTTGTTGTTTCCTATGACGGAGCACAAGAAGCTTCTTTTTTTTTGTGCCTAGGACGGAGGTTAAAGGGTAAGGTAGGGAAGGTAGGGAAGGTAGGGAACGGTAGGGTATGAGCTTCCGGTAGCTCTGTGCGCGTGTGCGTGTCAGGATAAGGACGTGACTAGCATATGTGGAGATGTATGTGGCGGTGTATATATATATGTATGTATATGCTTGAGTTATGGATGATGGAGCTTGGACATCTGGGCGAGGATGAAGTTGGGATGGATATATGGGAGAGGAAGTTGTCGCTATTGATGTTGAAGGGGATTTGGTGGAGATGGAGATGGAGATGGAGATGGAGATGGAGAGTGTGACGGAGACGGTGACGGTGACGAAGACGGAGTGAGGCTGCGTCTACGTCTGTGTGTGTCTACTGTGTATGTATATGTCTGTGCCTGTGGGTGGTGGGTAATGGGATGGGAGTAGCTTGTGGTGGAGAACAAGGACTTTTTCCTGCAAAGTGAGATTGAGGGTGCGCGTGTGAGTGTGAGATGTGAGTGTGTGAGTGTGTGTGTGAGGTAAGTGTATGTATGTGAATGTGTGTATATGTGTGTGTGTGTGTGTGTGTGTGTGTGTAAGTGTAAGTGTGCGTATGTGCGTATGCGTATGTGTATGCGGATTGTGACGAAGGTGATTGATGGATGCAACTTTGTTTGGTGGTGAAGACAACACACGCGCCTCGCCCTTCAGTCTGCACTTGCCTTGAGCACCTTGCAACAGAACTTTACCATGTCAGGATGCACGCTAACTCTGTCCTTGGTGTCTGCTAGCTTCCGACGCTAGGATCAGCTAGTGCTCATGGAAAGGTTATGCGGGGATCGGCTCGGATTATCTTTGCTGCGGCTGCTGTCGGGTTTTGATGGCTTGACGGCCACACGCGGCTTGCTGGTTGAGTTGGAGGGAGAAGGATGTATTCATGCCTGATTATATTTCTATAAAACAAGGCACCAGTGCAGAAAGCCGTCCACAAACCTCAGGCAGGAATAAATAATAATTTGGTGTGGTGGAAGGACCTCGGCTCTCATCCGATGCAGCCAAGGTCATCAAGGGAGCCCAAGGGAGCAGGGACACAGCACACAGGAGACAGGGAGACAGGGAGCCTCAATAACAAGGAAGGTGAAGAAGAGAGATAAGATAGAGCAGCTGATGGGACATGTCATATATGTATATGTATATGTATATGTATATGTGTATGTGTATATGTGTACACAGTATATACATGTACATACATACATACATACATACATATGTAAGGGAGTATGCGTGGTCATATAGGGGTATCAAATATTTAATGATTCAAATGAAGGTATGGTGCACGTGATGATAGAGTATTCTTTCCATGCCTGAGCTCACTACACAGTATGTACATACCTAAGCCATGTACATTACCCAGGAAGGTAAGGTATCTTGTGCGTGCGTGTGTGTGATGGTGGAGAGTGCAGGTATGTGCATGTACACCCACGACAACATACCAGTCATGTACCTGAGTACAGCACCACAGTAATTAAAAAGAATAGAAAAGAAAATAATAAAAACTGAATAATAAAAGTAGACATAATAAAAGTAGTCAAAATAAAGGTAGTCAAAACAAAGAATTAGTGAATACGAAGAAGAAGAAGAAGAAGCAATTCATCTCATGTCATTCATCAATGGTTCGTATGCGTATGTATGTATGTATATTGTATACACAGTATGTACACAGCACACAGTATCATCATCAGGTACAATCATCATACCTCCTCCACACATAAATACAGGCACATACCACATCAATGCATCAATGCAGCCTTGTCTGATGCGACACCTCAAACATTCACTCACCCAAACAAAAGGATTGTAAACACACCCACGTCCATATCACTCGCTCTACTACATCATTCCCACCCACACCCTCTCGCATACGCATACGTACACAGTAGGTAAGGTAAGATAAGGTTGAAGAGCGTGTAGATACTCCCACCCCAGTCCATGCCCAATCCACTCTAGTCCTCTCCCATCCTCTCCAATCCTCTCCCACTCCACCCCTGTCTCCTCTATCTCGACCCCTTCATCCACCTCCAAAGCTCAGCCTCGTGATAAAAGACACCTCACGACTTTCTCTCCCACCACTCCCATCTCTCTAATGTTCCCATCTCTCTGGTGTTCCCATCTCCACCTCTCCCAGTCCATAAGCAGCACAAATCAAGCCAAGCCAAGCCAGACCTTCACCGTAAACAACAACCAAATGATCTTCTGCTCAAACCCACTCTCATTCATCCACCACCGTCAATCAATTACTCCATCCTCATCCTCCATCTCCATCTCCATTTCCTTCTCCTACTTCTCCTCCTTCTCCTTCTCTCCATTCTCCTTCTTCTCCTTCTTCTCCTTCCATTTCCCACCCTTCAACCTCCAGATCTACCTATCGAATCCACCCACAGAGTCCAAAATTAAACCAAAGACATCCACTTCATTTATCAACATTACGTGTCTCTCCTTGCCGAGATCAGCCTCCTCTAACATCCAACCCATACACATCCCTCGTTATATATCTGCCATGCTGTGACAACATCCAAAATCGATCAAAAGAGCTCGACTTGGCTCTGATTCACTTACTCTCATTCATCCATTCTTCTATTCTTCTATTCTTCTATTCATCCAATCGACCATCAATCCCAGTCCAATCGTTATTCCTGGCCCTCACCTCGTTATCACTCGTTACCACCATCACACGACTGCTCGTGTGATCAACCCTCGCACTTCACCCAAAAGACCAGATAAGGGGATAGAATCCTCATCTTCCGATGAACGCTTACCAACGTTCTCCCACCACATCCATCCGCCTACCTATGCCGGGCTCGGCTTCCTCATCATGGGCTTTATACCGCGCCAGAATCTCCCAGCTTCTCAGTGGCATTGATACCTCGGTTTTGATAGCTTTCTGGCTCTTCGGTACGCCCACCCCAGTCACAACCCAAAGCACCTTCAACAACCCGAACCCATTTCCCATGCGTCGCAAATGCCACATATACATTTCTACATAATACTTGTTTGTAACTAATTAATATACCAGGTCTGATAAATAATGTCCTCTACGTAATTATTCTCTCGGCCGCCCTCGACCTCGTCGGGCCCTCCGTCCCCAAAGGCGTAGTCCTCCTCGCCGATGTGCTCCCCTCCTTCTTCACCAAGCTGCTAGCGCCTTACTTCATCCACAAGATCCCCTACTCGATGCGCATTGTCTTCTTCGTCGGCCTCTCGACCCTAGGCATGCTCCTCGTAGCTCTGACACCCGAGACAAAAACTGGCGGCTCCATAGTCGTGAAGCTCTTCGGTGTCGGCCTGGCCTCGATCTCCAGCGGTGCCGGCGAGCTCTCCTTCCTAGGCCTGACACATTTCTACGGCCACCAAGGCCTTGCAGCATGGGGATCAGGAACGGGCGCGGCTGGCCTTCTCGGCGCAGGTCTCTACGTGCTGCTCACGACATGGATTGGCTTCTCAGTGCGCAGCTCGCTGCTCACCTCCGCCTTCCTCCCCAGCATCATGCTGATCTCCTTCTTCCTTGTCCTGCCCCGCGGGCCACTGCGCCGTTCCGAGTCCGCAAAGCAATACACCGACCTGCCCAGCGAAGAGCCATCCTCCTCACCGTACACCGACTCAGACAGCGACACGCTCGCACATGACCCACTGACGGCCTCGACAGCCTACGCCCCACCACACCCCAGCACACTGGCACACAACCTGCGGCGCGTACGCAACCTCTTCTTCCCATACATGCTACCACTGCTCCTCGTATACATCGCCGAATACACCATCAACCAAGGCGTATCGCCCACCCTCCTCTTCCCCCTCCACACCACGCCTTTCAACTCCTTCCGCTCCTTCTACCCCGTCTACAACCTCCTCTACCAAATCGGCGTCTTCATCGCCCGCTCCTCCACCCCCTGGTTCCGCGTCCACCGCGTCTACGTCCCCTCCCTCCTCCAGGTCGCTAACCTCGCCGTCCTCGCCTCCCACGCCCTCTTCAACTGGATCCCCTCCGTGTGGATCGTCTTCCTCATCGTCTTCTGGGAGGGCCTGCTCGGTGGCGCTGTCTATGTTAATACGTTTGCTGAAATCATGGAGCATGTTGATGTGCGTGATCGTGAGTTTAGTCTCGGCGCTACGAGTGTTAGTGATAGTGCGGGGATTTGTATTGCGGGTTTTGTGGGGATGCTGGTTGAGGTTGGCTTGTGTGATTGGCAGGTTGCTAGGGGGAGGAAGTTTTGTAAGCTTTTGTGAGGGCTTTTTAATTGGGGTTGGGGTGTGAGTTGAGATTGGAGTTGTTTCGTGCGTCAAGGCTGTTGAAGGAGATGGTTTGCAAAGTTCATTTGGACTTGACTGGACTGGACCGAAGATTTGAAGTTGGATTTTTTATTATGGCGACTTTCCTTTTGTCACTGCTATTTGGCTGGGTTTAGAACGGATTAGAACGGACTTTGTGGAGCGTGTGGCGTCCTGGGACCTGTTTAGGTTGTTGATTGTTTTTGGAGTTTGGTAGATACCATGTTTTTGTTACCGTTTCCCTGCCTGTTTTGACTGCTGATTTTGTGAGTGATTGCTTTTGTTTGTGGGGTCTGTGGGGTGTTTGTGTTTGGGTTTGGGTTTGAGTGGGGTTTGTGAGTGGGGTGTTTGGTATTTGGGCACATGTGGCTTGTGTTTTTGTTTGGAATGTTTCCGTGCTGGTTTGTGGCGGTTTGAGTTCGAGGTGGAAACTCTGTCTATTTATGTCCTTGTGCGTTTGTTTGTTTGTGCGTCTAGGCGTTTGTGTGTTTGGAGTGCGGGTGATGTGGGTGATGATGAAGTTGAGTTTGTCTCGAGTGGATTGTTGGTCGATATGCTTAGCAAACAGGGACTCAAAGCACATTCGGATGAAGGGCAGGGTTATAAGCTGGGAGATAAGATATAAGATTGTCAATACAACTCTGGTCAACTTCCTCTTCACTTTCTCAAGTTGTCAGGTCCAACTGTGATGACCCCCGATCTGCCTCTCACTTTCAACTAGATCGGACTTGATTCTTTTCAGCTCTTGATCACCAAGTATATATACATCACACCACATTCAACTTTTCTTTTCTTAATAAATCACTCAACTCGACTGGATCATTTCCTGACCACGACCCACAATATGTCTGCACGACAGCAGCAGCATTACATCAACAACAGTGGCTCGAGCTCCTCGTAATCAATTCCCGAATTGCTCTGCTGCACCACCACAACCACCACCAGATTCCCAACCTACAGCCCAAGCCTGGTCAAGACCTGTCCACCCGATTTCCATGCCACTGGCTCACTCCACAGCACTTCAGATCGGTTTCAGCGCCAACATGTGGTTCTGCAGCAGCAGTGGAACTCGGTAGCTCGTGCGAACAATTCTTTGATTTGAGTTGACACAAGAAATATATCCGGTCTTGATTCTGCATCAAGAATGGCATCCTCAAAGTCCTCTCTAATTTCGCACTTGACTACCAACTACCACCTATAAATATCCGCACCATTACTTATTTCTTTGTGCACTCACATCAACCACCCGCATTCCGCGACCACCGAATTGAAATCGGCCAAGGCATCGGAGACAACATATCCTCTGAAGATGCTCTGCACACGCGATAAATCCTGCCCCATGCTTCCCCTCTCTCCCTCGCTAGAGAACCTGTCCCGGAAAAGTATCAGGACATGCTGGGTTCGGCCGTACTGACGCCTCTGAGCCTGCATCTGATCCTCTCTGGTGCTGCTCTTGCTGCTGAGCTCTGTAATTATCTCGCTTTGCAAGCAGTCTCATAGTGCTGTCGATCCTCGGGCAACTACTAGATGGATTTGGAACTTGGGGAGTGCGGTTTTGGTCTTGGAAATAATAAGAAACTAACCATGTGGTCTTGTGAGGGGGTGACGAAACAAACTTTGACGCTTTTGGAAGTGGGTTGTGGACGTTGGTGCCATAATGTGAAGCAGGTTTTGTCTGTTACAAGTCGAAAAGGACTTTGGCGTTTTGATCAGAATTGCTGTTCTTGATGAACAGCTTCAGTCAAGGGATCCAGGGGTTACTTTGAGAAGAATGCACAGTGCATTTCGCATTCACTCAGTTACATGTCCCTTGGTACGAGTCTGGAAGGGTCAGGAATGACAAGGCCAATGATGGATTGCTTATTCGTCACCTCACATTTGCTAACTCACTTGCCCATCGCCTCGAGACCGGAAATATAAGACTTTCAAATTACCTCTTAAGCCACCTCTGAAGACGGCAGAGCGCAGGGGAGACTTCGCAAAATTCACTTGGGAGAGGTTGGGAAAGAGGTAGAAGGCAGAGCTGCCTATCAAAGACCCTCTTCCTCTGTCTCTCTTTCCTCTCTAGCTCTGAATTCTAGTCATCTTCTGACGCATTAATTTCCTTCTGTGTGAGTGAGGCGACACCGGCCTTACTCATGTCTCAGAGGGATCAAAGTTGACTGAAATCTTCTGGATAAAGTCCTGGAAATGCCATCTTGATTCGCTCTGTTTATTTTCTTGACAGTATGGCGTCTCGCCAACAACCGCACACAAATGCTCTGAGAGCCTCCGACTTTCCACTGTTCATTCTAATGTAACTGTCCGCCGCATACCCAGCTTCCGCTCAGGTTTCACTTGGACGAGAACCTATCGTTTGGATATGCACATGGTAAGTATATGCCGAGTATCTATTTACATCAGAGCTAAGCATATTCTACCCATTTACAGACCCTATCCAACGCCTTCGAAGTCTACCTCCAAGCGCGGCGTTGAAGATACGTTTCCAACGCGCAGTCACTCTTGACCTCTTGATTCACCATATATACAAACAACACCAATCAAATTTCCTTTATTTCTTCGAAAAAATCATATATTGCCATAATTGTCTTTCGGTCGTGGCTTAGCACAACACTACATGCGTTGGAAATAGCAGTCTACCTGCAAGGACCTTACCTTCATCTGGAATTCAAGATTCGACTTAAGCTGTCATATGCTGTGGATGCCGAGCATGAGGTGGGAAGACTCGCTGCGTATGGGACTGTTTGGAGAGCATTGCCTGTCTAGACAAATATGCAACATAATGTCTTGCGTGGTTTTTGTTAAGATTCTGACCAGCTCCTCCAACTATCAAAAAAAGAAACTCTTCCTGGATCACATAGTACAGCTTTCTCATTGAACGGGATGTTGTCAGGGACTGACAAGGACTTTGATCGATTATCTGCCTACTTTCGAGTAGTATGTATACTAGTCTAGATTGGGAAGGGACGCAAAGAAGTGCTGCCAAAGGCCTTCTTGCTTACTTGAATCGAATTCTATACCACTGTACACACATATGATCCCGTGAATGTTGATTTCTTTGTGCGGCTTCTCAATTTTGAAAGGCCAGTAGATTAGCTAGATATAAAATTGAGAACTACCTATAAAAGATCCTCTTTAGATTCGAATTTTACATTAACATTAAAATTCCTAAAAAATATTCGCTTCATCCTATATCCAATTCGGATGATCTTAATTCAATGATCATTAGTTTAGACACTCTTCATATAGATATTTTACCAAACTTTTACAGAGTAATCAGTCATTAGCCCTGAACATCATTAAACTATTAGTTCTTGTTGAGTGAAATTTAACTGTGGAAAGGTTCACAGAAGTCCAGATTCCTATAACAAACATTTCGAGCTGTACAATTGAATTATATTCATAACATCTAGCCTCGAACCTGAGATGGTATTTTCCTTTTAGCATCAACATTGCTCTGAGTCACTCCTCCTCCTCAAAAAAGAATTATTGAGAGCCGCTGTCTCATTTGCGGCTCTAATATTTGTAGCATTACATAATTCCGCCCATGCTTCTATATCGCTCTGCTCGATTTTCGCTCCTGTCATGATAGTAGCATGTGGATCTGCACCATTGTATTCCATATAAGACCCATAAGATCCAACGGAACTTTTGCCGAATTTGGTACTCAAAGTATTTGTGTCCGTCTCTGCGTTGTTCGTCGTTGTAGTTTTTTTCGTTGAGTTGCTATGGTTTATAAAGTTGCAGTATACTTCATAAACCCTCCTAAGAAGGGGTCGGATGGTAGCGAGTGAGGTAGCGATGATTCCTATGCCAACTTCGAGAACAGAGAGAAGACAAATGGGATAGAAGGTATATGGTCTATCGACTGCAGATTTGAATGGCCCCGTGAAGAAAAAGCGAGCAATATTAACAATGATAGTGCTAAGACCTAAGCCAAGCACGAATCCGGTGCTAATCTTGGATTTCTTAGACATCCGTAAGTCCCAAATTAAAACAATAGGGGCAATGGCGAGAATTGTGTCTGTAACCAAGCTGATTGCTGCGTTTAAAATTACCAGTACTTCAAACATAGGGCCGGCAATACATTGCCCATGAGTAGATTCTCCCCATAGAAATGTAATCGGCTTACATTGGAATGCGATGATGAAAATGTAAATAAAACCGCATATGGTATAAAATGCCATAGTACCAATTACTATATAGCGATACAATCGTCCTTGTCCGAATTGAAGCAGTAATATTCCAATGCTCAACTTCAGTGTGACCGCTGTCATGATATAGAAAAGTTCGCTAATAAAGGACAACTAGATCTCTCATTAGAAATGACCTTGATCCAAAGGTTTGGCGTAAATCAATCGAGATTAATATATTCGCTTCCAAGATACAAGTTACGAACCTTCAAAACCTGGGAAATATCTCTTAGGGATAAATAAATATCCTCAACACCAAGTCCAAGTACTACCATCTTAAAACTCAATGCAGATAATATCGTAAATAAAACCGATGAGATGATGATGAACCAATCATCAACACCCAATTTTCTGACAATGAAAAGCCGAACATAGATCCGACTGGATACAGCAATCCAGTTTGCCAACAAAATCACACCAAAAGGAAGAGCTCGTATAGCTTCGGAACGTAGCATGGTGTGAAAAGGGCTGTTTCATATCAGTAGCAGATACTGCCGGCTGTATAGAGTGAATGAAGTCGTAATGCTTTAATTAAGCACATGCGATCAATTATATAGGGGGCATGTGATATTGGAGGCAAAAAACGAACTAAAAATCATTAAGGTACACTATCAAAACTGAATGATGACGGCGCAATAACTCTGGTTGTTATCCAATACAATATGTTGATTGAAGTTGGGTTTGGTGCGATATATGGTAGCTAGACCATAAGCATATAGCTAGATCTGTGTAACTGTCTGTTTCCGGGTTGGGACGCCGATGATTATAATTTGCCACAAGCCTAATTATTCTGCCAGATAATTCAGGAAGATATCCATCTGAGAGTAGCTCTCTAAAGTAACTTGATGCGAATACTATCGAGATATATCGGATTGGTGGATGGTGGTCAATAGCTAACTTCACGTGGAGATCACGTGGAATACAAATCGTGACTGGTTTCATAACGAGTAATCTTACAAGTCCAACGTAGTAAGATACATATCTTAGTAACAGATTAGCTCTTGTTCTGTACGTTTAATGGAGTTAATTTTCTGTGTATTCGCTGTTGTGATGACAAGATCCCCAGTATATTGACGGAATAACAAGCGGTCACTCCACCTCTTACCAAGTCTTTCGTAGCGTTTACTCGAAGAATCTCTGATTCTGTAGCTTTGATCGGATAACTGGTGGCAGTTTAATCGAGGTTGAAGGAAGTATGAATGAAGTGGCCGTGAAAGAATCATCGCATCACCACGGTTTGTGGATGGGAAGTGCTGCCCATCTAAATAGTCTGCCGAGCCTCCAGAGGATGACCAGTTTTCGAATTCAATGATTCAGTCCAGACCTTTTTACAAAAGTTCTGATAACGTGTGTAAAACTTTTTGTTCCTCCTATGGGGAAATAAGTTCCATCGAATCATAGATTCTACCTCTGCATCGTTTAGCTCCAATCTAGCGTACATTTCTGCTCGATTTAATTCTCCTTCAGCCTTCTCGATTTCCAGACTAAGGCTGGATCCTATATGCAACGGATCTATGCCAGCTCTGTAAACAACCAAGACTGTCGATGAGACTAGAAGTACTACAGTGAGGAGCTGACAGAACAGGCTAGCCATACCAAGAGATATGATGTGAACACCAAAAGCAACCCACCCAACGCCTCGAGTGCAACGGTAGAAGTTAAGATGCCGAAGCCGTGGGACGGCTAAGAGGCAATTAAGAACTACATCTTGAGAGGTGTAAATGGTAACGGCTTTCCCATCAGGAAAAGTCAAGAAAACCTTGACTTTGGCACTCGTTGAATCCCGTACTGACCAGGAGGCTTGGTCTAATGCAGACCGATTTTCTTCAACAACAATGAAGCGAACTAGGACTGAGAGAACGATAGATATGCTGTTGACAAGTCCCCACCAATCTCCAATTATAAGAGGGAATACCAGAAGGATAGAAGACACAAAAACACCTAGTATAACGCTGCTAATGCGGTGTCCCAGGGACTGCTCTGGCAAGTCAGGAGTATCAAGGCTTCCGTAATTGCGGATTACAACTACTTAAAATAAAGGAAATTTGTACTAACAGACAGATGCGAGAGCAAAGAAGCTTGTATGAATTATATGCATGTTAGGACTTATAAGGTTACTCATTCTACATGAAACTGGTCACATTCTCTGCCATACATGGCCGTACATGGTGTTGCTGTTGATTACCTATATATCTTAACATAACTCAAGAACTTTCGACATAGTTGTAAAAGGAGAAGTTAATTAAACGAAGAGTTCTCTGGATGATACGGCTTATAATAGATATCGTTATAAAGAATGCCATTGCTTAAAATCATTATTAAAACTTTTTGTGACTGTTTCCAGCTACTACCTTCGGAATCCCCTTGTCCTGATCCTTTATAAAAAACTTCTTCGTGCCTTGAAATTCGTATCATAAATTCGAACTGCTAAATCAACCTTCAGGAGGTTGATTTCGATAGGTCCTTTCATTCTTCATAGAACTCCCGTGACCTTTCTCTTCCATATCATACCCAGACGTTGAAAGAAGGAATACAGAGAACCCCTTGGCACCGCACCCCGATACAATCTCATCCATAGAGCTGCAGCGCTCCCTTCAATTCGTCAATACGATTATTCGAAATAGGACAACAAAATGTCAACATACCTTTGATGGGGCCCAATTCACCAAAGCCAGCCCAGTATCCCAATGCCTCAATGACCCATGGCATAATCACAACCAAGACCCCAAGCGCAATGATTGTCCAGTAAACCTCTGGCTTCTCCAGCCACTCAACAGCCTCTGACATTGCCTTTGTGAGGGCATTTTTCATTAATTCGCCCATTGGAGGTGCTGTCATTGCCATCTCGCCCATCTGAGATGTCTTTCTCAAGGCATTCTCAAGTCCCGCGAGAATACATTTCGCAAGATTCTCTGTCCAATCGACCGTGTAGAACGAATCTTTGAGAGTGCGGGCAAGTTCATCATGATCCTTGGCGAAATACATTGTCTCGAGGATAGAGTTCGCCATCTTGTGGTCGTCGACTTTTGCTTGCTCACTGGTGTAAACCACCGTGTCTGGAAGACCTGTAAGACATTCGAGGATTGCTTGGAGGATGGAGCTCATTTTTGCGACTTTTGGGTGTTACTGTTCTTTGACAAGTTGGAGACGTTTCAATGTATATATACCACCTTTTGTTTACAAGACTGGTTATTTGGTTGATGAGAAAGCAGTCGTTTATTTACGAAATTGAATATGGTTGTTAAGGTATCACTGCCGGAGTTGTCGTGAACAGTGTTGGAACGTTGTTGTCACAGCCACACAACGTGGGACGGTAAGCGTATTTACGATAACGGATTATACTTTTTTTCACTGCTTGTATTAGTGATACCCTGCATGTCATCTTGCAGCTATGCAAAGCCGCATTGAGATGGCCAATTGTTATTTCGCTTCGATCATGTGAATTTTGTACATCTCTGGAATGTATCACCATTTATATTGGGTAACCGAGCGAAGCTATGCTGTGCTTGTTTGTTATATTGGTAACGATGTCCACCCAGACTGATCATTGAAAGCTATGATTCTGCAGAGCAACAATGTTTACAAAATTCAGGTTCGCATTTGTATTATTTTTGATGAAACAATAAATTAATGGCAAAGAATATCCGAGTCGGATCTAGGAACTCCATAACTTCCTCGATGGTCTTGAAGAGCCGAAGAGCCCAGAATAATAGAGGATCTATAAGCTTGTTGATACTGAAGACAGCCTGAATATTTTAACTCATTTGCAGGAGATCTGAAAATTGCTAGTTGAGTTGCAAGCGCAGAGCAGAACGACCAAGAGCATATAGCAACACCTCTATGACCTCTAGGATATTTCAACAAAACTCAAGACTCGAAGTAGAAGCAAATGGGAACATAGAGTGAATTTTCTTTGAATTCTTCGAAGCTACTAAACTCTTACTTGGAATATCACGAGATCCCTGTTGAATATGATGGAGTAGCAACGCAACGATGAAGAAAATCCTATTCTTATTCTTAAATTCTCATACAGCATCCTCATTAGGTTTCTTTTGTCCTTCCTTCTCTCAATCAATATCTGTCTCAGTCAAGTCTTCTTCTCAAAGAGTCATCTTATCAATACCCATAACCAGTTTCTCATCCTTCCCGAGGATCGTGAGCTAGCTCTTCTCCTGAAGCTCACTTCTATTACACCACTCAATCTCGGGCTCAACCCAGACCTTCTTTGCCTCGAAAATGCATGTTCTCCAAAGGATGGTTGCCAAAATGAGACGGAAAATTGGGTGGCATAGGCGTTGGATTTCGACACTGCTATCCTCGATGAGTTTGACGAATTTCGCTTGATCGCAACCACGAAAGATATCGCGCGCCTGTGTGATGCTGCCGGATATGATGCGAGATAGATTACGAGTATTTGTACTTCTTAGGCACCTCGACCACCTCATAAATTGAGACAACTCATTCTGAAATGGCTTACCAAATGCGTCTGGCAAGACGATTGTGAGGTTCTTCAAGCTAGTCCATCCATACAGCTTCAAAGGCCCAGTCACGATAAGCATGAGGTCAGTGAGATCCAACGCGAGATTCTGAACGTGCTGTTGCTCCCAATGCTTGATCATACTCATATCTGAGTTCCTGTGCTGGTGAATGTAGTCGAGGCGGCGGAAGTATAGAGTGTCATACTCGAAGTCGAACCATACGCGGGTGCTTCTATGATTGCCACTTTGAAACTGAGTAACAAACGGACCCTCGACTATATCGGCATAAGTATGAAACACGAACTGTGGATTGAGGAAGCAAGGCTTCATTCTTGACTTCCTGGAGAGTTCAAAAGCTGTTTTACGAGACTCGGAACAGACATGGAAGACTGCGGGAAGTGGTCGAATAGCGTGGTAGTAAGGTAAACGATAGATGCGTGGTGATGTAGTCACGACGGCTGGTTTTCTTGTTGGCGCGTACAAGCTGTACTCCCAAATGGTCAGCCGGAGCTCTATTGGTAGATCTGAGAACCCTGGCATTGTGGCTTATTGTGTTAGTGAAGAATCAATAATCTTTTGAAGTTACTCACGTGATATCAAGAGGAATAAACAAGATATTTGCGGCCAGTCAGTATTGACGACCTTCAAACCAGCTGTGGGGTGGCAGTGCGTTGACTTTGAGGTATGAAATAAGGTGAAATTCTTAGAGGGCGAGCAGCTCGAGTGAGCTTTGCTGAACCTTTCAACCACGCTCTTCCAGAATTTTTTTGATCATGTGAGTAAAGGCAACAAGTGAGAAAACTTACATCTGGGCGAGACCTCGCTTTGGTAGGAGCAGCTACTATGAAGAGAATAATCAAGAAAATCTTAGGCAAAAGCAAATACAGAAAACTCCCTGTACTCGATCAAGGCCATGAAAATTACTTCTGTACCATCAGTCAATTATATAGTCTAATCATGTTTAAATAACTTGAGAAATGGCGAAGTATCAATACACAATTCTCAGAAAGAATCGTGTTTGGCAATGTCTCTCCCTACCGGCTACACGCTTCTTTCTCCAGATCCTTCCACGCGCCATTGACAAAGATAACAATATAGTTTTATATTGTTTTTGAACTTATCATACCTCAAGTCTCGAGGCATAATTGAACTGACGAGTTGCCAACCGAGCATCTGGTGTACATCTCCAAAGCAAATCAAATTCTATTTTATTTCAAGAGGCTCTTATTATATTTGGACTTCATATCCAGTAATTTCGCCGTTAACACTGGTTATATATATATATCCTAAACATACCACACCGCGATTCATCACCACTTAGTCGGGTCCATATCTTAGGTTCTCTGTTATATCAAACGGGAATAATTGCTATACTACTTCAGATCATCCTATATAGGCTAGCTATAATATTAACAGTGCTAAATATATGCTATAATTTCATAAAATGTCTCATAATGTTGCCCAGCACACGCCCATAATGTAAGTCCCATCCATCGTCAGAATACTCTATTAAGATAATACATCTTGGCACTACCCACTCAACTCCTCAATCCTCATCTTAATAGCATCTACACTCCTCAACTTCGCCTCAAGCTCCTCCCTTTCATCCTCCAGCGCCAACCTCCGTTCTGCATCCAACTTCGTAAAAACATAATGCCCCTGCCCATCAAACTGTAAAATTCGCTCATGATATTTCCACAGACTCCTGCGATGCGATACAGTCATAAGCGTTATCCCCAGTGCCTTCGCGGTATCGTACATAACTTTCTCGGTGTCGAGTGTGACTGACGAAGTACACTCATCAAGAATAGCGTACTTCGGTTTGTGATAGAAGAGGCGAGCCATAGCAACACGCTGCTGCAGACCACCAGATAGAACATCTCGCCACTCAGCCTCTGCATCCCACCCTTCTTCGTAACTAGACACTAGATTCTCGAGGTTCAATAGCTCCAGGATTTGCAGTAGATCCGCGTCACGGACTCCCTTAGTGCGCATAGTTCTCAGTGAATCCGGGTAAATGATCTGCTGTCTAAGACTCCCCCGACTTAAATATGGTCGCTGCGGAATATAAAAGATGTCACTGAAAGGCGGTTTGCGTACCGTCCCGCCATAGACGGGCCAGAGGCCGCCAAGGATGCGGAAGAGTGAGGATTTACCGCAGCCGTTAGGTCCGACGATCAACAGGTGATCTCCACGCTTGATGGCAAAGGAGAGAGCAGGGATTAGAACCACGCCGCTAGGAGCGCAGATGGGTACGGAGATGAACTCGATATCTTCGCTTTCGACTACGGTACCTCGGCCTCGGATGAGGGCGTCGGGGCCTTCATCTTCAGCGGCACTGACAAGCTTCTTCTCAAAATGACCGGCTTGGATCCCGTCCATGACATCAAGGAGAGTGGCTACTCGGGAAGTGTAGCCTGCTAGTTCAGTGATTTCCTAGCAAAGTCAGTATCAGAGCGGTAATAAAAAGAAGCTCAGCATACCTTGTAAGAGAACATAACTCTTCCAAACGCATCTGAAGAACTCAAAAGCATTCTGCGATTTGTGACGAAACTCTCAGTTCTATCACCCATTGATCCGCTCGAAGCACCAGGAATCTTGAAAAATACCGGAACACTACATAAAACCAGACCCAAGGCGCCCCAGAAATACTTGATGACAAAATCTTCCATGATACCGTGGTAAAATCTACGCCGTAGAATGTAGTTGACATGTTTGATAAGGGTGAAATAGCCCTTGTCTAGAGTGTCTTTCTCGGCCTCATGTCCTGAATACAGGGCGATTTCTTCGCTGTAGTCTATCAATCGTGAATGTTCAAATCGGAATTCTCCTTCTAAGCGGGCTTCATCTGCAACATATTTTCCGAATGGGGGTGTCAGAGCACGCATTACATCTATATTCATTAGAAAAACCTCAAGAAAAGAAGGAGTTTAACATACTAGCTGAAACTTGCACGAGAAGAGACATGAAGAATAGACCTTCTCCGCCCACACTCCGTGACAGAGAATAATTATATATTGCCTGGTTATGTCAGAGCTTTGTTTTTACATAGCGTTCATAAGACTCACCATATCGAGTATTGGCTTAGCAAGATTTGAATACAATTCTGCCAAACTGTTTGAGAATTTAGATACATCGACCGTGATCAGTTGATCAGCATTCTTAATCCTATCATCGAGAGCAGATATCGCGTAGAAGGTCATATTGGATAAATATTTATCATGGATATGCTTCGTGAGCCGTGTTCGATATTGGAGTGAGAGTTTGCACTGATGGTATGAAAGCTATAACAATCAGCATGCATTCACATGCACAATACAAGTAGATCAAGCAAATCACTCACCATAGAATTCGTAAAAGTTGCTGGGATAGCAACAACCATCCACCAAACAATACCCACCAAGAAATCTTTCCCCCTCCCTCTCACCAAGTTGCTCACCAACCGGCCATCCAGCTCCGCTACATACAGACTGATGAGCGTTCGAATAACCAAAAATATACTGTGACTTATTAACAACCTCAACTCCTTACTCTTCCATCCAGGAATCACAATCTTCAATAACCGGAATAAGTTCTTGAAAAATTCTCTATTTAACTCGACTTTCTTCCGCTTTGTAGCATCGCCCTCAGCACTCGAGACGGTACCCTTGCTCAGCCTCTCTGCTGCCCGGAGCGATGCGGCTTTTTGCTCTGAGATAGCATTCCGTATACGATTTATAAGCGCTACAAATAGTGTGAGGTAGACGGCGCGCGATATGCGTGTTCGGTGTTTGAGGTAGAGAGTCGTTAGCTGGGAGATGATGCTTCGGACTGTGCTTTCCGGTGGGAACAGCTTGGATTGAGCGGCCATTTTGAATGAGACCTAAAGGGTTTTCGAAGAGGAGATTTTGGGTTGCAGCTTCTTGTGAAGCATCGATCTCTACATTGACATCTGATGTTGAGGCTCTCGGGGAGGCATGTGGCGCTTGGTGTGCCTATCGTATGCTTATGCGATTTGATGGTTGATCTCGATTTTGAGTATCAACTGATATACCAAGACTCGCCTTATATGGGCAAGTCAGAAAGTTAAGATATCAGCAGCAAATATTGTTGTCGAAAGCGGAATGTGGAATGTGAAATAAGGTAGCTCTACGTATTCCTCGGCTTCTCAACGCCCACGACAGGGATCATACTCGTTACCCCAGATTCTCCCCACTGCATGTGATAAAGCGCCCATCATGCGGTGCTGCCTTAATTTGCCTGACTCATCCCGCCAATCGCGTTAGGTCAATAAGGCATCAACAAATTTTTATCGATTCCCGAAACCAAAAAGTCCGAATTCCATCTGCTCCACAACTCACAACCGCATATCTCTCACGATTCAACACAAAACCTTCCAGCGGATAGTCATTCTGTTAAATATCGACGATTCTTATTCAAAATGGCCGAAAACATCTACGACGAGATCGAAATCGAGGACATGACATACGATGCCGCGCGTGAAATCTACCATTACCCGTGCCCATGTGGCGATCGCTTTGAAATCGCCCTGGCTGATCTGATCGATGGAGAGGATATTGGAGTTTGCCCTAGTTGCAGCTTGATGATTAGGGTTATATACGAAGTGGTAAGTTGCGTACAGGGCCGAGGAGACGGAGGGGCGCATTGCTAATGAATTGTAGGACGATCTGCCGAAGCCTCCACCTGCTGCGGGACAGGCTACCGTTGCTACTTGAATGTTGGAGTATTGATTTTAAAGTAGAGTGAAGAGATGGGACGTGGTGGGACTCGGTATTGGTATCTAGACACCAAGGGGTACAAACGATGAGATGGTGAATGAAATCTCAGGATTCTGCCAAATTGCGACACCCAACAGAATTGACCGTTGGAAAAAGAACCGACCACAAATTGGAAGACACAAGATAAGGGGCGAGTCAAGCTCTTATCCGCTCAAGTGTATAGTCTGGTGCACGGTTGGGCAAGAAGGTAGATGTTGGGTACATCTGGGAGTTGAATACAGCGATTGCAACATATACCCCGATAGCCATGTCTGAATAAATTTTCTGCGACTCTTTGAGCCCATTAAAAGACCTGAATCCTAACAACCCAATAACTCGATCCACTGGATATCATACACTACCATCTCACCATAACTCATAACTTACACACAGCCGACCCATGTCCTACAAACTCCCATCGTCAATCGTAACATCAACACCCACCTCCTTCCTCATGATCTCACTCAGCGTACTTCCATCTCTCAAGTAAACCCAGTCTCCCTTTCCTCCACCCTCCTTGTCATTCTGTCCCTCTCCAGAAACAACCCAGTCGAATCTCTTCGGGCCAGAAATGGGCGAGCTCAACCAGATCTGCTTGTTTGGCGGCTGTTTGTTAAGAACATAGGTACCATTTGGTGGAAAGACGACAGTAAGAACACCAGCCTGTCAAAAATCAGAACTAGATCGAATCTCAAACCTCTCATCATATCTCAAAATCCTTCGATAACCAACCTCGAGATGGGAAACATACACTAAACTCAACATCGACATCCTCCCTCTCCTCCTGTAGCGCCTCAAGCTGTTCAACCATTTTATCCATGTATTTATCTGATACGTCGTGGTATTCCTCGATTGTCAATTCTGCAAGGCCTAGAGAGGAGTCATGTTCTTCAGCTTCTCGCGGCTTTGGGTTCTCGGATTCCGGGGATAAACCTTTTCGGAGCGCGGGGGATGTTGAAAAGCCACGGCACAGAGGGGCAGAAATGAATCTGGATGCATTGTTGAGGCGGATTGATGGAGTGCTAAATGCTGTACGAGAAGCTGGGGCGCGTAGCTGTTGGGATGCTGCTCGAGTTAAGAGCTTGGAGATGTTTGAGCGGGACATATTGAAAGACGTAGGTAATCTCAGGCTGAAACCGAGAGGTGAAGATGAAGAAGATTTACTTCAATGGACGAATAAAAATTGTGATGGAATGTGGAGTAATACAGAAAGAACAATTGGGTGAAATGTTACTTTTGATGAGAAGAGGAAACGGCATTCAAGCTCCAAGCTACCCCACAAATTCGCGTATCAGCAAGGCATGCTCGTCATTCGCAACACGAATTAACAATCAACAGCAGCATCACGAATCCTCTTCACTTTCCCGCATTCTCTCCACGCAAAAGCGCATCTCATCGCCAGCATAGGCGACGAGTACCTTCAAATATTGCAGAGGAAATGCTGCATTCAACCACGCCCCACGCGCCAATATGATCAACGCCGTGCTCGTCTTCAACAACTCAGGCCAGCCCCGACTGACGAAGTTCTACACACAACTTGTGCGTCCCCTCCCTCTCCACATCCAAAGCCCCACCTCTACTTGTTCCACAGCTAACACTCGCCCAGGATACCAGTGTCCAACAGCGACTCATCTCCGAGATCTTCCAGCTCGTAGCGCATCGCCCCTCCGGCTCCTGCAACTTCCTCCCCCTTCCACCATTGCTTGCATCAACCTCGAAATCTCACTCTGCCTCCGAGCCGCATAATGACACCCCATCGCTGGTAACATACCGACACTACGCAACTCTCTACTTCATCATCATATCTACCTCTACCGAATCGCCGCTCGCACTCATCGATCTTATCCAAGTGTATGTGGAAGCGCTAGACCGCCTATTCGAGAATGTGTGCGAGTTGGATTTGATCTTCAACTTCGAGACACTGCATGCTACTCTTGGGGAGATGATTGTGGGGGGAGTGGTTATTGAAACACAGTTGGATAAGGTTGTTGAGGGAGTCAGAACGCAAGGGAAGGTTGCTAAGAGACCGATTAATGAGGGGCGGGGAGGACTGGGAATGGGTGGTGGATTTGCTTGGGCGGGGAGGTAATAGGTTGCTCTGGAGGGTTGAAGTGTACGATAGGAGTTACTTGATTGTTTAGGTCTTGGACTTGTGAGGCTCAAAAAGAGTTTGTGAAGGACCTGCTAGGTCATGAATATAGATGTTTGGTAGGAGGGTGTATCCTGTTGATTTGCATGGGAATATATGCATGCCATCTTTAGAATTTAGATACGCCACAATTTCAATTTATTGTAAGCAGTTTAAGTTTTTCTTGACATGAGTTTGGCGAATGATCCAGCACTCCTTTCCATCAGTTATAATGTTTCAAAGATTCTCTCAGACAACGAGCCAGCCAACTCTTATATTAATTCATGGATATTAAAACGTAAGAATACATCGTATAACGGGTATTGGCAGAGTCGGTTCCCTCACAAAATATGATTCATTTCAGTGAAGGCCTGTCTCTTCCCGGTTTCGCTATTCCCACTTTGTTGACCTCCAGTATAGTATATACCTATGCCTCAACATAGGCGGAAATCTTCCACAACTACATCTAAGAAATACTAGACCGATTTTAGGAAGAAAGGAGCAAGAGGAGGGGGCCAGTCGTCTCCTACAGAAGCAAAGCGACAAACACAAGGGTTTATTGCTAATCAGTAAATGATATAAGGAAGTTCTCCAAGCTTCAAGTATTGAGAGAAACAAGTCACCAAAGCGCTGAAAATTTTGCTCTCACAAAAATGTCACCTAACGAAGTTTGCAGCATTCTAACACCTACAGACTCGGCCCTCAATAACATAACATAAATATAGGCTGAAACCGCTCCTAGCTACCCATGTGTCGTCAACAACTCAACAGATTTTTCCTGTACGCCAATGTCCTGGGTCTAGTTAGAGAATTGGAGAATAGTGATATATCTACCCAGAAATATAAGCCAGTTTGACTCTTGTTCTCCCGTCATCTTGCACTTTCACTGCTCAACTCCTCTTGTTTCCTCGTGAGCTCAGGGACAATTTCGTCTTGCTGACAGATTATCGCCTGCTGTGTGACCGTATATCCCTCTTTGTCTTTACAACGAGGATCAGCCCCGCTTTGAAGCAAGAGTCTCACAAGTTGGCGATTCCCTTGTGTTGCGGCCCATCGTAGTGGAGTACGACCGTAATCGTCTTGCAAATTCGGTTTCGCGCCTTTCGAAAGTAGTAATTCAACTATCGTCTCATCTCCTTCACAAGTTGCTCTTGCAAGCGGTGTCCAGCCATACCAATCACAAACACTGGGGTCGGCTCCGTATTTAATAAGTAGACCAACGACCTCAACAAGTTGATATTTGCAAGCAACTAGCATTGGCGTCCATCCAATTCGGTCCCTCGTTTCTGTGTTGGCATTTCCTTCTAGCAAAATCTCTGCGATGCTCAAATTTCGGCCATTGATTGCTATTCTAAGTGGTGAAAATCCTTCTTTGTCTTTGCAAAAGTCTGGTGCAGCACCATGCTTCAGTAGAAGGACAACGAAAATTTCATCCTCAGTTCCTGTTGCCCTTAAAAGTGGAGTTGAGAGACGTTTGTCCTTTTGATTCGGATTTGCACCATATTCACACAACCGCTCGCTCATTTCTTCTTGTCTATATTCTACTGCCCAGCAAAGCGGTGTCCATCCAGAGCTATCAACCGGATTTGCCAATGCTCCGATGCTGAGTAGATAAGTAACTGTGGTTTCATGGAGTCGTTGGACAGCTAGGTGAAGTGCTGAGTTTCCCCTGTCGTTTATGGCATCGATATCAAAGTCCCGTCCTTTATTAACAGCTTCTAATATTTCCGTAAATCCGAAAACGCATAGCAGAAACATTGGTGTCAATGGTTTACTTTGTACCTGCGCCAGGTTATCAGCCAGCGAGTATCTCCTGATATGGCTGGTTTCGTAATAGTCTTCCATTTGGGAGATATTTTGGGAGTAATCATTATGATCTCCAGCTAATGGTTCTGCGATATTCCACGGGGTAACTGCTTTTATTGTATTTGCCCACTCCATGAAAGCTGCAGTGGGTTTCTTTCCCATTCCCAAAAATTTCCGTAGCCTGGGACCAAGTGTAGTATATCTTGATTCTGGTGAGAGCCTTTGGTAGTGCACAGCCCAATAGAAAGACGCATAGTCTTTTATATCATAGAGTTTCTCGGCGATGGGCTCTATGATAGAGGCGCTGTGGAACACATTTAAGGTATCCAAGCAAGCAGCAGCCGCTATCAAATTTATCTGTAAGTTGTCAAATTCTGGCTGCTCTTCAAAAAACTCGCGGACGGAGAGGTGGCTGAATCGAAAGACATCCGACTCCTTATCTTCAACTATCAAGTTCCGGCATGCAAGCCGGATATGATCTGCAGATGATAGGCCCCCTCTTTTGACTAGATCGGTTGACACCGCAGCGATAAGTTCCTTTGTCGATAAGTTCCGACATCCACATAGCATCCAAGCGATCGTTCTCTCTCCGACAATGCGAGTATTAATCGCGGCCTTCTTGACTTTGTCGTACATGAGCTGATATGTTTCTTTGAGTCCTTCGGGGAATTTTCCTAACTCATCGCGAATGTCTTGAACATGGCCGATGCGTTCAGAGTTGCAAAGATTTTGAATTTGAAGCTTTACCCATAAGAACCTATGATAGATATCAGCATTATAGCGATACACAGTTATAACTCGGCTACTTAAATTCCCTGTGATTTAGCAGTTAATGCTGCCTCGATTTCTATCTTTAATCCGAATGGTAGGTCCTCTCCGTTATTGAGTTGCCCTGTCCGGATCGCATCGTCTAGTTTTGACTTTATGTATCTTCTAATATCATCCCCATTATCTTTGTCTGACATTCCAAAGCTTGGAAATCCCAGCAAGCGAAGTCTGGGATCTTGGTCATTGCGGCTTGACAAAATGATCTTGACTACACTAGCAGACTTTTCAAGTATCTCCAGCAGACTCTGGAGAAGTTTCCCGTATTCTGCAGAGTCACATTCGTCCAAAGCATCAATCACAAATATTGCTGGATCTTCTTCGAGGAACTTCAGAATGAGTTTGACAGACTCTGCAGTGCTCAGTTCAATGTCCTCTTCGCCATTTTTTTCTCTTTCGCTGTATTCCTCCACTAACGGTCTAACAATGGGCGATTCGGTGTCTGAGCAGCAGATCTGTTTTAAGAGAGCTCGAAATATTTCCTCTGGGTTGGTCCTTGTTTTGTTACTGGAGTCTCGCTGGCAATAGAAGTATGCGACTGGCGCTGAGATCTTCGCCGTTTTACCGTCTGGTGCAACTGTCGAGCTATGTATCAACCTCTCTCGTCTTAATTTCTCAATTATGATAGACCTAGTGATTGTTAACAACAGGCTAAGTTGTATAAGTCACCACGAATGTACTTACATAATAGTCGTCTTCCCTGCCCCAGCTGTTGTAAAATAAGTAAGGTTTTTTCTACTTGCTGAGGAGAAGACTAACGTATACCATGTAGCCAAAGCACTGAGGAAGAGCTTGCATTCCGCCATTTAATAAAATCCCTTCTCTTCAACAGCCACTGCCCAGAATCTTGAAGAAGATCCTCCTGAGCACGTTTGTGGTCTTTAATGTAAGGAACTTTTGAAAGCCATCTAAGAATTTGGAGCCGACGGTTTCCTAAAAGATGGTGTGAGAATTTGTTGAGTAGCAGAATCTGTAAATTTGAAGCTGAAATATTATGCTTACGATCCAAGCTATCTTTGAGATCAGATAACTGCTCTGCCATTCTTATTACTGGCTGCTCGAATACCTCTAGCAGGTGGTCTAATTTCTGCCGATTAACATTGAGCTCAGATTTATAAATCAGTTTAACTACTTCATCAATGTCGGACTTTTCGGTGAACACCTTCTCTAAAAGGGTCTTTATAGTTGTTTCATCGATCTGAATGACACTCCGGAGTACACGAACTGTATATCGAAAGTCAGAATCTCAAAATATTTCAGTCAAGTAATAAACTCGCCTGCAGAATGACGATCGTAATATTTCTTTGCCTTGTACAAATACTGCAAAATAGCGGCATAAAGACTAACGAGGGAATTTCTGAGTATTTCTGTCAAATCATTTCTGTTTGCTGCGTTTTCGCCGTTCAATACAACGTTCGGATCGATGTAAAGTCGCTCAAATATTTTGTTTCGAGCAATCAATCTTGAGATCTTTTCAAGGCTCTCACTCATAGCGCCAAAAGTTTGCACATCGTTTATAGAAACCCGCAAACTCCAAGTCAACTAAATCCAAACAATGATATCAAAAGAGCTCACCTCAAGCAAGAATCGTACCGCAGCCCAAGGAAGAGCCGAATGCACCGGATCGTAACTTGTCACAACATCACCAATGTCTTTGAACTTATTTACCCATTTTGCCATCTTCTCAAAGACATCGCGAAGTATGATATCCTCTCCATTTTTTCGTCTGAACTTCCATCTTCGCTTCATGCATTCTATCTTCTTTGCTTCGATTTTCTTGAGAACTTCTTCTAGAGTGGTCCTATAGTCCGACCCGTCACTGGTAATCTCTTGTTGATCTTCAATACTCAGAGTTTTGACAGCCTGATGCCATAAATTACAAGGATGTGGGTCACAGCTTGTCCAATTCGTCAGCTTCGTACTCTTTTTGTAAGTCGTACAGGTAACAACCTTTGTATGCTAGAGGCCATATTTTAACCCAGGAACTTATCGTTCTCCTCAGAAATATTGCCTGACTCTGTAGGGATGACGATGAGCAAAGAGTAATCATCGATTAGAATGGAAAGAAATGGATTCTCGATGACCCTGGTATTGTTGTAGCCGCATAAAGTTAAAGCGAGCTGCACCGTGTGTTGTCACTTTCTGTCCCTGTCACAACTAAAATACGGGCGAGACTTGTGAATCGTCTTGATCAAATTCTCAGATATTTGATTTAGTTAACCTATTTTCAATTGCATCGCTCCTGACATCCCAAGGATTGAATATTCTATGAAACAGCCCCTGGAAGCTGGCCTTTCTCCTCAAGTTTCTAGACCCCGACCAATTATATTCATAAAGATGATGGACGACGAGAATTTTGATATCGCAAAACTGGCTTCCTTAAAGAAACAGATTGAAGAGCTTCAGAGAAAGTTCAATTTAAGAGGTGAAGGTGTGATAAGTGACCTTTCGAATCAATCAGGCCTTGACACTGCCTCGAATGAGCTTCATGAAAGTCCGAGCAGAGCAGCACCCTTCTCTTTCAGAGGCGAAGTTACACGATGTGCCTCAAGATTTAGTAAAGACGGGGTACTTGAGATTCATAACGCCACCTTGAAGGAGTTAATCCAGAGAGTAGTGGTGAATTACCCAATCCACAACCCAACAAAGGGAATGTCTTTTGTGTATCCCTTTGCTCCTTTGGTGCACAACTGGGATGCTTTAGTAGCCCAATTAGACGAATTGAAAGTCAAAGCGGCAGATAATACTGCGGCACATGAATTACGAGCTTCGTTGGCTCAACTCATGGAGTTCATCACCAATGGCCGAGCTGGCGAGCCACTGACAAAATACTTTTGCCATAGAGATTACCATATACAGCAACATACCGTTACTTGGGAGACATTGTGGACTTTATTCCCTCCCGGAACTCTTGTTTACGGAAGCCCATTTCAAGATGAAGACCAAGTGTTTATCGTCTGTGGCCGTCCTTATCTCCACTTCCCAGAATCGGAACACACTTCATGGTCACTTTTCTGTTGGGGCCTTGATTGGGACGGAAATAACTTCGTAAAGACATCTTATGAGTTTGAATTTCCCAGGTTTGAGGCAGTGAAAGCAGTAACTGACCTTTGTTGTTATCCCCTGGGTTTCTATGGAATCAGGGGTTCTGATCAAGAAGGTGCTCTCGCCGTCATGAAAAATAAACTGATCGAAAGAGGCCAGAAGTTCAAGGATATATGTCTGGCCCCCAGATACCAGTCGAATTACAAGTATAAAGGCCTCGCGCTATTTTCGGAGCCATTAAGCTGGAGTATTGAAAATACGTCTCAGGTGTGTCAAGCTAATTCTTTTCAATTATATCAATTTCTGACATTTATAGGTACTTTATCGGTCTCCCGCGTCCTTCAGTTACTCTGGAGCAGTCTCAACATTGGTGCGTAATCCGACCCTGAAGTCATCTAATGCAGTCACCAAACTTAGTCTAACTAATTACTACGAAAAGCTTGACGATATAGTCATAGTTGACTTCTCCAGTTGGTATGATAGTATCGATCGTCATCCTTCTTTAGGTCTCACAAGATTTTATCATGGCGAGACGGCTTGCACTTGCCCGAATTGCCTGAAAACCCCTTATCTGAACAATCTCTTGAAACTCGACTGGAAACTGCGGTTTTCTGCAGATAAGTGGGAGGATATTCAATATCTATTGTGCTCTCCTCGAGTGCTTGGTTTTGCAACTCATGCAAGTTTATTTCTGATTAGTTTCCACTTGTCTCTTAGGGGTTTTATGCTATTAAAATGCTCTTTGTTGCTGACATGGCATGTTTCCTGGTTAGAAACGAGTTTGGATCCAAGTATCAACGAGTTTGCTGCAGAGATTGAGGGAGCATGATGAATTTGAATGGAAACGTAACTTTGAAATCCTACAGCAAGACCAAGATACAAAGGACATCATAAGAGATCTAGTAAAACAACATGGACAGGACACAGAAAATCGTACTTTAGACCTTGCTCCAGGCATGGAGGATTTCATCCCCAGCAAGGGGACAGGACTAAATATCGCTTTGCATGGTAGAATCCACCTCATTATTTGTCGGTCATGTAGCTGATTGACTTATTCTAAAGGGCCTCCAGGAGTTGGCAAAACTTTAACAGCCGAGACTGTGGCAATGGTTGCTAAAAAGCCCCTTCTTCGAGTTGGTCCCACAGATATTGGCAATGATCCTACGAAAGCAGAAATCAATCTTCAACGTGTTTTTAGCGAAGCTTCGAAGCTCAATGCGATTCTTTTACTGTAATTCTCGCTTTCTATCATATATCAAGCCTTTCTAATGAGAAGTAGTGACGATGCGGACGCATATCTAGAGGCCAGAAACATAGGAGACGGGCTTAGATCAGGTTTTTTTGTTAACCCATTATTTAGCGGAAAAACAACTGACAACTCGCAGTATTTCTGCGCATCTTAGAGTACTACACAGGTGAGTTCTGCCACCAGCAACTGCCGCGGTACCTATACATAGATTACTAATAGGTTGGGTCAGGAATCTTGCTCATTACGACCAATCGTGTAGGGGTTTTCGATGAAGCCGTCATATCCCGCCTTCATCTTGCAATACATTTCCAGGATTTCACTGAGAAGCAGCGGGTGAATGTCTTTCTGGGCTTTATTGGTAAGATACGTCTGTACCCCTTGAGCAATTTAAGCTTACCAAGATTGAAGCCCAACTCGACAAGAAAGGACTTGTTAAGAATGTGGACGAGTTAACAGAATGGATTGTGGAAGATGCAGTTAAAGACCCACTAAATGGCCGCGATATCCGTAATATTCTATTCTCTGCAGTTGGGCTTGCAAAAGCAGGTGAGATCCCTCTTCTAATGCCTACTCTAATTGATATTGATTTTGTACCTAGCTGGGCGGCTATTAGAGATTCGTGATATTGCTAAAGTGCAAAACATTACCCGTCAGTTTAAGTCTTATAGAACGCAGATATTTCAAGGGTTTAGTGCAGAGGAATTATCGCGAGATCAAGGGTTCAGGTAACGCTACGGGATGAGCATGTCCTAATGTCGATTCTGAAGTTACTGAAGTCATCTGTCTATGTTACTCCGTTCCTAAAACAGTATCTTACAAATACATTGCAAATTTGGGAAGATTTACCAGAAATCTGAATTGTTATCAAATCTGTATTGACAGTATATATATAGAACTTATAGAGGACGCTCTTTTGTAAGCTAAGTCATAAAATAATGCTTAAACAAGCACATACGACCACAGACTGAAGAGAACAGGGCATCCCGTCCGCTCTGCCATACTTAAGCTTCAGATCGGTAGACTAGTAGTTGGGTGGGTGACCACCAGCGAATCCCTACTGTTGTATGTTTTTTGCGTTTTAAAGCTATTGTCTTTTTTTGGGGTGGGGGTCGAGGTGACGGGTAGTCTATCCGTACTACTTTACAATATCTTCCTATAAAATTCCGTTAATTAGAACACCTAGTAGACATTTTTAGATGAGCTCTAGTCTCTTCTGTAGAAATTATATATACAGTACGAAGTAACGTCTTCTTAGTTGCTTCAAGTATATATATAATCAACTTCATATCCTATATACCTTTAGGAGTGTGTTAAATAGGGTACTTGTATAATGTAGGATTTGCAACTGCAGAAGATACGCATATTGCAATAGCAAGTACTAAATAACGCATTTTAGAAACTTATTGCAAGTTATTTTTGCTTAGAATTGTAGGGTAATAGGTTGTTAATAGCGAAACTCTTACACCTTGAAATTGGAGGGGAAGACTCTTTAGCTTATATTTCTATAGCTTAGAGCCACATATCTATTCCCTTTATAAGTAAAGTCTTAATTGTTACATTTATATATAATATATCTTACCCTCCTTCTTATTCTAGTATAATTCATCTTTTATTCCTTATAGGCTGTACTATATATAGTAGATACCTAATAATTAAGTATTATATTCTCTATTTCCTTATATAAGATTTGTCTACTTCTAATATTGCAAATAGAACAGAAAATAATATATCTAGGATATTAAAGTATTTACAATCTCTATTTACTATAGCAGCTATAAGAGATATATATCTCTTTCTACCTTACTAGTTCTTTCTCTTTTATATATAAATATAAGTATACCTATAATTTAGCTATAGTCTACCTCTCTTAAACTTATAATTACCTTTAAATAAGATACTCCTTTAATTAACTAGCAGTTATATATTCACTATCTGCTTATATATAGTATTCTTACTCTTCTTCCTTAGTCCCTAGCCTTTTAACCTATATCTCCCCTATTAACACCTCTAGCTTTATATAAATTATTATCTTCGCCTACGTCCTTACTTTATTAATACCCTTGCTAATTGTTACTATTTCCCTACGTATTTGTTATATCCTTACTACTAAGTAGGTAGTAAAGTATAGGCTTTTTAGCAATTATATATACTAGCACGATATATAAAGAGGTAAGGGCTCTCTAGTAAGACAAGGTAGGTTACTATTAGTATTAAAGCATGTAACTTAATACTAAGGTAAGTATAGGTTTAAAGGTAGGTAATAGAGTATTAATTAAAGTTAAGCACAAAGCTCCTATCTACTTAGGAAATATAGAGATCTATATAGTAACTTCCTACTTTAAGGGAATTAAGGGATAGTTAAGAATGCTTAACTATTTTAACTATCTTAACTATCTATTATATAATCTCTCCTTATCTTATAATTTATATATAACACTATTATAGCCTTACTTATTCTTAATGTTGTAATTATAGATTCCTTAAGCTATAATACTATATCCCCTCTTATTAGTTAAGCCCTCTTAACTAAATAAGTAACTAGGTAGTTTTACTACTACTTAAGTAGGGTAATGCCTACTTTAAGAGAGTAATAGCTTTCTTCCCTTAATATGCCTTCCCTAAATCATCTAAAAGTAAAAGAACGCTTAAATCTTACTAATTATATACGTTGCAATAGAATAAGAATAGCGCCTTATTATACTTACTTTACCTTAAGCTAAAAGTGTATTATAGCCTTAGATTCGAAACGGTATAGTAAGTGTGTTTAAAGAAATACGAAATGTAATATTAAAGCGCTATCCGCTATAGACTAGGAAAAACTTTATCTAAAGGAGGTATATCTAGAAGTAGTAGAGGAGCTTGCTACTTAATAGGAGTAGGAAGCCTTTACTTATTATATATACCTCTAGTAGATATAGAAGTTATTAAAGACTTATAGTAGTAAGATATTACGTTATAGTCTTACTATATTAGACGAACTTAAAGCTATAGAAGAGAAAGAGCGATAAGAAGTAGAGGAAAGGATAGAGGCAGAGTAGCGCGCTTAGGCTAAAAACGCCTTTCTTACTAACATCGACCTCTTAAACTTAAACGACCTCTTTATAGCAGTTCTAGCCTCGTTTTAGGAGGGGTTAGATGTATCTAGTAGTAACCCTCTAACGTCTTAGGGTTAAAACTCTTAGTAGGTTCCTATATGTTATCTAAGTCGTTATATCCTTCCTATTTAACTAAATATCTAAGTTCGTTCCTAACCTATTTACAGTTTAGGATTTTCTTAATAGTATATTTAATGTTTTCATTTTTTTAAGATAGGTCTAAGTAATATGTAAAGTGGGCATTGTTAAGTACTAGTTCTAGTAGGGACATATAAAATATAGAGTGTATTTTTATACTTGCTAGTAGTTGCAGTTTATAATTGACTATGCTAATTTTCTTTAAAATCTTAAATAGTCTAATCTTAATGTTGTTTAGTTTATTGCTTAGCCTAGTTGTCTTAATGTTTCTATATATAAGGTAAACCTTATCTCCTTCTTAAAAGGTTAGTCCCTTAATCCTTTTTTTATTATAGTACTGTGCTAATCTTTAGCTAATAAACTTAATGTCCTTTACTAATTGCTTATATAGCGTCTTAAGTTCTAAGACTTATAGTCTTACTAATTTAGCTAAGATTTAGGTTTCCTTTAGTATATAGTATACCTTTAGTTTTAGCTTGTAGTTAGTATAGAATAGCGATACCTTTATTGTTTCTATAGTTACACTATTATATATAAATTGTATAAGGGGTAAGAGTAATACCTAATTGTCTTGTTTATAGTTAACATAGTAGTAGAGGTACTATTTTAACGTTTAGTTAAGTCTCTCTATCTACTTATCTATTTATAGGTAGTAAGCTATTAAGAGCTTATAGTTTATTCTTAACTAGCTTATTAGGGACTTTTAGAAGTTTAATGTAAATAGCTTGTCTTAATTAGATATTATTTCCTCTAGTATATTATAATTGCTAATAATCGTTCTTAAGAAGGTATATATAAGGTCTTTAGCAGTACTAGCTTCCTTATATAGTATAAAGTATCTATATTTAGTTATTCTATTAGTAATAACTATAATAGAGTTGTACTTAGCTTTTGTAAGTGGTTCCTTTAAAAGTAGTAATTTAACTATAAAATCTAATGCTATAGATTTCTATACTCCTTTTAGTATAGCTAGTAATTTAAGTTGTCTATAGGGTATATGTTAGCTAACTTTGTTCCTAAAATAAATGTTACATTCCTTTATAACCTTCTTAACTTAGTTTTTCATTCTTAAGAAGTAGTATGTTCTTATTAAACGTTCTAACGTCTTCCTTATTCCTTAATACCTATATACTAGTAGTTCGTGCTATTCTTTAACTAGTTGTTTCTATAGGGACGTAGGAATATAGACTAATCCTCTAAATAAGATTGTATTAGCTAGTATTACTATAGCTTTAAGGTATATATTAAGGTTTCTTAAAATTCGTTATGCTATAGTATCTATAGTGTATACTTATCGAATTCTTTTAAGTATATTAGGGTTTTCTACTTATATTATTGTATTTAGCTCTAGGTAATTGTATATTAGGTTGTCGCTATTGCCTTAAAAGATAGTATATAATACTTTCTCTTTATTCTATAGGTAGTCTATACATTAGCTAAGTGCATTTGCTTTTATATTCTTAAATCCCTTATAGTAGGTAATCTTAAAGTAGAATCTAGATATAAATTCTAACTAATAAACTTATTATTAGTTTAACACCTTAGTAGTAGTAAAGTATAGTAGGTTCTTATAATCTATTATTACTACTACTTTATACCTAGGTCCTTCTAAGTAAACTCTCTATTTTTAGAATACTATAACGATTACTAACAATTCCTTATTATAGATTTTATAATTTAGCTTAGCTAAGGTCAATTTTCAAAAGAAGAAAGTAATAGGTTAAAGCTTCTTATTCTTATTAGGTTAACTTAGTATTGCTCTAATTATATAGTTAAAAGAATTAGTTTCTACTACTATAAGTTCTTTAAGGTTAAAATTCCTTAGTATTAGTACTATAGTAAAACTTTCTTTAAGTTTCTTAAATGCTTACTAGGCTCTATCAGTCTATTTAAAGTTTTAGTCCTTCTTAGTTAGTTTTAAGATTAGTATAGTAATATTAGAGTATCCTTTAATAAACCTTTAATAAAAGTTAGCAAATCCTAAGAAGGATTGCACTTCTTTTACTAAATAGGGTACTAGCCACTTATAAACTGCTTAAACTTTAGAATTGTCTATCTAGATTCCTTCTATAGTTATTATATACCTTAGGAATCTAATAGATTTCTTATAGAATTCGTACTTCTCTAGTTTTAAGTATAGGTAACGTTTTTAAAGTACTATAAGTATAAGTTGAACATATTATATATATTCTTCCTTATTGCTAGAGTATATTAGAATGTTATCTAGGTAGGTAACTATAAACATATCTAGGTATTTATAAAGTGTTTAGTTAATAAGTGCTTAGAACATAATAGGGGCGTTAGTAAGTCTAAAAGGCATTACTAAATACTTAAAATAGCTATAGCATGTTCTAAACGCTGTCTTTTATTCTTTGCCCTCCTTTATATATACTAAGTTGTATACTCCTTATAGGTCTAGTTTAGTAAAGATCTTAGCTTTTTAAAATTAGTTGCATAACTTTAAGATAAGTAGTAAGGCATACCAATTCTTAATAGTAATACTATTAAGTTGTCTATAATTAATGTATAGTCTTTCTATCCCGTCCTTTTTTAGTATAAATAGTATAGGGTATCTAGCTAGTAATTCTAAGGGTTAAATATAACCTTTCTTAAGTATATTATTAATATATTCCTTTAAGACCTTAAGTTCTCGTTTAGATATAGAGTATATAGGTTTAAATGTTAGTTGTTTACCTAGTAAGAGGGGTATTTTGTAGTCTTAAGGCTAGTATTTAGGAAGTTCTGTTTTAGCTTCTTCCTTACTAAAGAGCTTCTTAAATTCCTTATATTCTTTTAAGAGTAATACCTCTTCTATAGTATAGAGTGTTAGTATAGGGTTTCTTTCTTATAAGCCTTACTATTCTTTATAGTCGATTGCATTTATTATAACTAGTTCCTTTAAGGCAAATGCCGCTTAGCATTTGTAGTTTCTAAACTTGATTTCGTATGTTTTCTAGTTAACTATTGGGTTATACTTAACTAGCTAAGGTAGTCTTAGAATAATATTGTATTAAGGGATAGCAACTACGTTTAGACTTAGTTCTTTATAGTGTTAGTTAGTAATAAATAGTAGGGGACGCGTCTACTCCCTTACCTATCCTTTATCCTTAGATATTAGTTTCTTATTAACTAGGTATAGTTAATAGGGTTCTAAATGTCTTTACATAGGTACTTTATATTTGCTAACAAAGTATATTGCTATAAAATTTCCTAATGCGCCTAAATCTACTATAGCTTTAGTGCATTATCTATTGATTATTACTTAGACATTTAAGTGTACTATATATTACATTCTATATAGATAAATCTTCTTTCCTTAGAAAGGGTAAGGCCTTATTAGTAGTCCTCTATCTAGCCTATAGATAAAAGAACCCCTTAGTTTTCTAAATCGTTTTAAAGGTCTCTATACTTATAACGGTTCTGCTCTATTTAGTTAAGTTGTTCTTATAAGAATTCCTCTATATATAAGTTGTTTAATTCCTCTTCTACTTTAGCTTAGTATAAAGGTATTTTATTTATATAGTGTAAGTGCTTTATATACTACTTTTAGAGTTCTTTTTCTTATTAAACTAGTACGTCTTCTTCTTTCCTTTATTCTATATAAGTATAACATATAGGGGTAGTTTAGCATTCCTTTTAATAGATTTTTTAGTGTCCTACCTATTAGGATTCTAGTATAGAGTCTAAGTTTAAAGGATTAGTTATTAGAGCTTTTAAACTACTTAGAGCTTCTTCTAGTTTCTTATCTAATTGTTTACTATATTAGTATATAAGGCACGCTTTCTATCTATAGTTAGTATAGTGTAAGGCTTTATATTAGGTTCATTATATAGTTTCTTTAAGGCTTATAGTAGTATCTAGCCCTTTATTAAGCTTCTTACCTTTATCTATAACTATATTGTCTAGTTCTACTATAGTCTAATTATCTAGATTACTAAGACTAAGCAAGCTACTATTGTCCTAAGCCTTATTTTTATAGTAGCTAGTCACTTCTAAGGTCCTTTTAAATATAGCTCTATATCTATACGTTATTAGTTTTTCTTAATAGTAGGTACTATAGTTGTCTTCTTCTTTTAAGGTTTAAGGTACTTGTTTATATTCTTATTTAATCTAATCTCTTAAGGTTAGTATTCTTAAGCTTTCTAGTTCTTTAATTTCTAGTATCTATAGTTTATAAAATGTTGTATTAAGGTGTCTTAGTTTCCCTCTTCTATATCCTCTATTATTGTTTTAAGGTTTCTTAGATCCTTTATTGCATTTATAGGCCTTATATTTAAGCTTACCGCAATATAGGTATAAATTGTTCTTTATATAGTGTTCTTAATCTCTTAGTAAGAGTAG
Organism: Allantophomopsis lycopodina; assembly: GCA_024752465.1. NCBI lineage: Eukaryota > Fungi > Ascomycota > Leotiomycetes > Phacidiales > Phacidiaceae > Allantophomopsis > Allantophomopsis lycopodina. Next base: position 163,439 of record CP103013.1, on the reverse strand, counting down.
TCCTTTATATACTTAGTAGGTTATATCTAACTCTATAGGTATAGGTCTATAGTAAGGTTTCTTATTGTTTTAAAGGTAACGCGATTTTCCTTAGAAGTTAGAGTTTTGATAATTCCCTTTTCTTTCTAAGCTGCATTTATAGTTCTAATTATCTATTCTAATAGCAACCTCAATTATAGTCTAAAGGTTATCAAGTCGATTACCTTAAACTATATTGTCCTTAACTAAGTCCTTTAGTCCCTTATAGAACTATACTATAAGTACGTCGTCGTTCTATTTAGTATAAGTAGAGTACTACTAAAACTTAGTAGTATAGTTAGCGGCTAATCCCTTCTAGATTAGGTTTTATAAGTGTTATTTAGCAGTACGTTCCTTATTAATGTCTTTAAAGGTCTATTTAATTATTTAGTAGAACTCTTTATAGTCGTTAAAGATTACTTATATTTCTTCTTCTATATCGCCTTTGTTAATGTAGTTGTCTAGGAAATTGTAGATATAGGTTTTAAACTAATTAAAAGCAAGTCCTTATATATAGGAAGATATATAGAGTACTATATCTTAAGAGGTAGGGAATTGCGCTATATTAAATTTAAAATATAGGTCTAACTAGGTTAAGAAGCTCTTAAGTTTTTTACGTTCTCTATTAAATAAGTTAGGTGTATTAATCTTAATAGCAGCAGCTATATACTAAGTGCCTTTTATAATAGATCTAAAGGCAGTTGTTATAGCTAGTATTAGCCTAGGTATAGCCTTTAAGGTATTGCTAGTAGTAAACATCTTATATAATGTAAGCTAGTCCTCTTATATGTAGTACTTAATGTATTACGTCTTTACTACTAAGTAGGTAGTAAAGTATAAGCTTCTTAGCGATTATATATACTAGTATAATATATAAAGAGGTAAAGGCTCTCTAGTAAGATAAAGTAGGTTGCTATTAGTATTAAAGTATATAACTTAATACTAAGGTAAGTATAGGTTTAAAGGTAGGTAATAGAGTATTAATTAAAGTTAAGTATAAAGCTCTTATCTACTTAGGAAATATAGAGATTTATATAGTAACTTCCTACTTTAAGGGAATTAAGGGATAGTTAAGAATGCTTAACTATCCTAACTATCTTAACTATCTATTATATAATCTCTCTTTATCTTATAATTTGTATATAACACTATTATAGCCTTACTTGTTCTTAATGTTGTAATTATAGATTCCTTAGGCTATAATAGTATTCTACCTTTGTTTAAGGATATTATTTAGACTTATATAAAAGCTATATAGCGTTAGTAATAAGTATATTATAGCTATAGTTGCTATATATCTATAGTAACTAATATATCTTAAACTCTGCTAGTTGCTAGTTATTGTATAGTGTAGCTTAAAGTCTATTTAGTAGCTAATCCTTATTAATAGTTAGCTAGTAAATAATTAATTATAAAGTAGTATTAATAGATTTAAATAATAGATTATAGCTATTATAGTATATAGTTATAAAACTAGTTAGCTTAAGTCTTTAAAAAACAGCTATTAGAATACTAATACTATAAAAGTTTAAGAAGTAAGCACTACCTTAATAAATAAAGATTTAGCTTATAAATAGAACAATAGACTTTAAAGAGAGGTTAATTAAGCTTTTAAGACTTAGTAAGTTAAGCTTTAATACTTATTATACTTACTAGTTAAAGGACTAATCGCCTAGTAGAATACCTAGTATATATATAATATTATGTAATATAACCCTTTAAATCTTTATATTATATTTAAGCTTTTAACTTCTCTCTAAGTAAGACTAGGAGATCTTAAATGTTAAAGAAGCCTAAAAAATGACGAACATCAAGAATTATAGATAGATACACTTTCAATATAAGAGATAAGACAATGATAAACCCAATCTAATCTATAACACATTGAGCCTAACTATGAAATTTTAAGTTATAAATTATCAGATAATACCCAAACAGACACATACGACCATAGACTGAGGAGAATTGGGCATCCCGTCCGCTCTGCCATACACAAGCCTCAGATCGGTAGACTAGTAGTTGGGTGGGTGACCACCAGCGAATCCCTACTGTTGTATGTTTTTTTTTGCGTTTTGAATCCATTGATATTTTTTTGGGGTGGGGGGCGAGATGACGGGTAAGTCCCTCCGTGCTATTTGTAACTTCAACAAATATTCCTTATGAGTTTCGTCAACCAACAACATATGAGCATTCGTATTCATGTGCCTATTGATAATGGTATAATACAGCACTAAAATCTTATATAATTCTCCATTTTGTTTCACAGATATGAAACTAGTATAGTGGACTTGATGCACTCACTTCATTGTATACATGACAATTCATAGCATATTTTAAACTACAATGCTCTACTCTCTTCCGCAGATGAAAATAATAGTACACAGTAACATCTTCGTGCCTGCTGCAAGTATACATATAAATGACCGCCTAAGTTTATTTAATACCCCTCAACCCGGAATCAAAGTTAGTCAACAGACAATTATCACTCCCTCTCACAAATCGCAACTCTCACATATCATATATTGCACTCTTGAATGAACAAAAAACATCTTATACTATACAAAACAATCTAAATATCTACAAGAAAAGCCCCTTTAAATCTACTCATCATCATAAACACACTCATCCTCAGCCGGTTCCGGTGCTTGAGTCTGGGTAGCACCAACACTGTTAGTAACAGTGATAGTAGCTCCGGCAGCCTCAGTAACGGTAGTAACTACAACATTGCCAGCGGACTGGGTCATCGTAACGACGGCACCAGAGGTAGCAGTGATAGTGGAAGTAGCCGCAGAAGTACTAGTGGCAACAGCAGCGACAGATGTGGCGGAGACAGCGTCAGTCTGGCTACTTGACACACCAGTTGGCTTGGCGGTCTCAGTAACGGTGAAGGTAGCGCCTGCAACCTCGGTGACGGTGGTGACGACAACGTTGCCAGCTGACTGGGTAACGGTCACTACCTCGCCGGAAGTGGCAGTGATGGTGGAGGTAGCTGTCGAGGCAGAAGCGCTCACGGCGGCAGTCTCGCTGGCGGATGCAGCGACAGTGGCTGCAACGGTCTCATCGACGGTAACAGTGAAGGTTGTGCCAGCGGTCTCAGTAACGGTAGTGACGGAGATAGCGCCGGACTGAGTGAGGGTGATGACAGCACCAGAAGAAGCAGCGATGGTAGATGTGGCAACGGAGGTGCTAACGGCAGCAACCTCGGTGGCAGATGCACCAACGGCAGTTGGGAAGACGGTCTCTTCAACAGTGACAGTGAAGGTAGCGCCAGCGGTCTCAGTAACAGTGGTGAGGCTCACAGCGCCGGACTGGGTAAGGGTGACGACCTCACCAGAAGAAGCGGCGATGGTAGATGTGGCAACAGAGGTGCTAACGGCAGCAACCTCGGTGGCGGATGCAGCGACGGTTGCTGAAATGGTCTCGTCGACGGTCACAGTGAAGGTAACGCCAGCGGTCTCGGTAACAGTGGTGAGGCTCACAGCGCCGGACTGAGTAAGGGTGACGACCTCACCAGAAGAAGCGGCGATGGTAGATGTGGCAACAGAGGTGCTGACAGCAGCGACCTCAGTAGCAGATGCACCGAATGCGGTTGGCTTGCCAGTAGCGTAAACAGTCTCGTCAACAGTGACAGTGAAAGTGGTACCAGCAGTCTCAGTAACGGTAGTAACAGAGACAGCACCAGACTTGGTAACGGTAACAACCTCACCAGATGAGGCGGTGACAGTGGAGGTAGCAAGGGAGGTGCTGAGAGCTGAGCCGCTGACAGCTGCATTCTGGGAGGAAGCAGAGCCAGTTGGCTTGCCGGTTGGGAAGACGGTCTCATCAACAGTTACGGTGAAAGTAGTACCTGCGGTCTCAGTGACAGTGGTAACGGAGACAGAGCCAGATTGGGTGACGGTAACGACCTCTCCAGCTGAAGCAGTGACAGTGGAGGTAGCGAGAGAAGTGCTAGCAGCTGCAACGGCTGAGCTAGCGACGACAGGCTTGGAAACGGATGGCTTGAGGGTTGGGAAGACGGTCTCCTCGACAGTGACGGTAAAGGTGGTACCGGCAGTTTCAGTAACAGTGGTAACAGAGAGAGTACCGGACTGGGTGACGGTAACGATCTCACCAGCTGAGGCGGTAACGGTCGAGGTAGCGATGGAGGTGCTAGCAGCGACAGAAGAACCAGCAGCAGCAACGGCAGTAGATGATAACGAGGAAGAGCCAGAGCCAACGGACAAACCAGCGGTAGAGGTACCGTTCAAAGCAAGGATCTTAGCAACAGCGTGCTCGGCGGCAACCATGACGATAGCTTGGGTGTTACCGGTTGGCAAGTCAGGGTGGAAAGAGGCATCAACAACGAAGAGGTTGTCAGTGCCGTAGACCTGGGTGTTGGTGTCGACAACAGAAGTTCCGTTGGTGAGACCAGAGTCAGTTCCCATCTTAGCAGTACCGACAAAGTGATCACCAGAGATGTAGGTGGTGATGATGTCGGCGGCAGTGATGTTGGCGTTGACAGCGCCGGTGGAGTCGACGTAGGTGAGAGTAGAACCAGAGGCGCGGGTGTAGGTAAGGAGCTGGTTTATGAAGGTGGTGATGGCGGTCTTATCGGCATCGGTGTTCATCCATGGGGTTGTCTCAAAGGTAGTAGTACCAGAAGCATCAATACCAAGAACACCAGTGGAGGTGAGTCCATGAGTGAGGTAAACCTTCATGTTGATGTTGTTGTCAGCTGTGGCACGGGTGGTTCCCTGAATGAAGCGCTCGCCATCGGTGTTGTTTACAGAAGTCCAGAAGTTGAGACGCTGGCCAGCTTGAGTGAGGAGACCGGAGCCTTGGGAGAACATAGAGGTATCATTGAGAGCTGGGGTAGTGAAGCGGGTGGATGGTAAGGCAGTCAAGCTTCCGTTGGTGACCTTGAAGTTGACAGTGAAGATTGGGTGGTCACGGAGGTTCTCACCAACTGGGAGGGAGATCCAATCTGCGGAGTCTGGGAGAGTGACTTGGGTAGAGCCGGATTGAACGGTCTGGATCTGTGCGGAAGGACCGATACCAGAGTTGAAAAGAATACGAGGGGTCGAAAGAGTTCCTGCGGCAAGGATGACCTTTCCACCAGCATTGATGTTGATGATTTGGCGAGCGGAGGAGCTGGTCTCAATTTCAACACCAGTGATGGTGGAACCGTTGCGAACAGCGCGAACAACCTTGGTATTAAGCTTCATCTCGAAGTTGCTAGCAGCCTGGGCGAGAGGAAGGTAGGTCTTGGCTGGGCCAGCACGTCCACCGTCCTGGATGTTCCATGGTGGGTGAGAGTAGACCATGGTCTTCGAATCTGGGTTCTCAAGAGCATCGACGGAAGACCAGCCGTTCTTGGAGAAGAAGTTGGCAAGGACATTATAGGCGGCTTGGTCATAGTACTTTCCATCGGAAGATGGGGTGATAGTACCTGGGTTACGCTCGTAAAGCTTGTTGGCAGATTCCTCAACGTCGGACCACTTCCATCCTGTTGGCCAGTTGTCATCGAAATCCTTGCTCTGTGGACGAACCCACATCAAGGCGTTGATCATGGTAGAACCACCAAGGATACATCCAGCCATGGAAGCAGTATCGGTACAGTACTCGGAGGTATCGTTGGCAGAAGTAAGGTAGTAACCAAGAGCTGGGACATCGTACTGGGTGACGGAGCTGTTCCATGAAACCATGTCAGTACCACCAGTGGAGGCAAGGGAAGCTCCACCACGCTCAATGAGAAGGACGGAAGCGCCGCTCTCAGTGAGTCTCTGAGCAGCAATGATACCAGCAGCACCACCACCAGCAACAATGTAATCGTAGGTAACATTAGAGACGGTAGTAGTAAGGTTGGCGGCAGCAGCAGTAGCAGAGGCGGTAGCAGAGGTGGTGCTGTTAGAGATGGTAGTGCTGTTGCCTGAAACGGTGGTAGTAGCAGAAACGCTAGTTGCCATGGCGGCCCAGGTATCGTAGTCAGCGTTCTCGGCATCACTGAAGGTTACTGAGAATTCAGAGGCACCAGCAGCGTGGTATGGAAGAGCAGTGGAGTCATCAGTAGCATCAGTGACTGCAGAGGTGGAGAGAGCCCATGAGAAGACGTTCGAGGTGGCAGTGTTGGCGAAGGTTGTGGTGTCGCCAGTGATACATCCCTTACAGACGAATGTGTAGGACAAATGTGTAGAGTTGATGAAGGTACCATCGGCAATTGGCTCCATGGAAAGACTGGAGTTGGTGTAGACTGGTGGGGTGACATAGTCAGTGGCCTTACGGAAAGAAGCCATGACAGTGTCGTCGTTTGGCCATGTTGCAACAAGAAGACGTTGGGTCATGGAAGAACCAAGATCAAGACCAGCCCATCCAGCTCCATCAGTCATAGGGGCAACCTGAAATATCAGTATAAATTTCTAGAATCCATGGAGAGCTTCCACCTACGATTTGAGCAATGAAGTCGCTACCAAGGGTCTCTGGCATAGCAATACCGGCGACGAAACCAGTAGTACTGTCGGTGTAACCAGCAAAAGTGATGCCAGTGTTAGAGTCAGTGTAAGATGTTGTCTGCGCAGCTACGCCCAGCGCAAAAGCGAGAGACAAAATGGTGGATCTAGCCATCATGAAAGAGTGAAGGTTCTACGTGCCAGACGAAGGAATGAGTCTTGGTGGTAGAGGGTAAGGAGAAAATGCCGTCGAGGCAGTGAAAAAGAAAAGGGCGGCTGAACGGAGATGAACAGAAAAGAAGATGAGGAAAAAAAAAGGAAGGTAAAGAAAAGGAAAGTGAAGATGTATATATGAATTTTACATGAGCACTCCGATTATACGGATCTCGGGACTAAAAGAGAAGGCGATGCACTCCGATACACTTTGGTATCGCTTACCATGAAGCTTCGTATACTTACTACGCCTTATGACGAGGTTGCGAGGGGAAAGCTTCGGAGGAGGGGTTCAGATGGGACGAGACTCTTCATCCGAGAGGTAAGCTCCGAGGTAGAGAAGGGGTATTTTAATTGTCTTGGCGTTTAAATGAAGCTTGTTTCTTCAATTGGTATGAAATAAAGACAATGAAGTGCGTACATCGAGTAAGAGGAGAAGATTCTTCTCCGTCCATAATGCATGAAGCCCTGTGTCCAGAGGTATTATCCAATGGGTGGAAGCGGGTTGACGAGCCAGCGGGGATTGGGGAGGTGATGGATGTTTCTTGTTTAAAGAATAGCCCCCCAAGGGCTTCCCAGCAGAGTATTTTGGTGTATTTTGGTGCATCTTGGTGTTCTATACAGCTAGGGTAGTATGTTTCCATTGAAAAACCATGAGGTTATCACGAACGAACATCGATGGACTTTGACATGGGTTGCGTTGGTAAGGTGTTTGGTGGTGGTCTGTGGTCTGTTTCCATCGTTTCGTTTATATTTTCTGCTGTGCTGAGTGTGTGTTTGCATGGTGAGGCTCTCCTCGGCTGTCCCTCAAGCCCATGCCAATATGTGGACTGGTCAAACACGGGGGGGCGCGTATGTGGGCAAATGTCTATATATTAGACGACGACAGATCCACTCTGGGATTAAAGGGACGCCCAAGGGGAGAAAGAGAACACGATCGTTACGAATACACGAAGAACGTAGTCGAAAGTCGACACGAATGGAGCATTAAGAAGCCCTCACTGGGACACAATCCATGCCCTCTTTTCCTCTTTTTGGGTAATCTGTGGTGAATTGTAGCCGACATCAATCAATTACTTTGCCTACTGAGACTCGACACACCTTGCGCACGCTTGACGTTGACCCAGGCAGGACGAGATAGATTGAAAGGTATCAAGTAGCACAGCCATTCCCAGTATCTGCCAATTAGACTTCATCTCGTCGCATGGGAATTTATATTATTCTCTCGCATATTCTGATGCATTGCTCCCCATATCTTCATTACGAATCTGATCGCATGGCCAGCTACTCCATCTCGCCGACGATGTTGCAGATTAAATTCAGATGCGCTGTGACTGGTGAGAGAAATGGCGAAGAGGAAAAGACGCTCGAACAAGCGGGATTCCAATTACCCGTCGGTTTTTCCGCCAGCAATCATGAGGCAGAAAATTACTGCTTAGTAAGACAACTCGACAATAAATGACACCCAAATGAACAATCAGAAATATCAACGCATGAATTGCAAGCAATATGAATTGGAGAATGTTTTTAGCCTGCACATAATTGGCTCCCACTCATGGATTAGCCGCATGAGTGTCGCACTGCTTAGCAATAAGCATACCAGCATCTCCAAAGCCATCAAGATCACGTCCGTTCCATTCACATAGACTTGCAGTCGTTCGCAGTCATTTCGAGCCAAAGGAACAAAGGAACAATTGGCTTTCGAGCCAGGACGGATCCTCTTACGAGATTTTCAGTATTCCCCTACTCTGCTATGTAGAGTAGACTCGTTGAGATGGAATTTTTGAGCTTGACGTGAGGGACAGAATGGGGACTGTTGTTACTAGCTTGAATAGTCTATCGGGATGCCGACGGATAGAATATTAATTGGGAAATGCCCGAGGTGATCTGCGTGCGCTTTGATCTTGACTCTCTCGGAATGTGTTAGCACTGACATGTAATGTTTGTCCGAAGTTGGAACTACTATATATTGTCTCAACGACGAACGAGGTGAGCTGTAAATAGAATTAGGTCGAGGAAGGGGGGATCGATGAGATCGGATGAGATTAGGTCTTTCAGATGTTTGGTATATAAATGATGATTCTCGCAATGGAAACAATTATTGATCAGATCATTCGGAGCTCTGCATTCGAGAGAGGAACAACGATCTATGCAGTCTCACCTGTTTCTGTCTACGCAGCATCCACGCAGCAATATCTTGTCTAGGTCATTCGGCTTAAGATTTTATTACCAACTGACCCGTCTCTTACTGGTAACTTCCAATTATATGTGCCGTTTAGGTATCAGGAACAAAGCCAGACAAAATAGTTCTGCTAAAGATGACTTGAAATGCTCCTTTCTCCTATCATCGTTAAGTAAACGACAACTCTTTTCAGGTAAGCTTACCAAGGTCTGTCTTATTCTAAATACTGTATGCTTCCATCAGAAATCTACAAATTCAGTTTGAGCACCTGTTGGTTCTTCTTTTCTCGACACAAGTATGAAATCTGTATGGACAGAATGTGCTGGTATAAGCTAGGTGACTTTTCAATTTATGACTGCTGAAGATTTTGTTGTCCTCATTGATGACCTCATTGTTATAGGTGCGTTAACCATCATTCTCAGAGTTTTAATGCTTTAACTAGAGTCTCTGTTCAGTTCTGGCGAGCAGCTAGGACATGTAGACCTATGTTTTCGTTTTGTCTCCTTCACAGACATTAAGCAGTGATGATGTCTCACAGAATTTATATTGTATGCACTGCTCGAAGTCACCTAACACCTATTTCAACGTATTACCACTGTCAAATTCTAACTTTAGATTAAGACTAAATTTATTCTATCCTGCAGATATGTGGCTCTCGGTCCGCTTCTTTTCCAGGAATCATTATATATTTTTAAAGCTTTCACTAGCAATACGAGTACAAATAGACATTCGACGAAAACACATAGAGATCAAGTTATGTTCTATGTATAGAGTTTGACAGATGATACATAAATTACCAGCTTGAGCCAAGAGAAATATTATTTTATTCTAATAGGCCTATACATATCAAACATAAAAGTGAGTCTCCCACGCTACTCGTCTCTGGTCTCGGATCTATTTCCAAACTTCAGCAATTCGATAAGTATAAATATACGTAGAATTGAACATCTAGAAGATAGGCCAGTATTCAATCTTCAATTCTCAAGACACTAGCTCTAATCACGCAAGCTACAGTCCAAACCTAGCATCTCTGTCAATGAGACGTAACGATGGCGACTTTTCAGATGATGATGAGATTCTATATATCAATTGATACATATGAATTGGGAATAGAGGCAAGCCATATATTTCATGGGTAAAAGCGCATGGCATTCTCTCTGAACCTTGGCATTTATCTTTGGTATGCAAGTCAGTAAATCTAAAACGATACCACTTATATATAACCAAGCATTTGAGTGAAAACCCTAAGATAACTTTTCACTTGAAAAAGGTCATAAGTTTGCAAATCAATATTTCGAGTTAAGAGTAACTAATATGGATTGGTTTACAAAACAGTCTCTGGATTGTAAGCATAAGTCAAAAAATTGATCACATTTCAGGGCTTATTTTCTACAATAGCTATGCTGTTTTTACGGTGCGGGTATCTACATATAAATAGAGCACATGCAAACCATTCTTATAGATTTAGATTTATGATAAAACTACAACCTTGATAAGTGGATGGCATCTATTGATATGGAGTGTATTTCATTACACTACATCGCAAATTCCAAGCAACCACCAAAAAGTTGATGACATAAATGATATTGATGTTGCAGGTGATGGCGAGATTCTGTAGGATGACAAGTTTACAGTAAGCTTTATGTAAAAGCCAATCCAGAGCCTCTGTCGAAACACAGGGAATTTTGAATACACAGATCCTAAGCTGTATTCTTCTAATAGGTGGCCGATTTATGCATATAGAAGGAGGATCTCTGGTACTGCTACAATTATATATAACATGATTGTGCAAGTGCCGGAGAGCGAACTTTCTAATTGGGAACTGCTTACATCGAATGTGAGAGCCGCAATGATTCTACCCAAATACCTGAATGGTGTGCATTTATTTCAACAGTTTCTTATGCAAAGCCTTATCTCCATGAAATTGACGCAGTATTTAGGTTCTAGCACGACGTTTCGATCATTTGGGATCACATCTTTCAATAGCTTTGAAGTTATAGAGGTATCATATTCTCAACTAAAAAGAGATCTCGTCCTCCCCAAGCCCTTCTCTATCCAGAGCGTTTGATGAACAGCTCTTGATAGTTAAATCACTTGGTCCTCAATATATGAAGGAAAAAGAAAGAATTGGAAGCCCTTTCAGGAATAAAATCTATATCCACTTACTGAAAACCACCAATACTCTTGCAGAATATGCATAAGTATACAAACATATGTACATCGTAGCAACAAATTGAACTTTACATAGTGCAGTGGAATAAGATGATTGAAGAGAGGAGTCATGATATACTCTTCAGCTGCTTAGATACATGAAGTTTTCAGTACCGTGCCAACTAGGAAGTACGCAATATGAGTCTCTCGTATTTCAGTCTGCAAGTAAAAGTTAGCAATTTACCATACCCTTTAATATACTCACATGTATATAAAGACCAAGTGTTCTCGAAATTTGAAACCAGAGTCAATTGCCATCAGCTCCAAACAAATTTAGGTCTGGGACTATAACATATACTCAGTACTATTGAGAAAGATAATAATGATAGTGATGATAAAGATGGTGATAAGACTCTATATAATGACAAGAAATCTATAAGGGTGCAAGATGGCAGGATGATAGCTTCGCACAAGAAACCCATATGTTTTCTACCGTCTCTCTATCTATTTTTATGATACAAAATCAGAGTGTCACGGATGTTGACCTTCTTATATTCAACCTAATTTCCAAAGCAAAAGGTGGGCTCCAGCAAACCGAAACTCTCAAAGTAAAAACAAGATTCTCAATCTCCCATGAATCCCCTATTCTGATCATGGGAGAAAAGTCTTTAGATATGAATGCATCGCGTAGAATCAAATTGGTAGCGACGATTAAGATTCATACATCCGTAAAAAATAGGAACTTACATAAAACACATATACACCGAAGTAATGGCGCCCGCAACGTTAAGCAGCTAAAAGGATCAATCAAGTCATCAAGGTATTCACGCCTCCAACTCCCTCACTTAACAAACCTCACTCATACCCCTATTTCCCTATCCCCCAACCACAATTCCCTTCTGATTATCATAGCCACCACCACACCTCAAAGCAGTAAGCATTTCCAGCCTCACTGATACAGTGCGAATACGAGTCCGAACCTACACCACATCAATAATTACAAAAGCCCAAATGTCTCAAAAGCGCACTCGGGAATTTCTACCCCGAAATTCCCCGAATGCACGCAACGGCCAAGGGGCGACGAAATTGGCATTAGAATTTGACCTAAGTATGGGACGATGGCACCGATTGGCTTCAAGACATGGACACATTTATATCAAGTAGAGGAGACGTAGAAGCACGAATCGCTAGTCGCACAAGGGACAATCGCTCGCCACGTCGAGCAGATCCACTCATCGCGTAAAGTAAGTTCACTAGTTGCATGGAATGGGACACGTATATGACCGTGCCGAACTGTCTCAGGAGAAGATAATGCATGCAGAATTTGACGGGTCTTTCTGTATGCACGGTTGCAACCTTGTGCGGGTTTTTCGGGACTAGTACCTGGATTCTTTATGCAGAGAATGAAAGTCGGGATCGGTCCGGGAGCCGGGTGTTTGCTGCTCGCGTGTTCAAAGATGGGGAGATTCAGATTGCAGGATAGCAGGTCTGTTGGATTTGGTGGTTGAACTTGTTATGCTTAATCGGGTGTTTCTAGTGGTGCGTTCTGAGGGTTTGGAGGTTCAAGAGCGAGTTGGACACTTGCTATCCCCCACCTGCTCTGTGAATATGATGCTCTAAAACTGCGTACATCAAGATAATGATGTACAGGAGCATCTCAAAATGCACTGTAGGGCTTCAATTGGGTGAAGACAATAATTAAATCCTGCAATTATGCCCACTCATATGACTTCACACATCTCCAGTATCCTTTTGTATGCCCCCAACCATGCAGCAATCAATGCCCAAGAAGCAAGCAAATAATTGAATCCCTCAGAATTTGAACAAATGAAAATAATCGTACATCCACGCGATGCAATGTAATGACACGCACTACCGCGCAATCCCCCTGTTCCTATCAAACTGCTCATCACTGACCCTTACATCAACATTCACCGTTCTCACAATCCCCCCCTTATACTCCTCCCTGAGAATACCCTCATCACTCGCCGCATCTCCACTCACGGTGTCCGTCTCCCTGAGCCCACCATCAATCCCGCCCATATGACCCGCACCGTTAGCATGGCCAGCGCTGTTCACCACAACGCTGTTGATCCCATCATCCGCGCGCGTCCACCCCGCCTTACTCCCGCTGAAACGTCTGCCATGCGATTTCGATGCTAAGGCGTAGTTGTCGCTATATGCGTACGTCGATGACTTGAAGCGGCTGGCGAGGGCAGGGATGCGCCGGAGGAAAGGGCTGAAGATGGAGATGGTTGGTTTGGTGAGGGTTACGAGGCAGTTTGCGATGATGGGAACGTTGAGTTCGGCAACGGTCCAGATGGTGGAATTTGTTACTGCCCCTGAGGAGTGTGAGTTAGTTGCTCAAAAAGGTAAATGAGGCTGGGAGAGTATGGGAAGAAGCTTACAAGTGGTGTCGCCGCCAGTGTGCTGGCCGCGAGCTGCGGGGGCGAGGGTGGGGAGTCGAAGGATACTCACGAGAACAGAACTAATTATATTAGTCTTTGCATGTACATCAAGTATTGGGATTACATACGGTAGAGCGAGAATAGCTGTCCCCCATGCGATCTCTGCTCGGTTTCGTTGCATTTTCCAGATTACTGGAATAGGTAGTGCAACAACAATCAAATCGATAACGATGTTGGCGGTGGCATTGACATAGATGAATGCCATCTGATTAATGCAGGTTCCTGGAATCTTCTTGTTCCAGGAGCGTTCGACGGGCCGGCAGGTGAAGCCAACGGTTACAATAAAGGAAGATATGTAGTAAAGGGTGATTACGATCATGACAATGCGAATCGTCCAGCGCTTGCGGTTGGATATGGAGCCGAAGATTCGGAGGTAGAGCAAACAAAAGGAAAGACGAATAAAAAGAAGGCATGGTTTGGTGAATATTTGGGAGATCCAGAAGCCCTGATGTTGTCAATTGAGGTTTGTTCTTGAATAGAGAGATGAGTAGCTTACGAGGTTGGCCTTGTGGTCATTTCGCAGGTTAGCTGGTAAATCGGCTTCATGTTTTCCATAGCCATATTCTTCGACAGCTAGTAACTGTTAATAAATTTCCCGACCATTTGGATTATATCTGTACCTTTGACATCGTTTACAGAGTGAGCAATTGAGAAAATCTATGATATCAGAATGGCATACAATCAACATTTTTGTTCCAAGTGGTAACATACCAGAGAAATAACGGCACACAAGTCGTCCCAACCGAGCTGAACAATCTTCCATCGATAATAAATTCTCAAGAATATAAAGATAGTTGCAGCGATGGTCAAACCAAGGGTAACGCCGAGAATTGTTGGTCCCCGATCAACTATTTTTCCATCTCTCGACACCAAATCGACCAAGTGCGAAAACATCTCGACCGACACTCAACAGTAAGGAACGTAATGGCAGATATCGACAAAGCTACCACGGCATAATCGAGTACTCAAGTACTGTACGTGAGTCTCTTGAAAGAGTGGCCTGTGTCTATTCATACTTTGCCTCAAGTTGATAATTAATATGATCATACGTATGCATGAGAGGTGGAAGCACGACGTCCGAATCCGACAGTCTGGAAAGGTTGTGTGGGATTGCTGCGGCACATGCTCAGCTTGCTTTGACTCTCGGTGTTGTTAACGATGCCAGTCGGGAAAGTCACGGACATGAATTGATTTTGATACCCGGCCACTGTAATCTGAACCTGATAATGGGGATTTGGGGCACGAGGGACTGAGACCCCCCACCCAATGAAAAGAGAAATTGCAAGGTTTTTTTGCCCTTGTCCATCCACGAACACTAGGAAGTATGTTTGGTCATGTATGAAAATCGAGGGAGCGTGTTAAAAGGAGGCCAATGATTGTATGTACCCCCAGTATTGATGCTGGAAATTTGTTAGTATAGGTTGCGTGATGAATTCCGAACTTTCGACTTGTACGTAGTAGGTTCAAAAAATATGGTCAAGGAAGGCTGGAGTAAGGAGAGCGGCTATTTTCGATTGAAGATGTTATGAAATTACCTTCGGGTGCTCAGGATGTCTCAATATTCTGTGGAAGCGACCGTTACCAACCCTTAACGTACCACTTACTGGTAATACCTTCCGATGAGAGGAAAGCATTGAGAGTTTAACATAAACTGGGGTCTCGGGCCGGCAGTTTATCAGTCTAGTAAACTTTATGAAAAAGCACAAGTTTCCTTTTTGCTCAGCTCGTAAGAGGTTTATGAAATTTCTGTGCGCCTCAAGGAGGTGTTGGGAGACCTTTTCGGAATGGATTTGGTGTGGCTCTGGAGCGGATCTGACAAGACATCCCTTACCAATTAATTCAATCAAGATTTATCAGATTTCATATCATAATCCATCGTTACTAGAGTGCTTTGGCCCTGTGGTGAAGATCTGAAGATCATGGCGCTGTGGAGGTTGCACTCTTGCTATACCCCAGACCGACAAACATACTGTGTGTGTAGGCACCATATGTACTGCGAGCATACTCTGTGTATTCTAGCGATGGGGTAGACTGTAGCATGCATCGTATCCTGTAGGTCAGACGGGATTCCGGAGGGGTTTTCCAATCCGAATTGTACAGACGGTATGTACAAGCATGTACAAACTATAGACAAGTATGAGAGGCAAGAGTGTAGCATGAGTGTGGTGAATGACGAGTGGGGTACGGTACTCGTAACGTACATGAGTGTGTGGCACGTGCGTGAGTTGGCGACGGACGGCGTCATGGTACAAGGAAAGTGATACAGTTCTGACAGGCTGAACCCGCCGGGTAGCGGGGGACAACGGGTGATGAGCGGAGAGTAGGCCCGAGGGGATAGGATCAAGGCTCAAGGATTGAGGATCAAGGATATCGAGGATATCGAGGGATGATTGGTTGTAGATGCTTGTATCTATTTAGTCAGCATACAAGAGCCGGTGTTTCTGTCAAGGGCATATGTGTGGTCTTCATAGCATGTACAGTGTAGAAAGAAGCGATACTGTTTCTGTTTGCTGGGGAGATTCTTCTAGTAAGGATGATGTTAGTATTGCATTCTTGGCATGTTGGAGGTGCGAAGAGGTGTGAGTAGGAGAAAGAGAGTCAAATTGAGTGTTTGCATGAATGAATTGATGATGGTCAGTCTCTTGGTCTCTTGGTCTCTTGGATGTCCTGCGTATTACGTGCGTATCAGTATGTAATGCAGCAAGAAAAAAGCATGTTCATTATAATGAAAATGCAAGAAGCCGAACTCAAACGTGGAGTGTACTCACTGACCGTATGGTAGTGATATGAATCGAACGAGCTTCCTTGGCCATCCTGTACGATGCATTCTGTGTACCGTTCTGCATACAAGATGCAATTAATATATTCCTGTTGCTATTGATATCGATAGATATTGATTTCGCTGCTGCTGCTCTGCCGTCCCTTTCTTAGCCTTTGTGTTTTCGTTATCGTTATTGTCATCGTACTCATTCATTGTCAATTGCCGATTACCCATTGTTCATTGTCCACCATCCATCTTCCATCGTTCGTGGTTCATTCATGGCTCATCGGGCGTTGCTCATTGATCTATGGGCAGCCAAATCGAACACACGTTGAACATGTCAATCTGCAGATGCTGCAGATAATATACTTGTTGATAATTAAAGAAGTCTCATTGACGGAGAAACTTAACTGGCGTTTGATGTCGATATTAAGTCTCATCGGGAAAAACCAAATCGTGTGCTTGATGTCGTTATTTCATGTTGATCGCGATGATCTTTCCCTTCTGAATGTCACTCGCTCGCTTTTGCTCCCCACACGATACAGTACGGTACGTACGGGTACCTAAGCATTCCTTAGAGAGAGACCAGCGCTACTAACGGCCGGTCATCAACTAACTAATACTTACACTGCACTCTATTTTCACTGCATCCTGTCTCTCTCTCATACACACACATACACACACACACTCTCTCTCTCTCTCTCCTACTCTTCAACATTCATATTCATTCTCTCCTCATTCCCTCTTACTCTCTCATTGTCTTCTTATCCAGCTACATCTACAACGGTCGCTCTAAGAACATCAAATCTCAGTACCCTTGATCGTCTTCCTGGGAATTCTCCTTACTATACAAGCAATACCCAATAAAGGCTTTGTGTATATAATAGCCTTCCCACTCATCATGCGAAGTCAGAAGGTATCCACTGTGGCGCTGAACCCAGGGCCAAAACACTGTATTACGCCTTAAGCACTGACGGGACGGGGAACTTTATAACTTACGATTCGGTTAGAGAAAAGGTGAAAAGTATCGTCGGCAACTTCATATTGACATAATATCTTCATCTACGCGGGTCTTTTCATGCTTTATGAGACATTGCATAACCAATTCTCGAGGCCTCAACGGAGCGCCCGATCTCATTCCATACTCTTGTGGAACAGGATCGTGTGAGCGTGTGAACGTGCGGTCCAAAAATGGGTTTGTGGCAAAATAACGTCAACTATGGAGGAGTACTCAGTACGCTTCTTTGCACACATTTGGTGTACCGACTGAAAAAAAGAAAAAATTTACTTGGATACGTTGTCTGACAGGCACGAGGGGTTTGTGCTACAAATTTGGTGCTGTGTGTCTGACAAGCAATTTCAGCATATTCAACCATGTCTACGTCGCAAGGATTTATAAAACATGTTCACTGCACAATTTAGTGTACGTACTGTAGGTCTCTACCGAACATGGAGTGCAAGCATTTTCGACTTGAGCAAAAGACCTGCCTTCGTTACCAACGAGGCAGATGGCCTGATGGTACTTTCAAATCCCAGTCCCATGGCAAATACCGCACGCAGACTTCAATGTTTGCGGGTACAGGTAGAGTACGTATGTATGTATATGGACGGAGTATTGATGTTGGATTTGCTACATGGATACATACCATTGGGGTTCGGCCCACTAAGTCTTTTGTCTCCACCGCCATTCCACACAATTCGAGGCGAATACTACCCTTCACCATTCCGACGGAAAAGCTGCAAGCCAACATCACTGCCGGGCAAAAGCTACCCCTCGGGATCTTTTGCATGAGAAGCTCGTGTGCGCCTACTGCTGCTACTTCTAGGAAATAGCGGTTGAGTTCGTAGCACAGCGCAAAGTATATCATCTCTTTTTCGTTTCGTCTTACCTCGCATATGTGGCTATCCGTTTCAAGCATGTCAGAAAAGGCATTATATTGCTCAACACAACGGCATATACGGTCTTGTGTCACTTGAAGTCTTTGATCATCTAGATGATTTGCAAATATCCCACACGGCCTTGTCTTCCAACTTTCCACACGTCCTCTCGCCTTCCTGTTAGGTGGTGGTGGTGATCGGTTACTGCCAAAGTACCCTGTACATAACAACCGAACCCTCATGCTCCTCTGCACAAGGCACATGCCGCCTGAGCACGAGAGGTCTCACAGGTATCCAGTACTGTACTTGACACACGCACCGGGGATGTGTCCCATGTTTCCGAGTGGCACATATGGTAAACCATGAGCCCCATCAATAGAAGCGCGACGAAGAAGCTTGTTCTGCACACTCAAGATGCTTTCTGGGCCCCATCTCAGACGCCCTTCAGGGTCTCTCCAAGCGATCTTCCCATGTATGTCTGTGGATGGAGAAATAGTAATGTTGGAAAAAATCCAGTGCTCAAGAGTGCTAATGTCCGATTGGGTTGATTGACAAGAGACATGGCCACTTAATGCTTTCCAATTGCATGACAATGTCCGAGATACCTCGTGGTTGTTAGAAATCTTCTTTACGTTGCCTGCATGAACCGAAGGTAATACAGGTATTATCTATTGGTGCAATGGCTACCTATGAGAAAAATCACTCGCAACTTTAACTCATTTCATATTTTGATGCAGATATCCTCGTTGTCTTTTCTATCTGTCTTGTCGTGCTCTCAAGTGTCGAGCTTCTATCATCACCTCCTACGCGGCCATTCTATCAGCTATCGGCATCATCTTTCTTCAAACGAGAAATCATGACGGCGGAGAAGGATCATATAAGCACGCCTAGCAGCGAGGCTACAATCGAAAAAGGTCGCGAGCCTTCAATCAATGAACTGGGTCACAATGAATTCGTCATCGACAAAGCTCTTGAGCGCAGAATCAGGTGGAAATGCGACTTCAAGCTTCTCCCTCCACTTGTCGGACTGTTTCTCATCAGCTTCATCGATCGTACCAATATTGCAAACGCTAAGATTCAAGGAATGACCACTGAGTTGCATATGGGCAAGACTGGTTACAATGAGGCTCTCTGGATCTTGAATATTCCATATATTGTACTTGGAATCCCGAGCAATCTCTTGATGAAGAAGAATTACGTCAAGCCATCAACATATTTGAGTACCCTCATGTTTTGCTGGGGTAAGTGCATAATTCTCTAATCTACATGATTGAAACTTACAATTATTCTAGCTTTGTGTACAATTGGTCTTGGAGTTACGAAGAGCTATGAAGGTGTATTGGCGTGTAGATTTTTGATGGGTGCTTTCGAAGCCGGTTTCGTTCCAGGTATTATTATCATCTACATGTCATATATGCAGGAACTGATGACTTGCAGGTTGCGCGTACCTCATTGGCCGTTACTACAGACGTACAGCTTTCATGCAAAGATATGCTCTATTCTTCAGTTCTGCACTTCTTGCCGGTGCTTTCAGCGGTGTAAGTTCTTCAATT
Source organism: Allantophomopsis lycopodina (assembly GCA_024752465.1). Taxonomy (NCBI): domain Eukaryota; kingdom Fungi; phylum Ascomycota; class Leotiomycetes; order Phacidiales; family Phacidiaceae; genus Allantophomopsis; species Allantophomopsis lycopodina. Next base: position 143,790 of record CP103013.1, on the reverse strand, counting down.
ATGAACAAGAATGAAAACATGTCTGACAATCATAGCTCCTTGCCTTTGCTATTGTAAACTTGAATGGAGTTGGAGGCTACTCTGGATGGAGATGGTATGTCAGCTTTCCCAGATAAATCTCCACCAATCTAACACAATTAGGATCTTCCTCATCGAAGGTATAATTACCGTTGTCACTTCTGCTATCGGCTTCTTCTGTATTCCATCTTACCCAGAGGAATCAACCTTCCTCAAGCCGGAGGAGAAGGAATACCTCCTTGCCATGCTGGCCGACGATCAAGGGCCATCCCGCCCAGATCGCTACGACTGGACCGTCATGAGAAGTTGCCTGATAGACTACAAGATCTGGCTCGGGTAAGCTCCTCTCCCTCCTATTTCCTTCTCACAGCCAAGTAACTAACTCCCATCTAGTATGATCGCCTACTTCGGCGCCGACAACGCTGCCTCCTCCATCGTCGCCTTCCAGCCCACAATCCTAAAACAGCTCGGCTACACCTCTCGCGAGGCACAAGTTCATTCCATTCCAGTTTACATCGTCGCACTCGTCTGCACCAACCTCTCGGCATTCTTCTCTGACAGACTCCGACACCGTTACGGTTTCCTCCTTCTAGGCGCCTTCGTCGCCCTAGTCGGCTGGGCCATCGAGCTAGCACAGCCGGCCTCCATCCCGGCAAAGTACTTTGCGCTGTTCGCCATCGCCAGTGGCACCTACATCCAGATGCCACTGTTAGTCGTATGGCTCAACAACAACATGGGCGGCAATGCGCGCAGCGCCTTCGCCACCGGTTTCATGATTTCCCTTGGCAACTGTGGCAATTTGGTCTCGAGCAATGTCTTTATTACTACTGAGGCTCCTGGATACAAGACTGGTTTCACGACTGGTATTGTTCTTACTATTGTTAGTATTGTGGCTGCTAGTATCATGTTTGTGTGCTTGTTAGTTGGGAATAAGCGTAGGGCTGCTGGCCAGGAGGATACGAAATTGCAGCTTAGTGAGGAGCAGGTCGCGAAGTTGGGCGATGAGCATCCAGCTTTCAGGTATATCTTGTAATGTTATGGCCAGGTTGGGAGGGGATTTGTATACCCGTTAAGTTTAGCTGTTTTAGTGAGTGGCTCGGATGATATGGATGGTTGGGTGGCCTATATACTGTAATTTTGAATGATTGGATGGGCGGCTAGACTTGCAAGCAAATTCGTTTTATGCCATACGGCTATGAGTCTTGATCTTCTTGGATGTGTACATGCTATGAAGAGATAAGAGATGATTAGTTCAGCAACAGAACCGGAAGGCATACAGATGTCGTTGAAATTTCAACAGCAGACCGTTACCGTAATTAGTATCTTATGTAGTGTTCGTCATTATCACTTGAGCCGCCATCATCCCCATTTTCATCATCGTTGTGAACAATATGAAGTCATAGCATCTTGTAAACACAGAGTCTATATTACCCAGAATGTTTTCTTCTACTACGTATGCGATCTTCTTGCAATTACTACAAACCATAACCATACTATTTATACTAATACATTGATACTAATACTCGTGTCCCATATATCTCGACGGCTATACTCGTGAAACTAAACCACAAAGCTGTCATGTCCGCACAACTGGCGGTGTCAGTTATGAACAGTGTTAGCTAACTAAAGCTGAATTTATATGCCTAAATCTTCTCCCAATTCTGATAGTAACCATCGCAAGTGCTATACAAGAACTCCGAGGGACAATATGATTTCATGAGATAAATATATAACTCCACGGTACTATCTAATCCACGCTCATACAATTATCAATTCCCACCAACTTTATAGCCGCATAAATCCATTTCAAAGAACCTGATAAGCATCATAAATTACTTGATCCCCAACCCTCCCACTACTCGCCATAAAAACCCCACTATTCAACCAACTATACCGCTCATCTCCCGTCTCAAAAGTCAAATGAAGCCGCATTCTATACTCATCAGGCCCGATCTTCCCCTCGCCTAGAGCCTCTAGTACAGCCTTCTCGCCCGTGCGTGTCCCCGTCGTCTGCAGGTAGATAGTCGCACCATCATGCGTCAGCAAATTATACCGTGTATCCAGGTGCGCCGTTTGCTGTGTACCGTGGTTGCGGACGATCTCCCAGTCTACATTTGCACATTGTCAGTTCGTTCATCACATTTCACATTTTTGAAGTATTGAGATGTGAAGAGTGGATTGGCAAGAGTTATAGTTACATACCTCCACCACCGGGTAGAATCTCCCCACGTAATAATGGGCCTTCGAAGCGCCCGGTCTTGAATATCACTGTGCTGCGGTCTCCGTGTGGTCCTGGGCCGATATGTCGGAATGTCTCCATGTCGCATTCCAGATGGAAGAGAAATTCAAGGGACGGGAGGGGGAGTGTATAGTCGGGTTTGCTCCATTGTGTGTTTGTGAGTGTTGAGATTGCATGAGGCTTCTCGACTGTTCCTGGGGCTGGGGGTGACATTATGATGCCGAGTTGCCTTTGAAGGATTGAAATTGGATATCGTTGAAAAGGCGGGAGGTTTATTTGGGTATGACTGTGGAAATTGATTGAAATTCGTATCCAAATCTGATCTTGGGAGGTATTTATGGACTTTGGTTTCCATGGCTGATAGACTGATATGTGCAGCATCGATGACGATATTGTTTCCTCTCCCGATGTTACTCCGATCGATGAACGCTTGAATCTGGCAGTAGATGACATCGGCCTGGTAGACTCGATGACCATCTAGCGCCCGAGAAACCCGACTCGGAGCTTGAAATATGACCGAAGCCTCGGTCCACGGCTATCGCGAGTCAGGCCGTATAGCATCATGCATGGTTTCATCCCGCGAAGATGAGTCGTGAGAAACAGTATCGTGGCTCGACAGCTGGCTGGTAGAACTTCCACCAGCATCATCCCCATTGAGCTTCATAACCCCATTTGCCCCGTCATTCTCCTTCTCTTCGCCCATGCCACCCATCTCCTCGTCACTACGATCATCATCTGACTCGCTCCAGTCGCTCTCGCTCTCACTGCTGCCCTCCCTCACGAGCCGCAGTGTCTCCTCGAGAACTAGGAAATCGCGCTCCAGCACCTCCGCCCAGTTCTGCACGTCGCCGATTTCCTTGATGTCCTTCATGCCTTGATCCGCGACCTTCTTCAGCTTATCTGTTTCCTTCTTCAGATTCGCTGTTTCTTTGATCAGCGTCTTTTGCTGCTTTTCTAGCGCCGCTGAGTTGGAATGTAGGTTTGCCGCGCGCGACTTCAGGTCGTGGTCTAGTGACGAGCCAATATTCTTCATGGACGCCTCCAGCGCTGTGCGTGCTTCGGCGATTTGCCGGGTCTTGTCTGCTGTGGAGGAGGAGGAAGACATTTTGATGGCTTTGTGAAATTATATTCGTTGCGAAAGGTGAGGTTTGATAGTAGATGTTGCGATGATGCTTGGGTGCATGGCTTATGGCGGGGTAGGTGCGCATCGCAAGTTACAGCGATACAATACTCGTTAATGCAGCCATTGGTGTATCAAGTGACATTCTCTACTTATTTTAAATGTGAGCTCTTAGTTATTGAATAATAAAGGAAGTATAGCTCTATTTTTAGTGTGTCACCTTGATATTCAACCTTCATTTCTGTTATTATGCTTATTTTATTCTTTTTGTGCCTCATATCTCGAACCAGCACCTTTATCATTCCCGTCTTGCCTATTCGACGATACGATAATCCTCGACCCTCGTCCAATTTTCTTCGGTCCTCTCAGAAAGGTGAACCGAGAGTCTCTTGAATACCCATGACATATGCATGGTACCCTTGTATAGTGACAGCCATGCCGATGTCTCACAACTGAATTTCTCCCATACCCTTCACCCAAGTTTGCTTGGGTCAGCTCTTGAGGATCAACTAACGCCACATACCCGCTGTTATCATGCTACTCAGTACTGCGATACAGGAAATCCACAATATATGAGTGAATTGCACTTCAATACTTAAGATATCTAACGTGGTTTAAGGTAATCCAAATTACGTGAAGTCGTAAGATGCACAATGACTGTATGTCCCCGTGATAAATAAACCCTGTGACAAAGATACCCTAGTCTACATGTACCAACATCCCTCATAAATAGACATGTCCTCAACTACTGTCATACACTCCAAATAATTACTCACTTATCTTCTACGCCCCAGTGAAATAACTTTCAACCATTGTTATCAAAATGCCCACCAAGCCTCTCGAGATTGCCATTCTGGGCGCCGGCATAGCTGGTGTAACCCTCACGATTGCTCTCTCAAAGTCCCCAGCCTACCACATAACAATGTACGAGCAACGTCCCTCCTTCTCAGAGCTGGGTGCAGGCGTAGGCTTCGGTCCCAACTCAGTACGCGCCATGGCCTTGATCTCCCCAGCGATTGAGGCCGTGTACAAAAAGATCAAAACTCCCAATAAGTGGCCCTCCAAGGATGCCATCTGGTATGATTTCCGCTGGGGACACAATGTTGGCCCGTACAGTGGCGGGGACTTGATCATGGAAATCCCAACGGAGAAGGGCAACGTACACGGGGGCGGCAGCAGGAAACATTTCCTCGACGGGCTAGTGGAATTGCTCCCCAGCGATGTCAATACACAGTTCGGGAAGAAGGCTGTCGATGTAGTCGCTGACGGCGAGCGCTTGCGCATTGTCTTTGCAGATGGGAGCGAGGCTTTTGCTGATGCGGTGGTGGGGTGTGATGGTATCCGCTCAGCGGCGAGGAGTATCTTGCTTGGTGATGTTGAGGCTGCCAAAGCGAGGTATACGGGGAAGTATGCGTATCGCAAGGTTGTGCCTATGAAGAAGGCAGTGGAGGCTGCTGGTGAGGAAGTCGAGAATCGTCAGATGTATCTTGGGAAGGGTGGGCATGTGCTTACTTTTCCTATTCGAAATGGGGCGGCGTTGAATATCGTAGCATTCAAGAACGATGACAATGGAATGACATGGAATGATAGGCAGTGGGTACTTCCCAGTTCGAGGGATGCTGTGCTGAAGGATTTCGAAGGGTGGCATGAGAAGCCAAGAAAGATTCTTGAGGTATGTTTTACTATATTGAGGTTTCCTGTATGAGGCTGATTTGTGTAGTTGATCGAGGAACCTGACAAATGGGCTCTTTTTGAACATCCGGCATGTACTACCTACACTCACCCTACGCTACCATTTTGTTTACTTGGAGATGCCGCTCACGCCACAACTCCTCATCTAGGAGCTGGAGCTGGATTCGCCATTGAAGATGCATATGTTCTTTCTGGCCTGTTAAACTCTTTGGATCCAGAAAATGTGACTGTGGAAGATCTTCGCAGAGCGATGAAGGTTTACGATGAGGTAAGAAGACCGCGAAGCCAAGATCTGGTTATCAAAAGTAGAAAGCAAGGCATGCTGTTAGATCTCATGACTGAAGATGGAAGTGAAGTGGAAGACTGGAAGCCAAGATTGGAAGCGGAGGCCCCGGTTGCTGCGAATTGGGTGTGGGGTGTAGATCTAGTGGCTATGCTGGATAACGGAAAGAAGATGCTTGGAGTATGAGATTTTCTTGTTTATGATGAGAATACGAATCCATGGTATCAGAGTGCATAGAAAGATAGAAGATATGGAGATACATTTGCTCAATACGCATCACAACACGAGTTCAATGTATATTAATACGGTGCAATCCACAACCTACAGAGCGCAGATTTGAAATGCAGGTAACACCTGATCTCCATGCGTGCAGCTTGGTGTTTAAAGCATCTGTGGTCAATTTGGCAATGCAAACGATGGCGACTCAAGTGACGATAAGGTCTTATTCGATGATGACCACCAAATTTGTGAAACTGCTTGCAGTATGTCTCATACTATGTCCTCACACACCATCACCTTGAGATAAGGCAACGAACATGGTAGATTGACGGTTGGAGACATGATTGTACTTGACAGACTTTATACTTCTAAATTTCGCGTACATGTGAACTGATGGTGCTCTTTTAATTTGAGATAACGAGAGGGGGCATCACGTCCATGAGAGGAGAAACAGAAATTTTAGGAGCATAATCTATGACTTCCATGAATTCTAGCCAAGAATTAAGGAAGTGTAGACTTGAGTGTAATCTAGGTTGTAGATATTACGAAGCATTCACCAGCTGGTTCGCACGGCCTTTACGATTAGTATTCTCTAATCTCAAACTCATCTACTTCTTATATCCATTGGAATACATATATCTCTTCTTGTGAGCCCTTCCAATCTTCCCTCAAGGTCGACACAAATGAATAAGCACAATTTATTATGCAATATATTTCCAAGTATACACTGATCCAGATACCCGGAATCCACGTCGGCATTGTCCACTCTCATCATCGTTGAGGTATTCATCACCATTCTGATGCTGACGAAGAGCTTCGGCCCGCGATAAGTAATCACTTGTTTTCAAAACAGAAGATAGATTCAAACGTATGTCTTGATGATTAACTTTCTATGAATAACCAAAAGGATTTGGCTCTTTCTTGACCTCAGAATACTGACCGTCGCTGCTGTCAATAGCATAGGTACCTTAGCCAATTTTCCCAATTCTTTTGGTGCCTTGCTTCCCGATGCCTATAACGCCCACGTAAATCATGTTTAAACCACTGAGGAAATTGATCAAATGAAAAGACCAGGTTACATGCTTCTGACTATTGAGCAATAAACACAATGTCCATAGATCATATATATGCCTTGGGCATGCTGAAGGCCCATGACCTTTACAGCATTAGGCTACAAGACATGTGAATGTTGACATGCTAATTTCTCTTTAACTCAAGGGCTTGAGGTAAGCTAACACGGTAGTACATATCATATGGATAAGAGATACGACGTCAAGTCAAGTGAAGTGCCAACAATAACATCACAGTAGGATCACATAATATCACATCAAGCTCACCATAAATCATCACGATCGGAAATGTAAGTGGTGGTATTCTTTTATTCCTTAACCCACGACATGCCCCATGCATGTCCTTTTCAATAAGCAACTTGCAAGTAAAACGATCATGCCATGATTCCCATCCACAAAGTACACGCCCATTTCCGAAAGAGATTTTCAACGAAAACACGTTTACTTTCTGAGCTGGCGCTGGTAGAAAGCAAGCTCCTCACCCTCCAAGATGTAACCATCGACACGGCCGGATTGACCTGGTCTGGAAGAGACAACGGCGTAGAGACGACCGGCCTCGAACTGCTTCTCAAGAGCGGACTCAACCTTACCCTGGGCAGCGAATCTCTCGGCGTGCTTCTTCTCGACGGACTTGGACTTCTTCTCTGGCTCAACGACCTCCTGGCCGGCCTTCTGTTGACGTCTACGTCCGAGGTTGGCACCGTAGTGGGCCTCGTACCATTGACGGAATGGAGCGGCATCGACCTGGACAACGGCGGAGCGGGTGAGGGTGTTGGTGCGGACCAACTCGTTGTTGGATGGATGGAAGGCGACAACGATCACACGGACCTTGCGGGCGATACCCTCAGATCCCCATGAGAAGTTACCGGACTCGAGACGGAGAGCACGGAACTTGCGGTTACCACCACGGGTACGGACGAGATGGATGCGCTTGGAGCCAATACGGGTGTTGGCTGGCTGACGACCGGCTTCGAAAGCGCGCTTCTTTCCTGTAAACGACAGGTTAGAACGTATGCAAAAAAGTCATACGGGCAATCTACTACGCACGGTAATGAGAACGCTTGGCGCCAGAGGCGGAGCGCTTGTGTCTGGAGTCACGAGAGATACCCATTTTCGATTATTCTGTTCATGACAATGTATTAGCCATGGTCTTGTGTAATGTAAACAAAATGAAAACTGCGATATGCGAGTCTATTTGACATGCGGCAATCTCTTTCAATCTTCCTCGGCGTACCCAGAGCTCACATCCTGGATAGTACCATCGGATGTCTCGAGGCCAAAGTTGAGGTTGAAAGAAGTCGATTGCAGGTTCTATGCTCGTGGTGCGGATGGTAACAGAGATGGATAGTTCGTCGAGAAGTATGCACGTGTGAAAATTCAACATCCTGCAAGCTTGGCTTGGGCAGTATGTAGATGATCTGGTGCAGCTCGTCTTCGAATATCCAGAAGTGATCGTCTTCGAGCAAAGTCGTATCGCGTAGATACAATATCTTCGACCTCAAATCACAGTCCTTGTGTACTCTGCCAGTCCAATCCCTGGCATATCGAACCTTCAAACATCGTCGCAGAGATCGCAGTGATCGAGAAATGCATTCCGTAGAAAGAAGGACCGGGTGTATCGTGTTACTGACCTGATGAAAATATGGTCACCAGGGAAATCGATTGTCGTTAGTTGTCGTCGTCGGAGTCGCTGAGGGAATGAAGTTCGCAGTCTCGACAAAGTTCGAATTGATTTGTGCGCAAAACCCTAGGTGCGCTAAATTTGCCGAATTGGCATCCACGAAATGTCATGTTAGCCTTGCTGCCTTAGGGATTTATTGCCTGAACTATTCGAGCCTAAGAATACAGGCTCTAACAGTATTGGTTCTAGACTTGATCGAATATTACATGTACTTTACGTGCTTAATACCTAGTAGACAAAAACGGACAGCCGATAGACATTAATATTAGTAAGGTACGGTATACCTACTGGATAGTTATTTTGACAAGGCATGGACTATTCTTTATTATGGCTCACCGATTTTGTATGTAAAGCTGCTTACATTCACATAATATTTACTTTCCTCAATGTAGGATCATAAATGAGTCTCATTAATCTGCCTCTAAAAGCTATACATCCATCGTTTGTCATATATGAAGGATAAATTGCTTGTGGCATGATAAATGAATCATATAATGTTCTTACTGACTTTCAACGAAACGAGGAATGTCAGCCTTTAACCCGAGAGCTTGGATTGAATCAACACGTCAGCATCACTTGGCTCCCAAGAATGCCAAGACGATTCAGGTCAAGACATGTATTAAGCGCATGTTCTTAAGCGATCCAGCATTTATAAAGCTTCTCGTTTATAAGGATAATTCTTCACTTGCGTGAAATAGTAAGACAGCCATTGCTATGGTCATGACGTTTATGTATATGTATAAAGTTTACATAGCTACTTGGGACACATTGAGGAAGATTGTAAAATTTTGAAATCTGATTGCTCAGGTTTTGTCATTTTTGAGTCGTCTTAGCAAAGACAAACATTCAGCTTCAGGATCTTTGTGCTTATATAAAGTCAAGCTTGATTCAAAGCTGATTGGATGCAATGCAGAAGATAGAGCAAGAAGTAATTGCTCTTGTCTAGATAAAACTGCTTGATGGCATTATGATCTATTTTAATAGGATAGGCATGCGGTTGTGAGAAATGTAATGTTTATATCTGTAAGGTAAAGTCCATGTAAGTACAAGATTATATGAGCCCTGTCTCTATAGCCTTCTTCCGTTAGTAACATAACACCTGCTATAGAAAATAATAGAAAATAAATTTCATACTAAAATCGAGATTTGTATTTTAGTTTAAAGTGTGTTCTAGTAGTAAAGTATTTTAGCGTTCTGATTCCCTAGCTCTTAGATTTTGATGTTTAGTAGAGTGGACATCTCAACGAATATATTCCTCTAGCCAAAAATTCCAAAACAGAAAAAGAAAAAGAAAAGATTCCTCTCCAAATCAAAATCAAAATCAAAGTCAAGATTCACAATCGAGGTCAATCCCAACGTCAGTCTTCCCACATTGAAACCTCAGGAAACGAACTCTTCATCAACTGAAGTGAGACAATCTCACGCTCCCATCACGTGGAACATCCGGCACGTGCTCTGGCACCGGTACCTGAGCCAGGCCAGGGCTGAGAAAAGTAAAGGCGCTTCCCTTCACTTTCCTCTCTGGCAACTTTTTTTTTTCCTCAGCCTGTTCGCCTGTGCACGCGACGAGCCGGCCCCTAGTCCCAATGTGGCCAGCGCTAAGATTAAGGTCGGGTGGGATTGACCGAGGGGTGTGATAGGTGTTGGTGGGTGTTGGTGGGTGTGTAACGCGGATTCAGGGCGAGAAACAGCCATGCACCAATGCACCACCGCAGCTCACACCAGAGGCGTAAATAAGGGGAGAAGGGAAAGGATGTACGTAGATGGGAGGGGATTCTGGGTGGATTTGGTGGCATTTTATTTTATTTGTTGATTTAATTCTCTTTAATTCTGTTTTATTTTTATATTGTTTTGTGATTACACGTCTCCGTCCATCTTCAATTGATTGCATTCAACTTCTTCCCTCGTCCGTCTCCTCTTTTCTTCTGCCTTTGTAGTGTATTGACTTTTTGTTTTCTTTTGGTCTTGTGCTGTTAAGCAGGAATTTTGCTGCACGTCGTACATTCAAAGTTTGCATCTGAGACGCCGATACATAGCTTAGAGTGCACGACGCACATCATATCGCCGTTGTGATTTGATATTAATTGCTCTGGGTATCCCATGGAGAGCTTTGCCTAGATCAACAGGTGCGCATAGACAATACCTGGTATGTTCAGGTCGGGGGGTTCGAGTACAATCCGTGTCCTCAAGGGATCGCGAGATTTTTAGTATTCACTAGGTTGGATGGAAGATGAGGATGGAGGATGGAAGATGGAAGATGGAAGATTGAGGAGAATAGATTGGGGAGAATAGATTGAGATGACTTTGGTAAATCTAGAATTTAATCTCAACATCCGGTCATTGCCGTGCATACTTTTAGGATTTGCCCATCTCCATCGACAGATAATCGCCCTGTCCACTTTTGTGTGTAGATCAACCACCGTGCTCTACTTGAGTATTCCCGAATCCCTCTTTCGCTGAGGAAGGTCATATGGAAAGGCACTTCTTGCTATTGATATGGGGTAAGCAAAGGAGACTACGCATGACAACCAGTTGAAGTGAAGAGGGATGTATTACATGTACTTTCGTATGATGATCCTTCATATCAATGCATTTTGACAGCTATTTATGAATACTAGACTGCGTACTATACACGCTCTAGTAATACCTTACCTTGACTAATATTACACCTATTGAATCCCGGAGTGCACACCACCTTACCTTACCTTATGATCGTGACTAGAAGAAGCTGCTATCTGCTGCTACTACTATTACTACCAAGTACTACTGTGTACATACAATCACTTCTTTGTATTCCCATTATACCATTTCACATCTCATCTCCATCTTCAACTTCCATCTTTCTCAACCGGCGTAATTTTCCCTCCCATTTTTGCCCTTTATATCGGTCTTTAATGACTTACCCCCCGCCTTTCGCCTGTCTAACTTCTTCTACTTTCATTTCTGCACTTTAAGCCCATATAATTTGACCTTCTTCATACATTTGAAACGGCTTTCAGGGGTCGCCTGTTCAGCGAGCGAAAGCAACACACGCCCCGAATTGAACCGGCTCAAAGCACATGCTCGCCGCGCAATAATAATACCACACGACGGGAGAGCAACCAACGAAACAATATCGAGAGGCACACACACTTTCTCTCTGTCCCTCTCTTCTTGAATATCTTCTTTTTCACCCAATTATCCTGTCAAGCAAAGAAAAAAAACACCACACTCGTTATAATTGACTACAACTACTCTTTCTACTGGCACTACAAACAGCCACCTCTACCACCGCGTGTACACATTCCATACTTCCGCGCATACGCCTTTCTCTCACTTGTCGTACAAGTCCCATATGCATAACCACTCACATTCTATACGCCCAGAGAAGTCAGACTAGTAACCCAACACAGTCAGCTCAATTATTATAATCCGCGCATCTCATGCGCCGTTCAGAATGCCCTGGCAACCTCTACCACGCATCGCATTCGCCGTCGCCACATATCCTTTCCAGCCTTCCTCGTCGGCGGATCTCCCCCTCGAACTCGGCGATGAGCTTTACATAATCGAACAAGGTGGTCAGAATGGAGATTGGTTCCGCGGATATTTGGTAGCTCCACCAAGTTTACTGGCCGGTCTCACCAGTGTCAAAGGTCAAACTCTCGAGGCGAGAGTCTTCTCGGGCATATTCCCAAGGAGTTGTGTGGAGGTTCGTGAAGTTCTTGGCGATGCGGAATCAGACTCGGACGATTCGGACGACGATAAGGTCAATGGCGATAAGATCACAAACGGCGTAAATGGCAAGAACCCAACCAAGTCTGGGAAGAATGGAAAGGCGAAAGAGAAGGATAGGAAGAAACCACAGCAGATTGCTATCAGAAATGGAAATGCTTCCTTGTCTGTCCCGACGGAAAGGGATCCGGATGCGCCAAAACCTCCTGCTCCTGTACCAATGCTGAAGATTGGAGACGAAACTCCCACATCTGCCTCCGAACCCCTCGTCGACGAAATTGCTTCATGTCTGCGAGAATGGCAGTCTACGAACCTTCACGAATTACTTCTCACAAGCCAATATCCGCTACTCGATAAAATGTCAAGTCTGGTTTCGACATTGGATTTATCACGACGTCAATTCTTACACAATGTACTCACGAGCCACGAATTACAATTGCTACGTGAAAAGACTGTGTGGGATTTAGTCAGGGGAAATAAGCTCTTTAATGGTGAAGTTGTGGTTCGCGATCCAGCGGCGAGGGGTAAAGTTTTGACAGGAGACGATTCTGCGATTGAGATCACAAAACTTCAATCAATGATGAGTCTTCTTGACGAAAACCCAACACACCATGTCGAGAACCTAACGCTACACCACTTGCTTATGGATGCAAAGGCATTTGTTGGTTCCATTGGAGAGCCGATAACTCTGATATTTTTCCTGGCATCGAAAGCCCCTGGCACCCCAGCAGTTGCACTGTCTGAGAATTATCTGGTACAAGTGCCTGCAAATGGGTCCCTCACAAATTTGTCAAAATCGGAGAAGATGAAAACCCTTTTCACGGATTTGGCCTCATCTGATATTGGCGAGTCTCCAGCTCCTGACAGCGAAATATACTTGGTGGTGAAGGTACGATCTGCACGATCAATTGCTCCTTCACGAGACAGCCACGCTCGCCAGGCTTCCATGGATAGCAATTCGTCGAGCAAAGATGGTTCGCACACAAGATCAGCCAGTACCACCAAGGCGGGCAGAAGAAGTTATATGTGGGGTGGAAAGACGCACCGTTCTGCATTTTCGCGGAACCTGAATGCTTTAGTTGAATCAGAGGAAATGGACACCAATCGACCAAGAGCTAACACAGCTGGATCTCGGGGGACATCTGGGTCGAGGGAAGGGCGCTCTAGAACTTCTGCTGTCGACACGAAGGTTTCTCGAACAATTGGTATTGGAGCTGTCAGGATCAACTCGGTCTTCAAGCAAGACGATGAGGTTGAGAAGCTGATTACTATTTTTCAGCCTGTAACAAACAGCATCAGCGAGAAGCAAAGTCCCGGAGAAGGCTTCGAGGAAATCATCAGCGATTTTATGAGCAGCAAAACTGGCCAATACGAGAAATCACAACGGGGGGAAAAGATACAGATTCATTTCCAACCATTCCAAAGTTTGGACGCCGATGATTTAATCAAGGCTACTCCTACCCAACTTGCGGGTGTCTGCAAGACACAAAAGATGGGATTTTCAGGTGCCCCCACGAAGCAAAGATCTGATATTTATGTTACATTGGATGAGGCTTTCTTACCCCGACACGCGCTACTTTCTCGGGCAATGAATGGTGCCACTGCATTATCTTCGAGTATCGAAGGATCTAATCTCCAAATCAGCCTCGAGGTCCGACGATCAGACGGAGACAGAATAGAAAATTGTGTGTTTGAATCGCATAGGGAGGGCATGAGTAAGTGGGAATCAACAGCAGCAGAAAGAGGCGAAGCATGGAACCAGACCGTGCGACTCGCCATTCTCCCCAGTGAAGTTGCGCAGAGTCATCTGGTCATGACTATTTCCGATACTCCTGGCCAGCCATTTGCTATTTGCCATGTCCCATTGTGGGAACAGAACGCTTTCTTGCGAGACGGCCATCATTCGCTGTTGCTTTACAAGCATGATGAGTCTACTGCCAGTCCTCGACCGAATACGGCTGGAAAGGGTGGATATTTGAGCTTGCCTTGGAACTCGAGAGGAAAGGATGATGTGTCGAAGGATGAGGCTGTTACTGGCCCCATTGCTACTCTTCGTCTGCGGACCTTCCTTTGCAGCACGCGCTTTTCACAGGACAAGGTCCTTCTCGGTTTACTTCGATGGAAGGATCAAAACGAGGCGGATTTGCTTCAGACTTTGAACCAAGTGGTCTTTGTACCCGAGATCGAGATTGTGAAGCTCTTAAATGAAGTCTTCGATGCTCTCTTTGGTGTTTTGGTAGACCATGCTGGGAACGACGAATATGAGGATCTTGTTTTCAGCGCACTCGTTACAGTCCTTGGCATCACACACGATCGTAGATTCAACTTGAGTCCACTTGTCGACCAATACGCCGAAACGCGCTTCAATTATCCATTCGCCACACCTTGTCTCGTTCGCAGCTTCACCCGCCTCTTGGCAAACCCCGCCGATCCTGATACTTCCCGGAAGCTTAGATCGACTTTCAAGGTTGTTCGACATATCCTCAAATTCATCACTCATGCTCGGGGACAGCAGAAGGCGAAGGAGGCTGGCATTGGTATCACTAGCACTTCCGTGGGCTTCACGAAACACCTCCGAGGCATTTTCAAGGCTTTGGATGGTCTTATGCGCAATACTGCTCCAATCTTGGTTGGTAGTCAAACACTTGCCGTGCAGCATTTCCATTCTTGGCTTCCAGAGCTTACGGGGTTGCTCACGACTGAAGAAATCGTCCACATTGCTGTGGACTTTATCGACTCTTGTGCACTGGTCAAGGGCAAACTTGTGCTATACAAGCTTGTTTTGATCATCAATTACTCTAAATTGGACCTCTTTGCTGAACCAGAACAGCGAGAAGTACTCAACGCAAATACCGTTCGTTGGATCGCGCCTCATTGGGGTCGTACAGCCAAGGTGACTGAGCAATGGAGAGAACAAGTCCGCTTGTGTTGTTCCATCATCGCTACTCAAGTCGATGGGCTCAGTGCAGAAATCCCGGATTACGTACCCAAGATCATCGACTCTTATCTCGCAATCCAAGCTGTCCCTAAGCAGGAGAAATCTCGTCTCTCCTTCTTGTTCCCCACGACGTATCCATTTCCAAGCAAGGCTATTGCTGGCAATCAAGTTTTTGATGAGACACTCATTGAGCTTTCGTCACTCCTCTCTGCTATCTCTAATCTCACCAGTGGTATGCAGCTGGAGCTTGGCGATGATGAGATGATCACTTTACTTGATGATGTTCTCCACGTGCAGCTCAGCATTCTGAACTGTGAGGCTTTCCCTGCGTCCTGGTTGAGCGTCCGTATTCATCATCACAAGTCTACGATGAAGACTCTTGACTACCTGGCAGGCGTCCTTCAAGACTCCTTCCTTCCCCATCCTGACGAAGCAGAGAATTACAACACCGAGTTATGGAAAGTGTTTTTCGAGACTTTGTTGAAGCTTGTAGGAAGTGATGCCCTGGCGCTTGAGACTTTCCCTGAGCAGAAGAGACGTGCTGTTTGGAAGATTGCAGGTGATGTGCGTGAACAGGGCGCGGAACTCCTTAGACAGACATGGGAAGCCGTTGGATGGGAGACTACCCCTGAAGAGCAAAGTCGATATGGACTTTCGAAAATGGGCGGATACCAGGTCCAATATGTGCCTGCTCTTGTTGGTCCTATCATTGAGCTGTGTCTCAGCGTGCACGAAGGGTTGAGAAAGGTAGCCGTGGGAGTTCTACAGACCATGATTGTCAGCGAATGGACTCTCAGCGAAGATCTTTCTGTCATTCAGACTGAAATGATCGATGGGCTTGACCGTCTCTTCAAGTCGAAGCCTCTGACCGAGAGTATTCTCCAGAAGCTGTTCATTGCTGAGCTTATGACTCTCTTCGAACCACTTTCGGAAATCGAAGGGGATCCACTATATGCGGCTATTGAGGGGCTTGTCGCAACCACCGATGAGTTCCTCGATCTCCTTGTTGCTGTACACGGTACTGATGGTGCTGGCGAGGCCTCGCACCTCATTCATCGTCTTCGTTTGATGGAGTTCTTGCGTGACATGAACAAAGAAGATATCTTTATTCGATATGTGCACCAACTCGCCACTCTTCAAGGCGAGGCAAGAAACCATACAGAAGCTGGTCTCGCTTTGAGATTGCATGCGGACCTGTATGGTTGGGACCCAATCAAGATCGTTGGGCCTCTTGCCGACGTAGGGCTCCCTGCGCAATCTGAATTCGATCGTAAGGAGAGGCTTTACTTTGATATGATCAAGTTCTTTGAAGAGGGCGAGGCGTGGAGTAGCGCTCTTGCCGCGTACAAGGAGCTGCAGTACCAGTACGAGGAGAATGTATTCGATTTTGCTAAGCTGGCACGTACTCAGAGGGCCATTGCTACCATATATGAGTCTATCTCGAAGAACGACAAATCGATACCGAAGTACTTTAGGGTTTGCTACCGTGGTCTCGGGTTTCCACCAGGCCTCAGAGACAAGCAATTTGTCTTTGAGGGATACCCTGGTGAGAGGACAACAGCTTTCACGGACCGTCTGCAAGAGCAACACCCCTCTGCACAGATTGTGTCCCAAGGTGAAGTTGAAGAAGTTGAAGGGCAATTTTTGCAAATTTCTGCTCTTACTCCCTACCGCAATCTCGAACATCATGTCTACCAACGCGCAAAGGTCCAGCAGGTCGTCCGCGAATACCTACTTTCCTCCAATGCACAGGAATTCTCCGTCACTGCCCGTCGCTCTACATCAGGTCCTGTACAAGAGCATTCTGCTGAGAAGATCATCTACTCTACTGCGGACCGTTTCCCGACTATTCTCCGCCGCAGCGAGATTGTTGAGGTTCAGCGGGTTAAGCTCTCTCCTATCCAGACTGCCATTGAACGCATCACTCGTAAGACCCATGAAATGCATACAGTCGAGAAGAAGGTCGAAGAGGGTGATGAAGAACTCACTAACCTGCTCGTTGATGCGCTCAATATCTCGGTCAACCCAACTTCTGATTCCAGCGTTGCGCTGTACAGGGGATTATTGCCCGTGCCTGATGAGGATGAAGTAGAGGTGGAGTATGAGCCGCTTGAGAACGCCCTCAAAATGGCTCTCATTGATCACGCTATTATGATTAAGCGATGTCTGGGAATGCTTTCCCGCTCAAGTAACTCACAAATGCAAGCCACCTGTGAGGTTCTTTCCGAAAGTATGTTTTCCCTTCCCTCTTAACTAGATAGAATGTCAGAGACACTTAGCTGACATCAACTTTAGACTTCGACTCCACTTTCGCCTCTGAGCTTTCTACCTTCTCCATCCCAGAACCTGCTCCCTGGACCCGTGTAACCTCCCCCCGCTCCCGCACAACCTCATCAGCAGGCGGCCGTGGAACTCCCCGCCCCTTCCCCAACTCTGGCACCAATGGCACCATTGCCACAACAGACACCTCCATCCTTGACACGCCCAACAACAAACACAAGCGCTTCTCCACGAAGCCCATCATTGCCGCCCTCACACCCGTCCGCGAGCCCTTGTCCGTCAACAGCAACGGTAATATCTCCCACGTCTCTTCCAACGGCACGGCAGCGAACTTCTCCGACTCTGCATCCACATTGTCAACCAAAGGGCAGGAGAACACGCCGAATCAGCGCCGCATGTCCCGCTTCGGATCTCTAAGCGGCTTCAACAAGTCGGATATGGATATCTCCGTCCAGGAGAGCTCCGAGTGGGTCACTGAATCCGGTCGTCGCAGCGAGACGAGTGATCGCCCCGAGACGGCTACTAGTCTAGGCAGCGCGAACGCAAAGATTAAGGGCGTCAAGAAGAGGTTCTCCATGCTTGGCTTGGGCAAGAAGAACAGTCGGGGAAATATTCTAGTGGGCACAGTTAAGGAGGAGTAGTGATTGGATACCGACACGATTTGCATCTGTGATACTTGGCGAGAAAAGCGCGCATAGATTCGTTCCTTACCTGGTATGCATTGGTCTCGGGTCTTTCTCTCATGACTGACTCTCTATTCTATCTTGCATACCTACCTATTTTTCTTTCCTTTCTCCCTCAGCCCTTTCGGTTTTTTTGTTCGTTTGTCTCGTGTTGGTTGTTAATACCCCCGTTTGCTGTCCCAAATTTTTTTATTTTACTAAATATTTTCGTGGTGGAAAGTTATTTTTCTTTCTTTCTGTGTCTGGGAATTTTGGAGACTGGCGAGATGAAAGGGCTGGTAACTGGTGCGGGTGCTGGTAACTGGTTACTGATATTGACTGGTGTGGGTTTGGGTAGTTCGAATAGATGAATATGCTGAGGCATGTGGATATGAAGGGCGGATTTAATGTGCTTAGGCATGTGTATTTGTATGTATTGTATTTATAGAGGATTTGTTCTGAATGATTTGAGTGTGCTTGTTTTGCGTGTGAATGTGTGAATGTGTGGGTTAAATGAAATTGTGTAAATATTAGTGTACTCAAAGATACCGGATAAGCTTCATTGCTGATTAAGAAAGAGTGTGTGTTCTTGGTGGTACTTCTTAACCTTTTACAATATGCGGCCTTATATAAGTGTTGGAATTCAAGAATTTGAGAATTATCACAGGTTTCAAATAAGTGATGCCTTTCGGTTCAGCTAAAATCTTGAAAAGTCAAGTTATGGCGAATTATTTTATAATGCTTAGTCATTCTAGAGCTCATATTTCAAGAAATAAAGGGTTAAAAGTATTTGTCATTAGATTTATTTTTGTTTTTGTCTGTTCATTTATTGGTTTCTGGAGTAAGAATGGTCAAATACATACATAAATAAATGAGTGGTAAATTGTATGAATAATGTAAAAACTACTCGTTATTTATTAGCACTCAAGCTATTCAATAGCTAATCATCACAAAGACGAATTTCACTTATCAAATAAATATGCAAAGTACGGCATATCATATAATTCATGTGACCAAGCGGACTATTCCATCACCAGCTCAAACCAATTCATCAATCATAAATCACAAAATACAAACCACATCCCACAATCCGAAATCTCAAAGTGACAAAACATCCATGAAAAAAAAAATGCAATTCATAATCTACCTTACTTTTTCGTCTACAAAATCTACTGCACATTCTCAAACGCGAACGTAGGCGAACCTGGAACAGCAACCTCGGCTTGTGGTGGAAGACCGGTAGTATCATCCTTAACCTGCACAATAACAACCTCCTTAAGGCCAGCTGCTCTCTTAAGACCAGCGGTCATCTCACCAAGAACCTCAAGCTCATTGAAGGCAAGCTTGCGGTTAAAGACAACATCTGGGCTTTCGCCAGCAAAAAGGCGCTTCTTGAGGGACTGGACGAAAGGCATGGCCTTCTTCATCTCGCCGAGACTCTTGATCTTTGTGGAGAGCTCCTTCTCGTTTGCGGTCTTGGTAGTGACGTCCCAGTTCTCGCGCATGAGGTCGATGTACTTCTCCTGCCAAGCTGGGAAGTTGGCGGCGGAGTAGATGGTGAGCTTCTTGGGGAGCTTTGGGTCGAAGTTGATCTCCTTACCCTTGGCCTTCTTCTTTTGCTGTGCTGCCTCGGCGGATGTAATGTTGGAGGAGGTGGAGCGCACGTATTCACGTGCTGCTGAGAGGGCGGCATCGGCTGCTGGGACAGTTGGGAAGAGGGCGTTTTGGATGGTGGTTGGCTTCTGGAGAACCTCGAGCCAGATGTATTCGGACCAATGTGGTGTGATGACTGTGAGGAGGAGTGCTTGCAACTCAATGTAGCGGAGGACGAGATCCTTGTGCATGCCAATGCCAGCAGCAATGGTGGCCTCACGGTAGAAATCACGTGCGCTGGTGAAATCGTAGAGAGCAGACTTGAGAGCAAGCTTGTAGTCAGTGTTTTCGTAGTGGAATTTACACTCGGCGACAATAGCGTTCATCTCGTTGTCGAAAAGCTTGTCAAGGAAGCGGTCGGCTGGGCCGGAGCGGAGCTTAGACTGGTCCTTGACCTGCTCCTCACACCACTCGCGGAGGGTGAAGAGACGGAGAACGTTGTTGTCTGCGACATCCTCTTCGAAGTTGGCGTCAGCAACTCCATCACCAGCGTCAGCCAAGGCGATTCTACTGGCGTCAGCTCCGTACTTCTTGACCATATCTTCAAGAGTCATGAAGTTTCCAGTGGACTTGGACATCTTCTCTCCGTTCAACAACAAATGACCGTTGGCACGGATACCCTGTGGCCAGTGGCTTGGTGGGAACATGGCGATGTGAATGTAGAGGAAGAAGGTAAGATGGTTAGGGATGAGATCCTTTCCGGATACACGGAGGTCAAGTGGGTACCAGTATTCGAATTCTCTGCGCATAGATGCAAGAGTCTCCTCAGAAATATTGCTTGTCTTGAGGATATCATCGTTGAGGTCACGACGAGCAAAGACGTAATCCCAGACGTCATCAGTCATCTGCTCAGGCTTGACACCTGCAAGACCTGGAGTGTTTCCGTAGATGTCCTTGTGCAAGTAATGAGAGATGGTGTAGTAAGCCATGTAGATGGTACTGTCACTCAAACTCTCGACCAAGAATTGAGGATCCCATGGAAGCTTGGTACCGAGACCGTAGGTACGAGCACAAGCCCACTGGTTGAGCCAGTTCAAAACACCCTCAAGACCGTTCTTTGTCTCCTGAGCGAAAGTGTTGAGACCCTTGCCATCAGTGTTGGCAACGTAGGCAAGAGCCTGCTGCTTCCAGGACTCCTCTCCGTAATCCAAGTACCACTGGTCCATAAGAGCAACGCAACATTCATCACCAGATCTTGAAACAACACGCTTCTCTGGCTCTGAGTATGCGAAACCTTCACTAGCATCAATGAGCTGCTGTCTAACCTTTGGCTTGGCAACCTCAACCTTCTCGCCCTTGAACTCTCCGTAGTTCATGATACCCTGGTAGAAACCCTCCTTGTAGGCCAATTCCTTGGCAATCTCAAGCTGCTTGGTGTCCTTTGGAGAAGCGATCTTGAGGTCCTTGACAAGGAATGGAGCGGTAAGCTCTCCGTAGGTGGGGGTCTTGATAATAGAGATAATCTCAAGCTCGGCCCACTCCTTCTTAATACCGTAGTACTCAGCCTTCTTGGCCAAGTCGATGACAGTAGCATAGTCATCAGGACTGTCAGATGGGACAGAAGTGACAACACCAGTACCCTTGGTTGGAAGAACACTGTCCATAGGGAGGATGCGAACACCCTCCTTGTGGACGGAAAGTGGTGCAACAACAAGAGTACCAACACAGGCAGATCCAACCAACTCAGCAACCTTGTTGACAACACCGTTACCTGGGAAGATACCCTGGTAAGCCATGTTGCGAGCAGCACGGTCAGTAACAACGTAGTACTCCTTCTCGGAAACCTTGAAAACACCGTAGTTGATCTTTGGTCCGACGAAACAGCAGGTCTGTCCGTACATGGTCTCTGGACGAAGGGTGGCAGGGACGAAGAAGACATCAGCGCCCTCTGGGACCTTGCCCTTGATAGCAGCCTCAGCCTCTGGAGCCCACTCCTTGACCTTCAACTTAAGGGCGGTGTATTCCTGAGGACCAACAGCCTCTCCCTCACTTCTGTCGTGGTCCATACATGGCTGTCCATCCTTTGGCGAGTAAATGGTGTATCTCTTTCCGAACTTGATCTTCTTCAACTCCTTGAGGCGGTTCATCTGCCATCTAACGAAGGCGTCGTAGTATGGGTTGGCATCGGTGGTGATCATCGATCTTCTCCAGTCAATTCTGCAACCGAAGTTTGTAAGATCGCGTCTGCAGAGAGGAGGGAAGAACTCGAGCCAGTAGGCTGGGTCAGCGAAGCGGTGGATTTCCTCAAGAGGAATACCAAGACTGCGCATGATCTGGAACTGGTACTTCATTGCGACGACCTTGGCGGCAGCCTTTCCCTTCTTTGCGGTGAACTTGGTGACGTCCTCGCGAGCAGCTGGCGCTGGCTTTCCAGCATCCTTCTTCTCCTCGACCTCCTCCTCGTCCTTGTAGTTCTCGAAATTTGTGCCGAACATCTTGACCTCGTTGATGAGCTTATCGGCACAGGCCTTGATTGGCATACCGGTGCAGTGGAATCCCATGGGGAAAAGAGTGCGCTTTCCCTGCATGCGGGCGAATCCAGCTGTGAACTCAATCTTGGAAATGGAGAAACTGTGGCCGACGTGGAGGGTTCCGTTCATGTATGGGTAGGCCATAGTTCCGAAGAACTTTGGGTACTGCTTTCGGATCTCATCTGCGGAGATGGAATTGAGGGCGAATTCGGATGTGGATGGAGCATCTGGCTGGAAAGTGCCATCTTCCTCCCATTTCTTCTGGTAGAATTTCTCTTTGGCGATCAAAGTATCTCTCTTCTCAGTCTATGGAAAGTCAACAAGCTGCAAGCGCCATTGTAGCATACTGTTTACTTACACCTTTGAGCTCTTTAGTTTTGGAAATTGAGGCCGATTCCAAGGCCTTGGCGGCCTGTTCAACAGCTGCCATGATTGCGGTATGTATTGTCTAGACGAGGTTGTTCGTCGAGGACAATACTTCTAAACAATGCGCGCGCTTGCTTAACTTTATGTAGTGGGGTAGAAAAGAGTCACCCAAAATTATGCCGTGTTGCGGCTTGAGGGCGGTGACTCAAGATTCGAGACTGAGGCCAGAAGAAAGAGTCAAGTAGAAATTGTGCCAGCTTGTGGCTTGAGGGCGGTGACTCAAATATATGCCTGAGGCTATCAGAAAGAGTCACCCAAATTTGTGCCGGTTGTGGCTTGAGAGCGGTGACTCAAAAGTCTTCCTAAGGCAGTAACAATATATCGATAGTACCTACGCAGTAACATCACAGCCTCGACTTTCCGAGCCCAATTATTTGGAGGTTGTACGAAACTCAGCCATTGCGGCCATTCAGCATGTTTTCCACAGCCATACGGCGAGCAGCGGCCTCTAAGCCAGCCTTCGATATATACAACAATCCATACAAGGCGAAAAGGTTATGGCCGCCTGATTTCTCGAAGCTCTCGCCGAAGCATCAGTTCCGGCTCGAGAGAAGATATAGACGGCGCGCGAAGCTGAAGTGGGCACGACCCAAGTGGACGAAGTTCATAAAACTCACTCAATTGAGTCTCATACTCTGTAAGTAGATGAATATGCAGCGGGGAGGGTGTGTGATTGTGTGGGCAGTGCTAACCTGCAGCAGTCACTGTTGTGTACGGCGTCTTGTTCATGGATTGGGATCGGGAGAGTTTCCGGAAGGAAGGCGATCCGCCACCTTTCCAAGGGGTATGTCATAGTCATCTGCAATCTTATTGGGGGTTGTTACTAATTACTTTACAGATTCGCAATTGGTTTGATAGCATGACGGGATCGTTCTGGACAAGACCAGAGCGAGGAGGTCGCAAAAGTGCGGAAGATGCCTCGCCAGTCGCAAAGGCCTAAGATCATGATGACTGGACCTCGATTGTATACTATGGGAGTGTAAGATATTCACAGGCGTTAAGAAGGATGGACTGGGGCGTAAAACCCCGGAAGCTGCATATATGAATTCATGACAAAGTTGAGATTGGGCTCAGACTCAACATGGCGGAAATTTCAAAGCGAAGCATGCCATATTTCATATCTTAAATTTGAATTCATCTGTACAGTTCTACCAGCAAGAATCGCGAAATAGCCATCCCTCGCATCACGCGTTAACAGCAACCATACAATGGTGCGTGTCAGTCAAGCATACTCATACACAGCCTAGCCGCTATCTTCTCCTCCTCTTATTCGTACCCTCCTCATCAGCAGCCAACTCATCGACTTCGTCTTCCCCCTGACCCTCGCCATCAACCTTTTCCGCCAGTCTCAGCTCCCCCACAATCTTCTGCACATCCACGAACATAGCCCTCGTATCCTTGACCATGCCGTCGACATCGTACCCCTCCTCAGCAATCTGGATCTTCTTCTCAATACCACGGTTCGGATCAGGATTGAACATGATAGCATTCGCAAACATCCTCATAAGCTCCTTCTCCAACTGCGCGTAATTGATGATGCCCTTCGGCGGAACGAGATCCTCGGAGATAGGCAGCAAGTCCTCATCAATACCCAAAGCGACTGCAGCACGATGACCCGCCATGATAGCTGACTTGATGCTCTTCAAATCCTGCGGTCTGAGGATAGAGTTCCTATAGCCCGGAGCGTCTTTCTCCTTGACGGATGTTGCAAACGTCCCAGCGCTTCGATGTGCACTGATAGTCTCCAGTGCCGAAACACTGACTTTGGGGAAATTCCGTGTCCAGTAGACATGTGTTTGAGGGCCAGTGGGCGCTCTCTCGGGACTTCTTTTCCGCTTGCCGCGGCGATCTGGAGTTGCTGACTCGCGTTTGATGCGGTTCGGTTCGTCGAGAGAGAGCTCGTCCGCATGTGACATGACAGACTGGCTCCTGTGAGATCCATTTGCTGAGGTCACACTGCCAGCGCGGTTTCGTGGTGTTCCACGAGAGGCATGAAGTTTGCTCTTATCAACACCTGATTCCTTGGAGCTGTCCTTGACAATGCTCTCTTTTGGAGTGTCCTTGGAGCCCTTCTTAGGAGAATCTGTGACACGTGCAGGCGCAAGAACGGGACTGAGGGGCTCAAAGGCGGGACGAGTAGGAGATCCTGGTGGTTTGGGGGTGCCATTGATAGCAGCCTCCTTGTATCTCGTACCCGATCCCTTGATGAATGGCGAACGACCATTTGTAGCTGGCGTCTGTGGGATGATTATTTGACCATATGGGCGCAAAGGCGTTGAGACACTTGGTCTCGAAGGTATGAATGGTGCGCTAGATGTTGCTGGATGATAGGGCGAGTTATATTGTGGTCCAGGAGCAACAGTTGTTGGTGCTTGGGGATATGGAGCTTGTTGGGGGTATGGTGGTTGGAATTGTGGATGAGGCGGTAGTTGCTGCCAATTTGGAGGAACAGCACCATTCCCAGAGGGTGGTCTGCCGTCAGGCCTGAATCCAGCATTGTACTGAAAGCCAGGAGACTGTAAAACGCCCTGAGGCGCATGTGGGGGTTGAGGTGGTCTATACTGCTGACCTGGAATCTCTGCCACTTGTTCATGCGGCCTGCTAGGAGATCCAGAACGTCCTTGTGCTGGAGTGCCAACTGGTCGTGGTAGAACAATTGGAGAACCTCTGCCTGCATTTAATGGTGATTGAGGTATCGGGTTATGCCCAAGACTTGACGATCCTGAAAATGATCCTCGTAGGGGTGGAGGCTGTGGATGGTACTGTGGTTGGTTTGGGTATGGAGCAAAAGTTGGACTCTGCTGGTATTGTGGTGGACCACTATGAGGTGGACCGCTGTGAGGTGGTGGGCCGCCATGATATTGTTCCCACTTGAAGGTATTTTGGTCTGCAACTTGAGGTAGTTGTCGATTTCCAGGCTGCAATGGCGATGGTCTATTCCTACCATCCCCACTCGTAGTTCTTTGTTGCGGGGTATTTGATACAGAACCATTCCTGGATTGCTGGATCATCTGTGGAGATACAGGTGCTTTATCCTGTGTATTCAGAACATCGCTGATCGCTAAACCTTCAGGCCGTGGCGATTGATTTGGTGGAGTTGGATTTGATGGTTGTTTCTGCAGACTTGGCGGCGGCTTTGCAGTATCCCCAGCTTTAACATCTTTACTTGGCTCAGAGCCTTGACTTTCCGTCCGAGTGATCTTTGCACGATCTTCCTTCAAAGCCCTCTCGTCCCGTTCCTCCCGTTCCAAATCCGCAATCTCTTTCTGAATGACATTGAACCTCTTCTCCTCCTCGCGCAGTTCCCGCACAACATGATCGTAGTATTTTTCGTACAGTTGATCGACTATATTCGGCAGCCGGTCATTATAGACACTGGCCTCTTTTAACGACGGTAATGATGGAACCTGTAGCTTCCTCTTCTTGCCGGCATGGCCATCGGCATCCAAGTCGTCGGCTTCCCATCTCAAATCATCCGTCAGAACCTGAAGATACAGCTCGCGAAGAGCTTCGGAGCTTAGCCTGCCAGGGTCGAAGTTGTCGGCGTCGCGAATGAGCTCATCGTTCTTGAGGGCTTCGGAGATTCGAGTGAAGGCGTGGGGTTCGGTACCATGCTCCACGAGGGCCTGAAACAACAGCAGAGATTCGAGTGGTGTGTAGGCGGTCGGATTGTTCATACCACGAGGACCTCCTCGCCAGTTGTCGAGGAGAGTATCGCGTCGTGCTAGGTGTACAGGCGCCACGATGAAGACGGCTCGTGAGTTCACACCCGCATGAGATTATACACTCTCAACTGCAGATGAAAGAGCAGGCAACGGAGAATCGTTTGATCGATCGTGAGGGTCGTAAATTTCGTGGTCGAGGACTTTTAGATGTGTGTAGTTTGATGGTAGAGGCCACGACGTTCGCAGCTCAATATGGTCACGTGCCTGCAAAGATTTGGTGTTGAGTTTATCTAGGATGGAAAGTGAAGATTTTAGGGAACGCCATGTTGGAACAACAGCCATGCATATGAAAATCCTTTTTACAATAATAATAAAGACGTAAATCTTCAGGCCTTTCTTTCAATATCTACATTTTTCAAAGTATTATTTTATTCTTTCTTGAATTAATTTTATTATTATTTCAGGTCGTAGGATATTTTTTTGTGCTTTATGTCATTCGTGATTTTTGCCCTCTGTCATCACTCTCTCACTGAACCCAAATAATGGTCTCAGGTGCAACTCAATCTCTAAATATGGTCTGAGCAGTGAACACGATCTTTCTCATTGACGATCCACAAACACAAGGTTCGGGTCCTGGGCCAGCAAATTCACATTTATCTTTTCTAGAAGGCTTGGAAGATCTTTCTCATACTCCAGTAGATTTCAAATATGATTAAACATAAGTTAAATTGAGATAATTTCTGCCAGGAATGATCATTCACCAGGGTAGCATGCGGCATGATTCTTATACCCCTTGGCCTCTGATGGTGGTATGTATTCATAGAATGAGGACTCGTATGGTGGTATGAGTAGCTATTTCTAACGACTGATTCCAGCGACTGATTCCACACTCCTACGTAACAAATAACGAAGGTAATTGTAAAACGGCGATGAAAAGGCAAAGCAAGTGAAAGGTCATACTTAACATTGCACAACCATGCAGCATGACTTCCTTCACAAGCCTATTATTCCTCCCTTGGCATTGTCCAACGATGGATGAAGTCTATAATCCAGTCTTTAAGGATTTAACATTTTGTAAGGCAAGGCGAAGTAGAATAATCAATCATGCCTTTCCTTGTCACTCTCAAACCCCGGAAAAGGAATGGAATAGCCAGCATAAAAAATCACAATGCATGTGGACAAGCACAGAATAGATAATATGCGTATCAGCGTCATGCCACCGTCTTTTTGTGCAGGGCTCCTTCACAGACCCTCGTCACGCCTCGTCTACACCAGACCCCAAGGTCCCCCCTCTCGGCCTCAAGCCTGCCCTGGACTGTCTTGGAATACTTTAATATTCTGCTGTTGACGACGTCAGCAGAAGACATTGGAACTTCTCTGACACTTGAAACCTCCAAGCACATGATCTCCGAGAGAGTCGTAACGTGCCCAGTTGGAGCCCGAATTGGGAGACCGGACTTGTATGTGCTCCTTGCAGAGTTGAGAGGAGTCGTACTTCAAACATCGGAAACGGACGGGAGGGGAGGAGTATGGATGGATGGATATGTACACAGTACACAATACATTTGTGTACTCGTGATGTATACACATGATATAGGCTTAGTAATTCTATAGTGAGTGAAGTGAAGTATCAGGTATTTACTGTGTAAATATCGAGACTACTCTGCCTTATGAGAGACATGGGTTTGAAGAGAGAGGTGTATGTAATATGTATGTATGGAATACAGCAATATATTCAGTGCAGTATCGGGGAGGATACATGTAGATAATACAAGGAATCACATCCTCAGACAAATGCTAGTAAGCAGCACACAGGCATGAAGCCTCACACTCATTATTAATGACCTAACAAGCCCATACATCCATGTCTTTATTTTATGTACCCCATACTCTTGCTCTTCATCTACTATGTGCAGTTATTTCTGCCATACCTACTCCGTACTGCTTATTTACTCGGAATACGCATGCGTGCACGATGTCTGCCCAGACTTGTCAGCTGCACTGACAGTTGGGACCGAAGAGGCATCCGGGAGGTCAAACTTAGATGCACCTGGACAGCCCCCAGTGTTCCAAGTTTCCCTTTTTTTTTTTATCTCCCACAGTATCACAACCTTTCGTGGTCCCAGATGACGTCCCAGCGTCCCAGCCCTGTTTAGATGATTTAGATGATGCAGATGAAGGGGAGAGCGATATGGAGCTCGAAAGATAAATCCAGTTTTCTTGTTATTTACTCCAGCGGTTGTTATTGTACCGAAGCACTGCACGGAATAGGCAGAAAGAAGTCGAGGTCGAAGTAGTAGAAGTACATGTAGATCGAATCTCTATCAATAGAAGGGAAGAATAGAAGAGGTCCCTTGGTGCATCCCCACTCTCCTCAGCCTGTCAGCCATCAAATGTAGCTAAGCCAAAGTGCCTTACAAGCCCAGCTCCATCCAGATCGCCCAGCTACAGAGAGGTAGGTACACATAGTACAGCCCACGATAATACTGACAGGAAATCGCTCAGCCAACCCAGCCAAGGTCCTTTTTCTATTTACCATAGAAGGCGCTTTTACCTTAACCATACACTGCGTACACACCGCAGCTATGGGTGTAGTATCTATTGAGCTGTTCAAATCCGAAGGCCATTGGTGAGATGCTCCAAGCAACAATCCACTGAGGCGTCTTTTGTACGCTGGAAGTGAAGCTCAACCCCACCGCACGTGTAGTGTATAGTGCAGCGCAGTGCAGTGCGTGCAGCGAGGAGCTAGAAGAACATCATCATCAAAGCTCCCGAGCTATAGAGCGGCTCTTTGAGGGGGGTTTGCTTGGCCATGGAAGGCGTGAACTGGAGCAGAGAACAATTCCCGAGACGAACGTCTCATCTCATTCTGTGTTCACTTTGTCGTTCGCGCGGAAGAAGTTTAATTGAATGATGGTTGTATGGGCATTGAGACTAAATACCCCTTATTCTGGAGAGTCGAGAGGGTAGTAGTAGTGATTAGTAGTAGAGTAGAGAGCATATACCCCGGTGCACACTTTCGTGCATTAATCTCACGAAGAACCTTTGACCGGGATGTGTGTGGTGGTGGAGTGTAGGTGTGTAGTGTAGTGAGTGTGTAGTAGTAGAGCATGTAGGTAGCAGAGGCAGCAAAGACAGCAAAAGACCAAAGACACAGACCAAAGGGGGGTAAAGAGCGACACTTTTCCTTTCCTTTACAAATAATAATCACACGCCCCCAAAGCATCTCGATACTCTCTCCTCTACCCAGTCCGCCTAGTCCAATCTATTCAGTCTCTTCAGTCTCTTCAGTCTATCCAGTATCTCCAGTCTATACACTCATGTCTGGTGGTCTATCTATCCATCCATCAATCTACCTAGTCACCTAGTCCACCCAGTCCACCCTACCACCACCCTACCCACCACCCACCATCCACCATCCACCAGCCAGTCCACCCTACCCAGTCATCCATTATTATCCACCTTCAGGCTTCCCAGTCTATTACTCAAAAGAATCTCACCCATTAAACCGCATCTCTCCAAATCTTCAAATAGGATCCCAGAGCTACCTTCACCTCATTATTACTTCACTTCACTCTACATTAAATTACTCCAGATCTCTACCCTCTTTCCCCCCAAATTATCCACTCTCTCTCGTCTCTTTTTACTTGAAAAGCGAGCTTGTTGTGCATTTCTTGTTCCGATCCGCCAACCACTCACATCCTTCCGAACTGCCCCCCATTTCTCACCGCATACATAAACAAGCAACCGGAACGAGCCAGCGATCCAGCGATCCAACGACACCACCGAACCATAAAGCTGAACAAGAACAGGAGGGGACAAGAAACAGAAATCCAACGGGGTCAAGCACAAGATCTTCATCTGCTCACCTCTTCAATCCAATTCATATCACAGTCCTCTTTTTCGCTTTGCGAAAGTATTCATTAAACAAGGCACAATGTCTGATAGAGATCTCGACAAGGAGTGGAAGCCAAATGGCAGACCGCAATCGTACGTACAACCCCTCATTCGACTCAAAGGCACCATCCCACTCAATTCATGTCTTGAAAATGCGATTTTCATGCTGATGACCATGTAGACAAATGGCACAATCATTTGCGACTTCCTTAGACGATATATTCGGAATCAACAATCAATTCGACGAACTCGATAAAGCCGTTATCCAAAAGTAGAGCTCCTCCCTTTCTTTCTCTCCCCCCTCGCTCACCCCCCACCATCAACATCGGCACCAGCAAACCACAACCACCAATTAATAACCCCAAAAATTCACCCTTCACAACACCGGTATTACCAAAATTTACTGAATATCCAACTAATTCTCCCAGAAAACAAGAAGTTTCCTTCCAATCCGCCGAGCTTCAAGCCCTTGAAGCACGCTTAAAGGCAACCGAAGAGCGTCTACGCGCAACCCAAGGCGGATCACCAACCGGCGCTGGCAACATGGCAGCCACCATGGCCTCCAACACTTCCAAACGCCCCCCATCACCAGACGCCGATGCGCGAACCATTCGGCCAGACAACAAGCACCAGGCACCACCCATGCCAGGCCGTCTGCCACCCACTCCCGGAGCCAGCGAGGGTGAGGCCCCTAACCCATGATCTTGTTCTTCAGCTTTGAGTGCGCTTGCGTGTTTGTAATGGGAACATTGCCTGACTTCCGCTCTGTTTAGATGGCGAGGATTTCCCGGCCCGTCGATTCGAGTAGTCGACGACTTTTTCTAGATATTTTGTGCCATGGTATGTGGTGTAAAGGTTGTGCTGTGTGGTGTGCCGTGCTGTGCTGTGGTAGGTCCTTGGATTTAGTCGGGTCGCCTTGGGGGAAAGCGAAGAATTGATGAGCGGGGTGGTGGGCACGGCTCAATTGAAAGAGATATGGAATACCCTATACCCCACGGGAGATACGCTCGTTACCATCCCCATTTTTGTTTTGCATTCATTTTGGCGTTGTGATGCGGGAGGGGTCGTTGGGGCCCGTTTTGTTTAATGGGCGGGTTTGGAGAGTGTGGCCTGGGTGTTGGAGTCTATGTGTGGGTCGTGGATGGCTTGTGCCTGTGTATGTACATAACGGATTAAATGCTGAATCAGATTTTCTCAAGACGCTTATATGATCAGTCGATCTTTTGAGGTATTCTTTGAGGACTGTGAGGCATGTTCAAGATATAATGGAGTTATCATTATAGGCAGGCACTTAAACAAACCTGGAAATGCGCAAGAGACGTCTTTGAATGGACTCGTATATTACAGGGTTCAAACATTACAGAATGGAGAGTGCATCGAAACCTACCTCAACCTAAACATCTAGCTTATACTCATACACACATCATCTTCTAACATACATCTACGAACATCTAATCCACAAGCCATTACCTCAATGCTCCTTCTCCTCCTTCCTCAGCCTGGCAACCTCGTCTCTAAACCGAAACATAGCCCCCATCCCCTCAATCGCACAGCTACCCACCCACAGCCACCAAATGCCCGACCCAGCACGAACCCCATTCTTCCCCACCTTCCTCGCAAAATACGCCGCCTCCGCAACATGCACCAAAAGCATAGGCCAAGAAATCCACCCATTCAACTTCAAGAACATCTCTGCCCCGCCAGGGAACACCTTCTCCAGGCCCTCATACACAACAGTCCCGGGCAGGATCCACCCGCGGAATATAATGCTCAGGCTCGTCAGCCCGCACACCACAAAGATCAGCAGCTGGAACCCCCGCGGCGCCAGGTACCGCGTCACCGTCACGCCGTCCATGCCCAGCGCCGAGCGGGCCTCGCGGTCCATCCGCACGGCTGCTTCGCGCGCCTGCGCCCAGGATGTCAGTGGTGGGTTGATGGGGATGCTGTGTGCTGTCTTGGAGGAGTCGACGATTGTCATGTCCGTGAAGGTGATGGCTGTCAGGGTTGGCGGGGTGCTGAGCGGTGCGGGCACGGCGGCGAAGTGCTGCAGGTAAAGGGAGAGGGATGCGCTGTGGTCGGCGTTCATGTGTTTGAGGATGCGCGCCTGCGCAGCTTCGTCTTTGGTTGCCATTGTTGAGGGGTTGTTGGTGATGGATGCGCTCAATTGGGTTGGGGAGGTGTTGTGTTGTTGCGTGTTGTGAGTGAGAGGGATTTATTTGGCTGCGCATCGAACCATGCTCGATCTTCGTGCGTGATCATGGGTGCTGTGTGGGTGCTACATGGGTCGTGAGGCTGGGCCGAGGACAAGGCTGACGGCTATGTGGGAATATGTACATTAACCTTCTAGGCCCCTCCACAATTGATATCGCGTTTTGATATCAGATGGAGAAAATCACGCCATTCGATACGCTTGGCTTTGGTTCTATTTTTCCGGTTAATCCGGGCTGGATATGGTTTTCAGTCGGAGACTGATCATATATCGGTTTACATGAACGTCACGGCTATGCACCTCACACAGGCCGCTGCCATCCCACTCTCCCCAGTGTACTTTCAATCCATTGACACTACTTATCTCACACAAACTCACCACTTGCCATCCCAATAGTAAATATACTTTTCTCTTGCAATATTATTTGTAAAATGGCTCCTGCCCTCACGAGCCTCGATCTCGAAAATGTCAAGTCTATGACGATCATCAAGAATCCACACTCACCGACTACCCCCTTTGACCCTCTCAGCAGCTTCCTGTCGGCAGCACAAGAAACTTATGCCCAAACCAACCAAACATCTTTATCCCTTCATCAAGATGCCTGTTCGCATCTCCCTGGAGGCAACACACGCACGGTGCTGCATTCGTCGCCGTTCCCAATCACGTGGGATTCCGGGAGGGGCAAGTATCTGAAGAGTGTGGACGGGCAGACCTATGTGGACTTCCTGGGCGAGTTCTCAGCCGGAATCTATGGGCATAGTAATTTGGCAATTAAGGAGGCAGTTGTGGAAGCTATGGGTAAGGGGTGGAATTTGGGAGGCTGTGGGAGAGGGGAGAAGGAGTTGGCTAAGAAGGTGAGTTATCAACCTTCCATTATATCATCTTCAATGTTTTATTCTATGAGCTTAACAACCAGCTATGATTCCTCTGCTTTTGGATACAACAATACTAACATTTCCAGGTCGTAACCCGCTTCGCCCCTTCAGGTCTACACTCTGTTCGTTTCACCAACTCTGGCACAGAAGCCAATACAATGGCTCTGGCAACAGCATTAACATTCACCTCACGGCGCAAGATCCTCGTCTTCACCAACGGCTACCACGGCGGTACTCTCACCTTCTCCACCGCACACCCAAGCCCCGTGAACCTGCCGCACGACTTCGTAATCGCGCCCTACAACTCCATCCCAGGCACAGCCGATATCATCGCCTCTCTGCCCAAGAACTCACTAGCCGCCATCCTCATCGAGCCCCTCCAGGGCTCAGGCGGTTGCATCGCCGCCTCGCCCGAATTCCTGCAGTACCTGCAACGCACGGCACGCGATCTCGGCGCGCTGTTCATCCTCGATGAAGTCATGACCTCACGCCTCGCTTACAACGGCTATGCGGCCTCACTGGGTTTGCAACCGGATCTGATGACGCTCGGCAAGTGGGTCGGCGGCGGAATGACCTTTGGCGCTTTCGGCGGCCGCAAGGATATCATGGCTTTGTATGACCCCGTCACGGGCCGGCTCGGGCACTCGGGCACCTTCAATAACAACGTCGTCACTATGGCCGCTGGTATTCAGGGACTGGATATCTATGACGAGGCGCAGGTGTTGCGTCTTAATGCCTTGGGTGATCGTCTGCGTGAGGGCATTGCCGATGTGTTGGAGAAGAAGGGCGTTAGAGCTAAGAAGCCGCCTACACCGTGTGCGGAGAAATTGGAGCTCGAGAACCCGTTTACTGGCATCCAGCAAGCGCTGGTGGGCGTGGAGGCGAGGCCGAAGATGTGGGTTAGTGGGAAGGGGAGTATGCTGGCGGTGCATTTTGAGGGCGAGAGCGAGGAGAGTTTGAGATTGCTGTTTTGGCATCATATGTTTGAGCTTGGGATCTTTTTGGCGCAGCGTGGCTTTGTTACTTTGAATATTGAGTTGGATGAGGAGGATGTGCGGAAGTTTATTGAGGGAGTCGAGGGTTTTGTGGAAAGGTTTGAAAAGGCGTTGGTATGAATTGAATGAATCGGGTACTGTGGGAAATATACAAAGGTTTATATATTATGGTTGTTGGTATGGATGGTGCTTGAATGTGAGTGACATCGATTGGTTGGTTGGTTTGTTCATACAGTCACATCTTGACTGTTACCCTTTGGTAGTTGGTGATTCCGGTTGACATATGTATATATCGGATCTTGTCTTGATGATTAGTAGAGCCTTATGAGAACTACTTATATGCAGTTCAGGTGTTGTGAGATCGCAGGTTATAAGCTACGACTATCACGTAGGTAGTGCCTCTTATACTTATCAGTTTTCTAGATACTTCAAGTTGTAGTTATTTCTTTACACGCCACATAAGTAATGGCCACTTACTCTTTCAATCTATTTTGTTTACCATATCAGTTACCCCATTAATTACTAACCATTGCTTTAATATTTCAAACCCCTTTAAAGACTTGAATTTCAATCAAGGTGGGCTTCAATGAAAGGCTATGTATATACGTAGTACATGTAATTCTTCAAGATCTCGGCCCGGGACTTGTGGGGTTCCGGTAAGGTAGCCTTGTCGCCGGGGCAACTAGATCTTCTAGCAACCCTGAGTGCCTGACAGCCCTGCCTTTAAACCCTCAGGCCACAACCGTGCTGGTCTAAGCGAGTTAGAATTTCGCACTAACAATCGGCAAACCCACACAGATTTCTGATATTGATTTCGAACGTCGCCCTTTGAAGATTCCATCGCCAAACACCCTCGACAATCCGATCGACTTCAACCACCGTCGCCATGAAGTTGAACATTTCCTACCCTGCCAACGGCAGCCAGAAGCTCATCGAGATCGAAGATGACCGCAAGCTTCGCGTACGTCTATTCTCAATTCCCGTCTTCTGCGTTCATCGAATTGCGCATCGAACTCGTCGAAATTATTACATTTGAACGAAAATTCGATGCGCAAAATCAGTCTACAATGGCTACGATGCTCAGCAAAATACACCATCTAAACATACGAATCACAATGGCTAACATCTTCCAAAGGTCTTCATGGACAAGCGCATGGGCGCTGAGGTTTCTGGTGACTCCGTCGGTGACGAGTTCAAGGGTTACATCTTCAAGATCACCGGAGGAAACGACAAGCAGGGTTTCCCAATGAAGCAGGGTGTTATGCACCCAACCCGTGTCAGACTCCTTCTCTCTGAGGGTCACTCTTGCTACCGCCCACGCCGTACCGGTGAGCGCAAGCGCAAGTCCGTCCGTGGATGCATCGTCGCCATGGATCTCTCCGTCCTCGCCCTTTCCATCGTCAAGCAGGGAGAGCAGGACATCCCAGGTGTCACTGACACCGTCCACCCAAAGCGTCTTGGTCCAAAGCGCGCCACCAAGATCCGCAAGTTCTTCGGTCTCACCAAGGATGATGATGTACGTTTGTATATCCTCATCGCCTGCCCACTCTCACGGGTGGTGTAGAGTGTGAGCTTTCGCTAACGTGTTTTTCTACGTAGGTCCGCAAGTTCGTCATCCGTCGTGAAGTTCAGCCAAAGGGTGAGGGCAAGAAGCCATACACCAAGGCTCCAAAGATCCAGCGTCTCGTTACCCCACAGAGACTCCAGCACAAGCGCCACCGTGTCGCCCTTAAGCGCCGCAACGCTGAGAAGACCAAGGATGCTGCCGTAAGTTATTCCGTCATATCTACCACCAATGACTATCAGATCAGATCACTAACACTCCTCCAGAACGAGTACGCCGCTACTTTGGCCAAGCGTGTCACTGAGGCCAAGGCTGCCAAGGCTGACCTCCGCAAGCGCAGAGCTTCCTCCATGCGCAAGTAAGTGTATGTTGGTCGTTAGTCAGGGTCAAAAATGGGAAATGGAAAGGGTTTGCTATTGAAGCATCGGACTTAGATGTATCTGATGTATTTCTCCCTCTTGAACATGATGATTTGTTACTCCAAGAGAGGTTGTTTTCTTTCTTCCATTAAATGCATACTGAATGGGCGTCTTTTGTCAAGGATAAATTGACATGATTCAATCAAAAAGCATGCTTTCCCTGATCTGATGTTGTGGTGATGTGAAGATTGAAGGTGATGCCATATAATTGTGAAGTAATGTAGTTATCAATATTATGTACTATTGTAGGATCTGGTTGTGATTAAAGTAGTGTAAGTGCTTATGCGGACTTTGGGTTTTGGTTTGACGTATTGTCAAGTGGAAATTCTTTGTCAAGATGAAGGGCTATAGACAACCAAACTAACTCTTACTATCATTTGTGCAGTTGATCTGCTTTCTGCTGACCTATCCCCAGTATCATTCACGTCCCAGTGTTCAGCGACGTTTTGTATAACTATTGAAGCAGGCTGAGTTGGACTCCATCCCATGTTCATATCAACATCAACTTGTCAACATTTGCAAATAACATGGTCTCATGTATCACAATGGCTAAAATCCAAGAGATTTTCATAAATTGATGCACTACTATCTTGAACAATGAAACCATTTTTATTGAGAAGCTTCCTCTGAACTAAGTATGCTGAATATGAAATTATTGCAAGTCAAGTAAACTTTTTGTGTCGTGATCAAGTGTCTTCTTCCGATCCCCTACTGCTAAAGCTGTTTGATAAGGACACTTTCGTGTTATAGCCTCAACTCGCCCGATATCTTCAAACCATCAACCGCAAATTTTAACCCAGACCAGCATCTACCAATAACTAGCAGCATAATTCACGCATCCGACTCTTCGTCGATACCATTGTCCTCTTCGTCCAGATCAAGCCCCTTCATATCTACCTCCATATCCCCAAAACAGCCCATACTAAATCTTCCCAGCTCCCCCTTCCCAAGCAACAAATCAACGTCGGCCCTCAAGACTTCAGGTGGATAGTTAACCCCATCCTCCTTTGCCCCCTCAACCAGTTCATCCAATCCCCCAAACAAAGACCATCTTCCTTCGCAAATTCGGCACAACACCAACCCGCAACCCTCCTCAACCTCTCCACCAAGTCCCTCCTGCTTCGCACAGCACTCCACAGCCCCTTCCTCCACGCAGACGCTACAAAGCCTCACCCCCTCCGGTACTGGCACCCCAAACTTTAGCTCTTCAACGACGGCTTCCCAAAGATTTGTCGGCAATGGTTTATACCCCGCAATCTTCCGCAGCTCATGGCCCTCGCAACAACTGGTTTTAAGTCTAGCTATCGTGCACGCCTCGCATAGTCGTGTAGCTTCTTCGCCCGCCTCCCGATGTCCGCCACTTATCTCGAGCATACCATCGAATGTATATTCAACTTCTACCATCTTCTTACCGAGTCCGAAGAGCGAATATGAGGGTCGTGAGCAAAACGAGCATGGTGAGGTAGGTGTAGGAACGTGGTTGAAGACGATGGGGTGAGCAAAAGAGGTGGTGATAATATTAGTCTTCCTAGCCGGCTTCTTGCGTGCATCTTTATCCTGAACTATGCGGGACTTGGACTTGGCTTTCGCCTTTCCCTTGGCATTCTTCTTCTTCACAACCTTCTTCTTCGGCTTAGCACATCTTTTTCGCACCTTATCAAACGTACAACCATACTTATTGTCCCGACATCTTTTACAAGGAACAGTATATTCACGTCCATATGTAAGCGGGCACTCGACCTTCGCTTGGCGGCATGGCTTGCACGGCTTCAAGTGCTTGCTGACGATCTGCTGCTTGGCCTCACCACGTAGCTGCTGCGTAGCTGGAATGACACCAAGTGGGCCTGCAAAGCATTCTTTACCTCGGCTGGAGCAGTTCGTGCACGACTCGCCATCGACGCCGTTAATTGATGGGAAGGTGCAAGGCTCTTGGAGGCGGCGGCATTCAATGCAGGAGGCTTTTCGTGCTGGCTGAACAAAGAAGCGACAGGCGGACCCGTGCAACAGGCAATGCTGGCAGGGGTAGGTTGCTGGTGTGTGGATAAGTGTGCATGGCGTGGAGGCTTTGTAGCATGGTTTGCAGCCGCGGATGGCAGGATCATCAGGTTTTGGGGGGTCGAGATCTGAGGATGATGCCTCTGATTCTGATGCATTGTCATTTTCAGCCTCATCATCAACCTCGGAGTCGCTCTCGTAAGTCACCCCTGATTGAGTCTCGAATTTCTTTGGGGCCTTGACTTCCAAGTCACTCTCATCTGGTTCTTCTTCGTTATCCTCGTGATCCGCATCATCAGCGTCAGCTTGATCATCAATAGCCTCCAGTCGCTCCCTCGCTCTTCTTTCTCTTGTTGCTCTCGCTCTCTTGGCTCTCCGAGATCGACTGATTCGTATTTCCTCTTCTGGGTCGAAAACGTCATCATCCTTATCATAATATTCATCATCGTTAATTGTGAGCCGAGCAGTTGGCGGGTTATCTCGCAGTTCCATGAGATGATTTGGGTGGTCTTCATTGCTTGATTCAGTGTGGCTTTGCTGATCTTGCTGAGTCGAAAATCGAACGTGTTCAGCCCTGATTCTTTCGACATCTCTCCAATCGAGACGTTTCCGCTGTGGGCCACGGATATGTGCTTCGAGGGGATCGAGCGACTGTTGCTGCATGTTTTCTGTGATTGTTAATATATGAGAGAGCTAGGTGGTTTATATCATCTTTGATAACAAAATAATAATATGATCATACCTTCGAGAATACCTGCTGGCTCACCTTGAGAGCTGCTTTCGATGTTGATTTCTGAAGCCATGATGACTTAAGTGCCCATCATTTAATGTTGTTATGCACTGGAATGGTGGATACGAGGAAGAAACTAGATGAGTGAGCTGTACGAAGATGAACTTCAGAGTGAGGTCAAGATAATAAGTGCAAGAAGATCTACTAGCTCCCTGCAAAGGACCTTGGTTTTGAATATCATGCAAAAGTGGTGTTTTTGGATGAATAGTCAACGTGTCATGAGTGAGTTTGTGTGAATAGAATTGGTCCAAGAGCTATTGGAGATCTCAATCCTTGAACCTGGGTGACCTAAGAGGTTTGTGAGTGCCTGCAATGCGGATATTTGATGAAACAAGATGGGTAAGTGTGAAGCAGGAAGTGAGAAGTAGGGAGCAGGAAGCAGTAAGTGAGAAGAAGAAATGTTTGTAATGATGTGGACGAAATGTGATGATGCTACTCTTCTTATCTTGCTTGTTTTTCTTCCGTTCCTAAGATGGTTTGAACGACTGTGTAATGTAGCTGCTTTATAGTAGAGATATATGATTTCCGATGATCTTCAGCAGCTACTCTGAATATAAGTGTACAAATATCGGTTAGAAAAGAGGTAGAGTTGAGTCTATTGCTATGAGAAGATGTGATGAAAGGTAAAGTTGACAAGAGATTTCTGTAAATAAGATAGCAAGGTTGATAGTTGACACTTGGAAGTCCAATACTTCAGTATTTGGAGACAGTTGATTTGACTTGGACTTTTGGGTTATATGTAACCTATGTCTACCACTATTTGTATTTCTGGACAAAAGGAAAAGTGAGAAGAATCAGTTCACATTATGGCAAGCATATATTAACTTAATCATTTGATTTGTCACCAACTACTACTAGAATATTATCATTTTCGAGAATTATGTACAACCCGAGTGCTACAAGTTGGGGTATGGCGAGATTCGACAACATTCTTGAATACAGTTTAGACTGCTGATTGTTTTTCTTGATACTTGAATCAGTCCCTTTAGATCCTTTGCCCTGCATGGCTCATTGAGACGAGTATGGATATCATCGGAAGCAAGTGAACATATGCCAGCGGTAGAATGTGCAGATATTAATCTAGTTGAGCAGATCATTACTCACAAGTCCGACCCACGATTGTATTTTCTTTTCTGCTTTTTAAGAACACAAAACCATCGAATATTCGATTTAAAATCACTGGGTTATCCTTATTTTATTTCTTTGAAAAGCAGACGCCCACCATACTACTGAATCGACTTCGTCGATCAAGCACAATGTCCTCGCTACCAAAGCTTTGCTGACTAATCTTCAATTCGCGCTAGCAATAAGAAACCTCATTTCTACCGAAAGCTCCCACAACTTTTTTTTATTTCTATATAAACCAAGACCATCACGAACAGCTCCCACTTCGTCGATTGTTCACCAGTTCCTCTCGCAATCCCAGGATGCATTGTTTCCATGCTCGCGAGCGTTGATCGCACTCGACGAGTATGAAGCTCTTCCTCACCCGGCACGGTGAAACCGTCGACAATGTCGCTGGCAACTATGCTGGCATCACGGACTCTGCTCTCACCTCACATGGTGTACTGCAAGCTCGTCGACTGGGCACTTATCTCTCTTCTCAGCCCATTGCGCATTTCTTCTCTTCCGATCTCCAACGCGCTTTCCTTACCTCTGAAGCTGTTCGTGAAGCGCAAGCTCAACCTCCAGCAAAGACGGTGAAGGTAGTTGGTCTGAGGGAGCAAGATTTTGGGCCTTGGGAGGGGAAGAGGTATACTGTGAGGAAGGAGGCTGAGGAGACAACTGGTCCTGGTGCTGAGGTTGAATCGAAAGATTCTATGAGGCAGAGAGCTGGGGCTTTTGTCAACGAGTTCCTGTTACCGCTGATGGGAGAGGATGGTGCTGTCGTGGTGGTTTCACATGGCATCTTCCTTTCTCATCTATGGAGGGCACTATTGGGCAGATTCGAAGCGAAAGATGTGGCTGTCGCTAGTGGGGTTGTTGATCGTGGAATGGGATTGGAGTATCTCGGAGGCTGGTCGAACACTGGATATCTCGAACTCGAGATCAAGTCAAAGCCGGTCAACAAGATACTTTTGTCCAAGGACAAAGTCCCGTCTGATTCGAGGGTCGACTCAGTCCCAAAGCTTGTATCGAAAGATGAAGCATCTACTTCCATAACCCATCCAATCCCGACTACGCCTCTTATTCCAACGCTTCGCAAACTACCAATGACTCTCCAGGTCAAAGCAGTCAACAGCCTCACGCATCTAATCGGTCTGAAAAAGACTCGAGGAGGCATTGGCAACGCCAAGCACGACACTCAACAAACCACTATCGAAAATTTCTTCAAAAAACGAAGACTCAACTAAACGCTAATGGTACGTTCACCTTTTGTTTCATTCCTCACCTTCACTATGTGAAAAGGTGATGGAGGTTTAAATGATGATACATCAAAATTCACAGACCTGTTCCGAATTCTATGTGGACATACTTTTGATCCAACTGCTGTCTGACAACAAACCTTCATCATCTTTTCTTCATTTGAAAGAAAAAGACCCTTTTCAGAATCTGTGCTGACTTGGATTTAGACATGATTCTCCATGACTTGATGACGACTTTATGATAGATATAAACATAGATTACAATAGAACAATTTATCTGTACAAACTCATACAATTCTATTTTGCTTCGTTATCATGAACTTCCGTGCCTGTTCCTTAAACCAATAACCATCCCATTCCCAAGAATACCAATCCCAAGTGTACTTCAAGTCTGCCTGCTGCTCCTGAACCAGAAGTGCTGCTCGCGGAAGCACTGCTTGTGGTGCTCCCACTGGTTGTGGAACTAGATCCCGCTGCCGTAGATGTAACGGTAATCACACCGGAAGACGACCCACTGCCGGTGCTCGCACCAGATGAAGTAGGCAACCTCTCACTAGGCAGCGTGACCACGCTGCCACTTGTTGTGGCACTCGCGCTCGCACTTGAGTCCGTGGTGGTAGCTCCCGTCTCGGAAGGCAAGACAGTTGTGGAACTGTTCGCACTTGCACTTGAGTCCGTAGAGCTGGCCTGTGTCTCACTTGGCAGTACGACGGTGCTACTGGCACTTGTTGTCGTCGACACGGCGCTGGTCTTCGTGGTGGTGGCATGACTCTTGGTTGTGTCTGTCTCGATGCCAGGCGCGGTGGAGATGCTGGCTGATGAGGAGGCAGTGGTGATGGGTGGGATTGGCGTTACTTTCTCTGCAGCTGACGAAGAGACAGAGGCGTATGAGCAATCGCCGCAGGCGTCCTGGCCAGCAACATCATTTGCGTGGTTTTCGATACATTCAGTGTATGATGTTCCGCAGGAGGAAGCGGCAGTAGAGGTAGCGCTGGCAGAGGTTGAGGTAGAGGTAGCGGTAACCGTGGATGGGTCGAGGGTACCGCAATCGTCATATATGTTAGTCTTACAGGTATCCTGGCCAGAGGCATTGTCTGCGTTGTTTTCGACACATTGAGAGTAAGATTCTTCGCAGATGTAGTATGGAATGGTGTTTGTGTAGGCCGCAATATTAGGAGTGGAGCCATCGGAGCAGAGGCAGCTGTATTCAAGAGTGGCCTGGGTGAAGATATTAACGATGATAAAACTAGAACAGATGTAGCGATAATTAAAAACCTACAGTATTGCAATCGTTGGTGGTGGCATCTCCATAACAGAGGTCTGAGCAAGAACTGAGTTCACTATTGCACCATGCACCTAAAGAAAAAGATAATGATTAGCTCTTAAGCTGCAGTGTAGATATAGCTGGATGAAGAGAAGCGAGGTTAAGAATGCAATGGACGTACTTCTTATAGACGCATCAACGGTACTTGGGTCGATATAAGTGGCATTGTCTTGAGCAGCGACGAGGCCACTGAAGACGAGGAAGAGCGTTGGGGTGATGAGATGCTGCATTTTGAAAGTGTGTTGGAGATGAGATGAACTGCTGGTTGTTTGGTGATGTTTCGAATCACAAAGTGACGGGTAAACAGTCCGAAGAATTCAAGAGTTTCTCCACACAACGAAATACAAGACGAACTCCTTGATGAGTTCGGTGGAATAACGTATGTAGCAACACAAATCAATATACAGGTAGGAAGTATAACAATACGAAACAGACAGCTCGAAATCGGGAACTCACCTACCACTTATACTCACCCCAGAAAGTGTCCTATTTGCCATGACCCATGCAACGTGCAGAGAATTCAGGAAACGTTCAGTCTTCATCAATCCCTTCATTTGCATGCAGGTTGCATCGAATCGCTGCCATCCCCGTCCCTGCAGCCGGCGCACCTGTGGTTGGTGGTCCCGGTGAGACCCCCGTCCTAACAGGCGAGCCAACGCACTTCGTGAGATGAATACTTCGCCTCCACCGTACCTTAATTAGGACACGATAAGCACCTAAAACGCCGTAACTTTGAAATCAGCCTCATCTTAGTCCCTTATTTGCGGATTGTGTTGGGCGTTTTTACGGAGACGACAATATTGCCTCGCGACTGGAGGACGATGTCGCATTGCGAGCCCGGCCGAGATGTTTTGAGGTTTTCTGTTTGTGCGTTTTCTGTTTGCTGGGATGGTCCTTGTTTCATGACATAAAATGGTAGAGCATGTAGATGGGGGAACGGAACTGATGAGTATCAGGCAAGATGATGTAAAGTAAAGTGAAAGGAAGGT
Organism: Allantophomopsis lycopodina; assembly: GCA_024752465.1. Classification (NCBI taxonomy): domain Eukaryota; kingdom Fungi; phylum Ascomycota; class Leotiomycetes; order Phacidiales; family Phacidiaceae; genus Allantophomopsis; species Allantophomopsis lycopodina. The sequence goes on along the minus strand of CP103013.1, from coordinate 100,239 downwards.
AAATAGATGGGGTTTCAATGGCCTAGGCTGTGGCAATAATCAAACCAACCCAGTAATACCTCAGAAGTGCCGTACCGGGCCAGAAGCTTGAATATCCCTCGATCTTCATTTCACGACCTTCTCGGAACGACAAAGCTTGGCAGGGCCAATGGTCTAACGCAAGTTCAGTTTGGGGTTAGGAAGTTCGTGTTGTAGAGGATGGAGATTCCTCTATCGTTTGTGATTGCGGGGGAAGTGCAAGCACCTTCTTACCTGGGATGGATCGTCTATGATATGATGCCATGTCGATGCCGATCGAGTAAGGTGGTACATTACTGGCATCAGCTGTTGACGTAGGAGTCCATTGGGGAATATGTGTACAAAGTAAGGTGACATACTCATACGAACAGAGAATGGTAAATGTAGATAACTCTCGACATCTCTATCTTGGATGGTCGCCAATACTTTCTTTCAAGTTTGTTGAATGATTGGGACAGCGTGGTAGAATGTACTGTACTGTATAGAACACGCACGTTCATCAACAGCGATTATTTAGATTGAGTAGCACCGTAGTGTATCCATCATAGCAAACCCAAAAAATCCCCTAAACGCAACGTGATAATATATGTTCTGGTGCTCCATAATTAAAGTGCTGGATTGGGATAGAACAATAAATAAATTCTCCGTCTGATGGGTCTCTATCTCTAAAGGCAAATATCGTGACTTCCACCAGCTGAAGTCTCGACGCCATAAAATAACCTTATCCCAAAAATTAACCTTACTCATCCCACAGAATAAATTCATAAAAATCACAACTCTCACAACTCATAAAGCACATAAAGCACATAAAGCACACAAACAAGGTAAACATATCATTTCATGCACGCTCATGCTACGTAGTATACAACCACAATCCGGCGAGGTCAACAAATTTAGTCAATCCCCAAGCACCGGTCACACACAAAAAGAAGACATCAACCCTCCAAGTCCAACAGGCCAGTAGCCAGCGGCCAGCACCAGCCCCCAATCCAAACATCACACCAAGGTACGTAAACCTATGCAATCAATCCCCAAGCGCGTCGCAACAGAGCGCAGCCAACAAACTCAATCAATACAAGGATATTCGCCCAGTGCTCCACAAAAAAAACACCACTGATGCACGCATTTCATTCCCTTTTCCCAGGCCGTCACAGAACATGCCATGCCCATGCAATGGCCGTGGTCTCGTCTTCCGGTCATTTCGTAAGCCATCCGTCAATACACAGGCTTTGCCGAGCTCAGAGCTCAGTCCAAGGCCTTTCGAAGATCAGTCCATTTGCGAGTCAGTGCCTCGTGTTGAGAGTTGATCTGGTTCATGTCAGATATGCTTCTTATGCACTGTTATGTGCAGAGAGAGGGGGAAAGGGGGAATAAAAAGGAACATACCTCAGCGTATTGCATCTTAGTAGCAACGAGCGTCTGCTCCATCTCGGCCATTTCTTCCTCCAGGCGAGAATTCTCCTCGTGCACCTCTTGGTTTCTCTTCATGAGGCGGTCCATTTCACTCTGCAGGCGCGCCTCAACTTCCTCGGGCTGCTTCTCAACCACAATCTTCAACTCCGACACCTGCACCTTGAGGCTCTCATTCTCGTCCTTAAGCTCCTCATTCTCGACCTTGGTGCGGACCAACTCCGTAGCAAGCGCGGCATGCTCGGTGTCGTGCTCAGTGACACGCTCTTCGAGGCGACGTACCTTATGGGAGAGTGCGGTGTTAGCATTCTTCAAGTTCTCAAGCTCATGCTCGCGGTCCTTCTCGGCCTTCGTCTTCTCCTCCCACTCCACAGCATAAGTCTTCAGGATCTCTGGTGTGATCTTCACGGCGCAGGCATCCTGAACGAGAGTATCGGCACGGTAGACTTCCTTGTCGATAGAAGCACCCGAGGAGCCGAAGAACCCAGATTCTAGGATGGAGCCGGCTGATGGCGCTTGGTCAATGTAAACATCGAAGATACGGTCCTTGAGGAAGGTGGTCAAAGCCACCATATCATTCATGCCAAGGAGCGTAGCGGCGTTCTTTTGCATGAGTACGATACCGAATTTCAGGATAGCCTCGAGTCCTTCAGAAAGGATGAGATCGTAGATTCGGAGGACGAGTTGAAGAGGGAAGCGGTATGCGAAGAGGGTGAGGAACCATTGAGTAGCGTAGAGATGAGGTGTGACTTGGCGGCGATGAAGATGGCAGTAGAGAGCTGGCTCAAAGTCTTCAAGAAGACGCTCAAATTGATAAAGATGCTTGTGAAGCCCAGGCATATCCTGAATGAAGAGATCACGAAGTTTGTACTGGTTCATGAGGCGCACAAGCAGGCAGAAAGCCTCTTCTTCTGGCATGTTGAAGAGGAGTGGCATAGCCAGGAAGTTCATGCCTTGGGCGTAGCCTACGCCTTCATCAAAAAGTGCGTATGCTTTGCAGACTCCAAAAAGGCCATCCTGCAAGCCTGCACTGGCGGCAAACTTGGAATAGCTGGTTCGGGCACCGAGATCACGTCTGATAGCCTTCTCCAGTTTCGAGAGTGCTGCAGCATCCTCCTTCGCCTTCTTCTTGCTTTCAGCAAGGGCAGCGGCTTGCTGCTTAGCTAATATTTCAGGGTCCTTCTGAGCGGATGGAGATGGAGATCTCATTCCGTTTGTAGTTGGTGGAGTAGAATGATCCGAATGTATCGATGATGCTGATGATGCCGCAGTATCTCTTTCTTTAGTGATGCCATTGGAATAGCTACTGTTAGTCATTGGAGCAGACATTGTGCTAAGACGGTCCTTCTCCTTGTCGGTACCACGAGCAACAAGGTCTCTGTAAACACTTTCGAGCTCTTCATTCTTGCTCTGGGCCAATACCTGCCAAACCACTCCTCTGATAGCACTTGGAATACCAGTAGCAATGGCTCTGTTCAGCTCTTCAGCACTCGTTCTCGCAACAGCTGCTGGGCCCTCGTAGACAACGGATTGCCACAAATCCCAATCAACTGGTGCACCTGGCTCGGACAAAGCTGATGGTCCTGCGGATATCCCCGATGCTGTTCCTGGAGCCAAAGCATGATTCACAGCGGTTGGGGCCGGGCTCTTCAATGGCCCTGGAGATGTTGGTGGAATGCCTGATGCATCCTTTTGATCCACAGCCAAACTGATTCCTGCTGAACGAGCCAACTCCTTGTCCTCTTCTCCCAATGTAATTCCTGCTTCTTCACGCATACGTAATAGCTTGAATCGATCTCTTAAACTGTTTCTGGCTGGGCGCGCATCTCCTGTCTCGTCCAGCTTGCTGAGCATAAGCTCGGGGTTGCTACTTATAGTTGCGATCGAGGAGACTGTGTTTCGACGGTCTGGAGAAGGAAGGGGTGGAAGTGGGGGAGAAGTGACAGTCTCTTTCGGAGTGCTAGAGTTTCGGGATAGCCATGCAAATGGACTGGTGAGTTTTCGTGTGGGAGGTGGAGGTGGAGGAAGAGAGTCTCTCGTCGGAGGTGGCTCAAATGGTGTAGGAGGGAGTGGTCCATGCAATCCTTGCAAGACCTTCATGGCTTTGGATGGAACTGGTGGTCCTTGTACGGATTGTCTTGCTGTGATATTGGTTATTAGCTTTTGTGCTGAGACGTGCCCCAGAAAGGATATGAGGTTACCTTTTAGTAGCGCTTCTGGAGAGTCTAGCTCGTCGTCCTCAAGTCCTACGTCGTCTAGAGAAGTTGTGGAGATGCGGCGTTCTGTCAATAATGGAGACTTTGGTTGTGGCTCATCATCTTCCTTTGCATGTGGTTCCTCCTTGTCGTCTACATCGGGGATGGAGGGCATGCGTGTAATTTCTGAATCGGGAGATGCTGGCCCCTTCTCCACAGATTGGCGGCGTTGAGTTAATGATCGCACTGATGATCTCGTAGACATTGCTGGAGAAGCGAGAGATTCATGGGGAGTAGATTGATCTTGCTGCGGGGAAGTATCGATGGGAGGTATAATATGAGATTCTTCAGGGGGAGGGGGAGACATGTCTGTTGCAGATACGGCATGTGCCTTGTCGACATGAGCTTCGGGGGCAGGTGCGTCGTCTTCGTCGTCGACGTCGATAGAGGAGTTATCGTTTGCATCTTCGAATTCATCCTATTCACTAGCTATCAGTCTGACTCCTTTTTTTTTGGCCGTTGTGGTGAATTGAACTAACCATTCCATGATCGGAACTGTCAACGCTGTCGGTGGTAGGGGCTTCCTCGTGCATATGCTCTCCTCCCTGACTCGTGTGCTCTACTGCATGCTCTGTGTTCTCTGTGCTCTCTGTGTGCTCCTCTGGCTTTGTATCAATAGATTTCTCCTCATCGACATGATGGGTGGGTTGATCTTCGTGCTGCTCGTGGTCGGCCATTATTTCTGTTGTTTTTTGTCGAGTTGTTATGGTCCTACTGGATAGCAATTAATTCGCGGCTTTCAGGAGTTCCTCTCGGCCATCAATAAGTTGAGAGTATTGTGGTTCTCGCTTGTTCGGTTTATTGAAAAAGAATGTTATGGCGTGCAGCAGTGGAATTCGCAGAATATTGTGAATGAATCTCCTAGAGGATGATTCGATTGAATGTGAAAATGATTCTGGAGTTTATGGGCTTTGGAATAATGAAGGATGAGGGGTGTTTATGGAGCGAGTGGGATGATTGAAGATGGCGGTGGTGGAGGTGGTGGAGGTGGTGGTGGAATGGAAGTTGTGTCTCGGGCTGTGGAGAGAATAGCAGAGCGGCAGACTTGTCAATGTGTACTCTATTTGCTCTACATGAAGTGTATGGACATGTTCTGCAAGGTACTAGGTAGGCAATGGGGTGGTGTACGTAGGTGCAAGAAACACCTTTGTCCTTTCTACTGCAGCTGGCATATGCTCTCGTCCATCTATTATCCTACATGATTCTGCTCTATTCATAGTCTGTTCTACCGCTCAACCACTCTATTGCTCTCCGGATAATGTCTGCACACACACATGCACCAATGTATTGAAATCAACGAAGCTTTCGCTTTCAGATTCGATGCTACTAGCCATTAAGCATTTCGATGGAGTGATCGTATTGGTGTTCTAGAATACGTGCAAGGCGGGTTGTAGGGAGTAAAGGTGGAGTTGGGTGGTGCAGCTGGGTACTGTTGGTGTTGTTATCCCTTGAAGGAGAGTCAATCTTCTCCTCCTCCTTCCCGCTCCCTGGACTGTTGACATTTGAGTGCGTGTCTTGATGTCTTTGACTGGCCAGACGAACGCCCTGTGGATTATGGTGTGGATTATAGGGTGGATTCCACGGGGGCGTGAATTGAGTTCAGAACCGTACACGGAATATACCCCCTCGTGACTGAAATCTTTCCTGGTCCTGTGTAGATGCTCGTAGATGCTCGTCTCATCAGCCCGTTTGCAGCATGGCGCATGGCTTTCTTTGCCAGAGTCCCGCTGGATAAATTCTTCTTTTGCCTATTTACACCCTCCCTCTCGCCTTATTGATGGATAGATAACCTTTCACGCTTTCAACGGCTCACCTCAACCTATTCTACGCAGGACAGGCTTTATCAATACCTCAACTCATCTGTTTACTCCATTTACTCCATCAACTCCATTCACTCTCCACCGTTTGCTAATGGCTCATTTATCTATTCGTCATGTATCTCTCTTCAATCACCGAGTTTTCTATGAATAAACATGAATCTTTCAAAGGTCACCCACCGGGCTGTCAAATTTGCTCTTGCGGTGATGGGCTCGCGACGAATATGTCCGGGAAAGAAGTCTTCTTGACTCAGAACTCGTGATCAGTACACAGTACACAGCGTAGGTATTGATGCGAGTGAAAGGGGCTGGTGGGCTACAGGTGCGGGGTGGGCAGAATCGAAGCAATCAAATCAACATGTTGTGCAAATATGCGAGTGTGGATACACAGTACTGCTTGGATTTGAATCAGAAGAAGGGATGGCAGAATTCAAGAAGCATAGATATGCTCGCTTTCCCACTTTTTGGAGAATAAGGAGGCATCGTGGCATTCTCCCTTGACACAATTCTTCTCATCAGCAGAACATTCCACCTCCCTTGACTTTTTATTTGTTTTATTTTCTTTCATTTGGCTTATCTAATGCCTTTTATTTTGGTCAATGAATGTACAAATACTCAAATGATAATATCTGTTCTTTAAAGAATTTCAGCTATTATGTAGTATATACCTACACAGTACATACATACAAGAATAAAGCAACGTGACCAAACACCTGATACAGTCGACCAGAAGAATACAGCTACAGCGTAGACGTCCACTGCAAAATGACAAACCCTGTCGGAACTTATCTCACACCACACCCTCCCAGATCACCCTAACATTCCATTAGGACTAAGGAGAAACCAAGGAGATGGCACAAAGCCGTGGCGCGTGTCGAATGAGAGCTATCCTCCTTTCGGCTCTGCCCGACATCCGTCAATGCCTCAGGTCTAAAGACGGACAGTAAGGACGAGATGGGAAAATCATGTCACTTCATGTTGACAAAGATATGGGACGAGGAATAATACCTGTTTCATTGTTTTGGAGAATGTCAGCTACTTGATACAGAGATGGATATCTAGAGAGTTGGTTGAATTGAAGGGGCAGTTTGAGTCCTCATATACTCTGGTGATTATAAGCACATTCTTTGTTGATGGCATTGTTAGATTTCAAAATGCATTTGTATTTATTTATTTATTTTCCAAATTTCTCATGAAAATAGTCAAAGTTAATATAGCCAACAAATTAAACTAAGAAAAAAAATCTTATTACAACCATAGTTGGCATATGTAAGATGCTCCTTCTATTATATTCCTTTATGCTTTCATAAAATTCTCATTCATAATTATTCTCTCGCATAAGTTCGGAATTCTGTGGTAATACAAGATTCGGTTCATCTTTATGAATGCACCTGGTGCACAAGCAAGCACGAGCTTCCGGTCTGGTTTGAGATTACCCCGCTATAGCACAAAGAAGCATAGAGAAAGAGAACATGCATATGTACTTAGTATCATATATACTAATGCTTAGATATAAGTATTAGAAGATCCTTTGAGACTAGGGAACCTCTAGAGATACTAGGAGTCAGCTTTACAGCGTACTTCTGCCTTGAGAGATATTATCTGTCTGCTATGTATGGAAAAATATTCTCAGCCTAGGTAAGCGGAGAGGATTTCTCACTGCATTCCTCCGGTGTGACGTAGTTCAACTCACAGTTAGATCCGAGGCCAGAATATTTTCGAATTGGAGAGAAAGTGGGAGAGGACAGAGGAGCTGGATGACGATTTGAAGCAAAACACATGAAAAATTATGTGTGTATTTCTAAGTAGCAAGATATGTATTGCCAGCTGATTCTATCATATACGATACTTTGAAGAAAATTGGTGGTGGGGGAAATGGGTAGATAAGCAGGAACACAAGCACCACAAGCACCACAAGCACTTGACGTCGGCAATGTATGTGTGTACAACCGGTAATAGATACATACCTGGTACCTTAGTACTAGGATTCTGAATGCTCATATGAACTGCTATATGGGTAAAATAGATGAATAGGATGCAATACATGAAATACCAGACTTCTTCGAAGGTGGTGCTCCATCAGACGAAGTGTCCAATGCACTCTTCCGGTGGTTTGATGTGTGTTTGTACTGTAGATCTGGGAGAAAGCTACTCCAAGAGCTCATGCTCATAAGCTCATAGTTCACAGCTACAAGCAGCCTCGCAGGCAAAAGAAACTTGCAAGGTGTAAGCAGCAGCCTCATGCGACAGGCTCACATCAGGTAAGGTCAGGTAAAGGTCAGGTACTTTACCCACTGTGCTAAGTATTACTCACCCAGACGGCTGTAGAGTGGTAGAGGCTGCATCATAGGCACTAATATACAGCTGTGCACAACAAACCTTACCACATCAACAACGTCGATTGAAATAGCTACCAAACTCAACGCAACGAGTCAACAGCCTCACCCCACCTGACTTTTTCTTTTTCTCTTCACATCGTAGCGCATCATCACTCAAAAAAGTATCTGGTGCTTCCCATATTCATACGCATACATATACGAAGCTTCGTGTCTAGAGCATCTCGACGAGATCCAACAAAAGCCCAGTGGAGCTCCATCGGTGCGCGCAAGAAGAGTCGGGCCCTGCACAGTCTGCTTTTCTCACACGCTCGTTCGGCCTTTTCGTCATTCTGCAATATCGCGTAGATCGTCGAATTACACTCCAACCACCACGTTCGCGTACGATTTCTTGAGATACCCAAAAGACTTCCTTCTTCTTTTCTCCACCTTCGGGCAAGATTCAGCAAACACTCTGTGAGCAAGGTATCACTTTCCCCCCCTCCTACTGCTAATCTAGGTGAACCGGCATTCCCACGCGCTGTGTGCATCATCAGCGAGCCTTTCACATCCCGCGCATCTATCCACTCGCAAGCATACAACCCCATCTTCGAAAACCCTCCGAACACTTCCCATCTGGGTTTTCCATCACGGTACATGTTCGCATAGTTGTGTTCGTGATCTAAGTCGGAACAAGCACATCGCGGAGGAGGACCGAACCAAGTCACTGCGGCTCTGCCGCAACCACCGCCACCATGGTGAAAATCACTAAGACAATGCAGTCGAAGCACAAGGACTCCCAGGTAAGCAACATAGCTCGCCATCGTATAACATTGACTAACGCCTTGGCTATAGTCCCCATGGCTCAGAGACTATGTTCAAAACACCACCGCCATCCCATTACCTCTACTCCGCCAACAACTCCAAAAGTTTCCATCACGATGGCCCTTTTCACGCGGTGATGTATATCACTGGATTCCTGTACTCAATCGATTCGATTCCATACTTGAAGATTTCTGCGCAACATATGGTTTGAAAGATGGCCCTCAAGTTCGAGACTTTGGAACGGAGATATTGCGGCGGGAAGTGGAAAGTGACCAAAAGCTACAGGAATTGGGCTTTGGTGCAGAAGGAGACCGCGAGCTGGTGGAATCGATTCTCTTGTTTTCACGAATGCTGCTAAATCACTGCGGAAATCGAAGCATCTACGCCAGCAGTGCGCATCTTGACCACATTCTGAATACCACATCTCTTTCCCTCATCGAGTGCACACTGCTTCTGGGCGCGCGGCTCGCACAGAGATACGCTGCTTCCATCAAGCGCATGCCATCATCGGCTCGTCATTATGCAAGCGGATCAGTGCTGGCGAACCATTACAGCATCGATCTCGATCATGTTCTTCAGCTTGCTCTACCATTTTCCAGGACTACAACTATAAGTGAGACAATTCCGCCTGCCACACCAGTTACACCAGGAGCCAAGGGCAAGGATAAGACATATTTCAATATCCCAATTGCTAGCCGAAGCTCGACTGTCACTGTTCATGCGAATGATCTTGCTGCTATTGTCAAGTCACCAGCACCCAGCGGTTCTCCAACTGGTAAAGCTCCAGAAGAGAACTGGAATGATTGGGGTAACGTAAGGCTCTCATACTATACCAAGGAATCCACGTCGGATGCTTCTGCTGCACCAGTTCCATCTTTCGTTCCACATGCTGCGCCAACCACCCCAACTCCTGTTCGCAGGACATCGAATCTCGGTCACGGAAGTTCCTCAAGACCAGGAAAGAGCTCCGAGGAGTCTCCAAGTACCCTTAGATCTCCTCCGTCTGCTACGGATGACAACCAGGGTTCAAACATTAAGGTTATAGAACTAACCAATGAACAAATTTCATCCACACCACTTCACCAGCTACTCAAGGATACCCTACCCTTGGTACCTCAGGAGTCGAGATATGAGCTGCTTTCTAAGGTTCGCGTTGCCAAGGCCTTGACCACATCGCTCGAAACGCGAAGACAGATTTTGGCAATTCGCCTCCTGGCCATTACCAACCTATCATTCATCCACCATGAAGCAGTCTTCCAAGAGAAGGTCCTCAAACAGGATGCCGATGAGCCTCGTCGCCTTCAGTTGGTCTATCAACTTGCAGAGATGGCCCATCCCCCAGCGGAAGGACAAGTTGGGGTTCCTCGATCGTTGCAGACTGTAGCATTAGTTACTCTTGAAGCGTTCGCCCATCATACGCAGAAGTCCCAGGATGTCTGTTCTGCTCTCAACATCACCGTGAATCACGGAATCCTATTATATGTTGTCCGCAAGGCCGTGGCAGAAATGGCTACAGATGATGGTAGTGATCAAATGACTGAGGCAGATGAATGGCGAGCAGCATTATTCGATTTGCTCACACAAATCAACAGTATTCCTCGTGTAGGACAGGGCCTTGTGACTGCTGGAATTGTTGGCATTCTTGTTGAGGTCTTGAACTTACGCACTGATGTTGCCGAACGAACGCAACCCAAGGTTCTTACTTTCCTCGATTCTTTGATGTATAATTCCCGAGATGGTTTCCAAACTCTGGTTGACGCCGATGGATTGGATGCCATTTCAAATCTTATTGTCTACGAAAGCACCTCGGGCTATGAAGCTGCGAAGGAGGGCAAGGGTATATCTGCTAATCTTCGTTCACCAAACGTTGACTATGATCTTCCATTCTACAAGCAGCAGACTCTCAAGTGGTTGTTTAAGTTTATCCACCACATGATGTCTGCAGCTGGTGGTTATGGTGGAAACTTTGATCGTCTCTTAAGAAACCTGATTGACTCATCACCACTTCTTGCAAGTCTCCGACAGATTATTACCAATGCCTCCGTATTTGGATCTGCTGTGTGGACCAATGCCGTCAGTATTCTCAATGACTTCATTAACAATGAACCAACCAGTTTTGCTGTTATTGCCGAAGCTGGTCTTAGTAAAGGCTTGCTCGAAGCCGTTTCAGGTCAAGAAATCCCTACGCCTCTACCAGAGGAAACCGAAGATGAAGAACACGGTACTGTATGCCACTCTCAAATTGCTCGAGATCAACTCGGCCGCTGGGCTGTTGACTTTGAGCAGTCCAGTGAGGCTGTTTCACGTTTCCTCCAGGAATCAAGACCCGGCGAGTTGGCCAGTGGTATTATGCCAACATCAGAGACCATCAACATTGTTCCCCAAGCTTTCGGTGCCATTTGCCTCAATACCACTGGTATGAAAATGTTCTTGGCCTCCAACGCTCTAGGCCATTTCTTTGAGATTTTTGAAAACCCTAAACATGTCCTTGCTATGGAAACGGACCCAGAGCTGACAGCCAATCTTGGCGGTACCTTTGATGAGCTCGTTCGTCATCACCCACCTCTCAAGACTGCAATCATTCATGCCGTCTTGGACATGGTTGCACGAGTTGGTCATGTTTGCAAGTCTAAATCTGCCCGGGATGACGTTGGTGCAAAACTCTGGACTCGAGATGCGGAAGGCAATTCGATTATTGCCGATGGTGCTCTCCTTAATTCTGGAAAGGGCGAGGAAAACGCCGACGTGGAAATGACTGACGCTGCAACAATCTTCAGTGGCCAGCAACCTCCAAACCCTGATCGCCCTGGAGGATCAATTGCCCCTTTCATCTCTGCAGTTGCAACCTTCTTGTCTACGATCTTCAGTAACCAATCTGTTCGTGTTGCCTTTGCTGAGAAGGGTGGAATTGAGTATGTACTTGACCTTGCGGAGCTCCAGAGTGTTCCGCATGATTTTGCAGACTCACGAGCCAGCCGCACGTTAAATGGTGTAATCTCCCTACTTGCTGAGAACAAGCCTCATCTCGTCTATCCCTCTCTGCTGAAGAGATCATTGCGTGCTCTGGAAATTTTGAAGCCATTTACGAGTCACACTGGCGACTCTGCTTACTTTGCTTCCTTCATTGATTCTTCCAGCACAGGAAATGAGAGCAAGGCCCACGGTACTAGCATTATCAAAGCATTGATCACTGTTCAGTCTCTCACGAATGTTCTGCTCCAATGCTTCCAACCAATAACTTATAACCACCGCAGCCAGTCTAACAACATCATGCAACTCAACCTTGGTGATTACTATGTCAGTCTGGTAAAGGCTCTGGGCCCATTGTTGGGCGCATCTGTCAGAGAAGAGATCGTTCTGCAGAAAGCTATCCCTGATAGCTGGAAGAGTGCCACTCGTGTTAAGGATGTTGGCTTTGGAAACGGCGTTGCCGATGATATCCTTGGTATTCAGGCCGTCGACCCGCTCACTGCTGACGATGAGCCTGACCGAATCGAGGGTGCCAACAACGATGAAACTGCAGCGGCTTCTACATCAAGCGGGGAGGTCGCCAAGGAGAAGTCCACCGAGAAGAAACCACTCAGCCAGAATGAGCGCGATTCACCGGAATTCAAGAACTTCCAAGTTCTTCGCCATCTCTTCTCCAAGATGCCGCGTGCTGTGTCTCCATTTTTCCAGATCCTGGGCAAGGCATTGGTAGTAAAGCGAAATATCGAACCATACCAGAAGCAGTCTTGCCTCAAGATCGCCGAGAATATCTCTGCAACGATGCTAGGCCAGCTCAAATTTGACAACTTTAGTTCTGACGAGGATCGATTTTCATACTGGGTCATCTGTCTCGAGTCTATCAACGACATTTTGATCGATGATTCCCGCCACTCTGAGAGATCCTCACAATCAATCACCATTGTCTTGCAAGCTTTCAAGGAACAGGGCGGATTTGACACCCTCAATCAAATTCTGGATGTTCTTACCAAGGAGATTCGTGAATCTGACTACGTCGCAACCGAACCACCGGCACTTGATCGACCACTGAAGTTGATTCTTGCAGAGACTGGTACCAAGATGATCCTCGACACATACCAGGTGCTTTCTACAGGTAAAAATATTGTTGAGGCCAGTCAGACAATATCAATCGTCTCCCGTACTGAAAAGGGTAAGGACAAGGCCGATTACTTCAATTCAAACCAATTCCTGGTTGAGATCCGTATGAATATTCTTCGAATTATCCGTCGTCTCTGGGAATCGGACTTCATCGACAAGGCATCCAGCACCATCTGTAACCGCCTCATCGATATCATCCGAACTATCTCTGAAGCCGATAATGAGAGAGAAGCTCATAAGCGACAAGATAAGATCCCCAAACACGTCGCGCCACCCAGCAAGAAGTTCCAGATCTCATCAGAGGCCTATGCTCAGTTGATTGAAAAATGGCCCGCAAGTCTCGTAAAGGATGCTCTTTGGCGATGCAACAATTCAGTCACCTTCGCAAAAGAATACTGTAGATTCTTTTACAAAAAATCTCGCGATGGCGTCCAAGAATCTTCAGCGGAGGATCAATCCAGACCGTCATCATCCTCTCGTCCTTCTAGCTCAGGCCCAGATCCTATGGCTGTTGACAGTCAAATTGGTGGGGCGGTAGTGTCCACCGACCCTTCTCCACCACAGCGTCCTCGTAGTGGATGGGACCAGGAGATTGATGAGGAAGTTGGAGAGATCCCGGGCTTCAACGAACTTCTTGATTCTATTGCCAATGCCAATGGTCTCGAAACAAACCACGCTGCAGTAGCTGGTATTCTGTCCCGCGATCATACCGACTCACCCCGTACCCCATCCACCGAGTCTCGCACACCGATGGTTACTGTTACATCACAGCCTCCTATTGTTTTGGAAGACCTCGATGAAGAGCGTGCTGCTATTCGTGAGAAACTCATTGAAAGAAGTTTGGATATTATCAACGCTCATGGAAACGTTACGTTCGAGATTGCGGATCTTATTACAGCTGTTGTTAACAAGTCTACTGATCCAAAGGCTATGCGAAAGGAGATTGGCCAGACTTTGGTTCAAGCCCTGATGTCTTTCAGCACAGAGGAAGATGTTCGACCATCTGGTAAGAAGGTTGCCGCATATGCCCACCTTCTGGCTCTGATGTTGCAGAACAAGGACTTCTATAGGGAGACATTGGATGAACTGAAGGACAACCTCTCAATTCTTCTGTCCTTTGTCAAGCTGGCACCGGATCATACCAGTGACGAGTCATCGCCATGGATTGCACACGTTCTTCTCATTGTTGAGACTTTGTTAAGCGAAGATGCTCAACCACAAGCTTGTGAATGGACTGCACCGAAGGACGAGAATGCTGCAATTTCTGAGCCTGTCTTCAAGGCCAGTGAACAGACTGTCTCTGATGAGGATAAGACACAATTACTTGAGCTTATTCTTGACATCCTTCCACGCATTGGCAAGCATCAAGACTTGGCTCTGGCAGTGCTGAGAATCCTAGTCATCTTGTCCAGAAATAGATCAATTGCACAGACAATTGGAGAGAAGAAGAATATGCAACGTCTATTTGTCATGACAAAACAGCTTGCTGGCGCGTCTACTGCTAAATTACAGGGTCCGCTGATGTTGATCCTTCGACACATCATTGAAGATGATGAGACCATCAAGCAGATCATGCGCTCTGAGATCAAGGCCCACTTCGAAGTTCCGCGGTCTCAACGACATATTGATGTCCAAACTTATCTTCGTTCAATGTCGGCTCTTATCATTCGATCTCCAAAACTTTTCTTGCAAGTCAGCAATGAGATGATCAAGTTGAACAAGTGGGTTCCAGCTGCTGCTGACTCCCCAGGCCGCCAACATCTTGTCCTCAAGGAGCCTTATGCACGAACATCTGGCCGCAAGAGCCCAGAGGACAGTGTTACACCAACTGTACAGGCGACTGAAGACTTGTCAATTCAAGACGTCAAGCCATCCACAGAGGGTGGTGAGCCTGCAGAGGAGAAGCCAAAGCCACACTCTGAGCTCAAGGTTCCAGTTGTTGAGAGCCCTGATGGAGTTATTCACTTCCTTCTTTGTGAGCTTTTGAACTACAGAGATGTCGAAGATAAGGAACCAGGGCCATCTTCGACTTCCATGGCTCTTAAGGAAGCCTCTAGCTCCGGAGATGCTACGATGACTGAAGCTACTTCAACAGATGCCGTCGCACCTGCCCCTGTCCCTGCACCAACACCGGCGCCGGCATCGGCAACGGAAGTCAAGGATGCAAAGAAGCCTGCTAAGCTCGAACCTATCAAGGCTGAAGAGCACCCGATCTACATTTATCGATGCTTCCTTCTCCAGTGCCTTACAGAACTCCTTTCTTGTTATAACCGAACCAAGATTGAGTTCATCAACTTTAAGCGAAGCGCTCCTCCCCAGTCTATGACCCCATCGAAGCCACGAACCAGTGTTGTCAACTACCTGTTATTTGACCTCATTCCTCTTGGTACCTTGGAGCATGCAGACACAACGGCACTTAGAAAGAAGCAGGCAACATCTGGCTATGCAGACTCGTTGATCACTGCTTTGCTTAGCAAAACTGGAGAGCAGATCATGGACCGTCACCGTGAGCCATCTGATGGCGAGGATGAGCCCGATTTGCTATTCGTACGACGATTCGTTCTTGAGAATATCCTCAAGGCCTACAAGGAGGCCATTCTCTCTACTGAGCCCCTTGATATCAAATATTCTAGAATGCTAGCCCTCGCAGAGCTCATGTCTCATATCATGTCTGGTAAAGATGGTTATGCTGGTGGTACCGATCCAGCCGTGGCCCAGAGATCTCAATACCAGCTCAAGCGTGTCATGTTTGAGAAGGGATTCATTAGTGTCCTCACGAGTTCTATTGCCGACATTGACTTGAACTTCCCTGGCGCCAAGCGTGCTGTCAAGTACATATTGAAGCCACTCAAGTCCCTCACTCAAACCGTTATTGATCTCAGCGAATCTTACAACGTTGTTCCTGGTATAGAGCACGCTGAAGAGGACGAGATTTCTGTTGCCAGTTCTATGTCAGATCTCGATGAAGAGCGCGAGGAGACTCCCGATTTGTTCCGAAATTCGACTCTTGGTATGTTTGAGCCTGGTAGAGATGATGATTCTTCGTCTGGCTCTGAGGACGATGATGAAGAGATGTATGAGGGAGAGTATGATGAAGAGGAAATGGAGTACGAAGAAGAACAGGACGAGGAGGATAATATCAGTGATGAAGATGAAGAGATTGAAGGAATGGGCCCCATCGAAGGCCTTTCTGGTGATCACGGTGTTGACGTTGAAGTTATCATGGACGACGATGATTCCGATGAGGATGATAGTAGTGGTTCCGATGACGATGAAGACTCGGACGACATGGATGAGGATGTTGAGGTGGAAATCATTGATGAGCACGACCATGATCACGATCACGATCATGATCATGATGACGATGATGAGGATATGTGGGAGAGTGAAGATGAGGAGGAAGATTATGAGGGTCAAGCTGCCGATGAGGAGGAGGAAGAGCAGCATGCTATGGACCACATGGGCGCCAATGACCGTCTTGGACCATTGGTACGAGCATTGGCTGGCGATGACCACCAAACTGCTGTCGAGATGCTCCAACGAATGGAGAATGGAGACATCGAGCCAGAAGACGAGGAGATTGACTTTGATGGTTATTTGGATGATGGCATGGACGAAATAGGTATGTTGAAACTGAAATGTCAGAAGATGTAAAAGATACTAACTGTCATAGAAGAAGAAGAGGAAGAGGATGACGAAGACGATGAAGAGCAGAGTATGCTTGACGGTATAATGGCTCGGGACTATCCAAGTACGTATTCCCTGCGACAGTACATCTTTCTCTTTGCTAATACTTCCCAGTGGCGGGAGGACCAGTTCCACCGAACATGTTTGGCTGGGACGACCCTATGGAAGCACCCATGGTTATTACTCGAGGTCACCGCCCACGCGGTTTGCCAAGTGGCTTCCCCGTCTTCGTTGGACGTCCTGATGGACGTCACGATCCGCTCAATGGTACGACTGATTCTGATTCTGATTCTGATTTTATACGCTTCCCCACTCGTGTTCCTGCGATAAGACCTCCCCATGGCCCCAATGACATCCACAATTTTCATTTATCCCGCAATATATCCACGCACTCTCTATCTAGTAACATTTCTGACCAAATTGCAGCACCCGAATACAGTAGGGGGCTTTACCGTTCTCACAGACCAGGCTCTACCCCACGCGGCACGGACGATGGCACCAACCCCCTCCTCCAACGCACTGGTACCAATAACTTGGCCAGAGACAACCAACCAGCTACCATGGGACACTGGATTACGAGAATTGGAGGTGCAAACGGTATGCTCGACCCTGGGTTTGGTGGTAGCCTAGCACCTTTTGGCGAGGGTCCAGCTGCTTTGCTGAATGAGATTTTCAACACTCATCTTCCCGGATCACTCGCTCGCCACGGACATCTACATTTCCAGGTTGCTGGAGGCGCTCGCCCAGGCGATATGGCGCGTGATCTTCAAGCAATGTTCGGCAGCCGCGGATCAAGATACGCCCGAATGGATCAGCCACCCACGGAATCGCGTTCTCAATACTTCAGCCCACAGTCGACAAGCACCAGATGGGCTGATGAAGCCAGAATCTTGTTTGGCCCTTCACACGTCGAGAAATCTGCTCGAATCCTCAATGAGCTCATGTACGTTCTGATACCAAGTGCTCGTGAGGCCGAAAAGATTGCCAAGGCAGCCACAGAGGAGAGACTCCGCAAGCTTGAGGAGGATACCAAGAAGGCTGCTGCGGAGGAGAAGAAGAAGGCAGAGGAGGAGGCTGCGAAGAAGAAGAAGGAGGAAGAGGAGCGAGAGGCACGTGAGGCCGAAGAAAGACGCTTGGCTGCCGAGGCTGCTGCTGCAAGTGGCAATAACCAAGAAGCTGAAGCTGAAGCAGCGTCTACTACAGATGCAATGGAGGGCGTTGAGGCCACTGAGGGTGCAGCGGATAACGAGGAGGCTGAGGCCGCCGACCGCCCACGTGTCACTACAACCATTCGTGGTCAACCATACGATATCACCGATCTTGGTATCGATGCTGAATTCTTGGCTGAGCTTCCCGAAGAAATCCGAGAAGAGGTTATCATGTCAGCAGTTGCAGAGCGACGATCTCAAGCTGCTGCCACTGGTGCTCAGCCTTCCGACATTGATCAGGACTTCCTCGATGCTCTACCAGAGGATATTCGTGATGAGATCATTCAACAGGAGAGACAAGACAGAAGAAGACGCGAGCGCGAAGAGGCTAGACGCCAACAGCCAGCTGCTAATGTTGGTCTCGGCGTTCCTGCTGGTCTTGGAAATATTCCTGCGGACATGGATGCTGCTAGCATTCTTGCTACATTGTCCCCAGCGCTCCGACAACAAGTTCTCCTGGAACAGGATGATGAAATGATCAACCTTTTGCCGCCCGACTTGGCCAGACAGGCTCGTGAACTTGCCCGCGAACACGGCCGTGAGGCACCTGAGGGTATTGGAGGTGCTTTCGGCCGAGCACGCCGTCTGCGGGCTGGAGATATCCCGGAGCCTGTATCCGGCGAGGGTGCACGAAGACGAACAATTGTGCAAATGCTTGACAAGCCCGGAGTCGCTACTCTTCTCCGCTTGATGTTCGTTACTCAACAAGGAAGCCTTCGAAGCACTCTGTGTGCTGTACTTCAAAACGTTGCTGAGAACCGTCACAACCGTGCCGAGGTCATCAGTACTCTTCTGTCAGTTCTTCAGGATGGAAGTGCAGATATGTCTGCTGTTGAGCGAAGCTTTGCAGCACTTTCTTTGCGTGCTAAGCAGCCAAAGGAAGCCAAAACACCACAGTCATTGAAGCGTTCCAATACCGGCATGAGCACAGTGGTCCAGGGTACTTCCGAAATCTCTCCATTGATGGTTGTCCAACAATGCTTGTATGCCCTGAACTACCTGTCTCAGGTCAACCAACACGTCCCATCATTCTTCTTGACCGAACATGAGTCTACTAC
The DNA here is from genome assembly GCA_024752465.1 of Allantophomopsis lycopodina. Taxonomy (NCBI): domain Eukaryota; kingdom Fungi; phylum Ascomycota; class Leotiomycetes; order Phacidiales; family Phacidiaceae; genus Allantophomopsis; species Allantophomopsis lycopodina. The sequence continues at coordinate 81,542 of CP103013.1, read as the reverse complement.
GACCTTGAAGAGAAGTTTGAGCTTGAAGGGTAAGAACAAGGCCAGCAAGGCCTCCAAGTATGCCATCAACTCTTTGCTTTCTCTCTTGGACCGCAACTTGATTATGGAGAGTTCGGCTGTTATGGAGTCCCTGTCAGATCTCCTCAGCCGCATCACCCAGCCATTGCAGACTTTGGAACGTAGACAAAAGGAGGCTGCCGAGGCCGAAGCCAAGAAGGCTGCTGAGAAGGAAGCTGAAACTGCTACTGCTACCGAGACCAACGAGGCAGAGGCTGCTCCGGCTGAGGGTACCGAGGCTGCTAAGGACAAGCTAGAGAGCGAAGCCAAAGAGAAGGAGGCCGCCAAGAAGATCAAGCCATTCGTGCCACCTTCGATTCCAGAGCACAACCTTAAGCTCGTTATCAATATATTTGTAGCTCGGGAGTGCAGTTCGAAGACCTTCCGCGAGACAATCTCCACAATTAAGAACCTCTCGGCCATTCCTGGTGCGAAGGAGGTCTTTGGTCGTGAACTCATTCACAAAGCTCAGAGCTTGGGCGAGGTCATTCTTGTTGACCTGCAAGAGCTGCTCCCACAGATTCAGAAGGCGACTAGCGGCACAGAGATCCAAGGTGTTGCTTTGGCCAAGTTCTCCCCAGGTGGATCTGATCAGAATAAATTGTTGCGTGTACTCACTGCCCTTGACCATCTCTTCGATCCTAAGGCCAACAAGAAGGACGAGAAGAAGGATGAAGCTGCCGCCTCGCAAGTCGAAAAGCAAGATCTGCTTGCTTCCTTATACGAGAACTCAACATTCGGACCAATGTGGGAGAAGCTTAGCGCTTGTCTCAGTGCCATCAGACAGCGTGAGCATATGCTCAACGTTGCTACCATTCTTTTGCCATTGATCGAGTCCTTGATGGTCGTTTGCAAGAACACGACCCTCAAGGATCAGCCAATCTCAAGATCGCAGGCTGGAAAGGATATGGCTCTCACTAGTCCACCGCCAGATTCCCGTATGGAGAGTCTTTTCTTCACCTTTACCGAGGAGCACCGCAAGATCCTTAATGATTTGGTTCGTCACACACCAAAGCTCATGAGTGGAACCTTCTCTCTCCTTGTGAAGAACCCTAAAGTCTTGGAATTCGACAACAAGCGCAACTACTTTACCAGAAGCATCCACAACCGAACCCAGACTAGACAATCATTCGCTCCTCTTCAGATCCAAGTCCGTCGTGACCAGGTCTTCCTTGATTCTTTCAAGTCACTTTACTTCAAGAGTGGTGATGAGATGAAGTTCGGCAAGCTCAGTATTCGCTTCCATGGCGAAGAGGGTGTTGATGCAGGTGGTGTTACCCGTGAATGGTTCCAGGTCCTTTCCCGACAGATGTTCGATCCTGGCTACGCACTTTTCATCCCAGTCTCTTCTGACAGAACTACGTTCCACCCCAATATTTCCAGTGGTATCAACCCTGAACATTTGATGTTCTTCAAGTTTATTGGTCGCATTATTGGAAAGGCTCTCTACGAGGGTCGTGTTCTGGACTGCCATTTCAGTAGAGCTGTGTACAAGCGTATCCTCGGCAAATCTGTATCTGTCAAGGATATGGAGTCTCTGGATCCAGATTACTACAAGTCTCTTATCTGGATGCTGGAGAACGATATCACGGATATTATCACCGAGACCTTCTCCGTTGACAACGACAAGTTTGGTGCTGTCGAGACTATTGACCTCATTCCTGATGGTCGTAACCAGGCTGTCACTGAGGAGAACAAGCACGAATATGTTCGCCTCATGGTCGAATTTAAGCTTACTGGTTCCGTACAAGAACAACTCGATGAGTTCCTCAAGGGATTCCACGAGATCATCCCCGCGGAGCTCGTAGCCATTTTCAACGAACAAGAGCTTGAACTGCTCATCTCTGGTCTTCCAGAAATTGACGTCGATGACTGGAAATCCAACACCGAATACCACAACTACTCGGGCTCTTCCCCACAGATCCAATGGTTCTGGCGTGCTGTCCGCTCCTTCGACAAGGAGGAACGCGCTAAGCTGCTCCAGTTCGTCACAGGTACTTCTAAGGTGCCTCTTAATGGATTCAAGGAGCTTGAGGGTATGAACGGATTCAGTCGATTCAACATCCATCGTGATTATGGAAGCAAAGATAGATTGCCTAGCTCGCATACTTGTTTCAATCGTAAGTTCTCAATCTTATCTACTATAGCTTTTAACACTTATTGACTAATTCTTTGCAGAACTCGACCTTCCTGAGTACGAGAGTTACGAAGCCCTAAGACAACAAGTTCTCACCGCCATCACGGCTGGCAGTGAATACTTCGGCTTCGCTTAATCTCATCACTCTTCATCGCCTCACTTCTTTCTTTCTCTGTACTTCCTGGCTGTGCATTTGGTTCGGTTGATTAGCATTTTATGGCGTAGAGCGGGGTTATCTTGTGTCTGGTGGAAGGAAGATACGGATTCCTTTTTTTCTCTCTTTTTCTTATTTGACCCCTCTCATGATGTCTTCTCTTGACGAGGTCACATGTCGGGTTGGCGGATGGGAAGTGCAGTTCTCAGATGTCTCTACTCGACTTTTTTGTGCAACTTTGGTTGGGAAACTATTGGGCTTCATTGAGGGTGTGAATTTTAGCTAGCGTTAGATAGGCAGACATTGCTGGTGAATTTGTAGAATCATACAGCGAAGCGTTGCAAAGTTATTTGTTGTGGTTGTGATGTTTGATCGATGGCGAATGTGAAGTCTACGCATATTATTGTCATTGAGAAAGGTTGACAGAAGGTTGTAAATTGTAAGTTGATTTGTCTAATGGATATCACACTTCTATGGATTTGAGTACCAACAATTTGAAATGACTTGACTATGCCTATTGTATATGCCGATAGAATCACATAGACAGGGCGCTTAAAGTGTTGTTAAATATCAGCGGCTATTTCACCCCACTCAAATCTATGGAGCTTTGGAACTCAAGAACATGGGTCCCTACAAGGTTTACCTTTCTTTCAGGAGGTTGCCTATTTGGCTTTGCATATTATATTAACGTCTCTCGTAGATGACTTCATAAGTTGATAAATTCCTCACCGCTAGTATTTATTCTCTACTTTCAATATTTACCTCCAATCCAGCTCAAAGCTCCTCATTCCCTTCAGTTAAACAGCCTACAAAATCATGTCGTACAATGTTTATATGATCCGACACGCAATGGCAATGCAGGACCCGGATATGCCACAACCCAGATATCACCATGTCATATTCATCGAAACGGAACATGACGGGGCAGGTTATACCCACCATGTCACAGGCGACATTACCTCCGGGATGGTATACGCGTCAAGAAAGGATGAGCGACCTGAAGACTCCGAAACCTACATCGGAAAGGAATTCCTTGGGGAAATGAAAGCCACCGACTATCCTCAAGAGCTCGATCGGGTTTTGCAGGCTCTGCCTCCACCTCCAAAACAGAAGCATTTTAATGTTGCAACTATGAGGACGGAGCAGATGAAGCCGGATGGGACATTCTACTCTCCGGGAGAGACTCGCCCTCCCATGGTCAAGTGTACAGAGTGGACTGTTAATCAGGCAATTCCAGCACTGTATTCTGCGGGGATTATCCAGAAGTAGTAGGGATATTCGGGGTCAGAGGCATATTGTATAAGGTGTGGGCTGGATAGTTAGTCTTAGATAAGATCTTATACAATGGCGGTTGAGATGACAATAAGCAACGTATGCGGTTATGTCGAATGAATGTGATTAGTGTATATGCTATTCTGAAGGGACATTTTCCAAAAGCTGACCGTAAAGTACCATGAATATTTCGCATTCAAACGTATTAAAATATTATCATAGTCTCGAAAGAAGCTCTTGAATGAGGAAGTAGACTTAAGGATTAAGATTAAGGATTTCAAGTGAGATGTGCAGCACATGAACATCAAATATCGAGGAGGGAATCTTCAATTATATTTGCTTTATCGACTAATCTAGGCGCCGTCCTAGATTATCTGATTTTCTGCAAGTTGAAGAATCTGACTAGATACTACTATATTTAGTAATTCCATAATTTTATCCTTCACCATCAATTTTATATTTTTCGTGTATGATGGGCACGCCATAGACGCTTTCATATCATACCAGGCACTAAGGTACCCCACCTGTGGCTGTAAGGCCACAAGGCCACAAGCACAACCAGCAGTCAAAGTGCGGAATCTGCCCCGCTAAAATTTGGTCGCGAATGCATCAAAGGTTGCCAATCGGTCCAGGCCTTTGTCTCAATAATTAAGGTACCGAAGAGTATTTTTTACTTACAAGCTCTCACATATTTGCTATATCCTCTACTTCGAACTCACAACTCCTCGGAAACCTTTGGACTTTTCGTCCTCGAGAGCATCACAAACCGAGCATCCAGTATAGCTATTGACGAAGGCATAAGCAGACGAAAAGCCCGCGAAAGTCGACATCCGACGAGAATTCCAGGTGTCAAATACATATTTAAGTACTTTTAGGGCTCATACGAACAATGGCAACCAATTCTATCAAGCTCCTTACCGGGAACAGCCATCCTGAGCTGGCAAAGTTGGTGGCAGCTAGGTATGCACATCTTTTGCTACGAAACAACGACAAGGACGAAGACGAAGACATGGACAAGGACTGGTGCTGAAGAGCATATCGCTGATGATGGTGAACAGACTTGGTATTGAGCTCGCGAAGACCATGAGCTTGAACTACTCCAATCAGGAAACCAGTGTCACCGTCGGAGAGTCTGTCAGAGATGAGGATGGTATGTCAAAGTCACACCGCATATCCTCACGAGAATTATATACTGACGCTCCATAGTCTTCATCCTACAATCTACTGCCCCTGGGGACATCAACGATGGTCTTATGGAACTCCTTATCATGATCAACGCCTGCAAGACTGCCTCTGCCCGCCGCATCACCGCCGTCATTCCTAACTTCCCATATGCCCGCCAGGACAAGAAGGACAAATCTCGTGCTCCAATCTCGGCAAAGTTGATTGCGAACATGCTTCAAACTGCTGGTTGCAACCACGTCATCACTATGGACTTGCACGCTTCTCAGATCCAGGGGTTCTTCAATGTGCCAGTTGATAACCTTTATGCTGAGCCAAGTACCCTCAGATGGATTCAGAGCAGCTTGAAGGTGGCCGATTGCATTATTGTTTCTCCAGATGCTGGTGGTGCTAAGAGGTAAGTTTTAACCTTTGACTTACGAGAAAATGTTAAAGGACAGGGCTGATACATGGCAGAGCAACCTCCATCGCTGATCGTCTCGACCTCGGCTTCGCTCTCATCCACAAGGAGAGAGCTCGCCCTAACGAGGTTTCCCGCATGGTGTTAGTAGGAGATGTAGTTGACAAGATTGCCATTCTGGTCGACGACATGGCTGATACTTGCGGAACCCTTGCCAAGGCTGCAGAGACGCTCAAGAGCAACGGGGCCCGCGAGGTCGTTGCCATTGTCACTCACGGCATCCTCAGCGGCAATGCCATTGAGATCCTCAACAAGAGTCAGCTGTCGCGTGTCGTCGTCACCAACACTGTCCCCATGCAGGGCAAGATGGAGCGATGCTCTAAGCTCGAGACCATCGATGTGTCTCCAACACTTGCCGAGGCAATCCGCAGAACGCACAATGGAGAGTCGGTCTCGTATTTGTTCCAGAACGCGCCATTGTAGATACTCCTCTATAATCATATGATTATCGTGAATTATAGGAAAGAGCTGCGAGTTTAGATTCTGGGGGTGGCGTCAGGTGTTGTTTAGAGGGCTGGCTGGGTGTGGGTGGATTTTGTATTTTGAGACGTTAGTTGATCAGGCACCATTATTGATGTACTTAGTTGCGCATCTCTTGAAGTTTTCTTCTCTTTTTTTTTAGTCGCTATAAGAGCGAATTGTGTATATCTGCTACGAAATTTATTCCTGGATAGGTATTGGGTTATTTGATCTGATGAATATACTTTCTATGCTTCTAAAATCTTGGGGAAATCATATCATTGTTGTCACTAGTATTACTCTCAATGTGTCAGGATGTACTGTAGCAACATTTCGGATTATTAGTGTCCGTCCATTTCCATGGTGCTGTGATGCTCCTACCTCCCGACTTTCGGCGAAACGGATGTTGACGAGGTTGCGTTCTCCCTTGTTCATCATGTTCCTTGCCGTGGCTACTGACCTTGCATGTGCGTACTCTGGAGCCCCGGCAGTGCGTACCACACATAATATACATGGAGAGAGAGAGAGAAATCAAAAAAAGAACATCAAAGGCCAAAGCCGAGGTAGGAGCAGAAGTAGTCATTTCAAGCTCTTTACTCCTCGATCATTAGTTTCGCCTTGTCTATCCTTCATCCTCTACCCGATCATGCCGTGTTGATGGATGAGACAAAAAGAACCAATTTTTGGGTTCTAAAGCCATCACAATTGAAATTTGAATGTTTTAGAGAAGGGCTTTTCTCCTTCTTTTGACCCTGAAGTGAGAGGTATGGTTCATGTAATACATGTAATTGTGGGGAGATAGATCCACAGCATGGATTGTGTGAGCAAGCATTGTATGTAAGTATGTATATGCATGACAGTCGACAGTCGACAGTCGATACTTGATCAATGTATGTATGTATCTATCATTCATTCAATCATTCACTCATCATCCAGAGCTGTCGTCGGCCATGGCGGGTTATCGGTTCCAGTACCGGCACATGCATTGCAGGACAGAAATACCCCGGAGCGTACCCGTTTTGTGGTACGAGGGGGAAACGCTGTACCTTGACTCCACGCCCATTGGATAGGAAGACTTATAGTATTTATTCTGCATACTTAAGAAATCATTCGATTAGCAAGTGCTTGATGATGATTTGAGGAGATCCAGAGCAGTGTGAGGGGTATCTCGCTTTGTATTCACACCCCGTATAATTATAATCAATCTCACGGCGAATGTGGTGAAGAGAGCTGAGAGCTGTCACGAGAAAACAGCTCGAATTGCGGGACAAGGCCTTATTTAGCGATGCACTCCAGGAGACAGCCCCGTCATCATAACGCTCGAACTTCCGACTCTTCTCCATCTTCTTTGAATACCTTCAACCCCTCCTCCTCCTCCTCCTCTTCTCCCTCCTCGACTCCACCAATTCGCAATCCATTCTTCCCTTTATTTCCCAATTTCCATCTGATTTCCAAAAAGGAAGAAAACCGAAAAAGGAAAAGGATTGCCAGCATCCCCTTCTCTTTCTATAAAACGCCTACTCAATTCTAAAACTAGAGAATCCTCCAAGTTCTGATGGTCACCTCCTGTCAATTAATCCTTTGAGCTTCCCCAACTTTTTCTCTTTTGTCGTCATCATTGTCGTCAATCTGCAGATACCCTGTTGCAATCGTTTGCGAATTGCTTCCTTTCCGATATTCCTTACAAGGGTCTTTCTCTCATTACCACAACTCACGCGATCACTGAACACCCTCCATAAACCAGCAAATACACATACGCCCTCTCCACTCTTCTACTTCTAAGAAAAATAACCCCTCTCGAATCTCACTCCTTCACTACTTCGCAATGTCTCGCGGTCCTCCAACTGCCAGGCCCAATGGGCTCGGTGTCCAAGTTCGTACTATATTCATTCGGGTTGGTTATGGGCCTAGCTAACAGAATGAACTTCAGGTCGAGGATACACGTATTGCCGTTGTCATGGTTGGTTCGTAAACCCCTTATAACTTATTCGAAGACCAAAATCTGATTTAGAGCCAGGTTTACCCGCTAGAGGAAAGTCCTTGATCGCACAAAAGGCTCAGAGATATTTAAAATGGCTCTCAATCGATGCCGAGGTCTTCAACGTTGGAAACTACCGACGCGATGCCACCCCACAACCCAGCGCCGATTTCTTCGATACTAAGAACCAGGAGGGAGAGCGCCTTCGCCGTGCTGCTGCCGAGGCTGCTGTTACCGATATGATAGATTGGTTCGACAAGGGCAAGGGGACGATTGCAATTCTCGACGCTACAAACTCCACAAAAGACCGTCGAAGATGGATTCAGGAACGCTGCGACGGGGCCAACATTGCCACATTATTTGTTGAGTCCATTTGTGACGATGAAGATATTATCATGTCAAATATCCTCGAGGTCAAGACTACGAGTCCGGATTATGTTGGTCAGGATCCAGATAAGGCTGCTCAGGATTTCCGCAACCGAATTCGAAACTATGAGAAGGTCTACCAGACTATTGATGAGGAGGAGGCCCATCTTACTTATTTGAAAATCATCAGTGTTGGAAAGCAGGTCATTATCAATCGAATCCAGGATTATTTGCAGAGTCGAGTGGTATATTACCTTATGAGTTTGCATATTAAGCCCAGATCGATCTGGCTGTCTCGCGTGAGTGCCCCGCGGATGAGAAGTCTGGAAAAATAAAGCTGACAAGTCGGAATAGCACGGAGAGTCCGCATATAATACTACTGGACAAATTGGAGGAGATGCGAACTTGTCAGCAAGAGGCGAAGAATATGCCCGAAAGCTCCCACAATTAGTCCGAGAATCAGTTGGTGTACGTACCTCTAAATTTTAATGTTTTCCTTGGTAGGATTAACTGACAGAATTTTAGGACGACCGCCCCTTGACGGTCTGGACATCAACCCTTAAGCGTACCATTCAAACCGCGAGATTCCTTCCCAAGCACTACAACCAACTACAGTGGAAAGCATTGGATGAGCTCGACAGTGGAGTTTGTGATGGCATGACCTACGCTGAGATTGCTGAGCAATACCCGGAGGATTTCGCAGCCCGTGACGATGATAAATACAACTATCGCTACCGTGGGGGTGAGAGTTATCGTGATGTTGTTATTCGCCTTGAGCCAATTATTATGGAGTTGGAGAGATCCGAGGATATTCTGATTGTCACCCATCAGGCTGTTTTGCGTTGCATTTATGCATATTTCATGAAAAAGGACCAGGCAGAGAGTCCTTGGATGGCTGTAAGTTTCCCTAGAACATTCTATTGTCAGATCTTTTTTGAGTAACGTGCTAACTTCAATATCAGGTACCATTGCATACCCTCATTAAGCTGACTCCCCGCGCCTATGGTACTGAGGAGGTCCGATTGAGTGCTGGAATTGAGGCCGTTAGCACGTGGAGAGGAAAGGGTAGCACGGCTAAGCATGAGGATGCTCCGGCGGAGAAGTAAAGAGATATTTGTGGTGGACCTTTGCTATATTGGCGTTTTAGGAACGGGCATAGCTTGCATGCGTTTGGTGTTTAAAGGATTACTGAATGGAAATGGAATTTCATGGCTTGGAGTTGATCCATAAGGTTTTCGGCGTGACTCGATGCGATATTGTGAGATATGATTCTGAGATGTATGGGGGAGGAGGTTGTATATGATTTTTATATCCCGCTGGTAGGAGAACAGACGAGTTCAGGACCGGAGTATGATCTTTCGACAACATAATGTTTGGTTTCCTTAATGAAGATAAAATGTGGTATATATACCGGATGGATTCGGCCCTATTTGCTACTTCTCTCCACGTTTCTCGGGACTGACAATATCATAGCATGATTCAACATCACATGATTATAAAACATCCGTCAAATATCGGAAACTGAAGATCTGAACTGAAACAATTCATGCTATATCATGCTAATAGACTAATAGTTTCCGAAAATCACCGATAAAACCCATCCTGACGTATCGTGGTAATGATGAAAGCGATGCAGCATGTAGAAAATGTACTCCTGGACCGATCTGTTCCGTACCAAATCCAAATTCATCGCAGGCTCTAACAATCAACGACTTGTCAATTCCACCGCAGAAACCCAATAAACTATTAATGAGTAAATAGAAATAGACTGCAAAAAACGTATCCTAAACTCTGAATCTGAAATCATCGCTCTTCCTTTATTCGCCAATCTAAACTCAACGCATTTCTGGTCCTGCGGTAACCTTAGCCCTTGAGCAGATATCAATACACATGGACCCACTTCAACCATCTCTGTGTTCCTCGATATCACATTCAATGCACATCGAGCCTTCCAAAGATCTCTCCTTACACTCCTCTCGGGCCCACCTCCACAACTTCTAACAAGTTTCCTATCCAACCTCTCGCAAGGTCCTCGTCGACCTCCTCCACCTCCTCACTAACAAGATCCTCCTTCCTCCTCATCGCATCCAATAGATATGGCGCCTTTGTCGCTCTCTCAAACCATGGCACAGGACCTATACCGTCCCATTTGGAGTCTATTCCTGTGACCATCTGCCATTCTGCTAACCTCTTATCCCTCTCCGAAACCCGCGGTAAAGGGAGCATCCGCCCATAACCTGTTGCGACACGATCATTACCCTCATACTTCCACTCCATCGCTTCTGGCCACTCCGCCAAAGTAAGAGCACCGGAGCTGGTGAAATCGAGAGCGAGAGCAACTGGAGAGAACACAGTACGATAACCACCACAGACCGTGGCATGGTTAGTTGAGAGCTTTTTGCCTCTCAAAGCCACTCCGATAGATGTAATACCAAAAGGAAGCGTATCAGGAAGTTTATCTTTTTTAATCTCAACCCGCTGTCTTGCAGCAAGCAGATCGGCCTCGCCGCAGCAGCGCTTCTGCTCGATCCACTCGCTGAAAGTAGTTGGAAGGAAAGGCGAGTCTTCAATGCAAAGGAATTCCGTCTGGGCCTTGAAGCGAGCGAACTTTTCCTCTTCACTCTTGAGCGCGACTACAGTCGAGATATCTGGCTTGGTCGGCTTTTGTTTGGCCTGATGGAACTCGCGTCGCTTCTCCTGTCTGAGGAGATCGCGTCTCTTGATGGCTGGTGAGACCCACGTGCGTGATTGCTGTAATTGCTTAGATTGAGTGAGAGCTTGAGATGAACCCGCCGAGGTATTGGTCGAAATTCGATCTTCGATCTCGGTAGAAGATGATGCGGCTGGTTCGCGTATCGATAGGGGTGCGTACTTACGTGGGCGTCCCATAGCGGGAGTGAAGGGGTTGATCTGGTAAGATCGCGCTCGATGGAGCTCTCGAATCGAAAATTAAGGCCGCCGAGCATTAATCGTATGCACTCGGGGCTTGATATGGCTGTGAAGGAGTGAATAGCTTAATCTGCAACCCATATGAGAATGTACGTGAGTCACTTGAGATTGGTCGAGACGATGGTTGTAACTGCGGATGGATATAATATGTATGGATATCATGGAAAGTGAGAATATCGCTTGGACTGATCTTGTAATATGATTAAGGTGAGTTTTGGAAGTCCGGTCGATGTTCTAGATGTATATGGGCGCTAAGTTACAATGTTCGAGGAGATGAGCAACGATCATAAGTAAGATTCCCATTTGAGATGATCTGGCTAAGTGGTTCAGGATCGAGAAGTTGAAGAACCGAAAATTAGGCAGTGGATGTGGACGATATAGCTTGGTACGGCCTGGACAATATAATATGCAAAAGGAGAGGATAGAATTATGTAGCTTGATACTGGCTGAACAATGTAATTTGCAAGAGGAGAGAATGTGGATGATGTAGCTGAACGATTTAATGTGCAAGATGAAGAGGATGTAGATGGAAGAGTTGAGACCAAGCAAAGTCCTAACTCTTACACAGAAGGGATTTTATGTTCGCAGGATAGGGAAATGAGTTACGGGTGCGAGCTATGATGCTAGACTTGCTTTGAATGATGCTTGAAATTACTAGCTATATAGTCTTTCAATGGTACTTGTGATTTTGGATAAAACTATAGAGCTGAGTGGCAGTGGTGAGATCTGTTGCATTGTACGTTAAACATGGCTCTCATAGTTGAGGCAGTAAGATTCGATTATATCTAGTTAGATATTTCACTTGATAGTTAAAGAAATATTGCAAGAGATTGAACTTTGGCTAAGATTTTGTAGGGTGCTCTTGATAAATCATCGTTGACTGATAATAAAACGAGAGATGCGACATATAGGCTTCTTATCCATGTTTTCGTTATTCTATAACTACTTAAAGATGGAAACAATGCATGTTTTCTACAACACTTGAAACAGTCTTGATAATTTAGAGATATCCCTCAGCTCCTGGAAGATTTGCAATTAAATCAATTTAACATATGAAATATCTCATCAGATTACAAGAATTCCATTGCCCTCCGGCATTGACAAATCATATCTATAGGCTCCTTTATAGCAAACATATATAAAACCCTCGAGAAACAAGAAGAGTTATTTTATACCATTGAATTTCATTGATCTTATTGAGAGTAATTATCAATAATAACAGGCAATGAGATGATTCGTATTTCTATGATAAACTTGCAAAAATTTTCGACAAAAAATTATACAAATTATTCTAAACATTAAACAATACAATATTTGACCTATCAATTCATGGTCTCATCACCTAGCGTCGGCAAGTACACAGTACATATCACAAGAATAAAGGTGGTTGATAGTTTCAGTCCCCAGCCCCACCCATCAAAATTTTCTATAGCTTTTCCTTCAAGCTCCACAATGCCAACGCACAACATAAAGAAATTTAAGCCACCACTCCACAACAACAACCATATGGCCTGCGTAGCTCAATTGGTTAGAGCATCTGACTCTTATTCATAAGAAATCAGAAGGTTGGGGGTTCGACCCCCCCCGGGGGCTCAATTCCCTCAGAGATTGCCATTCTTTTTGTTTTGTTTTGGAAGTACCTATTGCTGAAATACCTACTCATTACTTTTGTTTTGTTATAAGTACCCACTTGTCAGTCATAAGAGTCTTTAGATGGGCATGGAGACGTCAACTATCAATCTTTCTCTTTTGCCCTCTCAAATTGAGATCGTCACTTCACTCATCATGTGCAACCAACATAAATCTATATTATCTGCCGTTCAAATCGTATTTCTAATTTTTTATAAACTATACAATCATCTAATTAGGTGAATCAACCTCTCCGTGAACCTGCTCTCCCTGTGGAGCATCCTTTGGGCTAGTTACGACCTCAAATGACTCAGTCAAGATTCTCATTCCCTCAGCAATCTCCTCTGGGGTGATGGTCAACGGTGGAACAAAACGAAGAGTGTTCTTGCCCGCAGTAATAATCAACAATCCTCTCTCCCTAGCAGCAGTGACAATCGGCGATGGATCCTCGGTCAATTGTACACCCAACTGCAATCCCTTGCCTCTAACCTCAGTGATCAACTGTGGGTACTTGGCCTGCAACTTTTCAAACTCCTTTCTGAAAATATCGGACTTAACGAGAACCTCCTTTTGCAATTCGGCATCGGAAAGTCGGGAAACAATGTAATGTGCAAGTCGGCATGCAAGTGGGTTACCACCAAAGGTGGTTCCGTGATCACCAACCACAATCTTCTCTGATACCTTGGCGTTGACAATGGTGGCACCAATTGGGAAGCCGTTGCCGAGTGCCTTGGCGGAGGTGATGATATCTGGGTGGGCCTCCTTTGGAAGGTTGCCGTGTGCCCAGAAGGTACCGGTTCGAGAAAGACCGCATTGGATTTCGTCGTAAATAAGAATGGCGCCTACTTCTGTGCATCGCTTTCTCAAAGCAGTCAAGAACTCCTCCGTGGCGACAATGACTCCTCCCTCTCCCTGAATTGGCTCAATGATCACACCGCAAGTTTGCTCGGTGACAAGCTCATTAATGGCAGCAACGTCGTTGTAGTTTCCGTAGCGGAAACCAGGGAGCATAGGTGCGAATGGTGCTTGGTATTTTGGGTTTGGTGTAGCGGACAAGGAGCCCATGGTACGTCCATGGAAGGAGTTGTGGAACGAAACGACCTCGTGCTTGGCGCCTGAAGGATCAGCGACCTTGCCTGCCTTGCGGGCAAACTTGATGGCGGCTTCGTTGGCCTCGGAACCAGAGTTGCAGATGAATACGGAGTGGGCATCGTGCATGGAGCCAGACTCAAGAGTCTTCTTCACCAACAGCGAGGAAAGAGCACCAGTCCAGGGGTTGTGGTATAGATTGCTTGTGTGTATAAGGGTTTTGGCCTGTTCATGTATCAGTTGTATGATTCAGATCCACTTCCATTCGGCGTACCTGTTGGGCCATGAGCTTGCTCATTTCTGGGTCGCAGTGTCCCAATGCATTGACAGCAATTCCCGCTGTGAAATCGAGGTATTTGCGGTTCTCAGCGTCCCAAAGCCAGCAACCCTCACCCTTCACAAACATTGGTGGTGGGCGGGCATAGGTTGCTACCATGTATGGAGCATGTTCGTTGACGAGGGCAGTGGTCTGAGAATCGGCCGTTGGATCAGGGTTGGAAAGAGAGGACTAGTAGTGTAAGTCAGTATTTCAGGGCAATCAATTGATTTAAAGGCGACGTACAGAAATGTCATCTTTGGCGGATTCCGAGGTGGCAGTTGCTTGCGACGCAAAGCTTCTGGTGGAAAGAATAACGGTGTTGCGAGCCTTCAATGCGGTGGCCGCACGCCTTGCAGAAATACGCAATGCTGCCATTGTTAAGAGAGGGAGGAGGAAGAAGGGCAGCAAAAGTGGTGATTGAAGTGTGGAGTGTCGTGAGATGAGAAAAAGGTGAAGGGCGAAAGCAAGGCGACTTGGAAAGTATTTGGATGATAACCTTATCGATTGCGATGTCGGGATTTGCTGAGACTTTTTTTGTCAAGGTATGTTATTCGTACATGCAGCAGAAAATTCCTGCGCGGAGCATGCCAAGTTTTCTTATATGGCTACGGATTTCCAATGGCAAGGATTAAATTGAGGAATATGAGTCAAGGTTGGTTATATTCTATCTGATCTGAGGCATTTTGTATATGCATTTCAAGAATAAATCTTTCAAAGCTTATCATGAATCGAATTATTGAGTCATTGTTGAAGGGAAGGGGTAGCGGGGACCGAGGAGAGGCTTAGGTAATAACAATCCGATGCGAGGCTGACGAGACTTCCACCAGACGAGGCTGACTGAAAAGCCGGGGGGACCCCGAGCACTTGAGGAATTGTTCCATTGCCGTGCCGTTTTCGGAACATGATCCTCTTACAGAATTCGCAAAGCATCGTCATTTGGCTGTGATTATTCCGATAATCCCTCCAGCTTTGTATGCGGCAGCTTCTTCATCCACGAAAGTAGCCTAGGACAAGCCAATTGTCCGAGGCCGTCCCTGCAAATATCCGTTCGCCTGTTGGAGCGCAATGATGAAAGAGTCGCTTGCACTTTTACATCACAAAAGGTACAAGGAGTGACATGGCGCACACAATTGGAGCGGGGGAGAAACGACTGACCGACAGGAACTGAAGATCTATGATCTATTGTTGATCACACGATGAGACAACGAAGCGACAGCACGCCAAAACATAGGTAGGTATGAATTACACTACATTTATACAGATCAAGTGAGCAACAAATGGACAAATAAGTAAGGAAGATGGAATAATGAAAGGTGCTGCAATATCAGAAAAGTCAAGTGTTCTCAGTGTTCTCATACCGAGGAGTAAGAACTTGCTTCTTCACCCTTTCTTTTAGTTACTTCTTTTTATTATTTCTTTTTGTCTTTCTCCTATTCTTTATCAAGAAGCCAATCCAATTTATCTAATTAATCTACCCAGTTAATCTAATACTGTTCACAATAAAACCCTTCCTTACTTTTTACCTAGATACTTTGTCCCGGCCGACTCTACGCCGCACCTTACCCTGCATCTACTTCCTCGTTACCGCAGAGCCAACCCCGCATTATGTATTGACGCGCCAATCACGAAGACCAGCCAATTCCAACGTCATGTACATGCCATGTACTCCGCTGCTTCTCCGTGCTCCCTCCAATAAATCATTTACCCATCAAAACATCTCATCCAACATCATCATCCTGCCGTCAACCCCCCGTCTTTGAAAAGCAGAAAGCTTGTGTCCCCGTGCATCGTACATCGTCGTCGGTGGCCCTTTGTGTCTCACTGCAGATATTCCCAGTTGCTGCAGTCCAACAACCAGCGCCTCTCCCCAGAAGCAACTCCGCTTGCATCCAATCTCTAGTCCCCATCTCACAAGGTACTGTACCACCACGCATTATCCTGCTCTTCCCTGTACACGCACGTACATCTCCCCCGCAAAGTTGAGGTGGGGTAGAAGTGAGGAAAACAAAACTCGTGATTGTCGTTCTCACTTTCAAAGGATCTAGCTAGGCCCCTCCTAACAAAACACCTTACCTGATCCTGTGTATTCATGCACCTGCAGTTCACAAACAAGAAATGCTCTCAGAAAGCTGCGTGTATAAATTGGAACCAATGCGCCCATCATCCGTCTTTCCTCCCTCTCCTCCTCCACGACCCCACAAATTCCGACGTCCCCAATAACCCACATCAATTCGCTCTACTCAATTATCTACAATCCCTCGTCACAATGATTTTAAATACCCTCCCCCTCCTGCTTCTTCCCCTCCTCGCTCTCGCTGCCCCACAGGCGGGAATCCTCACTGGCACCGTTGGAAATTCAACCATTGAGGGCAACGGTCTGGGTCCTGATGCCAATGGCAAATACCAGATCTCCAGTGAAGGAATCCGTGCCAACTTCATCCCATATGGTGCTAGCATCTCCAATCTCTTCCTCAATGACAGCTCGGGTGTCGAGCGAGACGTGGTTTTGGGCTTCGACAACGCAACCTACTACGGCATTGACAAGCAACACCCACATCTCGGTGGAGTACCAGGTCGATATGCCAATCGCATCAAGAACTCCAGCTTTGAGATTGACGGAGAAACCTATCATATTCTCCCCAATGAGAATCCGGAGCCTGGAAGCCCAGACGGTGTAGACACACTCCATGGTGGTCCAGATGGCTGGGATTGGAGAAACTGGACAATTGTTGCTCACACAACTGACAGCATCACATTCTCCATCACAGACCCAGATGGCAAGGAGGGCTTCCCGGGAGAGGTTGTCAGCTACGTGACTTACACACTGAAGCCGTATGCTTGGGAATTCACAATGGTTGCATTGGCTACTACCAAGAAGACCCCAATCATGCTTTCGTCACACGTATGTATTTCGCAATGTCTGAAACTCACAAAGAGAAAGTGAATATTTGCTAATGGTGTAGACCTACTGGAACCTCGATGGCTTTGCCAACAATGAGACAGCCACGGCTCTCAACCACACTCTGTACCTGCCATACTCTGGTCAGAGAATTGGCACAGATACGATCCTGATTCCAGATGGCACCATCCTCCCCAACCAGAAAGATTCGGTGAATGATTTCTGGTCAACTCCAAGAGAGTTGGGATTTGCCCTCGAAGATCCAGATCTCGTCGGAAATTGCGGCGCAGGCTGTACTGGTTATGGTGAGTTCTGTATTATAGTCTCGAGACGTGACCTAGCTGACACACATAGACACCGCTTACACCATCGACCGTGATCAATTGGGTCCCTTCGACTGGCATGATCTTCCAGTAGCTACCCTTCACTCACCATGGAGTGGTATTCAACTCGATGTCTACACGGACCAGGAAGCCTACCAGGTATATTCTTGCAACGGCCAGAACGGTAGCCTCACGCTCAAGGAGACCCAAGGTTTGTTCAATGTCAGTGACAGACCAAGAGTGGTGGAGAAGTACGGCTGCCTAGTCATGGAGGTTGAAGATTGGATTGATGGAATTAACCAGCCGGAGTGGAAGAGAAAGCAGATCTATGAGCCAGGCGGAGAGCCATTTGTGCTCCAGGCCCGCTACGAGTTCAGCATCAACAGTACTAAGTACAAGCACTAGAACTCTGCACTTGGAAACTAGATAGCGCTGATTAAGAACCAAAATATGAGAAATTCACTACATTTGGGGTATATACTTGTTCTGACCATATCGTCGTGATAAAAAATATCAGAAGTTTAACCCATATTTGGGTACACACGTGTTACGACCATATTGTCGCGACCCATCCTGTGATACTGCGTACATGCAATGCCAAGCTGCTGGATACGACTCTGTGGCATACCATGTGGTGATGCATACGTCGAATACTGCATCGAAACTCCCACTCGATTGTCGTGCATGTTCAGCTATGTGTCAGACAATTCCATATTCCCAGAATCACATTTGAGACTGAGTGTATCCACGTCACTGGGTTCACCAAAGAAAGTACGCAGTACATCTCCGACAGCTTTCCACCTATGCAAGAGCTGGATCTTTTACAACAAAATATACCACTACAATTTCCACTCTTTTATTTCGCATTAATTTCAATTCCCCTTACTACATATCAGAATGCGCGTCCTCCTTCTCCTCTGTGTGGCATCAGCCCTCAGTATCACGAACGGATTTTCTTGCTACTCCTCCACAATTCCAGTCTGCTGCAAGGTGGATATTCTTTCCTTCGATATGGTGATAGGGTTTCCTTGTAAGTTTTCCCTTTGCGGATATAGAGTTTCATAATCTAGATGCTGGGCTGACCAAATAGGCACTGTGGCATCTATGGTCAACGAGATAAATGAATGCCTTGATAGATCTATTAGCTCTTGTTGTTACAGCATAAACAATGGAAACGGCTTTGGGTGCTTGCCCCCTAGTTCCTTGGCTTGAGAAGTGGTTGAGGAACTGTGGAAGAGCATGAAGGATATTATACAAATTACGGATTGTGTAGAATTTGACCTCTCTTGCTGGTGTACGAAAGATACATCTTACACATACATCTCACACATACTTCAAAAATAACTTTTCCTGCAATCGTATCATCTCCGGTAGACACTGAAATTTAGCAAAGAATGTTGCGGAGATTATTATTGAATAAGATATGGCATGTTATTTGATTTAAGTTTTGAGTTCTCATACCAGTCAATCTTTGGCGAAAGATATGCACTGCATATCGCATAACGTGGACCTCTCATGCTTCAGATGCTAGCCGCGCGCATTCTTTCGTCAATCAGAATCCTACAAGTACGCAGCAAGGGTACTTCAAAACACTGCAAAATATACTTCTTAAAACTTCATAATTACGGCAAGTGTATTAACGGTAAGTCTGTGTGATTGAAATACAAATCCTTCGCGCATCCAAGAAGTAGGAGAGACCCTCTCAAATTTACTTGATGTATTTTCACGTCTTCAACCGGACAAATGACCATATCTTTCATGGATATGAGAAGGAAGAACCTCCTTGCTCTTCTATATATCCTCTCAAACATAATCTCTATTTCTACCGCTATCGATGTTGTCACCTCGTCAGATTGTCAAACGCTAGCAGCAGCGGCTGTTGGAGAAGGACTTACGATACTGTCATGTCAATATGTTGCTAATAAGACAGGAGGTGCCTATACGAATTCAGTGTATGGGCCACCTGAGGGATTATATCTGGCTTCAAACTCAAACTATACGGATCCTGATATTCAGGCACTTTGTGCGACTTTTGATGTCCCATACAACCCTCCAGCCAGTAGATTTTACAACGCGGCCATGTTGAACATTACAGTATCTATTGACGTAGGATATCAGAGTCTACAAGTATTCTCAATCGCAGAGAGTTCGGATTACTTCCCAATTCAGGATATTGCAGGGATCATGCTTAATGGCACTACCATCGCTACTGATATACCATCGTACTGTCCTCCGGTTGATGACCCAGAAAATTTGGTGTCTGACAAGGATGATCCAAATTCTATATATGATTTAGCTTGTGATCCACGTCTATATGCAGGACCCGATGTTGATGCTGGAACAGTCTACCAACTACAATTCATAGTATGCGATTTTGGAGATAACCTGTATTCTTCAGCTCTATTAGCAAGAGTATCGGCGATTCCCATACCAGGTACCAATACAGCCGTTTCGAATGCATCTTCAATAGTAGACTCATCACCAAGCGCATCAACAGCGCTGGAATCTTCGAGCATCATATCAGACGAATCAATTACATCTACTTTGGCAGACTCTGCTTCAAGCGCTTTATCCGACACATCGAGCATATCAATCACCCTGAACCCTTCAAGCATCATATCATACATTTCAAGCGCATCAAATTTGGCAGACTCTTTGAGCGCAATATCAGACACATCAAGCGCGTTGACTTTGCCAGACTCTTCTTCAGGCATTGTATCGGATGCATCAAGTGAATCAACTTTGTCAGGCTCATCTTCAAGCGCTCTATCAGACACATCAAGCATATCAATCACCCTAAGCCCTTCAAACACACCAACCACCACAAACCCTTCAAGCATCATATCATATGCATCAAGCGCATCAACTTTGTCAGTCTCATCTCCAAGCGCTTTATCCAACACATTAAGTATATCAGCTTTGGCAGACTCTTCTTCAAGTGCCTTACCAGACACATCAAAAATATCGATCACCCTAAGCCCTTCAGGCACATCGACAACTCCAAACCCTTCAAGCATCGTATCGGATGTATCAAGTATATCAACTCTGTCGGGCTCATCTTCAAGCGCTTTATCCAACACATTAAGCATATCAACCACCACAAACCCTTCAAGCATCATACCATACAAATCAAGCGCATCAAACTTGGCCGGATTTTCTTTAAGCGCAACATCAGACACCTCAAGAGCATCAAATTTGGCAAGATTGTCTTCAAGCGCCTTATCAGACGCATCAAGCATATCAACCACCCCGAACCCTTCTTCAAGCATCGAATCAGATACAACACGCACATCAGTCATACCGAAACATTCAACTAGCTCCTTGAATGAGCTAAGAATAGTATTTCGCCCAACCCGGCCCAGTATATATGCTTCAGGCATATCAGCCACGTTCAATGCTTCAGGTGTTAGGCTGAATAGGCCAATAATAACATATCACCCAACCCATTCCAGTGTATTTACTTCAAGCATCGTGTCAGATGCAACAAACAAATCAGTCGTATCGAAACTATCAAGTAGCTTCTTGGATACATCTGAACTATCGTCTCACCAGTTTAGTACATATACTCCAAGTATATCAGCTACGCCAAACTCTTCAACTAGCTTGTCAGCTCTGTTGGAATCAAGCAGATCAGCGCTATCGGAACTATCAAGTAGCTTGTTGATCACATCGGATATATCGTATCATTCAATTCAGTTTAGTACATATACTCAAAGTACATCAGATGCACTGAACTCGACCAGCTCGTCAGCTCTATTGAGTACAAGCATTGTGTCAGATGTTACACGAATATCAACCGCCAGTACATCAGCTGAACCAAATTCCTCGACTAGCTCTGCAGTTCTGTTGGCTACAGATACACCAACCACACCATTTATGTCTGTTACAACCTCAAAGAACATTTCGGGAAACTCATCTACCATTTCAAACTTCACAATAATATCTAGAACTGAATACGTACCATTGTCAACATCAAACGAATCCCCTTCAATCAATCTGCCTCTTCTGACTGCTCTCCAACTAACATCAAATTCATTATCAGCATCGGCGACCTCATTGTCTCCGACACAAGAGTCTGGAACGTCACCAAGCACTTCCTCACCCATTCAAACTCCAAGTCCTAGCGCCAACTTGGAATGGTTTGTCCTTGCTATTACAAATCCACAGGCAGCTACTCTCAAGCACCGACATTCAAACCTCAAGAACAAGCGGTCGGTTTCGGCTACATCCCCCTTTGTCCAAGTAAATAGCACGGGTCTCAACACTACATCTAGCTGCCAATCTGCATCACCTTGCTATGTCTGGTCAGGACAGCTTGTATGCACTAGCCAGAGGCTAGTCGCATCAGTACGCCGGTCAACTATATTGAACCCAGGATATGAGGCACTTGAATTTGTCCCGTTTGCCCAAGCAGATGTGACGAGTGATTTCGAGATCAATGATCTCGGAGCCGTGGTCTGGAAAAATGATTTGTTTCCATATGGTGTTGCAGAATTCTGTATCAGCGAAAGTGGGATCCAAGCAATCTTCAATAAAATCTCCCTCGAAAATTGCCAGCCTGTTGTTCTGACTACTATACCAATGTGTAAGTCATAATCAACTCATCCAAAGACATCTCTGACCTCATAAAGCTTGCCCTGAGGATGTTTTTCACAACTTTGGGATCATCGATGCCTTTCAAAGCTCCACGTCAACTACAGCGGCATCGCCGATAGCAGCGGGTCCTTCGATCGGAATACCGTCAGCTACAATAGCAAGTTCTTCGATCACAACACCATCAACTACAATAGCAAGTCCATCGAACAAAACACCATCGACTACAATAGCAGCTAGTTCTTCGATCACAGCAGTACCTTCACCTCCAACGATAATAGCACCAGTGGTCGCAACGACTCCCTCAATCGCAGCATTTTCACCTGCCACACCATCTTCATTCACAGGAGAGATTGTATCGTGCCCTGCCGATTATGGACTGCAAATCGTATATATTTCAATCCAGGTTGTGTATTTCCCTGTCCTGATCAAGCAGTACTTCAGCAGGAAAACATCTATTTCTATTCCAGGGGTAATCATCAACGTCAGTAATGTGCCCACCAGTATAAGCACCATTGTCACTGCGACGGAAACAAGAACTGTCACGCAAATAGAATAGAAGAAAAAAAATATCATGCAATACCCTCAGCAAATACTCCAATTCAAGAATCAACCACTCATGTACGCCTTCTTTTCAACCAGCAGCTCATGTATCATGTAAAAGGATCAGAAAACTTTTATTATATCATGGTCGTCAAACAATTATCATCCAATGGGTATCTAATGCTGGAATCTGAAGTCCAATCTTCGGTTTCCATCCTTCTCTCTGGCCTCCGTATCCTTCTGGTAGTTTGCCTTTTCTTCCACACTCATTGCCTCCCATACCCGATCCTTCCTCTTGTTCAACAGGATAAGGTACTGTCTCTGGAGGAAAAACACAACGAGACTCAGTGCGCAAATAGATATGCACACTTTGTTACCCCGGTAGTAGTATGGCGAATCATCAGCGCGGTAGATTTCTAAGCTCGTTAGTAACCAATTATCTTTATGGGAGACTAGGGGACGTACGAGAACCGACAACTGAGCCAATCTGCACAATGACATTGTAAGTCGCAGCGGTAATGGCACGCTTTTTCACCGAGAAACTATTTTCACTGATCCAGGCGGAAACGATAGGATGGAAGTAAGGGTCTGAAAAAAGGTTAGCTCGACTCAATCAAGAAAATGGCTATACATACATCCAGAAATCATAGTTGTGACGGTATATCTCCCCCAGTTTTTACCACCCGGAGGAAGGGCGATAAGTGCAGCCAAGAGCGGAAGGATCCAAAATTCTCCTGCTATGCAATGGAATGTTCTTTCCCCAGTACGTTCGGAAGAATAGGCAAGCGCCAACATGAGGATGATCTGGAGTACTGCGGAAGGGATTCCAAGCATGTTGCTGTCGAAAGTGGTGAAGCCAAGACGCTTGAGCGTCAAGTTGAGGTAGCCGGTGACTGGGGTGGCTGGAATGTATGCGATCAAACCAATCAAGTAGAGTCCCCACATAGAAGAGTCCTTCCATGTCTCGCGAATATCGGCAAAGGTAGCTGGCTCCTTGATGGCTGTGAGACCCTTTGCTGGATCATCACGCAACAGTCTGTTGACCATGATGACCTCTTCACGCTCGGTAAACCATGGCTTGACCCAAAATCCACCCTTGGTGCGAATGGGCGATTGTGGGAGGTAGAAGTAGGACAAGAAACCAACGACAAAGGTGAGAAGACCTTCAAGGAGGAAGAGCCAGAACCATCCAGGTCTGTCAGAAACCCCACGCATGTTGAGGATTCCCGCAGCGAGCAGCGCCGAGATGATACGGGCAATATTGAGGGTAGACCAGAAGGCTGCGAGTCGGACAGACAATTCACGGGATGTGTAGAAGTATGTAGCAAAGAGAATGGTTCCGGGAATGAAACCTCCTTCGCAGGCACCAATGAACGCACGAGTGACATAAAATCCTGCTCGGTTGGTCATGAATGCTTGGGCCCACGAAACAGTTCCCCAGAGCATCATCATAGTTGGAAGGATATTCTTGAATCCATAGCGCTTCGTTAAGAATTGAACGGGGAATTCGCAAGTGAGAAAAGCAAGCAATTGAATGGTGGTACCCTGGAATCTGTCAGTTGCGAAAGGATGAGCAAGAACAAGAAGGCTTACATTGTTATAGTCATTGCTGGTCATGCCAAGATCTTTCAACAGATTATCAGTCAAGGCGTTTGAGATGTTTCCACGGTCGAGTTGAAGGCCCAAGAACTATTATTCTGTCAGATGATTCGACGATTCGACGGAATGTCGGTATAACCTACCATCAGACAGATCCAAGACAGCAACCTAATATCGGTCTTTCTGACAATTGCTGCTTCCTCCTCAGGAGTCCATGTTGCTGATGGATCCCATCTATGGATTCCCTCATACGACTCATGTGGTGGGATGGTTTTCGAAAGGTGCTCTCGACCAACAGTAGCTACAGAAGCTTGGGATACGCTGGGCTCTATATCCGACAAATCGAGCTGCTTACTATCCTTTGTATCATATAATGGCGGCACCGACTCCTCGTCACGACCATTGTTAGACATCTCTCGACTTGGTCTTAGCTGCTGTCAGGACTGGTCGAAGATGGATGAAGAAGAAGAAGATGAACAAGAAGGATAGTGATCGACAAAATGGAAAAGAGCCAGATGCTAGAAGCTCTTATAGGGAACGCGGGAGACGGTTTAAATACAAGAGATGAAAAGAGAAAAGCATTGGAGCTGACCTAGGTGTGAGTAAAAGAAAATATACTTATCGCAAGGGTGGCTCTTAATCCGAGGCTCATTTACTCAATGACAAGTAAGATATCGGGGAAATTCAGCAGTTAGTCCGGTGAAGTGTCAACAAGACAAAATTTGTGGTCGGATCCATTTTATTTGGTGATGTCGCAAGCATGTTGCCCGAGTAGGAGTAACCCCAAAGTATGTATGTGGTCCGAGACGGCTTGCTTGGGAAGCGAGGACTAGGTAGAGGACGACCACGATGATGGCAGGGGCGGAGTAGGCGGATGTCCAAGAAAAGCCAAGAAGATGAGTGGCTAGAGAGACGGAGGGTTAAACGAAGAGACATGCATATCAAAGACCCATGAGTGGCTATAAGGCTTGCAGTCTATATGCATATCTAACGGTTGGAAATGTTTTATGCATAAGGTACTGCATGGGAGTGGGCCATTGAATTGCATGACTTGGAATGCATGGGGAGGGGTTTATTGTTCATGATAATGATCTTCTAGATCAGAATAGCGAGACACCTTGATCAAGTGAGATGAAGGTGAAGAAGTGAAGTGAAGGTGAAGGAGAAGAGGTGAAGAGAAGAGAAGAGAGAAGAGAGGTGAAGAGAAGTGAAGTGGGGTGAATTGAAGAAAGGTGGAGGGAGGTGAAGGGAGGTGAAGGGAGGTGAAGGGAGGTGAAGGGAGGTGAATGGAAGTGAATAAAGCGTGTATCGATACATGAGTGAGTGAGTGAGTGAGTACGTACTCATATGTGTGCAGAGCGAGTTGAGATACGTAGGTTTCCGCATGGGATGAGCATCGTAAGGTGAAGTCAGTTGGATGAGATTCGCATGTTGATGAGATGTTGATGAGATGTTCATGAAATGTCCATGGATGCTCATGAGATGATTCTTTGCGTATGTACTCTACTGCGTAGGTATTGCGTACACAATATCTTACAGTAGATGAGATTCGCATGGATGAGTAGGAAGCCACTTCCCTGCACGTGGCTTGGATGTGCCTGAATTGGATGCCTTATTGGCCTGGGTGGCACGAGGTTGGAGCACCAGGGGGAGTGTGCACTGCTCCTCTGAGCTGCGTTGCGCTTCTTTCTCCTGCTTGATGATGTTGCGATGTTGCGATGTTGCGATGTTGTGATATTGCACCATCGAACCCCTGCCATTGTATCATCTTGCTATCACCCCGCATTTTCCGCACCAGCGCCATTCTCGCTAGTACGTACCACTTCAAGCACCACCCCCATACAAACGTGCTCTTACCACCGAGAGATAAGCAAAAGGGAATAGTCGACACATCGTCGAAGAATAATGTAACCATTATATAATACATTGCACATCGTGTAAAAAGATTGTAAAATAACCTGAAGCGAAAGAATAAACGTGTATATAATTCTCAAGAAGGAGATTGAATTGCAAATAAAGAGTATCAAGACAAGAGCCCCAATCAAAAAGTCTAAAAGCTTGTTTGCATGTATCATCACCATCGACATCCTCGGCGCCAGGTCAACCAACCACTCGGGCCTTGGTAGAAACCCCCCCCCCCCACTTCTTCTTCTTCCTCGTCGGATTTACGCCCTTCTTCGGAAGTCGTGAACTTTCACCCCAAATCAGTCGGCTTTTTCTCGTCCCATTCACTTCTTTTTGATTTATAAGGAAACTCGGACGGTCTTGCAATTGCAAGCCCCTGAGAATTAAAAGCCAGACGATACCTCTTACCAAGTCGACTTACCTCTCTCCCATTCAATTCCCTTCAATTCTCCACTTCTTCTCATCAAAACACCATTTTCCAGAAGACTTATCGCTGAACTACAATACATAAGTCTTCATATCCCACATTCCCCCGTCCACACACAATTCTCGCGTCATTTCCTCTCGGATTTGCTCATCACCTACCCATACAAACCCCGTCCTTCTTTGCGGCGAGACCAACTCAATTCCATCCAGCCCAGTTCTATCAAGGTCACTTGAGTCTCATCGACCAACATGCCTTCCGCTCAGACTTCGGCAGACTATTCTATCCGTGGAGGCCATGCCGATGCACGTCCTCGAATCACGGAGCCGTTGGTCAACTCTGGTTCGTTGGAGACGTTTGAATACTCGGATTCCACCCCAGTCATCGGCCGTGAATATCAAAACCTACATGTGAAGGATCTTCTGGAACATGCAGACGCAGACCGTCTCATTAAAGATCTGGCCATCACTGGTGTGTAACGCGCATCCCACAACCCCGGATACACTAACGCAAGGGTAGTTTCGCAACGGGGTGTGGTCTTCCTCCGCAATCAGGACATTACACCGAATGACATGCGAGCGTTGTGTGAGCGCCTCACAGAGCTTGCCGGATGTGTCAGTCAATTTCCCATCTCTCCATCCGAACTCTGCTGACCGTCCTAGCCCGAATCGTCAGGACTCCATGTCCATCCCCTGACCGAAGAAGGCAGTGAGCTGGGAGACCAGATCAGTGTGATCAGTAGCGAAAAGCAAAAGAAGGGTGGTGGACTCACACATCAATTAGCTGATACCTCTCGATATGCGAGTGTGGGGTGGCATGCGGATATAACGTTCGAGCCTGTACCATCCGATTATGCCATGCTGAAAATCCATACCCTCCCAAAGACGGGTGGAGACACCGTGAGTACCCTGTATGCCATGTGGGAAATTTCGCTGACCCTTGATAGCTCTGGTGCTCAGGATATGAGATATACGACCGTCTCTCTCCAGCCATGGCCACCATGCTGGAGGGCTTGACTGCCACCCACGATGCCAAGTTCTTCAACGAAGAGGCTGAGAGACTCGGCAACCCAATTAGAAAGGGAATCCGTGGTTCTCCATTGAATCAAGGTGCTGCTTTGGAGGCCGTGCACCCAGTTATCCGCACAAACCGTAGGTATCCTCATCAAGATTTGATAGCAAAAAAACTAACTCCACATAGCCGTCACCGGATGGAAGAGTGTCTTTGTGAACCGAGGATTCACTCGTAGAATCAATGGTGTCACCAAGGATGAGTCCGATGTCCTCCTCTCCTACCTATTCAACGTATGTGTCTTTGTCTCAATCCTTTTCATACACACCGACTAACCATCTTGTAGCTTTTGACGCAGAACCACGATGCTCAAGTCCGATTCAAGTGGAATAAGAATGACCTTGCCATCTGGGACAACAGGTCTAACTGGCATTGTGCCACATATGATTATGAACAGGCTCGTGCCGGTGATCGTGTCTGCTCGTTGGGCGAGGCGCCATACCTGGACATTAACTCCAAGTCCAGGAAACAAGCTCTTGCGGAATTTGAATAAGATTTTCAAGATATCATAGGCGTGGCGTTTGGGTTGATAAAATAGATGGTGTTTGTCGAAATATTTAGCGCTTTAAGAGTTATTCTCCTCTCGTATGCAGATCTCTTGTGTTGTAGTCCTTGTGTTGTTGTGTGCTGTGATGTCTTGTATCGTGTCGTGTTTATTTTTATTATTTTTATTCGAGACTATGCGTGGGTCATGAAATTGATTTATGAAACCGGCAGTCTAGGGTAGCTTGGTGCTTGAGCTTTGAAGCTACTTGAAGCCTGTGCACGATTGAGCTATTCACGCTTAATAGACGGAGTGAGATGGATATGAATGTAAGAAGAAATTCTATGATGACAAGGACAATATATGCCAATTCGTAAAACTTGTGAAATGTGTATCGATCACAGCTTATGGCAAAGACTGTACGGAGTTGCTATTCAATATTGGTTTGGATAGTGTTGGTGGAGATATATAATTGAAGTAGACAACGTCAGAGATCGAATCCTTATTCTCATATGTGGATCTGCCGACCGGGAGATGCACAGACGACAGAAATCCAAGGATCCAATAGCCAACGAGTGAAGATCAATTAGGAGATCGTTGGTATGTACATTCCAGTTCAATTTTATTATTTTTATTCAACTGTTCTGAGTTGTCATTCAAAAATCACATCACCATATTGCATTGCATCCGGGAATTCACCATATGATGGCAGAGTTTAGCTCCGAATCAATTCTGTAAACATGGACTTTAGAGTCGCTATTGTCGCATTCAGCTTGGACGGTGAAGGTGACATCCATTGACCGAGGTGACGTTTCAACCCCATCATGAATCTGTTCACAAGCATGAATAGCCCCTCAAGGCCCCCAAATCAGCCAAGAGACCTTTCAAACTCGACCAAAACATCCTCATACTTCTCGCATAGAAGCCACGTATATGACATGATGAAATATCATCAACCTTTGTCCCATCATTAATTAATCGCCCGTCATGTTGACCTTCAATCGTCTCGCTGCACTTCTCACTGCTGCCATTTCCATTCGTGTCACCACAGCCGAATATGTCCCAGGAAGAGCATTCGACCGTTTTATAACTATATGGCTAGAGAATCAAGTAAGGGATTCTGACTCTGAATTCGAATTAAGCTGATCAATACAGGATTTTAGCAAAGTTGACG
The DNA here is from genome assembly GCA_024752465.1 of Allantophomopsis lycopodina. Lineage (NCBI taxonomy): Eukaryota > Fungi > Ascomycota > Leotiomycetes > Phacidiales > Phacidiaceae > Allantophomopsis > Allantophomopsis lycopodina. Next base: position 52,476 of record CP103013.1, on the reverse strand, counting down.
TCAACTCGGACATCCTCGATCTCACCAAGGAAGGCATCCTCCTCACAGAGTATTACGGACTTACTCATCCCTCTCAACCCAACTATCTCGCATCGGTCGCTGGTGATTACTTCGGCCTCAACCATGATGGCTTCGTCCGAATCCCCGAGAACGTTTCGACTGTAGTCGACCTCTTCGACACCAAGGACATTGAATGGAAGGGTTATTTTGAAGGTTCGCCTGGTCCGGGATTTATGGGGGAGGGAAGCGCTTCTGCAGATGGCAAGTGGGACTACGTACGAAAACACAAGTACGTATCTTGCATGACCCTTGCAAAACGAGAGCTATTCTAACAAGCTAGTCCTTTTATATCTTTTGACAGTATCAATCACAACGGTACCCGACTTGGGAACCTTGTCGCCTTCACGGATTTCGAGCGTGATGTCGCACAGAAGACCCTCCCTCAATACGCTCATATGTCGCCAGACATGCTCAACGATGGCCATAATACCTCGCTGGCTTATGCCGCAAACTGGACCTCGTCTTTCTTGAAGCCTCTTCTCGCCAACAAATACTTCATGAACAACACGCTCATCCTCCTCACCTACGATGAGTCAGAAACATACTCCCTACCCAACAAGATTGTCTCCGTCCTTCTCGGTGGAGCCGTCCCCAAGACCCTCAAAGGAACTACGGACTCGACATTCTACACTCATTACTCCATCCTCTCCACTCTACAAAGCAACTGGGAATTGCCCAGTCTTGGCCGATACGATGTTGGTGCCAACGTCTTTGAATTAGTAGCTCAGCAGACTGGTTGGGTGAACCATCCGCCATCTAACCTTGCTTCCATCAACAATTCGCTCTCATACGGTGGCTATCTAAATAACGATCCGAAGAAAAACATGTCGATCCCAGTTCCGAATCTCTGGCTTAATGGACCTGGGGGACTGGTGGATGAGGAGATCATGGGTACATGGGCTGCTATGGATAAAGTGCTAACTCCTTATGATGGAAGCGGGGTGGTTTATGATGGAGGCAACGGGGTAGAGGATGCCAACGCTCCGGTTTACAAAGTGCCTGTTGCAAACAACATCACCACTACGACGCCGAGCACACCTACTGCTACGTCAGCGGCTGCTACAACAACTACCGTCTCTTCCGGTGTCAGTCTGAGGGGGTCCAGGCTGTTGGGCTTGCTAGGTGTTCTTTGGTTTGCTCTAGCATGATTGGATATCAGAGTACATTTGGAGTTAGGAGTTTGATTGTACTGAAAATCATTTAGTGCTATGCTGATCAATCCGGAATTGGAGTAGATGAGAGTAATCATGAACATGAGTCTTTTTTTTTTCTCTCGGCAACCTTATATAGTACGTTGCTTCTGTCAGCATTCATTGCCATACGCTTTCCATATACTTCATTCTTCTGGAATATTGACGATGACTAATCTAAGCTGGCGCAGCAAGCATTTGAGGAACGGTATGAACGCATTCAATAATACTGTTTGATGATAAACTGGGATTTATATGAAATACGGCAGCTTTATGCCGTCCTTCTTACTACGCTTGTTCCAAATTAATCCTGGACAATACCTGAAGCGGACATTGATTGCTTCTACTGGAAAAAGGACATGAAGGGGAGAGGATCTACCCAAAATCAATACGTAGGTAGTATCTCTGCATTTCTGTTAATTCTGTGAATTAGTCTTGGTAAGCTGAGTACACTATGAATATGCAAAACTTAACCTTATCCATTACTGGAATAGAGTGAATTTAGTGCAGGTGAGCTCAAAGTTTAGAGCTCTTAAGCTTGCAAACTTCTGTGGCTTGTAAGCTTAAGAGCTCTGATAGTTCCTGTCGGTTGATACATGTCACATGGCGCCGAAGGTAAGGTTCAAGCTTCCTGTCAACGTTCCCAACTCAAATTTAATATACTCATTTTCATAAAAGCTTCAATAACACGAGATAAAAGTGCATCTTGACTAATAATCTTCAGCATTTACAAGAACCTGAAATATTTCTATAGGTTCTAACGGATCTTTTGAACTGAGGCTCCCCCGTTGCTTTACGGGCAGATACATTGCAAAGCATATCATCATCGTTCTCCCAGGTCAGTCTGCAAAAAGATCGTCGATGCAAGCCAGATATGTGATTGCGCGATTTCCGATATGTAGATCAAAACCACAAACATATTGCCTAGACCGATGTGAGTCTTAATGCGCTCATACATGTCTTTGTGCAATCTTTGCTAACACTTTGATTCTAAAGCCTCTTTGCACGAATAAGCTGTTTCGGGTATCAGAAGAATTGAGACCCTGCGCCATCTTGCAGCCATGAAACGTGGATGTGGACCAACTCCAAACTCCATTTACTTGAGCTCTCTTCAAACCTTTCTTCTTCCATGGTAAGATGACGCCTAGATCACTGTTCAAACAAAATGGAGGTATTTCGGAGGGCTATACGAGTTCAAGATCATCGTTCAGATCCACTGCAACCGGCAACTGTGAGATATACGATGAGATTCGGCCATTAAAGAAGCTCCGTCTTACAACACACTTCGCTAGGAATTGAACACCGCCAGAGTGATGCCGACGAAATAGACTTTAGTAGGCGCAGGTACCCCGAAAGATCGCTAGGAATTGCTGTTATTTTGTTTTTCGAAGAGTGCGAACGGGAACACCAGCCTTTAATGGCCGTTGGTGGATGGCTTATCATCAGCCGCAACCGGAAGCGAGCTCCTGAAGAGCACGCCGAAGTCATGCCAATGATTCGGTCATCCACCATGAAGGCTTTATCACCCGCTGTCAAAGTCCCCTCTGTGATGATCACCGAGATCCATAATTCCACCAATACATGATCGTGGCCAGCCTCCAGTACTCCAAGTTAAACGCCGCTCAACCGTCTCACGCCCGTTCCCGTAAGCCATCTAGTCATGGTCGAACCTAAAACATCGGGGAAGCCGCCGCTACTATCTTTCCACGATGAATTATCATGGTCGAGCCACGTCGAAGCCATATCGGATGTTGAATCCTAGATCTCATGGCCTCAACGTGCCTAAGCTTTATTCCCATATTCGGACGTGTACACGTTCTCCGAAAATTATCCAGGCTGCATGGTCAAATGGGATGCCTAGACGCCGTTTGTTCTTGGGATAGTCTCTTGGTGTATGGTTTGAGCCGCCTACAACCGTGATCTTCTGTAGGGTCCTATGTGGCGTCTAGAGGCTTCATCACCCGTCAAGACGCCATGTCCAAATTACTATAAGAGAGGGCGTCTCCACAGACAAAAATAACCATCCACAACAACAAGATCATCATCTTTACAACATTCTCTTCAGTCTCTTCAGACTTCAACAACACAATCATTACACTTTGAATACCAATTTCAAACAACAATCCCTCACTTCAACCAACAATCCCTTTCAAACCAACTTCAAACAACACCAATAACAAACACTATCAAAATGCAATTCACCAACATCATCATCTTTGCTCTTGCCAGCATTGCCGCTGCAGCACCAGTCACCAAGCCAACAACCGTTGAGAAGGTTGCTTCTCCTCTCAAGGGCCGTGACGCAGCTCCAACCGACCTCGCCAGCGCTGCTCTCATCAGCCACAACCTCCACCGTGCCAACCACTCCGCTCCAGCCTTGACCTACAACACCCAGTTGGCTGGCTACGCTGCCACCGTCGCTTCTTCCTGCAACTTCGCCCACGACCTCTCTGAGGGTGGTGGTGGATACGGACAGAACATTGCTGCCTACGCTTCCAGCGACTTCACTGGCTTCACCGATGAGCTCATCATGGAGATTGCCGTCACTGACCAGTGGTACAACGGCGAGTTCTCTTCTTACCTCCCAGAGTACTATGGTGAGGCTACTCCAGACATGACCAACTTCGAGAGCTGGGGTCACTACTCTCAGATGATCTGGGCTTCCACCACCGGTGTTGGTTGTGCTACTCAGCTCTGCGCTGCTGGAACCATCTTCGATGATATGGAGTCCTACTTCACTGTCTGCAACTACGAGGGAGCTGGCAACGTTGATGGCGCCTACAACACCAACGTCCTCCAGCCCCTTGGCCAGCCAACCTCCACTGCATAGACAATGATCGATCTTTAGTTTATATTTTTTCATTTTTTTTTGCACATAAAACTTACTACAATACTATCCTTATCAATTCATGTATCTTGTTTCATCCAAAAAAAAACAAAATCAAAAAAATTTATAATCTTTGTAGCGGGACTACCAAAAAGTCGAACGCATTCATTAAGCGCATTAGAACATAGAAAATTAGAAAATAGATAGCATCAATAAAAACATAAAACCTATGTTCAATTATTTTCTAACTTGCAGATGTGATCAATCCGCTGTATTCTTTTGCTTTGTCGCCAAATATTTCCAGATTTGAGAAGGACCGAAGAATCTTCTTCCGGCAAATGACGTTGGTTTCGGTTGAGACATTCCCATTTTGTGCAGTCGGAGTTTATCTCTACCACACACGACATCATCCAAGCACCCTCATATTACACTCACGGGCCGATATACGCATTTGCAAAAACATTGTTTTATTAGTTTTATATTATAACAAATGAGAATAAATTAATGTGGGGTATCAGTCTTGTGGACAATCTCATAAAGTATCGAACAATCTTTACTCTTCAAAACAAAGGAAACATTTTTAAGCCAATACGCCTCCATCAATAGTACTCTCATCATCATCGTAGAACCCCGCATCACTGAATCCTTCCTGAGCATCTGCATCATAACTTTCGGTGCTCATCATAGGGGGTGTGTGAGGTGCTTCGGCTTCGGCATCTTCTTCCCGAACCACTTTCCCCTTGCCCTTGGGACTACCTCTTAGAGTCGGTCGCGGACGATTAGCGAGCTGCTCAGCTGTGAATCTCTTCCCAGTAGTTCCAAAAGCTGTGGGCTGTATAGTTCGTACACCACTGGTCGGTGGAGTCATCAATCCCGAAAGAAATCCGGCCGGTTTGGAAGAACCGGATGGCTTCGATGGTGTCGAAGTGCTAGATTCGGTCAATATTGGACCTGATGATTGAGTCAACGTCGCAGCCTCGCGACCCTTTCGCCAGTTACCCCAAGCGGCAGCCAAGGGTCCCACCGCTTGCGCTACACGAGGAGATGCGGCTACATCCCTTACTCGCTCTGCAATATTGGGTAATGAAATCGCAGATCCGCCATTTAGAGCCCGTTCACGCTCTTGTTCCTCCATTTGCAAGTTTGCACTTAGGCGAATGGCAGCGTCCTTGACAGCTTCGGTATCGAAATTGTCCTGCGACAGGGTGTTGATGACGTCCTGTAGATCAGATTTTCGAACTGAAAGAAGCTCACGCAACCAGATGATTTCGTCATCGCGCTTAGAGATCTTCGTTGAAGCCTCAGGATCAGCGGCTGCAAGCTGAGACTCCAGTTTCTCGATGCTCTGTTCACGGTCTTGTAGTTGTTCTTGCAAGACCATGATACTTTCACGGAGGGCTTGCGGGGAAATCTTTTCTGGAAGGGCGGATGGAAGACTAGATGGCGCTGCTTGCACTGGAGCCGGTTGAACGGCAATCTGTGGAGCAATAGGACGAGTAAATGTTGGCGAGGTTACAGTGGAACGTGCGGCCTGGGCAGCAGCGTTTGCAGCGGCTCTGGCAACCTCGAGCTGTTCTTCAAGATGAGAAACACGATCTTGAAGGTGCTCTGTCTTTGAGGATGATAGGGTTAAGCGTTCAAGAAGCTGCTGTTCAGCACGGCTAGCATCCTCTTGAACGTTGCTAAGCTGTCGCTCATGCTGAGCCTGCATATCTTCAATTTCATGCTCATGCTTGCGAGTCATGGCATCCACGGTCTTCTGACTAGATTTGGTAACCTCTTCCAACAGCATCTCGTCCTTGGCCTTGACCGTGTCAGCGTCAAGACGAACTTGATCAAGCTCCATTCTCAATTTCATGACTTGACTCTCGAGATCGTCTCTGACGAAGTTGACTTGGTTATTGGCCACGTCAATTTCAGACTGGAGATAGTTCTTCGTGCGCTGCACCTCGGCCAGTCCGGATTCTTTGGCCTCTTCAAATTCACGCTGGTAACGCATGACATTCTGCTGAGCCTCATGATTATCCTGGCGTAATTCTGTAACCAATGACTCAAGCCTCTTGCACTCTGAGATTGCTCGGAGACCCTGCCTTTCTCCCGCCTCCAATCGGTCGATTTCGGACATGAGTCTTTCACGCGTTCTCGCTTCGGCATGCAGTTGGGCCTCGAGGACTTCCTGTCTGGCAATGAGCTCCTGCTCCTTCTTGGCGCGTTTGGCATTCTCTTGGGCGATCTCGCGGGCAGCCACGGCCATATCCTCCTGCAAACTGTTAAACTTCCCTCTCATTCCTTCGCGGACTCGTGTACTTTCCTCCGATTGTAACCTGAGTTTCTCGATGGTCTTCCTAAGTTCCCGGTTAAGTCCATTGACGTGCTCGACTTCCTCAGACCGGCGTTTAGCTGACTCGATGGCTCGGCTTGCGTCTGCGTGGTGCCTATCGCTGGCCTTGCGAGCTTCCCGGAGATAACTCTCCAGTTCATTTGCCTGGTTTGAAAGATCAATCATGGCCTTTTGGGTGCTTTCATATTTTCCTTCCAGGAGAGCGGTTCTCATCGTACTTTGGTTTCTGGCATCTTCGGCATTCTTCACCTCCCTTTCCCTGTCAATCAAGGCCTCACGAAGACGAACTTCTTCCTCAGAAGAGATACGCAGAAGCCGTTGAACCTCAGCGAGTCGGTCTTCAGCAGCACGTCGGCTTTTGATCTCCGCTTCGGCCTTGTCGTCAGATCTTTCCACCCGTTCTTCCAATTGATAAATTCGTGCGGCAAGTTCATCAGCTTTGTCGCTCGCAATTTCTGGTTTAGTTGAAGTTGGAGTTTGCTTTTCCACAGCCTGTTCAATTATGGTTCTTAGCGTCTCATGGTCAAACTCAGCACGTGCTGGCTGCGTTGGTTGGACAATTTGATCCTTCATCTCTTCAAGCATACTTAGAATTGAATTATCGACGGGGTATGGTGGCTGCACAGGCTGATGAGCAGCAAGAGCATCAGCGACAATACTTCTAATCTTCTCGAATTTTCGATCCTTTCGGGGACTGGCTGAGCGACGCGCGAAGATCTCCTCATCATCTTCGTCATCGGCGTCGCTCTCCGGAATTTCAGCGGATAAACTTCGCCTGTCAAATCGCCTGGACCTTGGCTGTGACATAGCAAGGATCGATTGTTGCATGGTCTCAAGGACCTTCTCGAGAGGATTCAGCTTCTCAGCCAACAACCCACCGACTAAATCATTGACGTGATTGTCGAAGAAGCTGCTTCTTGGATTGATCTTGTCGCCCTCATCGTCACTGATGACATCATTCCAATCGCTGGCTGGAGTGGAGATATCCAACTTGTTCAGCCTGCGAACTGGAGAAGGAGTGCCCACAAACGGATCCTCTTCTGCAAAAGCCAACTGAGATGAGGCGGCCTCACCTTCCAACTGTGGAAATCTAAGAGAGTTTGGACTTGGATCGTCACTCGTAGGAGTGGACTCCTGAACACCAGGGGAAGAATCCAAAACCTTAGGGTTTGAGATGTTTCTGATTGGACTTGGCTCATGCCATTCTGGACTCTCGGCCCTTTTGGAATCAAGATTGGCCTCTGCCTCATTCAAATGACGCATAACAGCATCAATCTCATCGAATGTTGGCTCCCTCGGCGTCTGGCGGTCTTCATCCTCAGAGTAGGCAGGAGGACTATCTGGCTCCAGAAGAGACTTGCCACGAGCATCGTCGTCACTCTGAGATTCGGGATCTGGTGTTACCATTCTACGACGCTGAGGACTTGGGCTCTTTGAGGCATATTTCGAAGCCGCGAGACCACTTCCAAGGTTCGAAATCGGCGCAGGCTTCTGCTCTGCTGTCCGTGGAACGAGAGCTGGCATAGGAGGTCTGTCGGCCGGTGGAGGAGTTGGCACAGCATTCGGAGTCGGAGGCCGAGAGTTTATCTTTGAAGACGCAGGTGGATTGATCTTCGCAGCCAATGGCCCAGGCCTGAACTCGAAAGATTTGGCCGTAGCCGACAGGGTTTTCTTGTGTCCATTTGCAAGCTGCTTGGGAGGCAAGGTGGCTGACTTGGGCATATTCTGATCCATATCCCTCGAGTGAATATATGGCTGGAATGTAAGACTACGTGTGGGAGGCATGAAAGGTCTCGCATTGTTAAAGTCTGCAGCTTGACTTTCTTGCTCGAAATCGTACGGAGCCCATCCACTGCCATCGTAATCTGGAGCCTCATCAAGGAAGCTGCGTGGTCTTGGCAACTTCTGTTCCGGAGTGGATTCCACAAAGTTCTGCTCGGATGGTGCATTTTCCTTATCTGTTTCAGTAGCGGCAACTGGAGACTCATCCTTTGGTGGAGATTGTTCTCTAATTGTCTCGGAAAGAATTGGTGTTGGCACAGCGAACTGTGGTATTTCATCGCCATCCTTAGCAGCTCCACGTGTACGTTTAATGCGACTTTCCGACTGAGTGATACGTCCATCCTTTCCTTCCACAGTTCCATCATCGTGAGCCTTTGAACCTGAGCTACTATCTGGTCGGACAATGGTGATGGCCTTTGACTTCTTTGGTGGCTTAACAAAGGCCGCACTGCTCATATCGATGTTTCCAAACATGGGGGAGTTGAAATCATGTATAGATTGGCCATTGCTCAAAGAAGCAACTGGAGTGAACTCGGGTGCACTTGGTCGGAAATTTGGACCAGAGGTAGAAAAGCTGAAATCACTCTGGCCTGGAACAAAAGCAGGTGCATCAACACTGACTTTCCGACCAAACGGTGTAGGTCCAAATGTGTTGCTAGTTGGACGACCAGTCACAGGTGGTGTAGCCGATGTAAATGACGACTGCAAAGGCACAGCAGTCCCAAAGTGCGACTCGCCGAAGGAAAACTGACCCGGTGAAAAGGTGCTTGTGGGGTCAAATTTGAACTCTTTAGCAGCCACATTCAACTTGGACAAGGAAGGCTTTGAAGAATGACCTGGTCGTGTTGGCTTGACATCTTGCCATGGGTTACTGATGGTAGAGAAGCTTCGCTCGTGATTACTCATATGCTCAAAGCTTGGTGGAAGAGCTGAAGCATTGTAGGGTTTCCCATCAGCATTCTGAAACAGTGGGTGTGCAGGACTCGGAGTGAGCTCATCACGGTCATCGAATGGCTGCTGAGACAATGAATGATCTCTGTTATGAGGCTGAGGATGATGAAGCTCAGGAACATTGCTCATTGGATCTGCATAGATAGAGGCGTTAAGTCCAAGACCAGACGGAGTGTAGCCCTTTGCGCTCTCATGTGCTGCTTCGAGTCTCTTCTCGTTGCTCGTTTCCGAGTGTGGACTGTAATCCTCATGTTCTAGTTGACGTTGGAACTGCTCTTCAAGGTGATACTCTGCATCATCAATCTCCTTCTGCAAGCTTGCACTTGGGTTATGTCCACGTTGGTAAGGAGTCTCATTAGGATGGCCACCAAGGTCATCAGCTGTAAGAACCTTATGGAGATGTGGTGACTTGTGCGGAGCCTGACCAATGAACTGCTGTGGAAAATATCCTTCCTGTGGGAATGGAGAGCCTGGTGAAGCAATTGAACCGATATTCTGAACCGCTGGTGATCCTCCACGTGGCAATCCATTTTGAAACATCATTTGCTGTGGGGACCAGGCTGGGGATGGCTGCTGAGAAAAGGGGAATGGCGAAAGCGCATCTCCATTTCCGGTGACTGATCGCCTTCCATTGTACTTTGCTTGCATCTGTGCCTGGATTGCCGGAGATGCCATAGACCCAACATTTGAGCTCTGGGAAGTTGAAATGCCAGGTAAAAATGCTGGGGAAAATGGGTTCGGCTGTTGAGTAATATGGCTGCTGGCTGCAGAAGAAGTTGGAAGTGGTGGGGAGAATGGTAATTGGGGTTGTGCATATTGCATAGATGTTTGTCTAACCGGTGCTGGCATGGGGGAGACCATTGGAGCAGGAGCAGGTTCATCATCGTCAAATGAAACTCCTAGTGCTCTCAATTTTGCTTTACTCAGCTCCGCAACATACTCATCCCATTCGCGACGATCTGGAATACTGACATTGTATCGTTGAGTTTGACGTTCATGCTGCATAGTCCCAGCATCTGGCCAGACAGGTCTGCTCTGACCATCCATAGGCCCCGCTGAGTGTTTATCGTATCCAAGATCAAATCCTGCAGTATTGTAGCCCAATTGATCCCATTCTCTCATCATAGCCACGACATCAGCCTTTCTCATTGGTTTTGGTAATTTTCCCTTCTGACCTCGCTCCTCGTCCCAAGGAAGGAGAACCATGATGTTCTTTCCTTTCCAAGGTACTTTCTTTTTCAATCTTGGTGGTTGTACTGGAGCTACTTCGCTAGGAACCGCAGATGGTCTCCGTGATGGGGTAGGTAAGTCATCTTTGGCGGGTGGTGGAGGTGGAGGCAATTGCTTCTCAGTAATTGAGGCACTCTCAATGACTGGTGATGCTTTAGGCATTGGGTTCACGACAGGGGATTTCTCCAAGACAGGCAACTTTTCCAATGCAGATGATGCCTCCAGTACAGGCGACCTTTCCAATGCAGGCGATGCCTCTTTCAGCTGAGGTGAATCTTGCAATACAGGAACATCTTTTGCGCCTTCTACCTGCACGATGGGTGCTATCTCAGTGATGTTCGACATTCTTTCTACTGCGTCCACAAAATCGGCTTGTGTAAGTGTCTCGCTCGTAGCAGTTCGTCTATGTCTTAGAGCTCCAAATGGTAGGATTGGAAGATCGGTATTTGCTCTGTTTCTCGTATAATTTCGCAACGTGGGTGTTCGAGGATCGTTATCCTGATCGAAGTAGAGGTCTCCGGAATGAGAGTCGCTCACTGAAGAGTTCTCACTGGCTCCGTCACTCAACCAGTTAACACCCTCACTATTTTCTCCGCTGGTGTGTTGGCGAATCCAATCCTCTGTAAGACCTCGGAGTGGGCGGCGCGCACGATTCGCAAGTATTTGTGCTGAAAGGCCCCCTGCAGAGAGAAATGCTGGGTCGGGGTGGGTACGTGTGAAATTGGGCGCAGGTCGAAGATAAGGAGTATGGAAATCGAGGTGGCGAACCGGCGAGTCTTCGTCACTACTCAGAGTCCTTCTTCGTTGACTTTGACCGATAGTACGAAGAGCGCTACTCGGTGGCCGCTGATACGGTGAACCCCAACTCGCAGTATAGAATTGGGTACTGTCGGAATGGCTCCCTGATGTTGGTGTTGACGGAAGCTGGAGTGGTCTTCCGTTCAATGTGGGAAAAGGGAGAGGAGGAAGAACTGGAGAGTCACTCCCGTCCGCTGTGGAGCTTGCCGAAAAAGTTGGCGATCGGATGCTAGGTTGTATGCTTTGGCGACGATGGCCAGCCTGTGCTGTGGTAGCAGCAGGCGCAGGCGTAGAAGCCGGTGAGGGCGTTCTGGGAATATCTTTATGATTGTCAGGAAAAATGTAAATCTGAGGAACAATGTTGACAACAAACTTACTTCTTTCCACTTTGGCTTCTAAGCAGACGAGTTTGAAGTCGTCTGCAATTATGTACTGCGCGTCTTCCTGGACTTTCTACACCTTCAAATGTAGAAATTCAATCGATTCGGCGACACGACAAGTAGAGCAATGCAGAACAGGACGCGCTCGAAAGAAATGTCTTCGTAGGGTTGGCTAAAGGAGTGGCATTTCTAGATGTACAGCGTCAGCGGACCAAAGATTGTTTGGGCGCTCAAGCTCTGAACACAGAGCACAAGGTGACGCGTGCAAGATGGGTGAGTAAGGAGGCGTGGGGAATGCGGATTGGAAGGATGGAGGACGATGATGCGTTGGGGATAAAAATGATGGACTATTTACACATACAAGAGAAGGAAGAGGACGACGACGACGACAAGCAGATGATGGAGGGAGGAAGCATTGGAGATTGGACCTCTTCTTGACGACGATGGAGAAGAGTGGAGAGAGTTAGAAAAGAAATAGAGTGAGAGCCACAGATGCAGGTTGAGAATGAGCGCGACAGAAACAGAGCATGGGTGCGTGTCTGTTGATTTGTTACTGGCACTCCCATCTTGCATTGAGCACTTACATAACTCGTCGCATCTGCGCGCCCAGCTGGCCTGTGAATAAGGAGATACACCAGATATGGGCTCTTCCAAATTCCATATCCGGTAATCATTTACTACATCTACCAGACTTGGAGTACCACTTATTACACGTGGAAGTCAGGCCAGAGTACATACAGAGCACATACAATTTCGCGGGCGAGTGAGGTACCTCGTGCACTCTTCAGGCTGCAAAGGCATACATGGCACAGCATTAGTGGCCGACGATCCCTGAAGGAAGGATAATCGGTGTGCATTCCCAATTTACACTTATCCATATTGAGCCGCTAAAGACAGGGGTTCCGCTTGGAGACGTGGTTCGCGATTCGAGCTATGCTACAAGGGGATGAATGTTTATCAAATCAGGCCAAAATGATCCTGTAAAGGACCCCGAAAGTACTCCACGAAATGATCAATACGATCAATTAGCGAAGCCTGCTTTCTAGTATGTAAGACCCGAAGATCGTGACAAAAAGGGTTCACATTTTGGATGTAGGTACGGTGAGGATTGCACAGATAATCTTCTGTCGGTAAAGTGGAGAGGTGACGAACTGATCATCCGTCGGTCGGAGTGAAAGAAGAGCTGATGTGGATCCACTTATGATAACGACAACATCAATGGAATCTTGAAATCAAGTTAGCTATAGAATGCTGCTGAGGAGACCATGCGATTACGAAGTATTGTTCCTCTAAGACTAATGCTATTGATGCCAAGACCGGTACATTATCAAAACTCTACTCAACCAAATTTCTTCATCTAACAAGTGTAGCTGAACTTTGAGGTTCTATCTGCGTTCCAAGCGCCCCAGTGAGTCTCATCAGCCACGGTTCCGTCATCACCGGTAGAAAGTGGCTTCCAAGGCTCATCGAAGGCCTCGAAGTAAAAGACGTTGACACCCCAGTCCAACATGGCACATACAGCATTTGACCAGAAGGTCTGAGCTGCCGGTATGCCTGGAACAGCGGCTCCATAGTTGCTTCCTGCAGTTGGCCATCCTATTGTTGTCAGTAAATTATTCAAATGGTAAATGTCTGGAAAATTACCAGTCTCTCCGACCCAGAGCTCTGGGCCTGATGTAGTGCTACCGGCAGTGTTCTGTACGGTTCCGATGGCCTGCATTATATCCTCAAAGAAGCCTGCGGTAGCAGCTGCGCCCGCACTCTGACCTTGCCAATATGAGAAAGCATTCATAAGGAGAATGTCAACATTGCCGTTGATGAGAGCTTCAGCGGTACCATCATAGTACTTATTCCAGCTGTCTGCTGTTCCAACCTTGAATGTGGGGACGGCCTTCTTGGTGTCTTGAATTTTTTCGAGGAGCTGCTCGCCCGTGAAGTTTCCACGATACATGGTCTCGGACCCGACGGTAATAGCATAAACTTGATTAGGGTATTGAGGTGCGAATTTCACAACGGCAGCTTTGTCTGCCGTGTAGGAGGCGTCGGTATCTGGCCTGACCACTAATCAGCCACGATCCAATAATGACCTGATATACGTACCAGATCCCAAGAATGACTTGGAAACCCTTGCTCTTAGCAGCTGGAAGAATCTCTTGGGCGGTATTGCAATCAGAGGCAGCATACACGCGTACAATCTTTGAGACGGAGCTGATGGTATCGAAGTCGGATTCGTAGTCGGCTTGGAATTTACAAGTTCCATCAGTCTTTTTGTCTCCGAGGGCGAAACCGAGTTTTCCTGATGCAGTGACAAGAGGGATTGTGGCGAGGGCCACAGGAAGGAGACTAGAGAAATGCATCGCGACAGCAATAATGATAACTCGAATATATTGGGTATCTTATGATATTGAAATATGAAAAAGAAAGGAGTGTTATTCGAAGCCTACGAAAGAGTGAGCAGGATCGACGAGGTGAAGGCGAATGAAGATGTCTCGCATTTGAGAGGTAATTTGAGATGAGATGAATCTGGGGGGTGTAATGTCCAAGGGGACGCACGACCCCAACCGAGAACAATCCATACCACATCGGGGTTGGAGGGAGGTTGAACCTTGTAAGTCATCGTGACTTTAATCCATTTTAACTCATCAACAGGGAAGTCTTATTTTTAATTCTTAAAAGATGGAGCAAGAGGTCAAAAATAGCAAACTGCAAGTACGTATTCAAAGGTATATATATTCCAATCTTATCCAAATACCATTGTTACAGCGGGTTTCGGGTGCCACACGAGCTTATTTTCAGTATTCAAGATATGCAAGAAAGCCATCAAATGCGATTTCGATTGTAGTGTAAAGTCAAGCTAGAACTCCAAAAAATAATGTATGTCAGATGAAGTCCGACAAATTCCGCCCGACCGTAGGGTCATGCATAACGCCATAGCTGGGAATTCCAGTCAAAATTCTACCGAAATACCTCGTTCCTTGCATCCACTCTCTTCTATGTCTAGTTGGCCACAGCGTCCGTCGTCTCTTTGTCGGTGTACATTCTGAATTGCACAAAAATAATGCCGTCCTCAACCATTGTTCCCAGACTTCCAATCAACCAAGGCAGGTTTGTTATGAGGTACTCCTTCTCTTGTGAGTGAAACAGAATACCGGCGCCATAAGTAGCATTTCCCATCAATGAGAGGAGGAAGAAAAGGAGTGCAAGACCATCGCAGCTCTTGTCGCGGTAATTCTTGACAATCTGGGGGATTCGAGCACTGTGGCAGTCAGTATGATGCATCTATTGTCAAAACCATGAGCTCAAACTTACCCAAGATAGCAAACAGCGCTGAAGTAACCAAGGACTTCAGCACCGACAGCTACTTGCGTAGCCTGCGGAACATCCTCAACCGGCGATGGCTTCCATGCGCCAGATTTCCACGCGATCGCCCAGCCAGCAGCACCGGCCAGACAGACGAGCAGGATGCTGATGGTATTCTTGAGCCACGCCTTGGTACCACTTGTTTCCTCGTCCTCGATAATTTTGTGAAGCGTATCGTTTGGAGCAGCAGCAGAAGATCGGCGTCGAGAGCCTGGCAGGCCAAGGTCGCTGCTGCGCTGACGAGAAAGAAGAGGTTCGGTGTCTCCTCCAACTGATGGTTTACGAGCAGCACGTCGGGCGTTCAGGTTATTGTAGTATAGACACTGCGATATTAGAACAAAGTCGGCAATGCAGAAGTAAATTGCGAGGGCGATAACGGTGGGAACAAGATCAGCCCATATCGCACCTGAGAAGTTAGTGGGTTATTTGAAAATGCGGATTAAAGCTGAGGACTTACCAGCAAGATTTGTGATATCACCAACCAGCCAAACAGTCAGGAAAGCCAAAGAGATGCCTTCAGCGCTACCCGTCTTGTAGTTCAAAATGAGTTGTGGGACCTTGATATGTCAGTTATTGCTCATTAATCCATGGGAAGTAATCATGCGATGGAATGCATACCAGTAAGAAGATCCAGGTCGCAAGACTGATGCTACCAAAAACACCTGATAAGGCCTCTTTCGTTGACAAACTCCTACTCAGAGCCACAAGGGCCATAGACATGGCCATAGTCGCCATAATTTATTAACTCCCCGCACCTCAAATAATTATCAGTATTGATGTCGAATCGCGATGTTCGTTGTTGAGGAATCAAGAGGTTGGTTGGGTGTTTGCTCTCGTGCTCTTTGATTTGGAATAAGATGAATTGATTGGGTGAAATTTTAACGTTGACAGGGAAAAGCAGTTGGCTGACATGGCTGGGCGTGGAAATCTCTGAGATAAGAATGGGGTTGTTTGGTGGCCGCCTTCGTCATTTTCGCTCGTAGATAAGCGCCCGTTGTGGGGGTTTGTCACGTAATTACACACAGCCGCCGAATTCTTACCGTACAATTCTTGCCATGCTCATAAATTCAAACATAGTCCTTTGAAGTCGGGAATTCAATGATTTAATTGATAGCGATCAATCCTTTGAGATCGGGAATATTCTGTTGAAATATTCAGGTATGTAGGTAGTTAGGTAGTACCGTAGGCACATCACTGCGGCTCTCACATTGAGATGTGAGCAGTTCCTAATTAGGAAGTGTGCTTTCAAGTACTCACTACCAAGTAGTAAAATCGTAACACCAAAATTTTTATCTCTGTGTGCATTATTCAATCACCTACAAGAAGTATACGCATTCTGATCTGGGAGGTCAATCATCCCTGCGGTTCGACAATTATCAATTTTGTAAGTCCGGAATAATAAGTGATATTCTATGAAATCAATTCCTTGTTAATCAATTTTCATCATATCACAGCCTGTACTAATTTTCGTCGCTGCATCCCTGGGTGCTCCACCGGTAGGATTGTGGAGTAGATTCAATCTGCTTGGCGCAGAGGCTATTGGGTGCCAGAAGCTTGATGACGCAGAGGACAAGGTTGAATTGATTGATGAACGGATTCGTGGGTTAGATATTGCAAATCAGATGACTCTATCGAGAGTCAGAGCCTTGAGAATTTTGAAGCAGAGGAAGATAAACTTACAAGAAAAAGAGGAGGTAAAGAGGCGGATAGCTGTAGCGGCCAAGAATATCAGTAAGAATGTCGACAAGGCCAATTCTATCAAGAAGGAATTGAAGGTGGTGGAACTAGAAGACCATTTTGAAATTCCCAAAGAAATCCAGGAGCCACCGATGAAGTTGATAAAACTGGCAGAGGGTGTGATGAGAAAGCCGGGGTGGAAGAAGAAGGTCGAAGTTTTGGAGGATGAGAATCGATATTTGAGAGACCAGCTGGAGCAATTGAGGGGTGAGGGGGGCGAGGACGAGGGTGCGGAGGGTGCGGAGGATGAAGAGGATGAAGAGGATGAGATAAGAGGATATGGATTTTGGAACTGGCTATCGCCAATATGTTCCTTCTCAAACCTCCGAAGACCTGGCAGAGTCCGATGCTATGGAACTTCAGCGGCAGGTGGTATTGAACCACCAACGAGGACTTAGAATCAAAAACCTCCAAGCCACTATCAAGATTTTCATAATTCCCTTAGGGAAAAGGAAATCAAGATTGGCAATCTCGAAGAGCGAAACCAAGCCCTCTCAGTGGAAAATGAGTCCCTCTGCCATACCAATGAAACTGTTGCTATAGCATTTCAAAACCCAAAAAAATATCGATAATTTGGCCTGGGCCGGATGGCTAGATATTGAGCTTGAATCCGTGCAGCAACAGATGAAGGAGAAGCAAGACCTACAGTACAATCATGTACTAGTGCTTGCTAGCCAGGCCATCGGCTGGATTGAGAGTGGGGTTATTAAGCCTGCACATCTCCAAAATGTCCGAGCAGAGTCTTATGTTGCTGGATTGCTTCTGAGAATGTGGATTGACAAGCCAAATGGCTTAGATGAACGTGATATGGTTGAGAAATTTGGCGAAGGATGTCATATTGATGGAGGATGATGATAGGGTTGTGGTATTTCAAACCCTCCCTGAGCTCATACTTGGTGTGGTTCCAAGGGTGGAGTTCGAGTGCACTTTGGTGGAGGAGGGGAAGTTTGTTTGTTCTTTAAATAATTTGAGGGGTGATGATGTATGGGGCGTATTGTTCCCTATCGCAATGGAGGACAAGGGGGGTGATACTTGCGCATCTGATCTATTTTTATGGTTTAGCAATTGGGTTTGGCCTTCTATTTATAATGATGAGGGTATGGATAGGTTTATTGAGGAGATGGCAGAGCTTTATATCGAATAGAAATTTTAATATGAGTTTGTCTGAACTGAACTTGAGTCTGAAAACTGAACTATGAGTCTATAAACTTGTGAAATCAGTAGTTAACTCTCCGAATCTAACTCGAACCTCTCAGCCCCACAATGGTACACTCTCAATATCATAAACCAAATTAGACTGGCTTCCTGAATAACCGTATTTGTGAAGGCCTAAAGCATTGAAAATGGTCAAACCGTATAAGCATGCTCGCTCAAAAGTGGCCAATTTCCATCCAGGCATACGTTTTCGTTGTTCGCCCCCACTTGCAGCTGTCTTGTGAAACATCTCAACTCTTGGTTTTCGGAGATGTTCAAGTCTTTTGAAGATCTTGGAATATGATCTGACAGGTACCGCCGGAGAAGATCTTTGGAGAAGTCGAGACAATAGGAAGATATCCTCTAGAGCCATAGAGACTCCCTGTCCTGCATGCGGTTGTATTGCGTGTGCCGCATCGCCCAGCAAGATACATCTTCCTTTCGTCCAATTGCCACCGAGAGGTAGTCGGAAAATAGGATAGAATTTGACGGTGTCAGAACTCATTACCAGAGATTTTAAGAAGTCGCCCCAATCTCCCAAAACATCCTTCAGCACCCCAGATACGAGAGTTGATTTGAAAGACTCCATTGCCTTTTTACTCTTCTCTTCCCAACCATCGCGGACGTTGCCTTCGGTTGGTATTGCAACTTCTTCGGTGAAAAACCAGTAAAGCTCATTCATTGATGTGTCCGCTGGAGTCACCACAAAGAGACCGTCGGCCGTAATTGTGGCGTTAATCTCTTCCATTTGTTTGGCTCTAGGCTGTTGTGGACTAGTGATCAGAGAGAACATAGATGATAGACCTGAATATTCGGGTTGTGTCGCAGGATCTATGTAGGTTGAGCGGACGGCTGAATGTATCCCATCACAGCCCAAGAGGATATCCGCATGGTCAGTGAAGCCATCTTTGAATGTGACATGGACAGCCTTCTCGTCCTCTTCAATCTTTTGCAATCTATAGCCCCATCGGACCTCGATCTTTTCCTCTTGCTCGACCTGCTTCAGCAACTGTTCAACCAGTACCTGCCTCTTGACTCGCAAATATGGATAACCAGTTTTGTTCTCACTCCAGGATGTAATATCGACGGTACCAAGATCTGAACCATTTCTAGAGTGCATCGTAACCCGACTGGTAAGGGCACCCTGCGGTAAAAGAGATTCATAAACTCCCAGGCGGGCAAGTAAGCGTGTACCATTGCATGGAATCCCAATAGCCCCCCCGAGCGTGACGGGACTTTCGCGGATTTCATAAACAATACAAGAAAAGTCATTATGCCGACAGATTTGTAGGGCTGCAGCTAGACCTGCTGGTCCGGCGCCGATGATGATTGCCTGATAGAATTAACATGCATGATTCGCGATTAAATTGGTCAACAAAGGAGCGTCTACCTTCGGAGGTTTGATAGAATCCATATCTGCTCAACTAAATAGTTTATTCTGTGAATCAGTATTGATGAGTAGGGGTAAGAATTGTAGATATAGAAAAGCAAATTTACAATGGATTTCTGATGATAATAAATATTCCTTCAACACTCAGACGCAATGAAATTTGCCGCAGCGCGGAGGTTGTTCCACGGATCTCGGATTCCAAGGAGCCGAATAATCATTTTATTTCAGAAATCTCGGACCTCGGATCCTGGAGACTGAGCTGTTACTCGGCGGATTTTGGATTTCGGGGGACTGAGATGCTCTGTTAGACTGTTAGTTCGAAAACAAAACCGAAGCCAAATGAGACCATTAACCATAATGGAATGGCATAAGGAAAATGTACAACGTTTGTAAGTGTGAGTGTAGTCAGCGCCTGTAGAGGCATCAGAAATCTAGAAAATGAAAGAGAGAGCATTTGATCGTTGTAGTATGCATATTGTTGTACGTAGTGATACTTTGCAGATAATCAAGAGTGTGCAAATAATTCTAAAATGTGGGCAATTTAAAATAGCCTTCCAACTGCTGAGCTCCCGAGTTTGGAATTTGACTATCAGTATTAGTGCTCGCCTACTGTAGAATAAATAAAAATCAAAATAAAACAATGATAATAAACTCTGGATATAAGTTGTATTTTGCTAGAAATAATAAAATTTCGAGGTGATTGCATGACTCCGTGGGTCCACGGACAATCCATGGATGTCGGAGCCGGCTGTCTTCCAACAATGTCGTATCGGATTTTAAAGCATAATCCCTTGGCTATTTTATTGACCGCAATTATCAGTAATACAGTTTCTAGTCTAATTTGCAGGAAACTTTGTCTTGCAGCTTTCTCAGCAAGTAAAATCAATGCCAGCGGAGTGTTGTGTGTCCGTTTCCGGTTTCTTCAGTACTGCCTTTGGATACTATCTACTCAAATTCGTGGCTGCAGTGACGAGTAACCCTTCCAATATCTCCGGGGTCAAAATTCCGAAGGGATAACACTTGCTTAAGGACATCATACAGTCCCTTGATGTCTTCTCACTGTATCACTCTAAAGCGACAATCAAGAATTTGCAGAGCAGCCGAGGCTAGATTGTATTGTGAAGAGGAAGAGACGCAGACGACGAGAGCGGAGAGTTGAACCGAGCTAAGAGCAAGTGCTATCTTTCAAGTTGCGACAACATTGTCACCTACCCTCCCGCTTAAAACTGAATAATGTTCTGCTAAGCTATCTCCATATTGACAAAAGTAACCTATTTCACTCCCAAACCTCAGAAAACAACCGAAAGTTCTCCTATTCCTACATCCTTCTTTGGGGGTGAATATTTGATCTCTTCGAAGGGAATCGCCAGCTTCAAATTTGGAAGTTTTTGCCACAGCGTAGCTAATCCAGTCAGTATCCCAGGTTCGATCCAACCACAATGAGAACTTACCGAAGACAATCTCCAGTTCTGCTCTAGCGAGCCATTCTGCAATACATCTGTGTGGACCCCATCCATAACCCAAAGCTTCTTCCTTTCCCCGAACTCTTCTCATGTCAAAGGCATCAGGGTTTGGGAAAACATCCTCGTCACGATTGCCACTCATAGTTGCGGCAATAATACCCTCGCCTTTCTTGATCAACTTTCCACCATACATGACATCTTCCTTCGCAACTCTCTTTGTTGCAAGCGCAGAGGCTGTGTGATATCTGCATAGCTCTTCCACGAATGGTGCAGCCCACTTCTCAGGGGTTCTCTTCAAATCTCCTAATTGGTCTGGGTGTTGTAGAGCAGTCACGATTCCAAGTGCAATCATGGACACCATTGTGGCATTTCCTGCAACAAGCAGAAGAAATGCCATCTGCACGACGTCTGCTTTGGTGAGGTGACCAGGTTTGAGTTGCGTTTCAACAAGATGGCCAATGAGATCGTCTTTAGGAACCTGTAGACGTTCGTTGACTAGGTTCTCCATATACGAGAGAAGAGAGGTATTGGCGCTTGCGGCCTCTGTTGCAGTGCTTGAGCCATTGCTCCGAATTGCTGCTTGTTGCGTGAGGTATGGCAAATCGGCGAAGGGAACACCCAAGATACCATAAATGATCTGTAAGTGTTAGTTGATGATAATACGATCTCAAAAGAATACCATACATAGGAAGGAACTGGAAGAGCAAATTTCTCCACAATGTCGAATGGTTTCTCGCCTCCTTCCTTGATCACAGCATCCAGAAGTTTATTGACCGTCTCCTGAATGTGTGGGCGTGTGCTGTCGATGTGTGCTTTGGTGAATAGAGGTTCCACCATACTTCTACGAAAATAACTTTAGCCTTTTGACAGATTTTCATACAAGGTGTAAGGTTTTTACCTTTGCTGCATATGTTTAGGGGGGTCCATATCCACAAATGTAGGTTTACTCTTTCCAGCCTCTTTTCCACCAGCGCTCAATTCAGGAAATCCAGGACGATTTCTTTCCTATTTTATCTTGTGAGCTAGTTTACCAAAATGGCAGACGTGGGTTGAGAGAATGGACCTTTGAAAGGCGATTGTCAACTAGAACTTCCTGGATATCCTTGTGTTTCACTATCAACCAAGCAATTGAACCATCCCACAACTCAACTTGCGATACCGGGTTGTTGGCTCGTAGTTCGGCATATTCAACGGGAGGCTCATATCCCGATGGACGAGCGAAAGGGAATTTGGGTGGAGCTGTTATTTATCAGACAAGGATTGAAAAATCTTGATAGTTAAGATTGACTCACAGGTAATAGATGAAGGCATATTTGAAATTATTGAAGTTTTATCTTAGCTATTCGAAAATCAGTTATGTCTACTTAAGATGGAACAATGTGAAGTGAATTTCACTACAATGACTCGCTATAAAAATTTATCATCGCCTTTTAACAGCGTAGATTCTTGGAACCCTACAAGGCTTCTGCGCGCGGCTTACACTGCATCTTTTTTGAAACTCCATAAATCTATCTTCTTCACAAGTCTTAAGAGGTGCATATGCCGTGTTGTCAGATTATAATACTCCCTTAGTAAGCGAGACTGCATATATATTATGCAATACCCCTCAAATACCGTGACAATATCCAGCCGAGTGGCTGCGAAAACCTGGAGATATGCTCCTTTTGTTAGCTACATAGTGCATATGGTGCGTCAGGAGACTTTAGTTTAGGGAATGTGGAGCGAAAGTGGGATGATGCCGGGCTACAGTTTCCAGTCTTTGTGTATCAATAGATGATAATATTGAATTGGCGGCCCTATTACGAAACGACATACCTGACTTCCCCTGCTGTCAAGCTCTGGAGTTAATAACAGTTCTGGTATCTAGAAGGACGTCAAGTTATTCTACACAGTTGTTTTCTTAATTGTTCCTTGTGAATTATTCAGCAAAATTACTCCTAACAATAACATTAATCCTCTAGTTCCTTATATTCTCTAGTTTATCTAAAACTATACCTCAACTGCGGCATTGGCTTGAATAAATTTAGACCTGGTAGTAACAAGTAAGGAAAGAACTGAAATAGAAGAACTACCCATAATGTCGAAAACTGCAACATCAGCTCCCATTTCTTTGGAGAACCAACTTCTCAACTCGACAGCCACTAGAGAATCAACACCGTAAGAATGAAGTGGCATGGAAGGATCTACATCCTCAGGTTGTACAGTGAGAGCGTTGCATAATTTCTTGATGACAGCGTCGGTGACAACCTTAACCGCCGCATCAGGAGATTCAGCCACTGATAAAAGTGCACCGTAATTTATGATTTCTCCACCGTAGGCAGAAGCATCATAGTTGCCGCTTCGGATCTGGTACATCTGGCAGAACAGAGGGTCCTTCATCCAGAACGGTTCATCTATACCTTTGATACGAAGGGTTTCTGGGGTTTCCATTCCCATTGCAATCTGACAAGTTAATTGACTTGCGAGACTTAGGTTCGGGTTGCAGAAATAGTCGAGAAGAACATGATATTCTTCTTCTCTAATAGCATTGAAACCTGACGCTCGGAGGTTTGCCATTACGGATTTGCTGTCAGGGCTTTCAGCGGCGAAACCTACGGACAGGATCATTCCTAAATCGAGGCAAATCGCTTTCTCTCCTTGGGCAACACGGTGACGTGCCAGGCCATCCTGGAAGGTGTTACCTGCTGCATAGTTTGCTTGACCACGATTTCCGGTAATGCCAGATGCGGAGGAGAGAAGAATGAAAAAGTCTAGACCCTTTGGTAGAAGTGTATGGAGATTCCAGGACCCTTGCACTTTGGGATTGAGTGCAGTTTTGAAATCCTCTTGAGACATGTTCTCGAATATAGAATCCTATATATGGGTCAGCGAGAATAAAAAAAGATGTTCAGAGAAGTTGAATTATACCTTCAATACCATTGATCCTTGAATGCATCCTTTTATAGGAGGTACTTTTGTTGCACAGTCTTCCAAAACAGATGCAAGATTGTTCCTGTTGCTTACATCGCATGCTGGTGTAAGGATTGTCACACCCTTATCCTTAAGTTCAGCGATGAGCGAGACTGCATCTTCACTCCTAGGTCCAAAACGTGAAAGCAAAACCAAGTTCTTTGCACCACGAGTGACCATCCATCGCGCCATGCTTCGCCCTAGACCGCCAAGACCTCCAGAAATGAGATAGGTTGCATTTGAGTCGAAATAATAGATTGGCTTTTGACTTGGTGTTGCCTGTAGGGGTATCATTTAGTTATTATTAACCTTAAAAAGAGTGGAGTGAAATTTGCACTTACCATGACAACATCATCATCGTGAGGTTCTAAAACAATCTTACCAACGTGCTTTCCGCTCTGCATGAATCGGAAGGCTTCTAACAATTTAGAGTATGGGTAAACGTGGAGGAACTTGCATTCAGAGATCTTCTTTTCTTCTACCAGCCCAATGACACCGGCGAGGATGCTTGCTAGTAGTTTAGTGTTAATCCGGGCAATGAGAACCAAATCGAGAGATGCGAACATGACGTTCTTTTTGAACGGATTCATGGACAAGTTTGCACCAGAATATATATCAACCTTTCCGATCTCAATGAATCTGCCAAACGGTGCGATACATTCCCAGGTTGATCGCAGAGTTTGACCAGAGGTTGAATTGAGAATGACATCAACTCCACGACCATTTGTCATTCTCTTAATTCCATCGACGAAAGAAAGATCTCTGCTGGATAAGATGTGATCATAAGGGATACCATAGGTGTTAGAGAGAAGATCCCTCTTTTCTAAAGAGCCAACTGTGACAAAGATCTCAGCCCCAACCAGCTTTGCAAGTTGAATAGCTGCTTGTCCAACCCCACCAGCGCCCCAGTGGATCAGAACCGACTCTCCCTTTTGCAAGTTTGCAAGACGATAAAGGCCATAGTATGCAGTGGCATAGATTACTGGTAACGAAGCAGCAACAGCAAACGATAGGTCGTCTGGAATTTTGACAACTGCATCCTGAGAACCTCGAGCAAAGGTTTTGAAACACCCAAGAAAGAGGGCACAAACACGATCACCAACCTTGAAATTAACATTTGGCCCAACTCTTGAAACAACGCCCGCGCATTCGACGCCAAGGAAATCGCCTGAAACCTGCCCAAGAGACACCATGACGTCAAGGAAGTTAAGACCCGTGGCTTTCGTTTCAATTTCAACTTCGCCATCTCCAAGCGGAGTATCGTACACCGTGTCATCGCTAAATTGGAGTGTGTCAAGTAATCCAGGCGAGCCTATTCCTAGGGACAATGGTTGAATGGGCTTCTGACCAAAGGTGTATGGTTTTGTAACACCCGTGGATATTTGGTCCTTAAGAACTGTGTTTAGGTAGTTTGCTTCTACTACCCGGCCAATGTTCAATACGCCGTCCACTTCAAGATATGCTCTTTCAATTCCTTGATGATCGGTTGAAAGGAATGTCCGTTCAAAAACTTTGATGATGATGTCAGCTATTCTCGAGAAGCCCTCGATTTTCTCTATTGAGAGCGTCACAAATTTCAAATTTGGGCTCTCAGATCTCATACACCTTGCAAATCCAGTGATAATATCTGCCCAAGGATTCATTTCAGATAGACCTCCATTGCGCCCCAACCAGAGTAGTCCCTCTGTGTTTGACAGGACATGCTTCAGATTTTCGTAATCATGGCCGCTTATGTTGGAAAACACTGAGTGTTCAAGCTCGGGTAAGAAGACGCAAGCTGTATTTTCTAGAGAAGCGCCGTCAAGCCCCGCGAGGCTTGTAGTGACACAATCTGGAGAGCCAAGAGACTGGAATCGGAACTTTAGTTCTGAGGCAATAGATTGTTGAACAAGGGAATCAGGGTCTGCGACAATAAGGATGCTTGGTGAAATTTTGGAAGGGGGCGTGACTTCTTCAATCGCTGTTGATACCATAACACCAACCAAATGATTTCGAGGTTCAGGGAAGTCCTTCAATGAGATGGAGATTCCATCAAACCCGGCCTGACGGAGAACCAAATCCCAATCTTCCTGAGACATCAGTGGTCCCCATGTACGATTCTCTTCAACTCCGAGCCACCAGCCAGGGAAAATGCCGAAGAGAAATCCCGGGCGAATGACTTCTGGATTGGTCATTTCAAAGAGAATGAGTTTGCCACCAGGTTTTAAAAGCTTCCGTATATGGCCCAGAGTTACCTTAAGGTTCTTTGTTGCATGAATAACATTGGACGCAATTATCAGATCGTACGCCTCAGCCTCAAAGCCTTGATCGACCACATCACGCTCGGCGTCCAGTACTCTGTAAGCCATACGATCGCCGGCAAAGCTAAAGAGGTCTTTCGCCTTCTCAAAGAAACCCGCTGAGATGTCTGTAAAATCGAACTGAGAGAATCTAGGTGTGCCAGTCTCATTATCTCCATGACTTGTCAACATCTTGATCACAGGTAAGGATGCTCCTCCTGTTCCAGCGCCCACCTCCAGAATTCGTAAATTCGGATTTTTGTGCGCAAGAGCATCAACATAGACATTAAGCTTTTCATAGCCTATCTCGGCACCAATACCTGCCCGGTAGACGTTTTCTACCAGATTATTATTGAAGAGAAGCTCTAAAACATCGACTTCTCCCTGTAGAATCTTCATCAAGTTGTTTCCAACTGCAAGTACCAATTTTCCATCAGGATGTGCATCCCCAAGTTTGTGTAGCAACTTTTCTACATAAACCGGATCTTGGGAAAGAGATTTCCATTCAGGGCGGCCGTGCAACAACTCATTAGCCTCGTATCTGGCTAGCTGGTGTTTCACGTACTGCACATACTTTTGATGATGTGGTGCAAAATTCGCAACTTTCTCATCAGTGAACAGACCCGCATGTTTTGTCATAAACATGTAACAAGCAAACTCGAGATCTTCAATTTCTTGAGAGGGAGGTTCTTCTGGCGTGTACTTTGGGGCCTTAAGCACAGCACTTGCTTGTGCCTGATCCAACATGCCTGCATCTGGCTTCCAGTCGATGTTAAAGCAGAGTTGTCGGCGAGTTGCCTCATTTAGTCCAGTGTCACTACTAGTGACTGCTGTGGATTGAAATCCTTCAATGATGACTAAAGGTGCTCCAGTATTGATATCTGAAGCTGTTGTCGACGCTTCTGCTTGACGGAAACCTAAATATCCTGCTTTGGCATGCAGGTTCATTGATTCTGGATGGGAAGCGACTTCGTTTGAGATCCAAACATTACTGCATTTGGTTGGAATCATCACGGACGTCATCTCTCTCCCCCCCTTTGTGAGTGCCGACATAGTTACTTGTAACATGGCGTCAAGTGTAGTTGGGTGTATAATGTGGTCATGGATGTAGTTCTTAGGCATTTTTGTCTTGATATCCTGAGTTTTCAAGACAGCCAATGCTTCTCCATTGTGACTATAGCTGACATCATCAAGACACTGGAATGATGGCCCGAAGTCTAAGCCGACTGTAGAGAAGTGTTCGTACATTTGCTTAGGGTCTATCGAGATGTTGCAGGTACCATTGGCATCAGCAAATTCCTTTTGGACTGTTTTAAGCAAGTTAGTGCTCTCTAGTCCGTTATCCACTGGAGTGGAATCCGTCTTGTATTCAACTTTGATCAGTCCGCGGCAATGCTCTCTCCATTCATCGTTTTGGTAGCTTGAAAGACGGAATTCGTTCCAAGAAGATGCTGTGCTGGAAGTACTGTCTCTCAATGGGCGAAGATAAAAGTGAGTCTCCACTCCCTCTGCAGATGGAGGCACTGTCAAAGCGTTGTGAAAGCTCACATCTTTGAGCCTAAAGCCACTTATAGCTCGTCCAGAATCTGCAAGTTGCAACTGTGCTTCAATAGCCATTACCATCATACCTGCACCAGGATAGAGAGTTGAGCCAGTGATCCTATGATCCCTAATCCACGGGCTTTCAGCGAGTCGGAGGAAGTTCCTCCAAACAGCTTCAGAAGGATCAAAGTCAGGGACTGGAGCACCCAGGAGCTCTAAGCGTGGATATTTTCGGAATCTGAAATTCTTGCTCAGTCGACTCTCACTCCAATGTGAGACTTCATGGTTGAATGGATATGCAGGTAAATTGACTAGAAGAGATCCTATTCTGTCTGGAGAATCGTAGCTATTGACTGCTGTGAGATTGACGGACAATCCTACACAGTGCAACCAGGCAGCGGCGCCGAGGGAGGTTGTGATCGAAGAAGTGTTCCGTCTCATCATGGACGAATAGGCAAGAGATTTGCCGTCGGCGGCAGCAATTTCTCTAATAGGGCCTTGTAATGCAGCATGTGGGCCTATCTCCAGAATATGGCTTACAGGGGCCGACACAGTAGGGGCACCAAGTTTCTTCGTTTTAGCCTTCGTAGAAGTACACATCACTGATACTGCTTCCGAGAAGCGAACTGGAGAAACAAGATTGCTCACCCAGTAACTCATTGAGGTTAGATCTCTCGCTGAGATTTGCTGAGCAGTTACTGAAGAGTAAAAGCGTGTTGAGGAAACGCCAGCGTCTTGAGATGAAATCCCTCCAACGAGTTGTGCATACTCAGCTGCAATTTTCTTCATATAGCTCGAATGATATGCGTTAGACACCTTCAATTTTCGTGCAAAGATTCCTTCATTGTCAAGGACATTTTTGAGAGCCTCTACTTTTAAGTCAGAGCCACTTAGGGTAACGTTTTTCGGGCTGTTGTAGCAAGCAATTGAAATGGTGCCAGGCGCCTCAAGGATGGCTGGCAGGTGTAAGTATTCTTCGACAGCGTCTGGCGACAGAGCAACTGAAATCATCGCTCCACGGTCTGACTGTGACTGAGCCAAGGTACTTGACACAAGCCCTCTGTAATAGGCAATTTTCCAGGCAGACTCTCTAGTAAGTGCGCCAATGGCAAAGGCAGCTGCAATCTCGCCTGATGAGTGACCTACAACAGCTTCTGCTTGAACTCCCCAGCTCGTCAGTACCTCGACTAATGCGATCTGTAGGGCTGTGCAGAGAGGTTGGCTGAACTCCGGATTGTTGATCTGAGATGACGATTCATCTTTTAGAAGCTCACCTAAATCAGATTAGCAACCTTGAACTAGTGTTAGGAATCTTAGGAACAGACCAATGAGTGACCATTTGCAGCCAAGATCACCTAAGAAGCTATCGGCATCTTTCAAACTTTTATTGAAGATTGGATAAGCAATCATATCCCTTCCCATTGTAGGCCATTGTGCGCCCTGACCCGTGAAGACGAAACCGAGTTTCGTAGTCTTACTTGAACGAATAGGTTTAGGCAAACCTGAATCCAGAGCATCAATTAATGACGACACTGAATCTGCAACAGCGAAGGATCTCCAAGGCCATGAAGTTCTCTTGTTAGACAAAGTGTAGGCCAAGTCATCCAAGAGCTTTGATTCATTCTCAATGCTATTTTGGCTCTTGGTAAGATGTTCACTGTACGCTTTAGAGAGACGTGCAAGCCCAGATTCATCTGAAGATGACCAAACGAAGAGTCTTTGGTACCCGTTGGTATGTCTGTTGATGTGCCCGTTACTTTGACCATTGAAATGCCCGTTGCTTTTGCCGTTGGTATGTCCGTTGCTTTTGCCGTTGGTATGCCCGTTGCTTTCACCATTGGTGTGTCCGTTGCTTTCACCATTGATGTGCCCGTTGCTTTCGCCATTGGTGTGACTGTTGCTCTCACCATTTGAAGATGCTAGTCTTGGGATTTCGACGGTACGATGGTTCCCAATGATACCACGTTCCTTCAAATAGTGTAAAGCATCATCTAGGACAACATGAGCATTGCTACCTCCGTAGCCAAATGCGTTCACTGAGACACGTCGAACTCCGGAGGGGAAAGGTACTGCTTGAACAGGAAACTTGAGATTCCACTCAGTTGGGATTTTGGGATTCTGCTTTTCGAACCACATATTCGGGGGGATAATTCCATTTTCGAGGACAAGAATGGATTTCATCAAGGCTGCAATCCCCGCTGCACCCTCTAAGTGCCCGATATTGCTTTTGAGAGCGCCGATGTACAGTGGCTCTTCCTTAGACCGATATTCACCGAAGACACCGTTAATTGCAGATGCCTCAATCGGATCACCGACGGGAGTACCAGTTCCTATTATTAAGTCAATATACGCTCAAGCTTCTATGAAGTGTGCTTACCATGAGCCTCGAAATATCTTGTCAGTCCCAAATCGATGCCTGCTGAAGCATATGCTTCGCGAATAAGTTCCATCTGTGCTGACTGAGTGGGTTGAGTGATCCCTGGGGACTTTCCGTCTTGGTTGGATGCTGAGCCTCTGATTACAGCTCGAATAGTATCTTGGTCACGAACAGCGTCCTTCAGGCGCTTTAAAACCAGTATACCGTACCCTTCACCCCGGGAGTATCCATTTGCTCTGTGGTCAAAACTGTAGCATTTACCATCTGGAGACAGAAATCCAAGATTACTCAAAGGTACAACCGTATCAGGGTTGTAGAATAGGTTGCAGCCACCTACAAGAGCCTGAGAGAAATTAAGGTTGGGAACTTTGTTTGGGGCGAAAAATTCCACATACCATTGAAGATTCACCACTTCGTAAGCTAGAGCAAGCGAGATGGCAAGCATTGAGACTACTGGAGCATGCAGTATCAAGTGTCAAACTAGGTCCTTTGAAGTCATAAAACCAGCTCAGACGATTAGAAAGCATAGCAGTGCCTGTCCCCGTGGCAATATATTTGAGATCCATCTCAGTGTCTCTTGCAAGCATCGTCTCATATTCACGAGTAAAACAACCCACATAGACTGCTGTCTTTGACCCCATCGCATTATGAAATGGAATTCCAGCTGTACAATAACTTTAGCAAAGACCTCTGTTTTGAAAGGTGCAAACTACCATTCTCTAAAGCTCTGTAAACCGTCTCAAGGAGTCCTCGTTGTTGTGGATCCATACAAGCAGCCTCCGCTGGCGTGATTGAAAAAAATGGGGCGTCGAACTTGGTGATATCTTCATTAATAAAATGAGCCTTCGTGACGTTCATCTAAAGATTTTTAGTAAGTAGATTTTTTCCAAGACATTTGGGTATTTACAGTTCCAGGTCGCTCGTGATCGGGATGATAGAAGGAAGACAAGTTATATCGATCTTTTGGAATATCAACTAAGGCAGATCTGCCTTGCTCTAGCATCTCAAAGAACCCTTCGGCACTGACAGCTTCACCTGGAAGCTTCATATCCATACCAATGACTGCAATTGGCTCTGTAATGCCATAGTCTCCATCTTCGCACGGAAACCTGCGGCCAGCATCAGAGACTGGCGTGCTGCCAATAAAGGAGTCAAAAAAAGTAGATGTGGATTCCATATCTATCACGATATAGGAGTAAAGAAGGAGAAGAATTATGAGTTATGAAATTTGAGTTGGGTAATCAAGAATCTATCTGAAAAATAAAAGGTATTTCAAGAACTTAAGTACAAAAGTATAAGCAGGTAAACAAATTATAAAAACTATAGATATTATTAAGTATGCCTCCATATCTTGCTTAAGTCTAATGCTATACTGAAAGATACTAGAGACACACCATACGGATTACGACAGCTGTACGTATAGCAACAAGTTCCAGTCCATCTTCATTGGTGGAAAGTGGGAGTATAGGAGCAAGCCGATGAACATGACTGTTCATATTAGGCTCACCGGGCTGCTTCTCTATGCATCAGGTCATCATCAAAACTTGGATGTTTTCTTATGTAACCAAGCGGATTTGACATTGCATTTTCATAAGCAGTTCTTGAAAAGTAACTATCTAGCTTTCATTATCGATGCTTAACCGCGATAGGTATTCCAAGACCCACAAAACTGCCGACCCTGTCTCGCTCATCATGCAGGAGTAAGCCCTTTGTCGATATTTTCGCCCCCTAAATTATAGGACTGGTTTAAAAGCGGCGAGAAAATCGGAAGACGCTTGTCAAATAAATATAAAGATTTCGGCCAATTTTATTCAAGGTGAACATCATATCTTACAGTAAAAGAGACTCGACCTTCACACAACAACGAATCAAAGACAATCATGCGGATCCTTTGTCTCCATGGTATGGGTACAAATAGCGAGGTAAGTTAAGTTTTACGAATACCCTTCAAAAACTAGTCCATTTATCATTCCATGGGTTTACTAGCTTATGACTCTGACTTTCTCAGGTGCTGGAAATGCAAACAGGTACAGATATCTCACCTTGCATAACCCTATAAACCATGCCATGAGATTTTATTTCTAATGCTAGACGCAGCCGCACTTCGGCACCAGCTCGGAGAACCACCCCACGAGTTCGAGTTTGTAGAGGGATCTGTTCCATGGGCTGCTGCGCCCGGTAGGCAATTTTCTATCATGATCCTACAGACAGGCATTGATAATAGCTTGAATATTGCATTATCTATCGATTGTTTGCATATGGCAGATTGCTGACAACGTTACAACGGTCCAGGTCTCTCAATCTTATTTCCATCTACTCATGAGTACTTCTCATATTATGATCCCACCTCTGCAGCAAGCATACTGGCGGCGCTGAACGACCTTGAAACATGGATGGCAGATAACGGACCATTTGATGGCTGCCTTGGCTTCTCTCAAGGTGCCGCACTCGCTGCCATGATGATTATCCGGCAGCAGGAGAGACATTATAGTGACTGGGCCTTCCGCTTTGGAATTTTTATTTGTGCCGCTCAACCATTTGATGTGAATCGCCTCCAGCGAGGTCAAAATGAGCTTCTTTCAAGCACTGCCAAGGCTCCTATCATACACATTCCTACGGCTCATATTGTGGGATCTAAGGATATCTATCTGGCTGACGCATTAGCGCTGAGTCACCTCTGTGAGGAGAGGTCAAAGAGTATTTTTGACCATGGAGGTGGGCATGATATCCCACGCATACCAAAGGATGTCACTCTTGAGATGGCTAAAGTTGTGAATGATGTAATGAGAAAGGCGGACTTCGTGCATTAGATATCTCAATTAATGGACCTACAAATGCCAAAGAATTCGTCTTGAGAGGCTAAATTTGTGAATGATATATCAGCCAATTGACTCACGAATACTAAAATAAATCACTTTTGAGATGGCTAAAGTTGTAAATGACGGCAAAAGAATTCGGACTTTGTTCATTAGATATCTCAATCAATTGATATTCTGACTGCGTACCTCCTTTGTAAGCTGTTCTATCACTTCCTCAGATTTCTTTCCCATAAAAGTAGTGATGCAAGAAATACTGCAACGCTGATATACATAACTACCCTCATCTGTTCATTATATCCTTGAGCAAATATTTCCCTAACAGCAGCCTCCTTTTCAGGATCGAGACTTTTGATGAAAGATACGGAATCTGAAATGCTTTTGATCTGCTCTGCATTCAATACAGAAGGCAATGCTGAGTCTAGGTGGTTATTGAGAACAGTTGTACTGAGTACAGTATTAGCTCTGCAGAATTTAAGAAGCAATATATCACAAACAAACCATAAAGCAAGTCCAACTGTACCACCGAGCACACGGATTTGGGTAACTGCACCCATTGCAACAGCTTGATTGAAATCAGTCTCTAATCTCATACCGTTCAAGAAGTCATACCTATATCTTGCTTGCTTACAACTAAGGGGACAAGCAATAGCAACGTGCTCAAGCCAAAGCCAAAGCCAAAGCCCATCAATACCTCATAGCCATACTGTGCAGCCGGAATATTGCGAAGACTTGTTGAAATTGAACTTGAAAGCCCAATTCCGATGAGTTGAAGCGCCGCTCCCAGAAGAACGAGGTAAAAAGGAGCTACTTTGACTTTTGTTACAAGTATGCCCGAAAGGCCGCTTGCAAAAGGAGAGCAAAGTAGTAAGGGAAGTAGTCGAAGCCCTGCTGCCGTAGGAGACAAGCCATTGACGGCTTGAAATCGCTGTGGCAGGTTCACAATAACCGCCATAAACGGAAAACCTGTGCAAAAGGCATTCCTAGGAATGTCAGTAAGTTTCAACATGTTCAACAAAATTGTTGTAATAAAATATATACATACAGTAACATACCATTAATCAGCCTACTTTTCGTTAATCTCAGTGGGAATATAGGCTCTTGAACATTGCCATTCCGACCAATTGTTCGTTCCCAGACAAGAAATCCAATCCAGAGCAGGCCTGATAATGTTATGGGAACAATTATTGCAGCGCTTTTCCACGCGTATCGAGACCCGGCTTGTTCCAAAGCAAACACAAGTAGGATCGAAGCTGAAAGAGATAGTGCAGAACCTAATATATCCAGCTTCCGGAAAGATGCCTTTGAGAACAGTTTGTGAAAAGATGAACCATTGTCAGTACCATGGCGAGGAAAATGATTTGGCAATAGAAATACAATCAAAGTTATAGCAGCAGCACCTGCCGGTGCACTAAACTTAGTTAGCCTATAATGTATTGATCCCAAGCAAACTTACTTCAGAAGGAATACCCATCTCCAAGTCGAATGCTCAGAGATTGCGCCCCCTAAGACTGGGCCTAAAATGCTAGACAATGCAAAAATAGACGAGATAATAGCCATGTACTTGCCCATCTTGTCGAAAGGTACCATCTCTGGGGCAATAACCATTACCATAGAATATATTCCAGATCCACCTATACCCTGAAAGGCTCGTGCTATTATCCTATTGCTTTGTTAGCCTGAATTCGACTTGGATTCCGTGATGCAGGAACTCACAGGCCTAATATTGACTTTGATGTACCACAAACAATAGAGAAGACTGTGAAGATACAGATCCCCAGTAGCATCATGGGCTTCCTGCCAAGAGTGTCGCTGAATTTGGCATATATAGTTAAAAAGCCTGTAGTTTATAACCATTTTAGAAAATAACTCGGAAGTAGAATGGAAAAGGGCATGGCACACTTACCAGTATATGTGAGAAGATAGGCTGTTACTACCCAATCCCTGTGGGAGAATCCATCTAGACTATTAGTTATAGATACTAATGATGTGCTGACAATGGTAGTTTCGAGTGTGGATAGCAGAAGACTCAAGCACAAGCTACAAGTAATGATCAGTAAGAAAGTAGCCATATAGACAACCATTAGCTGAACATACGCAAGTGTGAGTCCATAGAGACGCCATCCTTCGAGATAAAATGTTGATGGCTGTTCACTGTCACCGTTACTAACGCCTTCAGAATCATCATGGACAGGACTAGTATCGATGTTCTCAGTAGCATTGTTGTTTGACCGTTTCTCTGAAGTCATCTCTTCTGACTGAAGTGCTAGACTGTTATCGAGGTTCTTTGTAGTCTTGACCGACTCATTCTCTGTAGACATCAGTTTCGACTGAGGCGCTGGACTAGGATCGAGGTGCTCAGTAGTCTTGTTAACCAATTCTTTCTCCGAAGACATCAGTGGTGACTGAGGTGCTATGCTGGTATCTTGAGAGTGATCAAGTATGGTGTCATTATCCATAGTTGAGGAACAATCTGACAACTTGTTGGTGGTGCTCCAAACACTCTCTATCAGTTACATTGGACTGCAAGTCGATCGAAAGTTTCGGATCTCGGGAGTTTGAACACAGTAGAAAATGTATATATTTACGAGAGATCGTACGGAATGTTTTGGGAGTGGAACGGAAGGGATCGAGGAGGTTTAGTTGGGCGCTAGTGTAATTTACCTTCCCCGTATACGGGAGCTCCCATGGTATGTGCCAACAAGCTCTGTGCTAAATTCTGGTGGCGTAGCAAGGTTGATGCACAGACATTGAATAGTTTCATGATTTGGTAATCGCCGTTGGGGTTTTTGATCCGCTAGTGCTCAATAAGATACCCTGTTACAGCGCGCTTGTGTTTCCTGGCGAGATCTGTCTTTATGTGGCGAAGGGTATTGTAGATGCTCTGCATTGAAGCCGAACAACCGCACACTGAGTGCGAACGGGGCAATACAAGCAATTGGGGATATTATTAGTCACATGCCATTCGCAACAGGATCAGAAAATCATAGATTAACAAATAAGTTGGTTTCAAGAACTGTGGTCTTGTATAGCTTAAGTTTCGTTGGACTATCAATCATGAAAGGCGTGATGTCTAAGGTGGATTGAAAATGAAACCAGGGACGAGGAGTAAGCACTCTTGTATAGGGTCATGAACTCGGAATGAATTACAAAGTTCATTCGGTGCATACCAAATACATCTACTCCACAAATCTCAAATGCCCTGTTAACATGGTGCACGCAAATAGAAGCTGGAGTCTGATAAGCGACAAACATTTTGTAAGTCGGTAGTGCTGCTCCATCGGCAAAACCCACAAATAAGCAGAGTGCAACATGCAGTGCGAGAAGAGGTACTGCTTACTTATTGAAAATAATGGACCGATTAACTACTCATTACATGTATCATTAAAGCTATCGACACTCCAACTGTTGGCATTGTCTGTTACGAGTCTGAGCCTAATTTAAAAATGTATACAACAGCGTAGTGTACGTCCAGCGGATTTTACTATTCAACAAGTTACGTATCATTATACACACCAGAGATAGCAACTGTAACACCGTGTAATTCCAACGCACTACTTATATAATCAATGGAAAATACCATGGAGACCCACAAAAAGAGCTCGCAGACTAACAATATCGTTTCCAAGTTATTAGTGATCATGTCTAGCTGATCGTCCTTGCAGGGGCTGTATCAAATTACGCGGCACTAACATATTTATGACATGATTTTACCCGTTTGGCATGATGCAGTAGCAACGCCTCTACTCCACAACAAGGCACCGGCTTACTTATGACATGATTTTCGTCAGATTTAGAGATAGCCCCAGGTACCAAGAGATCTACGGTAAGATTTTGGAGCATTTGAGATAATGCAGTAAGCAGTTCTGCTACGTAAAGTTTCCTTATAGGGGTGGTATTGCATATTCAAGTCTCAATTCTGCCTTGTAGATTTTTTATACAGGCAGTACTGCATATCTAGATACAAATGAACTTATGGCATGATTTGAAACCTGTACTTCATACGAAGAGCTAGCAAGTAGGAATTGCTGCAATTTAAAGCGGCAAGCTATGTGTAGATGAAAGTTGTAATACCTAAGCAGAAATGTAAGATGTGAATATTCCGTTAAGACAATTAGGGTAGCTTTGGAGAGATAAGAATCACCTAGAACTAAGAAAAAGGCGAGGAAGCCCGCCTTCATCTTGACTTCACAGATTTGTCTTGTTAAATCCGTGCTTAGACTTTATATTCATGCTGATGATTCGAAAATCCACCTTGTCAATTCAGATTGCATCAAGAATTCGGAAATGTCAGATATTCACCCTGAACGTAAAATTTTGGTAGTAGTGACTGTTGGAGGTTCCACAAACTCAGGTACGCGTTAAGATAAGTGCGAATAATGTTGAAAATAACTAACAGATTATTTCCCAGCGCCGATCCTCGAAATATGTAAAGTATTGCACTATCGTGGCCACACCATCGAGTTTGCTACTCTCTCAGAGAGAGAGCATCTAATCAAACACTATCCCTTTGTTTCAGCAGTCCACATCATCGGGCGTGCTATCACAGCTACTGAAGATGAAGATCTGTACATCCGCTTTAGTAAATGGAATTTCGCATCGTCATCTGGCAAGCGAGATTTCATGAATGCTAAGAAGTTCTATGATAGCTTTTGGACATCTTCATACTGGGGTCTGAAAGATGTGATAGAGAATACCCAGCCGGATTTCATCTTTGCAGATTATCAAGTCGAAGCTGCAAAGGACATGCTGTTTGAGTATCAGATACCACTTGCAACAATGTGGCCGCAGATGCCTTGGCTTATGATGCCAGCAAAGTATATTCCAGGACAGCCTGGCATGCAACAACGCTGCCTTTCCAGTGAACATGCCAGTCTATGGGATCGCCTATATGATGAGAGCTACATGCTGCGATCTCTAGCTGTTTTTGGAGATTATCTCTGGTGGACCCGTAAGATGCGCTTTGCAGCCGGTGTCTTTAGGATGCCAAGAATGCAAAAGAAGCCAGATTATCTTCTGTTAGTCAATGGCATGTTTGGTTTGGAGGTGCCGAAAGATCTCCCACCACTTGTCAATGCAGTCGGCCCAATTCTTTCAGACGACTATACACCCCTAAGCTCCGAACTTGAATCATTTCTTAGCAAAAAGAATAAAGTTCTGTATGTGGCATTCGGCACCCACGTTATATTACCAGCAGATTCTTTGGAGACTATAGCGATGGGCATTGATGCAGCTCTTAGGGCGGGAAAATTAGATGGGGTGATCTGGGCTATACGATCAACAGCACGAAAACAAATAAGCTCATCTGGGTCCTCAGAAGGCCAGAATTGCGGGACATCTGAAACATCAAGCTTTTTAGCGGGAGTAATCAATAACCAGCACCATCAATGGTGTTTTGTTGACTTCGCACCCCAACGAGCTGTCCTCGCCCATACATCCACAAGTCTGTTTCTCACTCATGCTGGCCCATCTTCTGCGAATGAAAGCATTTACCATGGTGTTCCTATGATAGCCATGGGGATATATGGGGATCAGCTTCCTAACAGCATGCGATTAGCATCTGCAGGTGTTGCTGAAATTGTCAAGAAGGATTCAAAGACACTTGAACTTGATCTCTTCCAAGCAATTGGTAAGGTTCTGGAAGATATTCAGGGCTTCTACGCACAAGATGTACTCCGTTTGCAAAGAATCGCTCATATTACTAGTCGAAGGAAACATTTGGCTGCCGATTTGATTGAGGAGCACATGTATGACCATGAACTTCGGTATGAACACCCATTTCGCAAGGGGAATTGGGTCAGTGACATCAGAACAAAGGGTCATACTAGACATCCAATGCGCTTAGAAACCCCAGATATGAGGATGGGGTGGGTCAAGGCAAATAATGTTGATCTTTGGCTTGTGGTAGGAACACCTGTCCTCCTATGTAGCATAGCTTTGGTAGTAGGTGGTTGGCATTTATTTCATAGTAACAATTAGCTAAAAAAAACGACCTTAGCTTGATATCAACGGTGCAAATATCATCGAAACTTGGTTACAATTGCGGATTACTCACCCAATGTTACCTCTTAACATTCAAATCGAGAGTAAACTTATAACAAATTCATCAATATCACCACCTTGGTGCACAATATCATTTGAAATTGACATGTGAAGTTAAGATTCAGCTTCGTCCTAGTTGCTAGTCAAGCTAGGCCTCAGACTATGCTCTTTTTCTAGCATATTTATTCCACAATGCATTGTGTTCAAGTCTGAAGAGACTACTCTCTTCTACACCGATAAGAACCTCCAATCCACCCCCTACACTTTCTGGCAATGCTGGAAAAATTACCTGACAACCATTGATGACTCCAACACTTGGACACCTAATTGCCTGGATGGCACCGCCAAGTTTGTGTCCCCAATCAATACCGTATAGATTGAAACCGGCCCACGAGGTTTGAACACAGTTATAACCCGGAACATCCAAGAAGGCTGTACCAACGACCTGATCGTAATTTTGGATTTGTTCGAGAAGTGT
Organism: Allantophomopsis lycopodina; assembly: GCA_024752465.1. Classification (NCBI taxonomy): domain Eukaryota; kingdom Fungi; phylum Ascomycota; class Leotiomycetes; order Phacidiales; family Phacidiaceae; genus Allantophomopsis; species Allantophomopsis lycopodina. The sequence continues at coordinate 13,290 of CP103013.1, read as the reverse complement.
AATAATGTCATCAGTGTACTTTTGGTCAGCCTTGACAATGGCCCTTCGAACTTCCAGAGCAATATCAGCAAGGCTGACTTGTGTAAGCATCGTTCGTATTGGCATTGTAGTAGCCACATATTCAAGAAAGCATCCAAACATGTCGGCAGGATATGGTGGAGATGCCCGACTGCGTCCATCTATAGCAATATTGAACAGCGATTCGGGATTTCCTTCGAGCTCATCAAGAGGGTATTGGACATCCATAACCGTTCTCCACAAGAGCGCTGAAAGTGCATCATTGGTAGATATCCACTCGATGTTCTTGGATGGCCTTGTGGCGTTTAATGGAGAGGCATCTATCTTAAGTTCTGCTAAGCTGGCTGGAGAGAAATAAAATATTTCAGCTCTATGACTTGGACTTAGCATCTTTGGCGGCGCTCCAGTTGGCACAAAAGGGAGAACAGTCAGCTCAGGATGATCCTCAAGTCTTCCCTTGTTCTGGCCAGAGCTATGCATCAATCGGCTTTTGTCAAAAAGCTCGTTGGGGAGTTCCAGTGGAAAGGCAATTTCGATATCCTGGACCTTCCGGCACTCTTCTGCCCATACCTCTAGTATCTTTTGGAAAGTCTTGCCATCACCAATCATATGAAGGATACACCAGTTGAGAATTAGGCCGCCTTGTATAAAATTTGCTTGCATCTCTGAGATGGGTAATCTTTCACCAAGGGTTGGCCAGACAGGACGACGACACATGATTTCGGCGTCAAACGCAGAAACTGGAAAGTGCTTTGACTTCAACTCTTGATATGTCATGGGAAATGCTCCCGGGGCTGTGAAGTCCTTGGCTTTAATGTCACCAAAATGTCCATGTTGTAGCTTGAGGACGCCGCCCTGCTTCGATTCGATATCTTCAACAGCTTCACAGGCCAAAAGTGGGATTCGTTTCTTTGTTTCTTCAAAAGATGCGATGAGAATGGCAAGAACTTCGTCTTTATTATAATCATCGGCCAGTTCGAAAGGGAATAAATATCGGACAAAGCCTTTTGGGCCTGCTTTCTCTAATGGTGTGAGCAATGGAATGACCGGTGCTGAAGTCATATTGTCAGCTCAATCGGAGATTGCGTTCTCTATTGACTTTGGTGAGAAAACAATAGAAATCGAATGTACGGCATATAGTGACCCAATTTCCCCGCTCCATTCTTATCTATTATATGCTTTGACCATTGCCTAACCATCTGAACCAGTCCTTGCTCTTCCATACAATGTCGAAGTTCTCTAAGCAATTCTTGAAATGCAGTATTGGCTCGGCGTATGTACCCTATCTACTAATGCCCTCAGTTCCCTCAATCACATTATGATCGACCTCCGAATATACTCCTTCTGTTTCGTAACTATGCAACCAATCTCGTTCAACTGCCATTGCATGTACACAGTGGGTCTCTACCGGGAAGATCGGGTCATCGCTATCTCTTCGGCTGTGATTATCCAGAACCTTACAAGGATGCCATGTGTACATACAATCAAATTGCTTGGTACACTTATCATTGACTGTTGGATTTCGCAACATCAATGAAAAGAAGTGTGGTTAATATGAAGATTGTGAATATTGACCAACATGATTCGTCCGTTAAATCAGAATGGTTCAGTATCCCTGTACTTATTCCAATAGGAATTGACACGATGTATTAGGCAAGTCACTATGAGATCCAAAAACTAAAGGAAGCTTCGCTTTACATTTTCATGCGGGAATTGGATATAGAGAAGGGCATCACTTTGAAACAAATATCTGTAGGAATTAGTGCTTGGATTGAAGCAATTTCTAAGTATGGCAATCGAAGTAATATACAGTATACTTTACCACGAATTCCATTTGGAACAGCTCACAAATACATGTTTAGGAGTGATATTGCGAAGAAATATTTTGGAAAACACGAATGATATAGAGTTCTTAGCGCTAACTAAGAGGGCGCTACTCCTGCACTCTAAATAACCGCCAGCAAAATCATACTTTTGTCTTAAGCAACTATTCAGCGGCTAAGTGTTCAGAAGAGGCACTAGCGGCACTTACCCCTTGTCTAGTCCTTACATTTCCAAAATGGTCGTCAAAATATTTATGCACGGCCTAGAACCTCGTTTCTTTTCGTCTTTCACTATTATTATTCATCCATGACCACTTCCTGTTATCCCAGGTCACCTTATCACCTTATTCCAAGTACCACTTATTAATTCATCTTTCCTTACAGCTAAGATGGTGCTCAAACTCTACGGCTCCGCCATGTCAACTTCACGTGTCCTCGTCACGATCCTCGAGAAAGGTCTCCCCTACGAACTAATCCTCGTCGACATATATAAAGGCGAGCATAAGACTCCAGATTTCAAGAAGATGCAGCCGTTCGGCAAGGTACCAGCTCTTGACGACGATGGCTTTTTAATGTTTGAAAGCAGGGCTATTTGCAAGTATCTTGATAGGTATTTTGATATCTCTTCTTTTAAGAATGAAATTATTGTTTTTATAGACTATTTGTGTTTAACATTTTTGGGCGCTATTCAGGAAGTATCCTGGCGGCAAGAAGCTGATCCCAGACGACATCGAGGGGTACGCACGTTTTGAACAGGCGTGTTCGATCGAACAAAGCTATTTCGCAGCTGCGGCTGAGATAATCGGGATAGAGATGTTCATCAAACCGTCCGTCCCTCCCTTAAACCCCCTTCATCTAAACTAATTCTTAATTTAGTGCGAAAGGCCTCGGCCCCCCCGACCACACCCGCATTGCCCAAGCTGAAGCAGACCTCGATGCCGTGCTTGCTGTATACGACGCTATTCTAGTTAAGCAGAAGTACCTTGCGGGTGATGTTATAACGCTCGCAGATCTGTTTCATTTGCCAAATGGAGCGGCACTGAAGGCGGGGAAATGGAAGGAAGCTTTTGAGAAGTATCCATATGTAAGCCGGTGGTTTACAGGATTACAAGAGAGCGAGACGTGGGTGAAGGCTGCAGCTGAGGCGAAGACGGTTGTGTAAGAGTCGGGTAACCGACATCAAGGTACGCCTTATAGTCTAGTATCGTTGGCAGTTTAGTCGTGTATAATTGAGTAATCATTGTACATGTACTTTTAGGAAGAGGAAGATTGATAAGGGAAAGAAAAGAAAGAACATAATTATTTTATGTATTAATACGCTTATATGCTTGTCGTTGTGAATTCAAGTAGCTGGGTTTTAAAGTCCCTTACAATGGCTTTTTGCTTTTGCTTTTACTGTTTATAACGCTCTATTTCACATTGTACTTTATAATGATCTTCACCACGTTTGGTGTATCCTACTTTCAATCCCGAACCTGAATATAGAACTCCTCATATCTATAAACGGGAACGCCAAACTATATTGATCGCTAGAAAAATATTTCTTATAACTAAAAATAGGTACGTGACAGTTGTTTGAACTTCCTATGGATTGTGCTCCTTGCAATAACAGTATCTTACAACCCGCAGTCTTCTCGCCGAAATCTCAATGTCTGGAATGCTGCCCCATCAGAAACTGAAGTTTCGGGGCTTTGCCCGTCCGGGGTGTTTGCTTCAATCTAGAGTTTCATTAGAAGTTATCTGAATAGGAAAGTCTATGATACATACCAAGGCTTTGGTATATGGCATTGATAGGCCCTTAACACACACATAATGAGCGTATCCTGCTTCCCATATTGGTCTGATAGGTGTTAATCCCGACGTAGATATATTTGTCCATGGTCCACCAAGAAGATTTGCATCGCATCTATAGAAATCCTCATCATACGTCACAGAGTTCCCCATGAGGTATTTTGCAGTATATTCCAGGCCAGCCATGAGACGATTGTTCAATTCCGCAAAGAAGTCATGTGGGTCGTACTGGTTATCAATAACCGTAAATGCCTCGACTAGGTTCCCCAGACCAAGTTGCGTATGTTGCTGGTCTCGGCCGCTCTCCGAAGACTGGCCAGTTGATGAAATCGTCCCGAAAAGATTCGCACAGGAGGAATACAGAATCAATTCTTTTGCATAGTCATAGAGTGTCGTGTTCTCAACAAAAACTGCTGCGGCCAGCATGAATTTCTCTCCACTGGTACCCCAGTTTGCCTCAAATGGATAACTAACTGTGGCGGTTGTATTGGTTAAGGATGCAGGAGGGACGAGGACATTTTGAACCATGTTTTCGAATGTAACTATAGATGCGGTAGTCCAACCACTGGTGTAGGAACTGCTGCTGTATGTGTATCGAATTATCTCTGCAGCATTGACAAAGTTACTTCCTGAAAGAGCAGCCGCAAGCTGGCCGTCTGTGCCTATAAAATGTCAGAACACCCAATAAGTATATGGCTATTGTACTAACCATTCAACACCTCAAGGTCACTTCCCCATGAATCTAATATCAATATGGCCTTGGTGGCATAGCTTGCATTGCCAGTTATTGACCACATCAATGCCAGCTGCAATGAAGCAACACTATCACTTGCAAACTGATCTACACAAACGGTAAGGCTAGAGTCCTTATCCCTTGTTACAACAGGGCAAGCTGAAGTGAATGAGTAGGAAAGCAATGAATGAGAATCAGCAGAAAAAGCTTGGTAGGCCTCATACCAAGGCTGTGTTTGGGAACTGACGAGTGACTTCATCCTTGCAAGATCCGCCGTCGTGTGAAGAATTCCGGGATGTACCCAGGCTAAGGAAGCATAAACAAGGCCCATGGGCAACCAAATAAGCATAGAAAGGATCAGCATGATAGGCAAGAATTGTCTTGGACAGTATCTTAGATGGAAGGTAAAGAAAGCTTGGCCAAAATTATAAGGGTTCCCATCATGATATTTATTAGTGCTCTCCTAGTTAGATGCTACAAGCAAAATAAGCATTTCCGATACTTGATCCTTCAGGGATCCACTTCTGCACCGTTAATCTCGGAGATCTTGAAGTTAATGAAACAGTGTGGGGTGACAATTGGCTTCATCAATACTACATAGTTATGGTATATAGTAAGGGCTTGCTTCATGAATACTACATGGTTACGTGGAAACAGATTAATTATGCAGGAATCAGGTACAGCTTGCGTACGAAAAAGTGAAACTTGAAACAGTGCTGGGGACCGCAACTACATGATGGAATGTCATCGGTGGGGAGTCGGTTATTGACTTTACATTGAGCATATAATCCCGGTCTAGGTTCTAACCCTTTCGAGTTAAGAGGTCGTTTAATAGGGGAATGGGCTAGCCTCGCAGCCTCGCAGCCTCGCCGCTTTTCTCTCAACGTTGTACATCTTTATCTAAGTATTTCGCAGCCTCACCAACCTCTACGGAGCATGACTTTCCCACTTGCGCGTAAAGTTTACATCTTTACTGGTAGGAATGGAACTAAAGGAGTTGTATAAAAGGTGGAAAAGATGTTTTATTGCGAAGAACTTTAGAATCTCATTGTATACAAGATAAACTTAACAAGTTCCTGATGGAAGTAAATCACTTCATACAGAAGCTGCTTCTCTCTAGCTCAATGGTAGTCGAATCTATTCATAAAGGGGTCTCATGTTTCAACAAGCCTGAGTCTTCAGTAAACCCAAACGACAAACAACAAACTTGTGTTGTAACTAATATGGGAATTGGGTGTTAGCATCGAAACTGAATTATAGAACATGGAAATAAATCTTGGGAACTCATCTCTACCAGTATATTATAATCGTAAACTCCATGCCTTGCAATCTGCAAGTTAAATCTCTTAGATAGCTTGATTCAAGCTCTCTCTAACCCCTGCAACCCATTAGCTTCCTAAATACAGGTGGAAATGGTTCCCGAATTTCATCAAGAGTTGACACGGCCATTTCGTTGCAGGAAATCAATTTTATTGAGTATAAGAAAAATCTAACTAATATATGGGAAAAGTGTGCAACTAAATAGCACATCCAGCATCATACGTAATCCATGGGCCGGTAGCATCACCAAGGTGGTCATAAGCTCCTGCATCCTCAACTGCTTCTTTCACAATGATACAGTTGTCGCTTCCGAGATTTGTGTTGAAGGCGTAGCTGGCACAGTATTGATCAAAGCGGTCACAGATAGCCTTGCAAGCAGCTAATGAACCAGCAGTGAATGAAGAAACGCGGTCATATTCCCAGGTGTCCATATTGAGACCTCCCAAAGATGAAGAAGTAAGACCGCACTCTGCAGTAGACCTCCAAACTGGGTTGGTAGTGACTGGAGGAGGGCAGCTAGCATCATAGAGAAGAAAGTTTCCGGAAGTGTCCCCAACACCACTCCAAATTCCAGTAGCAGTAGTGCTGGCACGTATGATGACACACTCCTGACCTGATGGCATCGCACCATTGGTTGCGAAGGCGAAAGAGAGGCAGGTACTGCTTTGAATACAAAGCCAGAAACAATCTTCCCAGGTCTTAGCTCCCCAGTTCCCAGGTGAGCTCTCCCATCCAAGCTCAGTTGGTCCATTAGACTGGACACCACAGTCAAGTGTAGCAGCACTCTCAGCAGTAGTAGAAGTCACAGCGGCTGCGGAAGTTGTAGCGGCTGTTGACGATGCGTTGCTAGTCGTCATAGATGTAGATGAGGATGTAGATGAGGATGAAGTAGAGACATCAGTAGCCTCAATCGATGAAGTTGGACCACCAATAGTAACAGTACTGGTTACAGTCTTCGTCTTGCCTTTACCATTACTATATGTTCCATAGCTTGTTGAGGTAGAGAAATCAGTCGACGTAGCAGATGTGCGAAGGTTGATTTTCGTTGGAGCATTGGTAACAGTAAGCGACCAATTATCATCCCATGAGTAAACACCGTTGTTTTTGTAGTTCTTGTTGATGTGGATCTTGTAGGTAACAAGAGTTTCTGTAACTACAACAGAGACAAGGTTAGGCTTCGTAGCCCTTGTGTCTACAAGAGGAGACTGGGTCGAAGTTTGAGCAAATGCTAATATAGCGGCGAGGGTGAATGTGCTGAGCTTCATCTTAGATTTCGTTGAATTGAAAAAGAAAGATTAAATATCTTGAATGAAGTTGGTTGGTATAAAGATAGTGGTCGGGCAAATTTAGATGCCCGTGAAAAGAAATAGGCCAGGTATGAAAGAATGTCTGAGTGAATTGTGACTCTTGATTTGACTCAAGTGAGAAATAAGGACTCTGCTCCTCACCTTATATATTTATTTTACAGCGAGATGCGTTAGGTTAATTCTAGATTTGTCCTCCTCCACGGAGACAATCTCCTGTTCGGTATGCTTTTCATCTAGTACTAGGCACCTGGTCATACCAGCAGAAGAAGCTTATACGTACTATGCATAAAGTAGAGTTCGAGATGAGGTTCTAGAGATTATACTAAGTCGGTAAGATCTAAAACTTTGTCTGCGAGTGCCGAAAACGGGTGTTGGCAGACGACATAAGTCTAGGTTGCTTCAAAAATTCTACGGCTAAATGCAAGCAGAATTACTAGCTAAGTGGCAAACTCCTAAAACCGTACGTAGTAGTTATGCTGGATTTCATAATAGAAGTCTATTAATTGTCTATACCACCACGCGGTAGACACAATAGTTGGCACGCACAAAAGGTTCAAAATTCGATTTCTCTATAATGCAAATTTTCAAAATTCTCAAAACTTTACATAGATCATTATTAGTATCTTGAGATGCAACATACACATTTTTATAAATTTAAAAGATCTTTGTGGTTGTCTAGAAATATTATTGTAAGAGCAAATTGGGTAGGATATAGTGTAGAGGGTGCCAACTATTGTGTCTACCGCGTGACCACCATACCACCCGGCCGGCAGAACACAGGCTCATTGAGTTGGGTTATGCCTAGGTTAATTCACTGCGGCTGCGCTATGGGGGCTGGCAGCCGCGTGGGCACATGATCCCAGCAGTCACGGGAATTCGTATGCACCACTCCTGTAGGGCTCCAAGCCCATTGGGAGAGGGACCGCCGCTGTAGCCCGAATGTTAGTAGTGAATCTTGAATGACTTCAATTGGGTGGGGTTTTCTCCCGAAGTTTTGGTGATGAATCTGGTGGTACTGCGATATTTCTTCCCAGTAGCGATGCACGTCAACGAAAGCAATCAAATCATTTAAGGGAAGGTTAATAGATATCTTCATCTTACCTTGTGTTACGTACGATACTTTGAAAGAGTTCACTCAAATTTTAAACTGTACAGGTTGCTGCAAAGCTCTCTTTTTACTTGTTCCCACATATTATTTCTTCCGAGGATTTGGTGGTGGATATGGTGGTGTAGCGATATATCTTCCCATCGATGCTACACAATAACGAACATTGTTAAATCAATTAAGGGAGGGTTGGTTGATATCTTCACCTTCCTATCTATTATATACGATAAATTGATAGATTTTACTTGGAGTTAAGAGCCTACAGGTTGTTGCAAAGCTCGCTCGTAAATTCTTCCCATCTAATGAATATTTCTTCCCAGGATTTGGTGGTGGATTTGGTGGTGGATTTGGTGGTACAACGATAATTCTTCCCATCGATGCTACACAATAACCAGCACTGTGAAGCACTTAATGAAAGCTTCACCCTATCTTCAGATTCTCCTCTATATGATATAGTTTGAGGTAGTTGAAGAAAAGGTTGGAGCCTACAGGTTGCCGCAAAGCTAACGTTATTTTTCCCACTTCACAATAAGACCGAACTCCAAGGCGATGCGACGGTTTCAGTCGCTCAGTCACCCCGCCAGATTTGTTACGAGAGCTCCTCGGCCCAGAGCAATGACAACGCCTACTGTTGTGTCTTAGGGACAGTGCAAACCGGGTTCGGGTTAGGAATTTAGGAAGGGACTCGCACATACCAACTCCACGCCCGCGACTCGGGAGGGCGCCAAAATCGGGAAATCAATAGTCCTCAATTGCGCGATGCCAATTCTGCACTCGGATTCCCTTCATCTTGTCGCATTGTAGAGTTATACGTTGTTGAAGTTGAGTGGTTTTGGTGTTCCCTTCGTGCCTGAATTCTGAAATGTCGTGAGGCATCAAGAATCGTGTCACATGACTTCGATTTAGTCCTGCACTCTCATTGGCTGTACGCCTTAAGGCCTATATAACCTATTCCTACTAGGAAAGAGCACTTGAAAATCTGAAGTATACCTTTAGTGAGTATCTACACTTTATATATAAGCTCGGATTAATTTTAGTAAAATCTATTGTAGAGTTATAGGCTATTAAAGTTGGGTAGTTTTGGTACTCCCTTCGCGCCTGAATTTCAAAATCTGGTGAGGCATCAATAATTGAATCACATGACTTCGATTTAGTCCTGCACTCTCATTGGCTCCCAAGGCTACAGCAGCACAGCGGCCAAGGCCATAGCAGTGCGGCTCCTAAGGCCAACACAGCACTCAATTGAAGGCCACAGTAGCGTAGCTTTGAAGGCCACAGCAGTATGGCTCCCAAGGCCACAGCAGCGCAGCTCAATTGAAGGCCACAGCAGCACAGCTCCCCCAAGGCCACAGCAGCACGGCTCCCAAGGCCAACACAGCACTCAATTGAAGGCCACAGTAGCGTAGCTTCGAAGGCCACAGCAGCACAGCTCCCAAGGCCAATACAGCACTCAATTGAAGGCCACAGCAGCGCAGCTCCCAAGGCCACAGCAGCACAGCTTTAAAGACCAATGCAGCACTCAATTAAAGGCCACAGCAGCGTAGCTTCGAAGGCCACAGCAGTGCGGCTCCCAAGGCCAATACAGCACTCAATTGAAGGCCACAGTAGCGTAGCTTCGAAGGCCGCAGCAGCACTCAATTAAAGGCCACAGTAGCGCAGCTCCCAAGGCCACAGCAGCGTAGCTTCGAAGGCCAATACAGCACTCAATTGAAGGCCACAGCAGCGTAGCTTCGAAGGCTATAGCAGTATAGCTTCCAATTACAGAGCAAATAAACTCACAATTGAAGTGGGCTCCCAATTATGGTGACAATTGTCATAGGCTGCATAGGTCCCAATTGAAGTGCAGCATAGCTCCCAAGGCCACACAGCTCCCAAGGCTACAACAGCACAGCGGCCAAGGCCACAGCAGCACGGCTCCCAAGGCCAATACAGCACTCAATTGAAGGCCAATGCAGCACGGCTCCCAAAGCCACAGCATTACGGCTCCCAAGGCCAATACAGCACTCAATTGAAGGCCACAGTAGCGTAGCTTCGAAGGCCACAGCAGCACAGCTCCCAAGGCCACAGCAGCGTAGCTCTCAAGGCCAATGCAGCACAATTAAAGGCCACAGCAGCGTAGCGGCCAAGGCCACAGCAGCGTAGCTTCGAAGGCCGCAGCAGCACTCAATTGAAGGCCACAGCAGCACAGCTTTGAAGGCCAATGCAGCACTCAATTGCAGGCCACAACAGCACAGTGGCCAAGGCCATAGCAGCACTCCATTGAAGGCCACAACAGCACAGCTTCGAAGGCCACAACAGCACGGCTTCGAAGGCTACAGCAGCGCAGCTCCCAAGGCCACAGCAGCACAGCTCCTAAGGCCAATGCGGCTCCTAATTGAAGGCCGGCACCAGGCTCCCAATTAAAGTGCAGTGTAACAGCCAAATTATAAATATAGATTAAAAAGCAACAAGATAATAAGAGAGAAATAGAAATATATCGAGAGTATAAATAGATATAGAGGAGTAAGTAAAAAATAGGTATTATAAGAGAGAGGAAGAAAACGAATTTTAAATATGATTTGAAAATATAAGGAAATAAATGGAAGGGAATATTAGTATAAAAAATTACATTGGAAAATAAGCGGAAAAATGAAGTAATAAGGGTAACCGCTATAGAATAGAATGTAAAGTTAAGTAACCACTATAGGAGTATAGTTTAGTATATAGATATATAAGTAGGTAGTATAAGAGGTAAAAATAGAAGTAGAGATTATAATAGAGGAGGAAGAAGAAAGGAAAAAAGGAAGGAAAAAAGGTAAGGAGGGAAGAGAAGAGGAGGAAGAGAAGAGGAGGAAGAGAAGAGGAGGAAGAGAACAGGGACAGTGCAAACCGGGTTCGGGTTAGGAATTTGGGAAGGGACTCGCACATGCCAACTCCACGCCCACGACTCGGGAGGGCACCAAAATCGGGCAATCAATAGTCCTCAATTGCGCGATGCCAATTCTGCACTCAGATTCCCTTCATCTCGTCGCATTGTAGAGTTATACGCTGTTGAAGTTGAGTGGTTTTGGTGTTCCCTTCGCGCCTGAATTCCGAAATGTCGTGAGGCATCGAGAATTGGGTCACATGACTTTGATTTAGTCCTGCACTCTCATTGGCTGCACGCCTTAATGCCTATATAACCCATTCCTACTAGGAAAGAGCACTTAAAAATCTTAAGTATACCTTTAGTGAGTATCTACACTTCATATATAAGCTCAGATTAATTTTAATAAAATCTATTGTAGAGTTATAGGCTATTAAAGTTGGGTAGTTTTGGTGCTCCCTTCGCGCCTGAATTCTGAAATGTTGTGAGGCATCGAGAATTGGGTCATATGACTTTGATTTAGTCCTGCACTCTCATTGGCTGCACGCCTTAATGCCTATATAACCCATTCCTACTAGGAAAGAGCACTTAAAAATCTTAAGTATACCTTTAGTGAGTATCTACACTTCATATATAAGCTCGGATTAATTTTAATAAAATCTATTGTAGAGTTATAGGCTATCAAAGTTGGGTAGTTTTGGTGCTCCCTTTACGCCTGAATTCTGAAATGTCGTGAGGCATCGAGAATTGGGTCACATGACTTTGATTTAGTCCTGCACTCTCATTGGCTGCACGCCTTAATGCCTATATAACCCATTCCTACTAGGAAAGAGTACTTAAAATCCTAGGCATACCTTTGATTAGTATCTACACTTCATATATAGGCTTATATTAATTTTAATAAAATCTCTTATAGAGTTATAGGCTATTAAAGTTGGGTAGTTTTAGTGCTCTATTCGCGCCTGAATTCTGAAATGTCATGAGGCATCCTAAATAGGTCATATGACTTTGATTTAGTCCTGCACTCTGATTGGCTATTGAAGTGCAGCTCTTAAGGCCACAACAGCGTAGGTCCTAAGGCTACAGCAGCACAGCTCCCAAGGCTAATACAGCACTCAATTAAAGGCCACAGCAGTGCGGCTCCCAAGGCCAATGCAGCACTCAATTGAAGGCTACAGCAGTGCGGCTCCCAAGGCCAATACAGCACTCAATTGAAGGCCATAGTAGCGTAGCTTCGAAGGCCACAGCAGTGCAGCTCCCAAGGCCAATACAGCACTCAATTGAAGGACAATGCAGCACTCAATTGAAGGCCACAGCAGCATAGCTGCCAAGGCAACAACAGCACGGCTCCCAAGGCCAATACAGCACAATTGAAGGCCACAGCAGCGTAGCTTTGAAGGCTATAGCAGCACAGCTCCCAAGAAGCCAATACAGCACTCAATTGAAGGCCACAGCAGTGCGGCTCCCAAGGCCAATACAGCACTCAATTGAAGGCCACAGTAGCGTAGCTTCAAAGGCCACAGCAGCACAGCTCCCAAGGCCAATACAGCACAATTGAAGGCCACAGCAGCGTAGCTTCGAAGGCCAATATAGCACTCAATTGAAGGCTACAAGAGTGCGGCTCCCAAGGCCAATACAGCACTCAATTGAAGGCCACAGTAGCATAGCTTCAAAGGCCACAGCAGCGTAGCTTCGAAGGCTATAGCAGTGCGGCTCCCAAGGCCAATGCAGCACTCAATTAAAGGCCACAGCATTACGGCTCCCAAGGCCAATACAGCACTCAATTGAAGGCCACAGTAGCGTAGCTTTGAAGGCCAATACAGCACTCAATTGAAGGCCACAGCAGTGCAGCTCCTAAGGCCAATACAGCACTCAATTGAAGGCCAATGCAGCACAGCTCCCAAGGCCAATGCATTACGGCTCCTAAGGCCAATACCGCACTCAATTGAAGGCCACAGCAGCGCAGCTCCAAGGCCACAGTAGCGTAGCTTCAGAGAGGCCATAGCAGTGCGGCTCCTAAGGCTAATACAGCTCCTAATTGAAGGCCGGCACCAAGCTCCCAATTAAAGCGCAGTATATAACAGCTAAATTATAAATATAGATTAAAAAGCAACAACGTAATAAGAGAGAAATAGAAGGATATTTAGAGTATAAATAGATATAGAGGAGTAAGTGAAAAATAGGTATTTTAAGAGAGCGGAAGAAAATGAATTTTAAATAGGATTTGGAAATATAAGGAAATAAATGGAGGGGAATATTAGTATGAAAAATTATATTTAAAATTAGAGAAGAGTTAGAGTAATAAGGGTAACTGCTATAGAATAGAATGCAAAGTTAAGTAACCGCTA